>OW121771.1:6144674-7436058 GCA_933228765.1 Miltochrista miniata
CCGGTTTTAGGAAGGGTCGCAGTACGGCTATGGCCTTATGTGATGTGGTTGGAAATATTTTGGAAGCTAGGGATCGCGGAGAGGGAACAGCTTTAGTCCTATTGGACTATTCCCGCGCTTTTGATGCCCTGGATATTTCATTATTATTATCTAAGTTGACTTACTATGGGTTTACATCAAATACTGTCAGGTGGTTCGAGAGCTACCTAACAAATCGATCACAGTATGTTGAAATACAAAGTGAGGATGGAACAGTGATGTCTTCACCTCCCCTTAAGGTGACCAGGGGGGTGCCGCAGGGATCTATTTTGGGTCCACTGTTGTTTATCTTATATACGGCAGACATCACCAGTTCTTTTCAACACTGTCATTTCCACATGTATGCAGACGACACACAATTGTATCTGTCATTTAAACCTGATGACACACTTACAGCTGTGTCCAAATTAAATGAGGACCTGGAAAGGGTAGTCCAATGGTCAAGGGAGCACTCACTTATCCTTAACCCTCTAAAATCTAAATTTATGATACTAGGCAGTAAGAAACAAATTCAAAATATCTTGAAATACGATCCAGCAATAGTTATAAATGCTCAAAGAGTGGCAAGAGTTGAAGAGACCACCAACCTAGGTCTCGTGATGGACCCTCAGCTCCAATTTGAAGGACATGTGAATAAAATTGTAAAAAATTGTTTCTATAGATTAAAACTTCTCTACAACATTCGGGACTATTTGGGGACAGCACTAAGAAAGCAACTGGTGGACAGTCTCATTCTATCTAGATTTAATTATTGCGATATAGTGTATGGTCCGTGCTTGCTGGCCAAGACTAAGAATCTTGTACAGCGCATACAAAATGCTTGTGCTCGGTACTGTTTCCAGATACCAAGACGGCAACATGTAACACCTTATATTAATGCCAATAATGTATTGAAAATGGAGGCCAGAAGAAAGTTACATTTAGCCACTATGCTCTTTGACTTATTAAAATTTAAAAAGCCTGACTATCTTTATAAAAAAATTTGTTTTAGGAAAAGTTACTATCCTTACTCTATTAGGTCTACAACTTGCACTATATCAGTGCCCAGGCATAGGACTACAGCTTTCCGAGGGTCTCTAAAATATGCAGCGATGCGAATCTGGAATGATCTGCCTCCACCTATTAGGGACCTGAAATCCAGATACACATTTAAAGTCAAGTACAAAGGATTTCTACTATTATACCAAAAGAGTTCATGTGTGTGATTCACAGATGTGAGTGTTTGGGTTTGGGCGTTTTCTATATGACCCGCAGTCACAGTTTGATCTCTAGATCAACGAGGCGGTCAGAAGAGACATATGGGTTGTGTATGTATGTTTATAAATACTATTGTTGCGAATAATTATATGTGTAGTATAAATCATTGGTATACCTTAATGTTTGTCCCCACAGCCAGATCATTTCGGAGTCGCCTCTCTGTGGTGTTTGGGCACCTCATGGCTATTTATTGTCAACAGCAGATATTAGAGAGGTGATATTGGTCTTCTGGTGGTGCTACACTTTGTTGGTCCTGTGATGGGAGGAGTGAGTTAGCAAAGTTACAAGTAGTAATAAGGTCAGAACCATGGCATGCCTAATGGAATTGTGCATTGTAGGGATTTTTTTTCTACTTACCTTTTGGCGTTTGAAGTATTCTCCTTGTCTTTTAGGTATAAGTTTCTAGTTTATAATTCAGTGGGTATGTTTCACTGTATTGATTCATGGAACGATATTGCCGGAAGGCGTCGGGTGACACTATAAAAGGGTGGCACTGAAAATCAGTACTGGCATGGTTGATACCCATCTCAGTGTATGCTGAGTGTCTATCCCTAATTGCGGGCACAGCGTACATAATATAGTTAGTAGTAAAAAGTTGTAAAAAGTACACTAAATGAAAAAGCACGTGTAGCCACGTAGTAAGACACGTAACCAACATTGTTGTGTAGTCATAATGACGTTGACGCGTGCAATTGTCACATGTCATGACTGTCATGCTCGGAGTCGGACGGCGGACATAGATGTTCTACGTTTCATTGTTTCTTTTTTTTTTCTATAACGCCTAGAATAAACTTTGACCGCTGCCTGAGCAGATCACACTACGTGGCAGATATTATTAATTAATTTTAAGTACTTTATACCTATAATGTCGTAATATGTATGTGCGTTGTGGTTCACAATAAATATTTTTCTTTCTTTCTTTCTTTCTTTCTTTCTTTCTTTCCTTCTATTCGAAAAGTATCACTTTGCACCACGATAACGGGGCGCAAAATAGCTCTTTTCTGTTAAGAGCTTTTTAGCGGGCGACAAAGTGATTTGAATTTGGAACTTGAAAATTTCATAGAAATCGAACGCAAATCGTATGAATTACTGGCTGGTAAGTGTTGGCTGCACAGCGCGGTGTCCTGAGCTAACTAAAAAAAACTAAAGAGCGCCATTTATCTGTTCAGCTGTTCATGTTCGTCATTAATAGGGTTCTTGTAATCAGTAAACATATTTTATTGTATTCTGCAAATATAATAAGTTCTACGTCTAGTTATGAATGTGACTAAGTGACAATCCATGAACTCCTGGAACTATAACTATAGAAGGTAACTGCGTCGTACAAAACTTATTTTTTCTCATAGAAAGGGAATGAAAAGTAGAGTATATTACTCGAGGGCAAATTATTTTTTCCTCGGGCGGTGTACTTTGAATCCCTCACTGCGCTCAGGATTCAACGTTAGAATCCCTCGCTATGCTCGGGATTCTATTCTAGAATCCTTCGCTTAGCTCGTGATTCAAAGTAGCGCCCTCGCCGTAAAAATACTATTTTGCCCCCTTGTTATACAATCTACTATTTCCAACCCGTGATCGTCGACCGAACAGCCGAGATCTGAGGGAAAAAGACATTCTGAGCCTTAAAAATAAAATTGTACGAAAACTACTGAGGTCAAGCACTAATATCCAAGTCTTAACGTCGGGTGGTCAGGTTACTTACTTCACAAGTTTCAAACTCTCTCTGGACACCTGCGGAAGGCCTCTGATGTCGATACCCTGGGGCAGGATGGTCTCGCTTCCATAGTGAGGGTTGAAAGCCATGTTGAGGCTATCACCAGCACTGTTCCGAAGACTGAAGAGAGCTACGTCTTGTTCTGTTCTGATCTTCTCTTGCTGTTCCGCTTCTTTTCTGCGCTGGTAGGAGTTGTCTGGGGAAAAATGGGCTTCATACTTAATGTTATGGGGTACTGGATCCCGGGCTAAAAATTTTGCCGGGATTAGTGTTTGGTTAATAATGATGATGTTATGTGATAAAACTGAAAGAATATTTCGGATTTTGGAGATAGACTGCAACTACCTGCTAAGAGACTTAAAAAGCTATTTATTCTGGTTGCTGTTTGACTTTACCACAACATCCTTACTAATATTATAAATGCGAAAGTAACTCTGTCTGTCTGTCTGTCTGTCTGTCTGTCTGTCTGTCTGTCTGTCTGTCTGTTACGCTTTCACGCCTAAACGGCTGGAGCGATTGATATGAAATTTGGTATGGGGATAGTTCGAGGCCCTGAGAAGGACATAGGCTACTTTTTAACCGACTGCGCAAAAGGAGTGTTATGATTTTATACGATAACGACTTTCACGCGATAACAACTTTCACGCCTAAACGGCTGGAGCGATTGAGATGAAATTTGGTATGGGGATAGTTCGAGGCCCTGAGAAGGACATGAGCTACTATTTAACCGACTGCGCAAAAGGAGTGTTATGATTTTATACGATAACGACTTTCACGCGATAACAACTTTCACGCCTAAACGACTGGAGCGATTGAGATGAAATTTAGTATGTGGATTGTTCGAGGCCCTGAGAAGGACATAGGCTACTTTTAAACCAACTGCGCAAAAGGAGTGTTATGATTTTATACGATAACGACTTTCACGCGATAACAAACTTTCACGCCTAAACGGCTGGAGCGATTGAGATAAAATTTGGTATGTGGATAGTTCGAGGCCCTGCGAAGGACATAGGCTACTTTTAAACTAACTGCGCAAAAGGAGTGTTATGATTTTATGCGATAACGACTTTCACGCGATAACGACTTCTACTCGGCTGAAGTCGCGTGAACAGCTATTTAATGTAAATAAGCTTAAAGATTTTAGTCTATTGTAAATATTCAATCACGCTACTTAGCCTAGAGGCTTGGCAGAGAACGATTAAAATCTATAGGTATACTATATTATGGGCAAAAGACATGCTTACGAAATAGGTTTAGTTCAATTTTTACATGCGGATAGTTTTACATAAGCTTCATAATTATGATTATCACGCTACTACTAAGTCTAGGGGTTTGGCAGAGAACAATTGAATTCTGTATGTATGTGGGAGTAAAAACTCAAAAGCGTCTAGATCTTATTTAGTAGCATACATATTATAGTCACGCAGTTTTCCCCAAAGGGGTAGGCAGAGGCATAGTATACGCCCACATTTGACCTTATAGTTTTACGTGTCACGTAATAGGTGCTGAGCCTAATGCCGTGTTGAAATTAATATTTTTTTTTCAAGTCGCCCATGAGGCCCACTTGACTTTTAACGATTGTCATTTTACTGACAACCGGGTTTCATTTCGCGATTTCGCTGCCATTATATTCAGTAACTGTTTAAAAATCAAATAATTGTCTCACTGTTTCCTGGTGGCAAGGCGACCCTCTCTTCTGCTAGCTTTTTTTTTTCTTGCACGGATGCTATGCCGGATCCTACCAACTCAAAAATCTCACGTATTATGCCTAACAGCCTACGGTTGGGAGAGCTAAGTAAGCTATCGGAAGGCTACCCCAGGACTCCCATCAGATTTACGACTACCCACTTAGGGGGGGGGGGGGGGGCGTGAACCCCTCACGTCACGCTGTCGTCTAGGGCCTGCTTCTGTAAGGACGGTGAGCGACCTCCTCATCGACCTCAGGCCCCCGGTCATGTAGGCCGATAGTCTTAGGCGAAGACCGATAGTCTTAGGAAATCGGGTGGGAGAGTTCTCTCCCGCCACCTCCCCGGCGCCGCCTCTTTCACGAGCATGTCCTGCTCGCAGAAAGAGGCAGCGCAGTCCCAATTACTCCCGCAGGAGATCATGGTCTCCAGCGAGAGAATGTCCACGTCCAGAACATCCACGAGGGCCTGGCGCTATTGCGCCCACGCCTTGCACTCCACCAATATGTGGAGCGCTGTGTCCTCGCTGCGCTACTCGCAGTGCTGGCACTCGGCCGTCTTTTGCTAACTTTAATACCAATGAAAGGCAATCTCGACATCTCTGTTTGTTTGTTTAGTAATTCATCAACAATTTTGATCATATATGAATTCAATAACAAAATAATACTTTTACTTTTACATGCAGCGATGTGGTATTCACAATTTTGATCATATATGAATTCAATAACAAAATAATACTTTTACTTTTACATGCAGCGATGTGGTATTCACAATAAATCAGTATTTATTGTGAATACCACATCGCTGCATAATATACACGCTGACAGAGGGTTTCAAATTGCTATAATTCGAAATAGAAACGATTTTTGCATTGCTAGGTTCTGGCGAAGAGTCTTTTCACTGCATGCGAGTGGCACCTGGGCCCGTGTTATTTAAGATCGAAAGGAGAGGGTGGAGTTAAGTTGAAGAACTCTTTACCTCACCTTGGTAGATTCGGTTTATTAAATGAATTTAAGTCTTACGGACAGTGAAAGTGGCCCCCAATCGCTAGATGGGCCACGGCTTTCCATCAGTGGCGACGTTAATATGGCAAGCTTAATATATTAAAAAAAAAAACATTTTTCTACACTGCACCAGTGATTCGAGGCTTAAATTCATTTAATAAACCGAATCTACCAAGGTGAGGTAAAGAGTTCTTCAACTTAACTCTACCCTCTCCTTTCGATCTTAAATAACACGGGCCCAGGTGCCACTCGCATGCAGTGAAAAGACTCTTCGCCAGAACCTAGCAATGCAAAAATCGTTTCTATTTCGAATTATAGCAATTTGAAACCCTCTGTCAGCGTGTATCTTCTCTTAAATCGCCAGGTTTTTAAGCAAAGCATGAAAATATCACAACACCTAATGTTGTATTGCGCCTACAACATTATGTACCTATGACTTTCCTCACGTTAAAAAAATCCATCTAGCGCATAGCTCCCCGGGTAAGTTGGAGGATGTCCTAAATTTGTCCCCACATTTTGGTTACGACTTATCCTAGAGGCTCGATAGAATACAGTTCAAACTTTGCTTATATCATAATTTCCACGCGAACGAAGTCGCGGGTAACAGCTAGTGCATAATAATTATGTCACCTTCGAAACTGCAGAATCTAATACCTACGTTGTGAAATGGTTGTATATACCAACCCTTTCGAAAGTAAAAAGGAAGGAAGGTAGTTACGTTTGCATGTATGTTTTTAATATTATTAATTTTATGCAAAAGTTTGTGAGTATGAACGTGTGTTACTCTTTCATGCTCTAACGACTCAACCACAAATTGGAGATAGTGCAGATGGAAACCTACATACTAAATTCTCTGAGGCTACGCACCACTGAGTTCACAGGCGGTTTGAGCTGAGTTTTCGATACTGATTTAGATAGTGCGCGAGTGTGTGTAGCAGAGGGTAGGTGTGAAAAAAAGTACATACATGAGTTTTCCATCTGTACCTACTATCTCTAATTTGTGACTGAACTCACTTGGCTGTTTGAAATAAGAACAGATTGTAGGCTAAAAAAAACAAACAAACATCCTCACCACCCAAACGAATAAACCGTCTCCGTTCCGTCGTGGGTAATAACACATAAGCTGGTTTTAATAAGTGTGATGGGGTAAGTAACCATGGGTTAAAAGAACGGGAATGTGGTATGTGTGTGTGTGTGTGTGTGTGTGTGTGTGTGTGTGTGTACTCACACAGGAACAGACAGACGCAGAGCACGGCGAGCGCGCACACGAGCACGGCCACGGACAGCGCGATGATCAGCCCCCACGTGGGCCGCGCCCACGCGCCCTCCACTGGAACACGACCTCCCCGTCAGCGTCAGGACACACCCTCGACATGGGCTTACCCGGGGCTCCCAACCATAGGCAGTGGTTGGGCACCGAGTGGTTCAGTCGGTAAGAGTCCGGCATGGTATCCATGACGGATTTTTACACGAAAAAAGAATCCCCCCGAGATGAAGAAACATCTTAACGTATCTCTTTTATACTCAGCTTAACACCATTCAACAGATGATTTTTATCGTGACGTAATTTCCTACAGAATAATGTAAAAGGTGGTTGCTATCTAACTGTCAATATAAAATGTATGCACTTATTCAGCACGTCTCACTCCAAGAGGTCACCGAAATACGGGGCACTGGGAGAATTAAACCTAGTTGCTTGCAGAGTTTTAATGCTTGGAGTCCGCTTTTATTAGTGGCTGATTTTTATTTTCGCTTTTCAGCGTCTTTCGACTCAAAACTCCGTAATAGCGCCAGTGTCTTTGCCTCATATGTTGATCAGTAGGTGCGCCACTTGCAAGGAAAAAAGCTTGGATGCCACATGGGTGGTCTGGACTTGAAGAGAATTGTATACACTACAATTAATATTTCGAATATGGTTTTGTACATTATTCATGGTTATTATACTTTGGTTTTCTTCCGCGAACGCTTAGGTTGTGGAATGATTAAATGATTCCTGCCTCGGTTTTCCCAAACGCCTACAGTATGGGGTTCTTCAAAAGGGGTCTAAGAAGGTTTTTACAGGGTCGGCAGCGCGAGTGTGGCGCCTCTGGTGTTGCAAACGTTCATAGGCTGCGGTGACCACCAGTCCTTCTGGTGGGCCGTATGCTTGTCTGCCACCTTAGTGGTATAAAAAAATACATTTTGATCCGCAATTATATGGCTTGTTTACCGGGGACCAAGTGTGGTACACGGGACTTGTGTTTATGGCATAGGTAAAGGTTTATATCCGCGAACATCAGAACAGCTCTAAAGATTACATTCAGAAGCAGATTTGACACAATTTAAGCTTAGAAATATTATCAACTCAGAATATTACCTTTAAAAATATCGTAATATAAGCGTACTTACTTATACACTTGGTGGGGTCATTCGCATCTGTGGTCCAAGTTGAAGGGCAGTAACACTGCACCTCGCTGCGGTACTCGTTCAAAGCCACACAGCGGTAGTCACAGTTGCAATCCTAAATAGTATTAGTATAAAAAAAAAAATTTAAATAAAAAACACAATGAAAACTAGAAAATAATAATATTATTTATTTAATAGAAATCAACCTTATCCGACCGCTATACGCACAAAGAATAAAATGACGATCGAAATGTCCTATATGATAATCTCTAGTCTATGCTCTTGATTAATTAAAGCAACTTTATAAAGAAGTTAAAATTTGAATTTGAAATTATATAAAGGATCCACTAACACACCTCATTTTGGAGATCTATGGGAGACTATGATTAAATCTAATAAAACATCAATTAAAACGTATTGATAAAAATACCACTTTAAGTTTTTAAGTTGCATTGGAACGTCATACAAATTAAGGTAAGCTTTTTGAAGATCTTTCGATGATACAGAGCAAGTTCACAAGCTGCTAGTTGGAGAGCTTAAAAGCTAGGGAGTGATTTACAATGGGATGGTCAAAACGAGATTGTAAAAAGCTCGCATTTTTTTGAAAGCCTTTACAAGCCCGCGATCTTGCGAGCAGCTTGTAAACGGATAAGTTTACAAGCTGCTCACGAGGTCACTGGCTTGTAAACTCACTTTGTGTCATCGAAACTTTACGGATACCTAAATACAATTTCTAAAAGCCTGGTTATATCAATTGTGATTTTGTAAGATTATAAAACCGGTTTGTGTTACTTATGTTATGCCCTGTGTGGCGACAGGAAAGTGGACAAAATGTCGCCACCCCAATTCACCCCGAGGGTGTCGTAAGAGGCGACTAAGGTAACACGCAAACGCATTCGCAAAACGATCCATTTAGTAGTGAAGGAAACCTCGAAAGGAAACCTCGTGATATTACGTATGTATGTTAATATTTACAGCTTACCGGAACAGCCTGTATGACGACCAGCTCCCCCGGGCCAGTCCGCGGCAGCACGGCGGCGCGGCTGTACTCGCGGATGACTCTATTGGAGGCGACGTATGACCAGCCGCCATTGCCGTGGTTACCGGCGCTGTCTGCTGTGTTACCTCCTGGCAAAGATAATATAATAGTATTACATACAGATCGGCAACTCCCTGTCGCGCCACAGCTGTCGATAGAGTTGACGGACAATTTGCTTACATTTATTGATCACACGCACACATTCAAGCTGGAGTTTCCACCCAGTGCTCCTGGGCACAAAATAATATGGTACAGAGCGCAATCTCATGTAGGCATATACCTTTTTTTTTTCAATCTACCCTCGACGCACAAACCTGTATCGAAATTACATTATTGAAACACACACTTGCACTTAAATTCCACAATTTTATATGCTTTAACAACACCTGACCGATTTCGCTTTATAGCATTCTCAAAGGTATTATCTTTTATTCGTATTCTATAATACCTTTGAGAACGCTATAAAGCGAACCCGGTCAGGTGTTGTTAAAGCATATTAAATTGTGGAATGTAAGTGCAAGTGTGTGTTTCAATAATGTATTACAACAAGTTCCATCAAGTGCCGACAATCGAGAGTAGACTTGTGTAACTCCGGAGTGAGTCGTTCCGAGGAACTGCTCCGATGTAAAGAACGAAAGGAAAGAGTTCCACTCTGTGGAGTTAAATCGTTCCATCGTTCCAACTCCGAGTCGGAGTTGATACGCCGAACGCTCGTTCCGATTCATATCGTTCCTACCGGAGCCGTGCTGCCCTGCGATTCGCTCATCGTTCGCTCCGGCTGTGCCGCGCCAATCACAGCGGTTTATTTGTATACCTTGGTGAAGTCCGATTGGTCATAATTTGATAGACACTACACAGTTGCTGTCGTCTGTCGCAGTGTTTTTGGTAGGCATTACATGCTATAATACTTTCGACTTAAAAATGCGTGGGATGAAGTTTATTTCAGTGTGCTATTTGTTTACGTAAGTTGTTTGTTTTCAAACAAGAGTATTGTTTTTAGAGTTCCATACGGCGTACCCAAAGAGTAAAAACGGAATCGTATTACAGAGACTACCTACGCTGTCTGTCTGTCCGTCTGGCACCAGGCTGTATCTCATGAACCGCGATAGCTAGACAGTTAAATTTTAACACATGTCATGATCTATTTCTCCGGAAGCTATCACAGATCACAGCAAATATTTAAAAAAAAAAGAAAAATTTTAAGGGACTCCCATACAACATACTTGATTTTTACCGTTATTGATGCCTACGGAACCCTCTGCGCGAGTGTGATTTAAGTTTAAATAAATATAACTCGTAGGTGCATAAAAGCGTAAAATATTTTTAATATTAAATAGGTAAGAACGTTTAAAAACTTTATTTTAATAAGTACGAAACTATTATTAATAAAGTCTCTTTACGGTTCTTAGTACAACCGAAGCTAATAATACCTACTACAAGTTCGATAAACACTCCATTCCACTATCCACAGAGACAAAGCAAAGGAACTGTGGAGCTGGAACGATAGACACATCGTTCACAAATCCATGGAGCTAAAGGAACTGTGGAGCCGGAGTTATAACAGACCGTTCCTCTAGTTCGCGGAGCTAAAGGAACTGGGAGTCGGAACGATTTAGAGGAACTCGTTCCAACTCCGGAACGAGAGTTGAGGAACGAGTTCCACGAAGTGAACGATTATGCCCAAGCCTAATCGAGAGTATAAATGAGTATCGAAATTACTTTGAAAATCCTTTAACCTGGTGTCTGTGAACTCCGTGAACGGTGTTTATGTGTGCGTTGCCCGAGCGCACTCTGTATGAAGATTTTATTCTGTTACGTATTATTTTCGGGTCAGGTTCCATTAAGGGATTATTGAATTGCAAGATTGTCAGGCTTATGAAGTCATACCAGCCTTGATGATGACTTGAGGCTCGTCGTTTTTAGAAAAGCAGGCCAAGATAGTTGAGTCCCTTCATCTCCCAAAGAAATGGGATGATATACATCAAAGAAAAAGTGTGATAGCATCTGAACCCATCGCCCCTTGCCCCAAAAAGTTCTCACCCACAGAAAGGGTCCAAGATGGCGGACAAAATCTACGTCAGGAACCTCTGCCTTGAAAGAGCGCAATCAAGACTCCCATCATAAGCAAATTGTAGAGTACACCACATCACACTTGAACGGCTTAACAGATCGGGCTGAAATTTGGTACAGCTCCTATGTAATAAATTTTAATTTGGAATAACACATAAGTAAGTTACTTTTTTTTCGAAAGTACCCAGGGGATGCGAGAATGTAGTACTTATAAATAACTTACCAATCCATCCACCTCCGCCGCCACCTTTCAAACAGCCTCCGCCCCCTCCCCCGAAGCCTCCGTGCGCCTCCCCCGAGCACGCCGCCCCTCCCATACCTCCCTCGAGCAGCGCCGCGCCTCGCACGAGTTCGAACCCGGGAGTAGTCGGGCCTGAATGGCCTATCCAGCCTCCACCGGCCCCTGGTCATAAAAAAAGAATTGTGAGTAGAGAACATATTTTGTAAAAGTCGTAAATATGCATTAAAAGAACATATTATGTCAGAAACTCAATTGCCATTTCCCATTTCCCGAATTCCTAATTTCCATTTCCAAATACCCGTTTCCCAATGTTATTTTTAAATTATCGCGGTTTTAAACACTCATACTTATAGAATTCGGGACTTCATGCGAAAAACAATTAAGTTACATTCACCGACGTTGCGAGCACGTTGCAGCGCCCGTGGTCGCGGTCGCGATTGGACTGAGGCGAGGATCGACAAAAACCACGAAACAACCGCGACCACGGGCGCTGCTACGTGCTCGAAACGTCGGTGAATGTAACTTAATTGTATTTCGCGTGAAGTCCCGAATTCTATAAGTATGAACCGTTTCATAATTTCAAATTTCCAATTCCAAAATCCAAGTTCTAACACATTCAATCCTGTCGATCACCACTCCAAGATTAACCAGCGGAGCATTTACAGTCAATGTCTGAACACATCATGTGAATGGCTCCATGTGCCTTCCGAGTGTCTTGGTACCTCTACCAATTGACCTGATCAATATGTCTCATCAAGTTCCCGGATCGGTCAATCTGGGGAGCTACGTGTATAAAACAAAAAAACTCATGAAATTCAAGAAAGAAGCGAATGGCGGCCATTCATTTATTTATTAAACATCTTTGGCTGTTTCTACCAAATCTATTAGGGCGAGGGTTTTGATGAGGTCTTTGATTTGACCTTAATCCCACTCTACCTTTTTCAAACCCGAACAACTTGGGCCGGGCTGAGGTGCCACTCATACATCACAAAGTGAAGTAAATTTTCTTTTCTTTTTCTTTCTTTCAAAAAAAATCTTTGGCCAAATCGAGCGATCTAAAATAATTTTCCTGAGCGAAACGCGTGCATTGGCAGAGCGTTTCAAGTTTCTATGATTCCACAAAGACACAATAGTCGATAGCACTCTAGAAATAGTCAAAATCTAATAAAATTACTTCAAAATCAATGCAGCTTAAGGATACAGAAGTTGAAGTTTAGAAGAAGACAGGTCTTTTGAACTTACCAGAAGTTTTTCCCGGGCTCCCATACATATATCCAGACTTGGGCGTGCTGTTGGTGAGGGCTCTCGCGTACTGCGACCCATCGTCCTTGAACCTTCCCACTGATATGCCTCCACCTCCTCCGGCCACTATCAGGGGAACTGCTTGACCATCCTTGTCCACCTGGAAAGTGAAGAAATTATGAGAAATCCTCAGAATCAAATCAGTTTGACATACAGAAAGGCTACTAAGTATACAATATCCAGATAAATCCCCCTGGGTATCCATGTGGACAAAAAAATAAGAAAAAAACCTCCCGGGGGTTTTAAACAGTGTATCCGAGTGGACGGAGGCCAATTAATGATTATTTGCTGAAAAAAGAAGCCGTCCAGGCTTCTTTTTTGATGACCTGCTCTGTTGGATTCTCAAATTGTTTAAATGCATACTACTTATGCAAAGTTTCTAGATTCTTTAATATTGTAAATAGAGCATTAAAAAGAATAATCCGCTGAGTTTCTTGAAAGTTCTTCTCAGGTGGGTCGCGTTGTGAATACTTTTTTGGTTTATTATATTCAAGACGTTTAACAAGTGCATCTGTATAATTATGCCTAAGTGAAATAAAATTATTTTTGTTTGTTTTGTTTGGAATACAGTTTCTATGCGAAAATGAAATTGTTGTACTACTTTGCTTGAATTTTTTTTATACTTTCTAACCTTGATAACGAAGGAGAACTTGAAAGGCTTAGAAACTTATTATACCTAAAATCAGCCAAACGGTTCTGATATTCTCGAGTTTAAGCAGGACTTCTCACATCAATTAATTTTTGAAGTAAAACTTCTTTAGACGCGACTAAGGAGTAACTCAGATTTTTTTTCTGACGGAAGTAAATCTTACTACTTGAATTTATGATATTAATCGATGAATTGAATGAATGATATTAATATGACATTTGATGCCGTCAATGGCAAAGACGCGCGTAAAGGTTACACGCACACACTTTTTTTTTATAAAGTGATATGGTATGGTCTACAAAATGAATAAGCTTAGGTTGAGACAAGAATGTTACGACATGCAGCTTTGATTTTGCACCTCTAATAAAGGAACGAATGTCACTTATCTATACTAATATTATAAAGAGGAAAGATTTGTTTTTTTGTATGTTTGTTTGTTTGTAACGAATAGGCTCCGGAACTACTGGACCGATTTGAAAAATTCTTTCACTGTTGGGAAGCTACGCTCTTTGCGGTGAACATAGGCTATATTTTATTCCCGTATTCCCACGGGAACGGGAACTACGCGGGTGAAACCGCGTGACGTCCGCTAGTCTATAGTAATATTATAAAGAGGAAAGATTTGTTTTTTTGTTTGTTTTTTTTTTTTTTTTTTTTTATACCACTAAGGTGGCAGACAAGCATACGGCCCACAAGGAGGACTGGTGGTCACCGCAGCCTATGAACGTTTGCAACACCAGAGGCGCCACACTCGCGCTGCCGACCCTGTAAAAACCTTCTTAGACCCCTTTTGAAGAACCCCATACTGTAGGCGTTTGGGAAAACCGAGGCAGGAAGATCATTCCACATCCTAAGCGTGCGCGGAAGAAATCCCCTATCGGATCTAACCGTGCTCGAACGCTCCGGACGTAGGGTGTGAGGATGAAATCCCAGTCTATGGCGAGCGGTGCGATGATAGAACGTAGCCGTGGGCATCATGTCAAACAATTCCTCAGAGCAGATACCATTGTACAGGCGGTAGAACACGCATAAGGAGGCAAAGTCTCTCCCGTCGCAAAGAGGTTCAACACCACCTGTCAGTAAAGGATCGTTGACAACTCTCACAGCTCGCCTCTGCACCGAGTCAAATGGACGAAGCTGATATTCAGGTGCCCCCGCCCAGAGGTGACAGCAGTACTCCATGTGTGGCCGCACTTGCGACTTATAGAGAAGCAGTGTTTGCGCCGCAGTAAAGTACCGCCGCGCCCTGTTAAGCACACCGAGCTTCTTGGACGCTAGCTTGGCCTTGTCCTCCAAATGACTGCGGAACTGAACGTCACTGGAGATATCAACACCAAGGATCCCTATACATTTAGAGATGGAAAGAGATGTGCCCTGGAATTGTGGCGCTACAGTAATTGGGGCTTTCTTAGCGGTGAAGAAACACGCCTGTGTCTTGGAGGGGTTGAACTGAACAAGATTTTGTCTACCCCAATCGGACACTCTTGTTTGTTTGTTTGTAACGAATAGGCTCCGGAACTACTGGACCGATTTGAAAAATTCTTTCACTGTTGGAAAGCTACACTCTTTGCGGTGATCATAGGCTATATTTTATTCCCGTATTCCCACGGGAACGGGAACTACGCGGGTGAAACCGCGTGACGTCCGCTAGTCATCATTAAAGGTATGTGTGAATGTGTATGGCTCGCGTGCGTCTTGCTGTGCAATTGTAGGTATGTATGTGTGTATAGTCAGTTCAGAGATATTTTACCTCTAGCACTTGGCTTGCCTAGCTTGATTGCTGTTTTACCCCTCTTTTGTTTCTCCTATGTACCTTACTAGGTACTCTACAACCTTTATAGTCGAAACTTACTTTTTTCTTTTGCAGCCGGTTTTTTCGGGCGAGACCAATAATTGAAATGTGGAACGTTGTGGTGGAAGCAGCAATTTCGCCTTCGTTAGTGATGGTACAGCTCGTTCGCTCTAACTTTGCCGCTCGGCTCCATACTAAAGTCGAATTTTTAATTAGACGAAGTAAATTGACAGCAACTAATGTCACTTCTTCATACAATGTTGCGTATTTTCTATGACGAAGTCACATTAGCTACTGTCAATTTACTTCGTGTAATTAACAATTCGGGTATACGCCTCTACGCCAACGGCAAAGTTAGAGCGAACGGGTAGTAGTGAGTGTTTTTTCTTTCAGATATATTCATAAAACTTTAATATGTATAAACTTTAATATGTATTGTATGTATGTATTTATGTAGGTATATAATAAGTCAATGTGATATATATATTTTTTAATGTTAGTGTTTATTTAATAATTTATTGTATAAAGTTTAAAGTCTAAATATACCTACTTATATGACGCCAACAACTACCAGTTAGTTTCTTCAATTATATTTATCCATCCAAAGGTTGCCTGGCAGAAACTGCTTTAAGCGATAAGGCCGCCCATTCTATTGCTATTATGTTCAAATTACTATCCTGTAATACTTTCTTGGCGTACAATAAAGTGTATAATAAATAAATAAAAATAAATAAATTTTAAATACAATCGCATAGTAATGTAATAGGAGCACTGTTTTTGTAAAGTTAAAAATATTATGACATGAAAAATCAAATTTTTCGTGCTAACGGTTGGTTGCTACCTAATCTCCACTATATTCGGTAAAATGTCTAAAGCTAATATGGCTGAAAAACTCATAGGGCGACTTTACTGAAATGCCAACACACAGAAAAATAAAGTCAGATCTGAAATAATAACTGTGAAATAACAATAAATGTGTGTATGTCTGCACTCACTAGGAACACATAAGTGGCGCCCCCTCCGCCGCCTCCTCCGTCGGCTACGGTGGTGTTGCGAACCTCGTGCGTCTTGCTGTGGAACTGCAGCGTCGTGTTGCCGGGCTTGCGGGCGCACGCCGGACTTTCTACTCCTGACAGGGTCTGCGGGACACGGTCAGTAATAAAGGAATTAGCAGTCGTATTCCGGGATACTGACTCAAGAGAAACCTTGAACAAATACGTGTGTACTTTTCTCCTCTACCGACTAAAAAACCTCACGTATCCTGCCTAACAGCCTACGGTTGGGAGTCCCGGGTATGCCCTCGGAAGGATACCCCAGGACGTGAAACTACCCTAAGCCCACTTATGTGGGTCGCAATCGCAAGTCCCAGACACCCTCACAGTGTTTCCCTCTGTACCACGCTTTGGACCCGGGCGGCGCCCGCACGGTGAATCCATTGATTGCTGAGAAAACGGTCTCTATAGTCGAGGAGTAAAAACAGATTACGACGGTAACTAAATACGGCTGAAAAACAAAATACATAAGTACCACCAATATTTTAATGATGACTTTTAAATTTTATTCAATTTCAATATATTCATTTACACAAAAATAGTACATAACTATAAGATAAAGTATAAAAAAATGTTTTGGAGTCGTAATATAATTATTTTTTAGAAAAATAAAAAAAATATTCTACCACCCACGCGTCGCCTCGCCTACAAATCGATTTTAATTGCGGCCATGTTTCACACCAAAAACCAACCTAACAGAACTAAATATGTGACAACTGACCTTCTTACAAGCGTTAAGCCCCTGCTGTCCCACCAGTATGTAGATCCTCTCGGCTTTATGCAGTTCTACCAGCACCCTCACGCTGGCTGCGTGGGAGACTCCCGCCCAGGCTGAGCCCAGACCACCACTAGCGCCGGTCGCTACCATCCTGGATACAAAGGAGAAATTATATGGGCCGTTATTATTGGCACTTGGTGGAACTTGCTGCACAACTTGAAACAAGAAAGCCGTGAGATCGTTCACACCAGACTGCCACTCTCTAACACGTTTATTGTAAAAGTGAAAGTTCAATCCGATTTACGTTGTCATTTTTGTTTAATTTTAAAATTTGAACAGATCATCCACGTGACCTAGTGACGCCGACGACCACAAAAGACATCAAGATTGTTATATGTGATTAAAATGATAAAATGTTAATTTATTATAATTTTAGTGCTGTTATAGCGGTAACAGAAATAAGTACATTCAATCTAATCAGCTGGATTGATGACCTGCAAATCGCCGCAGGGAGTGACTAAATGTGTTTGGCGCAAAAATTCCCAGTTTCCCCCGAATGCTATCCCCCGATCGGGGGAAACTGGGAATTTTGTTCCCAGTTTCTCCCGAATTCATAATCGGGGGAAACTGGGAACAAAATGTTCCCATTTTCCCCCGAAATAAATAAATAAAGTTTTATTTCTCGCCATCGTAAATTGATGGAGCAACATAATGTAGTACTTACATAACAAGTTAATTAATTGTAGACAATGTCTGATATGAGCTCACAAGAATATACTATCGGGGGCTGAGACCCGAACTAGGATTACTCATGCATCTCGGGTTATCAACCCTCCACTTAAACTTGAGCCATTTTGGGAACAAACAAAACAAAAAAAAATAACCACGAAGGCTAAGGCGGGAGCTCCGCTTCGCTCCCGCCTTAGCCTTCTAACCTAACCTATCCGAGTCGGGGTGTTAACCAATCACTTATTATGGTTAAAACCTCGACTCGGATAGGTTAGGTTAGAAGGCTAAGGCGGGAGCTCCGCTCCGCTTCGCTCCCGCCTTAGCCTTCGTGGTTATTTTTTTGTTTTGTTAGTTCCCAAAATGGATTTATAATTTTAATAATATTTCGGGGGAAAATGGGAACAATTTGTTCCCAGTTTCCCCCGATTATGAATTCGGGGGAAACTGGGAACAAAATTCCCAGTTTCCCCCGATCGGGGGATAGCATTCGGGGAAACTGGGAATAGACCGCAAAACAGTGGCCAGCAGGCCTACTTCTAGCAGTTGGTTGGCTAGGCTGGCTGGTTCGGTTGTTTGAGTACATTATCTGAGAAAACGTCAACCGACTAACAGACGGCCAACTGGACATCGGAGTCTCAGAATAAGGGTCCAGTTTGATCCTTTGGATCGGAAACCTACAAATTCTTACAGTTCTTTCTTATACTTAAGTTTTCATATCAACAGCACAGTGATGTCTCTATTTTACCAAGTTTACTAAAAACCTTAGAACATAAGAATGATTGCTTTACCTCCTCTATTTTCTACTAAAGTGAACGCAGCTTGAAGCGCTCGTGGCCCCGCGGACTCAGTGTTCCGTAAACGATCACTGCAGTAAGCAACATTTACTATGGCCGGATATGGATGGGTGACCACCACGTGGACCACTTTGTGACATTTATTTACGAGCGTTTCCGTGCTTCGGAAGGCACGATAAGCCGTTGGTCCCGGTTGTCAGTAAAATGACAGTCGTTAAGCCTAGTTGAAGGCCTTACGGGCGGCTTGAAAAAATTCAACTGTGGGTCGTCACAAACTGCGCCCGGGTCGGCAGCGCGTGTGTAGCGCCTCTGGTGTTGCAAACGTCTATAGGCTACGGTTACCAACCTTCCGGTGGGCCGTAAGCTTGTCTGCTAGCGTAAGCCAATGGACCACCCTCCGGAGTAGTGGGACTTGGGGCGGAGATGGCGATATCCGAAGCGGCGTCGGAGTTGCGGGGATTGTTAAAACCCTTGCAGGCAGACGTCGCAGAGGTCGCCAGTCAATCCAGCACCATTAAAAAATCTCTGGAGTGGTTTAACACCAAACTTCATAACAACCATACACCTTCTCAACAGCCGGGACAGAGACCGCAGCGTAAAACATACGCTGCGGTCACTAATATGATTCCTGAGGCGCGGCCAGCCCACACCCTGATTGTTACGTCTACTGATCCCACCAAAACTGGGGACAAGGTGATAGAGGCGATCAGGGAGACCCTGGACTTTAAGAACACAGGGTTGACAGTGGACAGAGTGCGAAAAGCCGGGAATAGAAAGGTGGTTCTCAGCTGCGTAACAGAGGAGGGAAAACAATATCTCCATAAAAAGATGTCAACAAATAGCAACCTCACCATAAAAGAGGCAAAAGTAAGCAACCCCCTCATAAAAATCAAAAATGTTATGAGCTATCACACGGATGATGACATCGTCGCCAATCTCAGGGCACAGAACAGGAAATTGTTCGCGGACCTGAGTGGAGGCGCTGCACACGCCCGTGTGAGATACAGAAAGAGAGCAAGAAACGAGCTTCAGTGTCACCCGGTCTTGGAGGTGTCACCCCAGCTACACAAGCGCCTATTGGAGGCGGGAACGGTGCATATCGGCCTTGAGAAGAGGACGGTAGAGGACCAGTCGCCATTAATTCAGTGTGCAAAATGTTTGGGGTTCGGACACACAAAAGCCATCTGCAAGGAGCGGGATCAGCTTTGCAATTACTGTGGAGACGCCCACCCTTGGCAGGACTGCCCGGCCAGAAAACAGGGCCAACCTCCAAAATGTAAGAACTGCAGATGGGCCAAAAAACTGGATACAGTCGCCAATGGACACCATATGGCATACAGCGAAATATGTCCAGAAAGACAAAAATGGGACAATATAGCTCGCTCAAAGATCTCATATTGCTAAGGGCACCTTAAATATAGGCTCTGCACTCCCACCAAATGGACGACACACAAGCTTGCACTTCATCCAAGCAAACTTGAGACACTCCAAGAAAGCCACAGCCGAGCTGCTAGCCGCAGCAGAGGATAGGGAAGTTACGGTCGCGCTTATTCAAGAGCCCTATGTGGGTTCTAGCGGGATCGTAACACAGTCACCAGGCACTCGAGTCATTCAGTGCACCCTCAATCGGCAGAAACCAGTTAAAGCGGCCATTTACGTATTCGGCGACCAGCTGAGAGTCATTCACGACCCACAGCTTGTTACTGAAACAGAGGCGGATTAGTGGAGGCCGGAAGCCTTAAACTTGGATTAGTGTCAGTCTATTATGAGGGAGAACATGACATAGAGCCATACATAGATCGAACCAAGGCAATATGCGATAAACTACAAACTGACAAACTTATTATCGGAGGGGATATTAACGCCTGGAGCCATTGGTGGGGAAGCAAGAAGGAAAACGAGAGGGGCGAGGCATACAACTCCTTCCTAAACGAAATGGACACACATCCTTAACACCGGAAATAAACCTACCTTCGAAGAGTATCGACTAGGCAAACTGTTCCAGAGCATCGTCGATGTAACCGTATGCTCTGTGCCGCTCCTAGGAAAGGTGAAGAGCTGGAGAGTCGACAGAGACCTGGTCACATCCGACCATAACGCCATAACTTTTACTCTGGAGCTGGGAGAGCGTCTACAAAAGTGGAAGCGCCCTACAACCAGGAAGTACAACACAAGGAAAGCGGACTGGACAGGTTTTGGATTACAGTTTCGCTCTTCCCTAGTTAAGCACAACATCAATGTCGATGCTATTGAGGCGGTAAGATCCGGGGAGGAGATGGATTCTATAACACAAGCTTACACCAGAGCCATCAAGGAAGCATGCGATCATGCTATTCCTAGACGGGCCATTGGAAGGAAAAAAGCCACGCCACCCTGGTGGTCAAAGTCCCTAGAAGATCTCAAAAGGGACGTCCTACGTAAAAAGCGTAGGATCAAAAATGCTGCCCCCATCAGAAGAGATGCCGTGCTGCAGGAGTATCTCCAAGCAAAGGAGGTATATTCCAAAAAAGCAGAAGCTGCCCAAACTGAGAGCTGGAAAGAGTACTGCTCGAAGCAGGACAGAGAGAGTATGTGGGACGGTGTCTACAGAGTGATCAGGAAAACAACAACAACACAGGAGGATAACCTTTTGAGAGACCCAGGCGGTAATACACTTAGCCCCGAGGAATCAGCTAAACTGTTAGCAAAAACCTTCTATCCTGATGACTCTGAAGCTACAGATAAGCCTTGTCACACGTATCTCAGACGTCTTGTAGAGAGCAGAATAACAGAGATGATGTCGAAGCTGTCACCAGACGATCCGCCCTTCACCGAGGCGAAATTGGAATCTGTCCTCAAAGAACAGAATCCGAAGAAAGCCCCGGGACCAGACGGGTTCACTGCCGACATATGTGCCAAAGCAATACGCAGCGAAAAGGCGATTTTCCTGGCATTGGCTAATATGTGTTTGTCCCTACCGTATTTTCCGAAGCTATGGAAATCGGCTCATGTAGTCATTCTCCGTAAACCAGGAAAAGACGACTACACACAACCTAAGTCTTACAGACCGATCGGCTTACTATCAGTGTTAGGCAAAACGGTCGAGAAACTAATGGTAGGACGGCTGCAATGGCACATTCTTCCAGCCCTCAGCAACAAACAGTACGGCTTTATGCCGCAGCGCGGGACGGAGGACGCTCTCTACGACTTAATACACCACGTGAGAAAAGAGATTTCAAATTCGAAGGCAGTAATTATAGTCTCACTAGACATAGAGGGGGCCTTCGACAACGCGTGGTGGCCAGCTCTTAAATACCAACTCATGATCAGGGGTTGTCCTCTAAACGTCTTTAGACTAGTGGAGTCTTATCTCGAAGACAGAAATATCACCATCCATTACGCAGGAGCGTCAAGTGGAAAAAGTACCACGAAAGGTTGCGTTCAAGGTTCAATCGGCGGGCCGACCTTCTGGAACATCATTCTGGATTCCCTGTTGCAAATTCTGTCACACGAGGACTTATACTACCAAGCGTTCGCGGACGACGGAGTCTTGGTGTTCTCGGGAATATCTACCGAGGAAATGGAAACAAACATCAACAAAGTGCTCAACAAGATAGTAGAGTGGGGAATACAAAACAAACTGAATTTTGCAGCACATAAAACTAACGCAATGCTGCTCACACGCAAAAAAAAATTCAGTCCCCCTTCAATCTACATGTCTGACATTCCACTAACACTAGTTGATGAAATTAAACTCCTCGGTCTCACGATCGACAAAAATCTCAACTTTAACGCACATGTGAAGGCAGTATGCAAAAAAACAACAAATATTTACAAACAACTTGCATGTGCGGCAAGAGTTACTTGGGGATTAAACCCGGAGATAATCAGGACTATCTATATTGCTGTCATAGAACCAATCGTCACCTACGGGGCATGCGCCTGGTCATCAGCAACACAACTTCAATTAAATAGGAAGTCACTGGAGGCGCTCCAGAGAGGCTTTGCCCAAAAGATCTGCAAAGCCTACAGGACAACATCCCTGACATCAGTACAGGTCTTGTCTGGGACGCTTCCACTGGACCTCAGGATCCAAGAGAACGCAACACTTTATGAGGCTAAAAGGGGAGTCTCAGATGATTTTCTGCCGCCGGGACAGAAGCTCGAGGGCACAGTTAAATTCAAAGACTTGCCACATCCCTCCACCAAAATAACTTCTACATACGAGCTTCTAGAGGATATGGAGCCGCAGACCCAAGAAGCCCATCAAATATGTGGACCTCAGATGGTAGCAAAATGGAGGGAAAGGTCGGAGCGGCTCTAACCTGGTGGGAGGATGGAAGAGAGACTCTCCATGACACCTTCCGCCTTAGCAACGCGTGCACTGTATTTCAATCTGAGCTATACGCACTCCATAGAGCCGTGAAAAGGGCAAAAGAGAGCTCAAGGGAAGTAGCCAACATACTCAGTGACTCAAGATCAGCATTAGAAATGTTGAGCAAACCCAAACTCTTACATCCCCTAGAAAAGGTGATAAATGAGGACATGGCTCAGATTCGGGAACAGAGCAGGCAAGTGCGACTCTTTTGGTTAAGAGCACATGTGGGTACGCCGGGAAACGAAAGGGCTGACGAACTTGCAAAAGCAGCAGCGAGTAATACAACCAACACACTCGACTATGCGGAAATTCCATTATCCTACGTCAGAACGAAGATCAGAGAAGAAACAGTCAAGAAGTGGCAAGACCGTTACATCACCTCACAAACAGGAGCAGTTACGAAGGCGTTCCTCCCAGATGTGGCCAATGCGTATCGCATAGTAAGAGAATCGTCTCTGACTAGTCGCCAAATACAAATTCTGACGGGACATGGAGGTTTTGGGGAATACTTGCACCGGTTTAAGCTGCGAAGCAGCCCACGGTGCGAGTGTGATCCAAATATCAGCGAGTCGATATGGCACATACTGTTGGATTGCCCGCGTTTTCAAACAGCGCGATACAACCTACAATGCTCAATTAACTTTGAACTGAAAAAGGACAATCTAAATACCATCTTGGAGAACAAAGCTTCTAGACTACACCTTCTGGAATACATGGACTACGTTGCTACTATAGCAACACGACGCAATAGTACATTAACAGAAGTCCATGCAAATACCACCACCATAAACATGGATACACAAACAACCATACAAGCGAACCTACCACAGATACCAAATCCACCTTTCAACTTGCCAATGTGTGCGGAATTGGGTAAACCTGGGGTCCGTCTGAGAGGCGTTGCACTCTTTATGAAAGAAAACTCTGAAAGAGCGGGCATAGCCTTCTGCAACCCCATGGTTGGCAGTGCGGTGTACATCTCGTCGGGTCTCGGCGCCCTGCTTAACGGCAGTACGACGAAAACTTCTATGAGGCGTAAAACATATAACGAGCTGCCAACAGTGACAATAGAGGGTCAGACGTGCAGAATAGTGCGAAAGAAGAACAAAACCGTCGCACTGTTCTGCGCGGACGACCAAACCACTGAATTCGAGAAAGTATGCTTAGCGCTGACGAAACTGGGTTGTCGAGGGGCATTGTCACCCAAAAAACTTAGTATCGACGCGATGGTAGTGGGGTACAGGAAAGGAAACACTGCGGATTACGTGGGTGCTCTCAAATCCTCCAAACACTACGAGCTGGTGATATACGAAGAGAGGGGTCAAAACCTAAGCTTTCTGAGGGGCTTGGCCCAAGAGCAGGCACTCTCGTCGACAATAACCGACTGCTGGGATCATCCAGTCCCAGACTCAACTATCAGCGGGTCCGAGCGATTGGAAAATCGGGTGCGAGAAGAAAATCTCCAAGCCAAACAAGCACAAGTTGATAAAACCAATGCAAGGACACAATCAACAGCAGCAACGATACTGACCGCAGTCTTCCGGACCATACCCTGTGCGACCACGCGCAGTTCACTTGCCATGGAAAATGCGGTGCGTGACTTCTTTAGAGGGCCTCCCTGCAAACAACTGGAGCTGCCCACACCTCAACGCACTAAAGCCGACATGGGACAGGTAACCCCTCCAACACTCAGAAGCGCTCGAGAACCGCGAGACCACATAGTGAATGCATTCATGGAATTCGTAGCAGTCACGAAAGCCACACGAAAGGTAAACACAGATGTCTGCAGTAAAATCATGCAGACCTACCGCCGTGATAACCAAAGACTGCTGCGAGAACTGTTGGATGAGGCGGGGGCGGCGGTGTACGACCATGACAGATCCTTAGTAGTATACGGAAACATGTCGGGATCGTACATGGCGGCCTACAGTCACGGGTGTGGTTTTGTGCCCTTGAATGAAGAAGAGTCAAGGGAGGGTAAGCTGGTATTCAAAACACCACCCGGCGATTCAATGGTGGTAGTCGCCAAGTGTACCAAGGTGATGCTCGAAGACAGGATTCTGAATATGGCACAAACCATATCGGGAGACCTGGGCGACAGCGGATACCCGGAGCACTGGACGACGCCCACTATATCATGGGTAAATGGAGTTCCCGGGTGCGGAAAGACGACCTGGGTGATGTCTGAAATAAAAATTGAAAGTGACATCATATTAACAACTACTACGGAAGCTGCCAGGGATCTTAGGGACAAGCTGGAGCCCCGAATAGGCGATCGTGTCAAAACAAGAGTGCGGACTATGGCATCCTTTCTGGTCAATGGAATGAGTAAGGGCGAATCGTGTATACGCCTCATGGTGGACGAGGCTCTTATGAACCACTTTGGATCCATAGTAATGGCAATACAGCTTGCCAAAGCCAGCGAAGCCCTATTGATCGGTGATAACAATCAGCTTCCGTACATAGATAGAGACAACCTTTTCCCACTGTTCTATAATAGACCCAACCTTATTACTAACATAACAAAAGAGCTGTTATGTACGTACAGAAACCCCCAGGATGTAGCGTATGCCCTCAGTGAAATCTATAGTGGCATATACTCATTCAAAAACCTTACTAAATCACTGTCGTTGAGACCTTTCACAGGTGCGGAGATCCCGAAACAGGATGACACATTATACCTCGTCCACACCCAGGCTGAGAAAGCTCTCTTAATCAGTCAGGGATACGGTAACAACGAGGGATCTCGCACACTAACGGTTCACGAATCGCAGGGATTGACGTACGAAAAGGTGGTTATAGTGCGTACAACATCACGCAAATCCCAAATCCTCCAAAGTGTCCCGCATGCTGTGGTCGCAATTTCAAGGCACACAAACACCTGTGTCTACTACACAGACGACAGCAGTGATGACGCGACAGCGCGCCTGATAACTCGCGCTGAAGTTGCGACTACAGAGCAAGTGAGGGATTACAACCTAAAAATGGCAATCCGGCGAAGGGACGATAGGGCGAGAGATACTCTCTTGTCCTTTATAAAAAACCCGTGCCCTTGACGTTGACTTGGAGCGGCAGCGACACGGTCGGGGCCGCTAGTAACTTAATTATTTTATATTTCATCCTAGATTATTATTATAATTATATTATTATAGGTTATAACTATTGATTTGTCTAACGCGGAGACAGATATTAACTTAAATTAAATTTATAAACTAATTAAAAAATGGTACGGACCAAGCGTCTGTAGTTGTAGTTGGTTAATAAAAAAAAATAAAAATAAATAAAAGCTTGTCTGCCACCTAAGTAACATAAAAAAAAAAAAAGCTATTAACGACCCATCGAAATTCGCAGGTATTATCGATCCATTCCTGCAATTTTTACGATACTGGAACGGTTTGTGCTAGAGACATTTGACGAAATACGCACATTTGTTCATTGAGTATCGTAAATACTTACGTTAGTGTGCGCGGTATCCCGGGAAAGAGACGAAATTCGTTTGTTTTTGTGATGATAGTAAACTCGCTGATCGTGTGGTACAAGTCCTTGTTCTTACACGTAAGCACATCAAAATTTATTTTAAGACATTTTATATAAATGTAGGAAACCAATGACTGTTCTGTATTATTGAATGTGTTAATTTGGGTCTTAATTTCGTATAGCATTTCATAAAGTTTAATTAATTTTATATTATAAAACTTCACATTTAAATAGAGCGGCAATACCTTTAATGATTTTAATAGTAGCAGCTATTGCCGACTTATGGGTCGGTGATTGTGATGCATATTAAATTTAGTTTTACCTCTTTCCCGTCGATATGTGATAATAAAGCAATTATTTTAATATGACATCTTAATCTAATACAATCTGCCTTTGTAACGCAACATTACCGATCTGTACTACTTGGTCTAGTTTACTTATTTTATCATTTTATGTTTACAACGAATTACAATTTTAATCATTCATTGTATTATTTGCCAAATTATTTATTTAAAATCTCCACTATGGCTACAAAAATCAAATCCTACTTCCTACTAATATTATAAATCCTACTATCCTACTAATATTATAAATGTGAAAGTTTGTGAAGATGTTTGGATGTTTAGATGTTTGGATGTTTGTTACTCAATCACGCTCTAACGGGTGAACGGATGGGGCTGAAATTTGGCACAGAGATAGCTTATAGTCTGAAATAACACATAGGCTACTTTTTATCCCGGGTAAATGTTCCCACGGGAAGCGGGAACGGGTACCGAATTTTCGCGCGGGCGAAGCCGCGGGCGTCATCTAGTTAATACATAAAATCTACTTTTTATGAGTCGGCCATACAATTTTCTAATTGTGTATTATATCGATATGAGTCGGTGATAGCAAGTACGGGAAGCTATTACCGATTCTATACAAATCCTGTTCGTGTATGTAACATTACACTAGTTAACTGGTTATATAAAATGTTAGCTTATTAACATACAAACAATAATTTGAAGATAAAACACATAAAATCTCTTTTACAACAATAACGTCTTATTCAAACAGCATGGAACAGAGTAACTAAGTGACTTTTCCTCAAAGACTTCTATATAAACTGAGCCTCAGTTTATATAGAAGTCTTTGCTTTTCCTATCTTGTATAGTATGAAAGGACTTAGACCAAACCTACATGATTTTTTGAAAAAGCACCATAATGTGTTTCTTCTTATTTAAACAAAATACCTGCCTATACATTCTTCTTGTCTTTTTACACTCGGTAATAGGTTCATAAAAATCGGTAATGTCGTATGTGTCTGTAATACAAAAAATGGACTTGTTTACTAAATTATTTTTTTATTTTAAGAATAATGTGTAATATGGACAATTTAGGGGTTTAAATATAAACTAGACAAACTAGAGTTTCATATAAAAACAAAACATTGGGTGGGAAGTTAATCATCATTCTTAATAGTTATCATCGAATTTAAAATTGTCTTAACAGGGTCGGTAATACCTGCGTTTACCTTATCCTTCTTTACCAAACTAAGAACAATTGCGTTACTCACGTGTACAGTCCCTCGGCCGGCACCTCCCACACCTGTATGCCCTGGTAGGGGGGGTTTTCGACCACGGTGACGGCAACTGGCGTGTTGTTGTACGCCTCGTCACAGTCGTTCTGTGTCGGACCTGACCGACCTGTCGCTCCACAGGTGGTGAAGCGGTAGTCTAGGAGAAGTGAAGAATATAATATGAAAATTGTTCATTTGAAAATTAAAAATCCTGAAAAGTACTGTTTTTTTTTGTTATACGTGAAGGAAAATCTTCAGGAATGCAATGCAGGACTTCTACCGACCAAAAAACCTCACGTGTCCTGTCTAACAGCCTTCCTGATACTGTTCTAATAAGCCTATACTTGGTAAGAATAGGTATATATCCTGTAATTTATGACGAGTTGGACAACTTTATGCATAAGCCAAGCCCAGGTCAGCATCTCGTCGAAATATCATCAAAACTAACAGTATACCAAACCAATGAATCGACCTTGTGAATTTAAGTAAACCTCTTCACCCCTGGGTGTGAACTAGTCATACATACATAATATTTAAAATTTATGACTAAGAACAATCTCCATCGTGTGTTTGAGATGGTTTTCTTTAAACAAAAGCAGCTTTCGAACCAAAAACGCATCATGACTGGTCCATGCATTTAGACCGCTGCGATGCTACCAACAGACTTCCCTGAAATGAAATTGAAAGAGGCCTCAGGTCTACATACACCAGTGGGTGGTAAAAATGTGATGTGATTGATCGAAGAACAGCGGAATGAAAGTACTCACAAGTTCTATCAGCAAACGCCTCATGCGGAGTAGTATTCTCCCCAAACTTCGGATCATAATAGTTATAATCCCCTAACTCCTCAGGATCTACGTTTAGACCAAAGCATTCTGGAGCTAAGGAGAAATCGTCGATGGCAGAGTCTGAGTACATTCGCATACCACGACGTGTCTTGAATTCTAGATAATACCTGGAAAAAATGGATGAGAATTATCGACTGATAAAAAATTAGCAACTTTCACTATGGCCAGTCATTAGATGGGTGAGTGACCATCCATGTGACCACTTTATGACGTTAGGCCGTTGGCCCCGGTTGCCAGTAAAATGGCAGTCGCTAAGTCAAGTTGAAGGTGGCTTGAAAAATTTCAACAGCAGGCAGTCACAACCTGCGCCTGTCTATTTCAACACGGCAGTACTGGGACAAATTCTAAAAAAAAAAGGTGAAATGTGGGCATATAACATGACTCTGCCTACCGCTCTGGGGATAAAAGGCGTGACCATATGTGTATGTATGTAGAAAATTTTCAACGCTTTTGACAGCTTCCGTGGTGCATGGGCTTGGCTGCTGTTTCAAGGTCTCGAGTTTTAAAACCGTCTCAGAACAAATATTTGTGTGATCCATAATTGTATGTGTGGGGGCTTTTGATGGTAATGGTCCAGCCAACGAAATAGGGCTGCTATTTCCTTGTCTGGTCCATTACCATCCAAACTCCAAAACATACACTCTGAGCCATTGTTTTATATTCTTTAGCGCGACAACTTTTAATGTCGCGATGCAGAATTTGCTTTGGATGATAATGGTCCAGCCAACGAAAAAGGGCTGCTATTTCCTTAGCTGGTCCATTACCATCCAAACTCCAAAACATACACTCTGAGCCATTGTTTTATATTCTTTAGCGCGACAACTTTTAATGTCGCGATGCAGAATATGGTTTGGATGATAATGGTCCAGCCAACGAAATAGGGCTACTATTTCGTTGTCTGGACCATTACCATCCAAACTCCAAAACATACACTCTGAGCCATTGTTTTATATTCTTTAGCGCGACAACTTTTAATGTCGCGATGCAGAATATGGTTTGGATGATAATGGTCCAGCCAACGAAATAGGGCTACTATTTCGTTGTCTGGACCATTACCATCCAAACTCCAAAACATACACTCTGAGCCATTGTTTTATATTCTTTAGCGCGACAACTTTTAATGTCGCGATGCAGAATATGGTTTGGATGATAATGGTCCAGCCAATGAAATAGGGCTACTATTTATTTGTCTGGACCATTACCATCCAAACTCCAAAACATACTCTCTGAGCCATTGTTTTATATTCTTTAGCGCGACAACTTTTAATGTCGCGATGCAGAATATGGCATCAACTTATTAATAACTAGCTGACCCCGCAACTTCGTTTACGTCACATAAGGTGTATAAAAGGAGAGGTATTTCTTCATCAGACTCATCAAGCAGCGTGTGAAACTGCCCTGTTTGCTTAATCATAAAAGAGCTTAAAGATTAAGTCTATTTTAAAACAATTCAGTCCGAAGGCGCGGAAAAAATGAAGAACAAAATAAGAGACATAGATAAAAATATTTCTGTTAAAAGTAATAATTTTATTATTATTGGTTACCTATCACCTAAATTCAACTACTACAAAGCCACTCACCTGCTAGTAATATTAGGCAGTATAATGGACGCTCTATACCAGTTCTCGCCCTTGTCCTTGGTGGAGAACCAGAGCGCTGTGGTGATGTTCCCCCGAATGGTGGTCTCCACCACATTGAGGCTGAGCGAGCCGTAGTTGCGGCCGTTTTGTTGGTAGTAGAACCTTATCTGTTGTAGAAGGGTTGTGTTTTATAATCTGTACTGACACAACTTAGCTGAACACACAACTTTGATTGCGTCAAAAAAAAGGGTAGGAAGAGTTTTGATTAATGTTTAATTTAGGAATATAACGCCTGGAATAAGATTTTGGGGAAGACGGGTTAAAGAAAACTTAACCGCGCCGGCAAAATAAAAAAGAATTTCATTGTAGGGATTCTACAACATTATTCAACAATCTTTTACGAAATTATCAATTCACTTGTGGAATAACTTTGGATTGAAAAATATTTTTAAGCCCACCCACTAAAAGTTGTATGTAAGTTTTTGAAACATTGGTTTATATAGTTTAAAAATTACTTAGCTTAAGGTATGAGCACAGATTAATAAATGGTATGAGTCCGAACTCGCAAACGGCACTGCAGTCGCTGGCCTGCAATGCCTCGACCGCACCACTGGTTCTCATACATTCTGTATACATTTGTATTAGAATACATTCCGAACTAGGTAGCAGCGTCGCAACTGTATTCAGTACTGTCGCCTTGCCGTCGCGACAGCAATGCTGCTTGCTGTCGAGTTCTGACTCATACCTTTACCGAAAATATAAGGTAAAAAATACTTACTATACAACAATTGTAGTATCTCGAAGTAATATTCCCATGAACCTTCGGAGGGGGATTAAAAATGGCGGTCCTCATAACAGCAGTTGAAGCAAAATCTGGTTGCTCCTGGTTAGGTCCAGTCACGTTCATGTTCACGAAGAAGTAATATCCCACGCACTGGCTTATTGGGAAGTTCATGTGGGAAGGCAGGAGAAGTGGGACAACTACTGCGGGGTTGGCGTGGGCCGGGCCACAAGTGTGGTCGAAGTTTGGGCCCGTTTTGTCTGTAGGGGTTGGGCCGTTGTGGCGAGACCATTTGAGGAATGACCTGTGGGAAAATTAAGTAGGTTTAAGTTTCATTATAATTACATGTCAGGAAAATTTCACCAGAACGTTTATTTCAATATACTAAAAACTGTTGATAAAATTATTCAACTTTTGTAGCATAGATTACCTATATAAAAGAAGGCAGATAGGTTTAGATTTACCCATTTTTAGATTCATATGTCTATGTATGATTCTTTAAAGTGATATAACTTTTTTATTTATTAACCGATTGACATGAAATAAACACTAAAACCCGCAACACAATAAAGAAAACCGCATTGCAATCGGTTAAGCGGTTACTGAGATTTGCGTGTTTTTTATTTTTGACGCGGGGAATGCGTTTGGGCACCGTCATCCCAGCTACGGGGGCAGCTGGAACGGTGTGTGGGGCTCACCGGTCCCGAAGAAACGGGACCGTAATACCCACTAAACCCCGCGGTGTTCCTACTCACCCTGTAGCCGGGCCGAGGGATATGAAGAATTCATTACAACGTCGACCCGGCAGGGAGTCGAGGCTCTCCTCGGGGGAACCAGATGGTCTGCTCCCCTGGAGCTCCCTAAGGAGCTAACGAAAAACGAGCCCGCATCGCACCGCTCTCGAGCGCCCCTCTGTAAGCAGAGAGGGTGGAAAACGGCCGAGCGGGCGGGCACTGGAGGCAACTGAGATTAGCGTGTACAACCGTACAGACAAACAGAAAAAAAATCCAAAAATCATTATTTTGTGTTCTATTGCGTTCATAAAGCCCCCTATAATATTTTTTTTATTTATCTTTCATGTGCAGACAGCGACCTGTTACGATTTTATTAACTATATGTACTTATTGATTATATTGATATTGATTGATGATATTCATGATAAATGAAATTACTCGTTACCTTGTGTTTTAGCACTACCGCGTTACAATAGGTGCTCACTGTTGGATTTATCATATCATATCATTTATTTGCCTAATACCTATTTGCATTCTTCGCCACCCTTTTTTGTTCGGTAACCGTTATCTACCTTTAATTCTATAATCTGTGCTTTATTGTTGACCATATCGTAATACTTTTCCAGTGTTTTTCAAAATTGTTCAACCAGTTGAACATTAAGTCACGTAGCGAGTTTGCAAGCTACAAGCCAGCGAGTTCACCAGCAGCTTGCAAACTCATTCAGTGTTATCAAGCTTGTGTAAACAATGTACTTTTAACTTAACTATCCCATTGTTGATAGCCCGCTAGTTTTTATGGGCTCGGAGCTTCGACCAAGTAAGTATAGACGGGCCCACGTCATACGTTACGAACTTAAATAAAAAGGGAGACTAGCTCACACACAAAGATATTGCAGCAACGACAATTCAAGTACGAGTACACGACATATAAGCCCCGCAAGTTGGTAATGCGCTGGAACCTTGTCATAATGACAGCTTAGTGACGTCATTGTGACGTAGCGCGAGCGCGCGCTGGCCTCGCGAAGCTGCGTACGGTATTTTTTTTAGTACTGACTGCTCGACGGACATACGTGACCAAGTGGTCTCCAAGATGGCCGCCAAGCGCAATATCAAAGTGCGGGGCTTATACATCCTTTTTTCGAATTTAGGGTAGTGTTGTTACACTTCGGGAACGCACAGGAAGGCATCTTGCGTAAAATGTCTTATCTTGACACGTGTTTCTCATTCGAAACAATAACACCGACTGACACCGACTAAGACCAAGTGAGCGCATACTAATGTATGGATGGGCCGGTCTATACCTACTATTACTTGGTCAAAAGTTCAGACACAGTCAAGCGACTTGAGTCAATATCATGTGTACATACACGTCGATGCAGACTCACATGGAAGGAAATCACGCACACTGAAGCTACTTTCATTCACATTTTATCAGACTAGAGTGAAGTCGCTTGACCGTCTCCTGAGCCCATTAAACTCGCCAACTAGCAGCTTGTTAACTCGCTTCGTGTCATCGAGACAATATACCTACAATTGTTTCAACTTTTGGCATATCAAAAAACAAATTCAGAAGGCTTAATAATTATTGAATCCGTAAACTCGGCTCTCTTTTGAGTGGGCCCGTTCCTTTAGTTTAGTTAGGTTCAAGCACTGCCAATTTAAATCCGCAATGCGCATTTAAAAACATGCTAAAATAACTATCGAAAGTACCTACCAAGTTTTCACATAAAATCTTTCATTTTCAATAAATAACTTACATAAATATTAAGTTATATTAGTTGTTGAGCGAAGATGGAATCAAATATGGCTAACTGTATCTACTTACTGAGCAGTCGATACGTTTTCGAATCCACACTTGTCCAGCTCGAAATTGCAGTACGACCCGTACGGCATTTTATCTGAAACAATGATAAATTATATCATACTAGTTCTAGATGATGCTCGGTGAGAAATTCGATACCCGTTCCCGCTTCCCGTGGAAATATATTCCCGGGGTAAAGTAGACCATTTGTTATTTCAGACTATAAGCTTTCCTGTACCAAATTTCATTTCAATCCATTCAGTCGTTAGAGCGTGATGGAGTAACAAACATCCAAACATCTTGATAAACTTTCACATTTTTATAATATTAGAAGGAAGTAGAATATTGACAATATTCGTTATACTTATTGACAACTAACCAACCCGCGCAGCTTCGTTTGCGTCACTTAAGAGAGAGAAGGTATATCACCCGTTCCCGTCGCATTTACTCCCGTCGCGTTGCCTTTGCTCCCGTAGCGTCGCTCGCGTCGATAATGTTATCACAGCCTACAGATCATATTAAACTCTGATATTTCCCTTTATACTGTGATCTAACTACGTGAGAGAGAGACAGAGAAAGAGAGAGGTTTCTCGTCGCGTGTATTCCCGTTGCGTATATTCCCGTTACCGTCGCATTATTCCCATATAAGACCAATTTTATTTGCGAGAGAGATTTCCCGTCGCTTTATTGTATAAGAAATTGGATTTATATTAAGATGGTTAGGTATTGTGAACCAACCGTAAAAGACAGACATATGCTGTTGCTTACTTTTCTTTAGAACTTTTTAAGAGAAACAATTTTGTAGTACACAATTTTTACATAACTTTAACCATTTTCGCGGCGCACGCAACGGAGGCTCTCAAAAGAAATAATATTCCCCTCGTTTTTGAAACATTTATCATTACTGCTCAGCTCCTATTCGTCTTAGCGTGATTTTATATAACCTATAGCCATCCGCAATAAAGGGACTATCAAACTGTAAAATTTTTGAAATCCATCCAGTAGTTCCTGAGATCCTGGCGTTCAAACAAACAAACTCTTCAGCTTTATAATATTAGTATATAGAGTAAGTTCGGGTAATATGGCACGCCATAAGCCTTTTTGGGAATAAATCATTTTTTTTTGAGATCGATCAGTTTTTATTTTACAATTCAGTCTTAGAACTAATAAAGAATAAATAATTAGAATTTCAAAACAATCAACATAAAGAAATAATTTACAAAAAACAAAATCTGAACCTTCAACAATTGTCAAATTTTAACAATGGAAGGGCAATATGGCCTGGGCCATATTAGCCACAAATCAGGTGAGCTAAATTGCCCTCCAGAAATATAACAGTAACAAATAATTTTTGTGTTACTTTGCGGACCAAATTTGTCATTTTGTTTGCGAATGTGGTTTCCGCGGAGCCATTATCTAAAAAAGAAAAACATAATAGAAACAATATAAAATTATGGGGACAATATGGCCTGGTGCCATATTAGCCATTTATCTGGTGAGCCATATTGGCCGCGGGAACGTTTTTAATAGGTAAAAGTCTAGCCTAAAACTGAGCAAGAAATATGTTTAAAATCTATCACTATACTACATAAGAATAGCTAATCTACAAACCTGTGTAGTACCAATGTAAAAATAACAACAATTTCAAGAAATGTAATGAGTAAAACTTACCAAAAAATAAGATCACTTTACGTAAGTTTCGATCGAGCGCCCGCAAGGGACACACATGCACACTTCGTCTCGCGCGAGTTGACTGAGGAAGTGAGGGGAAGGGGTGCGTTGGTTTGCCGAGTCAAGCGGTCGCAAGTGTTCATTCAGTTCAGAGAAATCGGAGTAGGCCATATTGACCGACCAGGCCATATTACCCGAAATTACTCTAGTATATGGAATATGGATATGGCCGATTGGGGCTTGGAATGAAACATTAAGTACCTAAATGGGCAGTACCGTACCTAATAATAGTAGAAAATAAATAAATAAATATTTGTGGTTAATTTCACACAACATCATCTTGCCCAAATTATGCTAAAAAATCGGTTGTCTGTAAAGTCGGTTTACTGACGATGGTTGAACGTGACAACGTCATATGAAAATAAAAATAAAATAAAATTAACATTACAAAACAGAAAGAAATATAAATAATATTAATACTTAGTTTAAAAAACTAAAAAACACGCTTTTTTGTATTCCTGACAGCAAACCCTTTCATTCGATACCCATATCATGGGGGTGGATTTCAAACAGCCAGTCCGCCATTTTGGGGAGGCCGCCATATTGGATTTGTAATGACGTTATTTAGCTAGTCATGTATTGTCATCAGAACTCAGAGCGTGCGCAAATTTTCAGGCTGATCGAAGGACGGGAAGTGGGTCAAATTGACATTCCAAGATTTTCTTACTTACATAGTTACAAGTGAAGCTAATAAAAGCCTGTTAAAAACACATCAATTTGTCGTATAGTGCCATCTGTTGAAAACATTACTAAAATAAATGGAACGCCTCAGAGCGAGGTAACGCGAGGGAGGTAACGACATATTGCGTCATCTTCTTTCGTTCGTGCAGCCGGCTCTATCGAATTATAAGACGTTATCACGTCCAAAAAGCTTGTGCTATGGGATCTAGACGACTGATACACATACTAATATATTTCTAAATACATACATATAATACATAGAAAACACCCAAACTCCGAAACAAACAGTTGTGGATGACACAAATATGTGTAGTATATCGATTTATAAAACGTTCGTAAAACTAAAATACCCCGATATAAAAATATGAATGAAAAATATTTACATTATTGTGAAAAACCGTGGGAGCTAATAATGCCTACTTAACTTTGCAAAGATCTTGTATGTTTCACGCTTTCTTTTATAATAGAATATATTATATTATCTGTGCTTTCACTGTCTCTATAAATAAGCGTGTTTTAATGTTCAGGATTTCGTACCTCAAAGAGAAATAAACCGGCCAAGTGCGAGTTGGACTCGCCCATGAAGGGTTTCGTAGCAGCAAGTAACATAATATAAAAGTTCTTATAGTTCGTTGTAACTTTGACTGATGTTTCAACACGTTCGCAGTGGTGTTGCGGTTTATGACGTATTAAAAGAAACTACCAGCTCTATCTCGTTCAAACTAATTTTCGTTGGTAGTTTGTATGGCAATGTACATCATATATTTATTTTATACTAGCGGACGTCACGCGGTTTCACCCGCGTAGTTCCCGTTCCCGTGGGAATACGGGAATAAAATATAACAGTGAAAGAATTTTTCAAATCGGTCCAGTAGTTCCGGAGCCTATTCGTTACAAACAAACAAACAAACAAAAAAACAAATCTTTCCTCTTTATAATATTAGTATAGATTTATCATTGTCTTAGTTTAGAAGTTAGAGGGGTCTTGCGCAAACTATTCACTTTAGAAAAAAATGATGTTAGAAACCTCCTTAGCATTTTTGAAGACCTATCTATAGATACCCCACACGTATGGGTTTGATAAAAAAAAAATCTAGAGTTTCAGTTCTGAGTATGGGGACCCCCAATATTTACTGCTTTTTTTCTAGTTTTATATAAGAATCTTAATGCGGTTCACAGAATACATCTAGCTACCAAGTTTCAATAGCATAGACCTTACAGTTTCGGAGAAAAGTGGCTGTGACACACGGACGGACAGACAGACAGACAGACGGACAGACAGACAGAAAGACATGACGAACCTACCGTATTACAAACAAAGACTTCTATATAAACTGAGGCTTCTATATAAACTTAGCTTCTAAATAAACTTCTATATAAACTTAGCTTCTATATAAGCTCAGTTTATATAGAAGTCTTTGATTACAAATGGACTTTTCATAAAATAAAATAAAATAGCTTTTGCCGTTGTTTAGGTTTGGAACTTTATTTTGCCACTAAAGTAAGGCAAGGATATGATCCTCCTGATGGGAAGTAGTTACCTCTTAGTCTATGAATGTTTGCAACACCAGAGTTGCTACACTCACGTTGCCGACCCTGTAAAAGTCTTCTGAGACCTCTTTGGATGAACTCCATACTGTAGACGTTCGAAAACCCCCAGGCATGGAGCACATTCCACAATTTAAGCGTGCACGGTAGGAAGCTCCTCTCGGAGCTTACCGTGCATGAACGCTTCGGACTTAAGGTGTGAGGATAAACACCCTGTCTGTGGCGAGCGGTGCAATGATAGAACGTAGCTATATTATTATGTCAAACATATAAAAAAAATGCTATACTGCTCGTTCGCTCTAACTTTGCCGCTCGGCTCCATACTATAGTCGAATTTTTAATTAGACGAAGTATATTGACAGCAACTAATGTCACTTCTTCATACAATGTTGCGTATTTTCTATGACGAAGTGACATTAGCTACTGTCAATTTACTTCGTCTAATTAACAATTCGGGTATACGCCTCTACGCCAGCGGCAAAGTTAGAGCGAACGGGTAGTACGTAGCTGTTGTCGTAGCGACTACGTAGTTTATCGTAGCAGCTACGTAGAACAGGTACTTGATTCATACAAGAGCGTGCACAAGTACCTTTGAGCTTGAACTTCCCTTTCACTTTTCTTTGTACAAATTCTTGCGCTTGCTTTTATCTCGATGTCAACTTTTATGGAGAATAATATGACAGACTAATTGACTTTCTTCATGCTGTTACACGAAGACTTCGATATGTAAATATTTTTTACATTTTTATAGCGGTCCTATTAATACTTTTATGGTTTTCTTTTCTTTTTTTTTGTAGTAGTAGTAACTTTAACCTAGATCACATAAGTTTTAAGTTGTTTTTAAAATATTAAATATTTATAAGAAATACAATAGTAAAATCTTCATTGGCACTAGACCACTTTTTTAATATTGGTTATAGTTTTTTTATAATTAATTTATTTCGTTAAAAACGCATAAAAACCGATCGCATCTCTCTCTGTCTTGCACGCTAAAATGTATATCTTCTATCTTCTTTCAACAATTTGGCGTCTGGTAGGCTATTAAGTGTGTAGTACTTACCACAGTTCTGATTCTCGTCACTGCCGTCGTCACAGTCCCGGACGAGGTCGCACACCTGGTGCAGTTTGATGCACGAGTCTCTCTGGGAAAGCAAAAATAAAGTCGGTTTACTGACGATAGTTGAACGTGACAACTCAGCCTTAAATGGAACGCAGCATACGTCATGTTTTTTAAATTGTTTAAAAAAATGTTTGAAAACTTTAAATTCTTGACAAGTAATTTATTAGATTATTTTTCTGCGTCGGATGTTAACACCATGAAAAAAAAAAATATGCAGGGTCGGCAGCGCGAGTGTAGCGCCTCTGGTGTTGCAAACGTTGCAGTAAGCTTGTCTGCCACCTTAGTGGTACCTATAAAAAAAAGTTAAAATAAAAAGACCCGACCCTTGTTAGTTTACTAATAGATGACATGTGAAAATAAATACCATCAAATTAACAGTAGGTAGATACCAAATTTTAAATCAGTCTGACCTGTGACTTTTGTTGAGATAAGTACAGTGAAGGAACTGCACGCTTAACAACGAGCTGATCTTCGATTTATAGCTAAGAACGGTAGTTCACATCAGCTTTCGAACAATGAAACGCAAAACTGCATCAAAATTAATCACACAGACAGGGTCAAACTTAATAAAAGTCCTCCTTTTTCATTGAGGCTGTAAAATAAATTCACATCAAAATTGGTTCATTCTTTCAGGAGCTATGATGCCAGAAACAGATGTACAGTTTATACTTACATTCATAATCATACACTTCATCTGTCCCGGCACACAAGACCCATTAGGATGAACCGGGGGTTCAGGAACACACTCCGACATTCTTATATTGTCAATCGCGATGTGAGGCAACGGCTGCGAGAGGCTTACGTACGAGGGACGGGTCACCTCCATGATGATCTGGACTTCTTGGAGCACCTTGCCAATGGAGAGGTACATTGGATACCATCTGGAATAGAAAATACTGTTGGTTAAAACTGGTTTTAAAAAATCGGTTGTCTGTAAAGTCGGTTTACTGACGATAGTTGAACGTTACAACTCAGCCTTAAATGGAACGCCTCAGAGCGAGGTAACGCCGCATACGTCATGTTTTTTGGTGCGTACAGCCGGCTCTATCGAATTATAAGACGTTGTCACGTCACGTCAAAAAAAATAATGCAGTGGAAATGAGAAGTTTACGAAGTTTAGCTGGAGTGACATACATACATACATACATATCATCCCGCCTGTTTCCCATCGGGGTAGGCAGAGACTATGGCTTTCCACTTGCTACGATCCTGGCATACCACTTTCGCTGCTTCTACTTTTATAAGTGCTTTCATACACGCTCGCCGGTTAAGGGTACTCTTGACCTGGCCTTTTTCCAGCAGGTCATCAATTTGGTTACCATGCGTACGCCGAGGATGACCCCTACCAGCTTGCCCATTCATTCTCGCCTTATAGATCTGTTTAGTCAGTCTATTTTCATCCATCCTCTTAACATGTCCAAACCATCTAAGCATCCCTTTTTCTATCTTTGTCACTACATCTTCAGTTATACCACATTGTTTTTTAATCACGCTATTCCTTTCTTTGTCCATCAATTTCACTCCAGCTATACTTAGTAGACTTCTCATTTCCACTGCATTAATTTTACTTTCATGCTTCTTCTGCCACACCCAACTTTCACTACCATACATAAGTGTGGGGATAAGCACACCCCTATGCACAGCCACTCTTGCCTTCTTAGACACGTATTGACTGCTCATAAAGGTATGCATCGCCCCATTCACTTGATTTCCTGCCAAAACTCTTCTCTCAATATCCTGGTCACACTTTCCATCCCTCGTAAATTTTGAACCCAGGTATACAAATTCTTTCACCTGTTCCACTCTTTGCCCTTCGATAATAATAGGGCAATTCGTCATACATTTCTCTCTTTCACAAACCATTACTTTAGTCTTACTTTCATTCACTTTCATTCCTCTACCTTTCAGCGCCTCATGCATAATATTAACCATCAACTGCAACTCCTCCGCCGATGCAGCTAAGATCACCTGATCGTCAGCATATAGGAGGCATTTGATGGTCAGCTCGTTCAGTCACACGCACTCTCTTGCAATTCTTTCAAACAACTGTCCATGTACAGGTTAAACAGCCACGGTGACGCTACACAACCCTGTCTCACACCCCTTTCTATGTTAAAGAAGTCCGTACAAGCTCCGTTGATCCTGACACAAGCACTCGAGCCCTCATAAAGAGATTTCAGTGCTCGTATCAAGCTGCTGCTCACCCCGTACAAAGACAATGTTGACCATTGTTCATTCCTCACCACTTTGTCATAGGCCTTCTCCAGATCTACGAATACGCAATATACCTTTTGGCTTTTCACCAAAACTTTTTCTGCTATGCATCGTAAGGAGAAGACCTGATCCGTGTATCCCCTTCCTTTCATAAATCCTGCTTGAACATCCCACATTTTTCCTTCACTTTCATTCATCATTCTTTTTATCAACACTTTCGCATACAGTTTACCGACGATGCTGAGCAGGCTTATGCCGCGGTAATTTTTGCACTCTTGCTGCGACCCTTTTCCTTTGTACAGCGGCACAATGACGGCTTTGGACCATTCTTTTGGTACGCTGCCACTCCTCCAGCACAGATTAAAAAGGCGGTACAGCTGGTCAATCACCACGCCACGTCCTGCTTTCAGCATCTCAACGGAAACCCTATCAATCCCAGCAGCCTTGCCTAGTTTCATACTATTCAATGCTTCCACTATTTCTTGGAGTGACATTGATGGATAAAGAAATGATTTAGTGTGATAAGGGACATTGCGGCATGATAGAAGATGTAGCGGCTCTCCCGGCTGCTAGAAAGACTTGGGGACTGAAAATTACTTCCACATTTTTTTAAATACTAAGCTCGCTAAACTGACGCCGGCCACCCGCCCGATGGAAAGTCATGGCGATATCTAGCGATTGGGGGCCACTTCCACAGTCTAAAAGGCTTCTGACAGTGGTCCTCAAGTCGGCGGCCCTGTGAGATGTTCACGCTTAGCTTGAAGAACACGGGATTGTAATAGGGAAACACCAGCACGGGGTTCCAAGTTTTTATAGAACAAAAGAGAAACGATAGAGTGACTAAGACAGAGAAAGGGATGCTCAGATGATTCGGACATGTGGAGAGAACGGATGGAAAATTGGAAATAGAATGATGAAACAGATTTATGAGACGAGAGTGAATGGGCAGACTGGTAGGGGTCGACGTGTCGGCGCACCGATAATCTTTTGAGAAAAGGTCAGGTCAAGAGTACCCTTAACCGAAGAGCATACGTATGAAGACACTTAAGAAAGTTGGAGAAGGGAAAGTTGTTTGTCAGGATCGTAGCAAGTGGAAAGTCATAGTCTCTGCCTACCCCGTTGAGAGACAGGCGTGATGTTATGTATGTATGTAGACAGATATTCATAGGAAAGTAGCTACTTAAATATTTTTTTATAAATACACACCGAGAATCTCGAGCCCTTTTATGGATCACACGAATTTTGTCCCCTTTGGGAATCTAACCCACGACCTCGTGATCCGCAGTCGCATTACGATCTCTAGACCAACGAGGCAGTATTTAAGTCAAAAAGTCAGGATCTCTACATACCTACGCTCCGGGAATTACGCTCAGATGATGTATGTACTTACTTCCCATTATTATTTCCCGTAATCTCCTGGAGGACCCACTGCACGTGGGATTCCGTAGACTCGAAGATCAGTCGGATGCTGGCGTTCTGCATCTTGCTCTGGTGCAGCATCACCTCGAACTGAAAAAGAAAATGCGAATGTTTAGAAATCCAAATTTCATGAGATGACTTGGCATCGGAAATCAAATACAAATATTTAATAAAAAAAGGGGGATTCGTTATTATTATTATTATTATTTTGTCGCACATTAAGAATTAGGTTTTTACCGCGGCAATTCGAGGTATGAGGTAACATGGTCGCCGTGGCAAAACAAACACGTAGCACCCGTCTGGCTGTCGTTGTCGCTTTCTACTGCCGCTCAGTAGCAATAGAAAGGGTGATAATGAAAATTTATAGGACCTTTAAAACGGATTTACGGTTAAAGTATTCATGTGATTTTTTTTCTTCATTTTTGTAATGTTTCTTGACGGTTGCCACGTCACGTGACGAAATTTGGAGAGTCAATTTTGTTACACCCAATATAGTGGCTAAGAACCTTCCTCAAACATGACCCTACAATACTAGTACTTCTGCGAAGAGTAGACCTCGCGAGCAGCCAGGAAAAAAGCAACTTGTGAGGAATCATATCTTGTACGTTTCAGCCAAAAATCATCAAGATCCGTTCATAACGTGACAACAATCTTCACCCTTTTTCTTCCCCATTTTCCCCCCTATCAAAAAAAAGCTCTTAACAAAAGTTGTATTTTAAATCAAAGAACACAGACATGTGCCAAGAATGGTGAAAATCTGTTAAGAAATGTGTTCTCTAGACCGGAAACATACACACAGACATACGGACGTAAGCAAAATCGTCCATACTGTCGAATCGAAGACTCTCTCTCGCTTCGCTCGCTCGGTCAAATATATATGTAAATAGTTTGAAAGTTATAGTGGCGCGAACGCTCACGAATGCACGCACCGTTCATATTTAAAGCGTTCCGCAGATATGCAATAAATATTTTTGGCACATTGGCACCCACCGCCATCTTGTCCAAATTACATACATACATATAGCCCCGCTTTAATCTCCGAAGGAATAGGCAGAGGGATAATATATGCCCACGTTTCACTAACTTTTATTCTACGTAATACGTGGTGACCCAATTGCCGTGTTGAAATAGACAGGCGCAGGTTATTTTAGATACATACCTTACAGAAATCCCACAATCCTTGGAATGGCGGTGACTTTATGACCATATTCTCCATGGTGGGGTCCACAGCCAAGTAGAGGAAATTTCCTGAGAACAAGTTAAAACATTTAATAAGTTTACAGTACTTGAAGTCTTGAAACGTTTAGAGAAAATTTGTAACTATTTTTGATATGATTTTTGTCTGGTCCCACTTTTTTTTAACGTGAGGAAAATCCTACATGGATGCTATGCCGGACTCCTACCGACTAAAAAACAAAAACACACGTTCCCTAACCTACCTACAGCCTACGGTTGGGAGCCCCGGGTAAGCCCTGGGAAGGATGTCCCAGAACTCCCAACAGACCTACGGCTACCACTGCGGCCTCGTCTAGGGGGGTGGTTCGGGTGCTATCCCGCGTCTTTGGGGGTTTCGGGTGTGATCCCGCTTCTAAGGCATGGGACAGTACATGAACATTTTACATAAAAAACTCCGAACTAAACATTTTCTGAATCACACAAAATTGAAGAAACAAGACTATTCTCAGCACTCACAAACATCTCATCCCTGAGGCAGTCAATGAGGATTAAACCCAGGAGATTTCAATAAACACCCACGTATTGAAAGTACATAAAAGGACCATTCTAACCCAAATTAAATCATAAACAGAATATATTCAAAATAACGACCAATCGAAGCATGTTATCTGAATATTTCACGGTGAACCCATCTTGTTGAAACACGTGGGCGGATTAGATTGTATTTATGTCACATTAAATGTCACCACGCAGACTAATATCAGTAGATTAATGTCAAGAGTTCATAAATTTACAGGCTTTTTTTACATACATACGTGGTCATGGTCACGCCTTTCGCCTCACGAGGGGTAGGCACAGGCATATTATATGCCCACAATTCACCTTTTTAGAATATGTCCCACGTAATAGGTGGTGAGCCGTATTGCCGTGTTGAAATGGACATACCTAGTTTGTGACTGCCGGCTGTTGAAATTTTTCAAGCCTCCTATAAAGGCCTTCAACTTGGCTTAACGATGGCCATTTTACTGGCAACCGGGACCAACGGTTTAACGTGCCTTCCGAAGTACGGAAACGCTCAAATAAATGTCTCAAAGTGGTCACATGGATGGTCACTCATCCAAGGACTGACTATAGTGAAAGTTGCTTACTGCAGTGATCGTTTACAGAACACTGAGTCCGCGGGGCCACGAGCGCTTCTAACGTTTTATTTATACGTGCAGAAATCCCTCATGGATGGCTATGGCGCACTCTTACTGACTAAAACCACACGTACCCTGGAAGGATAAACCAGGATTACCAAAAGTAAATTTTAGGACAAAAAGTTCTGAGGATACTTCGGGTGAAGGTGAAACACGTGTCGACTTGATGTCACGTTGTACAGCTGGAGGGTTTTTTTTTACGTGAGATAAAATCCACATGGATGTTATGCCGAACTCCTACCGACTAAAAAAAACCTCACGTAACGCCCAACAGCCTACGATTGTGAGCCCCGGGTAAGCCCTCGGAAGGATGTCCCAGGACTCCCAACAGACCTACGGCCGCCACTGCGGCCTCGCCTAGGACCATACAGCTGGAGGGTTAGAGACCGAATGACGAACCGAAGTTCGATTCGTCGAGAAGTAACGCTTGAAAGTTAGGCATCAATATTGACGAATAGAGGGTGTTGTACCCGCTCCTTTCTTTATTATAGTTCTAATATTATGAGTATGTAGAATCTCTATAAATTATTCGCAAGGAAGCGGACCTGTCAGTATAAACGTCAAAAAATCGGATCATCTTCCACAGATTTTTTCAAAACCAATTATGGGCTATTAGACTTTGGGTTTTAACGGGAGTTTAAATGCAATGCCAGGGTTACAGCTAGTCATAAATACCATTATTTTAAGCTCTACATTTTGAAGGTTATTACCATTCTCACCTACTCTAATTTTTCTGCACAGTGACTTAGAAACATCTGGCCGGTAGGCGGGCGGCGAACGAGCAATTTGTGTAATAAAAGGAAAATTGGTTGAATTTGTGATAATTGTAACATGATCGTTTTAGACCCCAGGGGTAGCAGCAGGGGTGCGTGGCACAATTGATATCAATAAGCTTGTCGTCATGCGTTAACGATATGTCTGTACAACACCATTATATTTTACAGACTAGGTACCCAACGAGCAAAAAGCGGTTTTATAATTATCCTAAGATCAATTTTCAATAGACTTATAACGAACTCATAAGAGCTTACAAGCCCGGAAAAGGGCCCACTTTATTAGTGTATTCAGTTTTTTAACAGTCTAATAGTACCCTCATGGAATTCAACTAACGACTGTAACAGCCGTGTAGCGCATACAATCCTACCAAATCTATTAATAGTCTCTTAGAAAACTAAACTAGGTAGATTGTTAATGCACTTTACAACTGTTATACAAGTTCTCATTTCGTTCATTTCGTTCAGTCAATCATCCAGTTATCAATATTGGGAGTTTTACACACTCCGTGTACATAATACTAAAAACTTTATTAAAATACTTACTAATAATATTTTGGACATTAATAAGGCAAGTTATATGATAATTTTTCAGAGTCCTCGTATTTCATGATGTTAATCAAAAACGTACTGGGAACTCGCATTTCTCGTGCAACATACCAAGTTTCTGGTTAAAATTTTAAAGCCCCTCTTAAAATAAGTAATTATACGTTCGTATTCATTATTTTAAAATAACAAAATGTTCCCCATTAGTCATTTTCGGTAGCCATTTTTAGTTTAGCATTTCGAAGAGTTCTACTATACCTCTATAGACAAACTCGGTTCTATAATGTCTCATAGTCGCTGCATTCACTCGCCATGTTTTTTATCTTTTGGGGATCCGTGGTGAAATAAGAAAAACGCTCAATATACAACCTCATATTGAAATAACACCTGTAGGTGGTATTTGTGTTCATGAATCTATGCAGGCAGGTATGTATTTATTGACGATTTGTGTACTTAAGTAATTAATATTTTTTTGAGTTAATGCGCTTTTGCTCTAATACTAACAGTACAAGTTTGTCATATTTATTCATGAGCATAATCACCACCTAAGTGGTTTGGTGTTACTTTTTCTGTATTTGAGTCATAGTCCAATATACGGAACCCTTGCCAGGTTTTGTGACTTGAACTTCACAAGGTCGTACTGCGAATCAAAAGAAATATTTTGGCCCAAACCACCTATTGCAAGGGTAAATAATCTTATTATGACTTTACCAACGAATCACAACTGTTTCTTTGACAATAACAGTATTGAGCTTAGCTCGTATAAAATCATTACACTTATAATAGCATGTGGCAAGTATGTTATTAGTAAAAGTAGTATCATTATTAGCTCGCATTAAACTAGATTCAATTACGACTTACAAATGGTTTTATAAAACTACTTTATTTGTAACGGATTCAACTATTGTACTTATTAGCGCTTATAAAAATAAGTAACAAGTGTAAATGGAATCAAGTGTATTTACACTTAGGGGCAGCTTTAATAGGAGATTCGGGTCTATAGTAGCCTAATAAGCAATCTTAAAAGCGCTTACAAGTGCTGGTTATAAGAACCTTCATTTTTAAGTCTGATTGCTCTTACTAAAAGCTTTTACAAGAGGGTGCGGCTTATAGTGATCTGTATACATAGTATTATAAGCCCTTAAAAGGCTAATTATCAGAATAATCGTGATCAAATACCAAATAGCATTTTCTGAGACGCATGTAAGCGTAATTGCGAACGCCAAAATCAATATAAGAATCTTATAAGTGTCTTATTCCTATAACATATGTGTTCTGAGACTATTTTGCTTGTTGGGTAGGTATGTATAACAAGAAAGCCGTGAGATCGGTCTCACCAGACAACCTTTCTTACACGTTTATTGTGAAAGTTCAATCCGATTGACGTTGTCATTTTTGTATTATTTCAAACTTTGAACAGGTGATCCACGTGACCTAGTGACGTAGTTTAATGAAACAGATACAGACTACAGACAAAATCTGGACATGAGCCCCTCTGCACACTATTTTGTAGAGAGGGGCTAAAACGAAGGAGGGTTTGTAACAATTTTTTTTAACGTGATGGAAAATGGTGCATGGATGCTATTCCGAACTCCTACCGACTAAAAAACCTCATGTATCCTGCCTAACAGCCTACGGTTTAAAGCCCCGGGTAAGCCCTCGGCAGGATACCCCAGGACTTCGTAACAACCTTCGAGAGAACGGGCGGAGTAATCTACATGATTTTTGGTTTATAGAAAGTCTCCACCCCGATAGTAGTAGGCGCCCACATTTCGCCTTAGTTTTTATTACAAGGAACATGTGACCCTCGCGTTGTTTTTTTTTTATACTACTTACTTACTTAGGTGCCAGACAAGCTAACGGCCTATTAGAAGGTTGGTAACCGTAGCTTTAGAGACGTTTGCAACACCAAAGGCGATACACACGAGCTGCCAACCCGTGCGCAGGTTGTGACTCAGGTACTCACGGTAGAAATTTTTCAAGCCGCCAATAAGGTCTTCAACTTGTTTTGCGGCGGCTTGAACAATTTCAACTATGAGTCGTCACAACCTATACCCGGGTCGGCAGTGTGTAGTGCTTCTGGCGTTGCAAACGTTAAATAGGCTACGGTAACCAGGTGAGCCATAAGCTTGTTTGCCACCTCAGTAGTATAAAAAAGTGGCTGTTTACAGGAAGCCGCAACGGTGGGACTACGAGCGTGCCACATAGATGTTTGTAAATTATTTTTCTTGAAAAGATTATCGCAAAATAAATAAATATACTACTTTTACTGTTGGGAAGCCTACATTATCTCAGGGTGACATAGGCTACATTTTATTCCCGTATTGCCACGGGAACGGGAACTACGCAGGTGAAACTGCGTGAGGTCCGCTAGTGTACTTAGCAATTGGTTTTTTTTGTAAAGATTATCGCAAAATGGATGACTTAAATCATAAATATACGCTTATTATGTAGGTACTAATTTATCGTAATGTCAACACCTACGTGTTGAACATTTAGCGCGTGGGCAGAACCCTCTGTGGTATCTAGCGACCTCTGAAATTTATGAAATTACCACAAACATTGTGGTAATTTCATAAATTTCATAGCTCTCTCAACTTGTTAGGTATATTAGTTAACAGGTTAATAATACATCAATACATATAATAAAATCGTAACAGGTCGCTGTCTGTACATGGAAGATAAATAAGAAAAAATATTATAGGGGGGCTTTATGAACGCAATAGAACCCAAAACAATGATTTTTAGAATTTTTGTCTGTTTGTCTGTATGTCTGTATGTCTGTATATCTGTTTGTCTGTACGGTTGTGCACGCTAATCTCAGTAACCGCTCAACCGATTGCAATGCGGTTTTTTTTATTGTGTTGAGGTTTGGTTCAGTTAACATTTAGCGTTTGTTTTATGTAAATCGGTTTAGAAATAAAAGAGTTATAACACTTTTAAGAATCAGATAATTTGAAAATTTTAATTGTAGGGGTTTCTTTGAATGTGAGTGAACCTAAACTGGCGTGTTGGCTTAATCATAAAAGAGCTTAATGATTAAGACTATTTTTAAACAAGTCAGTCCGCGCCGAAGGCGTGGACTGAATTGTTTTAAAATAGACTTAATCATTAAGCTCTTTTATGATTAAGCAAACAGGGCAGTTTCAGACGCTGCTTGATGACTCTGATTAAGAAATACCTTTCCTTTCATACACCTTATGTGACGTAAACGAAGTTGCGGGCTCAGCTAGTTAATAATATGTAGGAATGTAATGTAGTAAAAAACCCGAGGCAGGGAGTTCAATAAAAAAACTACCTAAATGTGCAAAAGAAAGCTCCTCCTTTTTCTTTAACGTGAGGTATATCCTACATGGATGCTATGCCGGACTCCTTCTGACTTAAAACCACACGTATCCTACCTAACAGCCAATGGTTGGGAGCCCAGGGTAATCCCCCGGAAACAAGCTCGTTCTGCCCGGCATGCGGTAGTGCGCTCCGGACACAAAGTGTAACTATGAACACCCTGTACAAATGTAGCGGGCGGTAATAGGGGTTCTTCTGCGCACGCTTGGTAGGTAGGTTCGTCGAATGAACTCCCAGCTTCGATTTTTCCGAGTGTCTACAGTATGGGGTCCTTGACTAAACGTGTCTAAGGTTAAGCAGGATTGGTAACGCAAGTGCAGCCACTCAGCAACTCTGATGGTGCTATGATACACAGGCTACGGTAACGACTATCGAAAATAGGGCGTATGCCAAATCAATACATAGGTAATAAATAATAATACATACATATTATAATAAAATCGTAACAGGTCGCCTCGCCTGTCTACACATGGAAGATAAATAAGAAAAAATATTATAGGGGGGCTTTATGAACGCAATAGCACCCAAAACAATGATTTTTAGAATTTTTGTCTGTTTGTCTGTATGTCTGTATGTCTGTTTCTCTGTACGTTTGTGCACGCTAATCTCAGTAACCGCTTAACCGATTGCAATGCGGTTTTCTTTATTGTGTAAAGGTTTGCTCCACTTAACATCTAGTGTTTATTTCATGTCAATCGGTTTATAAATAAAGAAGTTAGGTAGGTATATCACTTTAAAGAATCATACACAGACATAATTATGAATCTAAGAATGGGTAAATCTAAACTGGCGTGTTGGCTTAATCATAAAAGAACTTAATGATTAATCTTTAAGCTCTTTTATGATTAAGCAAACTGGGCAGTTTCACACGCTGCTTGATGAGTCTGATGAAGAAATACCTCTCCTTAAATACACCTTACTATATATACATATACCTTGCACTATCAGTAGCAAAAGAGCAACCGCTGGAGAGAGGGGTGCCGCTATCAGCTGTAACTTTTTTCTTTTTATACCTCTAAGGCGGGAGACAAGCATGACCATCATTCATCTTACAATTCCGGGTTCTTCAAGCGAAACGTGAAAAGGCACATCACAGGGCCGCCAACTTGAGGACCACTGTCAGAAGTCTTACTGACTGTGAGAGTGGCTTGCAATCGCTAGATATACCTACCACGGCTTTCATCAGTGGCGACGTCAATGTGGCTTGCTTAATTTAAAAAATGACCTAATGACCTGATCGAAATAGATCACCGTAGCCTAAGGACGTTAGCAACACCAAAGCCATTTGGCAGAACAGATGCTGGAAATACCAAAACATTGTTTATTTTATCTCATTCATGAATGTTTACAACGCGACAATCGCGCACCCACGCACCAGAAGTTGTCTCGGGGCTCCCGAGTGGGTGTCATGCTTTGTTTTAATATTGTGATATTTCAGCCTGAGTCTAATCATTTACAAGAGTAATGGCGCTGGCGGCTAGGCATTCTGTCTTAAGTTCGTGACCTTTAAAAAAATGAGCGATGTTTTTTTTTGTCTATTTTAAAGGGCAACTGTTCACGTGGGATGCGTTTTTCTGTAAATTGATAAATTGGCATTGGTGTCGTGGGACCTTGATGAGAGCTTTAGGTCCCAGCCTTCCTGCAACCTGCAAGTGACCTTCTCTAGGTGATGAGGTCATGAGAAGGGCAATTTGGAAGACATATTGTCCACAAGTAAATTAGGCTTCCACTTCATTCAGGGAGCAGAGCAATAAATAACGAACGCTCAGATTATGGTATGAGCTCCCTGTATCGGTTTTCCCAAACACCTACAGTATGGGGTTCTTCAAATGGGGGTCTTAGATGGTTATTGCAGGGTCGGTCGGCAGCGAGTGTACCGCCTCGCTCCGGTGTTGCAAACGTTCATAAGCTACGGTGACCACCAGTCCACCTGGGGAGCCGTACGCTAGTCTGTTTGTAGGTTAAAAAAAATCGTAGATATAAAAAATATGGCACATTTCTATCCTAAGTCAACAATGACTAATATTTCCCAGGTAAAGCCGTCTAGCACATTTAGAACTAAGTAAAACTGATAAGTGAAAACATTAACAAACAATCCTCACTCATTAAAATAATATAAGTAGGTGTCGCGACGATTTGCCAATCTTGCGAATACTAAATTCTAGCTTTTCATTCTCTTTTTCCTTTGTGGGGAATGTCGCGAAGATTTGATAATCTTGCGAAGTTCTGAAGTTATACTCCTTGGAGATTGCTACTGGAGTTACATACTCCTTGGTTAATTATCGCGTCGGTCTATTTATTTTTCATCTAAATTTGAATATGATTCCGTTTCTAATGTCAAATGGATAATTTTCTTTGCACATCATTTAGTTAAAGTCGAACAACGCAAGACGCAAGGTTTATGTGTACGGTCAAGTTTATCCTGTACCGCGTGTGCGAAGTCTGATAGCACATTTACGAAGGCTTGTATTCCTTTTATATGTTATTTCTCACCCGTGTAATAGATAAAACTATTGTGTTGTCATGAGTGTCACGCATGAGTAAGTGAGCCGACCCTGTATACCTACATTTGATGGTCCTAGAACTGGAGTCAATGATACTTGATATAATGAGTCGATGATATTTGATGTTACTAGAGCTGCGATGCTCTGTGTGGGCCACTGATGTTTGATGATCCTATAGTTGGGAGTCAATGTAGTTATCGTATCACCCGGCGGCCTACCTGTGTGTTATAACGTGTTATATGTCTGTGGCTGTGAACATGAGATTTACGGCATCTAGGTCTTGGATCCAATACTGTTGTACTTTTATGATATGTATAGGAATGCAAGCAATTCTCTTCGTGAGAATAACGTTTATTTCATTGGTTACAGATAAAGCAAGCAAGAACATCCCTGGACGTAAACAGCACAGCATTATACGAATTTATCGGAATTGATATGAACCCAATAAAAGAACCACAAATCAATCACTTTTTCTTTTCTCTTTCTTTTTCCGACATGGTGGAGATGCTGGTCCTTGACACCGGCTCAAGGGTTGAAATTGATACATACTAATAATTTTGAGAGCGAAGCAGCTGTTTACGTTCATAATTTTTACGTTCATAATTTTTCAATTCGTAATTTTTACCGTATGACATAATTCTTGACGTCTTTTTAATCTTTTTAAAATTTGAACATTTTGACCACAAATAAGTAAATTATTTTTTTAGTGAACAATAAATTATAAAAACGATTCCGAAAATAATAGTGTGTAACTGGCCTAATACCAAAAACAAAAATATCGTGTTCCGTGCCATTATTTTGTTTGAAAAATTGGAATGTCAATTGAAGTGTCATTAATAAAATGAAAGAATTTGAATTTAAAAGAATTGTATTAATGTAATAATTCAAGCAACTGAAGTTCGTGCTTTACAACATAATGGTTATATTGTAGTGACCGACCGAAGTTTCGGTTTCGGTTTCGGTTTCGGCCAGTTTCGGCCAAAAAATCGAGTTTCGGCCGCAGTTTCGGTTTCGGCCAAAATCGGCCGAAACTTTCGGCCGGGCCGAAACTCACGTGTTCATGAATTTTGTGTGCCTGACACTGCTTGTGACGTGGTTGCGGTCAGCCCTACCAGTTGATATGTTACTAACCGAAGATTTACAGATTTACAAAGGACTTCCAATCAATAGTTATAATAATACAATTATTACGGAATCCTGAAAAGGTGATCTAAAGACATTACATAACCTTACCCCTTTGTTGTCGGTTACTTTAACTTGGTAGGTCGTCTGTCTGTCTGTCAGCAGGCTGTAACTCATTCACCGTGATAGTTAGACAGTATTTTTTACAGATGATGTATTTCTGTTACCGCTATAGCAACAAACAATAGAAATAGACAAATTAATAATATTAAAGGGGGCCTTCCATACAACAAACGTGATTTTTTGCCGCTTTTCTTGAACGGAACCCTTCGTGCGCTAGTCCGGCTCACTGTTATCCAGTTTTAGCTATACACTTCTAGAATGTAACCAAAACCAGTCAAGAGCTAGTAGCAGGGCACCGTGTGGTTTTAGTCGGTAGAAGTTCGCAATAGCATCTATGAGTAATTCCACACGTTAAAGAAAGTCATCTTTAGGTGGAGATATTTTTGAAATGAACACTTGAGAAGATTTATACCGTTGATTGATGGCACTTGGTGGAACTTGATGCACCTATTGAAAAAAATAACCCGTCAAGTACTTGGAACTCTCACACGGAGGGCTCAAAGCGGCTGCGGGACCCTATTAACGAGACATGAGGCCTAGCCGTCCGTCTGTCTATTAGTCACGAGGTTGTATCGCTGGAACCGTGCCAGATAGAGGCCTAAAATTTTCACTGTACAGTAGTCCTACAGACTAAAAACCACGCGTATCCTACCTAACAGCCTACGGTTGGGACCCCGAGTATGCCCTCGGCATGATGCATACTGCGGTCACGTCTTTGGGGGGTTGTTCAGTTGTTGTCCCGCTTCTTTCACGTCATGCTATCGTCTAAGGCCTGCTTCTGTAAAGACGGTAAGCAGCCACGTCACCGTCCTCAGGCCTCCGGTCATGGAGGCTGATAGTATGGGGCGCCACCGCAGACTGTGGAACTCGGGTGGCAGAGTTCTCTCCCGCTTCCTCCCCGCCGTCTCTTTTACGAGCATGAACTGCTCATAGGAAGAGGCCTATGGCCCCGCTCCAGCGCCTCTTTGCGCCATTCCATGGTAAATAAGCGCCTCACAAAGATGCAAGGGCCCTTGCTTCCAGGTTCCATAGAGGGTCCCGGCTAGAAGACATGCCGCCTCAACTGAGATCACCCTGACAGCCGTCGCCTTCTGCGAGCTAAGCAATCTAGCCGCATTGTTGGCCATCAGGATCTCAGCCCATACGGGGGCCCCGTATAGGGCCAGGCTCCGCATGATCCCAAGATACAGACTGAAGGGAGCGTTGGATCTCCTGATATTAGGCAACAACCGCGAGAGTGCGGCTGATGTCCCCTCCCTCAGCTATGGGACTATACTTCGAAAGTGGTATCCGAAGTTCCACCGCCGATCGAGTACGAGCTCCAGATACGTCATTGAGAGCTCGATGCCGATGCTGACGCCCCCTATATGTAAGCTCGATCTAGCAGGTGGCCTCAGGGCTGCGTCTCGGAGCGTTGCTCCGCGCGCTGTAATGAGGGTCTCGTCGTAACACGTTACACCGACACCTCTGAGCAACGGACCACGCAGCACCCAATCGTAACCGATGTTCCACAGAGGCGGTCCTAAGACCGATCACTATGGAACACCGAACGACACATCTCGCGAACCCAGCCCTAGCCAGCTCGGGTAAGTTATGGCCCTCTCAGAAAGATAGGCCCCGACAATTCGACGGAGGTATGGAGGCATTCCATGTTAATAAGCGCCTCCCAAATGCAGTTCCAGGGCAAGGTGCTGAAGGCGTTGGCGATGTCAAGAGACACTGCCACCACCTCACCCTGTTCTGATGCCGATAATAAAAAATAACTACTAAAATCAGAAAAAATCATCCACACAAGAATCGTAATTTTTGTAAGGGTGCGGCTGTATCCGACTCGCACTTGGCTGGTTTTTTTTTTTTTTTTTTTCAATATGAACACGTGAGTTTCGGTTTCGGTTTCGGTTTCGGCCGAAACTGACCCTGGGGCCGAAAGTTCGGTTTCGGTTTCGGTTTCGGCCGGAAAACCAGTTTCGGTCGGACACTATTATATTGTAATTTTCCTTTGGTCGGAGGGTCGATTTCTCCGCGAAATGCGAATGTAAGTAATGCACTATGCACATAGAACTAAATTCTCTTTTCATTCTTTTTTCCTTTGTGGGGAATGTCGCGACGATTTGCCAATCTTGCGAATACTAAATTCTAGCTTTTCATTCTCTTTTTCCTTTGTGGGGAATGTCGCGAAGATTTGATAATATTGCGAAGTTCTGAAGTTATACTCCTTGGAGATTGCTACTGGAGTTACATACTCCTTGGTTAATTCGGTCGGTACGCGTCGGTCTATTTATTTTTCATCTAAATTTGAATATGATTCCGTTTCTAATGTCAAATGGATAATTTTCTTTGCACATCATTTAGTTAAAGTCGAACAACGCAAGACGCAAGGTTTTATGTGTACGGTCAAGTTTATCCTGTACCGCGTGTGCGAAGTCTGATAGCACATTTACGAAGGCTTGTATTCCTTTTATATGTTATTTCTCACCCGTGTAATAGATAAAACTATTGTGTTGTCATGAGTGTCACGCATGAGTAAGTGAGCCGACCCTGTATACCTACATTTGATGGTCCTAGAACTGGAGTCAATGATACTTGATATAATGAGTCGATGATATTTGATGTTACTATTAGAGAAACTGAAACGGTTGACCAACAGTCGATTGATCCATGAACCTTTCGTCCAATGGACTTTTCATCCACGAACGTTTCGCCAGCATTACTCTACGTCAGTGAATGCTTGACCAACAGAATGTTTTGACCAATAACTTTTCACCCAAAGAACAATTGGCCCATGGACTGTTCCCCAAGAGAACGGTACATCAGTGAGCGTTAAGTAATATCTACAAGCAATAATAGCCTGACCAGAGCCTGGGATATGACAGTTGGACTACCAAGTCACAGGTCGTAGGTTCGAACCCCGGCACGCAACATGGCAACATGTCTTTTCGAATTCATGTGCGTTTATAAAATTAACTAGCTGATGCCCGCAGCTTCGTCCGCGTAAAATTTGTTCCATTTCCCGCTTCCTGTATTTTATCTCTTTGGGGGTAGATTTTATCAAAATCTTTTCTTAGCGGATGGCACACATTTGCCAATCCCGTCATAACATCTACCTGCATGCCAAATTTCAGCCCGATCCGTCCAGTGGTTTGGGGTGTGCATTGATAGCTCACTATGTCAGTCAGTCAGTCACCTTTGAGTTATACCACCTTTGAGTTAGACAGTTACCGATCACAAGTACCTCTATCTCAAAATGCCTTCGAGTCCTGGCATAACAGGTGGAACATTTTGATGGGCCGGCGTAAATGTAATATATTTACAACTATATTTGAAATGAAAAAAGAGCAGAAGAATACGAATTGCATAATAGAGCGCATTAATGCTGCGGAGCCCATGCCGAAACGGAAACGAGTAGAACAAAAATACCAAGAACGCATCTCCCAGCACTTGTCAAAGAAAAACGAAATGGACTTAAAAACTTATTTAAGCACACATTTGCCAATTACGAAAGTAATGGTTTTTGAAGAACTGTTCGTGTTAAAAAGTTATGATTGCAGTTGCAGTATTATTTTCTTTTGTAAAATGAATATTAGTTTATTTATACATTACCTATACCTCATCAACCTATCTAAAATGTATGGTTGCAATGCATCGCACTAATGCCATAAATAAAAAAAGACATTGTTGTGTGCCGGGGTTCGAACCTACGACCTGTGACTTGGTAGTCCAACTGTCATATCCCAGGCTCTGGTCAGGCTATTATTGCTTGTAGATATTACTTAACGCTCACTGATGTACCGTTCTCTTGGGGAACAGTCCATGGGCCAATTGTTCTTTGGGTGAAAAGTTATTGGTCAAAACATTCTGTTGGTCAAGCATTCACTGACGTAGAGTAATGCTGGCGAAACGTTCGTGGATGAAAAGTCCATTGGACGAAAGGTTCATGGATCAATCGACTGTTGGTCAACCGTTTCAGTTTCATTACTAGAGCTGCGATGCTCTGTGTGGGCCACTGATGTTTGATGATCCTATAGTTGGGAGTCAATGTAGTTATCGTATCACCCGGCGGCCTACCTGTGTGTTATAACGTGTTATATGTCTGTGGCTGTGAACATGAGATTTACGGCATCTAGGTCTTGGATCCAATACTGTTGTACTTTTATGATATGTATAGGAATGCAAGCAATTCTCTTCGTGAGAATAACGTTTATTTCATTGGTTACAGATAAAGCAAGCAAGAACATCCCTGGACGTAAACAGCACAGCATTATACGAATTTATCGGAATTGATATGAACCCAATATAAGAACCCACAAAGCAACCATTTTTTCTCTTTTTTCTTTTTCCGACAGTAGGTAAATAACTATTCGCACATTCAAATGAGAGTTAAATCTATTATTAGAAAGTCCCGACGCGCTGCATCCAGAATAATTGCTTAGAAAATGGCGGGAGTTGATGGCGTCAAACTCAGGGACGTACTCGGTTCTGAGTTCAAATAAAATGCAACAGGTTTTTTTAGATCGAATGGCCTCTTGGTTTATTACCAATTACCATTGATTAGAGTACCTGATTACTGATTTAGAGGTCGTGGATTCGATTCCCATTCAGAACAATCATTTTATATTGCCCGATTGATTTTCATAATTTATATCTATCAATCGGGCAGACTTTCCATTATTTAGGTTCATTATGATTGTAAAAACTAGATGAGGTGTTATTATTGGTTGATGCTAAGCTGTCGTCATGCATCGTCCTTATAAACTCCAAAAATGTTTTAGAAACATCTATGACGCATGAGACCGAGACAGACACAAAACAAATCTACATATTCATCCTACAAAGAAATTTGGATGGGAATTGAACCTATGACCTCTATTTGTCACTGCAGTCTGGTACGCTGAACAAAGAGATCATTATACAATGACTGTAGGAAAAAATCAACCCAGTTTATGTTTTGAAAAATACGTATCTATAGATTAACAGAACAATAACACTTAACTCTGCTCATAACAACGCCTACAGATTTAGGTTATGCTAATAGTCTTTACACGTATTAATCAAGATAGGCGAAACTTAAGAAAGGATTTTCGGAACTCAAAAAATTCGTACAATCGTTTTTCATTGTATGTATTTATTTTTATATGTACCTATACAAATTTAGACAACATATGAATGAATCTGCGAAATTAAGCAACAAAAGTTAGTAAATATCTCTAGTAAATATAAATTTAGGTCTTTAGTAAATATGGACAAAATATGTTCCACAGTCAAATCACATTCAGATGATTCATTTATTAATGTTACCATTTTACGGTCTCTAAAGCATTGATGGTACGAATCTGTAAATAAAAAAACCAGCCAAGTGCTAGTCGTATTCGCACACGGCGGGCTCCGCAGCAAAAGGTGCATTTTGTTGTTGGAAGTCTTGTTGATTTTTTTTGTTTATAGTATTTGTAGTTATAGCCGCAATAGAAGTACATCATTGAAAATTTATATTGTGAACTGTCTAGCTATCATGCTTCGTGAGAAACAGCCTGGAGATAGACAGACAGACAGATAGCAAAATCTCAGTAATTAGGTCCTGGTTTTACCTTTTGGGTACCGAACCCCAAAAATAAAATATTTCTACCTACTTACTAAGTATTGTGACTAAATGTGACATTAGGTCGGCTTGCCATGCTAGATTGCCTTGTATGATATGGGCCGCTAATTGTAACAATAATAGATGTGTCAAATATAATCCATTGTTGCGGCTTTACTGGTACATATTAGAGAGATAATTCATCATTCGATCGACGTTCGAAAAGCCTCTCAGTTCGAAATAGGTATACATACTTTCTAAGCAATGAAGTGATTGTACTAAGTTAACATTCACAGGTTCATTCAATCAAAAATTTGTTAAACTGTTACAGTAATGGTATTTCCTCGACATGGTAACCTGGAACAAGCTGATGTATCAAGTAGGCTGCAGGATACCCAGCTCCTCAGATGTTTACAAGGAATATATACCATGTTTGGGTTTATTAGAACAACCTCAGGTTCTCCACACTAGTCACTACACAATTATATTTCTCACCATGTTTTCATTGAACCCAAACTCACACTATACTAGTGTCAATTGCTACATAAACAGACAGCTTTAAAATGTTTTATAGGCCACTTCCTTTCACACCGAATCACAGTCCATTTCTATAATTAAATACGACACGACAAGATTCAATGTCGTCTCGAATAATATTTGTTTTGAATCAAATTGTATTTTATTTCCACTTTCAATGTTGACATTGGTAATTGAATGCGTTACTTATTTTTTGAAACGCGTTGATTACTATTTATTCGCATAAAACCAGGACTTTTCTCCATCTCTAACAGTGTAATGGATGTTTAAATAGAATCTATTTAATAAATTAAGACGTAGCTAGTTCGAAAATTTCTTTGGCCAGGAAACCGGTTTTGTAGCAGAAAGATATCTTTAAATCATTAATGCTTGCATATTTGTAGGTCCGTAAAACTACTTAATCGGAATATATATTTACTTAATGTGAATAAACTGTGAGAAAGGTTTTGTACTACAAGTATGTAGTTATTCTAAATTAAAGAACATTCATTAGACATTGACTGCCTCTGTGGCGCAGTCGGTAGTGATACCGCCTGCGGCGCTCGAGGTCGTGGGTTCGATTCCCACCGGAGACAAAAATTTGTGCAAGAGTCTGGGTGTTTCTATGTATAATATGTATGTATTTTAAAGTATATAAGTATTAATATCCGTGGTCTGATACCCATAACACAAGCAGGTCATTCCTAGCTTACTTTAGGTTTAGATAGCGTTGTGTGAAATGTCCGTGAATATTATTATTTATTTACAACACCACAATGAACTTTTTACACCAAGGGAAAGGAAACGGAGAGCAACATCTAATTTGATAAAAAAATATTTGAAGAAAATTCTTACACATCTTCTAGCCCAAATTAATCTAGGATCTAGACGACTCATAATCGTACTTATATATTTCTAAATACATACATATTAATAGATAGATAGATAAATTACCGTCCTGAAACATACCTCCGACAGACGTTTTTCTGCCGGATGAGCCGCCGACAGAACGTTTCGATTATGAGTTGTTAACCGACAGAACCTTTCAACTACGAACGTTTCGCCGACAGAACGATTAATTCATGAGTGAATCGACGACAGAATCTAAATTACACCCAGATACAGAACAAATCAATGTGCTCATCACACAAATGATTTGTCCTGGGTGGAAATTGAACCTACGACCTCCGAATCCGTAGTCAGGCACACTACCCACTGGACCAAGAGGCCGGTCAATTCAAATTGCAAAGTTCAAAATTCAAAGTTCAGTGGTTTTTTGTTTTTCACTTATATATAGTTCCATGTAAAAGATGGTAAGCCTACAGCCTACGTGTTGAAACGGAAATGGGCAGTTTGTGACAGGGGCTTACAATTGAGTTTTACGCCTACTATGTTGTTGACAGCTGGGACCAACAGCTTAGCGTGCCTTCTGAAGCATGGAAATTATCTTCAGTGGACACGCCACAAATGGTTACAGAAGTATTATATCGCACTGTGCAAGCAAATTTCGGGCATCCAGACTCGCATAGGCCAAGGGCGTCTGTTCCTTGAAGTAGCACAAATTTCGGGGGAGGCTACCTGCTAGCGGACAACAAATTAAACTGTAAATTTTAATTACGGGTCACTAGACCTAACAAATCTGTAGATATTAATCACACGTTATCAACTACCAGGACAATTACTTAAGTTCGGGCGCCATGACACGCTTCTAGGAAGTCCAGAGTGATCCCAGGAGTTCCCAGGCGGTTCAGTAGTTTAGGTAAGGGTATATAATTTGTTCTAGGAATAATTTACTTTGATGTAAATTTTCTTCGACAGTATGAAGTAAAATAAAAAATTTAGTTAGTTCCTGATTTTCTCTATTCTACTAATGCGCACGCTTATATATAGCTTACATCCCACCATATCTCCTTCCATCAACTATCCCTACTATGACACTATTAAGGACACACCCTTTATACCGACCTAAGTATAACCATTATACCTACGCTTAATAGCGCCTAATAAACCAATATAGCAAATCCATGATTTACGCCACAATATCCCCTCCCCAAGAGAAAATTTTGTCCCTATAGACAAAATTTAAGAACACTAATTCAATTTAAAAAGATTGAATTAGTATATAACAATCAATCTAGAACAACTGTATTACTTAGATAATGTCTCCCAAAAATAAATAATTTAAATATTCCAATAGAGTAACTCTGATGGTGTTCACAAGATAGATAGAAGAAAAGACGTATTTAAGGCTTAATATTAAGAAATCCAGGTAATACGAACCGCCTGAATGTAATATAGAATATGGCTTAAATTGAAGACTGAGATTTCTATAACCGTCACAGAGAAGAAAATTTATATAACAACATATACAACGATGTAATAACATTGTATATGTCTATATAACTGAATGCAATATATTTGCATATGATAAGCAAGCCTTTAAGAGCTTCCTATAGTACCACGTAAATCTGCGAGGGCAAGCTTACCGCTTCCGAGTGGCAGTATTTACTACAAAAAAACCAAGAAACAGAAATATAGCACTGAATACACCTACAGAATCATCCTACCAGAATTCTAACCAAAAATATACAAACAACCCAGAAAAAAAATCACATTTACCAACCTTAACATTTCACTGAAATCCAAATCCAATATGTAATAACGTTTTCAAAACGTATGCATCACTATTAACATAATGCATGTGCATAAAACTTTCATAACTTCCTAATTCTTAATACTTTGTAATTTTATAAACTCATGGCACGTACACAACTTTCACATAACATGACAATGAATTCACAATGTGACCTCAAGCTTAACAATATTTCGAGGTACCCTCATAAATTTTCACAATTATTCATAAGGTCTCTTACACACTGTGTAACACTCTGCAATACTCACCAACACATTATCCATACGTTCTAGTATAATACTCTCTTTTTGTCTCGTGGTATCGAGGATTTCATACATTAAGCACATTAACACAAAGATATTAAACTCGATATCTTTCTGTCGTTTTATTCCGTGTTTACATCCAGTCACAATACTACACATACACATAGGTTAGACGTCGTGAATCTGACATTGTCATTTTGACAGTGACAATGACTGATCCTTGTCAACGAAATAGTTTAGGAATAAAAAAAAAAGAACATAAAAAAAAAATAGTTTTATTTAGTGTACAATAAATCTAGATTAGAATAAATAATAGGTATATTAAATTAGTAAACAGATTTGGAACTAATGATAATTTATATATAGTTTACGAGCGGATCAATTTCGGAGTGGTCACACCAGAATTCACGTTCCGCGTAACGTAGAACATTATGTCAAATAGTGGATAAAATATTCGCTTAAGAGGATAGGATGGTTAATGTACAGGATAGTTTTAGCTTCAGTTAATGACATGGCGTTAATGCGATAAAGCCCTAATCGTGTATGGCGTATGAGAGGTGGAGGAATAAAAGTCACGAACGGAACGTGAGGGATGAGTGAAATGAAACGGACCGTAGATGTAACTGACCAAGCGGGTTTGGCTTGGTGGGAAGGGGAAGAGACGAAAAGCAAAGATGGAGGCAGTCGGCATTTTTTTTTCTCTCGAGCGAGAAGACCCGTAAGGTGTCTCTTCAAGAGCAATTCGTACCATCACAGGACCCGCAAAAAGGTATTTATAAGCTAGATAGACCTTGTAATAATCGCGGTCTGTGAAGTGCGTGCTGATTGCTAATGACGCGTAACTTTTGTTGTAGCGGGTCTTTGGAGTACCTACCTATTATTGCTGGGAATACCTGCCCGTCCCTTGGCGGAATCCCAACACGGAGGAATTCTTCCCCGTGAACCCATCAGCGTGGGACGCGTGATCCACAGACGGGACTGCGCGCCGCTGACGAGCCCGGCTTTGTAGCGGTAACCGGTTCTCGCACCGGCATTTTTTATTCTCTTTTTTACGCCACGTGCATTTCTTTTTCACTACTTGGCACCAAGGAGGGCCACCAGGATTCTTCTTATACATCCATACGCGAGGTTGATTACTGCATCTCGTTGGTTAGCGGTGCCTACGCGATAGTCCACCGACAGTTTAACAACGTAGTTCACCTTCAGGAGGCTGCATAACGATCCGAGAATGTAACTAGATTTATTTAGCCTTTAAATCATAGATTATAATAATGTTAACCAGAATGGATCCATCTCTAGGTCGCTAGATTAAAGTATATTTTGTTAGCCACGTCACAAGGTGATGTTTAGTTAATTGTGTCAAATGAAATAATTTCATCGCATCGGCGCAAGAGCCGGCCAGGTCAATAGATCTGATATAAGTTTATAGCAAGTAAGTAAAGTGTGTGTAGATATAAGTATTCTAACTGGAGTAATACTGGTACATCCTGCCATATATATATAGGCTAAGTAGTGCGTTTGATATACCACAAGGCCTATGGTTTTTGTATTGTAGACCATTAAACGTGGTGATAATAATATACACTGGTTTTTCTTTCACGAACTCACTGCAACAGGGGTTTACTAGCCAGACAACACGGCCCTTAACCTAAAAGGTCCACTGTATCTCCGGCTGCTGTTATCCAGGTAATCTTCTTTTACAAATCAAACTATTGTAACACGGGACTTGGGAAGTCCACACCGACACCCTTGACTCCCGTTACGTTACATGGCGCCCGAACTTTATTTTATTGTGATTACCTATTAAAGTGCTGCATGTACAGCGCCTGAATTCAATTGAAATTAGTTGGTAACCATTGTTGCAATTGAGCTTCGGGGGGGAATTTCCTTTGTGTTTATCTTTTGAGGGATACAATTTTTATTGTTGTATCTAGGCTTGAAAGCAGTAGCTTTACTTTAAGAAAATTAATAGTTCATACTTCACCGTTCCCTCAGGAATATGTCAAAATTTTAAATATTGACATATTGATGGTTTATAGATATTGAATCTGGTCACTCACCCTATTAAGAATTCATATCCGTGAAGACCAGACCACAAAATGTGTAAATTTTGACTTTTTTATGCAAATTTAAGTTTTTTTTCTTTAACAAAAGTTTCATCCAGAACTAACAACATTTTTTAAATATTGACATCTGGATGGTTTAAGTGTTTAATATAATTGCTTACACTGCTTAGAGTTAATGACAGTAAGAAACCAAACCAAAATATGTGCAAATTTTGTTTTTGTGAACAGATTTGTGTTTTATGAGTTGTCGTTCTCATCCCGGCAAAAATCAACTTTTTAAGTATCAACATATTGGTGATTTTTAAACTTCTATCTGATTCGGTGCACCATTCTGCATTGATAAACACTAGGACCAGATAAAGTCTTGTGTCAATTTTCGATTTTGTGAGCAAATTTGAGTTTTTTTGTCTTATCGTTCTCCCGACAAAAATCAACTTTTTAAATATCAACATATTGGTTGTTTTTATAGTTTTATCTGATCTTGTACACCCTTTAGAGCTTAAATACACAAGGATCAGGACTAAATAGTTGCAGGTTTTGTTTTTATTAACAAAATTGAATTTTTTCATAGTAATTTTTACGAACATACTTTTGAAACATAACTTTGTTGTTATTGTGTCTGTGGCATTGCTACAGTGATTATACCATTACTACTACTACGACTAGAGCATTTTAGGCTAAATACAAACTAGATATTAAGAACTTATTTATAAAAAATGTCAAAAACTCCAGATACTGATGCAAGTGAATTTGCTTCACCGGTGCATAGTCGGAACGTTATGCAGGTAACTTCTAGCCCGTATACACGACCTTTAGAGGTACACATACCTATGGATACCGTAAATACACGTCCCCGAGTCAACGTGAACCGGACTTCATCTTTGGCTCCCGAAACGTTTACGACATCCATAGTCTCTAATACGACCACCCATTATGCTGCCTCTCACAGCAACACACAAGAGACATACGTGGCACAAGAACCGATAGCACACGCACATAAGACATTCCCCATTAAAACTAGCGAAATTTTTGACAACATGAACCAAGGTAATGGTATAACACAAGTAGTTGCACCGCCCCCCAGTGCGCATGTGTACTACAAATCATTGAATTTAGCTTCCCTTAAACTCAAGTATAACGGAGAGTCAGATATTGACGACTTCCTCCTTAGGGTTAATGAAACACGTATCGCACGACAGATTGACGATACAACATTAGTAAGAGGTTTTTCAGAACTGTTATCTGACACCGCACTCAAGTTTCATAGAACAATCCAACATAAAATTAACTCTTGGTTTGATATTTGCGTTGAATTTCGAAAATTCTTTCAATCAAAGGATTACAACTACAACATAGAGAGACAAATTCGTGAAGAAAAGCAGAAGCTAGGTCAGTCTGTATCATTCTTTATTTTAGATATCCAGGATTTAAACAATAGACTAACATATCCTATTACAAGCGACAACCTACTTGAAATTATAAAACACAATTTGCTACCTACATACGCCCAACTATTAGCCATCAATGATATTACTACCTTTGACCAATTGGTCAACGTGTCCAAGAATTATGAGGCTTATTCTGGTGTTTTATGTCAATCTAAACCGGTTGGCAAGCGCGAACTCAATGCAGTCAGCGTCGGCAAATTACCTGACAGGCGCGGCTCACCTATTACTTGCCTTAAATGTAAAAAAGTCGGCCATAGTTATAAGGTGTGTAGGTCAATACCAGGCATAATATGTTTCAAGTGCGGTGCTAAGAGGGTGACGATTAGGAACTGCACCCAATGTAACACAGGCTTGCGCTCGCAGTCTACTACACAGACACTTAATAAAAAAAACTGATGGGGCCCCCGAGCAAGTCGTTACACACACAAACAGTCTCTTCGCCTGAAATATCGTCATTCGTAGGGGATAATCGGTTGTTTGTTAAATTCACAATAAAGGACCGTAATTTCGAAGCATTGCTCGATCCTGGGGCACATTTATCAGTTTTAGGTGCGAATAAGCATCGATATTTTCAAAGACTTGGATGGACATTACATGCTAGGGATGCTTCAGTCGTGCCAGCAGTATTTTTAGCGGATTTATCACAAATTAAAGTCATTGGCATAATGTCTTTGCCAATAACTTGTAATGGGATAACTGCCCACTTTACTTTTTTAGTTTGCCCTGACATACATCACGAAATCTTGTGCGGTATGGATTTCGCTGATGCATTTGGTCTAGTGGACATTTTTAAGTTTGGAGATGTCGTGAGGAGAGGCAACTCCACAAGTTATAGTGCTTGCAGTGCGTTGTGTGAGGTGAAAGCTTTAATACCCAGAGATGATCTAACATCTCAACAAGCCAAACATCTACAAAAAGTAATGAATGACTTTGAGTCAATTTCATCAGAAAAAAAAGGTTTAGGGAAAACGCATATCGTTACACATAAAATTATTACACAGGGAGAGCCTATTAAACAAAGATATTACCCTTTATCGCCTGCTAAGTTGACAGCATTGAATAGGGAGGTGGACGAGATGTTGAGGCTCGATGTCATCGAACCGTCGAGGTCACCATGGTCCAACCCGGTTGTCATGATCCCAAAGAAAGATGGATCATGGAGATTCTGCCTCGACGCGCGTAAGCTCAATGATGTCACGGTTAAAGACTCGTACCCACTTCCTTATATAAATTCGATTTTGGACAATCTGCGAGGAGCACATTATCTTAGTTCAATTGATTTATCATCGAGTTTTTGGCAGGTCAGTTTGTCAAGTCAGGATGGAATAGACGGCAAAGGTACTTCTTGTGAGAAAACAGCTTTCGTAGTCCCTAATAGAGGTCTTTTTCATTTTAAAAGAATGCCATTCGGATTATCCAATGCGGGAGCTGAAATGCAAAGGCTAGTTGATTCGCTATTTCTGCACAAATTTGACGGAAAAGTTTTTTGTTATCTGGACGATCTTCTGATTGCCACAGAGTCATTTTCTGAACATATGGAGATACTTGCTGCTGTAAAGAAGTCGCTTAGTGACGCTGGTCTCACTATCAACTTAAAAAAGTGCGAATTTTGCAAAGGAGAGCTTAGATACTTGGGATACATCATCAATACACAAGGTTTGCGCACTGACCCAGAGAAGCTGAGCAGCATTCAGAATTTCCCACAGCCTAAAACTGCCAAGCAGCTACGAGGATTTATAGGTCTATGTTCATACTATCGTAGGTTTGTTAAGGATTTTTCCACCATCATAGCACCTATGACAGCGTTGGTAGGTAGGAAGAAAGGCAGTGACGGCATCCATTGGTCCGAAGCAGCTGAGGATTCTTTCAATACCCTTAAAAATGCTTTAATAACAGCTCCAGTTTTGGCGTCGCCAGAATTTTCGAAACCTTTCGTGCTTCATTGCGACGCATCATCCGTAGGCATTGGTAGTGTTTTGACGCAGGACATAGATGGAATCGAGCGTCCTGTGGCTTTCTTTTCACGTTTACTGGCAAAACCTGAGAGAAATTACAGTACAACAGAGCGTGAACTGCTCGCGGTAGTGGATTCCATAAATCATTTTCGTGCTTACATAGAAGGTACTAAGTTCACGGTCATCACTGACCATATGAGTTTAAAGTGGCTTAAGTCTTTAAATAACCCCTCAGGCAGGTTGGCCAGATGGGCAATGCAGATATCCACTTTTAATTTTGACATTTGCCATAAGGCAGGTAAGCTTAATGTCGTACCAGATGCACTATCCCGAATTTCGGTCGATGCTATTACTTTCAATCAAGAACTTTCTTCAACTTCTGATGAGTGGTATAAGAAGATGTATAACGGCTGTAAAACTAAGCCTACTCGTTTCAAAAATTTTCAGATCCTAGGCAACAATTTGTTTAGATTTTGCAAAGGTGGCTCTTGTACTTCAAAAAACAATTGGAGGTTAGTAATTCCTAAAGAGCTGGTCGATGAATGCATCAAGGAAAACCATGACTCCTTCTGTAGTGTACACCCAAGAGTTCAAAAAACGTATTTGAAAATTAGGGAACATTATTATTGGCCAAATATGTTTGAAAATGTTAAGGAATTTGTCACACGGTGTGACAAGTGTAAAGCATATAAACACTCAAATTCACCACCTCACGGACTCATGACAAATCAAAAAGAGGTGGACGTTCCGATGCACACGTTGTCAATAGATATTATAGGCCCATTACCTAAAGCATATTCGGGTCATATATACATTCTGTCAGTTGTAGACGTTTTCTCAAAATTTGTATGGCTTCACCCCCTCCGTACTGCAACCACTCAAACGGTCACTTCATTTTTGGAAAAGGAATTGATCTTGAAATGGGGAACCCCCGCGATTCTTATTTGTGACAACGCTACCATATTTAAAAGCAAATCGTTTAAATCATTTTGCGATGGATATTCTATCCCTCGAATTTTCTATACGGCGCATTATGCACCGCAAGCGAATACAGTCGAACGGTATAACAAAACCGCTGAAGTCTGTTTATCCATACTAGTTGAACAAGATCAACGTAATTGGTCCAAATACCTTCAGCAAATTCAGCTATCACTGAATAGCACGGTGAACCTAGCAACGGGATACACACCGTACTTCTTAGCCACCGGTCGTGAAATAGTCACTGACGGTCAATTCCATTCAATTCTTAGGGATTTACCAACATCAGCTGATGATCTGACCATAGGCGATAGAAGCGCAGCGGCATCATCGTTGTTGGAATTGGGAAAAATTTTTGACAAGGTAGTAGATGCATTAACTCAGGCGTACCAGAAAAATTCACAACATTATAACCTAAGACGACGACACTTCACAGCGAAAATAGGCGATGTGGTCTGGCGAAGGAACTTCGTACAATCTAACGCAGCGAAGTATTTCTCCGCCAAGCTGGCGCCGAAATTTGTGAAGTGCACGGTTGAAAGGAGGTTGTCAGATGTAGTGTATGAGCTACGCGAGTTATCGTCAGGATCTGTTGGTAAATTTCATGTAAAGGACATCTTGCGTGTAGATTAAATTATTTACACACCCTGTCCGATATTGTTGCTTGTCTAGTGGTATTTACTCCGAACCCAAGATTTTTTTTTTTGATCGTAGGGCTAGGCAAGCATTTATCGAAACTAATGTATGCAATTAATAATTGCTTTGCCGTTTGTGTTTTTACATTGTGTTCTTATTCTTACAGTTAATGTTTATATGATATGATACTTAACAACGCATGAGCAAAAAAGTTGTTTTTCTTGACAGTCAAATGATTGACCGACAGTACGATTGGCCAAAGTATGAAAAACTCTTACAGAATATAAGACTGATGAATGACAGCATGTAAATAATTATGGAATGATAGGAGCAAATAAGAAAGGGAAGGATAAGTGCATGACTGAATGATAGGTGGAAAATAAGCTTTAAATATTATTATATGTATTATTATAATTATTATTAATATGGAAAGGATGACGAATGAATGTACATAGATAAATATGAAATACTGTGTGAGGTATGGAAGAGTGAAGTACGCGTTTTGAAAGGAATACCTATCCAGCTGTGATCATTCTAAAGGGCAGTCAGAAGAATAACTATTGCTAGCAGCGTTCTGAAGTTTTATTCTTTTATTTCTCGGTATTTTTTTAATCCTTTTTGGAGTCGGTTAAGTAACCACTTTTACCCGGTTACCCCGGCTGTTTCTTTCGGTAAACCTGTCGGTTTACCTCTTTTCCCGAGAAAGGGGGTATTGTAACACTCTGCAATACTCACCAACACATTATCCATACGTTCTAGTATAATACTCTCTTTTTGTCTCGTGATAACGAGGATTTCATACATTAAGCACATTAACACAAAGATATTAAACTCGATATCTTTCTGTCGTTTTATTCCGTGTTTACATCCAGTCACAATACTACACATACACATAGGTTAGACGTCGTGAATCTGACATTGTCATTTTGACAGTGACAATGACTGATCCTTGTCAACGAAATAGTTTAGGAATAAAAAAAAAAAGAACATAAAAAAAAAATAGTTTTATTTAGTGTACAATAAATCTAGATTAGAATAAATAATAGGTATATTAAATTAGTAAACAGATTTGGAACTAATGATAATTTATATATAGTTTACGAGCGGATCAATTTCGGAGTGGTCACACCAGAATTCACGTTCCGCGTAACGTAGAACATTATGTCAAATAGTGGATAAAATATTCGCTTAAGAGGATAGGATGGTTAATGTACAGGATAGTTTTAGCTTCAGTTAATGACATGGCGTTAATGCGATAAAGCCCTAATCGTGTATGGCGTATGAGAGGTGGAGGAATAAAAGTCACGAACGGAACGTGAGGGATGAGTGAAATGAAACGGACCGTAGATGTAACTGACCAAGCGGGTTTGGCTTGGTGGGAAGGGGAAGAGACGAAAAGCAAAGATGGAGGCAGTCGGCATTTTTTTTTCTCTCGAGCGAGAAGACCCGTAAGGTGTCTCTTCAAGAGCAATTCGTACCATCACAGGACCCGCAAAAAGGTATTTATAAGCTAGATAGACCTTGTAATAATCGCGGTCTGTGAAGTGCGTGCTGATTGCTAATGACGCGTAACTTTTGTTGTAGCGGGTCTTTGGAGTACCTACCTATTATTGCTGGGAATACCTGCCCGTCCCTTGGCGGAATCCCAACACGGAGGAATTCTTCCCCGTGAACCCATCAGCGTGGGACGCGTGATCCACAGACGGGACTGCGCGCCGCTGACGAGCCCGGCTTTGTAGCGGTAACCGGTTCTCGCACCGGCATTTTTTATTCTCTTTTTTACGCCACGTGCATTTCTTTTTCACTACTTGGCACCAAGGAGGGCCACCAGGATTCTTCTTATACATCCATACGCGAGGTTGATTACTGCATCTCGTTGGTTAGCGGTGCCTACGCGATAGTCCACCGACAGTTTAACAACGTAGTTCACCTTCAGGAGGCTGCATAACGATCCGAGAATGTAACTAGATTTATTTAGCCTTTAAATCATAGATTATAATAATGTTAACCAGAATGGATCCATCTCTAGGTCGCTAGATTAAAGTATATTTTGTTAGCCACGTCACAAGGTGATGTTTAGTTAATTGTGTCAAATGAAATAATTTCATCGCATCGGCGCAAGAGCCGGCCAGGTCAATAGATCTGATATAAGTTTATAGCAAGTAAGTAAAGTGTGTGTAGATATAAGTATTCTAACTGGAGTAATACTGGTACATCCTGCCATATATATATAGGCTAAGTAGTGCGTTTGATATACCACAAGGCCTATGGTTTTTGTATTGTAGACCATTAAACGTGGTGATAATAATATACACTGGTTTTTCTTTCACGAACTCACTGCAACAGGGGTTTACTAGCCAGACAACACGGCCCTTAACCTAAAAGGTCCACTGTATCTCCGGCTGCTGTTATCCAGGTAATCTTCTTTTACAAATCAAACTATTGTAACACGGGACTTGGGAAGTCCACACCGACACCCTTGACGCCCGTTACGTTACAACTGCCTTAAGTTTCTCGTGTATGTTTGACTGTCCGCGAGAACATCCTAAAGTAAATTAACGTTCATTTTTAAATAACTGACCTGACATTGTTATTCTTGTCTTATTTACTTTAATTTAACTTGATAAAACTTAAAAAACAAAATGACGCTAATTTTGTTTCAGAATAGGGGAATTTTTTTTTTTTTTTTTTTTTTTTTTTTAGCGATGCAGTTTATTTGTATGCAAAGTTACTTACTGACTATTTCACCTTTCATAACTCATCGGACTCACCCATTCCTTTGAATAATGTGCCTTTCATACTCTCATATTCATACCTTTCATACATTCATACATCCTCATACATTTCACGCTCATAAAATACCCATGCACACTTGTGTCATCAATACAATCACATGATGACGCAATTCTTATATACAAGAGAATTTAGCTTAAATTTTACACTAAATCTCAACATTATTCATCAAAACCGTATCCTGTCCTTACGCTTATGGAATTGTGATAGCATGATGAAATGCAGTCTGTAAGCAGCCTAACGATATTCACATGATATTCACAACTACCCATACTTATGAGAAAAATAAAATGATACTACGATTTACTTTGACTATTTTTAGCTACAAGGTTAAATTATTGAATTACTTTATGAAGATTATAATTAATTATTCTTTGTAATTATTAAGTTTAAAATCTTTTATATGCCACGTTCCAATGTTTTTGCCAAATTCATTAGCAAGCTCATAAACTAAAGGAGATCGTTTTCCTATAATTTTACACTTTATATATTTAGGAGCTAATTTCTTCGAAAAATGTTTATCTTTATCGCTTAAATAAAATGTTCGTTTCCATATTATATCACCTACGTTAAATTCTGCCTGTCTTTTGCGTAAATTATAATGCTCACTGTTTCTACTATGTGCCTGTATCAAACGTGATTGAACTTTGTCAAAAATTAAAGACAATGCACCACGGTTTTCCGCATATTCGTCTCGGGGTTGAAAAACTATACTGTCATTGCCTTCACAATCAATATAATGAGAACCACAGCTAACTAATTCTCTGCCGAAGGTCAAAAAATTTGCAGTGAATCCTGTAACTTCGTTTACTGCGCTGTTTATCGCAAATTGTATCTTTGGCAAAATTAAATCCCAACCTCTCTGATCGTCATTAATAAAGGAAGAAATGGCGGTTACTATTGTCTTGTTGTACCGTTCCACCATATTAACCTGTGGCGAATAATAGGGTGTGTAATGCAATTTAGGAATTTTATATTTTTCTAGCATACGTTTAAGCGTGACACTAACGAACTGCTTCCCATTGTCCATTATAATTGTAGATGGAATGCCATGAACTAGAAAAACCTTTTCCTCTAATAATCTAGTAATTATTTCGGCCGACGCTCGTTTAATTGGGAACAATAAACAGTATTTACTAAAACAACACGATACCACCAAGATATAGGCGTTTTGGAGACGTGTAGTCGTTAACGGACCGACTAAGTCTATGCTGAGGACTTGAAATGGTCTGGTACACTTCTTTGGTCTTCCCATTTCACCCAAAGTAGAGTGATTTTGTGCTTTCTGAGCCAAGCAAACCTCGCATAAAGAAATAAACCTAACCAGGTCTGAATGCATGCCCGGCCAATAGTACCGTAATGTTAACCTTTTGTAAGTTTTAAAAATACCAAAATGACCGGCTGTTGGTTCCGCATGATTTTCCGAAATAATTTTTTCACGTTGTTCTGAAGGTATTACCTGCTTCCATTCAAACTCTTTATACAGTGTAAGTGAAGACTTCATATAACGATATAACAATCCTTGTTTAACGATATAATTTGGGTAAGATAGAGGTGTACTTTGACAACCGTTAAATATATTTAAGTACCACTCATCCTGAGTGTTTAAAGAATTTATATAATTTTTGTTAATAGCGGTTATGTTACCTTGACGAGACAATGCATCAGGTATCACATTATCTACCCCCCTTCTATGTTTAATATCAAAATTAAATGACGACAATCGAATACTCCACCGTGCTAACCTACCCGTTGGATTATTCAGGTTAAGGAACCATTTCAGCGCCGAATGATCGGTGTAAACCGTGAATCTTTTCCCGTTATCTATGTAACAACGCCAATGTTCCACTGCCGATAATACTGCCAAGGTTTCCCTTTCGGTGGTACTGAAATTCTTCTCCGCCCCTGACAGAGAACGACTGTAATATGCAATTGGGTGTTCTACATCATTTATAGTCTGTGTCAGTACTCCGCCTACGCCATAGTTACTAGCATCTGCATGAATTTCAAAAGGTAAATCAAAATCAGGACACCTTAAAATAGGAGCCGTAACCAAACAATTTTTTAAAATATGGAAAGCTGTATCCGCCTCACTTGACCAAATAAATCTTTTATTATGTGATTTCTTTGTTGATGTGAGTCGGTTAAGTGGACCTGCTATTGAACTAAACCTAGGCACAAATTTGCGATACCAAGAAACTACACCCAAGAAACGCTTTAGCTCTTTTTTATTTGTTGGGGTGGGGTATTTAACTATTGTTTGAACCTTATCTGGGTCGACATGTAACCCCTCTTTATTAACTATATAACCTAAGTATTTAAGTTGATCCCTAAAAAACACAGACTTCTCAAAATTAATAGATAAATTTGCGATTTTCAATTTATTAAGCACTTTTAACAATAATGAAATATGGCCTTCAAATGACTCAGAACAAATGACTATGTCATCTATATATGCAAAAACTGAATTTTCAAACTCAGGACTATAAAATAAGCTGTCTACCAGCCTTTGACATGACGCAGAACCGGAAGTGAGTCCAAAAGGAAGTTTTTTGAAGCAATAGGTTCCTCGTTGAGGGATATAAAAGGCTGTTTTATTCTTGTCACATTCAGCAATTTTTATCTGCCAAAATGCCTTCGACAAATCAATACTACTTAAATATCTAGCATTTTTTAAATTATCAAGTATTTCTGACATATAGGGAAGCTTGTACGCATCCTTTTTAGTTACAGAATTTAATTTACGGCTATCTAAACAAAACCTAAGGGATCCATCCTTTTTCGGAATCAGTAGAACCGGAGATGACCAAGGACTGTCACATTTTTCAACCACTCCTAATTCTAACATTTCGTCTAACTGTTCGGATAAAATACGTTGTTTTTCTGGCGACATACGATAATATCTTTGTCTTATTGGTAACGCGTCGCCCGTATCAATTCGGTGTTCTATTAACGAGGTACAGCCCAAACCACGGACCTCTGTAGAAATCAATCGAAATTGCTGTATTATGTTATCGGCCGCCACGCGCTGATCCGATGTTAAATTACTATATGATAATAAATTGCCACTTTCGGTCGCGACTGTACATAACTTATTATCTTGTTGTTGACAGCTCGACCAAGTAATGGACTTACAAAATTTTGGAAATAAATTGAATTTTTTCCAAAAATCAACTTAGAATTAATGTGTCAGTAATAGAAGGTACAATGAATGCTTTTAGAATGTGACATTGATTTTCAAAATGTATACTCAAATTAAAATAACCAATGGCTTTCAACAACTGACCCCCAGCTGCAGAAAAATTTATCAAATCATCGGTGTACATTATTTGACCTGATTCTAATAACTTAATATGCGAGTTATTTCCTAAAATAGTAGCCGTACTACCAGAGTCCAATAACCCGCAATAAAACATATCGCTAACCTTCACCCTAGCATAAGGTCGCACATCATTAGACGGTATTTTATCATGGATTGCTGTGATATGATAACTTGAGAAAAAAGTACGAATTGTGGAAAGCCAATCCTCCCAATCCAGCCTATCAAATTTATAATGACTAATAATTTCCTTCGACTTTTCTACTACACAGCAATCCTTTGTAGTTAGTTTTTTGAACCTGACATAATCTGTGATTGACAATTAGAACACTGTGGAAACTTAACTCCTTTTCTACCACATCTAAAACATAGTACATCTGAACGCCTACATTCCTTAAGCGAGTGACTTGAGGATTTACATCGCGGACAAAATTTTAAATTATCTCTTTGCATTGGTGAACCTACTGCCGTAACGTAAGACTCAGACCTATTCTTGTTAAAATTATTTGGAACATTGGAGTGGAATTTATGAAAATTAATATTTGAATTTTTTGAAAAACTAGATCCATTAAATTGATTTTTATTATTGAATTTTGAAGTTTTACTGTTAACATTTTCACAATTATTGTAAGCTAAATCCGGTGCTAACAAATCAGACGACAACTTTGAAGGATCCCGCGAATGGGCTGTAAACGAGTGAATCCTTTCGTAACTTTTACAGGCATCTTTTAATGCTATTATAGACTTCAAAGCATCTTTGTTCGCGGCTAAGGTACTAGCATAACATGGTTTCATATTACGAAGCAATATTTTAAGCTGTTCTTGTTCTGAGACCTTCTCCGTCAATCTAGCGAACATTCCTGACATCTTTGCAAAAAATATTGTAATGCTTTCGTTATCCCCCTGTAATCTAGCCCTAATTTCAGCCAATAACCGATAATCATAATCAGAATGAGTAAAATCCTCTACTAACAACTCTGATAATTCCTCCCATGAAGTCACAGATTGCCTTATGTTCCTAAACCAATGAAGCGCTTCGTCCGTAAAGATCTCGGTGGCATATTGCAAAATCTTAGCCTGCGATATGTTCCTAGCCGACCTAAATTCCTCAATTCTTTGCAGAAAAGGAGCCATGTGCGCTTAAATAATAATCGCGTACAATTAAAAAACGGAAACAAAAAACTAGAAGAAAATATCTTCATGAGTATGATTTTTAAATCGTTATTTAATAGTAAAAAAAAATCTTTCATTAGCTTATCGACTCGCTCGTTATTCATAAGCTAAATCACTACTCGCCTCATAGAAAAAAAACATTTAGGTACACTTAAAGAGTTACTATAAATAGTTACAATTTATCGCCCGCCCCAAGTCCAAGTCTGTGCTCTTAATTAAATGTACTAAAACAAAGGAATACTAAAAATACCCGCATCTTCGTATAGATATTCCAACCTGTTTTGGTCTAAGCTGCTGCCATTATACGTGAAGCTCGTTATCATCATCCGGCCGTAAATCCCGGTTATACAAATATTTTTAACCTCTCCTACGAAAATCGAGGAGTGATACAAGTTTAACCTGTGTGTGTTATGAGTACCTGGGGTGCGATGGGGCCCCACCCACATCCCCGGGGTCCAAGCCAGCCTCACCTGCCAGTGGTGCACCGGCCGATTAACGGATGAGGTACCGGCGTAGAGATGGCATACTCGAAATAAAACCCTGTACCAACCCGTTTGGCCAAAAACCTTTACCGAAATAATTTGGGAGAGGCCTACGTCCAGGAGTGGACTGGCATAGGCTGATTTTATTTATGTTATGTGTGTGTTTGTGTGTATGTCTGTATGTGGCATCTTAGCAGCCTAAAAGTTACTGGTCGAGGCCGCAGTGGTGGCCATAGGTCTGTTGGGAGTCCTGGGCAGTGGCGTAACTACAGCGTGGCAAGAGTGGCAAAATGCCACGGGCCTCCGCCCTCAAGGGGCCCCGGACCGAGAGCAATTAAAAAAAACCGAACATGGCGTGCCTCTAGGCAGCACACAACAGTCACGAAGGCCTTCAAAAGAGGATATGTGAAGCGCGTCACACGGTTTAGTCAGAAGCTTACATCTTATTTAACGGGCAATCGTGAAAACTGGAAACTAGCCAAAGGTGTGCAGGTCAACTTCTGGCAATTCTCACAGGCCACCGCTACGTTGCCCTGACGAAAAGTGGCTCATAAGGCCCAAAAGAAAGCAGAAATGCTTGATAATCTTTTTGCAGCTAATTCCCCGGGTCGAAGACAACAAGTTGGACATTGTGATCTGGCAATCCGATCTTTCACGCGGAAAGCTATTAACCATGATAGCATTTCGATAGTGGTAGTGAAAAAATGTGCGGCCAAATCGTCTCCAACGCTGACAATACGAATACGCCTTGCCTGCGTCTCCTACTTTTCGAGGGAAGTGCCAGACGCTTGGAAAGAGGCTAATGTCCAACCGCGCCCCAAGAAAGGGGATCAAGAGACGCTTGGAAGGAGGCTAATGTCCAACCGCTCCCCAAGAAAGAGAAACCGAGCTACTCAGGAAATGACTTTTCCTGAGTAGTTCGGTTCGTCATTCCTCCCATACAATTAGTTGGGGTTATCCTTAACGGTTGTAAGTTAGGATTGACGAATCGAGGGTGTGAGGCGGGTTCCTCTTCCCCCTCCCCTCCTTTTATTATCTGTTGTATATATCTATCATCGCAATGAGAAATCGGATATCGCGATTCAGGATTCATCTATGCTTAGTTGTGTGAACTTTCATATCGCGATGCAGGATTTCTATGTCTTCAATATGTGGCAGTCGCCACACATCCAAACCATTTTTAGCTCTGTACGAATCATGGTAGACTTGCTCCTATTTTTCGGGCGAAATTCACCAAACTGTTATTTGGTTTATTAATATAGATCGGTGTAGTATCAGATACAAGGTATTGGCCGGGGAGCGCAGCGAGGACACACGGGGAGTGCAGCGAGGACGCAGCGCTCCACACATTGGTGAAGTGCACGGCGTAGTCAGGACTTCGTGGCAGGTCTGGACGTGAACACTCTCTCACTCGAGACTATGGTACGGGCTATCACCTCCAGCGGGAGTAAGTGGGACTGCAGTGCCTCTTTTTGCGAGCAGGTCATGCTCATGAAAAAGACGGCAGGGAGGGAGCGGGAGAGAACTCTCCCAGCCGAGTTCCGCAGTCGCCGGTGGGATCGCCGCAGACGTGTCTTCGCCCAAGGCTATCGGCCTCTATGACCGGGGGCACTGGTATTAAGAAGGCCCTAGACGACAACGTGATGTGAGGAATTCACGCCCCTAAGAAGCGGAATAACATCCGAAAAACAAACCCCCAAAGACGCTTTATTTATTTTTAATTGTTGTATGGGAGCCCCCCTTAATCCACCCTTTTTTACCGACGACGGAACGGAGACGGTATATTATATGCGTTTGGACGTATGTGAAGTTAGCGTCTCATATGTTAGCGTCTCATAGTTTGAAAGGAGTTCTTATAGCGTCCAGCATAGTTCTAGAGTTCCTGATACTTTTTATCGATATATCCGCAGAATTAAATACAGAAAACGGCATTCTAAAAAATGAGACGCTAACGAGCGGAAGTTAGCGTCTCATTATAGTGAAACTGAAAAATCAAACAGGAATGGTTCTTCAACGAATAGTTCTAGAGTTCTCTGTGTGAAGTTCAGCAGAGTTCTAGCTCGTTAAGAATTTTATGAACAGTCAGAATGAACGGTAAATCATTACAACAGTGAGACGCTGTCTCACTATGGCGAGTTCTGGCTTCTATAAGGGTTCTAAGCAATCAGTAAAGATCCTTTGTAGGGAGTTCAGCGGAGTTCTAGCCTCAATCGTCATTAAGAATTATTTGAACAGTCAGAATAAACGAAAATTTGTTACGACAGTGAGACGCTGTCTCACTATGACGAGTTCTGGCTTCTACAAGGGTTCTAAGCAATCAGTAAAGATCTTTTGTGTGGAGTTGAGCGGAGTTCTACCCTCTATCGTCATTAAGAATTTTTTGAACAGTCAGAATGAACGAAAAATCATTACGAAAGTGAGACGCTGTCTCACTATAACGAGTTCTGGCTTCTATAAAGGTTCTAAGCAATCAGTAAAGACCCTTTGTGTGGAGTTCAGCGGAGTTCTACCCTCTATCATCATTAAGAATTTTTTGAACGGGTAGAATGACTGTAAAATCATTACAACAGTGAGACGCTGTCTCACTATGGCGAGTTCTGGCTTCTGCAAGGGTTCTAAGCAATCAGTAAAGATCCTTTGTGTGGAGTTCAGCGGAGTTCTACCCTCTATCGTCATTAAGAATTTTTTGAACTGTCAGAATGAACGAAAAATCATTACGAAAGTGAGACGCTGTCTCACTATAACGAGTTCTGGCTTCTATAAGGTTCTAAGCAATCAGTAAAGACCCTTTGTGTGGAGTTCAGCGGAGTTCTACCCTCTATCGCCATTAAGAATTTTTTGAACAGTCAGAATGAACGAAAAATCATTACGAAAGTGAGACGCTGTCTCACTATAACGAGTTCTGGCTTCTACAAGGGTTCTAAGCAATCAGTAAAGATCCTTTGTGTGGAGTTCAGCGGAGTTCTACCCTCTATCGTCATTAAGAATTTTTTGAACGGGTAGAATGACTGAAAATTCATTATAAAAGTGAGACGTTGTCTCACTTTGACGAGTTCTGGCTTCTACAAGGGTTCTAAGCAATCAGTAAAGATCCTTTGTGTGGAGTTGGTCCGGGTGCTATCCCGCGTCTTTGGGGGGTTTCGGGTGTGATCCCGCTTCTAAGGGGGGGCACGCGTGAGTTGCTCACGTCACGCTGTCGTCATGGGTCTGCTTCTGTAAGGACGGTGAGCGACCCTCTCACCATCCTCAGACCCCCGGTCATGGAGGCCGCTAGTCCTCGCCGACACGTCAGCGGCGCCCAGGCCGCCGACTGAGGAACTCGGGTGGGAGAGGTCTCTCCCGCACCCTCCCCGCCGCCTCCTTCACGAGCATGACCTGCTCGCAGAAAAAAGCGGCGCAGTCCCACTTACTCCCGCTGGAGAGCATGGCTCGCACCATGGTCTCGAGCGAGAGTGTCCACGCCCAGACCCATGCTTGAGAAGTGATTATGATCAGGGTTGACATTTAAATGTAATTAATTATGAGGAAATCGAGATCTAAATTGTTTGTTTACTGCATTATTTGAATGAGTTGAAATACGGCATAGGTGGTTTTATGACTGTTCAAAAAATTCTTAACGACGATGGAGGGTAGAACTCTTCTGAACTTCACACAGAGGATCTTTAATGATTGCTTAGAACCCTTGTAGAAGCCAGAACTCGTCATAGTACGACAGCGTCTCACTGTCATAATGATTTTTCGTTCAATATGACTGTTTAAAAAATTCTTAACAACAATAGATGCTAGAACTCTTCTGAACTACCCACAGAGGATCTTTACTGATTGCTTAGAACCCTTGTAGAAGCCAGAACTCGTCATAATGAGACAGCGTCTCACTGTCGTAATGATTTTTCGTTCATTTTGACTGTTTAAAAATATCTTAACGACGATAGAGACTAGAACTCTGCTGAACTTCACACAGAGGATCTTTAATGATTGCTTAGAACCCTCGTAGAAGCCAGAACTCGTCATAGTGAGACAGCGTCTCACTTTTGTAATGATTTTTCGTTCACTCTGTTCAAAAAATTCTTAATGACGATAGAGGCTATAACTCTGCTGAACTTTACACAGACAATAAGTACTCATCGTTTGGAACCCTTGTAGAAGCCAGAACTCGTCATAGTGAGACAGCCTCTCACTTTCGTAATGATTTTTCGTTCATTCTGACTGTTCAAAAAATTCTTAATGACGATAGAGGGTAGAACTCCGCTGAACTCCACACAAAGGATCTTTACTGATTGCTTAGAACCCTTGTAGAAGCCAGAACTCGCCATAGTGAGACAGCGTCTCACTGTTGTAATGATTTTTCAGTCATTCTACCCGTTCAAAAAATTCTTAATGATGATAGAGGGTAGAACTCAGCTGAACTCCACACAAAGGGTCTTTACTGATTGCTTAGAACCTTTATAGAAGCCAGAACTCGTTATAGTGAGACAGCGTCTCACTGTTGTAATGATTTTTCAGTCATTCTACCCGTTCAAAAAATTCTTAATGGCGATAGAGGGTAGAACTCCGCTGAACACCACACAAAGGGTCTTTACTGATTGCTTAGAACCTTTATAGAAGCCAGAACTCGTTATAGTGAGACAGCGTCTCACTTTCGTAATGATTTTTCGTTCATTCTGACTGTTCAAAAAATTCTTAAGGAAGATAGAGGGTAGAACTCTGCTGAACTCCACACAAATGATCTTTACTGATTGCTTAGAACCCTTGTAGAAGCCAGAACTCGCCATAGTGCGACAGCGTCTCACTGTTGTTATGATTTTTCAGTCATTCTACCCGTTCAAAAAATTCTTAATGATGATGGAGGGTAGAACTCAGCTGAACTCCACACAAAGGGTCTTTACTGATTGCTTAGAACCTTTATAGAAGCCAGAACTCGTTATAGTGAGACAGCGTCTCACTTTTGTAATGATTTTTCGTTCATTCTGACTGTTCAAAATATTCTTAATGACGATAGAGGGTAGAACTCCGCTGAACTCCACACAAAGGATCTTTACTGATTGCTTAGAACCCTTGTAGGAGCCAGAACTCGTCATAGTGAGACAGCGTCTCACTTTCGTAATGATTTTTCGTTCATTCTGACTGTTCAAAAAATTCTTAATGGCGATAGAGGGTAGAACTCCGCTGAACACCACACAAAGGGTCTTTACTGATTGCTTAGAACCTTTATAGAAGCCAGAACTCGTTATAGTGAGACAGCGTCTCACTTTCGTAATGATTTTTCGTTCATTCTGACTGTTCAAAAAATTCTTAATGACGATAGAGGGTAGAACTCCGCTGAACTCCACACAAAGGATCTTTACTGATTGCTTAGAACCCTTGTAGAGGCCAGAACTCGCCATTGTGAGACAGCGTCTCACTGTTGTAATGATTTTTCAGTCATTCTACCCGTTCAAAAAATTCTTAATGATGATAGAGGGTAGAACTCAGCTGAACTCCACACAAAGGGTCTTTACTGATTGCTTAGAACCTTTATAGAAGCCAGAACTCGTTATAGTGAGACAGCGTCTCACTTTCGTAATGATTTTTCGTTCATTCTGACTGTTCAAAAAATTCTTAAGGAAGATAGAGGGTAGAACTCCGCTGAACTCCACACAAATTATCTTTACTGATTGCTTAGAACCCTTGTAGAAGCCAGAACTCGCCATAGTGAGACAGCGTCTCACTGTTGTAATGATTTTTCAGTCATTCTACCCGTTCAAAAAATTCTTAATGATGATAGAGGGTAGAACTCAGCTGAACTCCACACAAAGGGTCTTTACTGATTGCTAAGAACCTTTATAGAAGCCAGAACTCGTTATAGTGAGACAGGGTCTCACTTTCGTAATGATTTTTCGTTCATATTGACTGTTCAAAATATTCTTAATGACGATAGAGGGTAGAACTCCGCTGAACTCCACACAAAGGATCTTTACTGATTGCTTAGAACCCTTGTAGGAGCCAGAACTCGTCATAGTGAGACAGCGTCTCACTTTTGTAATGATTTTTCGTTCACTCTGTTCAAAAAATTCTTAATGACGATAGAGGCTATAACTCTGCTGAACTTTACACAGACAATAAGTACTCATCGTTTGGAACCCTTGTAGAAGCCAGAACTCGTCATAGTGAGACAGCGTCTCACTTTCGTAATGATTTTTCGTTCATTCTGACTGTTCAAAAATTCTTAACGACGATAGAGGCTAGAACTCTGCTGAACTTTACACAGAAAATAAGTACTCATCGTTTGGAACCCTCGTAGAAGCCAGAACTCGTCATAGTGAGACAGCGTCTCACTGTCGTAATGATTTACCGTTCATTCTGACTGTTCATAAAATTCTTAACGAGCTAGAACTCTGCTGAACTTCACACAGAGAACTCTAGAACTATTCGTTGAAGAACCATTCCTGTTTGATTTTTCAGTTTTACTATAATGAGACGCTAACTTCCGGTCGTTAGCGTCTCATTTTTTAGAATGCCGTTTTCTGTATTTAATTCTGCGGAACTATCGATAAAAAGTATCAGGAACTCTAGAACTATGCTGGACGCTATAAGAACTCCTTTCAAACTATGAGACGCTAACATATGAGACGCTAACTTCACATACGTTGCGTTTGGGTGGTGAGGATGTTTGTTTGTTTATTTGTGCAAATACATATTGCCATTTTTTTCCAAAACTAAGTACCATTCGGATTTTAGTACAGTTTTCAATTATGGGTTTAGGTTTGATGGGTGTTGCATGTTCTTAGACAGGTGTCACGGTGATAACTTACCAGGGGGCGCTGCAGCGAACATTATTTGTGAAAATCAATGTTGCCACCTTTCTCAAAAAACTACTAATACCATTTTGATATAGTTTTCAGTTATGGATTCGGGATTGATTGGTACATGTTCTTAGATAGATGTTACGGTGACAACTCACCAGGTGGCGCTGCAGCACTATTTGTGATGAAAATCAATTTTGATGCGGTTTTCATTTACCCACGACGAAACGGAGACAGCATAATATGCGTTTTTTGTTTGTGGTGAGAGGATGTTTGTTTGTTTACTTGTTTGTGAAAATATATATCTTTATTTTTCAAAACTACTAGTCGGATTTTGATGCAGTTTTTAGTTATGGGTTCAGGTTTGATTGGTGCATGTTATTAGATAGGTATTACGGTGACTACCTACACACCAGCGGTGACAAATATTAAAATAAAATTAAAACTTTGAAAAAACCCACGGTGATTAAAAAGCAATTGAAAAAAGGATAAAATAATTTAAAAAACCCTGACTTAAAATTAAAAACCTCCCAGCACAAAAAATACGCATGAGGGAAAGTTACATCTTTCTTTTTTCAAAATTCTTTATTCGTTAGGTTCTTAGCTTTAAATTTTGAAAATAATCAGCTCACTTTCTGATAGATGCCTATGCCGAAATATTTTTCCCGTACACAATTCCCACGGGAACTTAGTCCTGATAAAAAACACTATGTCCTTTCTTAAACTCTATTCTTTATTCAACTGTCGCTTTTAATATACTTTACAAGTGGTCCCGGCGATCTTCCTATAGCCATAGAAGTAGGATTTTCCTATTTTTAGGTTTCCGTATCCAAAGGGTAATAAAACCGGCCAAGTGCGAGTCGGACTCTTTTCTTCTAGTTTTATGTAAAAATCTTAATGCGGTTTACAGAATACATCTACTTACCAAGTTTCAATAGCATAGGTCTTATAGTACTTATCAGTATTTCCCAAAGTCGTCGACTTATACTTATAGGACAACTTATAGTATCGGATACTTACTTATAGTACTAATAGTACTATAATATATAAGTACTTATAGTACTTATACTTATAGTATACCTAGGCTTATAGTATCGGAGAAAAGTGGCTGTGACACACGGACGGACAGACAGACAGACAGACAGACATGACGAATCTATAAGGGTTCCGTTTTGGCGATTTGGCTACGGAACCCAAAAAACGGGACCGATCAATAATATTAAGACTTCGTTGTCCGTCTGTCTGTCAGTATGCGTGTCCGTAACGAGGCTGTATCTTATAAACCGTGATAGCTAGAGAGCCGTAATTTTCACAGATGATGTATTTCTGCTGCCGTAACGCCGCTATAATACTAAACAAACAACAAATACTAAAATCAGAAAAATAATAATATTTGAGGGGCGCTCCCAGCTTCCATACAACAAACGTGTATTTTGCCGTTTTTTTGGTACGGAACTCTGCACTTGGACGGCTTTTTAAGCTTACTTAATCTGCTATTTTGATGACATGACATTAATATAGAAAAATAAGCTATTTTTAACCTACTGCCGAAGAAATGAGGCTAATGATTTAGTGCAGTGACGGGCAAAGTACGGCCCGCGGGCCAACTCCGGCACGCGAAAGCTATTATCCGGCCCGCCGATGGCCCTTCGACATAAGTATTTGGCTCGCGGTTATCATAATTTGACTGTTCAGAAGTATTATGTACATTCATAGGTGAAGGAGCCAGCTAACAGAAAATTATGGCGATGTTTGCGTCCTCGATGTGTGCGTATAGACTTTTTCGGCCATGAAATTACGAAAATCTCTATCAAATTTCGCCCGCTGCTGAAATCTCTTAATTTTTCTGGCCCCCTATTACGAAAATTTGCCCGCCATTGTATTAAGTGGTTCGGTTATGACGCGTTACCGATAGAGTTATTTACTTTGGCATTTACGAGTATTGTAGTTATTGTTATTGTATTGTTGTAGAAGCGCTCGTGGCCCCGCGGATTCAGTGTTCTGTAAACGATCACTGCAGTAAGCAACTTTCACTATGGCCAGTCCTTGGATGGGTGACTATTCATGTGACCACTTTGTGACATTTATTTGAGCGCTTCCGTGCTTCGGAAGGTATAAGTAAAATGACAGTCGACAGGCTTGAAATTTTTCATCAGCAGGCAATCACAACCCGCGCCTGTCCATCTCAACACGGCAATACGGCTCACCACCTATTACATGGGACAAATTCTAAAAAGGTGAAATGTGGGCATATAATACTTATGCCTTTACCTACCCCTTTGGGGATAAAGGCGTGACCATATGTATGATATTTAGTTATTGTTTAACTTACAGTCGTAAGCCAACGAGTCTCGTTTATAATATCAGCGTGTTCAACCGCTGGGAAATACGGGTGACGTATTGACAAAGGTCAAGGGTGATCGTTACGTAACGCAACAGTTGGTTACTTTTCGTTACTGCTCGTTCCCTCAAAGTTTGCCGCTCGGCTCCATACTAAAGTCGAATTTTTAATTAGACGAAGTAAATTGACAGCAACTAATGTCACTTCTTCATACAATGTTGCGTATTTTCTATGACGAAGTGACATTAGCTACTGTCAATTTACTTCGTCTAATTAACAATTCGGGTATACGCCTCTACGCCAGCAGCAAAGTTAGAGCGAACCGGTAGTACATTGCTTCTGTAAACTATCCCGACTATCCCGTTTTACTAATCCTAACAAGAAAGCCGTGAGATCGTTCTTACCAGACTGCCCCTCTTTAACACGTTTATTGTGAAAGTGAAAGTTCAATCCGATTGACGTTGTCGTTTTTGTTTTATTTCAAACTTTGAACAGATGATCCACGTGACCTAGTGACGTAGTTTAATGCGACAGAGTCACAGCTACAGACAAAGTCTCGCCATAAGCCTCTCTGCACTCTATTTTATACAGAGGGCCCTCAGAGGGGCTTACATTATAAAACTGGAAAGTTTGTGAAGATTTTTGGTTTTTTGGCCCATCGTACCCTGGGGATTATCCTTCCCAGGGCGTACCTACCAGGGACTTGACCCGGGTGATAGCCGGTAGACAGACACAGAAAAGAAAAATTCACTTATTAGCCTCTCTCTATAAAATAAATTGCAGAGGGGCTTATGGCGAGACTTGTGTCTGATATCTGTAGTCTGTGACTCTGTTGCATTAAACTACGTCACTAGGTCACGTGGATCATCTGTTCAAAGTTTGAAATAAAACAAAAATGACAACGTCAATCGGATTGAACTTTCACTTTCACAATAAACGTCAGAGGGGCGGTCGGGTGAGACCGTCTCACGGCTTCTTGTTTTTATTATTCCGTGATCGAAGTACTCAATCATAAATTCATTTTCCATAGCAGAGGTCCCAGACTTAAGCCCTGAGGAAGACCGTATAATTAGTTTCGTTGGATATCCTTAACTAGCGGACGTGAAGCGGTTGCACCCGCGTAGTTTCCGTTCCCATGGGAATACGAGAATAAAATATAACCTATGTTTACCGGGTATAGTGTACCTTTCCAACAGTGAAAGAATTTTTCAAATCGGTTCAGTAGTTTCGGAGCCTATTCGATGCAAACAAACAATCAAAGCTTTCCTCTTTATATTATTACCTAGTATAGATGTACCTATTTACAATTTCCAGATGGTTGAGTAGGTATATTGTAGTTTCGAAGTACACAGAATATACTTCTACTTTCGTCATCAAATTCTTGTGGACCGAGCTTGTGCCTTGGATTATTCCATTCGTTGGAATAAAAATCCAGAATAATAACCTAAAACTGTATTTCAATATGCAATACCGGATTTTTTACGGGTCCGGCATAGCATTCACGTACGATTTTTCTTACGTGAAAAAAATTGCCCTTGAATAGATTGACGTCGAGTGGTCGATGGGGCCAAAAAGAATTGAAGTGGCGACCACGTACCGGAAAAAGCAGTGTGGGTAGCCTCTCGCAAGGTGGACAGACGACCTGTTAAAGGTCGTTGGAGCCTGCGGCTAAGGACGGAACGTTGTGGCGATCTTTGGGGAGACCTATGCCTAACAGTGGGCGTCAAATCGGCTGCAATGATGATGATGACGAGATTCAAAGCAGTCTTTAGAAGTAAGTAAGTTGTATGATTTTTGCAGTCCTTTTATAGTGTCAGACTGAATTAATGACCCAGCCCAGGAAGGGTCCTGCAATGGAAGATATTATTTTATTCTTATAACTTTGTAATATGTATAAAAAAACAGCCTTTACAAAATAACATAACATCTCCAATGGGGATGGGCTTTCGCCCTATTGGGATGCAGACTTGCAGTAACTATGCAGTAGGCACTATAAATTATTCCTGGGACATCCTTCCGAGGGCTTACCCGGGGCTCCCGACCATATGCTGTTGGGTGTTAGGTACGTGTGGTTTCCGCAGTCAGTGGCGGGAGCGCCAAAGACTTGTCTTCGCTCAAGACTATCGGCAGCCTCCACGACCAGGGGCCTGAGGATGGTGAGGGGGCCGCTCACCGTCCTTACATAAGCAGGCCCTAAACGACAGCCTGACGTGAAAGTTTCACGCATGCCCCCCCCCCCCCCCCCAAGAAGCAGGATAACACCCGAACCCCCCTAGGTGATGCCGCAGTGGTAGCCAAGGTCTGTTGGAAATCCTGAGGTCACCCTTCCGAGGCCTTACCCATTGCTATCAGTTCCAAACGTAGGCATTACGTAGAAAACGTGTGGTTTTTAGTCTGTAGGAGTCCGGCATGGCATCCCTGTAGGATTTTCCTTACGTTAAAAAAACCTATAAGCCCCGCAAGTTGGTAATGCGCTGGAACCTTGTCATAATGACAGCTAAGTGACGTCATCGTGACGTAGCGCGAGCGCGCGCTGGCCTCGCGAAGTTGCGTACGGTATTTTTTTTAGTACTGACTGCTCGACGGATATACGTCACGAAGTGGTCACCAAGATGGCCGCCAAGCGCAATATCAACGTGCGGGGCTTATACGCCCTCATTTCACCATTTATATTTCATCCCACGTAAGTTAGTGAGTAGGTATGTTACCGTATTTAATACGAATAGGCACAGATCTGGAACTAACGTTTCGTAAGTGCCTTTCTAGTTTCGCAGACAGAACGAAAACTCTCGCAAATAAAAATACCAGAAACGGTCGTAAGATGGCTTTTAACGCAGTGATCTTATCAGAATAGGTACTCAGTCGGATCACTATTCGTAAACGAAGACAGAAAACTCGCCTATCGTGGGAAAAAACCGGATATTTCATGAACAATCGTTTGTATGACGAACGTTTGAATATAGTGCTGATGAATTATCGTATAAACAAATCATGTATCTACATATAATGATAATGACGATACTAATAAATCCTCTATCACGCCTTTTTTTTTTTGTTTAACGTGAGGGAAAATCCTCATGGATGTTATGCCGGACTCCTACCGACTAAAAAAACCTCACGTCACGCCCAACAGTCTATGGTTGGGAGCCCCGGGTAAACCCTCGGAAGGATGTCCCAGGACTCCCAACAGACCCACGGCCGCTACTGCGGCCTCGCCCAGGGGGTGGTTCGGGTGCTATCCCGCGTCTTTGGGGGGTTTCGGGTGTGATCCCGCTTCTAAGGGGGGGCGTGCGTGAATTGTCTCACTCACGTCACGCTGCCGTCATGGGCCTGCTTCTGTAAGGACGGTGAGCCGCCCTGTCACCGTCCTCAGGCCCCCGGTCATGGTGGCCGATAGTACTCGGCGAGTCCTCTATCACGCTAGTAATAGATCGAAAACGGATTAAAACGATTAAAGCTTCTCCAAGGCCAAAAGTGCTGAGAATAGGTCTCTCTAATGTAATCATTAAATAGTTTCCAGGTATGCTAAGACACAATATAACATCCGATTCCTCAGGCGAGACCAAATATGGTAGGTAGCCAAAGTTTTCCATCAGGGACATCCTTCCCAAAGAATTACCTGTGACACCGGCAATAGACGAAAAGGCGGAGACCGTATGGCTTAATTCGGTTCGAAAACGGCATTGCATTCGTTAGGATTTTCAGTTTCAGCAGAAAATACTACTTGGGCTTCCTCAAGTTTCGCAAACAAACGATTTAGTTATATCTATTAATTTACTTCGTGCTACAGTTACAATAGCAGTTGCATAAGTTGTTTGTTTGTTTGTTTTTCCGACCTTGAAATTTCACCTAAAGTGATTTAATAGGTAACATTTGACAGTTCATCAAAATTCAACAACACAACCTTGTAACAGCGGGCATAAAATGATATATTTTTTCGTTTTGTTACAACTGCACAATTGCTTAAATTTTTTAAATTACGATTACATATCGAACCCTCCGTGCAATAACTCGGTAAAATGCTGTTACTGCTCGTTCGCTCTAACTTTGCCGCTCGGCTCCATACTAAAGTCGAATTTTTAATTAGACGAAGTAAATTGACAGCAACTAATGTCACTTCTTCATACAATGTTGCGTATTTTCTATGACGAAGTGACATTAGCTACTGTCAATTTACTGCGTCTAATTAACAATTCGGGTATACGCCTCTACGCCAGCGGCAAAGTTAGAGCGAACGGGTAGTATGCTGTTTATACTGTTAATTGTCAGATTCGGCATCTACACGCTGGAATACACCTTGTAAATTTTTTGCAGATTTTTCCTATTGATATTTAAAAAGATATTACTAAAACAATTTTATTGGTGTAAAAGAAACAAAAAATATGTAGGCAATATACTTTTTAAATAACGTTTTTCAGTAAGTCGCACTTACCTAAACTTAACTAAAACAATTTTATTGCTGCAAAAGAAACAAAAAATATGTAAGCAATATACTTTTTAAATAACGTTTCTCAGTAAGTAAGTCGCACTTACCGAGTTATTGGCGTAAATAAATTTCATTGAGTATTTTGTATAAATAACTGCTAAGTTTTTGCTGGGCCAGCTTAAATATTCTTATTCCGTAATATACTCTAACAAGGTTGTTGAAGTAAAGATTTTTTTCATTTATGTACGCAACAGTTTAATCGGTCAAGATGTTCTAAATAACAATACACCTAGCTCTGTACTGGATATTACCGATCTTTGACTTGCCGCGCAAAGTTTGCAGTGCGCACTTGTTTTTTTTTTATATTAGCTCGCCAATTGGCGTCGCCACCAGCCTGATGGAAAGCCGTGGCGCATCTAGCGATTGGCGGCCCTGTGATGTGCCTCTTCACGATCCTCTTGAAGAGCCCGGGATTGTAAAATGAGGGCAACACGTGTGCGGGCAGGTCGTTACCAATTTTTATAGTTTATATAGTTTGACAGAGAAAGGATCTTTTTTAAACGCTCAGTTCTGGCGAAGATTCATATATGGCGAATACCTATCTGAAACCATGACGGGGCGGCCCGTGTAACAAGTGTCCCCCGTACTATCGTCTGCATAACAATGAATGCCGTCAGTAGACAACATGTCATTGATATGCAGCAGAAACAGAGTAGGGCACAACACTGAGCCTTGCGGTACTCCAGCGTTGATGGCCATGCAGTCAGAACAGCTGCCGTCGATGAAGGCCCTGATGCTTCTACCGGCCAGAAAGCTGGACACCCATCCGCATAACCTCTCGGGTAGTCCATAGGATGGCAATTTCGTAAGAAGACCACGGTGCCAGACCCGGTCAAAGGCTTTAGAGATGTCGAGGCTTACTGCTAGAGCCTCGCCCTTACTCTTGATAGCCGCCGCCCATAAAATAATAGTAAGCATTGTTTCTCTTTTTCTGCATTCCTTCTGTTACAGTTACAGTTAGTGTTATTCAAAACTTCCTTGTTGTAAATGCACACGCCTGTGTCTTTCTGGCACTAAAATTGACCAAGATTTCTGCTCGACGGATGTAAATACAACTCAGGCCCTATTCGAGAGGACTTGAGTCGTATTTTCCGGTGGGTTAGCTTCTTTTCCTCTCGGCTGCTGTAGGTACGGGCAGAGTAACTGACGTGCAGAGTGCTTTTATTTAAATAAAACTGAATTCTTTCATAGGATAGCATTTCATTTTTAAGCAGAAAAAAGAGAGTTGGGTACTACAGTACCCGGCAATATTCTGCAGTATACTGGGTGTCTGACCATCACAGAGAACCCGTATACATCGTCTGTGCAGGAAATGGAATATCCAGCTGTACAATTGAGGCGCTAGACCATATGCCAAGGCTCGGAAAAATTGTTAAATTTAAGTTTATAAAGCTCAAAGTTGATTTTTTTTTAAGTGCAATAACAATGATAAATCAATACCATTTATAAAAATATATCGATAGTACCACACTAAGTCCGTAAAGATTTGTTACGTATCATTCCTGCGATAGAAAATTACGCTATTAAGGTCCATTATAATATGTTACGAAAATTTTTATTTAATAAATTTACTGCAATAACCCAAATGTAAGTAAGTAATGTAGTGTAATATTTGATTTTAAAAATGTTTGGTATAATTTGTTTTAGTAAATTACTAGGTTTTAGTAAAGTTACCATTAATGGTACAGCTACAATAAACAAAAAAATTGCTTTTATTTGATTCCTTCAATGACTTGAATAGTCCATCTCACTAAAAAGTTATTTGATAAAATCAGGAAATCTTTTCTCCTGAACAATTTTGAATTTACGATTACCGAGTTATTGCACGGAGGGGTCGATATTTTTTGTAATAATGACAGATAACGAGTAATTTAACGCTTTGCTTTTTTTTTGTAATGGCTTCTTGCTTTGCAGTACGCTTTGCTTTCACTGATAAATGTATGGACTGACAGACGTCAAATGTTAGCTGTTAAAATGACGCCACTTTAGCCACGAGGTACATGACTACCCTCGCCTTCAAATTTTTTTCTTAAAACAAAACATTTAACACACAACACCAAAAACCTACCTTCTGGATTCCCATCGGCGTCGGTTGCTGGTCCAGTAAACTTCATTCCTCTCGTAGTTTGATTCATCTCTACTAGATCAGCTCCCGTCATCACACGAAACCCAAGTCCATGGCTCGACACGGTAGCATTCCACTGCCACATACATACATCCTCATCGTATGTGACATTTTCGAAGTTACAGAACACCCCTGTGGCTTGGGAAAGGAAATTATTCTTATGCACAGTTTCATACATAGGAACGGTCGGGCGAAGACTCATTATTTTTTTAATTTTATTATCTGCTGTATCATTGCCGCTAGGCTTGGAATTAATAGCGATAATTCCTTCGTTATCATTCATCATATCGTTATAATTCCTATTCATTAGATGAAGTTGACTGACACTTGATTTTTCTCCATTTTTCCGCCTGTTTTGTCTGTCCTCTGTGGTTCGGTTCAAAAGTGCTGTTAGTTTATGAAATGAGCCTCGATCTTTGGCCGGATTAGCGCTCCTATATTTCTGCCCTTTCTCCGACGCCAGGGCTTTTTTCTCTTTATCTTCTGTTTGGATTTCATGGTCGCCAAATGCGATGGCAGCCACAACGAGTATAGTGAATAACTTTCCAACCGCCATTGAGTGATACAACGTTGTCTTTCAATCATATACGCCGCTTAGCGCGGCTTGTCGTTTCATGTACATCGTTCGCACAATTGTATACACTCATAACAATAGATAACACGAGAGTTCGGTACGAAATAGGTCCGCGATTATCTTGTTAAGCGCGCGTCTTCGTCGTGGATTGCGGCGAGATGAAATTGGAATACGGCCAGACGTGCGCTTGCCACGGTCGATACACTCCCGCACAAATACATATTGCAATAATAACACTCATTTATGAAACAACGTCTACCACTGGTACCAATTAAGACGCTCGGAAATTTTCCATTTCACACCCTTACACCCCCCGGAAAACAGCAACTATGGACGACACCGAAAGTCTCATGCTACATAGTCCGACACAATTCCACACACAACGCAATAGTTTAAGCACAGTAACACAACACTAGTATTAATATTTCACTATTACAATTTAAAATTATGTAATTTATCAATTTATAATAACAGTTAATATATTTTAAAGTCCATACAACGAAGTACGTACGCCGCGGTCGTACTCCCGTGCGCAGCGCCACCGCGGGAGTATGCGGTACTAAACGCCCGAGGACAGAAATAATCATTACTTTTCGCGAGATGTGATCTTGAAGCGACACGGCGACGTGGGAAGGGATGCTGCGTGGGTGTAGTCCCGCCTCAGACCATTCCCGGGCTTTTCGCGCAGGATGTATTCGCTTCACGCGCCGGATATTGCATTGGCCCAATTAGGATCACTGTTCACGGACGAATCCTCTGATTGGCTGTATCAACAGGCAGGCCGTAGTGATTGGTAGATTGTGAAAATGCCGGGAAAACTCTCCTATCGTGAGGAAAACCGGATATTCTATGAAGAAAATTTCCTCAGAAATTTGTTTACGCGATGCGATCGGCTGGTTGATGTCGTTTTCCACGAATACGGATATCAGATTAGCTTTTTTTACCGTCTTCATGACCTCGTATTTCCTGAAAGAAATGTTGTTCTAACAAACCAAAGAAAAGAACGAAATTGTGCAGATTTCTGTGTGGATGTTCTTTTTTTAAAGTGATCGATACAAGATGTTTATCTTTCTAAACAACATCCTTTGCTTCATGTAATGATGAGGTAAGTTTAACATCAGTTAATAAAATATTATATTTATATGTTGTTAATGGAGCAATATTAGTCTAAGTAGGATAATACCTTAAAAAATAAAAACAGTGTTAAAGCTTGAGTAAAACATTATTTATTAGGTAAGTAGAGGTATATGTGGAATATGTAGATAGAGTGGTAGGTATATTGCAATGTATTATATGCATAAGAATAAAATGTAAAATAATGGTGATATCCGAGATGAATAATATGAGATTTGCAGTGTAGAATCTTTTTCATGTGCATGTTTGGTTTTGATGACACAGACTCTGGCTGGCCTCCGTTCTAAAACGTTCGAATACGGTACGTACCTATATGTACCTACTATTAAAGTGTATATTTTTCATATAAATAAAGGAAATTATTATTAATACTATTTTTTTGTATAGTACAATAAATAATGATCTATATATATAATTTACTATTTTATCTAAGTATTTATCGTATATTAGACTTTTTTATCGACTAATTTGAGTTTGACAGACTAGCATAGTTTCCGAACGAATTTAATCCTGTCATTCACCAACAATACGATATACGATGCAGGTGCAGTTATGTGCACGACACTGTTCAATTTTATCTATCACTGTATTATCACCACTCCTAGCGTTGTCTTGTTTATAAACTCAGCATTTTAAAACAAATCCGCACGTAATAATTAATGTTGTATAAATTATTTTTACAGAAAGTGCTTTAAACTAACAATGTTCGTTACCAGTGAAGTGATGATATTCGTTTAGAATTTGGATTGAATACAATTATTGTTTACACGAAAACGGTAAGTTTGAATATAAACCAACTTTTTATAAAAAAAAACATAATGCTCTGTCTGTGCTTTGTTGTATTTAACGTTTTTATTCCGGAGACTTTTTATGAATCATTTTATTTTGTAGGCATTAATTTAAGATAAAAACTAGCAATTATGATTCATAGCCATACAGTTATTGAACTACTTAGTCTTAAAGGTAATTGTTACGGATAATTAACTAAAACTTACATTATAGGTATTCTTTGTATCATTGTTATTAAATGAATGACCAGTTTCAAAGAAAACAGGGAAGTAAAAATAATGCATAGCAGAGATTATTAACTTAAGCTTGTGTGTGGTTTAGATAATTAGTTTTGATTTAAGTGTTTACGAGCTTTTTTTTATTTGTAATTATCAATTAGAGATATGAAATTATGTAAATTAACAGTGTAGAACTAAAATAAATTAACTGGCACTGTGATAAAAAAAGTACATCATAGTATTTAGAGTTTAAATACCTTGAAGGTCTTAATGTAAGAGTCAAATTTCATACATGCTGTACATCTATTGATTTAATATAACTAACTCGAATATCCTGTACTTATTGTAAAATTATATTTCCCTGTTGCATATCAATAACGCATGGAAGAAAAATTTTTAACAAAAAAAACAATTTCAAACAAAAACTAAAAAATGAAAAATAAAATTAACTTGGCACAAAGTAATGGGCAAGTATATTTAGATTTATCAGATATTATTGAATGTAATACTGAAATCAGTGCCAAGTAAACCTATAGGTTTAGTATTATTAATCTCTGATAAAAATATTGGCACCGACTTCAGTATTACATTCAATAATATCTGATAAATCTAAATATACTTACCCATTACTTTGTGCTTGTGTCCTTTTTTGGAAGTCGGTTAAAAAGAATACAAAGGAAAGAGTACCACAGCAGAAAAAATACTTCTATAGTGATTTTATTATTTTACTAAATATTTAAACACTTTAATGAGTCTAATCATATTACCTACTATTTTTTAAAGAATCTGTCTGCGTCAGTCTTGGAAGCAAATACAAATGGAATAAAATGAAACATAGCTTTTCCCCAAGTTATTAGGGGATGCATTATTATTTTCCCGAGCGGACGATCCGACCGCCTATTCTGCTGCCCATTTCGTCCATTTCCCCAGCCACCTCTCTGGGATTAGATTGGGTATCCCAGCATTCTTCCCTTTGTGTTCAGTCTGTCCGTGCTCATAGTCTCCCATCTGCTTAGAGAGTACATGGGGCACTCAGCCAGTAGGTGGAGACTGGTCTCTTCTTCCTCCAAGCATTCTGGGCATATGGGGTCGTCTTTAACTCCTATCACTGTCAAGTGCCTATTTAGGCGACAGTGCCCTGTTATTATCTCAATAACCAGCCTCATATTTGCTCTGGACAATTTAACCAGTTGGCTGGTTCTTTTCGCATCCATGCCTTTGATGAAGATCTTTGACTGTCTCATTCCAGTCGATGATTTCCATCGGCGGTTGGTTTCTACTGTCATGCTCCTGCTGATTAGTCCCTTGGTAATTTTGTGAGAGATGGGAAGGGGATAGGGGATGCATAGTAGGTACCAAATTTCACCAGGATACAATTATATTTTTGACACAACAACCAAAGAAATAATAAATTTTCTTTCTGAGCAGTGACATTGACACATTTGCAAGTTTGCGGCAAAACCATACTTAATTCAATAATAATAATATCTCCAGAATTTTAATGGTAAACTTAGGTGGACTACATCAGACCCTGTTTTCAACATTCCTATAAAGGTTGATTCTCTGATTGAGGGCACAGCAGGTTTCCTGGCTTCATAGCCTGTTAAGCATTGTAATTTTAGTGCTCTATATCGCCATTTTCTCAGCATAGTGAAGCCTGCTATGTATCTATCTATCTACATTAGGCAGCTATTTTTACTCTGTTTTTCGACAGTCCGTCCCAACCAATGCTGTTGAAACATTTAGTAAAAAAGGGTTTATTATTTTAAAACTGCTGTGTGATATACAAAAACGATGATTAATAAGCATGTTAAAGGGTTTATTGTTCTTCAACAGCAGTGCATGACCCATTTAGTAGTAGATAAACCCTCTTAGCATCTCGACTTTCCTCAAGGTTTCGATGAGTAGATCCAATAAATCTTCACTGGCCTCAAGACCGAATTAATCTGTTTCTTTGAACATTCCCATGAACCGTCTGGGACAACTCCATTGATGGTTCAGTACCCCTGGACCTCCAAAATGCCCTAGACCAGGGTCAGCAAGCAGCATTGAACTCTCTTCCAATTGATTTCAAAAGTACCGTTTCTTAGTCCCTAGCAGCCAGACAAACCCTGCTTGCTCCCAATCAAATCCCTGTCTACTGCCAATGTTACCAAAGATAACCCTACTTCTTTTTTTGTTTTTTACGTGTAGAAATCAGCATTGAAGCCATGCCATCTCCTACCGACTAAAACCACACAGTGCCCTCTCGTCTGCCTATGCCAGGAGTCCCGGGTAAGCCCTCGGAAAAATAACCCCAGAGCTGGCTACTAAAGTAACTACTAAACCCTATATACCCTTTTTTGAGATTTCAGAATATGTTGTTATAGCGGCAACAGAAATACATCATTTGTTAAAATTTCAGCTCTGAAGCTATCAAGGTTCCTGAGCCTCGTGACGGACAGACAGACAGACAGATGGACAGCGAAGGCTCATGAATAGGGTTCCGTTTTTACCCTTTGGGTTACCCTAATTAAGAGCCTGCCAGACACCAAATTATTGAAAGATGATAGAAGATATACATTTTAGCGTGCAAGACAGGGAGAGTTGCGATGGGTTTTTGTGTGTTTTTAACGAAATAAATTATAAAAGAACTATAACCAATATTAAAAAAGTGGTCTAGTGCAAATGAAGATTTTACTATTGTCTTTTTTATAAATATTTTATGTTTTTAAAACAACTTAAAACTTATGAGATCTAGGTTAAAATTTCAAGAAATCGAGGTATTTTCAACACAAAAATCTATCGAGGATTTTATCAGCAATCGTGTTTTTAGCCTAGTGCGTTTTTAGTTTATGAACTGAAGTTGTCAGTGTTAAAATTTTAATTCATTAGACCTCACGAGTCCTGAGATCTAGATCAAGGTAATAGTCAATTTGGCGTCATACAGACTCTTAAATGTAATTAGCCCATAACAAAGGCCACCTGTTAGGAGCCCTGTAACTGTACTGTTATCGTATTTCCGCGGAAATGGTAATTAATGAGCAATGTATTTATGATATCATTGACATACAAACGCTTTTATATTTACATGTTTAAGATTAGAGTTTATCAAGTTATGATAGTGATCAATATTATAATTAGGTTTGGTAGGACTTGTTGACGCTCTCGTAACCCCGCTGGCGCTGAGCCTACACGACAGCGTGGCGTGAGGGATTCACGCACGCCCTCCAAGGAAGTGGGATAACAACCCACCAAAGACGCGGGATAGCACCCCTCACCGCCTAGAAGAGGCCGAAGTGGTACCCAGTCCTATCTATAATGTGTCTATTCACGGCCACACCAAAATAAATATCTATTTACGATCTCACTAAATGATAGCTTTTTTATACCACTTAAGTGGCAGCAAGACAGTTCTCACCGTAAGCCTCTGAACATTTGCAACTCCAGAGGCGCTGCTACATTCACGCTGCCGACCCTGTTGGGAGTCCTGGGGTATCCTTCCGAGGGCTTACCCGGGGCTCCCGATCCCAACCATAGGCATTAGGTACGAAACGTGTGGTTTTTAATGGGTAAGCAGGACTTTTTTTGACGTGACTACGTCATATAATTCGATAGAGCCGGCTGCACGCACGAAAAACATGACGTATGCGGCGTTACCTCGCTCTGAGACGTTCCATTAAAGGCTGAGTTGTCACATTCAACTATCGTCAGTAAACCGACTTTACAGACAACCGATTTTTTAACATGTGAAAAATCCTTCATGGATGCTATGCCGATCTCCTACCGCCTAAAACCTCATATACCTAACAGCGTACGGTTGGGAGCCCCGGGTAAGCCCTCGAAAGGATACCCCAGGACTCCCAACAGGGTCGGCAGCGTGAGTGTAGCGCCTCTCGAGTTGCAAATGTTCATAGGCTTACGGTGACAACCAGTCCATCTGGTGAGCCGTATGCTTGTCTGCCACTTTAGTGGTATAAAAAAAGCTATCATTCATTGAGGTCGTAATAGATTTATTTATTTTGGTGTGGCCGTGAATAGACACATTATAGACACTGAAAAAAACATTACCGCCGTTTTTGTCACTTAGCAGCATAGAGAATGTATCAATGCTTTTTTTCGTGTTTCCCGCATAAAAACGATGAGCCATGTTTGACAGTTCCGTGTTTGAAACTTACTACACACATACGCTCAAGCTTGTACTATCGCCTCCAAAGGGTAGGTAGGTAGGTAACATCGCCTCCAAAGACCAAATAATTATTGCAATGCTACTAATATTATAAATGCAAAAGTTTGTCAGTGTGCATACCTATTTGTTCGTATAAATGCCTCTTAAGACGTTTGTTTTATCGTGTGGAAATCCTACCGACAATAACTACACAATGCCGAAAACACGGTTAATGGCCGGGAGTCCCAGGTAAGCCCTAGGAAGCATGTCCCAGGATTCCCGGCAGACTAGATGTTTAGACTTTTATCCCCGGAATAACATGGAACGGGAACAAAATTCCACACAGCGGAGCCACAAGCACATTCTAATACAGATTTTTTGTTTTAGATGTTCTAAATAATGTCCGGCGGTAATTCCAAAAACAAGGGTCGGAGCAGGAAGCAAGAGGGATGGGAGGAAGCTGGCGGGGAGTTCTACCAGGAGTTGTACCCAGGTGGCGAGCAGGAGTTGTTTGAGAACCTGCAGAGGGCTGACGCTGCGAAGCTTGCTACCTTGCTGCCTTCAAAACAGGCCAGGAATAGTAAGTATTTTTTATGTATTTTCTGTTGTTTTAGAATAATTGGGTTTTATAGCGCTGAAGCACTCGTGGCCCTGCGGACTCAGTGTTCTGTAAACGATCACTGAAGTAAACAACATTTACAATGGCCGGTTCTTGGATGGGTGACCACCACGTGACCATTTTGTGACATTTATTTGCGGGCGTTTCCGTGCTTCGGAAGGCACGTTAAGCCGTCGCGTTGGTACTAGTTAACAGTAAAATGGCAGTGGTGTGCTGGTGGTGCTGGTTCCCGAGTTGGAACAAACATCCCCAAACAGGTTTTTCAACGTTAAGAATGTTTTTCTATGTACCTTTTTATTTAGAAATATACTTAGCTTAGTTTAGCCTAGTTGCAGATTATCTCCTACAATATTTACCTACTTATTTATTAAATAGAAATAGCTTAATATTTTTTATAAGTAACTAGCGCAAGCCCTCGACCCTGACCCGCTTTAAAATCCGTTCTGTACTTTTTGGGGTTTAGGTATTACGGTGACTTCGCTTCCCATCTGTCTGTTTGTCACGAGAATGTATATCAGGAACTGCTAGAGAGCTAAAATAAAAAAATGTATTTCTGTTATGTACAACATACTACAACTAGGTACTTATAACAACAAATGCAAAAAAAATCTATTTAAAGGGACTTCCATACAACAAACCCTATTTGCACGAGCCCGACTCGAACTTGACCGGTTTTTGAGATTATTGCGAACAGACAGACGAGACGTGTAACATTATTATTAGTAACAAAGAAAATGTTTTGCCTGAATCATAATAACACCGTTATCGTTGAATCTAAAAATAAGTTAAGTATTAATAAATCAAAGATGACCTAGATAAATAAATTGTAATCTTTTATTAGTCAGTACGAAATCTTAATCTTTTATTAATATAAAAATAATGTCACTTCCGATGTCTGCATCGATATCTTTTTATAATCCTTGATAAGTTGTATGGTTTTTTCTTTATCTTTGACTAGCAGACCTCACGCGGTTTCACTCGCGTAGTTCCCGTTCTTGTGGGAATACGGGAATAAAATATAGCCTATGTTCACCGCAAAGAGTGTAGCTTCCCAACAGTGAAAGAATTTTTCAAATCGGTCCAGTAGTTTCGGAGCCTATTCAATGCTAACAAACAAACAAATCTTTCCTCTTTATAATATTAGTAAGTAAAGACTACGTATCGTAAATACTTCTGTACATGTACCGTTAAATAATTTTAAATTTTGATAATACTTAAAAAAAATGCACGCTTCAAAAAACTTACGTGCTTAATTAAAAAACAAATATGCGAATTAAATAATACGACAAAATACGCATTTTTTGCGAATGTAAATAATACATTACAATTGTTAATTAGTAATTACCACTTCTTTCAAGGAATAACGTTGTTAACATGCATTAAAACAATGTACTTTTACATTATACAAGGTACATCTTCATCCAAGTGTTAAACCCGGTTCAGTCGGTTCACTGGTCCAGAAGCCCCGGGGCGCATTTTAGATTTTTTTAAATGTGTAACATCTAATTATAACCAATGAATATATACCTACTTACATAGAAACGTAGTTCCCAAGGCCGCTATAAAGTCAAACTTTCTGTGACACAAACTGCCGCTTGGCGGCGTGGCAGTCGCAGTGCGGCAGCCATTTTATTATTTTTCGAAGCAAAACAATAAATGCAATCATTGTGAACATCTATAGACTTAGAGTAATAAGTTTTTTGCTTTTTGACAAGTTCAGGACCAGAAACGGATTCCCACGCGGGCTCAGCCGCGAGTGCCATCTACCTAATTCTTTTCTAAACTAATATATAATTTATCAATTTGTCCCCAGCAACGACAGTAAAACGCGCCAGGTCACAGAATGAACGCCGACAGTCTACTTACGCCAGGACCACACAGAGTCGAGATATACATCTCTCCATGTTACCTGACCTGTCAGGTAAGGACTATAATTATTTTTAGGTACATCTCTAGCGGGCCTATCCGAAGATCCATTTAAATGTGCATGCAAAATTTCATCGAAATCGGTTTAGCCGTTTAGGTGGAGTTGACAGAGACTTGCAAAAGAACTTTATCCACCTCTAACGGACTTGGTGACATGCCGACAGCCCGCCACCTACCGGGTGCAGTATTTGCAAATCATCCAAAAACATATAAATACACTCAAAATTTCATCCGAATCGGTTCAGATGTTAAGAAGTTACAGACACACGTGCAAAAGAAATTGTATTCATTAAGAAGACTATCTAATGCCCATAGTTCTGCTCGCGATGTGAATTTTCACCGTACCCGTGTTGTTTGGGTTCCGTAAGGTACGATTGCTATACGAAGTATATTTTGTGGTAATACATACATATGATCACGCCTTTTATCCCGAAGGGGTAGGCAGAGTTACATTATATGCCTATACTTCACCTTCTTTTTAGAATTTGTCCCACGTAATAGGTGGTGAGCCGTATTGCCGTGTTGATATGGACAGGCGCAGGTTGTGACTACCTGCTGTTGAAAATTTTCAAGCCGCCCCTAAAGGCCTCCAACTTAGCTTTACGTTTGTAACGTAAATACAGTTGTACTAAAAGCTATTTAAACTTTCATGGTCACTAATATTACTCGTAGTATTAAAATTTACGTGTTATTATTATTAACTTATTAATTAGATAGATATGTTTCCGATATGTCGGAACTGTTGCAAGCGCCGCGAACGAACTGAGCAATATCCCGGTAATTCTAAGGGCGTTTGTATACATACATACATATAGTCACGCCTTTATCCCCGAAGGGGTAAGCAGAGGCATAGTATACGCCCACATTTCACCTTATAGTTTTATGTCCCTTGTAATAGGTGGTGAGCCTATTGCCGTGTTGAAAGGACAGGAGCAGGTCGACGCGACTTGCAATTATTTTCCAAGCCACCCATAACGTCTTCAACTTGGCTTAACGATTGTCATTTTACTGACAACCGGGTTTCATTTCGAGTTTTCCTTCTCAACGCAATGGACCTTTGGCAAAAGTGTTCCCTTAGTCGCACGACACCTTCGGTATGTATTGGGGTGGCGACATTTTGTACTCTTACACGGGACGGGGCGTTTGTTTACTTCAGACAACTATATCTACTTACTATACGGCAGTTGTACCTATTTTTTATGGTCCGATGTAGCATAAAAAGGACTGCCAACTACAAGTCATACTCGCGTCGCGCACCGAGGTTTTCGTTAGTAGGATCCCATATTAATATAATAAGTGATTTTCGTTTATTAGTAAACGGGAAATCACTTGTATGGGATCATCCCTTCCCAAGGCTGTTTTTCTTTTCTTTTAAGAGTTCCGTGCCCAAAGGGTTGAATCAGGACCCTATTCGTGAGACTATGCCATCCGTCTGTCTGTCCGTCCGTCACGAGGCTGTATCTCAGGAACCGTGATAGCTAGAGTGCTGAAAATTTCGTAATGATGTATTTCTGTTGCCGCTATAACAACAAATACTAAAAACAGAAATATAATAATAAATACCCTACAACAAACGTAATTTTTCGCCGTCTTTTGGTAAGTACGAAACCCTCCGAGCGCGAGTGCAACTCACACTTGACCTTTTATTCATACCACATCGGGTCATAAAAATTATACTACAATCGCCCTATACTACCGTTGTGCTAGTTTCGGTATTGAACTCGTTACCTCTCAGCGGAGGTCGTTGCCTTACCACCAAGGCAACTCATTCGCGCCAATTATCACGTATTCATATGAACAATGTTGGGAAAATTTGCTGCTCAAGGCAAGATAGTTCGTTTTTAGTATGCTAGTGTTGTATTTAACCTGATAAATTTCGAAACTAGAACCTATATTTAAGCGGCTAGTCCGCAAAAAATGCACTTAGGATTTTGGAAATATTCAAGAACTCACTTCATCAAATGACACTAAAATGGAACCTTAAATTCTTACCCCCTTATTCATAATCGTTTATTAAACCTATTTTAGTTAAAACACACTTTAAGTCTATTGCTGTCTCTAACCAATGACAGAGTATGGTTAGAGACAGCAATAGACTTAAAATGTGTTTTAACTAAAATAGGTTTAATAAACGATTATGAATATGGGGGTTGATAGATAAGACTACATTAACACCGTGCACTTTTAACAAAATAATTATTTACATTAGAAAAAACACCTCTCAAAGTTATTAAATTTCGATGGTTTTCAGAGGTTTTTTCGCAAGTATAGTAGATTGTACTACAAGTGCATAAAAGAAGCCATTTTATACGAGACGTTTATCCGCCCGAGCCAAAGGCGAGGGTGGATATTAAGTCGAGGATAAAATGGGTTTTATGATCGAGTTATACACTCTGCTTTTCACTTCGATTGCAAGGAAATGAAACAGTGATATTGTAAATAAAAGTCTTTAATTAAAATTAAAAGTAACATTTGAACAATTTTGTACATTCAATGTAATAGTTTTTCCTGGCATATTTACGTTCATATATTTATAAGTTAGTAGTTAGTTCATATATTTATATATTTATAAGTTCATTTTATAACATTTTTTCACTCATAATACTATCTGATTTTTAATGTTTCTTAATTTATATAGAACACAGAAAGTACAAATTAAATGTAACAAAAAAAAACAAGTTATTTAATAGCGTTTTATTATGTTTGGTTCATAGAGTAACACGATCTTCATGGTACCGTCTCTACGGTCTAGTATGGCCATATTGTTTTAGAAGAAGAAAAAGAACTTTATGCACTAGAGCATAAAATGTTGTTTTAGTCCGCATACACCCAGCATAAACAAGAACTTTACGAGCATAAGAAGTGTAAAATAATTATTTTGACCCCTACTAACATACTCCTAGAACTCCTAGAATGTCAAGAACGTATTTTAACAAAATTAACACCTCTTTTGACCCCGACAAAAATTAATTATAGAGTAGCGAACATAGGTAGCCATAGTAAAGATCCTCTTTAACCCCACATAGCGAGAATATTGAGAAACTTGTAATAGGTTAAAAAATATAAGACCCCCTATTGACCCCCACACAAAACTAGAATTTAAGTAGGTATAATATTATTTATATAGTGTAATATTGTTGATTAATAAAATATCGTTGCATTTTTCGTTTCAATGTTTCTTTTAAACTTACCTAGAGCTCCTTTAGTTAGACACATTAAAAACAAGCTGTGTATCACTGCTTCGTCTGTAAATATTTTTTGTGAATGTATCCCCTTATTTATTCACAAAAAAATCGGTTGTCTGTAAAGTCGGTTTATTGACGATGGTTGAACGTGACAACTCAGCCTTAAATGGGACGCCTCAGAGCGAGGTAACGCCGCATACGTCATGTTTTTTCGTGCGTGCAGCCGGCTCCATCGAATTATAAGACGTTGTCACGTCAAAAATATTTATATAATAATAATAAATTAACTAATAATTGGCCTATTTTATTTACAGAAAACTTATCAAACGAAGAACGAACATGGGAGGACATTATGCAGATCAAGGCTATGCCAGTGCCTATGAACCAGAAACGGGATCTCAAAGCTAGACTACAGGTAAGCACCCATCTTCTCCCCCTTCTTTAATTTTATGAAACTTAGGCGCGTTAGGCACTTTTGCGATGAGGAAAAACGTTTGAACTCGAGACACTTCGTTTGCTTCAATTTGGAAATTTTTCTATGAATGTTTTTAAAAATATGGAAGTATGTTTATCAGAGACTTAGATTTCATAGCACAAGCTTATATTAGCTCAATTCAGGCTAGACGAATGCCACACGTCATTACTATATTTCGATTACATAAATTTTCGATCTCAGGCTCGCCCTTACCTGTGTAAAGTGATCTGCTAACTAACTCATGTATACGATAAAGAAAATATCGAAGCAAAATTCTGTATTATGCACCAACCCATCTAGTCAGTTGTCAATCAACAATCACTCTGACGCCATCTTAGATAATATCAAATTTCCAGCTATCCCAGTTCATAAGTTCTTTTACTGGAAAGAGCTGATTAGTTCTATATTCTTCTTTATTCTTCTTTACAGAACGCAACAAAACTCCGCCTACAAGGTTTAGAACAACTCCAATGGAAGCAACGGAAAGTGTGGCATCGCTTCCGAATAAGGTTGACGGAAGTGGTCGGTAAGCTAGAACTCTGGCAGTCTCCCATGAGAGAGATCGAAGGGAAATTTGGCACTGGTGTAGTATCCTACTTCATATTTCTAAGGTGGCTTCTATTTCTAAACATTGCTATATCATTATTGATTGTAACTTTCATGATATTACCAAAAATTTTCTTCACGGAGAGGATACATGAATGTAAAAATCTATCATCAAATTCTTCGATATGTTGTTCTAAGGCATATTTCAATAAAAATGTATCAAATTCCAACGTATTTCTAGATATTATTCAAGGTACGGGCTGGATGGAACATACAATACTGTTCTACGGAGTGTACTCCGATCAAATTTACTCGTATAAGTTGCCAAAGTTATTGGATACTGAGCTTTATTACAATAACCCTATGGCTTATATTCTGGTAGCTATATCTTGGGTGTTATTATCCCTTGTAGCGATAGTAAAAACTGCTGCGAAGGGTTTCAAGGAACGGTTAGTTGAGAGCGAAGGGCAATTTTATATGTATTGTAACTTGGTATTTGGTGGGTGGGATTTCTGTATCCATAACGATAAATCTGCTAAAATAAAACATAAAGCCATTTACAACGAGGTTAAAGGCTGTCTCGAACAGGAACGTTACAAAGAAGAAAAACAGTTACGGAGTAAAGAAACTCAAATTTTACTGCATTTGAAGAGGTTACTTATTAATATTGTAGTTTTTGTTATTTTAATAGCATCTGGAGTATTGATATATCTCACTTTTAATTATTCCACGGATAAATTAAATAATGAAATTATAGTACAGAGTTACAATGAAATTATCAATGCTACTTCATCGGCATTGACAAATCTAAGTCTATATAGAGAAGGGATGTCTTTTGGACAATTTGAAAACACACTTTTAGAATTCCTTCCTTTCATAGCTATAGTGGTACTTAATTTAATTGTACCAGAATTATTCAATTATTTAATACAATTAGAAAATTATACCCCTCCAACTGTAGTCATAGTAACTTTATTACGAACAGTTCTATTAAGACTGTCGTCTTTAGCCGTTTTAATAAGTCAAATGTATATATTCATACGGTCAAACGGTTTTGTCTGTTCAAATAAGACCCCATTTGACCCCACAAAGTTAGAATGTTGGGAAACGTATGTTGGTCAACAGTTATACAAGTTGATTTTAACGGATTTCGTTGTTCAATTCGTCACGACGTTCTTTATAAACTTACCTAGAGCGTTTATAGCTAGACATATTAATAATAGATGTTTAAAATTGTTGGGCGAACAAGATTTTTACTTACCAAAACATGTTTTAGACATAGTATACATACAAACTATTGTATGGATGGGGTCATTCTATTGTCCGTTCTTACCAATAATAGGTACAATATTTTATTTTATAATATTTTATGTAAAAAAATTCACTTGTCTTATAAACTGCACGCCATCCCCGGTCGTATATAAAGCGTCTAAATCAAAATCTCTTTTCATGTCAGTACTTTTATTAGGATTTGTCATGTCAATCGCTCCAGTAGCGTATTCAATCGCTGAAGTCCTACCCTCAATCAATTGTGGACCTTACCGCGGTTATGATACGGTATGGGATTTCGTTGTCAAAACATTTCAAGGGTTCCCACATTTTATTAGAGAAATTATCTTTTTGACTGGTACTTCTAACTTCGCTGTGCCTGCGTTCGCGATTCTTTTATTATTTTTGTACTATTATTGGGCGGTTGCAACGGCTAATAGGCATATGGTAACAGTTTTGAAAAACCAACTAGTTTTAGAAGGTCATGATAAGCAGTTCTTGCTGAATAGGCTCAGTGCATTTATTAGACAACACCAGAAACGATGCGAGAGGCGTAATAGAGCTAGTTTTGCTGACGACGATTCGGATATTAGGCAAAGTTCTAGGTAAAATTGATGTATAGAAGAATGGATTAGTGAAATGTCTTCAGCTTGGCAGAAAAGAGTAGAAAATAATGGAGTTCATATGGCAACCCGTTAGAAAAAACCACCAATCAGTATCTAGTTGACAATAAACGTCAATAAAAACCATCAATCAAATTGTATTACGTCATTTATTGACTGACATATGTGACGTTGTTGACAGCATTTTGACAGTGTAGCCAGCATGCAAAATATTTGTGCCGTTTCTAGACTTTTTTGCCAAGCTTTATGGGGGTAGATGAAATAAAATCGTAGGCAATGCACAATGTGTTAGTAAATTACACATATTCAGCTATTACCGTATTTCTATCTTTTTAGAAGTAACGTAAAAATAGATAGAAATACGGCATAAGCTGTATAAGTGTTTGTAGTCCATACCTAATGCCCTTAGCACACCTTCGCTGCGAAACCGGAACAGCGAAACCGCTAAATGAATTCCGCTGTGATCAAGTGTGGATTGCACAGTGGAACTGGGTAACGGAACCTGACACGAGTTAGTCGATGTGACGCTATCGCAATTTTATCATATTATTTTTATTATCTGGATGACTTAATAAATACATAAAAGGTCTATTTCTGATGGCTTGAAGTAGTTTTTCCGTAACCTCCACGTCCATTTTATGAAAAAATATTAGTTTCGCTCTGTCAATTTGTCAATTTTGACAAACCCGCGCATAGACAACGCGGCACCGCAACAAAAAGGCGGATGAAGCGCGGATGTTTGACTGTCGCACAGTATTAGAATAGATCGATCTAGTTGGACAAAACCTCAGCACCTAATTAAGACTTAGAAAATTACTTTTTGAACAAAAAGAAAACATTAATATCCGTGTGCAGATTGTTAATGAATAAGTATATAACAAAAATATGCATTATTTTAATAATTCATAAATGTCTGTGTCCGTAAACGTATGCGATTTTCTAGGTAGCTTCTACAGTAGGGAAATGTACGAGTCTGAAATCATGAGGTATTTTAACAAATCAAAATTAGTTCTGACTCTTGACTTTTGGTGTGTCTTAATCTAGCTTTTCTTATTTCTTTGTTTATGGATTTCCCAAATGTCCCAAAGGAATTATCGAGTTTCTTATCAATGCTCCTCCACGCACTAAGATTTCATGAACTGTTACGGGCATAACATACCAGTGATATTATTCCAAATAGTGAGTTCGTGTTTTGTCACAATAGTCTTGAAATTTTATATCATCTATCTCGTGGCCACAAGCTATGGTTCTTAATATGGCTAAGAAGTTATAAATTAGACGTTCGTCGACACCTGTGATTGCAGCTTTTTCTTTGTAGTTGAGAAAAAATCTGCGTGCGGTATTCCCGCGTATTATTAACCCTATCTGATTATTTTTCTGGTTGCAACTCTATCTTTCTTCCCCCTATCTGCCATGCCTTAATTTCTAAACGTTATGCAATATTTAAAAGACACTCCATTGTCCGAATAATTGCGCCGAATCTCGTTTACTGGAAGATCGAACCAATTTACATAATAATTTGTGCAGCATAAATTATTTTGACGCTCTCATATTTTTCACACATATCCATAACTTTTCTTCTTTTCGTTCTGTCTGAACTCTTCTCAAAGTTTTTGGCTGGTCTACCACCACCACTACCACTAGAATGTAAAGACGTCACGTTCTCGACATCAAAACGAACTTCCTCTTCCAGCCATTTACTAAAACTTTCTTTAAACAATCATACTTTCTGTGTTTCCTTTCCCATTTGGACCTTATTTTTTCACATTCCTTTTTAACAAATTTCTTAAGTTTATGCTTTACTTCTTCACTACCAGTCCTCAATGTGCAAAAGTCCTTTTATAAAAGTAATTAGTGCAGGTACTCTTTCGGAAGTCGGCTTAGAACGCCAAATATTAAAAATTTCAATTCGTTTTGGATGGCGCATACCTACGAAAAAAAAAAATAAAAAATAATAGCACAAAAATGCGCAAATAATGACTGTTATTGCTCGAAAAGTAATTAAATTATCTATCAAACAGTAGTATTTATATGACACGACTGCATCCGACTGTTAAGTTAGGGTCCAAAATAGAACGGTACAATCATTCATTTTAGCTATTACGGACCTATCGCAAACACTGCATAGATATATTTTAATAGAATAAACTACAACATGGTATTTGATTTAAACAAAATAATACATACCTGAGCTATATAATAATAAAGTTTTAAAATAATCAGTAAAGTATTTTTAGTGCGATATCACTTTGAACTAAATGAACGATTACGTGATAACAATAATCAAATGAACAGGGCTTTGAATGTTACACTTTGCGAATTAATTATACGTCTACTTTTTATTTTAAACTACTCACATTTATGCTCTCTGATTCACTGGTTAATATAGATTGCGGAAATGGTATCTATTGCTATAAAATTAAAGGTTAATTTTTAAGGTTTTGTCCAACTAGATCGATCTATTCTAATACTGTGTGTCGTAGTAGCAGGTTGGCGAAACCGCACGGGGAAAGAGATAGAAGATAGTTAAATCTATGCATTAGAACAGGCGGTTTCGCTAGTCTTCCGCTCCTCCTACACGGGACAAATCTTGGCGAAATTACTGCGGTTCCGCTATCATGGATTCGCGGCGGAGGTGTGCTACGAGCGTGAGAGGCCTTATGGGGGGCTTGAAAATTTCAACAGCATCAATCAGACCATATTAAAACTAATAAAATACATACACATGTAATAATATCACTAATAGAATAGACTACGGCCATTGTATAATTCTAGTGGTGTTGCCATGATAAAAATATAAAACTAGCCATAAATTAAGGCATTTTTGTATATAGTAACTTTTTAATAAGTCAAAACCTAATAATGATAAGTATATTTAATGATAATATCTAACCATGACATTTGTACGAGTAGGTACTCACAGAAACTTTTTTTTTTAATCATGTCTCATATTCTTTTTTAATAATCCCATGTTTAAAAGTGGGTTATTTATGCCATATTCATTCACAATTATTATATTCCGATTTCCAAGTAATGCCGAGTAGATACAAAAAAAGAAAATCGAATCACATTATTCAGCAAAGCAAATCAAAATACGCCCCAAGACAAGAATTTGACGGTCGAGTCCGTTGGACCACCGAGGTCCAACGGTTAGAACGTCTGGTCCGGTAAACCCTTTGACTATTTAGCACAGGACTCGCCTTACTGAAGCATTCCCCTCTGCCAAGGCAATAGACCATTCTGCCAAGGCAATAGACCATTCTGCCAAGGCAATAGACCATTCGGACTAAGAGGTTTATAAAAAGCACTTGAGAATCGATTGATTCACTATCATAATCGACATACATCGGCCTTAATCTGAGGACGCCATGCGTTCGCACCATGGAGCAAATATAAGAGAGGAGGTGTTGTAATATGATTTCCCTATAAAACAATGTGTGACTCGACGCGGGGGGAGGGTGTGGTGAGGAGGGGTTTGTATCCGCCCACTTTACTATTATCCATCTAGCGGTCAGTGTCAAAACTACTTGCTTACTTCAACTTCCGGGTTACTACGTAGTACTACTACTGTACACTGAAAACAGGGCCGAAGTTGGAATATTTTGTCCCCCCGGAGTATTAACTCTTAGCAAGATGAATAGTGTATTATTATTTTTTATTTCTATCACTATGAAAATATATTTTTTTATAACGTCTTTTCCAGATTGTAAGTACCTAGTCTTAATAGAGAGAGAATAACAAAATATGACTTCGACTGACATTCGCTCACGTGGCAGTCACTTCAAAATAATGACAAATGGGCAAGAATACGCACCCAAATTAAAGTACCATGATGGCAATAAAGAGACACACCATGAGTGTTGTATATAGTTTAAGATGCGGAACCAATAATAGGGAAAATTATAGCGAAATTGATTTATTTGCAAAACTCAAATTATATGTAAACAAAGCTCTAACAATTATTAAGCCTTTACTGTATTGTCAGCGGTAAATATTAAAGAAAAAAAATGAAAGAATAAACCTCACATGGTGAACAAATTACTAATAAGAAGCCAATCAAGCTGCCGCCAATTGTCGTTAAACCGTAGATAAAATGCAAGTACATTGAAAATGTTTCAATGAACATACTTAAATAATTATATGAATTAAATAAAATATTCTTAGTAGGTATCCTGGTTTCCTGATCACTGATTCCTGATTTTCATTTCCTAGTCCGTTTTTCTATTCCCGGTTCCCATTTTGGTGATTCGATTTCTAAGACCCGATCCAAAATTGTAATAGAAACTATTTCCTTGAACCGTTTGAACCAGTTACAGTTACTGTAAATTTTTAGTTGAGATAGTCTCATTCTATTTGCTTCCAAATGCTGTGAACGTTCTTCTTCAGTCTCGTTATCGCGAAGATTGTTGACTCAAGTCGAGTCACGTTTACGTACGACTACCAATGCTTTGACGCCTTACTGGTGACATTTTCTTATTAATAACAACAAATAAATTACGAGTAATATGAATATGAGCAAGAATTATTACGACGATAAGTCTCTCAACAAAAAATCGTTTGACGTAGTGGACTGTTTGAAGTTATCATTCGTTGCCTTAGCAACAGACTGTCATTCTGCCTGACTCACTTACCATCTATATATAATATATAATATGACATTTTTTAAATTGGATGTTAATAAGAAATAGCTTTGATTTTATAATATTTTATTTTATACAAACCTTGCCCTGGCTATAACTAATACAGAAAAGAACGAATTAGCGAAGTTGGTTCCGCCGTTCTTAAGTTATGAGCGTACATACATTTCGAAGATCCATTTTTATATTATACTAACTGACCAGCGCAACATCGTTTACTTTATACACTATATGTATACCGACTGCAGCGCCATCTGCCGGGCTGATTTGTGAATCTAAACCATCCAGGGCGCCACCCAAACGCATACAAAAAAATTAATTCAGATCTGTCTAGCCATTTAGGAGGAATTCAGCGACATGCACACGTAAAGTAGAATTATATATTATACTAGCGGTTCCTTGCCACGCTTCGCTGTGACTTTTTTATGGTGGTTTCATGTACCTATGAGAAAGTGAGTAACAAACCAAAGGATGGGTATACATTTAAAAAAAGTTGAATTTTGAGCCGTAACCAAAATTATAAATCTTTCTGAAAATCCAATTAACATCGATTAAAACCAATCTTACCAATCAATAATACCAATCAATCCAATTAAAACCATCTCTGAATCCTATTGTACATCGTGTCTAATTTTGAGCTCAGTCGATTTAGTAAATTTTGAGTTTTAAATAAGTACTTAAACGCACACAACACTTTTATATAAATAGATAAAGATAGATGACAATGGCTCCTATTGTAGTACGAACGAACTGTATCCAGTCGTTAGCTAAATTACTTTTTGTACCTACTACTAGTAGGTAGGACGGTTATGGGCCCCTGGGTGAAATTCTAAATTCGATCCTGTTTTTAGTGCTGTTTATTCTTGGCAATAGATGGCGGTCTGTTATCGAAGTTCTTAAATAAATTTGTAAAAATAATCTTTGGTTGTTTAAAATTTCGGAATTATTGCTAAATAAGTTTAAATACTTATCAATATTAAAATTATATTATTACTGAGCTCTACGCACCTACATATTTTAGGTAACCAAAACACAAAGTATCGCCATCTAGCGTCGAGTAAAAAATATTTTGCTGTATCCGGGGATCAGAGATGTTTCTAGAACTATTTATGAAAATAAAGAATAAAAATACTTACAACTAAAATGTGATGCCATGCATAGCATCAAAACGTCTATCTGAGTAATTTTTACACGATAGAACACAACACACTCCTTATCTTTTTAAATTCTTCTAATTTTGCGAAAATACGAATTTTGACATATATTTGCATATAACGAACCGGAAGTTGCCTAGATGAACGCAGACAGCGCACTGACTTAAGCCACGCCCACTGATGACGTCAGGACCCGCATTGAACGGTCACAGTGCACGCTTGCTTAGGCCCTCTCCACTCTTATATTTGCTCCATGGTTCGCACACAGCTATAACGATTATGATAGTGAATCAATCGATTCTCAAGTGCTTTTTATAAACCTCTTAGTCCGAATGGTCTATTGCCTTGGCAGAGGGGAATGCTTCAGTAAGGCGGGTCCTGTGTTAGATGGTCTAAGGACTCGTAAGGGTAAACTAGAACCATAAGCCAGGTTCGCGACGCAGTAGGTACAGCTTGGAAAAAAAGAGTAGACAACAATGCCACAGAAAGAACCATATTTATTTTACGGTAAAATGTATTAAACAAAATGTAGTACTTCATTATTTTATTAACAGACATTTGACGTTTTTGCATTTGCAACAGCATTTTGTCAATGTAGCCAGCATGTAAAATATTAGTTCTGGTTTTAGACTTTTTGCCCAGCTGTAATTTAATTTATGTTCAGTCCTACGACTTGATTAAACTTAATGGCAGTGTTATAATAGAGTAGTTTGAATTTTACATTGTATCTTATAGTTTTTTTTTTTATAATCTAAATTAAAAGACTGAAATTTAATGAAGAAATTACGTGACATTTAAGCCAAATTTGATAAAACGAATTCATTTTCAAAACCTTTTTATGATACCGCATTATTTTGATGACAATATAATGAATTTTAGAACAATAATAAATAAACTTTGTAATATAATTTTTAGTGTAAATTTTTTGGTCATTAAAATATTATAACATTTTATTAAAACTTGTATGTTACGTTGTATTTATATAAAAAAATTTACTTTTTTTTTATATAAATACAACGATTCTAAAATCTTGTTCAACTTTTCTTGCTCAACTGAGAAGGCTTATTGTAAATCCTTTAGACGATTATAGGGCGTAGGCAGACGGGATACTTAGTCTTATGTTAGAATGAAAAAAAAAAAGTTCGAGGTATCAGTAAGCGTAAGGGTCTGGGAACAGGAGCGCGACAATCGCAGCGATATAGTCGTGCCATGTATTTCCATACAATGTCTCGATGCGATAATATCGCCATGTGTAGACACGTTTGTTTATAGAGCGTATAAAATGTACTTAACCTTTCGTACGTGGAAGGGGCAACAAATTTGTACCCGTCGTCTGTGGCAAGTTAGACAGGCCGCTGGGAGCGCGCGACTGCTCTTCGAATTTCTCAAAATTCAAGGAAAATTTATATGAATCATAATATGAACAATGACTGTTTTAGGAAGATAAATAAGTGAATAATGTTATTTATGAACATTTATTTATAAAATCATGTTTTTTTATAATATTATCGAACATTACCTGTTGCAAAACATTAACGATTTTGTCAATAAATTAGTTCACAGAATTTGGTTATTTTTATTTTTACACATTTCTAGATAATTTTCCAATCAATTGATAAGTAAACTATCTGGATTCCAGCAATAAATCACTCCTAAAAACAGATTTCAAATATTGCAAATCGGCGTTTGTCGAATTGTTTGACTGATATATATTTTTTTTTTAACGATGGCACTACTGAGTGGTAAAATTGATGATCATAGATACAATATCAAGCAATAAAAGAACCTATTTTCAAGAGAATTAGCGTTTTATTTGCGTAAATTTAGAGCCGGTATTCTTGGGACGGATACGGGACAACACATATGGGGGGGTATGGACGGATACGGCACAACACGGTTGAGAGGTTAAAACGACAATAATATCGCTTTTTGATATGGGACGTCTAGAGCCTTATTTTTGGCGATATTTGGAAACGACGGTGTTTCTTTCGCGACACCGTTGTTTCGTGACGCTGAAGTTTGACAAAGTTAGATCGGATGGATTAAAAATTTTGGTTTTTGGATTGATATCTATTGATGTTTCACATCTTCCAGGCGTCCCTTGATGACTTACAATTTTTATTATATTATTTGTTTCGCTCGTGTAGACGGCTCCTTACAGTTGCGATTTCAAGTGGTTTTTTTCTAAATGCAAAGATGCCTAACGCCCCGTAAGTTTTTACTTCAATAAAACTTGGCGACTAAAAGTATCCCAGTCTGCGATAGCCCTTACCTTAATGCTCATAATTATCTGCCATTTTTATTCAATTTTAACGTATTTTTGTCGAATACGAGGCTCTTTTTCGTAAATCTATACATTATACATACATCATACCTATACACTTGCATTTATTAGTATATAAGTAGATTTCTTTTTTCTAGTGATCTCACTGTACTATATTATAAGTATTTCGTAGATTTTGTTCCAACTATAAACATTTATATTCTACTAGCCTGTCCGCCCCGACTTCGCTCGAGTACTACCCAAAATTGTATGTTTTACGTAACGTGTGTATACTAATTTCTTTATACGTCCTACTAGTTATGTTTGCAAGTTTTTTAATATGTTTTTGTGTTTGTCACTCAATAAAGCTTTAACTCCTGTATACAGATAGCTGACCCCCTTGATTAAACATAAGCTGTAGCTTTTTTTTATCAAAATTTTAGGAAAATTTGTAGATACGGGAAAATTTATCACAAGTATTTATGCAAAAAAATATAATATGCATGATAGCGAAAACTCTTTTAACCAACTTAAGAAAGAAAAGTGTTATTTTAAACACGAATGTCCTTAGTCTCTCTAGTCAGACACTATCAACAACTATTGGTATTTCTGAATTAATTTTGTATATTTAGGAAGTGAAATTAAACGATTCCTATATTTATTATTTAGTATAATTTTATCACTAGATGTATGAAATGAAATGTTATTTAAAGACATCATTTCCTATGTCAAAGTATATTTAGCTTAATTTTAAACGCCATACGGTGTGTCTGTCTATGTACACATAGCTCCTAAAAAGGTGAATCCATTTAGATGAGATTTTTTTTGTCTTTAGCGATAAAACCGGGCATTGTACTAAGTTCTCTTACGAAATATTATGTAGTCTACTGTTTATTTAAAAATAAAAATAATCTGGCGTAAGTGTATAAAATTAAATGAAATTATTTTTTTGTAAGTAAGTGGTAAGTTTTTTGAATCCAAAATTAAAATAATTTCTTTGGACGTGATTATTTAGATCTTTTATTAATTAATTAGTAATGTAGGAAAAATTGTTCGTAAAAGTTTATATTTTTTTATACTTTTATGCGTATCATGAAATACAGTAACTTTTACGATAAACTGGATCTATGTTTTATTAGGCAGTCAAAAATGTACAATGACTTTAGCTAAAATATCTTAAAATACAATCTTATACGTCTTAAATATACATCATTGTTTAACTCAGTTTCGTAAAAATATTTAAAATGGACAGCTCAAATGGTGTTTTATAAATAGTACTGCACTTACAAACTACTCAATACCTAGCGCTATAATAAGTAAGCGAAGTCGCGGGACATACGTTGTAAATAATTGTATGTTTTGCAATGTACCGACACACTGCCATAATAACTATCTGATTATTTACTATCAATGTAATTATTGTAAGCATAATTATTATGAAAATAAATTATTGTACACCTGATTTTGAGTTTCTTTTTATCTCTATACTAATATTATCAAGAGAAAAGATTTGATCGTTTGTTTGTATTGAATAGGCTTCGAAACTACTGAGCCGATTTGAAAATTCTTTCACTGGTAGATTACTACAGTATACTCGGGTGAACAGGGTATATTTTATTCCCGTATTTCCGCGGGAAAGGGAGCTACGCGGTCACCGCGTGACATCCTGCTTGGGTGTTAGGTGGCACGTTGTTACTCTCCAATTGTGAGTAGTTTGGCGAGGATAAAAATAATAATAATAAATATTCACGGACATTTCACACAACGCTACCTGATCCCAAAGTAAGCTAGGAATAACCTGCTTGTGATACCAAGAATGGTTTCCTCGCCCGACTATTATATTGAGAATTAAAGATAATAATATACCATAAACGTCATGATGGCGGGACCCCGCCAGATTTCGTGAATATCATGCAATAAGGATTTCATACACTTTCTCTACTATTTCATACTTTCATAGTAAAATTCTACACCCATAAAATGACTAAATAACCTACAAAGAAAGTGGTCTCGCTATTTTGATGTCATAATGGCGGGACCACTATTAAATTAAAGAAAAAGCATGACGAGATCTTAAACTAACCACACCAAATTTTAATGCGATATAGTACAACTACTTAAGAATCATTGTTATACTTATAAAACTGCAATTTCAATAGAAAACTAACCCTTCCAAAATAAAACCGTAAGAAACAAAACGCCTGTACAAATTGCAAGAGCATAAAATTATACTTATGTTATTTGGCTTTGATACTTTTTCTTTAGGCGCTTCTCTAATGTAAACATAATAAGCGTGTTTTCTATTGAAATTGCAGTTTTATAAGTATAACAATCATTTATATGTATGTAATTGTACTATATCGTATTAAAATTTGGTGTGGTTAGTTTAAGGAACGGGATAAGGAACAAGGCTCTCGATCTTCTGACTTCATATTTGAACAATAGAACTCAGAGGGTCGATGTCGGTGGCACACGTTCGGGGGGATCGGTGGTTACTATGGGCGTCCCGCAGGGTTCGATACTCGGACCATTCTTATTTTTAATTTATATTAATGACCTACCCTATTACGTAGGGGACACTAACGGGATTGTTTTGTTTGCAGATGACACTTCCTTAATTTTCAAAATTAAAAGACAACTAGATGACTATGACGATGTTAACAATGCAATCCTAAAAGTAGTACATTGGTTTAACACTAATAATCTTAGCCTGAATGAAAACAAAACTAAATGTATTAAATTTACCTTGCCCAATGTAACACAGGCAGAAACCAATGTGCAACTTAATGACCAAGAGTTGGAACTTGTGAAATCTACTGCGTTCTTAGGGTTGACGATCGATTCTGGATTGCAGTGGGGCCCACATATTGAAAAACTGGCTGGCAGATTAAGTTCAGCAGCTTTTGCTGTCCAAAAGATTAGGCATTTGACAGATGTAGAAACAGCGCGAATAGTGTACTTCAGTTACTTCCACAGTGTAATGTCGTACGGTATGCTACTATGGGGCAATGCCGCAGATATAAATACAATTTTTGTTTTACAAAAACGGGCCATAAGAGCCATATATAGATTAGGTCCAAAGATCTCTCTGCGAGAAAAATTTAAAGAAATAAAAATTCTGACTGTGGCATCTCAATATATTTTTGAAAATCTTATGTATGTTCAGAAAAATTTATCTAGTTTTACTAAGTTAAGCGATAGACACAATGTGAACACCAGACATAAAAACAACCTTGCCGTTTATCATTGTAGACTGAACAAAGTCAGTAATTCTTTCCTGGGTAACTGTATACGTTTTTACAACAGGCTTCCAAGCGAAATTAAAAGCATGCCCCTAATTAAGTTTAAAAAGTGTATAAAAAGTAAATTGTGCTGCAGGGGCTACTATACAATTGACGATTATTTGATTGATGGGGAAGCCTGGTAGTGATCTGCTTGCTCTACTGATGGAGTTTTAGTTTATAGTATCTACTTATTGTAAATATGTAGTGCACAAAAAGAATAACCCGCCGAGTTTCTTGCCAGTTCTTCTCAAGCGGGCCGCGTTCCGAACTGGTGGTACTATTTGCATTGTATTCATTGACGTGTCGCAAGTGCCTATGTATTAGGATTATGCGAAATAAATGTTTTTTTGAATTTGAATTTGAATTAAGATCACGTCATGTTTTTTCTTTAATTTAATAGTGGTCCCGCCATTATGACATCAAAATAGCGGGACCACTTTCTTTGTAGGATATTTAGTAATTTTATGGGTGTAGAATTTTACTATGAAAGTATGAAATAGAGAAAGTGTATTAAATCCTTATTGCATGATATTTACAAAATCTGGCGGGATCCCGCCATCATGACGTTCATTAATATACCGGTCAATCGTTAGCTCGTGTTAATGATTATGACGATCACAATCGCTTTAGAAAGCAATTAGCTTTCACTATGGAACTGAATGGAATGGACGTGTGGTCCTCTGTGGCCGGACCACAGTTTAGTACTCAGATTCTATAGTTCGAAATTATACCTACTTAAAGTCTACTTTCATCGGAATATAAATATATTTTTAGTACCTCAATAGATATCTTTTTAATTAACAATTTATGTGGTCCGGCCGCCAGGCAGTGCTCTCTGGCCGCGCCACCTCAAATTAAATAGAGTATAATGAACTAGTAATAAATCAATATCCCGAAAAAAATCTACCTAAAGAGTACCTTGCATACGACGAATATGGTCCATGAAAACCCCTTTAGTTAAGGAGTTATTGGTCGTAGGCTGTGGTCCGGCTGGAAGGTATACTCTGCAGCAAGTCAATTTTGCAATATTTAATATTAACTATCCATAAATCAATTTATATAATTGTACCTTTTCACTACTCTTCGTTGATACTGTTTTCTCTCAAGAAACTATTCATTTTGATTAAATTATTCTTAAAAGTATGTGGCGCGGCTAGGGAGGATTACTTTCAGCAAATATAACGAAATATACTCTATTTCTTTATGCCAACGAAAACTTCATAATAAGTACTTTATAAAAAGACCTGGACTTCATCTATAAACTTTTATTTTTATTACCTACAATGATTTTGAAAAAGGTGCACTTTTTGGTTTTTGTTTACCTATCTACCTAAGTATAGAAGAATTTGACGAAGTACTGAAAATTTTGGTTTAAAATAAACAATAAGTATACGAAAACAAATAGATATTTTCATAATCAAATATAAACAATAAAAAATTGTTAATGCAATACGCTTTGGTACTCATTTTTTCATTGGTATTTCTTGTTTAAACGGCTAAATGCTAAAATTCAATTGACTTTAGTTTGTTATAAAACACACTATTTCCGTAATATAAGTATTCATATAATAAAATGATAGAATAGTCAAAACTGTACATTGGAAATATAAAAAAAAATACTCGCTCGGTGTTCAACATAAGATACCGAAGCCGAAAATATAGTTAGAAATTTTTTTGTCTGTTTGTCTGATTATTGTCTGTTTGCTTTGCTTCGTCCGGAAAGATCTCAAAAACTACTCAATAGATTTGATTCAAATTTTGCACAAATATTAGCTAGGGATAGGGTCTTCAAATAGGCCATATATATTATCACGCTATGTATCCTAGGGGCTAAGCAAAGAACAATCAAATTGGCATTATAACATAATTTTCACGCGTACGAAGCCGCGGGCAACAGCTAGTTTACAATTGCTAATATTTGATTATGAAAATATATTTGTTTTCCGTATGCTTATTGTTTATTTTAAACCAATATTTTCAGTACTTCGTCAAATTCTTCTATTCTTAGGAAGATAGGTAAACAAAAACCAAAAAGTGCACCTTTTTCAAAATCATTGGTTCGTATTAAAAATAAACGTTTATAGATTAAGTCCAGGTCTTTTTATAAAGTACTTATTATGGAGTTTTCGTTGGCATAAAGAAATAGAGCATATTTCCTTATGTTTCCTAAAAGTAATCCTCCCTAGCCGCGCCACATACTTTAAAGAATAATTTAATCAAAATGAATAGTTTCTTGAGAGAAAACAGTATCAACGAAGAGTAGAGAAAAGGTACTATTATATAAATTGATTTATGGATAGTTAATATTAAATATTGCAAAATTGACTTGCTGCAGAGTATACCTTCCAGCCGGACCACACCCTACGACCAATAACTCCTTAACTAAAGGGGTTTTCATGGATCATATTTGTCGTATGCAAGGTACTCTTTAGGTAGATTTTTACGGGATATTGATTTATTAATAGTTTATTTTACTCTATTTAATTTGAGGTGGCGCGGCCAGAGAGCACTGCCTGGCGGCCGGACCACATAAATTGTTAATTAAAAAGATATCTCTTGAGGTACTAAAAATATATTTATATTCCGATGAAGGTAGACTTTAGGTAGGTATTATTTCGAATTATAGCATCTGAGTACTAAACTGTGGTCCGGCCACAGAGGACCACACGAATGGACGACTTGAGACTGGCGTATCGTCATTTTTTAAATTATTTTTTACTCATCCATTTTCCTTTCCTCTACTGAGTAGTTCCGTCATGGAACTACGCAATGGAACTACTGGGATACGCTGGATTTTGACGGAATCGTTGATAAACGAAGGACCAAAGAAAAGTACTTGCACAAAAAGTGCCGAAGGTTACCTCTTCGGCACACATTTTTGTTTATGGCAGTTTGGACTTGCGTCAAAAGGGCATGTCTTCATATAGCGCTGTATTCGTATAGCGCGTCCCATACCGAGCAAAGTCATGGGCCGTGTTGCTCTATGCCATTAGTCGTGCCCACGCGCGCGTCTATTGCAATATTTGCAATATACCTACTCGACACGTCCCGCACGAAACATTCCAAAACCACAGAGGCTTAAATAAAAGACACACTTCATAACATAACGTTTATTATTAGTTATTATATTGCAGTACACAAAATACAAAACTAAATTATTATCATATTTTGTGTTTAAATGTAACTAGAACTAAATATATATTTATTTATACTATGGGGCATATTTATATTACTATTATATTGTAATGTATAATTTTAAACCCAACGCTATAAAATCATATAAAAACCCAGCTGTCACTTTTGACATCCGTCATTATCTGTGATCTGTCACTTTGAATACTAACAGCTGTCGTTTTTTACTTCTAGTTGTTAAACGTTGACGTAGAAAGTATCCAAATTCGGAGCACCTTTCTTTTAATACTATACCCTGTTTACATTATGTCAATTAAGTTAATATTTTACGTAAACAATTAATTCTACAGAATATTATATATTGAAGTAACGAATTCCAATCAATGGAGTCTCATGTACCTGAAATAGAAACGAGTATTCTAATTATTGAATGGAAATCGTGTAAATACGAATGCAACAACAGTTAACTCATTTCAGGTGTCAAATCTGGCAGCTGTCACAAATATCGTCAGTGTCAGATTTGACATTTGACGTGACTGTTTTGTGAAACTGTTGTGCATCGCAATTGATTTCGGGCATTCATTCACCAAATTGGAGGCTTATTCTCACAGTCCACAATACTATTGACAGTGACCCTAAAGGTGGCGCCCTAGTGGTGTTCCTTCACGCTTTCCTGCAAGAAAACACGTGCGCTGGTATACACAAATTTTCTATGGTTCGATCTTTTAAGTCGCTCAGTTCTGGCGAACATTCTACTGTATGAGAGTGGTATCTCTGCAAGCCATGCGTTGTTCGGGATCAAAAGAAGACGGCGGGATTAGGTTGAAGTATTCTTCAGTATCGGATCCACAGATGCGTCAACATAGTAAATTGTCACGACATTGTCTTAGCCAAGGTCACGGCCACTACACCTTCTTCAAAATTCAAACAATCATTTTTGCGGGTATTTCTATATCTTCTGTACAGCTACAACATTAATTAGAGATAGTGCAGATGGAAACCTACATACTAAATTCGTTGAGGCTACGCACATATAGACAACTCATTCCCAAACACGAGGTACACATAGACAACTCATTCACAGACACGAGGTCAGGCGTTCTCTACTGATTTTTCGATACTGATATGTGCGCGAGTGTGTGTAGCAGAGGGTAGGTGTGATAAAAAGTACATAGGTACATGAGTTTTGCATCTGTACTATCTCTAATTTGTGGCTACAATGTTAAACATCTTACCATAATCAGTTGATTGTGGCGGCGTGACTAAAGTCTCCCTTGTCGTGTCTCGGCGGCGCCTTAGGCTCGTATATGAGCATCGACTGACGCTCCGGCGACGTTTTGTTGCGTTGCATATCTATGGGGAACACAATGCTGACCACCAGAACTAATGTTTTGAAATATACGGTCCCATGTTGGGCGCCAAATTTATCTCAGAGCTTCGTCCGCGTGAAACTCTGTTCCTATGGGGCCTGGCTGGTACCTATTACGAGGATAAAAATAGCCTGCGTTATTCCAGACTATAATCTGTCCCTGTACCAAATTTCAGTCAGATCCGTTCAGTTGCTAGTGCGTGAAAGAGTAGTGTAACCTATATGTATACTTGTACAATACAAGAAGTGTTATTTTGAAAATCTAAAAGCCCTCGACCCTCCGATGTTTCTAATAAGCCAAAACATAGAATATATCCTGTAATCCTTCTGAGGAACTGTGTATTCCGCAAACTAATTGATGCATCAGCCAGTTCCAGGTTACATATCGTAGCTATACCAACCAAATAAAAGTGTATCCAACTATCGATGAATCGGACCTTCATCACTCGTAAAGTGAGCTGATAAATTTTTAATTTATAATTAATAAAGATATCGATCACATCGGCTTTCGAGCAAAAAAGTTGATTCATACGTTGGGCCACTTCAAAGACAGACAGACACACAGCTACATACAAACACACGTTACAACACCCTATACCTATACCGTATTTATTGGCCGTGAAACAAAATGTAGGTACCTACAACATAACATAACATTACAACATAACATTTTATTACTTTTGACACTTAACTAAATATAGACGGCATGTCGAAGATGCCTACTTAGTCTTATTGACGTGACAATGTCATAATTCGATGGAGCCGGCTGCACGAGCGAAAAATGATGACGCAATACGTCGTTACCTCGCTCTGAGGCGTTCCATTTATTTTAGTAATGTTTTCTACAGATGGGCACTATAATCAATTGATGTGTTTTTATATTTCTTTTTGTTTTGTCATGTTAATTTTAATGTATTTGTATTTGTATTTTTTATTTTAATTTTAATTTAAATTTTTATTTTCTTATGACGTTGTCACGTTCAACCATCGTTAGTAAACCGACTTTACAGACAACTGATTTTTTTTTACTTTAAAATTTTTATCCATTAAACGCACAATACATTTTTCGCCCCATTCGGCTTAAACAGTTCGCCAATGACAACTACTGTTTTCTTTGTTTATGTTTTGTCTCACGGCTAAATAAATACAGTATAGGGATTTTCGTCGAAGGTAAAAAAGATATTTCTTCAGAAAACTTTGTACAGCTATTAAACTCACATCGAAGGCTGAGGCGCCGTTTATGTTGTGAACAGAGCTCCAGCTGCCGTCTGACTAACTGGGAAGCAGAAGCGGGTCGCGGACTTAGCGGTAAGGTCGCCGCTTGGAGAGTCACTTCGGAACACGCCGTCTTATTGTTGTAGTCTGTGGAGACGAGACCGTTAATATTCTAGAAGATGAGTAAAGGTAAAGAAAAATTTGCAGAAGACCATGTTTTTTCAATCAGTGTAAAATTACAAAGGATGTCCTGCTGGACTAGAGCCGACTAAAACCACCCGGTCCCTGCCTATCTGTATAGGGACGTCCCGTGTAACTCGTCAGTTGGATGTCCAAGGATTCTCAGCAGACTGGCTACTACCGCGTAGCTATAGCATAACTGTCGTCTAAAACCACGATGTTTCCATCAATGAGCTCGACTTGTTACCAACATAAGTTGAGCTACGCCGCTGAAAATTTGCTGCACGGTTCGTTTTGTACGATAATAGTAGTTTATGACACTGTTGAATAATAAGGGTTCTTATAACACGAGTGTGCTTTAAAAAAACGAGCCGCAGGCGAGTTTTTTTATAGTATCACACGAGTGTTATAAGACCAAGTTATGTACAGTGTCATACACTACTTTATCTACTCTCATACTATAATACCTTAATTCATTTTCTGATATATAGTTGCTCCTTGATTTCGCCGGTAACAGGTTCATGGTCATGTTTGACGCAGTTTCCAGAATGTCTGGTGGTGTACAATTATCACCATCCTCGCTTTAAGACATGTTTTTACACAAAAACTAATTTACTTTACAAACAAAACCAAACTTTGTTTAATTTAAATGTAAAATGTTGGCGCCAAGGCGCAAACATCGATTGCGCATACGTGTTTCTTTTTCAGGCTGCGGAGGCACTACTTTTTTTTAAAGTAGAGGTTCAAACTTATTTTTTTAGCTGGAGGTTGTTTAGGTGTATCGTAATGATTAAAAAGTTATATTATGATATAGGTGTCCATACAAGACCTGTATCGTAATAAAACTTTTTTTTGGTCTGTGCGTAATGTTTGTCATAAGAGTATTGATTTCAATTTTATAATCTTTGTATTATAGTATCAGAGGAGATAAATGAGGTTATTACACCTCTGCTGTCTGCTGTAAGTACCTACAGTTTGTCTATAAAGTCGTGAAATTAAATGAGGGCGCTGCTGAATGCATGTATGCAACCCTATATAGTACGACCAAAATGATTTTGATACGAGGAGTTCGTTCCGAGTAAAATCTTACTAATATTATAAATGCGACAGTTTGTGAGTGTGGATGTTTATTACTCTTACACGCTCGAACGGTTAAAGGGATCTGGCTGAAATTTGGTACAGGGATACATTATAATCTGGAATAACCATGGCTACTTTTTATTCCGGGAATAAGTTCTTACGGGAAGCGGGAACGGGAACAATACAAATATTATAAATGCGAAAGCTTATGAGTGTGGATGTGAGACTCTTTCACGCTCGAACAGTTGAACTGATCTGGGTGAAATTTGGTACAGGGATACATTATAGTCTGGAATAACACATAGGCTACTTTTCATCCCGGGAATAAGTTCCTAACGAGAACAAATTCGACACGGGCGAAGCTGCGGGCATCAGCTAGTGAGTTAATAAATAAAACACATTATACATTTTTAATTTTGTTTCTGTTTTATTGAATCAGATCCAGAATAAAGTTATTGAACCAGATCCAGAAGCCCCGGTCTAATAGCGTCTTACAACCCACCAGCAGGTGCCTAGCAGTCCCAATTGCTTTGCCACAATCATGTAATTACATGTTTTATCTGTAACTTTCCCCCATCTGACAAGGATTTTTTTGGCGCAGTGCTCAAATATTAAAATCGTCTATTCCTTTCTTTGCCGACCTTTTCTGTGTTTACCAGGAGTTTCAAACTTTCCTTCATTATTAAAACCTTCGTTAACTATTCGCCTAACTGTACTCTCTGATTTTCTTGAAAAGAGTAAAAAAAGAAAATTAATTACATATTGGAAACCAACTATTGCCATAAAGCAATTAATTCAAAATAAAAATTGGTAGAAAACCAGATTGAACTGAGTATCAAAAATGTAGGTCGTACTATAAAATAACCATGTTGTTCTAACCACTGACTTACATTATAGGTAGATTGTAAGTTTAAGATTCTAACCTAAAAATATGTAAACAATGCCTTTTTTTGTCTCCAAATCGTAAATTCAGTGAATTTGTAACTTCAGACAGATTCAAAACAAACAATAACACGATTACATACCCACCAAAGATGCTTTTCGCTCATAAACATCCTCAAAATCGCACAACAATTGTCCAGCTTAGTACTCCGCGAAACATCACTGGAAAACTTTAAAAATCACTTCCTGCGCACCACTCCGATTTTCTTTACTCATTTCTCAAACCTTTATGCGTAGTTTGATCTCAATTTGTTGCAGTTTAATCCAAACATTAAAGTTACGTAAGAGAGTAAACGAAATTCGACGATAGCATTGACAACTGACGTACATATGTTTCGTGTTGCCAGTGTTGCCACACACATAACTATTTTTAGTTCCTCAAACATTCATGTCACGACTTTATAGACAAACTGTAAACCCATTCAAAAATCTCACCTCTCTCGTTCAGCACGATCTCTCTATGCATCTGGGACAATTCAGCAGCGCTGACAAGCACAGTTTGCTTCTTATCCGGGAGATCCCAGGTACGATTCCTATCGCCAATGTACGCGAGGTCACCATCAGGTTTCAAATCGTCGTCCTGAAGTGACGAGTCTTGGCTAGATGTCTGTCTTGACTACAGAGAAAATAACTGTTAAATTTGAAATAAATTGATATGATGGCGATTTAGGAATCGATAAGGCCTCAAACTGAACGAGGAGATCGGATCGGATCCGCTCGTCGCTCACTTACAGTTTGAGGTCTTTAACTCTCGACCGATGAAGTTTTGGTGGCAAAACTACTGGAGCCATTTGGAGGAAATTCGGCAGAGATAGCCCTGGGAAAAACAAAGGCATTACTGGCAGACAAGAGCTACATCCCTGAATCTGTAATGGCAGGCGTGTTTGCTGGAATTTCTAAAGAGTAAAGCATGACTGACTGACTGTTGTATTTGAAAGGGTTGAAATGGTAGAAACAAGAAAAAGTCAGGCAGGCAAGTACATAGGATAGAAATTACTGTGGGCTGACCAACAAGTTCCAATATTGTTTTGTCTGACATTTTCAACCTTGATCATTAGTGTCAAACCACACAGTAAAATAGACAAAAGAAAATCAAAGTATTCTTGCTTAGCTTTGTTACCTACTTATTTACTTATGCAACTCACCTTTTTCTTCAAAGAAGGACTCGACTGCGGCCGATTCTTGAAGTCAATGTGCTGATTCCCAGAACTCTTATTTCGCACAATCGGCGACAACTTCCTAAATTCACTCCTAGGCTCCAACTCTATCCTAACAGTCTCCACAGTAGAATTACTAGCCCTACCAAAAAGTGGCGATAATTTTGGCCTGGCTACACTGACTCCATCAGAATCTTCCACGCTCTCAATTGTAATGGTAGAATCGATACTGTTAGGATTGTGCGTGATCGGTTTTACGATTATTACACCGTGTTGTAAGTCATCGCTGTCGACTTTAGTCGATTTATCAAGGTCGAAATTAGGATTTTCAAATCCAGTCTGCGTGGCAATTTCGTCGCTCATAGCGGTGAATGTTTGCAGTGTCGTGTTGGATGCTTTATTTTGCATCCGTCTGCGTCTCTCGAGGTCGGCATGTATGTCCGTCTGTACGCGTAAATTGATGTCTCCATATCTACGTACTATGTAGTTAAGAAGCCAATGGTATCCTTTACGGAGACCAGGATCAATTTTCAATTTTTTAGATTTGGGATTTATTGTGAACGCGCTGTAGGATTCTACTAGCGTAGGACATCGGTACCTGAAAATAGCCAAGTAAAGATTATAGACATAGGCATTAGGTATGTACCTAATTCTTTTCGTGTTGAATACGTATTTAAAGAGAACCAGGTCAAATCATATCAAGGTAACATTAAATCATTTCAGAGCAAATCATTACATTCAGCCATGATTCTGCTCATTGCTGAATGCAACGATTTGCCCTGAAATGGTGTGATAATGAAATGATGCCGAAAAAGCTTTAAGAAGAAAATTACATATATTTAACTAGATTTCAGAATCTCCAAAATGACTTCGGGGACTCTTAGAGACAAATGTGTAAGAGGTAAAGTTTCGGTGAGCGCCAACGAGGCACAAGTTTTACTCTAGGGTAGCGATTCTTTCTCCAGCAGTCGTGTGTCGCAGCTTGCCACATCAAGGCACAAAATTTCTGGAAACATTTGATTAATACAATAATCCAAGTTTATGTCGTTGAATAATCGCCTGGAGAAGGAAGTCATCTACCCGCTGAACTTTTTCCCTACAGCAGAAGAAAACTGCACTTGTAAATGTAAAGTAGGTAGGCACCTACTTATACTTACTTATTAACTAACGGCTCAATATTCAACTTGTCGACCACATCGATGTCGTCCAGTGCGCCGGTTTTGTCCTGCTTGTTAGCGAGCACCAATACGGGTTTACCTGTTGGGATTACGTCAAATCAATCAATCAATATCAGCACATTAACACTCCATTGTTGGACGACAGCTTCTTCTAATTTATTTTGGGAGGGCCGGGGCGATTGGCCTTGCAGTACAACGCTGGCTAGACGGGTTGGTAAAGGTTTTAGTTTCGCGTTTTCTTTCTCTTCGCCATAACCTCGTCCGTTGTCAGCACTTCAGCAGGTACACCACTTGCAGGAGACCTAAAACAACACTATCCTGGTGGTTTATTGGGACGTCCTTTCGAAGGCTTGCTAATCCGGGGCCGTAGGCAGTAGTAGTGCAACATGTGGTTTTAGTCTGTAGGATTTTGGCATGTCATCCATATGGATTTCCACACGTAAAAATCCCTACCTTGTTCTGGTTAAGTAGTCGAGTTTAATTATTTGTATTTAATATTATACTTCCATCTCAGTACTGAGTTACTGAGTAAAGGCAATTAAAAGGTTTGAAGCGCTCGTGGCCACGCGGAATCAGTGTTCTGTAAACGATCACTGCAGTAAGCAACATTTACTATGGCCGGATATGGATGGGTGACCACCACGTGGACCACTTTGTGACATTTATTTACGAGCGTTTCCGTGCTTCGGAAGGCACGATAAGCCGTTGGTCCCGGTTGTCAGTAAAATGACAGTCGTTAAGCCAAGTTGAAGGCCTTACCGGCGGCTTGAAAAATTTCGTCGTCACAACCTGCGCCCGGGTCGGCAGCGCGTGTGTAGCGCCTCTGGTGTTGCAAACGTCTATAGGCTACGGTTACCAACCTTCCGGTGGGCCGTAAGCTTGTCTGCCACCTAAGTAGTATAAAAAAAAAACAGTTATCGTCAACAGAACATTGAGTTACGGTATGAGTCCGAACTCGACTGCAAGCAGCATTGCTGTCGCGGCGGGCGGCAAGGCGACAGTACGAGTGCAGTCGCGCCGCTGCTGCAGAGTTCGGAATGTATTCTAATACAAAATCTATACAGAATGTATGGGGACCAGTGCTGCTTGCGGTCGAGTTCGGACTCATACCTTTAGCGGGGCCTGAATGGAGCGCTTCGATCTTTACAAAATTTACTTTTTATATATCATATTTTGTCCGACAAAAGACATTTTACCAAACTTCGTCTACGGTTTGAAGATTTACGATCGAGATTCGGCGCCCTGGGTTCTCTTTATGGACCAATACCTATAATACATATTGTTATACTGTACAGGCCTTCCCAACCTTTTTCAGGTCACGGCGCCCTTATAAGGTTTGAAATTTTCGCGGCGCCCTCACATGCCACGTACGTGAAATCCCCCCCCCCCCGTCGTTCCTCCGCTGGCAATCGTCTCATTGACGCAGCTGTTCAATGGTATCCTCCGCACACGTCACTTTCCTGTGCCATGTCTCGGCAAACTCATCATGCGGCCCAAACCGGAAATCCCTCATGGATGCAATGCCGAACTCTTACCGACTAAAACCACGCGGTGGTCACTTTGGGGGTTCGGGTTCGTACGGCGTCTTTGGGGTTGTTCGGGTGTTACTCCGCTTCTTGGGTCGTGTGGCGTGCCAGAAACTTTCACGTCACGCTGTCGTCTTGGCCCTGCTTCTCTAAGGACGGTGAGGAGCCCCCGCCCCGTCCTTAGGCCCGCTGCATGCAAGCCGATATTCTTGGGCGAAGACTAGTATATGGCGCCCTCGCCACATACCATACTGCGAAACTTGAGTTGGAGAGTAATCTCCCGCTCCGCATGAGTGCTCGCAAAAAAACGCGGTGGCGTCTCACTTCCTCCCTGGACCTGGACCGTGTGGCTTAATTATTTTTTGGGGACGCGGGGAATGCGGTTGGGCACCGTCATCCCAGCGGGGACAGGTGGAACGGTGTGTGGGGCTCCCTGTCCCAGAAAAGAACCGTCCTACCCACGAAACTCAGCTGTGTGCCTTCTCACCCTATAGCCGGGCCGAAGGATATCCAAAGAATATTCACGTCGCCGGCCCGGCCGGGGTCGCCCCGCACGTCCGGGCTCTCCTCGGGGGAGCAAGATGGGCGGCTACCCCTGAGCTCCCAAAAGAGCTGAAAAAAAACTTGAGAGGTGTCAAGGGACACCCGGATGGAACGAAGTTCCTTTCGATTAAAGTGAAGGACTTGTAATAAAATTTTATTTTAATTTTAAAATTTTATTGTAAGCAAAAACAAAAACAGAAACAAAAACAAAAAGAAAACAAATATAAAAAAAGTGAGTGCGTGTAACCTTTACGCGCGACTGAAACTGAACAGAGCGAAACTCCTATTTGCTTTGGTGTTGCTCGTAGAGTTCATGTTCATCCCCTGGCTAGCACTAGCACTACCACTATCACTACCACTATCACTACCACTACCACTATCATTACTACTATTACTACCACTATCACTACCACTACCACCATCACTACCACTACCACTATCACTACCACTATCACTACCACTATCACTACCACTACCACTATCACTACCAAAAGTGTCGTGACAACTTTTCGTAAGAATTTTTTCCGTCTAGCCCCCTTTCACAACGCGTGATAAGGAACTTCGTTCCAAAAAACCCAAGCCCGCATTGCACCGCTCTTGAGCGCCTTTCTGGAAGCAGAGAGGGAAGAGAGCGGTCGAGCGGGCTGGCACTGAAGGAACCTCCGGAGCACGGAGAGGTGCCTTCCGCTAAATGATCATCGGTGAACGGGGTCCCTCGACATACGCCCACTCCGCCTTCGTGCGCGCCGCCGACTAACGCTAGTCGGGCTCGTCGCACGAAGGCTGCCATGCAGCGCACCCGAACCAGACGGCGGGATATCTCACTTGGCACTCCTCTCTCTTGGCGACCGCGTGGCGTTAGTTACGGAGGGCCCTGCGTCTAGCAGTGGATAGACATTGATTGATTAATTGCATGTACATGATATTTTTTACTAACTTTTTTACGTACACAGGGGCGCCGCGTGGAGCGCCGCGGCGCCCCTGTGGACTTCCTGCGGCGCCCTGGGGCGCGCGGCGCACAGGTTGGGAACCCCTAGTGTACGCTATACTACAACAATCTAGGCAAGTGTAAGCACGCTGATAAGACGTATTGAAATTAGTTCCATCAATAGGTACATTACAATATTCATACGTAATCTTGCACTAACGAGATTGTATTGAGATTAGCCATTTCAACACTAGCCTATGTATTTGTCGGGTTTTGAGAGACGGAAACTGATAAAATAAATAAATTAATATTTAAATAGGTAGAGTAATTTCGGGTAATATGGCCTGGTCGGTCAATATGGCCTACTGCGATTTCTCTAAAATGAATGAACACTTGCGACCGCTTGACTCGGCATAGCAACGCACCCCTTCCCCTCACTTCCTCAGTCAACTCGCGCGAGACGAAGTGTGCATGTGCGTCCCGTGCGGGCGCTCGATCGAAAATTACGTAAAGTGATCTAATTTTTTGGTAAGTTTTACTCATTATATTTCTTGAAATTGTAGTTATTTTTACATTGGTTCTACACAGGTTTGTAGATTAGCTATTCATGTGTAGTATTGTGATAGATTTTAAACATATTTCTTGCTCATTTTTAGGCTAGACTTTTACCTATTAAAAACGTTCCCGCGGCCAATATGGCTCACCAGATGGATGGCTAAAATGGTACCAGGCCATATTGTCCACATCATTTTATATTGTTTCTATTATGTTTTTTTTTTAGACAATGGCTTCGCGGAAACCACATTCACAAATAAAATGACAAATATGCTCTGCAAAGTAACACAAAGTTTATTAGTCACTGATATATTTCTGGAGGGCAATATAGCTCACCTGATTTGTGGCTAATATGGACCCAGGCCATATTGCCCTTCCATTGTTAAAATTTAACAATTGTTTAAGGTTCAGATTTTGTTTTTGTAAATTATTTCTTAATGTTGATTGTTTTGAAATTCTAATTATTTATTCTTTATTAGTTCTAAGACAAATTTGTTTTATTCCCAAAAAGGCTTATGGCGTGCCATATTACCCGAACTTACTCTATTTATGGACATTTTCACACAACGATGATGTTGTGCGAAAATGATTCTTACTTACCAAATTAAGCTAATATAAGCTTGTGCTATGGGATCTAGACGACTGATAGACATACCTACTTATATGTATAACACTAGCTGACCCGCGCAACTTCGTTTGCGGCACATAAGAGAGAATATTACCTGTTCCCGTCGCATTTACTCCCGTCGCGTTGCGTTTACTCCCGTAGCGTCTCGTCGTTAATATTCAATACTACGTGAGAGAGAGAGAAAGGGAAAGGTTTCTCGTCGCGTGTATTCCTCAAAAGGAATAATTTTTCCCCTGTTTTTGAAACATTTACTATTACTGCTCCGCTCCTATTCGTTGTAGCGTGATGCTATATGGGTGAATATACGCTATTTGAATTTCAGTGGCCCATAGAGAAATTTTATGTTAACCCCATTATACTATAGTTTCCGTATGCTTAAACAATAAAGAAAATGTTATTTTATTTTGACCACATTGTTTATTTATAATAATTTGTTTTATTTTAGCATTAATAGTCTAAAATAGTCATAAATGTATACTCCTCTGGCTATACCGCTTACCAGTTTATGGTAAAAAAATGGTCAAATACTTTAAATCTGTATGCCATTATGATCTTTTTTAAGATGATCAAATGCTTTAATAAATTTCGAAACATATTTAAAAAAAATACACTGTAAAAACATTTATTAATATAAAAAAAATAACTTATCTTTTTTGGCCCCTTACAAAAATGTCACCTTCATCTGGCGAAACCCAAAGAACTAAAATTTTACTTAAATGCGCAAAGATATGTTTTTGACTTTAATGTATGCGCGGGTCACAGTGTAAAGTAAGAAGTACGCTAAAATCCTTGAGAAAAGCTTCAATAATTTTGCGTCAGTTTGCGATTGACTGCAGGAAAGCGGGTTTGTGCCAGTCGTTGGAATATTTCCTCTGGAAAGTATATATTTTTCTATTTTAAAGTTACGAAATTGTATATTTGAGCAATGCAATGTTTATAGTGTGTAGATGTCATGTATTAAGTTAAAGCGTAGTCAGAAATGCGAGTGATGCTATTTTTATAGATAATGTGCGATTTTGTCACTTCTCTGGCGTCATTACTCTGGCATATTGCATGCCAGAGAAAAACATACGCGCCAGGAAAGTGACAAAAATTAAATAATGTAGTAACTTTCGTTAATACTTAATGTATTAAGAGGTCGATTCATTTGTTCTAGCTACTCCAGCATAATCAGACATCATGGCAAGCTATAATGACCACAGAGCCCCATTAACTGGCCACTACACGGAAGACATACTGGATATAGACCAGGGCAAGGTTAGGGTGGTTCTCGAGCGACTTAAACATAACAAATCCCCGTAAAAGACGGAATTATACTGAGCTCCTTAAAGCAGGCGGAACTCCAGTCCTTAGAGAATTAACGAGCATCTTTAATTCCACTCTCCAGCAGAGCCAGACATCCAAAGCGTGATGTGGAAGTGCGGTGGCTCTGTTTTTTAAAAAAGGTGACTAGATCTTACTAAAGAACTAATGTGACGGCCCCATCTGACTCCTAATTCATATTTACAAGTTGTCCTCTAGATTGTCACAAATAGCTTCACCGGAAAACTTGACGAGTTTCAGCCAATTGAGCAAGCCGGATTTCAAAAGCGCTTTAGTACCATGGAACACATCCATACTGTTCGGTGGATTGTACAGCAGACAGAGGAGTACAATCAGCCACTGCGTAAATATGGCTTTCGTGGACTACGAGAAAGCCTTCGACTCTATCCAAACCTGGACAGCCCTGGACGCTTTGTAGCGATGTCGTATTGATTGATGATGTATCAAGGTGTTGAGATGCTTAACATACCACTACCATGACTATCCAGTTGGAGGATTAAAAGTAAAATCCTATAGCACGGCGCAGAGGTGTGTATAGGGAGATGTAATATCCCCTAAACTCTTCACCAATGCGCCTGAGGACTTCTGTTAGTCACAGGTCTGAGATGGGGCGAGAATACAAACGGTGAAACGATTTGCCGATGACATGGAGAAACCGAATTTCGAGATGCGTCGTGCTATTATGACGAGGTATCGTCATGGTAGAGGAAATGCTGGAACAGTTGAGGAGTGTGCTGTAAAGTCTTAATGGAAAGGCTCGACGTGTTGGCTTCAGCATTAACTTGGATGAAACCAAGGTAATTTCAGTGAGCGTGTCATGCCGATACCAATCTACGTCAAAGGATCGAGACTTGAGGTTGTCCAGGAATATACCTACCTTGGTCAGGTAATCATACCAAGAAAGAATAATCTGGATTAGGAAATAGTCAGAAGGATCCGCTTGGGCTGGGCATCATTCAGCAAACTGCGTCGTGTTTTCTATTTGCAAATACCGCAATGCCTGAAGCCGAAAGTCTATCACTACTGTGTTCTACCAATTATGACCTACAGTGCCGAGACCTGGACACTCACAGTGGGTCTAGTCCTTAAAGTGGTACAGTGAGCAATGCAATGAGCTATGCTTGGGGTGCAGCGGCGAAGGCTGAATTTTTTCAAAAGGAAAGCCGGTGAAAAAAATAATATCCAGTTGGTCACACCTGTAGTGTAGGTATTTTGCGTATTTATTAAATGGTGGCGCGCGGCGGTGTAATGCCTTTTGTGTTTTGTTTGCCACCTGTACTATACTCGTAAGATCCATGTATTTAATTCAAAACAATGTCTTACGTGCATGATAAATTGGCTTATAAAAAAGTATCATAAATTATCTACTGATGACTAAAAAGATATTCAAATTTACACTAACTGAAAAGGTCTTAACCGACCTTAGGTGTAAATAATAGACTGTATATCCTTGTACTAAAATTTTTATTATTAAAATAATATTCACAGCTATATATGTCTGCTCAGGTAACGAAATCATACCGCGATCTAGATACTATATACAAAAAAGTGATGCCATCTAGTTACATATTTTGAACTAAAACCTGACTTGAACACTAACCATGTTTTGAAATTATTCTACTACTCTCTGCAAGCTCATACCTACCTATTTCAAATTGTCTCGATTGAAGTTAATTGAAAATAATTAATAAATTTGGGACTTAGACGCGAAATAGGTATAGGTACTTCAAATTTTTTTAATAAAATGCATGTACTAGCTAATGCCCGCAGTTTCACCCGCGTAAAATTAGTTCCCGTGGGAAGTTACTCCCGGGATAAACAGTAGCCTATGTGTTATTCCAGACTATAATGGATATCTGTATCAAATTTCAGCCCGATCCGTTCAGCCGTTCGAGCCTGAAAGAGTAACAAACATCCACATTCACACTCACAAACTTTCACATTTATAATATTAGTAAGATTTCAAGTACCTATAGAGTATTAAAAACCGCGATATTTTACAATACAAAATTGAAATAAAAACATACTTCTTTTCTATTTTTTCAAAAATATCTGACAAAGTGATTCTATGGAACAAAACTGCTATATTATGTTATAAACTATTAATGAAACATTCAGCCAAAATAAAGATTATTAGGTATCCCAAGCCATTGAACTAATATCACTAGCGTATTCTGAGATACCTACTTGATAAATATAAAAAAAACACTGACCTTTATTTTTTATCGAACCCGTAATACCGAAGGCCTACGTCCATCAGTGAGCATTATGTGACTCCAAAACAATAATCATGTGTACAGAAATCACAACAAAATACAGAACACAAAACACAATTTTACACACTTTCACGATGTATTTAGTACTTGAAGTAGATAATTATTTATAATTAACTAATAAACAGCACAATACTTTATAAAGTCAATTGAAACTATGTTATGTTTTATTATTATTCACGGGAAACGCATGTGAAATGAAGTAATAACAACACATCAAATTAAAAACACACTTCGATGCAAAACGTTTCGACGTGCGATAGGTGCATTTAAATTGGTCGAGTTTTCAAGTCAAATACGTTGTCCTTTTCTATTAATATGACTGTCTCAGGTGTAAGCCACGAACTCATGGCTTACTTTAGGCGAAAATCCACGAATCAAATCTTGAAAAAATGTGAGAGAATAGGACGCATATATACATTTGCGTAGTACTAACGAAGCAGACGCAAAATGATCAGGAAGCCGGGCTTACCGCGTGATGTCAGAGATAGGGTCTTTGAACTTTGACTCGAAAATTTATTGCTATGACTTTTGTAGCAGGGGTTGAGACGAAAATGCCGACTTACATGTAAATTTGCAAATATTTTTATATTTGAATGAGTGTTCGAGAATATATAATTGTGTTTATTAGTTATGAGTAAATATTACATGTCACTGCCCGATCTGAAAAGGGAAGCCACAAGGAATGGGCTTCTATGGACAATTCGCCACTGTTGGGGTGTATACAAAGGGAAAAATCTGAAACAATTAGATCACATTTATCAGTGAATCATAGTGGTCGTCATAGCCCGCTGAGTATCGGTTTTGAAGTAGCAGTGGGCTGACGACATCAGCAGAAGAACCGATGGCCGATGGAGTAAATGAGTTTTGGAACTTTAACTTGGTATAGGTGGGGTAGGACAACTCACCGCCAAATGGAACGACGACCTAAAAACGTCACAGGGATTGACTGGATGCGGAAGGCGCAGGATCGTGTACATATGGGCAAGCCATTATCTCCGAAGGGGTGGGCAGAGTGTATTGTGGCATAATTTGGAAGAGGCCTACGTCCAGCAGTAGACTATCATAGGCTGATTTCATGATTGATTGATGAAACGAAACATAAGCATTAACGAACCATAAATATTAAAAATAATTATGCGTTTAGAAACTGTGAAGACTGAATTTCTCTCGTATACAAAAAATATTCGAAACCTATACTGTATATTAAATGTTTTATTTAATATTTCTCCCTTTTCTTAGCTAATAATCAAAGACATGTCACTACTCTGCTTTAATTTGTCACTATTGTGCCATAGTGTCACTCCTCTGATAACATATTTTCCTCTGGCGCTTATAAAATTCAAAAAATTGGAAAAATCTTCTGGCCATCATTATTAGGACTTTGCAAATATTGTAAAATATACAAATTATCGATATTGAATGGAACAGATAACATTTTCTTGTGGGACACAAAAAAATCAAATACCGTATATTCACCCATATAGCCTATGACACTTCACAATAACGTAGTTTTCTATTGGTGAAATAATTTTTAAAATCGGTTCAGTAGATCCCGAGATTACCCCTTACAATTTAACAAACACACAAACTTTACTTCTTTATAATATTAGTATAGAAGTATAGATATATTTATTAGATGAACTATCTATATCGATACTCACGCACAGAGAGCTCCGTACCAAAAATCGACAAAACAAAAATCACGTTTGTTGTATTTGTATGGGAGCCACCCTTAAATATTATTATTTTTGATTTTAGTATATTTTTTGTTATAGCGGTAACAGAAGTCTGTGAAAATTTCAGCACGCAAATTACAGCCTGGAGACAGACAGACGAAAAAACGCGTAGTCTTTGATTCCCAGATGTGTTATTTTTTTTTATAACGATTGAACTCCAATATCAATTTCGATGGTGCGACTACGAAACTATGTCCAAAACTAAGGTGATTATAAGCATGTGAATATTCGATAATGTGATGATCTGAAAATGGGAAAAATTGGGAAAGTGAAGACCTGGGTATAATCGGTTAATTTTACAGGTATTATTGTTAGTTTGGTGTTCAACTATGTTTTGCCTTAAGGCGTACGAAACATTAAATTCGATATAGAATAAAGTGATTGCATGCAAACACAGAGCATCGCGCGCCTTTGCAGAGGGAGAGGCCAAAGCTGGCAAACCCCCTCTGGCAATAATTTGACATTTTGACGACTAAAAGTGCCCAGTTACTTAAAAACTGTTTTTTGAAGTTTCTTTCACTAGACTAAGTCTAGTTGACAGCGTGCGCGGTTGAATTGTCATTTTATAAAAATGATGAAATAATTAGATATTAATACAAAAAGAAATGTAATTAAAGAAATCTGAAGAAAAATGGCATTATCTTGTTTAAGTAAGTAATTTTATAACAAGTTATTATTATTTACACCTATTTAAACGTTTAGATAATATTCAGATTTGTTTAGCAACTTTACCGGACGTCACATCAATACATGGATTGGTTAAGCGACTTGGGGTGATATGACACAAAATGTATCATGTGTGTGTAAAATTTATGAGTGTATTGTTTAAAGTGTATATATTGGCTTCGTATTGACAGTCGATTGCTATTGTAGTGCGAGTCCAAGAAAGTGTGGGTGAGGAAGATTTCCCCCCACCACCCGCAAAATATGACAGACAAATTTGTACCGAGCAATCGTTCTATGCCGTCTCCCCTTAGATTAGACAGTTCGCGTTGCTCTATGCATGCAAATTACTAACAGAAAAATTAGACTCATTACTCGTATAAAAAACAATAAATTATTATGCATACAGTGCAGTATTCAGAGGTTTTAATAGGGTTCCGTGCGCAAAGGGTTAAAACGGGACCTTATAACTTCTTTAAAAAGATAATAATTATAAGTCATTTTAACTAGAGTCCTGGGACATCCTTCCGAGAGCTTACCCGGGGCTCCCAACCATAGGCTGTTGGGCGTTACGTAAGGTTTTTTAGTCGGTAGGAGTCCGGCATAGGATCCATGATGGATTGACTGCCTCTGTGGCGCGGTCGGTAGTGACACCGCCTGCGGCACTGGAGGTCGTGGGTTCGATTCCCATCGGAGACAAATATTTGTGTGACGCATAAATGTTTGTCTCAAGAGTCTGGGTGTTTCTATGTATAATAAATATGTATGTATTTAAAAAGTATATAAGTATTAATATCCGTGGTGTGATACCCATAACACAAGCAGGTTATTTCTAGCTTACTTTGGGATCAGATAGCGTTGTGTGAAATGTCCGTGAATATTTATTTATTTACTAGCTGTTACCCGCGACTTCGTCCGCGCGGAAATTATGTTATAAGCAAAGTTTATCGAGCCTCTAGGATAAGTCGTAACCAATATGTGGGAACAAATTTAGGACATCCTCCAACTTACCCGGGGAGCTATGCGCTAGATGGATTTTTTTAACGTGAGGAAAATCCCACATGAATGTATTATGACTCCTACTGACTAAGAACCACACGTATTCTACCTAACAGCCTACGGTTGGGAGCCCCGGGTAAGCCCTCTAAAGGATACCCCAGGACTGCGCTATATGGATAGGAAGAAACCTCATGGTTTTAGTGGGTCCAAGGTCGGTATGACGTACGTGTTTAATAATTAGCCCCTTTAATTATAAAAAGAGTAAGTAGTATGGCGAAGCGCGAACGTGAAACGTTTGTTAGATTAGGGCCACAGACTGAAAACTTTAAGTATAACCGGAAGATTTGAGACGATAACACTAACGCTAACTGTAGCCAGTAAATGGCAGTCGTTAAACCAAGTTGAAGGCCTTATAGATTTAATAATTTTCAAAAGTAGGCAGTATCTACGCCTGTCCATTTCAACACGGCAATACGGTTTACCACCTATTACGTTACGTGGGACGAATAATAAAAAGGTGAACATATAATATGCCTCGATACCCCTTTGGGGAGAAAGGCGTGACTGTATGCATGTACTTACTATGTTAAAGGTGACTTAATTTATGTACCTATGTCACTGTAGCCAAAGCTCAACATTTTCCAGTAAAGTTGTATTTTTAAGAGTGTTCATTATAAACTACGTTTGTGTGGCGTGTTGGCTTAATCATAAATGAGCTTAATGGTTAAGGCTACTGTAAAATAATTCTATAATGACTTATTGCGAGGGTCAGCTAGTTTAATTTTAATTTTTCATGTCTGTCTATATCCCGAATAAGTATCACGCCGAAACTACTGATTCGATTTAAATGAAATTTGGTACAATCTGAGCTTATGATCCGAAGAAGGTTCTAGGATAATTTTGAACCCGATATTTTGCGCGGTTCCTTTGGGAGAGGGGATGAAAGACCAACGGTTCATTAGTTGTAACTTCTCAATGCGTGGTCCGATTACATTTTTTTTTCCAGTTTCATAACGGGAGTACGTAAAGAATTGTTTCACACAAGTTTCAATGGTGAGGGTTTTGTAGTTCAGAAATTAGAAACATCTCAACTTTCGCAAAACCTAGAATTCAATAGTCCCTTTGAATGTGAGGTTTAATCTAAACTGGCGTGTTGACTTAATCATAACCTAACCTAACCTAACCATACTCTGTCATTGGTTAGAGACAGCAATAGACTTAAAGTGTGTTTTAACTAAAATAGGTTTAATAAACGATTATGAATAAGGGGGTTAATCTTTAAGCTCTTTTTTGATTAAGCAAACAGGGCAGTTTCACACGCTGTTTAATGAGTCTGATGGAGAAATACCTCTTCTTTCATAGATCTTATGTGACGTAAACGAAGTTGCGAGGTTCACAGCTAGTCTATACAGATAATAAACTGTAGAGGGTCGAGAGTCTGTACATGGAAGTTAATTTGAAAATTTTAATTGTAGGGCATTCTCTACCGAGGACTATCGACCTCTATCGGGGTCAGAGGAGGAGAGGGTCGCTCACCGTCCATACAGAAGCAGGCCCATGACGGCAGAGTGACGTGAGCAGCTCACGCACGCCCCCCTTTAGAAGCGGGATCACACCCGAAACCCCCCAAACACGCGGGATTGCACTCGAACCACCCCTGGGCGAGGCCGTAGGTCTGTTGGGAGTCCTGGGATATCCTTCCGTGGGCTTACCCGGGGCTCACAACCATAGGCTGTTGGACGGGACATGACGTTTTTTGGTCGGTAGGAGTCGGGCATAACATACATTAGGATTTTCCCTCACGTAAAAAAAAGGGCAGTCTCTAATCGAAACTGAATCCGAAAATGTAATTTGAATTTTTTATGTCAGTCTGTCTGTCTGAATCCCTAATAAGTATCACGCCGAAACTACTGATTCGATTTTAATGAAATTTAGTACAATCTGAGCTTATGATCCGAGGAAGGTTCTGGGATACTTTTAATCCCGATATTTTGTGCGATTCCTTTGGGAGAGGGGATGAAAGACAGGATTGTTTCACACAAGTTTCAATGTTGAGGGTTTTGTAGTTCAGGAATTAGAGACATCTCAACTTTTGCAAAACCTAGAATTCAAGGATCCCTTTGAATGTGAGGGTAAATCTAAACTAAGTGATTAAGGCTATTGTTTTGGAATAGACTTAATCTTAAGCTCTTTTATGTTTAAGCAAACAGGGCAGTTTCATACGCTGATTGATGAGTCTGATGAAGAAATACCTCTCCCTTCATACACCATAATATATGTGACGTAAACGAAGTTGCGAGGGTCAGCTAGTATAAAATATAATTTCATTGACTGCCGCTGCGGCGTAGTCGGTGCAGTGATGCCGCCTGCCGCACCGAAGGTCCTGGGTTCGATTTCTAGTTTGGTCCAATTATTTGTTTGATCAACAAATGTTTCTATCGGAGTTTGGGTGTTTTCTATGAATAATATGTATGTATTTAGAAATATATAAGTATGTATATCAGTCGTCTGGATATCATAGCAAACACAGGATTATTACCGTGATAATATGTAGCCGGTGTGTAAAACCGACCTCTTACTAATATTCCTGCAACGTTTTAGCTTAATCAATCCCCATACTTACATATTTCATTGCCCTCTGCCTAGTCCCTAGGATATGTAGCGTGATAATATATAGCCTATTTAAAGATCCTACCTCTAGATTTACTATTCAAGTAAAAGATTAATTAAAATAATTCAGTAGTTTCTGTATTTTGCAAAAATATGCAAACAGATTTTCATTGTTGTCTGCCGAGCTCCTAAAATATTTAGCGTAATAATATGTTGTCTTGGTGTAAAACCTATCTCTTAATAATATTCCTGCTACGTTTTAGTCGAATCAATCCACCGGTTTACACATTTTATTGCTCTCTGCTTAGCCCCTAGGATATGTAGCGTGATAATATATCGCCTATTTTAAGGCCCCACCTTTAAGTAATATTTGTGCAAAATTTGAACCAAATCTGTTCAGTACTTTTCGAGATCCTTCCGGACAAAGCAAAGCAAACAGACAAACAGACAAAAATTTTTTTGACTATATTTTTGGGTTCGGTATCTTACGTAGAACACCTAGCGAGTATTTTTTTTTAAATATTTCCAATGTACAGTTTTGGCTTTTCTATCATTTTATTATATGTATAGATATATTTTCCCCCACGTTAAAAAAAAGTCATTTTAACAATTAACTTTCGTCTATTCTACGAACCGTGAAATCAGTCGAGAACCAGTGCCGGTTATAAAGCCCTTAGTGCCTTAGTGACTCAGAATTAGGTATGTTCTTTCTTGACCTTGCGTGGTATCATAACTCAGAGCCCTTTCGTTTTATCGCTAACGTTCCTTGACCGTAGCTACTGGTCGATACATTTATCGACACGAGGTACGTCTGTGTTCTTAGGTACGTGTACTTCGCAATAAAACTATGTTTTTCTAACCTTATTTAGGTATTTAGGTGTGTACGGGTGAGCGCCGATTATTGTTCCTACAAAAGGCTGACATCGTGCACCCTCAAGAAAGAATTTGGATTTTATATTTCATCTGGCATCGCCCTAAGACTACCTCCTATCTGTTAAGTTTGTACCAATATTTTTACGTGTGGAAATTCTACATATGGATGCTATGCCGGACTCCTACCGACTATAAAACCACACGATACCTTGTTACAACTGTCTACGGCCGGAAGTTCCAGGTAAGCCCTCTGAAGGATGTCCTAGGGCTCTCGGCAGTTGTACTATACTATACGATACCCTTGCTTCGGGGAAACCAGGAATTTACCTCAAGCTCTTTATGTAGGTATGCCAATTTATATGGGACAAAAATACAAGTGGTGAAATGTGGGCTTCGCCAACTCCATGGGGGAATGGAGGGTGGCCATAAGGCGTTTAAGTCAAGAAGCGTACGATACGTTACGTAGAATCTTCGCCTACCGCTTTTCCGGGGTCAAATAATACCTCTTATAAGAAACCTTCCTTACAAAATACCGTGCATACATTATGAGATCACCAAGCGAGCGGTTGGCGAGTGACCGCCGACATAGTAAGTATTTTATCGAGAGACAGTACCTGAGTGATCCTCTGTGGAAAAATGTGCAGCAAGGCAGTAGGTTCGCTAGATGACGCTTCCTACCTGATGGAATAGTTTGATAGGAAACCCACGGCAACATCTAGAAAAGAAGCCGTGAGATCGGTCTCACCGGACTGTCTCTCTCTAACACGTCTTATTGTGAAACTTCAATACGATTGACGTTGTTATTTTCATTTTATTTCAAACTTTGAACAGATGATCCACGTGACCTAGTGACGTAGTTTCATGCAACAGAGTCACAGACTACAGACAAAGTCTCGAGATAAGCCCCTCTGCACTCTATTTTATAGGCATTCCCACCATTCTCACAGTCAACAAGACATTGGCCCTCAAGTAGACCAACCGATAAACGTGACTCTTCATGCTCAATTTAAAAAGCCCGAAGTCGAGTTCTGGAGTGGAGACCGCGACTTAGCAAACGTAGGGTAGGACGTACACCCGCCAAATGGACCGATGAAGGAAGGAAAGGTCGCAGGCTGGGACTGGATGCTGAAGGCGCAGGACCATGTGTTGTAGCGTAAATTGGAAGAGGCCTACGTCCAGGAGTAGACTGCTATAGCCTGATTTGATTTGATTAAGTCGAGGAGGGATATTCGTGAGCTGCCAAAGTGTTTACCAGTTTCAATGGTTCGACGGAGAAACGATCTTTTGAATCGCTCGCTTCTGATTCTCTCCATTGTATATGAGTGGCACCAGTTCGGGATCAGAAAGAAGAGGATGAGATTAATTATTTAATTTAGAGAGCTCTACAGGGCTCTGGGAGAGGTGAGTGAGAGGGAGGTTGAACCACGATCCTCCAGTGCATCTTCTGCTTACAGTAGGGCTAGTTTTCTCTTTTTCCCTATCCGCCATCTTTTACACGAACCGCGTACGCTTAGATTGTGGAATGATCTCCCTGCCTCAGTTTTCCCAAACGTCTACAGTATGGGATTCTTCAAAAAAGGGTCTTATGAATTTTTTTACAGGGTCGGCAGTGCGAGTGTGGCGCCTCTGGTGTTGCAAACGTCCATAGGCTGCGGTGACCACCGGTACATCTGGTGGGACCGTATGCTTGACTGCCACATTAGTGGAATAAAAAAAAAGAAGTAGCAGCGGGATACCATGAAGTTTTACTTGGTGCCATCACTGGCCAGTACTAAGGGCGTTATATCTTGCGGGTTCTAGACCGCGTGCGTGTGCTAGCATGCTCCACGGACTCCTAGTCCACAAATGCACGCAAGTGAGAAATCACATGACAGTGAAAGCGCCCTTAGGCTTCTCTTAGCGTGGTCAGTGTCACCACAATATAAATATAAGTATACAGTAGTGTCACTGAACCATTCAAATCAGCCCCACGAGTAAGTATTGCCAAGGCCGACGCATGGCGTTCACGGTGATTCCTGGCCACAATGTTGCTAAGAGAAATAGGTATGTAATAGGACAGCGAGACAACATGTCGCCACCACAATTTAACCCGAGGGTGTCGTAAAAGTACACTTTCGCTTAATGATCCAGTGTGTAGAGAAGGATAATTCGAAATGAAACTCGGTTGTCAGACTTGTCAGTAAAATGACGATCATAAGTAAAGTTGAAGGTCTTATGGGCGGCATGAAAGGTTTCGTCGGCGCAACCTGCGCCTGTCCATTTTAACACGGCAATAGGCACACCACCTATTACGTGGGACATAAATCTACGAGGTGCAATGTGGGCGTAGGTATACTATTCCCCCGCTTGCCCCTCCTTCCGGGGATAGAGGCGTAACTAGGTGTATGCAAAGACTTCTATATAAACTCAGTTTTTATAGAAGTCTTTGGGTGTATGTATGTAGGTACTTATGTAAGCACAATAACTAAACCGGTCTAGTGCGGGCAGTGCCAAAAAAATACCTACATTTCAACTGTCTAGCTACGGTTACCTACGGTTCATGAGATACAGCCTTGTGGCAGACAGACAGACAGCAGAGTCTCAGTAATGGGGTCCGGTTTTACCCTTTAGGCACGGAACCCTAAAAACTAAATAACCACCCTCGATTCATCATCATGCATGCATGAAAAGAAAAATGAAAGTTGAAGAAGCAAGTGAGGTGTGTATGGACCGTGCCGTGTGGCGCTCGGTTCTTTCTGCCTACCCCGCAAGGGATTTGGCGTGATGATAGTATTGTATAGTATAGATTCATCATCAGAAAGCAAACACATCAGTCATTCTTGAGTCATGTAATTTTGTACACATCGCCTGCTGAAATTCGAATTTTCGGCAAATCTCGAATACTTCGGTTCGCGGTTCAATACCTACACATTTTATAGGCTTTATAACATGGTAACCATGGTAATATTAACAGGAAATTATAGCAAAAAAACATACCTGATATTTTGTCGTGCGATAACACCTCTTCAAGTACAGCTCGGCATTCATCCAAGCGTGAAAAATCACTCGAATCGATAACAAAAATTACACCGTGCACTTCGCTGTAATATTGCGACCATATTTGACGGAAATGAGGGCCGCCGCCTAAGTCGTAAATAGTCACTGGGGTATCTTTATGCACAAGATTCACAGCTTTAAAACCTACAGTCGGCAGAACTTTATCATCTTTTTCACCAGCTAGGTTATTGACAGTTTTTGTTTTTCCCGCGTTATCAAGTCCTATCAATATTAGCACGATGTGGCGACGCTGGTTGCGACGCCGAAAAATGTTACCACAACAGTTTCCCATTATAAACACAACTTATACAACTAGAATAACGATAAAAAACACTTTTTCATAGCATAAATACGCGTGTTTCGAATTTGAATTTGTCACCAGTGGCCATTTGTAAACAAAAAAGTTTTGTTGACACAACGGTTACCAATAGCAATTGAGATAAAAGTGGCCAGTGTTATCATTGGTCTATTCTCTATACTCTTTTGTATTTTTTTTATTTTACGGCAAATATGCAAAGACTTCTATATAATGAGGTATATAGAAGTCTTTGCAATTATGTACATACGAATGTACTTAATTTACATCGTATTTATTTTAATTTTGTACGTAACTGCATAATAATCTTAAAAAAGAAATATTTATATTTATTGTCCAAATAATCATACTCTGTTATTTTATAGCGGAGACTCACAAGGAGGAGGAAGCCCGGAGGGAGGGTCAGGGGTCAACGGTTTTATCAATTTTCTTATTACTAGTACTGCCATCTCTTTGAAAAATTATGAACTAAGAATTGAATTGTTGAAATGAAACTATTATTTATGAAAATCTATTTTCATTGTTCCACCTGGGATGGGACATGCTTCCGAGGAGTACCTACCTAAACCAAGTGCCCGGGGCTCAAACCATTTAACTTAGTCTAAGGGCCGGGGCGCTCGCTCGCTATCGCTAGACATAATGTGTATGGTGTATGCAGTATGGGTAATAAGGGACCGAGGGTAATTTTAGTAGGTTCGTGTCCGGCATGACATTCATGAGGATTTCCACATAATAATAAATGGTAAGTACTTAGCTCAAATGTTCAGACGACGGATTCTTTACTTTTGAAACTGAAGAAATATTCTCGATCATTTTAAAGCTAACTTTAATAAAACTCGACCTTGAAACAAAAAATACGTAAAATATCACTTGTTTTCAATCGTGGTTCATTCTATAGGGCAGAGCTTCCCAAACATATTTGTTCTGCGACGCTCTTGGGACTCGGTCATTTTTAAACGACACACACACACACACACACACGAAGATAGATATTTTTGTATTACGGTTTAAATTAATTTACTGTTCATGCAGCTACTTTATTCACAACACAATAAATATAAAATTGATTACAAAATATATATAGGTATGTACGTCGTCACGATCGTCTGCTTCAAGGAGACAGCTGTATTTAAAGTTTTAAACAAATACTTTTTTGTAAATTAAAGGCCACAGATGTTTCACTTGCGTAGATATGAAGAATAAGAATACATTTAAAGAAGTCTCACTCAAGTAATCAAGGCGTGCGTGAGGTGTAGGTATTTTATTTTAGGGTTGGCAGTTTTGAAGAAAGAACGCTCTTGACTACTCTTGACCAATATGAGTCTTTCAAGAAACTGGTAGGGATATGAATTGTTCCCGGGACATCCTTCCGAGGGTTTACTCGTGGCTCCCAACCACAGGCTGTTAGGCGTTACGTGAGGTTTTTTAGTCTGTAAGAGTCCGGCATAACATCCTCTGGGGATTTTCCCAAAAAAAAGGGATATGTATTGTGTGATTGAGTTGTTCAATATTTTTCTTTTTTTTTGGACCTGGATACCAACTCATACATACAGATAATATACCTATTATATTCTGTAGCAAAGGGAAATACTCTTTCTTGCCCGTGGTACTACCAGTGGTACTACTAGTAAATACAGCTTGACAAACGAGTACGTATACTTACAGGGTCAGCAGCGCGAATGTAACGCCTCCGGTGTTGCAAACGTCTATACACTACGCTGGTCACCATGCTAGTGGTATAAAAAAAGAACATATGGATTTACCTTCGTTACCTGTACCAGTAGTAACACTGGTATTTTTTTTTTGCACAGGATTTTTATTTCCTTAGAGGAGGAAGCGCTCGTGGCCCCGCGGACTCAGTGTTCTGTAAACGATCACTGCAGTAAGCAACTTTCACTATAGCCGGTCCATGGGTGACCATCCATGTGATCACTTTGTGACATTTATTTGAGCGTTTCCGTGCTTCGGAAGGCACGTTAAGCCGTTGGTCCCGGTTGCCAGTAAAATGGCAGTCGTTTAGCTAAGTTGAAGGCTTTATTTCAACAGCAGTCACAACCTGCGACTGTCCATTTAAACACGGCAATACGGCTCACCACCTATTACGTGGGCCAAATTATACAAAGGTTAAATGTGGGCATATAATATGCCTCTGCCTACCCCTTCGGGGATAAAGGCGTGACCATATGTATGTAGAGGAGGCACTAGCAGGGGTGGATTAGGCTATGATTATTAAATGAGAATTTTCAAAAGAAATTTTGGGCCAGTATGTTTCGTACGTCACTGACTGCTGTGGCAACCTTACAACAGCTGTAACTGATACCTACGGTGAATTACTGAATAGCTAACGAAAACCATCAATAGTTACTACTATAATAATTATGTTATCTTTGGTTGGTATGTACTTGTACTTGCTACTTAATATTCTACTTCCGTATAATTGCATACATAAATTATACAATATTCACTAGGTACTTTTGTACTTGTACATCGAAACAAATATTAACATTATTGACGTACTATATTCTCTGCCTCTGTGGCCTGTGGCGCAGTCGGTAGTGTAACCGCTTGCCGCGCTGGAGGGAGGTCCTGGGTCTGATTCCTGAGTCGGTCTAAATATTTGTGTGATTCACAAATGTTTGTTTCGGCGTTTAGGTGTTTTCTATGTAAAATACGCAATGACGTATTATAACTAGACACGTCATGCACGAACATCACGCGGCTTTCAAAAACAGCAATCTTTTATACATTTAAAATAAGAATTTCTATAAAATATCTATGGTAGCTAGAGATGGGAATTTGCCCGGAAAAAACCCAAATGTGGGAAAAAACCGGGAAAAAACCCAGGGAAAAAACCCGATTGGGAATTTATGCGGGTTTTTTCATATTTAGCATATGTAACTACTAGGTAATGTATAGTTACATGTATATATCATTTAGTACGCACTATTTCAGTATTACTAACTAGTTAGAGATAATCTAACTTTGTTTATTTTAGCCCCTCTCTATAAAATAGATTGCAGAGGGGCTTATGGCGAGACTTTGTATGAAGTCTGTGACTCTTTTGCATTATATTATGTCACTAGGTCACGTGGATCATCTGTTCAAAGTTTGAAAGAGAATAATATCTAATAACAACGTCAATCGGAGTGAACTTTCACAGAGGGGCAGTTGGGTGAAACCGTCTCAATGCTTCTTGTTAATAATTCAATAAATAGTAACGTTTTAATATTCTGTGCTATCTAATCAAATATAATGAAATTAAATAAAAAGCCTGTCTCTGTGCGTGTATTCATCCGCTCTTAGCGACAAGTAACCCGAAACTACGAACGCGCGAACGCCAACCTCCACCATCTGAGGACAAACAATAATTCGGACAGCAGGGCTCTGCCTCTCTGCATAGCTCAAGCGTGTCAACCTGTCAACTGAGTACATTGCGGAGTCATCCCAATGATGAGAAAAGTATTCGACGCAGGGGCGAATCTGCGTCTTGTAACTACTGCTAACATCTCTGATGTGGCGTGAAGTACCGCCTCACCTTATTTAGGACTCCTAGTTTCCGCGAGGCCAGCATAACTCAACTCTCTATGTAGTTTTTGTGATTGAGCTCACTCCGGACGTCTATACCTACCGAAGATCTCCAGAATGTCCTTTAGTGTAGTAATGTTCTGAAGAGAGGGTAGGGGTAGAAATAGGGACTTCTTAGCTATAAACGCGCACGCCTGTGATTCTCTGGCATTGTACTCGACCAAGTTGTATGAGCCCAATGGCCAATGCGACCCAGGTCCCAGTCGAGATCGGCCACGAGTTGCCGTCTCTTTTCCTCCACGTCGCGTCACCCATCAGCTGGACGGCCAGAATAGCTCCCATGCAGAGTACTATCATCCGCATAACAATGAATGTATCCAAGCAAGGGACAGCATGTCATAGATATGCGGAAGAAAGAGAGTTGGGGACAATACCGATCCCTGTGGTACTCCTGCATTAACCTGCAAAAATCAGGAAGCCTGACCATCACAGAGAACCCGTATACCATTTATGTAACCATTAATGTCATAGAGATTATATGGATATATGGAAAATTTTATCTGAAATGCAGAAAATTTTATCAGATGCAGAGTCCTTTCCACCAAACTACCGGGAGTTTGGTGGAAAGGACTCTGCACTGCAACTCCAAAATGCTGAGTAGGGTTGCAGTGAGTACGTATTCTAACTACTCTCTATACTTCAGTATCCACTGAACGATCATTTAGCACGAATGCGCATATACATAGTCGCAAACGAAATAGATTGACTACACTACAGACATGGCAGCAAAATAGCTTTTATATCGTATAATAGAAACCTGGGTAATTCTAGAAGCTTTGCAGCGGTGTCGTATTGATTGGCGATATATCGAGGTGATGAGGTGCTTGTATGATACCGCTAAGAAGACCAATCCCACAGCCCTACTCAGAGGTGTGGGACAGGGAGATGCTATATCTCCTAAGCTCTTCACTAATGCGCCTGAGGGCGTCTTCAAGTCGTTAGACTGGAATGGATGGGACGTGAATATAACCGGTTAATGTATCTACACCTTCGGTTTGCTGACGACATCGTTTTAATAGCGCTGGAACAGGTGAGCGGTATGCTGCATAGTCTTAGTGAAGAGTCTCGACGTGTTGGCCTCAGCATGAACCTGGACCAAACCAAGGTCATGTTCAATGAGCATGTCGTGCCGGGACCAATATACGTTGAACGATCGAGGCTTGAGGTTGTCCATGAATGTACCTACCTTGGGCAGGTAGTCACATTTGAAAAACGAGTAAACTGGATAAGGAAATAGCCAGAAGGATTCGCTTGGGCTGGGCAGCCTTCACCAAACTGCGCCGGATTTTCTACTCGCCGATACCGCAATGAATGAAGACAAAAGTCTTCAACCAGTGCGTTCTACCAATTATGACCTACGTTGCCAAAACGTGGACACTAGGAGTGGGGCTAGTTCACGCCCTTAAGGATACGCAACGAGCGATGGAACAAGCTATTCTTGGAATCTCTCTGAGGGATAAGATCCAAAATGCTATCCCGCATCTTTGAGGGGCAGAAAGAGGCGGCGCAGTCCTACTTACTCTCTCTGGTCTCCAGCGAGAGAGTGTCTAAGTCCAGACCTGCCACGATCGAGGACCTGGCGCTATTGCGCCCACGCTATGTATTCTACCAGTGTTTTTCCCGCGCTCCCCGCAGTGCTGGCACTCGGCCATGGTTTCCCGCTGTATTTGCCACAGATACTTACCGAAGCTCCCGTGGGATACGGGAATAATACTTACTGGAAGTATCTGTGACAACCTGTAGGAGAGAGCACCGTGCGTGTCTCCTCTCCAGCCACTCATCCATGACCGGTCTGACCGCCGCGATTGTGGTGAATCCCCCCCCCCCCCCCCCCCTTTGGTTGCTCAAGTCGCACCTTCCATGTCTTCACGGTTTCCTGGTAGACCTGGGACCGTCGAGCCTAGATTTCTCGAGACGCAGGCAACAGCTAGTGCCCTAGATGCATCGGCGCAAAGTATGTGCGCATCGCAAAGTACCTATTTTTCGTTGCATTTGTCCTAAAGATAATAAAAGAATGTTTATATTTTTCGGATCGTCAAAGAATGAAAATTCCCGTCTATTGGGTTTTTTCCCGCATAAATACCGGGTTTTTTCCCAAACGGGAAAAAACCTGGGTTTTTTCCCTTTGGGTTTTTTCCCTCCGCCCATCTCTAATGGTAGCATGTATGAAAAGTAAGGCAATTGCCTGACTTTTTATTGCCATTTTTCAGTGTTGGTAACGTATCTATAGTTTTTATATATCATTTATAATACGTAGGTAGGTACTTTACTTTAGTAACATATAAGTATGTCTATCAATCGTCTAGATTCCATAGCACAAGCTTATATTAGCTTAATTTGGGTTAGATGATGTTGTGCGGGATTGTCCACAAATATTTATTTATTTATTATTATACTACCTGTTTAACACGGTTGCACTTCAAATCTAGGTCCCTTAAATAATTATCAAAAATATAGGTATGGACTTCATAGATTTAGAATTTTTCGCTACTCTCAATCTAAATCTATGCTACAGCCTTTATTGACATTTACAATTACTGCTCCACTCCTTTAGGTAGTAGTATGATGATGCAAGTAGAATTTTTAAAATCAGGTTAATAGTTATTACCCCCGACATCCAAACTCACTGATAATCCCTTTGTCCACTAAAATACATTAATCTTGTCAGTTGTCTTAAAGTAGAAAAAATAAAACAATTCAATAAAAATACATTATAGAACATTTATTTTGAGAAAAATAATATTCACCATAAATACAGGTACAATTTCCACGTAACATTTTCTATTTACAAAGCTCAATAAGATTTATAAATAAATACGAATTTAAAATGCGCGCCAATTATAATCAACGGCCATCTTGGATTTGTGTTGCCAGTATAAGAAATAAAATTAACTGAATCTCACAAGAATTGTGTCGCCATTTTTGACAGAAAAATAGGCGAGATCTTTCATTACGTTATCTAAACATATTTCTGCGCCTTGCATTTGGTCATCTAATAAATACAAAGTAGGGTTTCCTTTATATACGCCTTTGGAGAACAATCTTTGTGCGAGTGTGACCAGTTTTTGAACAAACATGCTGGATGGGAATTTCTTTTTTAATGTCTTGCCGGTTTCGTCTGTTAGTATAATTTCCAGTAGCTGAGATGTGAGAGTCGTGGTTTTTGGTTGTTTTACCAGTAGGCTGTCGTCTGGGATACCGTATTCTGAAAGAAAAAAAATACTTTACTAAGTGGGTTCACTGCCCACTTAGTAAGTTGAAGATTTTTGTATGAATTATAGCATAAATAAATAAATATTCTGGAACATTTCTTTTGGTTAAAAAACCAGCCCAGTGCGAGTTGAACTCATGCATTAGGACTCTGGTCAAAAAGTCACGTTTGTTGTATAAGTAACCTCTTTTTTCTGTTTTTGGTATTTCTTTGAGAGAAAGAAAGAAAGATTTTTGACTTTGATATAATACAGCCTGGAGACAGACAGACGGCGGTCTCAGTTATACCACAAATTAGAGATAGTACATGGAAACCTACATACTAAATTCGCTGAGGCTACGCACACATCGACAACGCTCACAGAGTTCACAGACACGAGGTCAAACATGTTCATAGTAGTTTTCGATACTGATTTGTGCGCGAGTGTGTGTAGCAGAGGGTAGGTGTGAAAAAAAGTAAATACATGATATTTCCATCTGTACTATCGAATTTGTGCTAATAGCAAAGATAATATAATAGTATTAAGTACATACAGATCGGCAACTCCCTGCCTCCCACTGAGTAAGCTTCCCCATCCCCCCACCAAAGTTGATGTGTCTATTGTCGTGTTAGTACTTGAGAGAGTGTCACTGCGTTGCATTACGTATTACTACCTACGTACTTTGTGTTATTGCTTTGGTTTAATTTGTGCTCAGCCGAAGGTAGACTTGAAAAAAAAAGTACCTACATACATGAGATTGCGTTCTGTTCCTTATTATTTTGTTTCCATAGCTAGTGTCCCTAGTATACTCACACACACATTCAAACTTGATTCAAGCATTCACATGATATATTAGTGTGGGTGAAAACGAACATTTTTGTATGGAGTTTCCGCCTTGTGGTAATAGAGTCATTTTCACCACGTTTTGGAACCCTAAAATTGGTATACTTATTGCAATAGCTTTGCGCAAAAATGTAAACAAACACATTTGATCCTATATATCCATAGTTACTTGCAATTGAGTATTCACCCTGATTATATTCCAGTATCCAGGAGTCATACAGTGTTCTTACAATCATTTCGACACCAAATAATTTCTTTATGACAGTTTATTTTCATTTAAAATACCTACTCTGGATAGTAAAAAATTCAATGATTTTTCTTCTCATCTGTCTTAGACAACGATTGTCAAAACATGACATGTTTACATTATTGCCAGATCGGGCAGGATTGGAATATACTGGGTGTAACAAAATTACCTCTCCAAATTTCATGAGATGACTTGGCATCGGAAATCAAATACAAATATTTAATAAAAAAGGGGGGTAAATTTTTTAATTTTTTTTCAATTTTTTTTTGTCGCACGTTAAGAATTCATTTTTTACCGCGGCAATTCGAGGTAACATGGTCGCCGTGGCAAAACAAACACAGAGCACCCGTCTGGCTGTCGTTGTCGCTTTCTACTGTCGCTCAGTACCGATAGAAAGGGTAAAAATAGGATAAAATAGGACCTTTAGAACGGCTTTACGGATAAAGTATGCATGTGATTTTTTTTTCTTCGTTTTTGTAATGTTTTCTGACTGATGTCACGTCACGTGACGAAATTTGGATAGGTAATTTTGTTACAAGCTCGTGCACCTGCTGAACAACGGACGAGGCTCTGACGGCGGCGGTCCATTTCAACACGGCGATGGGCTCACCACCTGTCACGTGGGACCAAATTGTACACGGTGAAATGTGGGCCGGTATAGGCCTCTGCCTACCCCTTCGGGGATAAAGGCGTGAGTATATGTATGTATGTATGTATGTATGTAATTTTGTTACACCCAATATACTTACTGTCAATAAGTTGTGTAAATCTGCAATGTTCGAGGCAAAAGGCGTGTAAGGAAGCGGGCTCCGCTTTAGCCAGCTTCCACTCGGCTCCGTAACGCTTCATGTAGTCGTACTCCGCACCGCGGCGTAACTCGCGCGTTATTGTGGAGCCGTTCAGTTCCTGGGAATGTTAAGAAGATTTATATGAACACTAGCTGAGCCCGCAACTTCGTTTACGTCACATAAGGTGTATGAAAGGAAAGGTATTTCTTCATCAGAGTCATCAAGCAGCGTCTGAAACTGCCCTGTTTGCTCTTTTATGATTAAGCCAACACGCCAGTTTAGGTTCACTCACATTCAAAGAAACCCCTACAATTAAAATTTTCAAAATATCTGATTCTTAAAAGTGTTATAACTCTTTTGTTTCTAAACCGATTCACATAAAACAAAAGCTAAATGTTAACCGGAGCAAACCTCAACACAATAAAAAAAACCGCATTGCAATCGGTTGAGCGGTTACTGAGATTAGCGTGCACAACCGTACAGACAAACAGATATACAGACATACAGACATACAGACAAACAGACAAAAATTCTAAAAATCATTGTTTTGGGTTCTATTGCGTTCATAAAGCCCCCCTATAATATTTTTTCTTATTTATCTTCCATGTACAGACAGCGACCTGTTACGATTTTATTATATGTATTGATATGGTCACGCCTTTATCCCCGAAAGGGTAGGCAGAGGCATATTATGTGCCCACATTTCACCTTTGTATAATTTGTCCCACGTAAATAGTGGTGAGCCGTATTGCCGTGTTTAAATGGACAGGCGCAGGTTGTGACTGCCTGCTGTTGAAATAAAGCCTTCAACTTGGCTTAACGACTGCCATTTTACTGGCAACCGGGACCAACGGCTTAACGTGCCATCCGAAGCACGGAAACGCTCAAATAAATGTCACAAAATGATCACATGGATGGTCACCCATCCATGGACCGGCCACAGTGAAAGTTACTTACTGCAGTGATCGTTTACAGAACACTGAGTCCGCGGGGCCACGAGCGTTTCAATGTTAAGAAGATATTACATATACATACATACAGCAGAGGCATATTATATACAACTAGCTTATGCCCGCAGCTTCGCCCACGTAAAATTCCACTTCCCGTGGGAACTTATTCCCGGGATAAAAAGTAGCCTATGTGTTATTCCAGACTATAATGTATCCCTGTACCAAATTTCAGCCAGATCCGTTCAGCCGTTCGAGCTTGAAAGAGTAACAAACATCCACACTTACAAACTTTCGCATTTTTAATATTAGTAAGAAGTAAGATACAACATTGTTAGAATTTGTCCCACGTAATAGGTGGTGAGCCGATGGATAGGCGCAGGTTGTGATTGCCCGCTGTAGAAATTTTTCAAGCTGCCCATGAAGCCTTCAACTTTCTTAACGACTGTCAATATAATGACAACCAGGACTAATGGTAATAAATTACACTATCAAAGAAAATATTACAAAGTGGTCACCCATCCAAGGATAATCCGCAACAGAAGTTGCTTACTGCAGTGATCACTTCAGGATAATCTGTATTGCTAATAAATAAATAAATAAATAAATATTCACGGACATTTCACACAATGCTATCTGATCCCAAAGCAAGTAAGCTAGGAATAACCTGCTTGTGTTATGGGTATCAGACCACGGATATTAATACTTATATACTTTTAAATACATACATATTATACATAGAAACACCCAGACTCTTGAGACAAACATTAATGGGTCACACAAATATTTGTCTCCGGTGGGAATCGAACCCACGACCTCCAGCTATAAATGATAAGAAAAGGTAAATGTTACCAGTAGTGTATCAATCTTGGCGGTGATGAGTTGTGAGCCGGTGTCGTAATCCTCAGTGTCCTGGATGGGGTTCCGCAAGAAATATAGCTTCTTCAGACGGTGCAGTTTGTTCAGTTCGCTCAATGATCGCCACTGGAACAAATTTACACACAATTATTTTAAAAAAACCAACCAAGTGTGATTCGGCCACACGGACAGAGGGTCCGTACCAAAAAACGGCAAAAAATCACGTTACTTGTACGGGTGTCCCCTTAGATATTATTGATATTTTTATCTTACAATTTTTTGCTAAAGCGGCAACAGATATATCATTTGTGAAAATTTCAGCTCTCTAGCTATCATACATACATATAGTCACACCATTATCCCCGAAGGGGTAGGCAGAGGCATAGAATAAGCGCACAGATCGCGTCAATCACAGTGTTGTTTATTTAACTAAATTCAACATCTGTATATTTTGTACGTACCTACTTCACAGATAACAATTTTTGGATCTGTAATTAGTCGGATTACAAGGTACTCCTAAGTAAAAAATCCGAACTACAGGGGGTCTTGGAGAGCCCTCTATAATCTGACAAATTGGACATTCCGACACTGTATTTAGTTTGTGAAAAAATCATTTATTTAAACATTTTCATACAAAAAGCTATACTCACATCATTAATCCTGTTCCTATTCAAAAACAGCACCTCCAAATTCTCAAACACATCCACCTTCTCATTAGGATCATCATTAAACCTGATTTCCGTAATCAAACAGTCGTTCAAGCTCAAAACTTTCAAATTTTTCAACATCCCGAGATTCATAACCTCAAACCACGAATCCAACGGGTTCCCATCCAGCCTTATAGTGGTTAAAGTCCTCATGGTAAACGATGGTGGTATGATTCTTCTGATTCTGTTGTAAGCAGCGATAATTTCATTGATTTTGGGCCATAGGTGGGATAGGGAAAGAATATCGGCCCATTCATAGTCGCAGACTGAAATGTTAAGTTTCTCGAGGCTGGCAAAGCTGATGGATAGCTGGGTTAGAGTTTCTTCTGGCATGTCGATGGCCATACGGTTCTTGCTGGAATTATAAAAGCAGCATTATAAACAAACTGTTATGAATATTGTACTTCTAGCGTACCAATCTCTACTTAATCAGCCTAGAGTAGCTAAAGTAGACGTCGGTCTACTCTAGCTACTCTAGGCTGATTAAGAGAGTCGTCTCTTTATTGTATTTCTGTGGCATACTAAAAATTAGAGTGATGCGTACAGGTGTGCGTTAATGCGTCCGAACTGCTTGGTCGGGCCACTGTAACTCCCAAATGGCTTGAAGTGTATGTTAATTGATAAAATCTGAACTTCATGCTGAACCGAGCTGATTACATTTTGGAAGAGTGATTGACCTTACAGTACTATGTTGGCCATACAAGTTGCTACAAGGTTTTATTAGAATTTTCCTTCTCTTCCTCATACCTTCGTATTATTTGCAGGTGCAACCACTTGCAGGTAAAGCTGGCTAGAGTCCTAGTGCAGTTTTTAAATATATGCAGCAAGTTCCATTCAAATCAAATCAGCCTCTCCCAATTTACGCTACAATACACCGTCTTTTCAAGTTTCATTAAGGCCATCAATCAACAATGCTGCAGCTCCTAACAGATCTGTTTATAGTCAAGAGACTGATCGCAGATGAAAACACAAAAAAAAAACATCAATGCCAGCAAAGCATTTGCAATCACATGGTTTGCTATATCTCTTTCCACATATTACCTGACGTCCAGTTCCCTAAGATCCGGCAGTTGAGCAGAAAGCTGGATAACCTCGCGCCAGTTGGAGAACAGATTGCGCGACACGTCCAGACTCCTCACGTTGGGACATAAGCCTGCTACATCCCCTGGCTTGGCTACGTTCTGGTCGTGCACGCAGACTTCTAAGAGGCGGTCGAATTTTCTAAAGTAAAGGTGCAGTTTTAATAATTGAGATGGTCTTTCTGGTCTTAACTTACACGACATCGTCACCCCAATTCATCGCGAGGGCGTCATAAGAGGCGACAAACGGAACACTTTCGCAAAACGATCCATTGTGTAGAGAAGGAAAACTCGAAATGAAACCCGGTTGTCAGTAAAATGACAATCGTTAAGCCAAGTTGAATGTCTTATTGGCGGCTTAGAAAATAGCAATATGCTCAGCACCTATTATGTGGGTCATAAAACTATAAGGGGAACTGTGGACATTTAGTATGCCTCTGCCTACCCCTTCGGGGATAGGCGTGACTATAATGTATGTACCTATGTATGTATGTAAAAAGCGTATAAATTGCAACATAGGTGAATGAAAATATTTGTTGGAATGTTTGATCAGGAATGAGAAAGAGAGTAGGCGAGGTTGATTATCACTCTAGTTCTAGTATATTACAGTCCAAAATAACAAAAAAAGATAGAGGTTTAAAAATTGTGGGGCAGAGCAGCCCTAAAAATTCAATGCTCGCTCTTACTGAATTTTTAGGGCTGCTCCGCACGTTTTGCTGTTAATAACTTGTAAAATCATTAGAACATTCACATAGCAAAACCGTTGAAAACTTTACGCCTTAAGGTGGATACCTTAATAAAGTTCATGACCATACACATATACACCTTTTTCCATGTGATCATTGTCACATAATCTCTGCCTACCCCTAAGCGAGACAGGTGTGATAATATGTATGTGAGAGAACAGTTCTTACAGTTGAACATAGGACATAAAAGGAATACAGTTCAATGTCTTTGCACATTGAACATGCATGATAAGTAGGCATTGACAATAACATGTATTATTATCATGAAATCAACAGAACTGCATCACGAGGTCGTGGGTTCGATACCCACAGAAGACAAAAATTGTGTGATCCATAAATTCTTGAGAGTCTGAGTGTTTCTATCTAAACTAATATTATAAAGAGGAAAGATTTGTTTTTTTGTTTGTAACGAATAGGCTCCGGAACTACTGGACCAATTTGAAAAATTCTTTCACTGTTGGGAAGCTACACTCTTTGCGGTGAACATAGGCTATATTTTATTCCCGTATTCCCACGGGAACGGGAACTACGCGGGTGAAACCGCGTGACGTCCGCTAGTTAATGAATAATCACAAAAACGACTGTGCCTATTTCTAAAATTCTTTTACAGATGGAAAGCTACATTCACCCTAAGTAACATACCTATAGTAGAGTCATACATTCGCTGGTCACTTATAAAAACTCACTGTTTCTGATGAATCTTCTCAAAGCCAACCATTTCTATGAATGGAGCACCCATCTCCCTCTTCCACTCATTGATGACAGTCCTTCGGTGAGCTGCCACTGTCTCGTCCTGAAAGAATAACCAACAGAATTAAATAAATCCCTACTAATATTGTAAATGCGAAAGTAACTCTGTCTGTCTGTCCGTTACGCTTTCACGCCTTAACGGCTGGAGCGATTGAGATGAGTTTTGGTATAGAGATAGTTCGAGGCCCTGGGAAGGAAAAGTTTCTCTGGCTTTCAGTAAATTCGTCAGTAGTAAATTGAATGAGAATAATAAGATTAAATTATCGATGTAAATAGGGTGGGATATAACTTGAACATCAAAGTAAACAGCCTAACCCTCTACTTTCTACCATTCTGTCTGATTTTACAAGCTTTTGTTTGTACGATGTGTATGAGATAAGTCTAGGTGTGCTCGGGAGAGTTTCTTCTATAGTACTGCATGTAAAGTACTCAAAATTTTTGGATGCGATTGAGAAATTTTGATTACAATGAAAAGGCTTCATGACTTAGGCAATAAATATTTATCCAAACAGAATCATCATAACTGACTGAACTTTGACTGCCTCTGTGGTGCAGTCGGTAGAGATACCGTCTGCGGCGCTGGAGGTCGTGGGTTCGATTCCCACCGGAGACAAATATTTGTGTGACCCATAAATGTTTGTCTCAAGAGTCTGGGTGATTCTATGTATAATATGTATGTATTTAAAAGTATATAAGTATTAATATCCGTGGTCTGATACCCATAAAACAAGCAGGTTATTCCTAGCTTACTTTGGGATCAGATAGCGTTGTGTGAGATGGCCGTGAATATATATTTTTTATTTATAAGTTAAGTTATAAATGGAAAACCAGTTATACAAATTAGACACACAATTATTGTGGTTTTTGATTTACAGATATTAAATTGCAAATGCCAGAAACTAGATAACAAACTATGTATTTGAAATCTATTTTCTGTAACTCAAATGTCTACAATTTAATGTCCACAGTAGCAATAAATCAATATCATTGTACAAAGTTATTGCAAACGGGATTCAAGTTCAAAGATGCTGTCACTGGACAATTTTAGTAATAAATACCTATGACAACTTTGTTTTTATTATTGTGGTATGTACATGGTGAACTTAATGACTCCAATACAAACTTACTTCATATTTCATTCAGAAATTGGAACATTACAATATTGAATCAATACAGACCTTGGCAAACACGAATATACTTAAAAGTAAGCTCATAAGTCATAACACACCCACATAAAATACTTAATGTAAGTCTAGAACATTTGATACACATACAACAACAACTCTGAAGGCTGTGTGGGTGGTATGACCTAATGAGACCATTCAAAGTAAAAAGAATATTTAAAAAAAGATAAACTACATTATTCTGACTAAAGCTACACTCACTCACCTCTCTGTCTCCATAGTACATCTGAATAGCGTCAGCACAAGTCCTAAATGAACTTATTTTGTTAGGACGAATAAATGAACCTGCGCCAGGTTTCGAAGTTTTAAAATACTGAACGTCATCCAAAGATCCATCATGCTTTCCTCTGGTAGGATTATCCCACTCTACTCCGTACCAGACACCTTTATACCCTTGCACTTCACCAATATATTTCACTGTGCCAAAATCTTCATTACACTTTACTCGACTACCAATATGAACTTGTATGTCGTTCTCGTCAGGACCATTGTGGCTGTCCATGGTGCCGTTGCAAAATTTTGGTATTAAGTTTACAGGCATTGCGCCCACCATTATTTTTGTGTTTCGAAAAAGGAACTGTTTATCAAAAGAAAAACAGGCTGACTTTATACTTTCCCGAGAACTGTTGTCATTTACTGTCAAAGATGTTTTTTATGTGTCAAACTGCCAAACTGTTTTTTTTTTGCTAGCTAGAACAAGTAGAACAGAGTACTCATACATAAAGAGAACAGAGTACATTTTGAAACAGTTTTGTGAAAAAGGGAAATAATTATTGTGAAAAATCTATGCTGCATTTAAAGGAATTTTTAGTTATTTATTATTTTACAATATAAACACAAACCACAAAATTGAAACCCTAAACGGAAAATAAGTAAAGAAATAATTTTAAAAATCCATTATTAAATCAATCGCCGCTATTCGGCAAAAGATGGCAGCACAGCACATATAAATTGTATCTGTTTTATTGTTCATAATGGAACAGGCTAAGGTCAGAGCCCATGTTGCCTAGTCTTTGTAAATGTATATTCTTTACCAAGACAGGGGGTTTTGTCTCTTTAATTTACTCATCGGAAATTTTATTCGTGCAATTTTATTTTTACTAGTTCAGCAATACAAATCGCCTTTATGAGCCGTGGACCACTCTTGTATTTTCGAATGTTTACTAACTCCTAGCAGATTTACATAGCTTCCAACCGTAGATCTTTTGATCTTCCTGTGAACTTAAATGTTTATATCCAAATAAGTAATATTTTTTTAGTCAAATATAAATAAAAATAGTAAAAGACTAGCATTAGAGCCTGGAGAGACAAAATTGGAGTACTTGGTGAATACTTAATCCACCCAAATAAAGTCCCCGATTAGGGATGAAAAGTGTAAATTTGCGTTCCGAATTGTACTCTTAGTTTCGAAGCCGCCAATTCAACAGTCATTGAATGTATGATGTCGAGGCATTATGCGGATCAGAAATGTATTTTGAGGGTGTGAGTCGGACATCATCGAATTAGGATTTGCGCCGTCAGGTTCAATGTTCCATTTATTTTCATTCGCGGTCTCGGCACAGAGTATATTGAATATATGGAGATAGAGTGTAAGCTCGATGGTTGGCGATTGCAGCGCCTCAAGCGACTAGGGACAGAGTTAAAAATTTCGTATACATAACCATAACCAAAGTACCGTAAATTGGGGTGAATAGGGATTGAGAGGTGAATAGGGATATAACCAGGAAAGTTTTTCGACGCTCAATATTAATTCTAAATTCATTACAAATTCTCTAATTTTTTTGTGGTGAAATAGTAGAATGTTGAAAGAATACATGGCAGCACTGAATATGCATGTCATTAGCTGCTAACCGTCAAAAATCGTTATTGAAAATAACTTCCAGTGGCAGTAATTATTTTCGTGTTAGAAACTTTGCTTTCATAAATTAATTTGATATTAATAAAAGACGACTGTGACTTACAAACGTTATTTAGTGTTTGGGCCACCATATATATTAAAGGTAAGTCTCAGTTGTTAATTTATTTTATTGTTTTTGTTAATTTAGAAATATCATGTAAAATCTGTTGTCTTTGAGGTGAATGGGGATGCCTTATATATGATTAACAACGAAAGAGAGGTCAATTGGGATGAGAATAACTTGAATAGGAATGACTTAAATATGAATAGGTACGGCTTTGCAGGGTTGTCACTAAACAGTTATAAAACATTCTTTTTTATATAATGTCTATGTAGGTAAGAATTTGTAAGAATTAATGATATTTTTTTCTAAAACTTTTATTTAATTACTAATGCAGTGTTTTTTGAAGTGATAACTTTTCAGCGATGTTTTAATTTGAAAATTTATTAAACAACAGTAAAAAGAGACAGAATGACGAACTTTCATCCCCGGTTTCCCCCCTTTTATTCCTTTGTTCGCAATAAAAGGTAGTATATGTATGTTCTCAAGGTTTATTCTACCTTTGCACCAACTTTTATCAAGATCGGTTCAGTAGTTTACGCGATAAAGCAAGAGTTACCTACTTTCGCATTTAAAATATTCGTGTGGATCTGATAAGTAATTCAAACAAAATAAATAGATGTGTAAATTCATTATTACAACCAAGTAGTGACAGCCCTAGCAAATTTCTCTATTGACATTATTTTCGTCCCCATTAACCTCAATTTTCAGGTGAATAGGGATAGCATCTATTTGTGCTTTTTTCGTTTAAACTGTAATGCTAATTGCATAGTTTTAAATTGGATAACAAAGATACCACCAAGACTCAATCCTTTTGATTCCGATAAAGCAAAATATATATCAACAACTATCTTAAAATTGTTCTTAAAGTTGGGATTTGTCCCTATTCACCCCGTTTTACGGTACTTAAGATCTGTATACATACGTATAGCTACATTTATTTAGTGTATTGTACATACGTATAGCTACATATTTAGTGTATTGTACATACGTATAGCTACTTATTTGTACTATTTTAAGGCTTTCAAAAGTTATTGAGAATACAAATTGAAATAAAACTAATTTTAACGGATTCAATCGTGGTTTATTATTATTAGTTTTGGTCGTTTAGACTGAATCCATCACAATTAATTTTATGTCTACTTGCATTTTTTATTATAATGGAAATTCTACTAATGTTATAAATGTGAAAGTTAGTAAAGATGTTTGAATGTTTGTTACTCAATCACGATCTAACGGCTGAACGGATTGGGCTGAAATTTGGTACAATCTCTTATAGTCTGGAATAACATATAGGCTTTACATTACGGAAAAATATTCTCACGGGAAGCGGGATCGGGTACCAATATCACGGGAAGTGGGATCGGGTACCGATATCAAGGGAAGCGGGATCGGGTACCGATATCACGCGGCCAAGCCGCGGATATCAGCTAGTAATTAAATAAATAAGTACAAGAAATATGCGACATATATTATTTATTGTGTCTTTTTTTATAATATTCAAAGCATTGTTTTTGAATAATATCTTCTTCTGAAAACGTAGTTTTCATTCCATTTAATAATTTGTTGCAGTCTTTGCACCAAGTGTATAAAAATAAATTACATGATAATTCTTCAATGAACTCAACTACTTTTTTTTTGTGTAGCGGACATGTAATAAAATTATAATTATAATTGATGCTAATTAGTGTCTTAATGTAATTTTTAATGCCTTTTTCTTTATTTCTTTTTCTTATTATATGCATGGTTGTATCTTGTATTACAGAAAAGTATTCTATTGCATTATCGGTGGGATATGTCAAATATTGAACACTTTGTTCATATTCTTTGCAAGCAATTGCACTTTGTCTGTCAATGTTTTTTTTAATAAAACACGCTGTACAGGATTCGCAATTTTTAAATATTTTCAATTTAGCTTGCTTTATTACATATCCGGATACATATTCCAATGCAGACCATAATATAGGATTGTCCTTTTTCATTTTAATGTTTTTACATTCGTAATTTAAATCATTTAGATCAATTTCTTCGCATTCTAATTCGGCAGGTGGCAAATTTTGAAAAAATATCTTTTTTAATGATGAAAACATTGAACATTTGTCCTTTTCACAATTTGCACCAGGGGAGTGTCTTCCACTAAAATTATTTATCAATAGTGATGCAAACGCCGATTCAAAGGCTGCACATGTAGGATTGTTGTTCCGATATCCATGGCTACGAATACATCCAAAAAAGTTTTCTAATGGGTCTTGATTGAAATGTCGCAGCCATATTGACTTTACATTGTAGCTGTTAAACAATTTATTTTTTAAATATTCCAAATTTTCTAGGGTTTGTATCCAATTAGTAATAGAAGGCACTGTTTTATTCTTGGTATCAATAAAACGCATTGTTTTTAAAACAGCCTTTGCCTCATCCCATGACTTCTGATGGGCAGAATTTGGTGTCAGAGGTCCAAGCAACTTTTTGCCTGGTTTATTCTTATAATTATGGTAACTTCCGTTCACAGAATCAAATAATTCGTCAAAGAAAATCAGTACTCTGGCAGTCTCCGTAGCATCTTCTACTAATATTCCTTTTCCTGAAACATATTAGTACATGTTATTTATACAATTCACTATAATATTATGAACACACAGAAGTCCTTATCGCGTAAAATCATAACCCTCCTTTTGTGCAGTCGGTTAAAAAGTAGCCTATGTTCTTACCAGGGTCTCAAACGTGAAAGCGTAACAGACTGACAGAGTTACTTTCGCATTTATAATATTAGTAGGGAAGTAGGGATTGAGATTATTTACGTTGAGTTATGTACTTAACCGAATGGATTATACAATGATGCATAATTTTTCTAAATATATACATATTACACATTGTTTACATAATATCAAATACATATATACTTAATTAGGTTTAACAGAACTACTAACTTGCTAGATATCCCATGAATACTGCAGTTGAGTGGCTGAGTACTTGAGCAGCACATTTCACTTTCATTTTTCTCATTTTTTTCGGATTTATATGACTTTCTGTCAATTTCGGTAGCATACGAAGTCCATCAAACCCAGGGTCTTCTTTAAGTAGCATTTCTAAATGTTCCCATTTAGCAATATTAACTTCATTTTTAATGGTACATTTTAAATTCTTAGTTATTAGATTGTTGCGGATGCCTTTGAGTAGGTGAGGTGGATCAAATAAAGGTATGATTTCTTCTCCATTAATTTCAAATACATCTCTTCTAAATTCGTCATTACGGCGTAAATAGTCTGCCTTGGTATTTTGTACTAGTTTATTGATAGCACTCACGTTAGTAGATCCTTGATCACAAATAGTAGTCAATACTTTAAAACCAATACACTGTAATTTTTTAATGATCTCTTCAATTTGTTGAGCAAGTTCTATTGCAGATGTGGTTCCACGACAAAAGGTATAAGACACTGGTTGTTTATAATTGTGTTGGATTCCCCTTATCATGAATACCAATGCATGGTCTGCAATTATGTTTTCAGTGCATTTTCCATTATTCACAAACCCTGTTATCATGTCTGTCCTTCTTTTGTAGTCAAAATGCGGTGCTAAGGCAATCTCATCAAATAATAATGAACATAGTCTTTGGTTGATTTGCATTTTGGAGGCCCTTTTTCTCAACTCATTAAATAAATTTTCATTGATACCTGGCTTTAAGCCAGCGCTTATTATCATTTTATTCAATGATAAAGGAGTTGGGAGCACAAATATATTTCTAAGCCATTTGTAGGCTCTTGGGCCTTGTTTATACAGCGCCAGTGCCATTATTTTTTCTTTATTTGTGTATCTGCGACCAGACTTCTTTTTACCTACTTCTCTGAATTGCAGACAGGTAAATATTGAAGCCGCAGTGGTAAAACGTTTTATCATTTTTTGAAAATTTATGTTCTCTGATAGATCTAATGCCTTTTTCAGTTTTGTAGCATAACTGGCTTTGGTCTTCTTCAGCCTCTGTACTTGGCGTGCGAGAACAGATACCTCAGTCGAGTAAATTCTTGATAACGATTTACCCCTTTTCTCTGAAATTATTGCGAAATTGGATTATCATTACAAATATAGATTAGAATTAGAGGGTGTTGAGCACTATGGAATTGGTAAAATGGTAAAGTTGCGAGGTAGTAGCACAGTATAAAGAGAACTATGATCTGTGGGCTGTGATAGTAGTGAGCACAACTGCTAATTATACATACATAAATTCACGCCTCTATCCCATTGGGGTAGGTAGACACCACATGTTTCCGGTGGCTTCGATTCTCACACAGCGGCTGTGTGCCAGAATAGTACCAATCTTTGACTTTCATAATTGTTTTTAAACACCCAGACCAAATGCAAATATTCTTAATCATGCACACAAATATTTGCACTGTAAGCGAATTGAACCCGCGACCTCAGAATCGGTAGTTGAACACACTACCGTTACATCACAAAGGTTGTCCGCCTAGGTCGACCATGGTAAAGACCAAATCATTTTCACGGTGAACTAAATACTATGGCAAAAGTACAAAACTGAATATAAGTATTTACCTTTTGTAGTTTTTCTTTTTAGTTTTAGAGAAGAGTCATGAGACACAATTATTTGCACTTCATTATTACTAGTTGAAATTTCTGGCAATATTTCTGAAAAACAATGCAATTGGAATAAAAAATCTATTGACATTGAATTGATTGTGAAAGCATAACAGACAGACAGAGTTACTTTCGCATGTATATCGCTTTGAATGAAAGTATGGATTTTCAGTCAAGTGACCGCCATCTGACCTCCTCAACCCAATGAACCAGACCAATGCAAATATCCATAGTCATGCAAACAAATATTTGCATTGAGCGGGGACCGAACCGCGCCTTTTTATTTATCGCGCCATGCCACAGAGACTGTCCTTATGTGTCTACAGTCTTATAATGATCTTAGACAACAAATTTATTAAGGCAGATTATAATAATCTGCCTTATTTAATTTGTTGTCTGTACCCTGAATAAAAGAAAATAAACATTACATACCCCTGGAAGTTGAGGGAATTTGATCCATTTGCATATTCTGCTCAAATTGATTTGTAATGACCAATGGCTCCCTTCGATTAGTAACAAACCCTAAAAAATTATTAAAAAACATATTATAACTAATCATTTATATTCTAAGATTCTCATTGCCATCTGACCTCCTCAACCCAATGAACCAGACCAATGCAAATATCCATAGTCATGCAAACAAATATTTGCATTGAGCGGGGACCGAACCGCGCCTCTTTATTTATCGCGCCATGCCACAGACGTTGTCCTTATGTGTCTACAGTCTTATATGATCTTAGACAACAAATTTAATAAGGCAGATTATAATAATCTGCCTTATTTAATTTGTTGTCTGTACCCTGAATAAAAAGAAATAAACATTACATACCCCTGGAAGTTGAGGGAATTTGATCCATTTGCATATTCTGCTCAAATTGATTTGTAATGACCAATGGCTCCCTTCGATTAGTAACAAACCCTGAAAAAATATTAAAAAAAATATTAAAACTAGTCATTTATATTCTAAGATTCTCGTATCACAGTGTTTGTTACTGTACTCCTCCAATATGGCTTGACCATGATTTTTATGAAATTTTTTTAAGCATGAAGCTTTTACTATGGGATCTAGACAACTGATAAACATATTTATATATTTGTAAATAAATACATATTATACATAGAAAATACCCAAACTGAAACAAACATTTGTGGATCACACAAATATTTGGACCGCCCCAGGAAGGCCAGTAGGCAGTTAACTACCCTATGCCACAGAGGCAGTCAAATACAGCATTTAAAAATACTAATTTTTACAAGCCCTATCAACCCTTATTTTGTAACAGTAATATTAGTATATGGCAAAATGGCAAAACAAAGTTTGCCAGGCATGAAATTTTATATGCACATCATCGGTAAGTCTGAGATTTGGTCAAAATCTATTTTCATACAGTCTAAATCTAAGGGTGGTCTGAGTTGTATAGTGCAACCACTTAATACACAGAAAATCAATCATATTCCAAATCAATTAGATACATAATTGGTAGCTTCTTACCTGCCATATGCAATGTTGGTATAGCAGTAGTAGTCAACATTTTGATAGATATGTACTGTGGCATGAAATGACGTTGGCAAATTCTGCGGTTCTTAAATATTGCACTGTTTTCCAGTGCCAATATATCACCCCCAATGGCATACAGCCAAGTGCGAAATCTCTCTGGTTCCTTGCATGGGTTTGGGAACTTATGCAATCGAACCTCTGGGCCTGTCCAATAGAAACACATTGATTTTTAGTATAATAGAATTTAGGAAATATAAAGCTATCAGAATTATAAAATAGGTAAATTAAAATGAAGAAATTTAAGACAGATCTTTACATTAATTGCAAGTAAGTATGTAATAATTATCATTTATTAAGTTTTTCTGTTTTTTTTTCACAGGCTTTCCCTTTATTGAAAATCTAAGGTAAAAATGTGGGTAAAGCTTGACATAGAAAGCGTTACTTTTGAAATCAAATACATGAAAAATGTAAACTGTAGTGTTTATAAAAATGTACTTATGTTTACTTTTTAGTGTATACTGACTGACATTGATTGCAATAGTTTCATAGTACATACATTGAATACTTACGAGATTTATCGCAATTAGGAACACAACACCTTTTTTCAGACATTTCCAGTTCAACAATATCCAAATCACAAAACAAACAAAGTCCAAAAGCACAAGTCACAGTCAAACGCTAAAGTAAAGAAATCGAAATCCAAAAAGCAATCCAAGTAGTTAAAATACAGAAATACAGGTCTTTTACGGAAAACAAAACTAGAAATAGAAAACTTCTTTGAAAGTTTTGAAACTAAGTTTTGCCGGTTTTCTGTTTGACAGTAATGACAGTTGAGTTGACGGGTGCCGTTATTAAAAATATACAATGTTGCCACCATAAATATATCTATTTTTTGAGTAAAGCGCCATCTAGTAGGTGAGGACAAAATAACATTGTTGTACCATTGAGTTTAGTAAAATGTTCTAAGCTTAACGACTGTGGGTCTCGGTGCGGCGCTAGCATCTTCTCGTTCATATTTTCCCGAAATCGGGATTCGGAACGTAAAAACTGTTTTTTTGACAAAAATGGCTACCGAAAGTGTTGCAGCCGTAAACTCTAGTCGATAATAAGGAAGTGGTCGTTTGTGTCAGTGGAAATATGCAGTTTATAAGTGAACAATTATTTCGTGCTGTGCAATAGTGCTTACGGATTGGTCACGACAAAGGATAAAGAGCGTCAAAATGAGGTATGTATCTCGAGTTCATCGCACCAGAGCTTTCGTTAGCAAAACAAATAAATAATTACGATCATCTTGCACGCGTCGTTCTATTTATGTCCATAAAGTATTTACTGCATCGGCGTGCTTCCTTTCTTATTCGCTAGATGTATTTTTCTGTGATCAAAAACGTAAACATAGCACGAGTGTGCGGTAGCCACGGTTCATCGATTTGTTGACTACGATCATAATTACAGACGTTTATGAATGACATCGTAATCAGATAATGTAAAAAAGTGTGCACAAACCACTGTTTAATTCATACGCGAAAGATTGAGACGTTGCCGAGTGATATTGATTTTTTTTATTTGAATTTGGAAGGGTTGCCCCCACAGGCAGTTATTTTAGTTTACTTTCGTTTTCGGCATTGCAATTGCGTTACAGCGTTGACCTTGCGTAAATATTCAAGTGATTTGTTAAATTGGGGCACAATTCGTCCGAAGGGGACTGATATCCGTAAACGTAATGTATCGCCGAAATGGGGTGTCCGGACCCCCAGGAAGGGTGTCTTTTCGGCAAATGACTAATAATACACACCCTACATCTACATACTTCTTGGTAAAAATAAACGCGTTTGCCTCTACCAAATAGATTTCCACTGAAATTTATTCAGACCTTATCAGAAACATGTACATAGATAAAGTACCTAATTGATATAACTGAGATAACAGATTATACTGAAAATAATTACTGTTTATGATTTACTGCTGTAGCTAATATCTGTTTCATTATGATTCATAATTTAATTATATTTTTTTTACACTACAAAAACTAAATTCACTTTGATTCCACTATTTTTTAACTCAACTTGGCTGGTTTCACAGTCACTTATCCAAGGTTACTTGATAATACATAATTTAAATAGAGCTCTAAAATTACAAGTGAATTATGTTTTCATACTGTATATGTGCGCACAATGTTAAGAATGTTAAATGTATGATTTTTCCATTAAACCCTTTACTGAACTTATATCGTAATTTACTGTACATAATAGGTGAATATTTTTTTAAACCCCAATTTCCCCAATGAAAGTGGAAATGAAGGCCACTAGGAACAAAAAAATGGCCCCTAGAACAATAATGTGGCACCTGAAATAGTGGTAGGGATATCCATTGCCACTATAGGCGATACACATACATTATATTTAGGAGTGACTGGTGGTCATTTAATACATAAAAATATCAATTAGCAAACAGGGTATATTTTGTACCTCTGCCTACCCCTTTTAAGATAAACAAAAAAATTACCTGTAGTTCTGCCAACAGAACAGGTGGGAATTGCATTACCATTTGTTCTGTGAACAGGACTAATGGGAAAAAAATTACCAGTAAGTAGTTCTTTTAGCAGAACTACTCAACAGAACAGGTGGGAGTAGAGGGTATATCCTATATCAAAAGTTTGTTATAAGATTCCTTGTATAATGCAATAGGTGTGTGTGTATCTTTTCTCAAAGGTTTGTCAATTCCTATAAGGATTACAAAATTCGGTTTATTTTTGAAATGAGTCATCCAATACCAAGAATGGTGATGAGTAATGTATTTTGGGCATAACTTACTATTTAGTTAAGATATAAGTATTGGCAGAAATAGAAACAGGCAATCTGAGTTGGACTCACCCCTGAAGGGTTTCCATAATCAAAAAATCACAAAATATCATATTTGTTGTATGGGACCCCCTTTAGTTTCACGGACTCACAGACATTTCACACAACGCTATCTGATCCCAAAGTAAGCTAGGAATAACCTGCTTGTGTTATGGGTATCAGACCTCGGATATTAATAGTTAATAGTTATATACTTTTAAATATATACATATTATACATAGAAACACCCAGACTTTGAGACAAACATTTATGGGTCACACAAATATTTGTCTCTGGCGGGAATCGAACCCACGACCTCCAGCGCCGCAGGCGGTATCACTACCGACTGCGCCACAGAGGCAGTCCGAAAATGTTGGCCCCTACCCTTTCGTGCATAAAGGCGGTGTACATAATTATGTACCTATGAGCTTTGGTCTTCGGGGCGAGTGTAATGTTTGCCACACACGTTCAAGTATACTAGCGTAAGTCCAGGATCCGTCCACACGAGCGAGAAAATCGCGGCGATATTATCTGCGAATTGTACGTAGTTCCATACAATCTCTCGTCGCGATAATATCGCCGTGTGCAGGCACGTTCACAGAGAGTGTACTTACATAGTAATATGTGACACGACGATGGTACCGCCACGATTTTCTCACTCATGTGGACGACCCCTAGACTTGCGCAAGTATACATGAACGTGTTTCACGACCATAAAACCTCTGATGATGTTGAAAAAGTCCATAGGCGCTTCACTACATTTAAAAATTTAAAAATATAAGTTACTAGCGGACGTCACGCGGTTTCACCCGCGTAGTTCCCGTTCCCGTGGGAATACGGAATTAAAATATAGCATATGTTCACCGCAAAGAGTGTAGCTTCCCAACAGTGAAAGAATTTTTCAATTCGGTCCAGTAGTTTCGGAGCCTTTTCGTTACAAACAAAAAAACAAATCTTTCCGCTTTATAATATTAGTATAGATATAGATAGTATAGATGTACTGATTGCCCAATAACTTGTTCCTACAACAAGAAAAACGAAACTCGAATTTAAACTGAAATACCCTTGAGTGAGAGTGTAGTTACGTATGTACCTACCTTACCCAATATGGCGGATTTACCCAAGAGACTGAAACATTAATTGTTGTGAAACCGAACAAGTAATTAACTGTCCCTACCTGTCAAGACCATCCTACTGGTTTTGTGTAGCCAATAAATTGTTGTTATATGAACGAGTCCACGTCATAATTTCAAAATAATCTGGCCGACCCTCAAAATTCCGAACGCTCATTTCGCCGATGATAAATTCAACGAATGGTTGTATGGTCGACTGTTAAAACTCCGAATGGTCATTTCGCCGATGATCAGTTTTACGAATGATTGTATGAAATTGATGTTGGTGTTGGATGGTTATAAAAAAAAAGAGTCGAGGTGTTAACCATAATAAGTGAATGGTTAACACCCCGACTCAGAGTACCCCGATACAATCATTCGTAAAACTGATCATCGGCGAAATGACCATTCGGAATTTTAACAGTCGACCATACAACCATTCGTTGAATTTATCATCGGCGAAATGAGCGTTCGGAATTTTGATGGTCGGCCAGATTTTTTCGAAATTATGACGTGGACTGTATATGAACACAGCTGTGTCTCCAAAGTAGGTCAGATTTGCCGCGGTTGTAGCCGGTCGGGAACCTGGAACATCCTTTCGAGGGCTTATCCAGACGGAAGCATAAAAAAAAGATCTTTATTCATATAGGTCACAAAGTAACACCACATTAAAATAAGAAAAAAACCTACCTACGTAACACCTATGAACGTCAAGATTTCTGATTTTTTTTTATACCACTAAGGTGGCAGACAAGCATACGGCCCACCAGAAGAACCGGTGGTCACCGCAGCCTATAAACGTTTGCAACACCAGAGGTGCCACACTCGCGCTGCCGACCCTGTAAAAACCTTCTAAGACCCCTTTTGAAGAACCCCATACTGTAGGCGTTTGGGAAAACCGAGGCAGATTATACATTTACTGCCAGATTCGCAAGGCAAATAGGTAGAACCTCTGAGAAAGAACCTGGCAAGAAAACTCACGACACATGAAATATAATTATTATAATGAAATTTAAACTACAGTAGCTTTTAGGGTTCCGTACCCAAAGAATAATAACAGGACCCTATTCATGATCTGTCTGTCTGTCTGTCTGTCTGTCTGTCTGTCTGTCTGTCTGTCTGTCCGTCCGTCACGGTTCTGTCTCTTATGAACGGTGATAGCTAGAGAGCTGAAATTTTCAGAAAATATGTGTTTCGGTTGCCACTAAAACAAATCCTAGTAGGGTATCCTTAGTGGTCGCATTCTTGTTTACCACCGTTGTAGCGTAATCCCTTGCATACCCATTATGTAATAAAGTTTTATAGTACATCTCACATCCCAAAATTAAAGTAAAATAAACTCGACATCCTCCTAAACAAACGGACACGCAATTAGTACCAATTAATACTGTTTTACCACGGTAAAACTATGTAGGTACATGGTTTTACATACGGATTATACTACATCATACATATAATCACGCCTATATCCCCGAAGGGGTTTGCAGAGGCATAGTATACACTCACATTTCACCTTATAGTTTTATGTCCCACGTAATAGGTGGTGAGCCTATTGCCGTGTTGAAATGGACAAGCGCAAGTCCCAGCGACCGCCAGTTGAAATTCTTCAAGCCGCCCAAAGGCCTTTCACTTGACATTTGGCTTCAACGTTTGTCATTTTACTAACAACCCGGTTACATTTCGAGTTTTCCTTCTCTACGCAATGGATCCTTTTGCGAAAGTGTTCCGTTAGTCGCCTCTTACGACACCCTCGGGATGTATTGGGGTGGTGACATTTTGTACTCTTACCCTTACCCTTACCTCTTACCGTCCTGTGTTACGACACACAGGACCCCGTCGCCACACGGGGCACTTGTGGTGGTCAGGGATTATACTGCGTCGTGCTATAATGGTGCTCCCACACTGGCTGTTGACTAAAAAACCGGCCAAGTGCGAGTCCCGTAGGCTTCTGTGCCAAATGATGGCAAAAAATCAAGTTAGTTCTATGGGATCGCACTTAATTTTTTTTTCTGATTCTACTATTTTTCGTTAATGTGGCTACAGAAATACGTCATCAGTGAAAGTGAAATTTCAGCTCTATAGCTATCATCGTTCATGAGATATATAGCCGGCTGTTCCGCCCATCCCACCCGGCCATCTCACTTGATCTCACCTGGGTGGGAAAAGTGGAATATTTTTTGTAAAACCGGAATCCTATGATTGAGACTTCGCTGTACGTGTTACGAGGCTATAGCCGGCTGTTCCACCTACCCCACCCAGCCATCCCACCTGCGTGGGAAAATATATTTGGGAAAGTCTTTTCCGGAAACGACACGGAAACCACTATTTCGTACCCGAAATAGTGGTTTCAGGCTGTTTTTTCAGGCTTTTTTTTTGATGTGAGGGAAAATCCTCGTAGGATGCTATGCCGGACTCTTACCGACTAAAAACCTCACGTAACGCCCAACAGCCTATGGTTGAGAGCCCCGGGTACGCCCTCAGGAAGAATGTCCCGTGGGTCCCGTGAAAAAATATATAGTAGAAGTGTGATTTGAAAGCAGGTTACTTTCACACCAAGCGACACATTTATGCCCCGAGACCAAATCGTAATTTTGTGTTTTTTTTTTGTTTTTTTTTTTTTCAGGCTATGTTAGGAAATGTGTATTAAATATTACCTAACATGAAAACATTGTTTTCAAATGTTTATTAGTTAAAATTTTATAACAGTAGATATAGGTACTATACAGAGTGACCTTGCCAACAACACTAAGCTACTTTTACTTGTAAATGTATGACACAGATTCTACCATAAGCGGAATGTGTCATGCGTCATTTCTTTGCGAGCTTCCGGTATTTAGGACCGCAATAGGGGTTCGATTCTGCTGGTTACATTAGTGCAAGTCATTCGAAATAATACCTATAATGCTATTTTCTTTGTGAATTTACCGGAATCTACCTATCTATACCTACTAATATTATAAAGAGGAAAGATTTGTTTTTTGTTTGTTTGTTTGTTTGTTTGTAACGATTAGGCTCCGGAAGTACTGGACCGATTTGAAAAATTCTTGCACTGTTGGGAAGCTACACTCTTTGCGGTGTGTTTTTTTTTATTTTAGTAGGTATTTTTTGTTATAGAAAAAAAAACCAGCCAAGTGCGAGTCGGATTCCCGCACAGAGGGTTCCTTTACAAAAATTGGGCATAAAAATTACGATTGTTGTGTGGATGATTTTTTTTTATTTTAGTAGGTATTTTTTGTTATAGCGGCAACAGAACAGGGTGAGGTGGGGGTGACAGTGTCTCTTGACATCGCCAACGCTTTCAACACCTTGCTCTGGAGCTGCGTTTGGGAGGCGATTATTTACCATGGAATGCCTCCATACCTCCGTCGAATTGTCGGGGCCTATCGTTCCGAAAGGGCCATAACTTACCCGAGCTGGCTAGGGCTGGGTCGGCGGGATATGTCGTTCGTTGTTCCATAGGGACGCTACTGTGGAACATCGGTATCGATGGGGTGCTGCGTGGTCCTTTGCTCAGAGGTGTCGGCGCAACGTGTTACGTGCGTAACGAGTACGACGGCACCCTCATAACAGCGCGAGGAGCAACGCACCGAGACGCAGCCCTAAAGGCCACCCGCGGGATCCAGTTTACATAATAGGGGGCATCAGCATAGGCATCGGGCTCACGATGACGTATCTGGGGCTCGTACTCGATAGCCGGTGGAACTTCGGATACCATTTCCGAAGTTAAGTCCCATAGCTGAGGGAGGGGGGCATCAGCCGCACTCTCGTGGTTGTTGCCAAATATCAGGAGACTCAACGCTCCCTGCAGGAGACTGTACCTTAGGATTGTGAGGAGCATGGCACTACACGGGGTCCCCGTATAGGCGGAGATTCTGATGGCCAGCAATTCGGCTAGATTGCTTAGCCTTTTTTTTTTTATTCCGCAGAAGGCGACGGCTGTCAGGATGATAAGGGGTTTACCGCACGATCTCAGTTGAGGCGGCATGTCTTCTAGCCGGAACCCCTCTATGGGACCTGGAAGCGTGGTCCCTTGCGTCATTGTTTAAATGGCGCAAGGAGGCGCTGGAACAGGGCCATAGGCCTCTCTCTGTAAGCAGGTCATGTTCGTCAAAGAGACAGCGGGGAGAAAGCGCCCGAGTTCCACAGTCTGCGGAGGCGCCCCATACTATCAGCCTCCATGACCTGGGGCCTGAGGATAGTGACGGGGCTGTTCACCGTCCTTACAGAAGCAGGCCTTAGACGATAGCGTGACGTAAGAGATTCATCCACGCCCCCCTCAAGAAGCGGGATAACAACTGAACAACCCCTCAAAGACGCGGCCGCAGTATGCCTCATTCCAAGGGCATACCGGGGCTCGCAACCGTAGGCTGTTAGGTAGAGTACGCTGGGTTTTTAGGTGCAGTGAAAATGTTATGCCTCTATCTGTCACGGTTCCAGCGATACAACCTCGTGACTTATAGACAGACGGATGGCAAGGCCTTATGTCTCGTTAATAGGTTCCCGCTTTAACCACTTCGTGCGAGAGTTCGACTCGAACTTGGCCGGTTATTTTTTTCAATAGGTGCAGCAAGTTCTCAAAAGTTCATTTTAGAAATATCTCCACCTAAAGAGGAGTTGCTTTCTTTTACGTGTGGAATTACTCATAGATGCTATTGCGTACTCCCACCGACTAAAACCGCACTGTGCCCTGCTACTAGCTCTTGGCTGGTTTTGGTTACATTCTAGAAGTACATATATAACTAAAACTGGACAACAGTGAGCAGGACTAGCGCACGTAAGGTTCCGTACAAAAAAAGCGACAAAAAATCACGTATGTTGTATGGGAGGCCCTTTTAATATTATTAATTTGTCTATTTTTATTATTTGTTGCTATAGCGACAACAGAAATACATCATCTGTAAAAACTGTCTAACTACAACGATGCATGAGTTACAGCCTGCTGACAGACAGACAGACAGACGACCAACGAAGTCAACGGAACGGACATCAAAGCGGTAGGGTTATGTACTACCCGTTCGCTCTAAGTTTGCCAGTCGCTTCCCATACTGCGCCTCAACAATAGCCTCTACGCCAGCGGCAAACTTAGAGCGAACTGGATATAATGTCCTAGATCACCTTTTAAGGATTCCGGCAAGATTGTATTATTTTAACTATTGATTGGAAGTCCTTTGTAAATCGGTTATCTTCGGTTAGTAACATATTAACTGCCACGCCACAAGCACATTCAGGCACTCAAAATTCATGAACACGTGAGTTTCGGCCCGGCCGAAAGTTTCGGCCCATTTTGGCCGAAACCGAAACTGCGGCCGAAACTCGATTTTTTGGCCGAAACTGGCCGAAACCGAAACCGAAACCGAAACTTCGGTCGGTCACTACCACTAATCCTTTAGAGAGGTCATGTTCTTGTTTACCACCGTTGTCACGTAATCCCTTGCATACCTATCTATACTTCTATACTAATATTATAAAGAGGAAAGATTTGTTTTTTTGTTTGTTTGTTTGTAACGAATAGGCTCCGGAACTACTGGACCGATTTGAAAAATTCTTTCACTGTTGGAAAGCTACACTTTTTGCGGTGAACATAGGCTATACATATTTTATTCCCGTATTCCCACGGTAACGGGAACTACGCAGGTGAAACCGCGTGACGTCCGCTAGTTATGTAATAAACTTCTATAGTACATCTCACATCCCAAAATTAACGTAAAATAAACTCGACATCCTCCTAAACAAACGGACACGCAATTAGTACCAATTAATACTGTTTTACCACGGTAATATGTAGGTACATGGTTTTACATACGGATTATACTATAATCATACATATAATCACGCCTATATCCCCGAAAGGGTAGGCAGAGGCATAGTATACGCCCACATTTCACCTTATAGTTTTATGTCCCACGTAATAGGTGGTGAGCCTATTGCCGTGTTGAAATGGACAAGCGCAAGTCCCAGCGACCGCCAGTTGAAATTCTTCAAGCCGCCCAAAGGCCTTTCACTTGACATTTGGCTTCAACGTTTGTCATTTTACTAACAACCCGGTTACATTTCGAGTTTTCCTTCTCTACGCAATGGATCCTTTTGCGAAAGTGTTCCGTTAGTCGCCTCTTACGACACCCTCGGGATGTATAGGGGTGGCGACATTTTGTACTCGTCGTAACACAGGACCCCGTCGCCACACGGGGCACTTGTGGTGGTCAGGGATTATACTACGTCGTGCTATAATGGTGCTCCCACACTGGCTGTTGACTAAAAAACCGGCCAAGTGCGAGTCCCGTAGGCTTCTGTGCCAAATGATGGCAAAAAATCAAGTTAGTTCTATGGGATCGCACTTAATTTTTTTTTCTGATTCTACTATTTTTCGTTAATGTGGCTACAGAAATACGTCATCAGTGAAAAATTCAGCTCTATAGCTATCATCGTTCATGAGATATATAGCCGGCTGTTCCGCCCATCCCACCCGGCCATCTCACTTGATCTCACCTGGGTGGGAAAAGTGGAATATTTTTTGTAAAACCGGAATCCTATGATTGAGACTTCGCTGTACGTGTTACGAGGCTATAGCCGGCTGTTCCACCTACCCCACCCAGCCATCCCACCTGCGTGGGAAAATATATTTGGGAAAGTCTTTTCCGGAAACGACACGGAAACCACTATTTCGTACCCGAAATAGTGGTTTCAGGCTGTTTTTTCAGGCTTTTTTTTTGATGTGAGGGAAAATCCCCGTAGGATGCTATGCCGGACTCTTACCGACTAAAAACCTCACGTAACGCCCAACAGCCTATGGTTGAGAGCCCCGGGTACGCCCTCAGGAAGAATGTCCCGTGGGTCCCGTGAAAAAATATATAGTAGAAGTGTGATTTGAAAGCAGGTTACTTTCACACCAAGCGACACATTTATGCCCCGAGACCAAATCGTAATTTTGTGTTTTTTTTTTGTTTTTTTTTTTTTCAGGCTATGTTAGGAAATGTGTATTAAATATTACCTAACATGAAAACATTGTTTTCAAATGTTTATTAGTTAAAATTTTATAACAGTAGATATAGGTACTATACAGAGTGACCTTGCCAACAACACTAAGCTACTTTTACTTGTAAATGTATGACACAGATTCTACCATTAGCGGAATGTGTCATGCGTCATTTCTTTGCGAGCTTCCGGTATTTAGGACCGCAATAGGGGTTCGATTCTGCTGGTTACATTAGTGCAAGTCATTCGAAATAATACCTATAATGCTATTTTCTTTGTGAATTTACCGGAATCTACCTATCTATACCTACTAATAATATTATAAAGAGGAAAGATTTGTTTTTTGTTTGTTTGTTTGTTTGTTTGTAACGATTAGGCTCCGGAACTACTGGACCGATTTGAAAAATTCTTTCACTGTTGGGAAGCTACACTCTTTGCGGTGAACATAGGCTATATTTTATTCCCGTATTCCCACGGGAACGGGAACTACGCGAGTGAAACCGCGTGACGTCCGCTAGTCTATACTAATTAATATTATAAAGAAGTAAAGTTTGTGTGTTTGTTAAATTGTAAGGGGTAATCTCGGGATCTACTGAACCGATTTTAAAAATTCTCTCACCAATAGAAATCTACGTTATTGTGGAGTGTCATAGGCTATATAGCATCACGCTACAACGAATAGGAGCGGAGCAGTAATAGTAAATGTTTCAAAAACTGGGGAAAAGATATTCCTTTTGAGAGCTTCGTTGCGTGTGCTGCGTAAATATTTATAGTTATGCGCAAACGAAGTTGCGCGTGTCAGCTAGTATAATATAATATTGATCATAGCAGGACGGTGTGTTGTGGCGAAAACTGAGAGAGCTAGGCTGATTTGATTGATTTGATACTTTATTAATATTATGAATGCGAAAGTTTGTGAGTGTGTATGTGTGGATGTTTGTTACTCTTTCACGCTCTAACGGCTGAACAGATCTGGCTGATATTTGGTACAGGCGTACATTATGGTCTGGAATAATAGCCACTATTTATCCCAGAAATAAGTTGGATAATAATTTTACGCGGGCGAAGCTGAGGACATCAGCTAGTTATGTAATATTATTACGTGAAACGGAAACTTTATACTTACAACTTTTTAAGAAAATTGCGCGAAAATGGATGGTCGTGAAATGTGACACTGTCAAAGTTTATAATGAGGAAGTATAAATCTATCTTTTTTAAGGATTAATGTCGAATTTCGATGTTAAGATGACGCTTCCGGCGTGATAGCAAGCCACTGCGAAACTCTCTGTCGGAAATCCTGGGACATCTGTCCGGGAGCTAACCCGGGGCTCCCGACCTTAGGCAGTAAGAGCCATTGGATTCATGAGGAATTTCCTCACGTTAAATAAAGCCATTGCGATATCTAGCGATTGGGCCTACTCGTAGGAGTAGGCCCAATCGCTAGATATCGAGATATCGAAAACGTGAGGAAGCGTGATGAGGCACATCATAACGCCACCAACTTGAGGACCACTGTCAGAAGTCTTTTGGACTGTAGAGTCCAAAAGACTTCTGACAGTGGTCCTCAAGTTGGTGGCGTTATGATGTGCCTCATCACGCTTCTCTTGAAGAACTCGAAGTTGTTCAGAAGGAACCACATGGTCTGACAGAGCATTCCAAGTTTCTCTGGTTTGACAGAAACGATATTTTGAATAGTTTGCTCATAATAATTACAATGAAACCACTAGGTACCAACTCTCCATCTACACTAGTACCTATAAGGTGAAATGTGGGCGTATACTATACCTCTGCCTACCCTTTCTTCGGGAGCGAGTGAGCGAGTTGTTCAATCAAATGTAAGAGTATTCGATCAAATCAGCCTTTAGCAGTTCACTGCTGGACGTAGACCTCTTCCAATTCAATTCACGTCAGGAGTTAATAAAAAGATATGGAAGAAATGGAAGTATGGAGATTATTCGCCAGATAAATCACTCTTCTTTCGAAAAAGAAGAATTGTTCGAAAAGAACAGTTGGTCTCGTCGGGGGGACCGCTCAATACCTAAACAGAGACAGACGTACGGTTAGGTTATGATTAGGTGAGCGGTCCCCGACGAGACAAACTGTTAGTTAACAATATGAATACGTAAATAATATAGCTACCTATAATAATAATAAAGGTTCAATACTTAGGGTAGATAGGTCATAATATAATAGTTATTTTTTACTTTTTACAGGTTATTTTATTGTTCTTTTTTTGTGAGTCGGGGGTTTTTTAAATTTTTAATTTAATTTTTTATTTCATGCTTTTTATAGGGCTTTTTTAATTTAAACATACGTATAGTCTATCAACAATTATTCAGAACTAATGCGAATTGCGCGGAGTGTGGTTACAGAATTAGAAATACATTCTACTCTTCATAACTTTCGAATGGCTAAACCGATTTTCATAAAACTTGCGGTATCCTGATGTATAAGTTATGACCTTTCATTTGATACCCAACACGGGTATATTTGAACAAATTTAATTTTTCATCCCCACTTTCACCCCTCATATCTTTGAAATGGCTTAACCGATTTTTATAAAACATAGCTAAGAACACTCTCCCCTAACCCATCTTTCAAACAAAAGAAACAGAATCAAAATCGGTTACTCCGTTTGGGAGCTACGATGCCACAGACAGACTTACACACACACACACACACACACACACACACACACCCACACACACGTCAAACTTATAACACCCCGTCCGGGTTTCCGTCGGGGGTTAAAAATATCTATGCCGAAAAAAGAAAAAGTACTTTAGCCACAATCGATGCTAGATGCAAAGATGAGAGAAGGTTCTCATCAGAGAAGCGTCATCATACCACATTGAACACCTGCGCGCTGACAAGTATTCTTACTATAAACAATGATTGATACTGCTAGCAATGTTTTAAATAACTTTAACTTAGAAACATTCAACTACACATTGTAATTGTCATCTTATAAAGGACCAGCGAACGTCACGCGATTTCACCCGCGTAGCTCCCCTTCCCGTGGGAATATGGGAATAAAATATAGCCTATGTTACTCAGGATGAATGTAGCTTTCCAATGGTGAAAGAATTTTTGAAATCGGCACAGTAGTTTTTGTGTTTATTTAATACAAAGTTACAAACATACACACACACAAAGATACAAATTTTTCCTCTTTTTAATATGTAGGTACTAGTGTAGATGGAGAGTTGGTACCTAGTGGTTTCATTGTAATTATTATGAGCAAACTATTCAAAATATCGTTTCTGTCAAACCAGAGAAACTTGGAATGCTCTGTCAGACCATGTGGTTCCTTCTGAACAACTTCGAGTTCTTCAAGAGAAGCGTGATGAGGCACATCATAACGCCACCAACTTGAGGACCACTGTCAGAAGTCTTTTGGACTGTAGGCTGTAGGCTATATTTTATTCCCATATTCCCACGGGAAGGGGAGCTACGCGGGTGAAATCGCGTGACGTTCGCTGGTCCTTTATAAGATGACAATTACAATGTGTAGTTGAATGTTTCTAAGTTAAAGTTATTTAAAACATTGCTAGCAGTATCAATCATTGTTTATAGTAAGAATACTTGTCAGCGCGCAGGTGTTCAATGTGGTATGATGACGCTTCTCTGATGAGAACCTTCTCTCATCTTTGCATCTAGCATCGATTGTGGCTAAAGTACTTTTTCTTTTTTCGGCATAGATATTTTTAACCCCCGACGGAAACCCGGACGGGGTGTTATAAGTTTGACGTGTGTGTGGGTGTGTGTGTGTGTGTGTGTGTGTGTAAGTCTGTCTGTGGCATCGTAGCTCCCAAACGGAGTAACCGATTTTGATTCTGTTTCTTTTGTTTGAAAGATGGGTTAGGGGAGAGTGTTCTTAGCTATGTTTTATAAAAATCGGTTAAGCCATTTCAAAGATATGAGGGGTGAAAGTGGGGATGAAAAATTAAATTTGTTCAAATATACCCGTGTTGGGTATCAAATGAAAGGTCATAACTTATACATCAGGATACCGCAAGTTTTATGAAAATCGGTTTAGCCATTCGAAAGTTATGAAGAGTAGAATGTATTTCTAATTCTGTAACCACACTCCGCGCAATTCGCATTAGTTCTGAATAATTGTTGATAGACTATACGTATGTTTAAATTAAAAAAGCCCTATAAAAAGCATGAAATAAAAAATTAAATTAAAAATTTAAAAAAACCCCGACTCACAAAAAAAGAACAATAAAATAACCTGTAAAAAGTAAAAAATAACTATTATATTATGACCTATCTACCCTAAGTATTGAACCTTTATTATTATTATAGGTAGCTATATTATTTACGTATTCATATTGTTAACTAACAGTTTGTCTCGTCGGGGACCGCTCACCTAATCATAACCTAACCGTACGTCTGTCTCTGTTTAGGTATTGAGCGGTCCCCCCGACGAGACCAACTGTTAGTTAAAAATATGAATACGTAAATAAGATAGCTACCTATAATAATAATAAAGGTTCAATACTTAGGGTAGATAGGTCATAATATAATAGTTATTTTTTACTTTTTACAGGTTATTTTATTGTTCTTTTTTTGTGAGTCGGGGGTTTTTTAAATTTTTAATTTAATTTTTTATTGATATTGCTGTCTGTTCTCTCAACCCCTTTTTTTTAACATGAAGGAAAATCCTCATGGATGCTATGCCGTACTCCTACCGACTAAAAAAACCTCTTGTAACGCCCAACAACCTATCCCAATCCCAACCATAGGCTGTTGGGCGTTACGTGAGGTTTTTTTAGGTAGCCCCAGGTAAGTCCTCGGAAGAATGTCCCAGGACTCCCAACAGACCCACGGCCGCCACTGCGGTCTCGCCTAGGGGGTGGTTCGGGTGCTATCCCGCGTCTTTGGGGGGTTTCGGGTGTGATCCCGCTTCCCGGTCATGGAGTCCGAAAGACTTCGGCGAAGACACGTCAGCGGCGCCCAAGTCGCCGACTGCGAAGCTCGGGTGGGAGAGTTCTCTCCCGTTCCCGCCCCGCCGCCTCTTTCACGAGCATGACCTGCTCGCAGAAAGAGGCGGTCTCTCAACCCCTCAAAGAGTGCCTGGTATTCAGGTACTGGATTACAATTCACTTCAGGTCCGGTTTTACACCGTAGAAATCGCTGCTTGTCTTTAGCAGTTAGTCAAAAATTCGCAGAATTATAAAATAATATCGAGTAAGACCTAATGAATACTCGTAAGTAGATGAAGGAAGTACCTACTAGTATAATTCTTCTTTTTCGAAAGAAGAGTGATTTATCTGGCGAATAATCTCCATACTTCCATTTCTTCCATATCTTTTTATTAACTCCTGACGTGAATTGAATTGGAAGAGGTCTACGTCCAGCAGTGAACTGCTAAAGGCTGATTTGATCGAATACTCTTACATTTGATTGAACAACTCGCTCACTCGCTCCCGAAGAAAGGGTAGGCAGAGGTATAGTATACGCCCACATTTCACCTTATAGTTTTATGTTCCACGTAGTAGGTGGTGAACCTGTTGAAATGGACAGGCGCAAGTCCCCGCGACCCGCAGTTGAAATTTTTCAAGCCGCCCATAAGGCCTGCAACTTGGCTTAACGATTGTCATTTTACTGTTAACCTGGTTTCATTTCGAGTTTTCCTTCTCTACGCAATGCATCTTTTAGCGAAAGTGTTCCCTTAGTCGCCTCTTACGTCACCCTCGGCATTTTGTTCTCTTACCCGTCGCAACAAACTCATACATTGACAATAATAGCTTGTAAGATAATTTAGACACAATAATAATTACGAAAACTTGTTACCCACAGCACTTACTCTTTATAATGTCAAGGTATAAAATATTTTAAACTGTCGTTTATTACACGATCGTGCGCCACTAAACAATGGTAAAGCAGAAATTTAAATCTGTATGGTTTGTATATTTTTGAATCACATTAACACTTATTTATTTTATTATAAGTAGATGGCGCCCGCGGGCCCTCGTGGTTTTTTGTCCCGTTCCCGCTTCCCAAGGTAACTGTTTCCCGGAATAAAGAGTAGCCTATCCCTTTATCGAATTTTCAGATCCATTCAACCGATACTTAGAGCATGAATGAATTACTAAAGTCCATACATCCACACATCCTCATGTCTTTTATGATTATTAGTAAGTTAAGAGAAAGTGTGTTGAGAATTTCTGATCGAACCGGGATTTTACACTAGCATCTAGGTAGTCTACCTAAATTATTTAGCTTTTATTTTCGTCATTGTTGCACACATAAATAACAAGAATCTATTGAATAACTAGATGATGCTCGCGGCTTCGCCCGCGTGAAATTCAGTACCCGTTCCCGCTTCCCGTGGGAACATATTCCCTAGATGAAAAATAGCGTATTTGTGATTCCAAACTATAAGCTATCTCTGTACTGAATTTCAGCCCAATCCGTTCAGCCGTCAGAGCTTGATATGTGAACAAACACCTAAACATCCAAACATCTTCACAAACTGTCACGTTTATAATATTAGTAGGATATAGAAATGACTAAATTTTAACAATATGGCCGACCCATATCGCTCGTTGAAAGGTAGCCATTACGTAAATAAAAGCAGCTGCCCGCTGAACATCTGCTCGTGAGTCGTGATTCTCGTGACGGCTTTGCTTTCTAAGTATTTTACTGATAATGAGATAAAACGTGGCATCATAATCATAGTGCGAACCATTGTTAGATGCTATAACCGTGTGGTCTAAGTAATACTATTAATTTCGGTTAGGTAAGTATCTAAGCTATCTTCAAAGAGTATTTTGAATTGCTAACAGTAAAAATTTTTAACATATTCTGTGACGAAGTAGATTGTAGGGCCTCATATGTTGCAATCGTCCCTATTAGACGTTGTCCGACCAACGGTAAAGAAAAAGCTTAAACACATTTTCCATATTTTTATTTCATCAATATTATTTTTAAACTAATATTATAAAGGGGAAAAAACTGATTGTTTGTTTGCATCGAATAGGCCCCGAAACTACTGTACCGATTTGAAAAAAATCGTTCACTGTTGGGAAGCTACACTCTTCTCGGTGAACATAGGCTTTATTTTATTCCCGTATTCCCACGGGAACGGGACCTAAGCGGGTGAAACCGCTTGACGTTCGCTAGTTATCTATATTTTATTCCCGTATTCCCACAGACAGACTTGGAACTACGCGGGTGAAACCGCGTGAAGTCCGCTAGTCATGAATATTTCGTTGCCAATATTTATTGGTACTTCTGTTAAATATTTTTATCATGGTGTTTTATTGTATTCAGCTTTTTTTAATAGGCGCTAATGAAATCTTAGCTATCGATCTAAATAGTAATTTCTAATGGAACTGAAATTACTTTTGTGTAGTTAAAATAATAAATAACGAATCATTTGTTATTTCCATAAGCTTGTTACTGAAGTGGTAGGCAGAGGTATATTTTCACACCCACGCATTAACGGTAGATATAGAATAACACCACATGTACTGTTCCACAACATTTATTTACTTTGCACCTGACCGGTTTCGCTTCTCGGCATTCTCAAAGGTAAAGAACTAAAAAGTAAATAAATGTTGTGAAACAGTACAGTGGTGTTATTCAATATGTGCACCAAGTTCCACCAAGTGCCATCAAATAACAGTATTTAGTAGTTTTGTGGGTTTCACGTAATAGGGTGCAAACCAGGAGAAAATCTCTGAAAAGAGGCTAATTTAGAATTACAAACAAACAATTCATTTTTATTTATTTACTAGCTGTTCCCCGCGGCTTCGACCGCATAGAAGTCGTTATCGCGTAAAATCATAACCCTCCTTTTGCGCAGTCGGTTAAAAAGAAGCCTATGTGCTTTCCAGGGCCTCGAACTATCTCTATATTAAATTTCATCTTAATCGCTCCAGCCGTTTAGGCGTGAAAGCGTAACAGACAGACAGTCCAGAGTTACTTTCGCATTTATAATATTAGTAGGGAAGTAGGGATATTTATTAATGTCTATGTAGGTGTACAATGTGTACATACTGTATGATACATACATACATACATAACATCACGCCTGTCTCCCAACGGGGTAGGCAGAGACTATGACTTTCCACTTGCTACGATCCTGGCAAACAACTTTCGCTTCTTCAACTTTCATAAGTGTCTTCATACATGCTCTTCGGTTAAGGGTACTCTTGACCTGGCCTTTTCTCAGAAGATTATCGATTTAACTGTATTTTTTTTTAATAAATATTCACGGACATCTCACACAACGCTATCTAATCCCTAAGTAAGCTAGGAATAACCTGCTTGTGTTATGGGTATCAGACCACGGATATTAATACTTATATACTTTTAAATACATACATATTATACATAGAAACACCTAGACTCTTGAGACAAACATTTATGGGTCACACAAATATTTGTCTCCGGTGGGAATCGAACCCACGACCTCCAGCGCCGCAGGCGGTATCACTACCGACTGCGCCATAGAGGCAGTCATAGTTTATTATTGTAGAATCAAAACAAGTTGATTACCTATAAGTAGTAGCCGTCGATTATCCAGTTGCCCTTTGCGCTAATATGATCAGGAATGCGCAGGAGTTGATTTATGGTAGCCAACTAGAACATCCGCGTTCACGGGTCCCTACATTGATATGTACAGTTGCGCGGAAAATACATTCAGATTGTTTATTATTTAAAAATATTTTTATCGCGACAAAATGGCGCCCACGCGTCTGATAAGGAGCTATAGCGACGCGACTTGATGAAAATGAGTTTTATAAACGTAAAAAACCCGGTCAAGTGCAAGTCGGTATCGTGCACGGAGGGTTCTTTCCAACAATAAGAAGTCGTGAGACAACTGCCCCTCTGTGAAAGTGAAAGTTCAATTTTGTTTTATTTCAAATTTTGAACAGATAATCCACGTGACCTAGTGACGTAATATAATGCAACAGAGTCACAGACTACAGACAAAGTCTCGCCATAAGCCCCTCTGCAATCTATTTTATAGAGAGGGGCTAAAAATGACAAATTACCTACGTTTGTTGTATGGCAGCCTCCATTAAATATTATGAGGTATATTTCTGATTTTAATAGGACTAGCAGCATTCGATTCCGACTCACTGGAATCAGCGGCATACGATTCCGACTCACTGAAATCATTGGCACACAGTTCCCAAGTTCCCACTCACTGGAACTAGCGGAGTACAGTTCCAACTAAATGGAACTACACGAACTGGCACTGGCGCAACTCACAACAGACCAAGACACCAGACTCATTCTTGCAATCGACCTCCGGTCTCTGAGGGGAGTGATGTGGTGGCCGCCACAACCCCTATGACAGATCGCAGAAGAACGTAGGCCTCTCCTAATTTTTCCCATCCCATAACTCACACATGTTTATTTTCGGAGTATGATAGACGTGTCAGCTAGGCTTGATAGGCGTGAACACCTATTTATAAACCCAGGAACTGATAGGTGCGCAGGCTTTACCTAATTTCACGGAAACTCGAACACTCATTGGAATTAACAAATTAATTGAATAACACCCTGTCCTAAATACACACGACTGAATTCCCAGCAGTTTACTTTGGTTAATATTAAACGCACTAGCCTAAATAATATTTACCACCTATTGGAGATGGGTGGGTGGGTTATTATTTGAAACACAAACAAATTTCCACATTTTCAAACACACTCTTAGGTTACGGTTTAAACCCGGTTGCGTGTATGTACTTGATTTTATTGGTTATGGTATAACTGGACAGTTTGCATAGCCATAGCATACTTGGGCCTCCGGTCTTGCAACTTCCAATTGGCTATAGGCTAAGGGGCACTTTTGACAGGTGGACTGACTGTAGCTATGTATCTGCAGTTAAAAATTTTTAAGCTACCCACTTTGCCTACCATTTTACTAACACTCAAGACTAACGTCTTAACATGCCTTCCGAAATACGAAAATGCTTTTAGGTTAATGGATATGCGACAAATGGCCATCCATTGATAGTTTCCAACATGGAGGTAGCAGAAAACACATGCGGTAGAACCTATCATCATATAAGGTCATTTAATATAGCTGAATTTTATTCCAATAATGTAATAAGTAAGGGAAATATGCCTAGCTGATGCGTAGCATGGTGCTATTGTGTCGAAATGGCTTGTGACGAGGGTAGTTCTATTTTTAGATGCCGGTGATGATGGGCTGCGGAATAGCAGCATACGTGTGTTGTGTAAAGGTCAAATTGCAATAGTTTGGAAATATGTAATAGGTTCTCATGCCATTTACTAATATTATAACGAGGAAAGGTTTGTTGGTTTGCATTTAATGCGTTCCGAAACCACTGTGCCGATTTGAAAAATCGTTTCACTGTTGGGAGGCTACGCTATCCCGGGTAATATGCTATATTTTGTCCCCGTATTCTCACGAGAACGGAAACTACGTGGATGTAACCGCGTGACATCAACTAGTCTTTTATAAATTTTGTTTGGAGGCAATTTTCTCTAAGAAATGCAGTTAAAAAAGATTTGCTAGATAACATCAATACAGATCGGGTTCGGAATGAAGATGTAAAAAAGAGAGTTGGTCTGTATGAGAGTGTCGGTGTTAAAGTTACGAAGGGCAGGCTACGATGGTTCGGGCATGTGGAGCGAATGGGAGATGAAAGAATGGCAAAACAGATATATACAACGCGAAAGTGGATGGATGTAGGAGTCAGGGAAGGCCACGACACACCTACCACGACCAAATTAATCGTGTGTTAGCACAAAGTGGTGTCAAGAGCCGAAGAAACCGACGTGCATGCATGAAAAGAAAAATGAAAGTTGAAGTGGTACAAAAAACCGCACCAAGTCGTAGCTGCTCAGATTAGCTACAAATCATCAAAGTTGACATCGACAAAATTATTGGCACACAAAACAGACCATTAGCTTTGCAAAACCAAACTTTCAGTATCTACAAAACTGAATAATTCACATCCAACTTTTATCCGACTACCCTCAATTTGACACAGTTACTTTACAACGCTCCGTACCGCGCATACATTACGTACAGTCGCGTACATAATTCATGCTATTCGCCATTCTGTTGCAGAATAGAACTGGGCTAGCTACGGCTGAAACTTGCTACATTGTTGGAATATTATCTAGATCTAGATCTTAGGCGACGAACACACGGTTCACGTTTCGAGTTCTCCGGTCACTGAGAATGCATATCGCTCCGGTGGACAGCATTCTGCGGTCAATATGCGGTGTTTTTAATAAAACTAGGTAGGGCAACTTAACAAAGACAAATACAACGTGACAAGCACAGATATTTGTTTCGGGTGAGTATTGAACGCGCTTTTACCCGCTTAGCTCCCGTTCCCGTGGGAATACGGGAATAAAATATAGCCTATGTTACCCGGGGATAGTGTAGCTTACCAACGATGAAAGAATTTTTCAAATCGATCTAGTTTCGGAGCCTATTCGATACAAACAAACAATATAATCTTTCCACTTTGTAATATTAGCATAGATTTATTCTTCTACTACCCACAAGGTAAAGATTACAGTGACCGCTAAAAATCTTGAACTCAGTATGTACCCAAGTTAGAGATAGTACATGGAAACCTACACACTAAATTCGCTGAGGCTACGCACACATAGACAACTCATTCACAGACACGGGGTCAGGCGGTCTCAACCGAATTTATAATACGGATTTGTGCGCGAGTGTGTGTAGCAGAGGGTAGGTGTGAAAAAAACATACATATAATAGTACATACATGAGTTTTCCATCTGTACTATCTCTAATTTGTGGTATGTATTTGACCGTGGACCGCGGGCCACGCAGAAAACACTGTGTGCAATGCTTTAGACCACATTCAGTGGTCAGGTAATTTGCGTTTATGAATTACGTTAGCTATTAGGAAACCTGAGAGAATGGAAATACTACAAGTATGCAGTTTAAGTAGGCATGGACACTATTGACATTTTAAATTTCATTTTACTTAGAACATAAATTGCACAAATTTTGTGGCCAAGAAGTGTAAAAATGGGTTAGGGCAGGGCTGTATTCCAAATTAATATTCAACGCCTAAGAAAATCTTTGCGTCAATTTTTATACTAAACTAGGCATAAACGTTTTTATACATACATACATACATACATATGGTCACGCCTTTATCCCCGAAGGGGTAGGCAGAGGCATTTTACATGCCCACATTTCACCTTTGTATAATTTGTCCCACGTAATAGGTGGTGAGCCGTATTGCCGTGTTTAAATGGACAGGCGCAGGTTGTGACTGCCTGCTGTTGAAATAAAGCCTTCAACTTAGCTTAACGACTGCCATTTTACTGGCAACCGGGACCAACGGCTTAACGTGCCTTCCGAAGCACGGAAACGCTCAAATAAATGTCACAAAGTGATCACATGGATGGTCACCCATCCATGGACCGGCCATAGTGAAAGTTGCTTACTGCAGTGATCGTTTACAGAACACTGAGTCCGCGGGGCCACGAGCGCTTCCATTCCTTCGCTTCCCGCCATTCTGAAGAACCGCAATCATTCTAATTAAATAAAAATAAAATATTGATATTAAAAACGAAATTTCTTTATTGTGAACCCGTTTAAAATATGCTGAATTAATCGTCGTGTGAGTTATTTCCGTGGTGGAGAGCTTTTGTCTTATTTTGCGTTCTTCGTTTTATTGCCTCGATGCGTATGCGTCATTTTGTCCATATTTTGCATTCCTCAGAGCAGTAGCATAGCTGTAAAGGTATATCCGTCCTCGTCACTCTCCAGTCGGTCAAAGAGCATTCCGGAATGCATTTATGGTCCTGTTGAAATAATTGTGCTTCAGGTGGTTATTTTTAGCTTTATATTTCTCAGAAATTCATTAGTCTCATTTAATTAAATCACTCCATGATGTTCGACTGAAAATCGGCGCTGACTTTTTTTTACACGTGGAAATCGTCATGGATGTTATTCCGGACTTCTAATTACTAAAAGCGCACTTTGCCCTACAACTGCCTACAGAAGTCCTCGAAAAGTCCTCGGAAGTATGTTCCAGGATTCCCCGGCAGACTTTAGGGTAGGGTACTATCCCGTCTTTGGGGACTCTTTTGGGTGTAATTACGCTTCTTAGGGCGTGAGACGTGCGTGGAACTCTTAAGGCGAAGTGCAATTGTGTCTCCAGCGATTCAGAGGGGGTGAAGCAGACGCAAGATGTTCGGGACGCACCGTGCGTCGGAAACGTTTTCGCGCGTTAACCCGTTCACTACGCAATTGAAATCATTGACAGAAGTACAAGTTTACACAAGTATTTTTTTCGTCCTGTTTAGATAAACCTCTTAGATTTTCTACTTGTGAGTAACTATGTAATTGATTTTGATGCAATTTTTATTACTAACATGATGAAATTTGTTTTCATAATAAGAATAGAACATCATATATTTGAGAAGTACTCCAATTTATGTTTTTACCTGTGACGATTTTTGCCAGCTTTAATGAAAAAGTAAGAATCTGCTGACCCTCTCCTTCATTGTTTATATTTTTTGGTACTTCTTTAGAAGGGAGAAGGAAGGTTGTATGCAAAAAAAGACTGCAAAATATACGTTTGCTGTATGGGAGCCCTCCTGAATTTTATTTCTGTTTTTAGTATTCGTAAATTTCAAAAGCCGAACGATCGCAGTGGTGCATAAGATGACAGATAGACGGACGGCGAAGTATCAATAATAGGGTCGCGTTATTACAGATTATTTATACTGTTGGTTGATGGCACTTGGTGGAACGGGCAGCGCATATTGAATAACCACCACTTGTACTGTTCCATCCACAGCATTTATTTACTTTACACCTGACTGCTTTCGCCTCTTAGCATTTTCAAAAGGCAAAACTAACGTGATGTCATCAAGTTACTTTCTCCTCGTCCTATTTTTACCTTTTGGATACGGAACTGTAAAAACGGCCAAGTTTAAGTTGGACTGGCACACTGATGAGGACTTCGTAACAAAAAAAAAGCGCCAAAGGAGTACGTTGTACGGGAGTAGTCTTATTTTTTCTTTATTTAGTGTTAGTTGTTACAGCGGTAGCAGAAACACTTCTTTGAAATGTATTACTGCCTAGTTCATGAGATACAGATGGACAAACGGAGTTCGAAGTCTCAGTAATAGGGTCCCGTTTGGGTACGAAACCGAAGAATATACAAAAATGAATATTGCTATATGCATATAAGGGTGTAAAGGATCAAAAAATCGATACTAGTTATTTAGACTAGACAAGGCTTTAGTCCTGTTCAAAAGATAACCATTACCCAAATTAAACATTCTACTTATCATTTCCCAGTTCCCTCCTACCATCATATCCAGGGATAAAATGGCCTTTATGCTATTTTCTAAATCAAATTTATAATATATCCAGGAATATATTACAGTCTGAAAAAGCATAAAATAATTATAATAGGCCACCAATTACAACCAGATCTGCTCAAACGTTGGAACATGATTGTGTCACAAACATCTTCACAGACTTTCATTATTATATTAGTAGGAAGTAGGATCAGTTTACAAAATCAGGATTTTACTGCGTATAGATTTATTTTTTGTACAAATTATATTTTTTCACAGATTACGAGTATTGTCTATCTAAACCGTCTTTTTAAAGACGGAACACACCGCTTTACGCGACCAGTGCCCGAACACATGAGTAAATAAACTAAGCCAGACTAGCTAACGGCGCGAATCAGTTGCACCACTACGAGCACACTGAGCATGTTTTGTGCGTATTACCCGACCGCTCGTTGCGTACGCGCCTTTATATAGAGCTTAGTATCAGTTCGTTTTGTTTACTCAGATGCCCCGCGAGACGGGACCTTTATGCCAAAGTTCAATTGGAATTACAAACTTGTTTTTCATAGCCTCTTATTGGCATTCCACGATCTTGGCGAGGATCTACCAACTCTGGGACCATATGCTCACGATAAAAATCTACAAGTTTAGATTGCATTTTATTTTTCCAAAAGTCGTCATCCTTTTGAATATATAGAACTTCCATTCTTTCATTTTCTCCTCCCCATATTCCAAAGATACATCTTTGTTTACCTGTCACTCTTAACTGCCCTTGGGCCTGAAAGTACCAGTTACTGTTTTTATTTATGGTCACTTCCCCATTTTTTTTATTATGCTTTAATATTTGAATTTTGTTTTCTTTTATAGCATTTGTCATTCCAGTTTTAAATGCTGCGACAGGACATTTGACCTCAACAATTGCATCCTGTCCAACAATTCCGTCTGGGGTAGCACCAATATATGGAAATTCTTCGTCAACAAATAGTCCACAATTCTCGATTGATATATTTTCTTGGATACTTAGTTGTTGAAGAGCAAACTTTTCATTATTTATTCCATGTGCCACGGATGCGACTGCTGCAATATTTGTTTTGTATAGAATATTTTTTACCAGAGCACCGTAATTCTTTTTTCTTTTTATTATTGCTCCAAAATTCGAGGCAGTTATCATTAATCTTCTGATTTGTAACCATTCAACGCTTTCGCGTTGTTGAGTGGTCCGCTTTTGGATACCATCACGATCGCTTATCAATTGCTTTAAGTTAGTCATAAAATCTTCAGACGCTACATTGTACTCCTCAGGAGACATATCTGGTGCAGCTACTCGTTTACCGTAATCATTTTGCATATCTAGAGGTCTTTTGCGGTTTTTTTTCCTCTTCACTATGTTGGCTTGCTTTCTCTTCTGTTCTTTCTTTTCATCTAACTTTTTTAAAATCCCTCGAGGGCTGTGACCCAGTAGTTTTTTGTGTATGCTATATAGGGATTTTTTTGTGTTGTGAGAAACAACAGCAGCAGAGCATCTTGCTTGATAAGATCGTCTAGAGGAAAAGTTAATTCTTTTGCCTCCAACGAACTTAGCAATTATGCTGTTGAAGCGCTCAACGGCATTGGTGTCCACGTCTTCCAATAGGCTCCTAGATTTTGATGCCACAGAGCTTAAGATTATTTTCAACCGGAACCAGAAGGATGAATTTTCAAGCTTAGCCACAGTCGATGATAAAAGAGCTTTTTCTTTATCGCAGCAATATTCTTTGCATCGCCTATGATCCCCATATGCATGGTTTATAGAGTTGGTAATATTTTCATGTATTTGTTTTACAGCAACATCCCGAGGAATTTCTTTATAGTACTTGATCGAGCTTGTGATCACTTTTCTAATGCTCATTACTATCTGGTCAGTCATATATTTTCTTTGAGGTTTTGGATATTTTGTGTCTTTGCCTAGCGCTCGTAGCTTGTTACACATGTTTCGCAGAAGATGATTGCGGCATTCTATTTTAGAAACAATATAACCTGCATATGGATTAGCCTTTAATATTTTGGCATAGGTAGACGAATCACCATCAGCCACAAGATTGCCGTAAATTAGTCCATACATATCAATAGATTGCTTAAAACCTTCACAGATTATTAGAGCTTCCATCCCACTTGAAGCACCTTCATAATTTTTGTAACAATCATGAGTTTTGGGTTGTGCCTTACATTTTTCTGCCCTGGCACATATAAGGCAATATTTATTTTTAACGCCTATGTATAGAACTTGTCCAAATTTTCGCCCTACGATAGCAGCAACACCCGACGAGGCTTTGTAATTGTTACCATATGAACGCTTACACCATGCACCGTCTGCATACACGTCAATCACAGGGATCCCATTAAAAATTCTTCCTTCTTCAATCGCTGCTTCCCTTTCAATGGACGCAGCCTTTTCCATTTCATCTACTGCTGTAGTCTCCCATTCATCAAACATATCGTTTTGAATGTTTGCGTAATATTTTTCGCAGAATATAGGAATGTCCATAGCAGCCATAGTCTCTTCGAATTGAGAGTATCCACTTCCAGATGCAACAATACCTGAGACTGCTGCAGTGTTAATATTTACGGACTTTTGGCTGTCAGGGTCGTCACTACATACCCTAAAAGACTTTTGGCACATCTTACACTTAAAATTGAAGTAGGACACGAGTCCTTTGCGCTTTTCAGTTTCTAATACTAAGCAACTAAATTCACACTGAAAAAGCGGGTCGTGCTTTTGCTGTTGCAGTTGCTTGAAAAAATAAATAATGTCTACAATTCTTCGACCGCTGATTTGTTTGGCTGATTTTGTCTCGCATTCATATTCTACTGAGTATGGCAAGTCCTCTGTCATGCTGAAACAATTGAATACGTATTTATTACATCATGTAAAAAGCATTTAAAAATATGCCCTGTGTGCCGACGTGAAAGAGTTTAAAATTTCGCCACCCCAAGGATTGCGTAAGAGACGCCTATGAGAACACTTTCGCAAAACAATAGAGGCGGATAACTCGAAATGAAACCCGGTTGTCAGTAAAATGTCAATCGTTAAGCCTTATGGGCGGCTTGAAAAGTTTCAATTGTGGGTCGTCGCAACCTGCACTTGTGTGTGTGTGTGTGTGTGTGTGTGTGTGTGTGTGTGTGTGTGTGTGTGTGTGTGTGTGTGTGTGTGTTTACATGGGACATAAAACTATAAGGTGAAATGTGGGCGTATACTCTGCTTCGGGGAATAAATATGTACCTAGTGTACTTATGTAAAAAAATATTATCTATAAAAATTACTGAAAGCGTTAGCTATTTACTTGGAAAGATTATGTGGTGGTGTGACGGATCCCGATTGAAATGTCACATCAGTAACGTCCAGCGTTTCTGAAGTTAGTGGTGGTGTGTTTGATCCGGATTGAAGTGCAAGATCAGCTATATCCAGTAATTCTGATCTAACTTTTTTAGGTTGTTTTGTTAGGGGTTTTTCAGGAGCCCTGAAACAATGGTAATTGAAAAATGTATTAAAAATATAAAAGCAAAACATTCAAAAGTTCCTGATGATTTCATATAATTTACGAATCATTTAATTAGGTACAATAAACTAATCTCTACTTTGTTGACAGCTTTATTTCAGGTGACTGTCAGCCATGTGACAAACTTTCTATCCGATATAATTGTCTCTATGCCGTGCGTTTTGTCGCATTATTATGGTTTCATATTTCGTTCTGTATAATAGATATGATAGGTTATTACAGGCTCTCAAAAAAAGCTATGTACCTCCTCGGTGCTAGCAGCACGGTACTGAAGTAACTACAGAACTAAGCGAGTTATAAGTATTTTTCAAGAGAATGTTTACTACTCTAGAAACAACAGCGGTTAAAATCAAGAAAAAAGTCTTAATTTCATTTGATTATCAAATTTTTTAAGTTTTTTTGACTAAGACTGAATGAATATAAAATGTAAATAATGTCAGCTGTCATATAAAACCATTAAATTAACAAAAGAATGCTAAATAAAAACATTTTTTTTTTTAGAGAGAACGGTAACTTTTGAAAATTCAAATTTCTTTTTAAATACAAAATGACAAATTAATACTACTTGAAATGCATTACATCGTGCTGCGAATACTATTAGACACCATATGAAATACATTTTATTTTTAAACAATGATTATTTGAAAATTTGAAATTCTGCGGGAAGAACGTACAAGTTTATAAAATATTTTCTAGTCATATAAAATGTTAAATAAATATTCCAAGGTGACAATATTAGGGATTCTGGACATTTACAAATATAATACTTAAAATCGGAAACCAAAAATATTTAATAATGCTGAAAAACTCCTACTGAACCCCATTTACAGTTATACTCTATAATGTAATTAATTTCCAAGGACTGGCCAAAGCAAAAGTTTCTTAATGATTTTTTTCAAAACAAAAATTGTACTACAGGTTTTAGAAGGTTTGCTAAATGACGACATAGCAAACTTTGTCTTTGTCATTCACAAAATCATCTTCTAGCGCATAACATATAGGTACCACTATCCATTGAACATTATATTACTGTTTTTCATAATAGCTTAAAAACAAAGTAAAGGGTTGAATTGACTGTTTCGGGTTGTAAGCTGTTTATTTTCAGTTCACTGTTGGTTAACATTCAAACTCATACTTACAACTTTCAAATTCAATACCTACCTACATCAACTACGACGTACGAGTAGTAAAGAACGACTACGAGAATATCAACAATACGCAAAACGTGCCTTGAAAACTGTAATTTTGGATAGGAAAATACCAATTTTTTGAGTTTAATTTATTATCGACTCAATTAAGATTTATACCTACTGTTATATTGTAAATTTAGGAGAAATGGCCCACTGATTCATCCGTCATTAGTATTATACTCGTAATAACATTGATTTTACTTAAATAGTAATATAAATAATGTAGGGTCGGGTGTCTCACAATGAACCAGGCAGCCACATTTAACCACCTACTTATTTCGGAAATGCGACGTTGCCAATCTGGGCTAATATGGGTAAAAGAGAGGTGTTTACCTTCCCCTTCTGCCCACTAGTTTGAGTGGCGATAGCGTGCGAAGAGGTTGTGTAGGAAGCATTTTTACGAAAATTGTCTCAAAAAGTAAGTTTTTTCTGTAAGTTTCTTTCTTTTTTTACATTTTTGCTATAAATGATATTGGTTTTTTTACATAAACCCTGTTTTACATAATAATCCAACATTTAAATGCATCATAATTCATTACACTGCGAGATTGCTTTCCCGGCAAAAATTTGAGGTTAGTTATTTAAACGTGGTTTGTCCTACAATGAACCACTTTTGGGTGGTACACATTGAACCATGGTTCACTGTGTACATCCTAGCGGTTAAATGTGGACTAAGATTTTAATTATTTTGATTTGTTACAGGATGGCGCGAAGAAAGGTATTAGTGAGAAAAAGAGGAGGACATTCGGCTGCTAAAATGCTTGAGGCCCTACAAATGCATAGATCAGGTGAAAGTATTAGAAAAGCAGCGAAAACTTATGATATTGCATGCCCAACCTTACGGCGCTACGTGGCACAAAACCTGCACGTCAACGTAAAAGACCTTGCTGAGAAAAGATTGCTACCGAATTATGAAAATCATCTTGTTTTTACCAGAGAACAAGAAGAAATTTATAAAGAGTACATAAAAGAGTGCGCTTTAAAATTTTATGGACTGACACCAAGAGATTGCCGTAAAGTAGCTTACCAAATGGCGAATATAAATAACGTAACAATCCCAAAGAGTTGGCAGCGAGATAAAATGGCAGGAAAAGAGTGGTTTCGGTCATTTAAGCAGCGTCGCCTTGATCTCTCAATAAAGAAACCTGAAGCATGCAGCTTAGCCCGTGCAACAGCCTTTAACAGGAAGAGTGTCCAATCATTCTTTGATAATTTGAAAACGGCAATGGGTCGTCATCCGTCTTTCAGCACTGGTTGCCGTTTGTACAACTTGGACGAAACAGCCACAACGACAGTTCAGCGCCCACAAAAAGTTGTAGGGCCTAAAGGCAAGCCCAATATTGCAAAGGTCACCAGTGGCGAAAAGGGAACTTTAGTTACCACTTGCATGACAGTAGATATGTGCTTCAGGTCAAGCCTTACCGCCTGCACTTGTTTTCCCGCGGAAAAATTTCAAGGATATCATGTTGAGAGGTGCTCCTCCAGGCTCTCTTGTTTATGAGTCTAATTATGTTTTTTTACTTTAAATATTTTACGGTTGTTGTCACTGATGTTAACTTTTAATATAATAATATTTGACTGATTGCACCAACATGGAAGACATATGGAAATGTTTTGTGATGCATAACGTACCTTCTTTAGGTTGTATAAGATTTAAGAGTTAAGTAGGTATTTTGAGATAAAAAAAAATTGTTTAGGTACAAATGAAGACTGATTACATTGTAAAACCATGAAGCTTTATAGTAAAATAATAAATATCTAATATCGAACTACAGTTTTTTATTATAAAGAAATTTAAATACAAATTAGTCTAAATATATATGGCTAATAAGGTGGTTCAATGTGGAAAATACCCCGGTTAAATGTGTACATCTCGAAGGACACATTGAACCAAATCTGTTTTTCGATAAATTCTTTCTTTATTCTGAAACCAAATGGAATTTAAACCATAAGTAATTGTATAATTGTAGTTAAATAAATTCACTAACAGTACACAAAAAATTAAAGGCATTCATCGAAAAACGAGCATGCTACAAGACTTCGAAATTTACCCGGTTCAATGTGAGACACCTTACCCTACATGTTATAAGCTCGATCAGGGTGTCAGATACATGAGCGCATTTATAGGTGAATCTTCTGGACTTATCTATTATGTGGTATCAGGCGAACTTTGTATTGGAAAGTATGAAAACGTTACTATAACTTATATAATACACCAAAGAAACTTACCCATACAGATTCGATATTTTTACTCTCTTGAGCTTTAGCCTTGAAAACTTCCTTTTTTGTTTTTTTTTACTACCCATTTTCGTAACTACTACGGCAGCGAATTACGTCAGCGAGCGCGACAATGTTGTATACGGGTGTCCTCAACGAAGCCTGTCGGCTGACTGAGCGGGCGCTGTGAGGTGGCTGACAGCGGCAAAATGCACTCGCGCTCAATAAAACGTTTTTTATATTCAAACAATATGTTTTTAATAAATAAATAAAATCATAGGACCTCGAGGCAACTTATTAGGGACTTGGAAATAAAAAAATAGTGTGGTACATTATATAACTACTGAATAAAATTGATTATAGTCAAGGCGGTCACACGTAAATTTCCAGATTCGAGGGAACTTTGGGATTATTTTCTATCGAGCCGAATTTACTCAATCGTGTTTTGGAGAGCTGACATCCCTGGTCAATATACTTAATAATAATTATCCATTTGAAAAATTGTGAAATCTTTGTTAACACCATTGCAAAATTGGTTTGAAATATGTCAAAATATGTATTTTGACTCCCACTTCACCTTAAGTCACGCCGCCGTCTTGGGCTTGACTCTGTAAGGACGACGAGTAGCCCTCTCGCTGTCCTCACGCCATGGTGACCGATAGTCTTTGGCGAGGGCTTAAACTCCTTAACACTGATAATAATTTTCGTTAATAATAATATAAATTTTAGTTAAACAATGCAGCCATAGGCCCGAATGACAATAGAGCGACCACATACATAGACAGGAAACTACTTACAATTGCAACATACAATATGGAAGTGCGATTGTTTTACACTTAAAAGGCATATGGAAAAGACGTATTATGCATTTAGTAATAAGCCTATAGTCTGTGGCTTAACACATTTTTACTCCTTGGTCATCATCATGAAATCATCGGCTACGTTCTTTCATCGCACCGCTCGCCGCAAACAGGGTGTTCATCACAGAAATCAGAAAAAAAGAGAAATGGCATTTGTATAATGTCACCTGATTTAACCTAAGCATGTCAAAATTCATTTTCATCTGAGGCTAGCAATGGCTGAAAAAAGGTTTAAAAGTCTATGTTACTGGATCTTACTAATATTATAAATGCTGTTCATCCTCACACTTTGCTTCCGGAGCGGTTGAGCACGTAAGGTCTGATAAGGGCTTCTTCCGCGCACGCATGAATTGTGGAATGATCTCCCTGCCTCGGTTTTTCCAAAACGCCTTACCTATAGTACCTATGGAGTTCTTCAAAAGGGGTCTCTGCAAAAGGTCACACAGTTAAGAAGTTGTGTTGTGGCAAGAATTAGGGGTGCCCTACATCCAGCAATGAACTGCCATAGTCTGATTTGATTGATATAATATGCGCTATAAAAATCAATATTCGCTATCAAAGTGCCCAATTTGACTACGAGTAACGGAGGCATTTACCTAATAATATGAGTTCTACGTATTAAGATTACCGGAAGGGCGTACATCGAACCGTCATTTTATTTCGTCACGTAGACGATGATCATAACACGTGTCTTGATGGCATTCGTTTACCAAAAGCGAACTGTGATTTACATAGAGACTCCGTAATATGTAGTAGCTGGTAGTATTTCTACTATTTCATAAACAGTTTGGCCACTCTGTAGAAGAACCGACGGTGACGGCCGATGGAGCAAACGAGTTATAAAGCGGAGACCGGGACTCGGCAAACGTAGAGTAGGCCGTCCACCCACCTGATGGATCAACGACCTGGAACTGGAGGCGTTTGGCGCAGGACCGTTTTTTGTGGCGTAAATAGGGGGAGACCTACGTCCAACACTGGACTGTCTGTATCTCTATTATTACTACTACCATGAGTCCCAATGAGGCCCTAACAATATCTTCGGGGTATAAATCAGCATCAGCTGCGAGTGGTGCGCCCGCTGATTAACGGACGAGCTCATGGCTAAGGGAAGAAAAACGAAAGATAGCACTATACCAACAGGTAAGGTCAATCACACTTTCAGTATGGAGAATATTGGTAAAGGTTTATGTTCACTAGTGTGGAGAAAAGTTCAGAGAGGCTTACTTATTGATAAAATTAATCTTTTTTTTTATATTTAGCTTGCCAAAGTGACGTGCGCCGCTCGCTTGATGAATCCAAGGCGACTTCTAGCCATTCAAAATGAGGCAAAATGTTCAATATTTAAATACCATTCTACCGTTTGAGCATCCCCTAGATGAGGCGATGGTAGCCATAGTCTTTCAGGAATCCTGGATCATCCTGCCGAGGGCTTATCCAGGGCTCCCAACCGCTGGCAGTAGGTAGGAAACATGTTGGTTTTTCAATCAAACAATCAATTTAGCCTATAGCAGTCCACTGCTGGACGTAGGCCTCTCCTAACATACGTCACAATACACGGTCCTGCGCCTTACGCATCCAGTCCCAGCCTGCGACCTTCACCAGGTCGTCCATCTGGCGGGTGGACGTCCTACCCCACATTTACCAAGTCGCGGTCTCCACTCGAGAACTCGTTTGCTCCATCGGCCGTCGGATCTTCTGCAGATATGGCCGGCTCACTGCCACTACAATGTGCTTATTCTGCGAGCTATGTCGACCACTCCTGTTCTCTGACTTTTATTTTTTTTAGTCGCTTAATTTTTTTGTAGTTAGTAGATTGGTTTTTAGTCCCTAAGAATCCATGAGGAATCTGTCATAGCATCCATTAGGGATTTCCACAAGTTAAAAAAACTGTTTAACCATTAAAGAACATACCCAATTATTTAACAACAAAATATCCATTCATCCTCATAAGTTTTCGCATTCACAACACTCGTTAAGATTTGTATGGCAGGCACAGGCACTCAATTAGAACTTATCTAAATTGGTCATAAATTGTAGGTAAACTGCGGGTAATCTTATCTAGTTTGATGCAATAAAGCAGACAGTTTGATGAATGCCAGTGGGAAGATGGGTCGACGACATTTTGACTGAGTTAGAAAAATGTGTTTGCCTGTATGTATAAGCTCTAAGTCTAGCTATTAGTATGTAATAGGTCTGTACTATTCCTACTATCCCTACTAATATTATGCGAAAGTAACTCTGTCTGTCTGTCTGTTACGCTTTCACGCCTTTTTTTAGGGTTCCGTAGCCGAATGGCAAAAAACGAAACCTTTATAGATTCGTCATGTCTGTCTGTCTGTCCGTCCGTCAGTCACAGCCATTTTTCTCCGAAACTATAATGCCTATGCTGCTGAAACTTGGTAAGTAGATGTATTCTGTGAACCGCATTGAGATTTTTATATAAAACTAGAAAAAAAACAGTAAATTTTGGGGGTCCCCATCCCCATACTCAGAATTGAAACTCAAATTTTTTTTTTCATCAACCCCATAGGTGTGGGGTAATCTAAAAAAAATATATGATGTACATTGCCATAAAAACTACCAACGAAAATTGGTTTGAACGAGATCGAGTTGGTAGTTTTTTTCATACGTCATAAACCGCAATTTTCGCCTAGAAAAATCACTACACTGCGAACGCGTTAAAACATCAATCAAAGTTACAACGAACTACAAGAACTTTTAACCCTTCATGGGCGAGTCCAACTCGCACTTGGCCGGTTTTTTACAAGGAGAGCTCCGCTTACGAACTACCCATGCTGGCGAGGCATGGACTCGTGTGAGGGTCGCCCAGCACCTCTATAAAATAGAGTGCAGAGGGGCTTATGGCGAGACTTCGTCTGTAGCTGTGACTCTGTCGCATTAAACTACGTCACTAGGTCACGTGGTTCATCTGTTCAAAGTTTGAAATAAAACAAAAATGACAACGTCAATTGGATTGAACTTTGACTTTCACAATAAACGTGTTAGAGAGGGGCAGTCTGGTGAGAACGATCTCAGGGCTTTCTTGTTTATGTTTTGTCGAAATTAATTCACTATTTCTGAACTATCTATGTGTCTAGTTTTTTGGGTTTCGTACCCAAAGGAAAAAAACGGGACTCAATTCATGATATTTCGCTGTTCGTCTGTCTGACTGTCTGTCTATTTGTCAAGGCTGTATCTAAGGAACCGTGATATCTAGAGAGCTAAAACTTTTACAGATGATGTATTTCTGTTGCCGCTATAACAATAAATACTAAAAAATATTAAAGGGGGCTCCCATACAACAAACGTGATTATTTTGCCGTTTTTTGGTACGGAACCCTCCGCACGCGATTCCAACTTGCACTTGGCCGTTTTTAGGGTTCCGTAGCCGAACGGCAAAAACGGAACCCTTATAGATTCGTCATGTCTGTCTGTCTGTCTGTCTGTCTGTCCGTCCGTCCGTATGTCACAGCCACTTTTCTCTATAACTATAAGGCCTATGCTATTGAAACTTGGTCATTAGATGTATTCTGTGAACCGCATTAAGATTTTTATATAAAACTAGCTGACCCTCGCAACTTAGTTTACGCCACATTGTTCTGGTGAATTAGGCAGATCCCAGAACACTCCCACAGGGGCAGATCGGTGTCAAGGAGTTTTAGTGAGTATTCCCAGTGCTATCGTGATCAGGTGCTGGGCGACCCTCACACGAGCCCATGCCTCGCCAGCATGGGTAGTCCGTAAGCGGAGCTCTCCTTGTAAAAAAAAAAAAAAAAAAAGTTTACGCCACATAAGGTGTACGAAAGGAGAGGTAATTCTTCATCAGACTCATCAGGCACCGTGTGAAACGGCCCTGTTTGCTTAATCATAAAAGAGCTTAAAGATTAAGGCTGTTCTAAAACAATTCAGTCCGCGCCGAAGGCACAAGCGCGAGCACAAGCACAAGGCGCGACACGCCCGTTTAGATTTACCCTCTCATTCAAAGGGACCCTTTCATTCTAAGCTTGGCGAAAGTTGAGATACCTCTTATTTCTGAACCACCAAACCCTTAACCTTGAAACTTGTGTGTGAAACAATTCTTAAAGTACTCCCTTTATGACACCAAAAAAAATTGGATTCGTACCACGCATTGAGAAGTTACAACTAAAAAACCATTTTGTCTTTCATCCCTTCTCCCAAAGAAACCGCGCAAAATATCGGGATTAAAAGTATCCTAGAACCTTCCTCGGATTATAAGCTTAGATTGTACCAAGTTTCATTCAAATCGATTCAGTAGTTTCGGCGTGATACTTATTCGGGATACAGACAGACAGACAGACAGACATGAAAATTTTAAATTACATTTTCGGCTTCAGTGTCGATTAGAGAATGCCCTACAATTAAAATTTTCAAAATAACTTCCATGTACAGACTCTCGACCCTCAACAGTTTTATTATAAGTATAGACTAGAAAAAAAGCAGTATATTTTGGGGGTCCCCATACACAGAACTGAAACTCAAATTTTTTTTTCATCAAACCCATACGTGTACCCATATCTATAGATACGTCTTCAAAAATGCTATTGGGGTTCCTAACATCATTATAAGGTGAATAGTTTGTGCAAGAGACACTTCCAAAGTGAAAAAATGTCCCCCCCCCCCCCTCTAACTTCTAAACTAAGAGAATGATAAATCTAAAAAAAAAATATAATGTACATTGCCATAAAAAAAACTACCAACGAAAATTGGTTTGAACGAGATCGAGTTGGTAGTTTTTTTTTAATACGTCATAAACCGCAATTTTCGCCTAGAAAAATCGCTGCCACTGCGAACGTGTTAAAACATCGATCAAAGTTACAACGAACTATAAGAACTTTTATGTTACTTGCTGCTACGAAACTCTTCATGGGCGAGTCCAACTCGCACTTGGCCGTTTTTTTTGTGTTTTATGCAACAAACTACAGTCATTACTCATACGTACAAAACCCTTGACCGTGTGTCATAAAACGGGGTAATGTTTTTTGAATTTGTTTGCTTGAACTGACCCGATGTCAAAGCTTTCTTTCACAAGAATAGAGCATTCATTATGATTTATGTAGGATTTCTTGGATTAATAGTTCTGTTCTGGTAAAGCGCTATTATAAAAGTGGGCTATAGGACTATAGCGCATTTATTTTACAATCTAATAGTTAAAATTACTGGGTCACTAACTCACCTGCAAACACCCAGCTGAAACGCTCACGCCTCTACTTACCATCCCTTAAAAAAAATCGGTTGTCTGTAAAGTCGGTTTACTGACGATGGTTGAACGTGACAACGTCATAAGAAAATAAAAATAAAAATAAAAATCATCTGTTTGAAAACATTACTAAAAAAAATGGAACGCCTCAGAGCGAGGTAACACGAGGGAGGTAACGACGAATTGCGTCATCTTTTTTCGTTCGTGCAGCCGGCTCCATTGAATTATAAGACGTTGTCACGTCAAAAATACTAATATTATAAGTGTAAAGATGTTTGTTATTCAATCCTCGTTCTAAACTCTGAACTAATTTGGTAAAAAATTGGTGTCTAAAACACGCGGTTTACCTGACAGCCTGCATTATCTTCTAAGGCCCGTTCTGAAGAAGCAGAAGCCTACTAGGGCGTTCTTCAAAAGGGGTCTTAGAAGGTTTTTTTACAAGGGCTGATGTTGCAAACGTCCTCGGCTACGGTGACAACCAGTCCTTCTGGTGGGCTGTACGCTCATCTGCCACCTTACTGGTATAAAAAGAACTAATATTATAAGTGTAAAGATGTATTTTATTCAATCCTCGCTCTAAACTCGAAACTAATTTGGCAGAAAATTGGTGAACATGTACCTGACAGCCTGCATTTAAAAAAGTCTTTGAAACGCGTAAGGAAAAACCACACGAGCAAAGATGGGCGCATTATCCGTAGCTATACATAAATAAATAGTAATTGTAATCCGAAACGTACTCGTAAAATTTATTGATAAACCGACCAAGTGTGTGTTGAACTCCCGCAAGACGAGGTTCCGATTAAAAACACTGTAAAATAATCACGTTGGATAATGGGAGCTTCCCTAAATCTATACTTCTATACTAATATTATGAAGAGGAAAGATTTGATTGTTTGTTTCTTTGTTTGCATCGAATAGGCTCCGGAACTACTGGACCGATTTGAAGAATTCTTTCACTGTTGGGAAGCTACACTCTTTGCGGTGATGGCTATATTTTATACCCGTATTCCCACGGGAACGGGAACTACGCGGGTGAAACCGCGTGACGTCCGTTAGTATTTTATATTTCTGTTTGTAGTACTATTTTGCTCTTATAGCGACAACATAAATATGTACATCATCTGTGAAGATATCAACTGTCTTGCTATCACGGTTCTCGAGATACAGCCTGGAGACAGACAGACAGATGGACACCGGCTAGGGATGAAAATGGCGAAAGATACTCATTTGTTTTTTTCGAAACTTTGAAACTTTCCAGTAAAATACATGTATCTTTGTAATAATACAAATTTAGGGCTATTTGAAAAATACGAATTGACATGTATAATACGTGTATCAATCAATGTATTTTTCATAAATTACCCCCACTGCCTCTTTCTGGAGCATGACTTGCTCGCAGAAAGACGCATCAGCGTCCCACTTTCCACCGCTAGTGACCAAGGCCCTCACCATGGTCTTCAGCGTGAGAATGCCCACGTCCAAGCCCGCAACGAGGTCCTGGCGTTGCAGTGCCCAAGCTGAGCACTCCACCAGTGTGTGCTGCACGGTTTCCTCGCTGCAGTCACAGCATTGCTGGCACTCAGCTGTTACCTCCCGGTGGATGCGCCACAGAACCTTTCCAAAGCACCCGTGCCCGGTAAGCATCTGTGACACTCGGTAGGTTAGGCTGCCATGGCGCGTCTCCAACCACTCTTTCATGACCGGCTTCACCGCCTCAATTGTAGTGTCCCCACTTTGGTGGCTAAAGTCGCACTTTCTATGTCTCCATGAGCTCCTGGCGGAGCAAGGATCTTTGGGCCTCGATTTCTCGGGGCACAGGCCTCTGATATCGCTCCAGCGCCTCGTTGTGCCACTGATATAGCGATGCAAGGGCCCTCGCTTCCAGTAGGTACCCATGGAGGGGTCCCGGCTAGGAGACATGCCGCCTCGACGGAGGTCGTACGGTACCCTCTTATCACTCTGACTGCCATTGACTTCAGCGGACTATGCAGTCCAGTCACGTTGCGAGCCGTCAAGGATTCGGCCCATATGGGTAGGTATTGCCATAATTTTGATCACTCGGCCGAGCAATAGAAACAGTACTTACTGTATTACAGTATAATAACATGGAAGAAGATATTAAGAAAATGGAATTGCCGGAAAATATAAAACACGACATTCTTTTTGTCATTAATAATTTCATGATTTTTTATTATATGGAAAGAAAGGTGCTGATTTAACCATAAAGTTATTTTATTATTACTAGCCTTAAAACAGCGAAAAATACAATGTAAAATACATGTAAAAAACGGAAAATTTCGAAAGATACATCGCAAGGTCTCATTGAAAGTTTCTGTATTTTATTGAAAAATACAAAGTCCGATTGAAAAATACATGTATTTTACTTGTGATTTTCAACCCTAACACCGGCCTCTCGGTAATAGCATACGTGTAGATACTAGTAATAGGTTACCATTTGGCTACGGAACCCTAAAAAGAAACAGTTTGAGAGCGGAACAGGTTTGTGATACAAAATACACGTAAAGCTAATAGCGTAGAACGTAACGCCACCGCGTTGTGTTAGCAACACGCTTGGCCAATTTTTAGCTGCCACCGTTCAATGCTCGGGGCTTAGCAATTATATTGTGGCGCGTGTCATAAGAGGTAGCGGGTTAGGTTACATATACATACACGGTGTTTCTTTTAGGGTGTCAAGCCGCCACTAGCTGGTAGCAGGTTTCCATACCTATCGATTTAACCCCCATGTATGTTTTACGATTTTTTGTAGTTTTCGAGATATAATGTTCTGCATAATTCCCTATTTTTTTATTATCGATTAAAATTTTTACATCTTGTATCAAAGTTAGGAAGGAGATTATTTTGTCCATAATACTGCAATCAATAGGCATTATAATAATAAAAAAATATCCAAGAAAAGTCGAACCAAAAAGAAGTTGTAATTATTTAAAGCCACGTGGAAAAATAACGAAAAAAAATTATATTTCGAAAACTACAAAAAATCGTAGAACATACATGGGGGTTAAATCGATAGGTATGGAACCCTGCTACCAGCTAGTGGCGGCTTGACACCCTAAAAGAAACACCCAGTATATATATTACAGTCACGCCTAATCTCAGAAGAGGTAGGCAAAGGCATAGTATACACCCATATTTCACCTTATAGTTTTATGTCCCACGTAACAGGTGGTGAGCCTATTACCGTGTTGAAATGGACTGAATTTTTTCAAGCCACCCGTAGACCCTTTTCACGCGTACTGGTTGCCGGGTAGCCGGTGCCGGGTACCCGGCGGCCGAAGTGTATGGCTATGTACCATAGCTTTCACACGTACCGGCGTGATTTGCCCGGCAACCGGTACGTGTGAAAAGGCACAAGGTCTTCAACTTGGCTTACCGTATGTCATTTTACTGACAACCGGGGTTCATTTCGAGTTTTCTTTCTTTACGCAATGAATCGTTTTGCGAAAGAGTTCCCTTAGTCACCTCTTACAACACCCTCGGGATGAATACATCGACAATTTTTTGCAAAATTCGATGTCTTACATCATCATCAATATCAATACATATACACAAAATCGTTACAGGACGCTGTCTGTACATGGAAGATAAATAAGAAAAAATATTATAGGGGGCTTTATGAACGCAATAGAACCCAAAACAATGATTTTTAGAATTTTTGTCTGTTTGTCTGTACGTTTGTGCACGCTAATCTCAGTAACCGCTTAACCGATTTCAATGCGGTTTTCTTTATTGTGTTGAGGTTTGCTCCACTTAGCATTTAGTGTTTATTTCATGTCAATCGGATAATAAATAAAAAAGATACATCACTTTAAAGAATCATACATAGACTTATGAATCTAAAAATGGGTAAATCTAAACTGGCGTGTTGGCTTAGTAATCATAAAAAAGATTACTGATTAAGGCTATTTTAAAACAATTCAGTCCGCGCCAATCTATGGTAAAAACGCAATGATAAAAAACATGAGGAACCGAAGTGATGATTTATCACAACCATTTTCCACAGCTATCTCTTATGACTTGTACCACACATTTACAGTTACGGGGCCCTGACCACGTTTGATTTAATGGACTCATCCGTCCGGACATATTGTACCACAATTCGGTATTATCCGGCGGCGTACGATACAGATGCGCCTACGCATACCTATTTACTTTGTTGTGGTGAAACTCGATTTGGTCGGATTATAATGTTTGTAGTGTGTGACGTAATGGATGGTACTATTATGTTTTAGTTGTAATTTATAATTGTTTGTTTATGTTTTTGTGTGAGTAATTAAAATAAAAGATATTACACTCGTATGTTTCTAATTATTTATTATAGTTTGTACGTTCCTTATAGCTTAGCATAGTGGCTTATGCTGTAAGCAACGACTTTAAACCGGTCCGTAAGTCGTAAGTACACTTGGACCTCCTAAACTATAGGATTTCCACACGGTAAAAAAAACAAACACCGAATTACTATGCGGTTTTTACTATCATTTAGAATTTCAGACAATTTCATTTAGATGGTTTAAATTTAACTGTGTAAATAAACCATAATACGCGTTACGCATAACTGAGTTTAAAATAAACTAAAGTTTGCAAAAATGAAGCTTCACCCGCCTACTAGGCCGAGCCGGATCTACCTTCAAAATATTGGTCACCTACTAGGTACACCAAGATAATATTTTTTTAAAACTTTCAGCAACCTATATTTCCCTGAAAACTACTAAAATAAGTTGAACCTCAAATGAGAAACGCTTCCTAAAGCCATTTATTAAAAACTTGCAAATATTTTTTCTATGCACGTACGTATCACCATGTACTGCAAAGAAACGCCCTAAAATATTTTCTTTCAACGTCTTTTATAGTTATAGGACTTCATCCTACAACTATAAAATTGCCAGGAGTGCCCAAATTCCCTCGCCTTATAATATAATCACCATTAAAATTAGCACATGGACACACCTGTTCCCTGGTCGTACCATCTGGCGGCCATATGCCACGGCTTAGGAGTAACGAGACGTTTAAGGGAAGCCTTATAAAGGTCCGAAGGTGGTAGGTGTGTTGAATAACCTTTTTACACTTCGGCTGACCTGAATACTAAAGACATTTTGTGCATGAAGAGAAGGAAAAAATTAAAATACGATTTTGTACCAAACCGTCTTTTTTTTACCGACTAAACACGCAAAGAAAATCCTACATGGATCCTATGCCGGACTGCTACCGACTAAACCTTACGTATTCTACCTAACAGGCTAAGGTTGGGAGCCCCGGGTAAGCCCTCGGAAGGATACCCCAGGACTCCCACCCAACAGACCTACGGCTACCACTGCGGCCTCGCTTAGGGGGTGGTTCGGGTGCTATCCCGCGTCTTTGGGGAAGTTTTCAGCTTCTGTAAGGACTGTGAGCAGCCCCCTCACCGTCCTCAGGCCCCTGATGTGTACCATAATTAAACACCACAGAGGCGCCTTCATTATTTTAAATTATATGAACCCTTTTTTACTCGGTAGGAGTCCGGCATAGCATCCATGCATGAAGGATATTCCCCCACGTTAAAAAAAATGGTGCACATACAACATACATAATATATGAACAACTAGCTAACCCGCGCAACTTCGTTTGCGTCACATAATAGAGAGTATATCACCTGTTCCCGTCGCATTTTCTAATTCATTTGTTACAAAAAATGTGATAAATGAAGAACCGCTCGACCGATTTTGTGAAAATTTCACATAAACCATTTACTAAATAGTCAAAACAAAGCATTAATATTTGGCTTGGATAGGTGAGCCCGTTCTTGAGTTATAAAATTACAACGAAAAGTGGCATTGATTTTTATATATATTGATAGATTTTCTTTTGCCAAGCTCTAAGCTATAATACTGCAAATATTAGCGTTGAACTAAATTCGTATGTTGTGTATTATCCCGGATATTAGAGATTTGTTATCACGTCAATATCTAAACAAGTTCCGGCTGGCGTGTCCGGTGTTTACGAGACCGTTCGCTCTTTGTAAACTGTTTTTGTAGCTTTTGGTATGTATCTACTCTGAAATCGATAGATTTTTGAGGGTTCCGTACCCAAAGGATAAAAATGGGATTTCGCTGTCTGTCTCCAGCAATAAATAACTCTTTTATGATTAAGCAAACAGGGCAGTTTCACATGCTGCTTGATGAGTCTGATGAAGAAATACCTCTTCTTTCATACACCTTAGCTGACGTAAACGAAGTTACGGGGTCAGCTAGTATGTAATAATTATGGTTCTCCGTAATTTTTAATAATAAATGTATTCTATTATCTTTGAAGTGAATAGATTTTTGGGTTATCGCGTCATCGATGTTGTGACACTCCTGTCGGTGGTCACCATGACGAAATTGTTTTACATCTATACTAATATTATAAAGAGATTTAATTGTTTGTTTGCATCGAATAGGCTCCGCAACTACTGGACCGATATAAAAAATTCTTTCAATGTTGGGAAGCTACACTCTTTGCGGTGAACATAGACTATATTTTATTCCCGTATTCCCACGGGAATGGCAATTACGCGGGTGAAACCGCGTGACGTCCGCTAGTACTTAATAAACAGTAACCTGCTATGGCAATAATAATCAATTCAAAAATACGTATAAATTTTCGTTGCTTTTATTTCAAAAGTATGAGTAGCAAAATAAAACTGAATCCTTTTGCCGTAACTTTACAAAAGATCTTATCTCTATAGAGCTATTCTGTGCACAACACAAAAATGGGATTTTCATGAAAATAAAGTTCTTTAAATCCCAAGCCTTCCTAAAGTGTCTCTTGAAGAAAGGCATGGACCACACTGGGAGATTGTGCATCGTTACAGAACAATGATGTTGATATTTCTTTCGGAATTTAAGAGTTTATGTAGGTAGACAAATGTGTTGGGAATCCTCTGCACATCCTTCCGAGGTTTTACCCGGGACTCCCAACCGTAAGTATGTAGCGGACGTGTGGTTTTTAGTCGGTAAGAGTCCGACATAGCATCTGACGGATTTACCACACGTAAAAAAAAAGTAGGTCGACACAATACAATGGTACCATACTGCTTATTTCGACAAAACGTCTACCGGTCGTAAAATATCCCTTTCGCTGAATAACCGAGGGCCTGGGCCTGCTTGCCGTTCTTCCAGAAGCATGCTAAGACGTGACGTGTCCAGGATTTCCACTCGGAAAAAAAACCTGCAGGATTATGGCAATGCAACCATGTGGATTTCCAACTATTTCCACGCATATAAATAATTAATGAAAGTCAGTTGCGCCCGGTTGCAGGCCTAACGAGCTTGAAATATTTCTCTAGTAAACAGTACCTCAGTTCTTATAGATTTTTTTTATATTAAGTTCGCCAAATTGACTACGCCAGCCTGATAGAAAGCCATGGCGCATCTAGCTATTGGGGGCCACTCTCGCAGTCCGTAAGACTTCTGACAGTGGTCCTGAAGTTGAGGGCTGTGTTATGTGCCTCTTCACGCTCCACTTGAAGAATTTTGCACCGTCAGGTGATGTGTATTGAAGGGTGTAATGTCCCGGTGTGACACAGCCCTAAGTGTAACGAATATAGGACATCGTCCGCGCCGGGTCGCTCCACTTCGACGATGCAGCGTTTAATTTCCGCTGGCGATGCGTTTCGTATTCAAATCTTTCAGCGGTTACATTTTAATAGATTGCTATAAAAATAAAATATAAGGAATAAATATAAATGATTGAAATGAACTGATCTTTATTATAGCACTTATGAACGTCAAAATTTTTGCTTCTACATTTATTGGTGCCTAAAGGTGCAAGATTAATGTGTGATCAAGTGGCATACCCTGAAATCATTCTGAAGATGAATGGCCGTTTGTGGTTTTCGTTAGGTGTAAGTTGTTGCAAGCTTTTGATAGCGGTTCCTGGCGCTTCGCTTGAAAATTTTACCTGACAGCAGGAAGCTGCAACCTGCTTCTCAAGTCATTACCAATCTGCTGTCTATCTCAAATGGCATGAATTTTGTAGAAATTTAAGGGAGTCAAAGTAAACAAAAGTGTTCCTCCCTTTATGTAAGGAACCCTAAAAGTGAGTTTCATAGTAGATCATTAGATGTACTGCTCGTTCGCTCTAACTTTGCCGCTCGGCACCATACTAAAGTCGAATTTTTAATTAGACGAAGTAAATTGACAGCAACTAATGTTGCTTATTTTCTATGACGAAGTGACATTAGCTACTGTCAATTTACTTCGTGTAATTAAAAATTCGGGTATACGCCTCTACGCCAGCGGCAAAGTTAGAGCGAACGGGTAGTAGCAACGATTATTGTAGTCATAGTAAAGTAGCGCTATCTAGTGGTGCGTTACCAAAACACGTTGGTGTGACAACGTTTCAGTAAATAAATTGGCTTACTCATAGTGTTGGAAGTTCAAGGAAAATGTAATGGATGGCGCTGTTTTACATTAAACGGATGTTAGTCCCGGTTAGTAATGATGATGATAATTGGCGATGGAAACTGAATTGCTTTACCCAAAGGGTAATAACGGGACCCTTTTCATGAGACTTCGCTGTCTGTCTGTCACGATGCTGTATCTCAGGAACCGTGATAGCTAGAGAGATGAAATTTTCACAGATTATATATGATTCTGTTGCCGCTATAAACAACAATTAGGCACTTTTTTTTATTTTTTTTGGAACGAAGTTCCTTATCGCGCGTTGTGAAAGGGGCTAGACGGAAAAAATTCTTACGAAAAATGGTCACGACACTTTTTTAACCGACTTCAAAAAAGGAGGTTACTCAATTCGGCCGTTTATATGTTTATGGAGGGTAGAGGTACCTCTACCCTCCTTTAATATGGGGGTAATATGGGTGGGGGGGATTTAATATGGGGGGAGGGAGGGAGAGGGGGGGGAAGGGGGTGGAAAGGGGTTGGGGGTTTGTTTTTGTTTTTGTTTTTGTTTTTGTACAATAAAATTTTAAAATTACAATAAATTTAAAATTTTATTACAATTCCTGCACTAATTCATTGAAAGGAACTTCGTTCCATTCGGGTGTCCCTTGACACCTCTCAAGTTTTTTTTATACCACTAAGGTGGCAGACAAGCATACGGCCCACCAAAAGGACGTGGTCACCGCAGCCTATGAACGTTTGCAACACCAGAGGCGCCACACTCGCGCTGCCGGCCCTGTAAAAACCTTCTTAGACCCCTTTTGAAGAACCCCATACTGTAGGCGTTTGGGAAAACCGAGGCAGGGAGATCATTCCACAAATTAAGCGTGCGCGGAAGAAATCCCCTATCGGATCTAACCGTGCTCGAACGCTCCGGACGTAGGGTGTGAGGATGAACTCCCTGTCTGTGGCGAGCGGTGCGATGATAGAACGTAGCCGTGGGCATCATGTCAAACAATTCTAAGGCACTGCCGTAAGTGCCGTATGCTGACGTGATTGATTGATTTTGAATTATTTTTAATGAATTTTTCTTTATTTTTTCAGGTAAAATACACTCTGGAATACAAATTAGAAAAAAATAACATTGTGAGTATTGATTGAAGTTATTACATTATTGTTTGGGCGTTCAATTTATAGTTAGAAAGAAAGAAAAAGTTACTTTGACATTATGGGTTACAATATGCGTTATAATTCTATGTTACATAGAATAGGTATAATTATTATATTATCTGTGGTGTAACTAAAGAATTAATCGTGCTTTCGTGTTGATTTCGGAGTGTTCCGAAGAAGTTGACCGCTCCTGGCAATTTCACTGGGATACTGTTAATTTAAGGAATTAACGAATGGGTTAATCTGTTAATCTCCCTGCCTCGGTTTTCCTAAACGCCTACAGTATGGGGTTCTTCAAAAGGGGCCTTAGAAGGTTTTTACAGGGTCCGCAGCGCGAGAGTGGCGCCTCTGGTATTGCAAACTTTCGTAGGCTGCGGTGACCACCAGTCCTTCTGGTGGGCCGTCTGCTAATCTGCCACCTTAGTGGTATAAAAAAAGGTACTTCCTTCCGAGGGTTACCTGGGCTCTCGATCATAGATTTTTGTCAAGGCACCGTGTGATTTAAGTCGATAAGAGTCCACCATAGCATCGCGTGAGGAATTTCCACACTTCAAAGAAACCATTCAATAATTTTACATTACCTAATCACTTGTCTACCACAGGTTGTCATTAGCCGGTTCGACATAGCAATAGCATCCATGAGGACTACCAAACGTAAAAATGCTAAGCAGTTTTATCCGTGTGGCGCTTGGTTCTTCCTGCCTACCCCACAAGGGATTTGGCGTGAAGATAGTATAGTATATAGTATAGTTTTATTGAATAGTGGCCAAGTAAACCCCCCAAAGACACGGGATAGCACCCGAACCACCCCTTGAGCGACGCCGCAGTGGTAGCCGTGGGTCTGTTTGGAGTCCTGGAACATCCTTCCGAGGGCTTACCCGGAGCTCCCAACCGCAGGCTGTTGGGCGTTACGTGAGGTTTTTTAGTCGGTAGTAGTCCGGCATAGCATTCATGATGGATTTTTTATCACGTAAACTCTCTCTTTACCGTCACTTTTTTTCCAATGGCCTTGACCTAGCAGCAAATAGAAGAACGACTACCTCGGTGGCGCATTCGGTATCTACTGATACCGGCTGCCGCTTTGAGGTCCCGAGTCGTGCCAAACATTTGTATGATCCACAAATGTTTGTTCCGGAGTTTGGTTGTTTTCTATGTATGATATTATGTATGTATTGAGAAATATATGTATATCAGTCGTCTAGATCCCATAGCACAAGCTTATTTTAGCTTAATTTGGGCTAGATGATGTTGTGTGAGAATGTCCACAAAAAATGAAAGTAAACTCTAGGCTTCATAGAATTCCCTACGTGGACTAGGTTGGTCGACCATAGGCAACAAAGGTTCCTAGGGTTTGCAAACTGAATGGAAATCCGCCATAGCATGAAGAATTTCCGCACTTAAAAAAACCGTTCATTAATTTTAACATTACCTAATCACTTGTCTATCGATATTGTTATGAGAGTACATAGATCATAATACCTACAGAAAGCACAATGTCTGCTGTACCCACAATTGTTCGCCTATGTTATGTTAGGGCTCCTGTTTCTGTCGCCAGAGCCGTATACGACTCGTTTCATAACAGCTCACGTAATTGTCTGGTTTCGAGTGTCTAGAAATATGGCAAGTAATTAGAACGATATTAAGGAGGGAGACGAATCCACCACACACCCTCGATCCAGCAATCCTAAAGTGCTATAGTCAAGGATAACCTCAAACACTGAAAACGCCCACATATTGGGGCTACTAGGAGGCTACCGCGGCTCCGCTTGTGTGGAATTCTGTTCCTGCATGTTAGGTTCGGATGCCTCGAGATTCTTGGTAATAAGCAAATTACATCGCTGCATAACATGACAATTAAGTTGACATCTGGTTTACCTCTTTATCCTCGAAACAGCTTAGAGGCAATTTTGCTGAGGTTTTCATTAATTTTTATTAGGTTAAAAAAAGAAAGAAAGAAATGCGTTTAATTGATACATTAAAACAGTTCAGGTCATTATTACATTACATCCATTTCAATAATATCTATCAACACGTGCACGCACTGGTACACACCAGGTGTTGGTTTTCAGCTGCAGCCCATTGGCGATTAGGCGCCGTATCCCAGTAGTTCCATTGCGTAGTTCCATGATGGAACTACTGGGATTTTTATTGATCTACACAGCCGTAATTACAAAAATAAAAAAGCTAATTAATTATATTCCCATACTCTTCTCCTATGAGCTAGTAGCATATAAAACTGCACTCCAAACTCCCTACTATAGAGTTTGCATACAGAGACTAGACGGTAACATGACGCTCTGCCACCCCACAGTACAATGCACTTTACGGAGTGAAATAACCAGATTGGTTGCGTTTGACCCTATCAAGGTCTTCGAGAAACAAACCAGCTTCACCAGCAAGTAGTGCATCTCCTGGATAGCGGATGAGGTCATGCCCAAGAGAGGAAACTCAGAGTTAACCCTGTACCAACCTTTCTGGTCAGCGTGCTACTGTATAGTCAATCACCCTCCCAAAATGACATCGGGATAGGCCTCCGTCCAGCAGATTGTGATATTGTGATTTCCAGTGAAATATCTACTAAATAAAAAGAAATAACTACCGTACAATACAAACAGAGCTACGAATATTAATCTCATAATGTCAGCCACATCCTCCAGCAGATTCATCTCAATAATATACCGCCACTGTCACTCAGTCGCAAAGAAACGTACTTTGCACACAGGCAGGATGTAGATGCGTTAGTTTTATGCCTACAGCGAACTACGTAAATCTAATTGGTTGCTTATTAAGGCTTGTATGTTCGAAAGAGACTCATCTTGGGGTGAGCTTTATACTAGGAAATATTCTTCGATTTGATCTGATAGAACTATATTATTGTAATTTATTAGATACCCTTGCTTTTTAACGTATCAAAACACGATTAGGAATACTTTGTTGGATCGAAATCGCTCTCGAAAAATGAGAAATACTGCGAAAATCTTAACAAGTAATTTACTTTTTTTACCTAAATAAATGAGTTTAATACTCATAAAAATTGTCATTAAATAGATATTGGGTGTAACAAAATTACCTATCCAAATTTCGTCACGTGACGTGGCATCAGTCAAGAAACATTACAAAAATGAAGAAAACAAAATCACATGAATACTATAACCGTAAAGCCCTTTTAAAGGTCCTATTTTATCCTATTTTCACCCTTTCTATCGCTACTGAGCGGCAGTAGAAAGCGACAACGACAGCCAGACGGGTGCTATGTGTTCGTTTTGCCACGGCGACCATGTTACCTCGAATTGCCGCGGTAAAAAATGAATTCTTAATGTGCGACAAAAAAAAATTACCCCCCTTTTTTATTAAATATTTGTATTTGATTTCCGATGCCAAGTCATCTCATGAAATTTGGAGAGGTAATTTTGTTACACCCAGTATATATAGGTCTTTAGAACAATATTTTACGGCTAGATTTTTTCTTAAAACCTCTCAGATTTTATAACAGTATTAGAATCGAATGAAATACGGCAAAAGCGTACGCTGCAATCGTTCGAATTGCCTTAGGATTTGTCAAGGTCGAACATTGCAGCCTTAATAGGTCAACGGTAGAAGGTCTTTCTAAATTCCTGGAAATACCATTGGCATCGTTCTGATTGACGATTGTAAGATCTATTGTTTACCTTCCTCTTAAAGAACCTGGGGTTGTAAGAGGGTAACGCGTGGTTTGCAGATAATTCCAAGAGGTAGCAATATATGTAGGAGACGAATGAAGAAGAAGTAATGTGTTTAGAGTAGTTGATTTGAAGTTTTCGTGATTCAATATCCGTAAAAATATGAGTGATGGGTTTGAACCCGAAGGTTTGTTTTGTGAAGTGTGATTTGTCGACAACTTTGCCTGGTGGCTTCTCACTCCAAAGTTTCCAAATTCTTTCTTGCCCATTTCTTATTACTATGTTGTTTCTCAATCCAAGTATTTTAATTCTGCACGTTTATGTTGGCCATAGTTGAATAGTAGATCACTTAGTTATTTTGTGAAGTTGTCCCATGTTATCAGGAACTGATCCTGCTGCATTATCTTGTAAAGTTAGTATAATAGGCATTATAAATACAAGTTATTGTTCCAATTGTATCTAAATCTTTTCATGTGCCACCTCTAACATCAATCCATAGTCACAGTATATATATGAGTGCCATTATCTATACGTCAAATTACAATAACATTAACCTCGAGAGACGTATCTACTACCCATCCCTTTCTTCCATCGTCTTTTCCTTTCTTACACGATGTTTACAAATTTTCCCGCGCGCTGCTTCAGTTCACAGAGAACATTTGTATATTATGAGATAGAGACGTCACTCGACTAAGTGACGACACCAGCGGTGCCAAGCAGCTATTACAAGAAACTTTCTGACTGCGCGTGGCCATGAAATAAAACTCGAGTGTGACAAATATATTTAAGTAAACTTGAATCTTTTAGAAAAGTTAGTTTTAAGTTCGTAAAAAGTAATAATAAACTACCATGGGCTTAAAAGTAGTCTTACTTATATGACCCTATGTAACGAAACCATACCGCGATTTAAAAAAAGGCACAGTGCCATCTAGTTGTGAATTTTTAATTAAAATAATAGATTTTTTAATATTGCATACAGCGCCAACTACCACGTGTTTCTGGAAACTCTTACGTTATAATGAAACGAAATTAAATATCATGACAAGTCTCGATGTAACTGCAACGTTGAGAACCTACGTAAGTTGGTTGCATTATAATTCAATGCTCAGTTCTAAGTGATAACACCATGCTTCAGTTGTGAACAGATCTTGCGCGCGCGCTGACGTCTCGTCCGTTATCGTTTAACAATTGTGCGAAATATTTTTAGTGTGTTACAAGTATAATAAAGTGATTGCATTGGTTATAAAAGACCTTTTGTGATAGAAACGGGTCTTACATTCCAAAGTGTAGTGTATTTGTAATTAGTTTTTTTTGTATAAGTAACCTTTTTATTATATTAAGGTACAGGTGCAAAAAGGTAAATTTAAGGTTTGCAGTTGATTTAAGAATTAATCACTTAGAGAAATGGTAAAGTTACTTACAATAATAGTCGAGGAGATGAGGTGTTAAAAACAATATTAATAATTTATTTAAAAAATAAACTGAGGATTTCTTTAGTTTAAATAATGGAAGTATTTTCCTTCTTCTTTTCACAACAATTTCTTTTTGGGATATTTTGGTTTCTTTAGCACTCGTCAAGTCATCTATCTCGAGATGTTATATTGCTGACACAGAAATGACAGGTGGTTAATGATTTTTTAAAAATGAAACTACCTTTAATACTGGCTTGTCTGCCACCCTATTGGTATAAAAAAATATTAAATCAGTTCTTAAATTATATCCGTTGTAGCACAATTAAATAGATCTCTGTATTTTTTACTTAGGTGGCTGTTTTTCTATAGATTTGATATAAATGTATTCAGTACAAAGAAGATTTGATACATTGTTAGTAACAAATTTAAAACACTTCCAGTTCAAGTTACACCTAAAAAACGCCGTTGCCTTCAAGAAGCCTCAAGTGATTAATTATTAAGTTTCACTTTAGTTTTAAAATTGAAGTACTAAATATAAGGCTATTTAAATGCTTAACAACAATTATAGAGATATAATATTGTGTTAGTATTTAAATTATGTTATTATTTTAATTTTTCACACACAACTTGCCGTATGAATTTTACTTTCAATCTTTTTTTGCATTAGTGCTAGGTAGGTCATTTTATTTTTGGCTATATTTATATTGTTCCAGTTTCTAGATATTGATATTATCTATACTAATATTATACAGAGAAACGGAAAACGCGCTGTAAAGCTATCTTGTCCACTGACCTTTTTGCCGTTTTAGCAAAAAACGATAGGGGCCAACGACCTTAGTTATTTTTGTCCAGACCCTTTTAGACTGATTTTGTTGTTAAAGGTTCTATTAGAAGAACCCTTCGAAACAGGGCCTTTTTGTACATACAATCCGTGAAGAGGCACATCACAAGGCCGCCAACTTAAGGACCACTGTCAGAAGTGGCCCCCAATCGCTAGATGCGCCACGGCTTACCATCAGGCTGGTGGCGACATCAAATTTGGCGAGCTAAATATGTATAATAAAAAAAAGTGCGATCCACAATGGTTTATTTCGGAGTTTCAGTATTTTCTATGACATGTATGTATTCAGAGAGATTAGGGATTTTTATCAGATGCCTAGATCCTATAACACAAGTTGATATCAGCTTCATTTGGGTTAGATGTAAAAACACATCGACACTATCATATCAACACGATCTATTATGTATTGATAATACTTAATAATAATAGATCGATCTTTATTATCAGTAACACAAATAATCGTATCTTGAGTTTCCTATATTGCCTAGAAAACTGGAAAACGCGCTCTAAAGCTATCTTGTCATCTGACCTTTTTACCGTTTTAGCAAAAAAACGCCAAGGGTCAACCACCGTAGTTATTTTTATCCAGACCGATTTGTTATTAAAGGTTCTATTAGTAGAGCCCTTCGACCCTTTACGTACATTACTTTCCTTTTACGTGAGGGAAAATTCTTCATGAATGCTATGCCGGACTCCTACCGACTAAAAAACCGCACGTATCCTAGCGGTTGGGAGCACCGGGTAAGCCCTCGGAATACCCCAGGAATACGTACATCACCTAATAGTAATTTCACGTTGATTCTTATCTGTTACGATATTTCGAATTCAACTTCAGTGGCAGCGCCCCGCATGGACCTAAAAGCAGTCCGTGTGGCACTCCAAACGTAATTTTGTCATAGGAGACTGAGACTCCAAACCTTTGGAGTCGGCCGGTCCGGTCCGGTGTCGGGAGCTTTGGACCCGGTCTTATGACACGTGTTGGGCGGTGGTGTCCTAAGACCGGGTCTTAGCGTATTCAGCTATAAAAAGAGAGCCGTGAGATCGTTCTCACCAGACTGCCCCTCTCTAACACGTTAATTGTGAAAGTTCAATCCGATTGACGTTGTCATTTTTGTTTTATTTCAAACTTTGAACAGATGATCCACATGACCTAGTGACGTAGTTAAATGCAACAGAGTCACAGACTACAGACAAAGTCTCGACATAAGCCCCTCTGCACTCTATTTTATAGAGAGGGGCTAAAAGTGTCACGGGACATCCTTCCTGAGGGCTTACCCGGGGCTCTCAACCATAGGCTGTTGGGCGTTACGTGAGGTTTTTTAGTCGGTAAGAGTCCGGCATAGCATCCTACGAGGATTTTCCCTCACATCAAAAAAAAAACAAAAAAAAATGGGGCTAAAAGTTAGTAAACGTCAATACTTTGTATTTAAGTGAGCGATTGACGTAACGTATAAAGTTTTATAAATTATACAACAGACTATGACCGACATACACAAACCGGTATTGATTACATTTTGCGGTTTTTGATAACACAAACAACACACATGCATGTATGCTCTTGTTGTCTACTTTAGGTTGCAAGTAACGGAATAGGTTTGTTATTTCTTTCATCTCAACTTTAGTATGTATAAAGTCTGCCAAACCAAATTAAAACTAAGGATAAAATAGTGTGAGGCAGAAGGGAAACTTCATAAAATCCAATTACCATCGAGAGCTAGAAACAAAAAATGTCTAATACCACCACAGTATAAACAGTTCTGATGATTCGGACCGGTTAATTTTAGTAATATCCCATCTTCACTTAGGAAGTGGGCTGATAATCTTCAAAATTTATAACGGATAGCTATCCCGGTGTCATTGGCTTACGAATAAAAACCTCATTAAAATTGGTCCATCCGTTGTCCTACAATGCCACAGTCAGACAACAAGTTAAACTTATAACACCCGTCATTTTCTTCGAACTCAGCGTTTTTTTTACGTGAGGGAAAAATCCTCATGGATGCTATGCCGGTATCCTACCGACTAAAAAACCTCACGTAACGCCCAACAGCCTATGGTTGGGAGCCCCGGGTAAGCCCTCGTAAGGATGTCCCAGTACTCCCAACAGACCTACGGCCGCCACTGCGGCCTCGCCCAGGCGGTGGTTCGGGTGCTATCCCGCGTCTTTGGGGGGTTTCGGGTGTGATCCCGCTTCTAAGGGGGGAGGCGTGCGTGAGTTGCTCACGTCACGCTGCGCCGCTGTCATGGGCCTGCTTCTGTAAGGACGGTGAACTCAGCTTCGAACTCAGCTTGATGACATACAGACGAACAACAGAGTCTCAGTAATAGGGTTCCGTTTAAACCCTTAGAGTACGTAACCTGTTGGGAGTCCAGGGGTATACTTCCAAGGGCTTACCCGGGGCTCCCAACTGTAGGTATAATACGTGTGGTTTTTAGTCGGTAGGAGTCCGGTAAAGCATCCATGTAGGATGTTCCTCACGTTGAAAAAAGGATACGAAACTTGAGAAATCAATTCTGCTCACCATGCTAGCTTGAAAGTATTCAGACACTCTTAACACAAATTCTACTTAGCACTTACCAGTAACACAGGTCCATACCAGCATAAATGCCATTAGTTTTGCTCGTGTTGCGAGCGTGTAATTTGGTTTATTCGAAGCTTCCTTCCGTCAGCTTTCTTAGAAGTGGACCACACACTTTGTCTCGTTCTGATGGAATACTTATAACGCTGGCAGTATATTTTATTATATTCTACCTTTTTTATCTTGACCTCTTGGTCTATCCTAGTGGTTATTCCGAGCTTAATAAGGGGTCAGAAATCGTTGTGTCAAAATGTCCGTGAATATTTATTTTCTATACTAATATTATAATAAAGAGGAAAGATTTGATTTTTTGTTTGTTTGTTTGCATCGAATAGGCTCCGAAACTGGACCTATTTTGAAATTCCTTTCACTGTTGGGAAGCTACACTCACCCCGGTGAACATAGGCTATATTTTATTCCCATATTCCCATGGGAACGAGAGCAGGAGGTGAAACCGCGTGACGTCTTCTAGTATTTTATACCATAAGCACCTAATTAGTTATGCCTTAGAGTAATAACATTTCGCTCAGCACACCCAAGACCTCTTTCGGCCACAATCGCTTTCATAGCACAGAGGCAAGCCATTCTTCAATCAAAAACCATTAAAAAAACTGAGAATGCCCATGACTTGCAGTAATGTAATTGTGATGTCCATGCTACTGTTGCAATATACCATTAAAATACTCCACATACCAACGAGAATGGACCAAGAATGCTATTAGGAGACTCCGTGATACGTTAAGGTGCATTATTTATGCCGACTTGTTCGACATTGTTCTTAGCTACTCATTTTGAAAATGATCAGCTCACTTACTAGGTTATGAAGGGATCTCACTAAACAGAAACACAGGTCTGATTTGGTATAGGTCTTAGATCATCTAACCACAGGATGCGCCTTACTTAAGCATTGTTTTCTGCCATTGCACATGACCATTTGGTCTTTTGGCTTTATGAAAAGCCTGTACATCAGTACATCCATAGACTTATTACACATAGACTGAGAGTCGCTCAGTGATACGTACGCGCCCGCGAAGCCGAACCAATATTAATGTAGGTCTGATTTGGTATAGGTCTTAGATCATCTAACCACAGGATGCGCCTTACTTAAGCATTGTTTTCTGCCATTGCACATGACCATTTGGTCTTTTGGCTTTATGAAAAGCCTGTACATCAGTACATCCATAGACTTATTACACATAGACTGAGAGTCGCTCAGTGATACGTACGCGCCCGCGAAGCCGAACCAATATTAATGTAGGTGTAAACTACTCGTCTTTATACTCGTTGACACTCACACAAGCTTATAGAAAATGTTGCTAGGAAATAAAATTTACCCTATAATGGGAAAAAAATAAAATTGTTTGTATACAACATTTAATTTAACATTTAACTTAACATTTAACTCTATTTATCTATATGCTATACTCTTCGCGGGGTAGGCAGAATGGTTTATATATTTTATTAATATGTAAAAAATGCTAAATTAAACACTCTACCTCATATTCATAATCGTTTATTAAACCTATTTTAGTTAAAACACACTTTAAGTCTATTGCTGTCTCTAACCAATGACAGAGTATGGTTAGAGACAGCAATAGACTTAAAATGTGTTTTAACTAAAATAGGTTTAATAAACGATTATGAATATGGGGGTAAGTGTAAAACGACTTACTAACCAGTATAATAAACAGTTTAAGTTTTTACTATTAGGCATATATATACTTTTAGAGTTCCGTAGCCAAAGGGTAAATAAGGAACCCTATTCATGAGGTTCAGCCGTCCGTCTCGCTGTCTGTCTGTCTATCACTCTATCTCGAGGTTCTATCTCAGAAACCGTAATAGCCATAGAACTGCAATTTTTCGAGATGATGTATGATGTATTCATGGTGGTGGAATAGTAACTAACTCTACCCCCTTTCCCAAGTGGTGGGATAGCACCCGGACCCTCTAAGCGAGGCCAAGGTGGTGGCCTAAGTCTGCCGGCAGTCCTCAGACATCCTTCCGAAGGCTTACCTTACTTATTAAATTAATAAACTTGTTTTAATCACAATATTTTAATAAATTATGTGGTACCCACCCACAAAATTTTGCAAATAAAATTATTCAAGTAGATATAAAGCGCTTGTGGCCCCGCGTACTTAGTGATCTGTAAACGATCACTGCAGTAAGCAACTTTCACTATGGCCAGTCCTTGGATGGGTGACCATCCATGTGACTACTTTGTGACATGTATTTGAGCGATTCTGTGCTTCGGAAGGCCGTTAAGCTGTTGTTTCCGGTTGCCGGTAAAATGGCAATCAATAAGCAAAGTTGAAGGCCTTTTGAGGCGGCTTGAAAAATTTCAACAGCAGGCATTCAAACCTGCGCCATCTCAACACGGGATTACGGCTCACCACCTGTTACGTGGGACAAATTCTAAAAAGGTGAAATGTGAGCATATAAAATGCCTCTGCCTACCCCTTCTGGAGTAAAGGCGTAAGCATATGTACTTATGTATGTGATAAGTACTTTTATAATAAGTTCCATAAACCGATATTGAAGCAAATAAGAGAAAAGTGGGAAAAAAATATTCTCATTGCTTGCAACACCGTCTATGAAAATGACGTCACTAAAATGTACGATTTTTGTTTCGTTAAATGACGTGTTTTTACCTAAAATGTAACATATTTTGCAGTACTAACCTATGCAATGTGATCTTTGCGTGTTTGGAACAATTTTCAGATGCATTGTGGCGTCCTTTCACTGCACAATACGTCATTTTTAGACAAAAATTACGCGAGCTCTTCGCACTGACACTAGATGCCCGGTACTAAAGCGCTGATTGATGTAGGCAGCCGGTATCAGCTGCCTTGAAATGGCTTCACGTCCCTCGCGCGTATTGGGTTTCTTTGCGTTATAATTCTATGAGTACATCATTTTATATGATTAAACTAGTACATTACATTGTAGTTGACTGTACAATAACAATTAACACACAACAGCCATTACGCGTTTGTCGATTAATACATTTTTAAATGGAATGAAATTTTATATGTCTTTGTGTTTCCCCCTTCACTTGTATGAAAACTGGCAGAATATTTTTGTATGCGGTGGTTCGCAAAGGCTAGTCCCGTGTTATATGGTCTAAGGTATAGGTACAATGTTACTTTAATGGTATTTCCACGACTTGGTGACTTAGAACTTGTTGCTGGTTGCTGCATCAAGTAGGATGCGGGATACCCGGCGCCTCCGAAAATTACAATATATTTTGACTAAAAGGCAATTGGAATCTAATTAAAATCTTCCACATACCAACGAGAATGGACCAAGAATGCTATTAGGAGACTCCGTGCTACGTTATGGTGCATTATTCATGCAGTTATGGTATTTACCACATTTTCTAGCTTTTTGATAGGCTCGCTGCGATATGGATCTTCGTATCAGGATGAGATCATCGGATTATTCTCAGTAGTACCGTTGAAGTAGTTCCGCGGCGGAACTGGTAAGATTTTTTTCCCAGTAGTTCCGCGGAACAACGCGTCAATAATTCAGTTCCCATTAGTTCCGCGAAACAAAGTATAAATGAAATACTAGATAATAATGGTTTGCTCTCCCTTGTATTTTTTTTAATACAGGGTGTTATAAGTCTCTGTTAGTTTATCTGTCTGTCCGTGGCATCATTAGCTCTCGATAGGACTAATTTGAAAAAAAAAAGTCTCCATATGGCGCTTCCCCTTCCTATCAAAGTCAATAGACAAGACCTGTTGACTTTGATCGGAAGGGTAAGCGCCATACTGCGCCATGCTCTATGAGGCAGGTAGTTTACCTGTTCAATTACAAAGTATTCGTTCCCTCGGCCATTACTAAAATTACAATTACTTTCACTCGAACTCAACCTTCTTTTGTACAAAGGTGAAAGGATCGCGGCGGTAATGCGTCATTTGTTTCGGATATAAAAAACCGGCCAAGTGTGAGACGGATTCGATTGCATAGTGTTCAGTACCAAAAAAAACGGAAAAAAATTTTTTTGTAGGTTTTAAAACTTTTGTAGTGAATCACCCCCCAAAATTAATAACACATGTCATAAAAATACATCATCTGTGAAAATTTCAGCCCTCTAGCTTTCACGTTTATGAGATACTAGCGAACGTAACGCGGTTTCACCCGCGTAATTCCCGTTCCCATGGGAATACGGGAATAAAATATAGCCTATGTTCACCGCAAAGGGTGTAGCTTCCCAACAGTGAAAGAATTTTTCAAATCGGTCCAGTAGTTTCGAAGCCTATACGATGCAAAAAACAAACAAACAAACATGGAGGGGCTTGTAAATAAGTTAAAGCCTAATAACAAAACGTGTGAGTGACAGTGACACATTGTATTCTATTTTCGGTATTTTAAATTAAGGATATTTGAAAATTTGTATTTTGAATTCTGAATAATAATTATTTGTATTTTAAATTTAGACATTTTACGGTAAGGTGTACTGAAATAAGGTATTTTGAATGTTAAGGTATTTTGAATTCGGGTATTTTGGTCTAATGCATTTTAAGTAAAGGCATTTTGATTTCTGGTATTTTAATATATAACCGTAGATAGCCTAGTGGTAGACGGACAGCGGAGTCTCAGAAATAGGGTTTCGTTTTTGCCCTTTGGATACGGAACCCCAAAAATAGTAGTCAGTTTTGAAAGTGGCGGCCATATTTCAATAAGATCTCTATGATTGTTTGATTATTTTTTTATGAGCTATCTATTTATAATCTTAGTAAATGATGTGGATATCTTTGCATTGAACTTTTCTTTTTAGGATTCCGTACCCAAAGCGTGAAAACGGGACCCTTTTTTTACGTGAGGGAAAATCCTCAGAGGATGTTATGCCGGACTCTTACCGACTAAAAAACCTCTCGTAACGCCCAACAGCCTGTGGTTGGGAGCCCCGGGTAACCCCTCGGAAGGATGTTCCGGGACTCACAACAGACCATTCATGAGACTTCACCATCGGTCTGCCTGTTTGTTGGTCACGAGCCTGTATCTCAAGAACCGTGATAGCTAGAGAGCTGAAACTTTCACAGATGGTGTATTTCTGTTGCCGCTATAACAACAAATCAGAAAAAGTATAATATTTATGAGGATACTAGCTGTTCCCCGCGCCTTCGACTGCGTAGAAGTCGTTATCGCGTAAAAGTAAATAGTTATATCGTAAAATCATAACCCTCCTTTTGCACAGTCGGTTAAAAAGTAGCCTATGTCCTTCCCAGGGCCTCGAACTATCTCTATATCAAATTTCATCTCAATCGCTTCAGCCGTTTAGGCGTGAAAGTGTAACAGACAGACAGACAGAGTTACTTTCGCATTTATAATATTAGTAGGGATAAAACAAACGTGATTTGTTGCCGTTTTTTGGTACTGAACCCGCTGTTCTTGAGTCTGACTCTCAATTGGTCGGTTTTTGATGTGCTATTAGTTATTTGACGGATGTTTTAGTGTCCCGCTAGCTCAGTATTGTGTAAACAATCATTGCGTTACATTTAAGACGTTCGATTCTGGGTGGTGCATTTTCATTTAGAAGCCTTTTCGTGTTTTGTGGGCGCCGGTATCCTTCCGAGGGCTTTCCCAGAGCTCCCAATCGTAGGCATTAGGTAGAGAACGTGTGTTTTTTAGTTGGTAGGAGTCCAGCATAGCATCCATGTTGGATTTTTCTCATGTTGTATGGCCTGCTTGAAATTTTTTTAACATGTAACCACAACGCCCCTGACCATTTCAATACGTCAATAAACTCACCGCGTATTTAGGTATACGTGGGCTAAAATAAAATAAGTAAATGTTAAGGCCGCGTGGGTCAGATTTTGAGTTTTTTGAAACAATCCTAGTCATAAAGTAAAGGGTTTTTAAATCTGAAAAATATATATATAATAGTTAAGGATATAAGCTAAACATATTCCGAGCCCGTTACACGATCCAATAAATTTCACTGGATAGAAAAAAATCCCAAAGTTGACTCTCTCAGAAAAGTTTTTTCAATACTGTGGCTAAACTATTAACATTTTATATATTTTTTTTGCACTCAATTAAAGGTATTAAGTTTTTATACACATTTTCCGAGCGTTTTTCTATAAACAACTATTTACATAGTTATCATGTACGAATATCTACCAAACGCAATAGAATTGCGCCGCTGACGGCCGATCAGTCTCGCCCTGGCGCTTGTGGAGGCAGGACCTGTGTCAGTTTTTTTCGCAACTATTTCGTAATTATTATGCCAAATTACGTTGAAATCGCGCCACAGTATAAAAATATCAGTAATGGGCAAAATGTAATTAGATTAACCGTTACAAATACATACGCGACTCATGGTAAAAATGTGGTGATCTTTTACTTTTTAAGTGTTTTCACGACATGGTACCAAGCTACCTAATGCATTAAAATGTCTTTTTTTTTTTTGTTTAACGTGAGGGAAAATCCTCATAGGATGGTATGCCGGACTCTTACCGACTAAAAATCCTCACGCCACGCCTAACAGCCTATGGTTGAGAGCTAGGGTTGCCAACCCTCCCGGAATGCCCGGGAGACTCCGGTAATAATGTTGACCCTCCCGACCTCCCGAGATGCGACGATTTCTCCCGGATGTTCTAAAATTTTACAAAGTTAAAAAATTCCGTCAACTGTCAACCGGGTCCATCATCTGATCGACTCCAGGAAATTGTAATGCTTCAAAACACTTTAGTTAATAAATACACTAGTTGTCTCTACAATTTTCAAAAATTTTACTCGATTTCCTCCGGATGCCATCATTAGATCCTGACTTCCTTGTAATATAAGACCAGAAGTAAAGCGTCAGGATAAAAACTAAAAAAAAATCGGTTCACCCGATCAAAAATTATAAGGTAACTTACATAAAAAAGAAACATAGAGAACCTCCTTCTTTTTGAAATCGGTAAAAAATCGCGAATTGCTACATGCTGCTACTAAACAAAATAAATATAAAATTAAAAATTGATTTTCATTTTATTTTACACAAACTGAAAAAAGACAACTTGGCCCATACGGGATTTGAACCCATAACCTTTGCCTAAACCAGGGCAGGACAAACAAAAGGACAATGATTTTAATTTTCTCGAACTTTTAAAGACACCCCCCCCCCCTCAAAATCTCCCGGATTCGTCCTTTCTAAAGTTGGCAACCCTATTGAGAGCCCCGGGTAAGCCCTCAGGAAGGATGTCCCGTGACTCCATGCATTAAAATGTCTACGAATTACATGATAATTTCGCAATCCAACATGGCGGCCACGCCGTAATCACAAAATTTCATGATGGGTATCGTTTAAGGGGTTTTTTGGTATGCTGAGTACGAAGTACGTGATAATTTTGCGATCCAATATGGCCGCCGCGCCGTAATCACAAAATTTCATGATGGGTATCGTTTAAGGGGTTTTTTGGTATGCTGAGTACGAATCACGTGATAATTTTGCAATCGAATATAGCCGCCGCGCCGTAATCACAAAATTTCATGATGGGTATCGTTTAAGGGGTTTTTTGGTATGCTGAGTACGAATCACGTGATAATTTTGCAATCGAATATAGCCGCCGCGCCGTAATCACAAAATTTCATGATGGGTATCGTTTAAGGGGTTTTTTGGTATGCTGAGTACGAACCGCGTACTAATTTTGCAATACAAGATGGCCGCCACGCCGTAATCACAAAATTTCATGATGGGTATCGTTTAAGGGGTTTTTTGGTATGCTGAGTACGAACCGCGTACTAATTTTGCAATACAAGATGGCCGCCACGCCGTAATCACAAAATTTCATGATGGGTATCGTTTAAGGGGTTTTTTGGTATGCTGAGTACGAATCGCGTACTAGTTTTGCAATACAAGATGGCCGCCGCGCCGTAATCACAAAATTTCATGATGGGTATCGTTTAAAGGGTTTTTGGTATGCTGAGTACGAATTACGTGATAATTTTGCAATACAATATGGCCGGCGGGCATATTGTATTGCAAAATTATCACGTGATTCGTACTCAGCATACCAAAAAAACCCTTAAACGATACCGATCAGTAAATTTTGTGATTACGGCGCGGCGGCCATCTTGTATTGCAAAATTAGTACGCGATTCGAACTCAGCATACCAAAAAACCCCTTAAACGATACCCATCATGAAATTTTGTGATCACACCGCGGTGGCCATATTGGATTGCAAAATTATCATGTGATTCATACTTAGCATACCAAGAATTCCCTTAAACTATACCCATCATGAAATTGTGTGATTACGGCGCGGTGGCCGTATTGGATTGCAAAATTAGTACGTAATTCGTACTCAGCATACCAAAAAAAAAGACGTGTGGCACTCGGGGACTGCCGCGGTAAAGCTATTACATAGCATTTTTTACCAACTATGCTAGTATAATTATTTCTATATAAGAATACTAGCTGATGCCCGCAGCTTCGCCTGCGTAAAATTTGTTACCGCGGGAAGTTATTCCCGGGATAAAAGGTAGCCTATGTGTTATTTCAGACTATAATGTATCTCCGTACCAAATTTCAGCCCGATCCGTTCAGCGGTTTGAGCGTGAAAGAGTAACAAACATCCACACTCACAAACTTTCGCATTTATAATATTAGTAAGAAGTAAGATTTTAAGGCCTATGTTCAACAAAGTAAAGTACCAAGTGCCTACTTGACTGTGGACATTTGGGCTTTTGGAATTTTGTTTTAGAACTTTTTAAGAAGAACAATTATTTTGTAATAAATTATTTTTATGTAACTTCAACCATTTACGCAGAGGCGCAACGGATACTCTTATAACGATTAAATGTTTTCCGTTTTCGAAACATTCCTCATTGCTGCACCACTCCTATTAATCTTCGCATTATGTTATGTAGCCTATAGCCACTATCAATAAATGTACCTACTTACTATCGAACAGTTTTTGAAAGCCTACCAGTAGTTTCAGTAAGGCTTGCCTTGGTATGATGTGATTCATGGTCCCTTTGCAGCGTGTGTCCAATCCAGCGCAGCAGCTACACTTCCGACGTTTGATCTGTTGGGGTCTCACTGCAGCGTTCCAATAGTCTTACGTTCGTGATGTTCTCGGGCCCATATGTACCGAGGATCCATTGGAGGCAGCGTTTGACGAAGACTTATAGCTGGTAGCTGGTGCGAAATGTCTTTACTTTAGTGACCTTCCATGTCTCGCATCCGTATAGCAGTTAGCAGTACAGTTTTAACGTTTACTTTGTTTTGAGTTTCACTCTTCGTGTCTATTTTCGCAACTGCCTACGGGGCCCAGCTGTGTAAAGGTTATTCTGGCCTTGGCGAGACTCGAAATGATGTAGGGTACTCTTCTATTCCATCAGTTTCTGACACGACACTCCCGAGGTACGTGAATTAGTGCCTCCACCACATCTCTTGCGTCTGTCGATTTTAATTTCAGTCCAGCCATTCGCTGCCTCATCCTGCTCGTTGTCCTGCACGTTGTCCTGCAGACATGCATGACGGATGCATGTCTGCAGGACATCACATCCTGCACGTCCTGCAGACATGATGCAGACATGATGTCCTGTGCCTCAGCAGGCACAGGACATCGGCATCATTAATATCCTCCAGGATATCAGTATAGGCCCCATTCTATGCCGCGCCGATTGTTCTTTGCGGTATTCAGCATTATACCATCTATTTTCTATGGATGGTTGTTAACTATCCTGTTATCTTCATAACGATCCTCTAAGGTAGGTACAGTATGTATTTTCAAAAGAGTTTGTGAACTCTATTTTTAATTTCTTTTTCAGAATATTGATGACATTTGATTGATGTCATTTTATACACGTTACGTCTACTACATTGATACATGTAATAAAATTCGAACACGCCGGTGTTTGTATGTAAATTGTTTATACTGAGGAAAATTCTATTCAGAGGAATAGTTTTAACCATTAAGCTCTATTTTGATATAGCATACAGGGCAGATTTACACGCTACTTGATGAGTATGATTAATAAATACCTCTAATTTCATAGACCTTGTGTGACGTAAACAAAGTTGCGAGGGTCAGCTAGTTGAAAGATAAAACAATAGGTTTCTTCTTTCTACTTAAAAACTATTTTTACAAATTTTATGGTAATAATAGACATTCTTTGAAATATGCATGTATGGTATTGTTGTGACTTTTATGACACGTTTAAAGTACATAGGTATGGGATAGATGGCGCTCGCGGCTACGTCAGCGTGAAATTTTCTTCCCGCTTCCCATGGGAACGTACTCCCGGGTTTGGTTATCTTTATAGCAGTATTAAGTATATATAAATTAACAAAACAAAAAATGATACTGCATTGGTGATAATAATAATAAAATGTATGTATATAGAGTACTCACTCATTTTCTTTCACTATTTTTCGTGACTTTCTACATTAATAAATGCACTTTGTTTATTTATATTTAAAACACTTTTTACACAAATTATACGAGTACAGTTCACTGTTGTACATAGATGATGAATACCTATACACCTATAGTCGAATTTTTATTTAGACGAAGTAAATTGACAGCAACTAATGTAATTGACAGCATCGAAATAGTCATTTCACATTAAGAACTCTAAATTCGACCAACACTCTTAATTCAACTTTGGTCGAGTGGTTAAGACGCGGATCGGTACGCAGAAGGCGCAAGATCGATTCTGGGTACAAGCATCAATTTTTGGATTATTTGACATAATAATAATAATATATAACGACTGCAGAGTTCATAATTGACGTAAACAAAAAAAATATGAATTACTAGACTAGATACACGAACGTGGCCGAAGGTAGCCGAGTGTGACTCGTTTTCGTGACACAATTTCTGGATTCGGTCTCCACGCAAGGCCCGCGATAGAAGCTATGCAATAGCTTAAAAACCCTTTAAACGATACCCATCATGAATTTTTGTGATTACACCGCGGCCGCCATTTTGGATTGCAAAATTATCATGTGATTCGTACTCAGCATACCAAGAAACCCCTTAAACGATACCCATCATGAAATTTTGTGATTACGGCGCGGCGCCCATATTGGATTGCAAAATTATCACGTGATTCGTACTCAGCATACCATGAAACCCCTTAAACGATACCCATCATGACATTTTGTGATTACGGTGCGGCGTCCATATTGGATTGCAAAATTAGTACGTGATTCGTATTCAGCATACCAAAAAACCCTTTAAACGACACCCATCATGAAATTTTGTGATTACACCGCGGCGGCCATTTTGGATTGCACAATGATCCCGTGATTCATACTTAGCATACCAACATTAGAAAACTTTAGAAATTTTTATGACCAGCTATTATGTAATTTACATTTTTTACGCAACTGTAGCAAACGTACGCAACGGAAACTCTCAAAAGAAATGAAATATCCTAGTTGTCGAAAAATGTTTCGTTGCTGCTAAGCTCTTATTCGCCTTAGCGTGATGTTATATATTTTGGTATTTTTCAAAAATGGACATTCTGTTAAGAAACTCTTGAAATTCAACTAGCAGTCTCTTAGACTCTAGAGTTAGAACAACTAAACAAACAAACAAACTCTTTAGCTTAAAAATAATAGTATAATATACATAATTTATTTACGATTAACTCATTTATTTTTATTTACGAAACTAATAAATCACTACACTTAATAAAGTTAGATGCATTTACTACGTCAAACAAAGTTAGCATGCTGTTTCTTTCTACTATACTGTATACTGTGGCATGAGAGTTGACTGCCGCTGCCGGCGCGCGGTGTGTCTTGCGCCCGGGGCGAGGGGAGCGCCAAATGCCTACTTGTGCGGGTTAACCGCCCCTTAAAATACATAGAACTATGTGCATGAAGGTAATTTTAAAACGTTTGAATCCTCAGTTCAGCCAGGAATACCAAAAACACTCAGTGCAGCTAAAACATTTTAAAAAATCAAACCTCAGTGATGCCATACATAAATGTTTAATAAACCGTAGAGTAATTAACGGCGGCTCGTGGGAATTCAAAATATGCCGTTATCCATTGTTGTGCCTATCCACTTACACCGTGAAGATATCAGACACTTAAATGTGATTATTTCATCTGTATTGAAAAACGTACGTCCAATAACTGAGGTTATGGCGGGACTCCGTCGACATAGCTCACATATTCAAATACTCATACACAAAAATATATATATACACACGTTTTCAAAATCCACTTCAATGAAACGCTTCTGATAATCAAGGAGGATCCCTAATTACGAACTGGACCAATTGCGAACTGGACCAATTGCGAACTGGACCAACTACGAACTGGGCCAATTGCGAATTGGACCTATTGAGAATTGGACATTTGGACATAATGCGACTAAAGGTAAAAAGCCTTCCGGACGACATTGTCCATTTTCTAACTTGACCACTTCCAAACTAGTACACTTCCTAAATTGTCCACTTCCTAAATTGTCTACTTGTACGTTGTCCTTTTCCTGAATGGTCATTAGGTACTTACTCCATTCTTATTCGTCTACTTCTTATACTGTCTATTCTTAATTCGAGAGCCATCGAGTAGCCTCAGACTAAACACTATTATACATATAATCACGCTTGTCTCCCATCGGGGTAAGCAGAGACTATGGCTTTCCACTTGCTACGATCCTGACATACAACTTTCGCTTCTTCTACTTTCATAACTGTTTTCATACACGCTCGCCGGTTAAGGGTACTCTTGACCTTGCCTTTTTCCAGAACGTCTCTGATTTGATCGGCATGCGTACGCCGAGGTTTACCCCTACCAGTTTGCCCATTCATTCTCGCCTCATAAATCTGCTTTGTCAGTCTATTCTCATCCATTCTCTCCACGTGTCCAAACCATCTAAGCATCCCTTTTTCGATCTTAGTCACTACATCTTCTGTTATACCACATTTTTCCCTTATCACGCTATTTCTTTTTTTGTCCATTAAAGTCACTCCAGCTATACTTCGCAGACTTCTCATTTCCACTGCATTAATTTTGCTTTCATGCTTCTTCTGCCATACCCAACTTTCACTACCATACATAAGTGTAGGGATGAGCACTCCCCTATGTACAGCCAACCTGGCCTTCTCAGACACATTTTGACTGCTCATAAAGGTGTACATAGCCCCATTCACTTGATTTCCTGCCAAAACTCTTCGCTCAATATCCTGGTCACACTTTCCATCCCTTACAAATTTGGAACCCAAGTATACAAATTCTTTCACCTGTTCCACTCTTTGCCCTTCAATGAAGATTGAGCAATTCGTCATACTTTCTTCTCTTTCAAAAACCATAACTTTCGTCTTGTTTACATTAACTTTCATTCCTCTACTTTTTAGAGCCTCATTCATACTATTAACCATCAGCTGCAATTCCTCCGCTGATGATGCTAATATCACCTGATCATCAGCGTATAGGAGGCATTTGACGGTCAGTTCATTCATTTTTAAGCCATACATACTCTCTTGCAGTTCTTTCAGACAACTATCCATGTATAGATTAAACAGCCACGGAGACGCTACACAGCCCTGTCTCACACCCCTGTCTCACACCCTTTTCAATGTGAAAGAAGTCCGTGCAGGCCCACTATTATAGGTACTTAATTTAACTAAAATAACGAGAGGTGATGTCACTTTCTTCTAATAACAACTTAACACCAATTTTGAATTAGATTTGACCATAATTTTAACATTTACTATCTCTAATTCTTCATAATAAATCAATGAATAACATGTAAATAGAGCTCACTAACAAACCTTTAAAAGGCAAACTTAACCAAAATATGAAAAAACCGTTAACAGCTATTTAAAAAAACTAACAACACATCGGTAGATCAAATATCTAATAAAAAGAAGTTAGGCGCTAAACTGCACCCACTTAGAAATTGATTTGTTTAACGTGGGTAGTTCGAATTGCGAACGCAAGTTTTTAATACCGAGAAAGCGCTACTGTATTTGGTCAGTCTCATGTAGGCGTTGTAGGCGGCTGGACGTCTTTTTATGGATTCGTATTGGGTATTTATGGAGAGGTAATAATTTTGATGAACATTTTTGTTGCATTTTGACCTGCTTTTTTTACATAAAGCTCAATAATGAATCATTTTTGATGACGTTATGATCAAAATAATATCCAAAACAACTTTATGTTCTCGAATAAAACTCAATATTCGGGAACATGATTGTTTTTGATATTATTTGCTTAGGCTAACATCACATTATAAAAAATATTCCGATGTAAGTACTTCATGTAACTTACGTAGGTAAATTTTTAATTTTGCCGAAAAATTTTGTTATGATCATGACTTAAGAATTTTGTATGATAATTTGACAAACATCTATTACGATGAGTGAGGATGTTACATATTCGTAAAGATAAGCAAACCAGCGTTTCCCAAGTTATACTGTTGCGTAAACACCTTGATTATTATTTTTAAATGTGTTTTAAGTTTTAAAGAGCAGTGGTACCCAAGGTCTTTTGAGAATCCTGGGGATATCCTCCCGAGGGCTCTCCGAACCGTCGGCAGTAGGTAGAAAACGTGTGGTTTGTAGTCGGTAAGAGTCCGGCATAGCATCCATGAGGGATTTTCCGTCAGGATGGCGACGTCAATTTTGCGAGCTGAAACGAAACGAAAGTTCCAAGACTTCCAAGTATGTCACGGACGAAATAGTTCATTACAGCGTATCTATACTAATATTATAAAGAGGAAAGATTTGTTTTTTTGTTTGTTTGTTTGTTTGTAACGAATAGGCTCCGGAACTAATGGACCGATTTGAAAAAATCTTTCACTGTTGGAAAGCTACACTCTTTGCGGTGAACATAGGCTATATTTTATTCCCGTATTCCCGCGGGAACGGGAACTACGCGGGTGAAACCGCGTGACGTCCGCTAGTCATATATAAACTGCCCCAAGTTCTGAGGACGTGAGTACGTTCTACTACAACACTTTTTTATAAAGATACCTTTCATTGGGAATGTAATTTCACAGAGATGTCCGTAGTTCGTGACAACTTGTGGTTTATTGTCAATGGGACACCGTGACGGAAGGTATCTTGTGATAGGGAAAAAATATTGTGTGGTGTAAGCCACGGGCGTTTGTGGAAGAGAGGATTTAGGATTTGTTTGATAAGTTGGTTAAAAGGAACTTAAACTTTAATTTTGCAAGAAATTGGTATTTATTTATTTATTTATTTATTAGTTTATGTACACACAAATTACAATAGACAGAGAAAACATATTAAAGAAAACAGTATTGTACAAGGGCCTACTTATTTCTAAAGAAATCTCCTCCAGTAGGCCCGTGAGAGGAGATATTAAGATGAGATCAAAAGTAACAAGTGTGTGCAAGTTAAGGACCATAGTTGAAAATAATAGCATAAATTATTAAAATATACATAGGCATATAAATACTCATAAATAAATATATATACTCATATTACTACATACATACATACATGCATATATACATACATACATACATACATACATACATACCCCATTTAAATATACCTAAGATCAGATAGTTACGGCAAAGAAGAGAGGTAATGTTCTTTCAGTTTCTTTTTAAATAGTGATACGGTTTGACAAGATTGTATCGCCGGTGGGAGAGCATTCCACAGCCTTACCGCATGAACAGTGAAAGAGTAAGAGTAGAGTTCAGATTTATGTCGAGGAATAGTAAGGCGATATTTAAGGTGTGACCTACAAAGAGCATCAGACCCACGCATGTAAGAAAAACGCTCTCGCAGGTAGGAAGGGAAAAGGCGATTGTGAAGGATATTAAACAACACACATAATATTCGAGTATTCCTACGAAGTCGGATAGGGAGCCACTTGAGTTTCTTGCGAAATTCTGAGACATGATCGTACTTGCGTAGATTGAAAATAAACCGAATGCATAAATTTTGCAGTCGCTCAAGTTTATTTAAAAGCTCCTCAGTAGCATCCAAGTAGCAGGAGTCTGCGTAGTCAATAATGGGTTGTATTAGTGACTGAGCAAGAGAGATTTTGATGTCCACGGGCAAGAAAGGCTGAAGATATTTAAGGGTATGAAACGTGTAATACACTTTTTGCTAACCTCCCCGACGTGTTCATCCCAGGTCAAATTGCCAATCATAATAATACCAAGATTTTTGGCCGTCTCGGTATACGAGATAGGCACACCATCAAGCAAGAGAGGCGGGAGTAACGCGATATCTAGTCCTGATCGCATTTGCCTACCACCAATAACCATCGCCTGAGACTTTTTAGGGTCAATTTGAAGTCCAAATGACCTAGCCCACTCACCAATGGCACTAAGGTCGCGATTCATACCTGCAATGGCGCTTCTGTATTCGTTCAATGTAAAATGACGGTAAAGCTGCAAATCGTCAGCGTAGAGATGGAAGTGGGAAGAAATAACTCGAACAACGGAGTTGATGAAAATGGAAAAGAGTAAAGGAGAAAGTACGCCACCTTGAGGCACGCCAGCAATGAGATTTCGCCATTCCGAGACTGACTCGTTAAGGCGAACACACTGCGAGCGCCCCCGAAGATATGAGTCAAACCAGGCCACAGCTTCCGTAGAGAGATTAAGAGATTTGAGAATACCTAGAAGGACATCAAAATCCACGGAGTTGAACGCACTACTAAAATCTAGCAGTACTAGTAGAGTGAGAGATTTATTCTCCATGGCCTGACGAACATCATCGGTTACCTTCAGAAGTGCCGTTACTGTACTGTGGCCAGGCCGAAAACCGGACTGTAAGGGGTTAAGGAGATTATTCTGCAATAGGAAACTAGATAATTGTCGATGTACTCAATGTTCAAGGACTTTGGAGAGAAATGGAAGAATGGATATAGGACGAAACTGGGACAGAAGTGTAGGACTAGTAATCTTAGGTAATGGAATAATAAGTGCTTCTTTCCAAGCACTGGGAAAACAGCCAGAGTTCAAGGAGAAATTGAATATATGAGTGAGGATGGGGATCACGGTAGGAAGTATTGGAGTAAACATTTTTGAACATAACTGATCGTCACCAACCGCAGAAGAAGTAATTGCTAAGAGGGACCTTTTGACTTCATGTTCATCAACATTATTGAAAGTAAATGTGGGGCATTGAGGGAGAGGCAATTGAGACAGATTAACTAGGGTGCTTGACTTAACAAGCGAGTCAAGACATATAGGTGGAAGTGAAAAATGTTTGTTAAGTGCACTTAAGTCAATGTCATGACAATCAATAACGGGAGACTTCCCAATGCCGTTAGATTTAAGAAATTTCCAGATCTTGGAGGAGTCACGGGTGTCAAGAGATTGATGAAAGTGGCGACGTTTAGCATCTCGACACAGACGATTACAACGATTACGCCAAGATTTAAACCTAGTAAAGTTTATGTCCGTTGGATTACGTCTATACATCCTATTAGCTTTATCTCTTCTAGCCATAGCATCTTTGATATCCGTGGTAATCCAGGGTGCAGGTATCCGCTTCCATTTAACTCTGCGCTTAGGTGCATGCTGATCATACAACGCCGTTATAATATTGTTGAAATATTGAACTTTTTCATCTAAGTTACCACGATCAACAACACAGGACCAATCAATGGCCTCTGCATCTCGTCTCAAATCCTCAAGTGCAATACCTTTAAAGTTGCGAAAGACAGAAAACTGTGACTTAGACTTAGGGGGGCGCATGGACAGGGATAGATAGAGTAAGTCGTGATGTGAGAAGGAAGCAGTAAGTTGTCCATGAGTGGCAACAAGATCAAGACAGGAGACAATAATTAAATCAAGAAGATGAGGCCGACGGTTCGGGCAATGATGCGTAACAGATAAAGTAAATGCGTAACAGATAAAAGTAGTAGATATATTAAAGTGGAAAAAATTCTAATTTTTGGACAGGCTTGACGGTCCGAAATGTCACCATAAATAGAATGCAATTCCCTACATTAATACCATGTAACTTACTAAGAGTCGGTACCGTGCTCTCCCGAATATGCTGTGCCCTGGGCGATACCCTCCGATACCTTAACGGTCAAAATTAATTTCTCATTAACCTGGCATGGAAAAGGAGGTAGGTTCGAATCCGGATCAAGCTTTACATTTAACAATTTTGATTCTCAGTTCGTCTGTATGACAAAGTCTAATTATACGAATACTAGCTGACCCTCGCAACTTCGTTTACGTCACATAAGGTCTATCAAAGGAGAGGTCTTTCTTCATCAGACTCATCAAGCAGCGTGTGAAACTGCCCTGTTTGCTTAATAATAAAAGAGCTTTAAGATTAAGTCTATTCTAAAACAATTCAGCCCACGCCTCCGGCGTGGACTGAATCATTTTACAATTCCCTCAATCATTAAGCTCTTTTATGATTAAGCCAACACGCCAGTTTAGATTTACCCTCACTTTCAAAGGACCCTGAATTCTTTGTTTTGCGAAAGTTGAGATGTCTCTGAACTACAAAACCCTCAATATTGAAACTTGTATAAAAGAATCCTTATCCCTTTATTGACACTGAAAAAAATGTTGGAATCGGACCACGCGTTAAGAAGCTACAATCAAAAATCCATTTGTCTTTCATCCCCTCTCCTGAAGGAACCGCGCAAAATATCGGGATCAAAAGTATCCTAGAACCTTCCTCGGATCTTAAGCTCAGATTGTGCCAAGTATCATTCAAATCGATTCAGTAGTTTCAGCGTGATACTTATTCGGGATACAGACAGACAGACAGACATGAAAAATTTAAATTACATTTTCGGCTTCAATATCAATTAGAGAATGCCCTACAATTAATTTTTTTTAAATATCTTCCATTTACAGACTCTCGACCCTCTACAGTTTTATTATAAGTATAGATATAGATAGAACAGCAGAATGACAGAGAGCTCTAAAGTGCTAGATTGTAGTTTGATTGTTTGATGTCCTAATTTATTAATCAGTTTGTCCGTTAGTAACGTGATACGCACATTGCTAGACAATTCGGCTGTTCGTTTAAGTTTTGATCAGTATTTATAATTTTTTATTATAAAGTGAAAAAAGACAACTTGGCCCAGACGGGACTTGAACCCGCAACCTTTGCCTAATCCAGGGCAATGCTCTAACCAATTGAGCTACGGGAGCCGTACTGATACAAGTTGAAATTCTTCACCTTATTGTAACCGCTATTTAAGAGTATGGCACAGAGCCATCTATCGAGCTACTTAGCAACTCTGATCTCTGATCTCCGTCTGGGCCAAGTTGTCTTTTTTCACTTTATAATAAAATATTATGAAAAAGTTAGCATACTAATTGCTTTAAATATTTAAAAAAGTATTTATAATTGTTCGATTTGGCCTACCCTAAGGGGGTCTAGCAACCTTATAAAGGTCGTGGGTGTCTACTGAATGCAAGTGGAGCTGGACCCAATGTTTTACGTATTATTGGGGGTAGACTTTGCTCAGCAATGGGCATTAATCGACTTAGATGATGACATGTACCCACACTACCTACGCCAAAATCACGGAAGCGTAAAACGCTAGGCGAGTCCGCGGTGGTAGCCTAAGTCTGCCGGGAACCCTGGGACATCCTTACGAGGGACTCCCGGCCATAGACTGTTGTAAGGCATTGCCTGGTTTTAGTCGGTAGGAGTCCGGCATAGCATCCATGTAGGATTTCCACACATAAAAATAAAAAAAATCCTAAGATGCTTGATAACTGTTTGTGGAACACTGATAAATAAATAAAATAAATATTCACGGACATCTCACACAACGCTATCTGATCCCAAAGTAAGCTAGGAATAACCTGCTTGTGTTATGGGTATCAGACCACGGATATTAATACTTTTATACTTTAAATACATACATATTATACATAGAAACACCCAGACTCTTGAGACAAACATTAAGGGTCACACAAATATTATTATTTATTATTATTATTATATTATTTTTGATAGCGGGTCCATTTAATTCAATAATTATTACTAATATTATTTGTACTGTGAACAAGTGAATCAATCTGAGACGAACGCCATTGAACAAATTATTCAGTAATGCTTGCCCTTGAATAACGTATATACAACATACGCTACACAAAATAAACAAGGTTCTGTCTATACATATAATAAAACTGTTGAGGGTCGAGAGTCTGTACATGGAAGATATTTGGAAAATTTTAATTGGAGGGCGTTCTCTAATCGATACTGAAGCTGAAAATGTAATTTAAAATGTTCATGTCTGTCTGTCTGTCTGTCTGTCTGTATCCCGAATAAGTATCACGCCGAAACTACTGAATCGATTTGATTCAAACTTGGTACAATTAGAGCTTATAATCCGAGGAAGGTTCTAGGATACTTTTGATCCCGATATTTTGCGCGGTTCCTTTGGGAGAGAGGATGAAAGGCAAAACGGTTTTTTAGTTGTAACTTCTGAATGCGAGGTCCAATTCCAAAATTTTTTTCAGTGTTATAAAGGGAGTACTTTAAGCATTGTTTCACACAAGTTTCAATGTTGAGGATTTTGCAGTTCAGGAATTAGAGACATCTCAACTTTCGCAAAACCTCGAACTCAAGGGTTCCTTTGAATGTGAGTGTAATTCTAAACGGGCGTGTTGGCTTAATCTTTAAGCTCTTTTATGATTAAGCAAACTGTACCGTTTCACACACTGCTTGATGAGTCTTATGAAAAAGTACCTCTCCTTTCGAAAACCTTATGTGACGTAAACGAAGTTGCGAGGGTCAGCTAGTTTATTAATAAGCATGTCAAACGTATTGAATGCGAACCTTAGAAAGATAATGTACTTCATCCTAGTGTATTTTCTGAGTGCTTGGAGTAGCAATGAAACGACTTGTTATTTTCGTTATTGAAAAGAAGATTCTGTGCAACCTTAGTAGTTATAGCATTGTGCTGGACTGCCGCCCATTTATCAACCATTAAGCGGCAAGTCCCCAAAAAATGCACTTAGAATTTTGGTAATATTCAAGAACTCGCTTCATTAAATGACACTAAAATGGAACCTCAAATTCTTAATAGATGAAACTACAATAACACCGTGCGCTTTTTACAAAATAATTATTTACATTAGAAAAATACCTCTCAAAGTTATTAAAAATCATCGAAATAGCAGAAATAATGAAATTGACAAAGGTAAATTTCGATGATTTTCAGAGGTCTTTTCGCAAGTAAATAATTATTTTGTAAAAAGCGCACGGTGTTAATGTAGTCTCATCTATTAAGAATTTAAGGTTCCATTTTAGTGTCATTTCATGAAGTAAGTTCTTGAATATTTCCAAAATCCTAAATGTCTTTTTGTGCATTTTGCGGACGCGCCCCTTAAGGGCATCCTTTTTTTACGTGAGGGAAAATCCTACATGTATGCTGAGCCGGACTCCTACTGACTAAAAATCCTCACATATCCTGCCCAACAGCCTACGGTTAGGAGGCCCGGGTTAGCCCACGGAAGGATACCCCAGGACTTAAGGGTGTCCTACTCCTTACCGAGCTTTTGGGATCAGGAGACAAATCAAAAAATGGTCCAGTAGTTAGGTGTGTCTTACTACGGATTCCGAGGTCGTGGGTTCGATTCCCACTCACACACACACAACCCACTCTTTGTATGATGTGCACATTGATTTGTTCTGTGTCTGGGTGTCATTTATCTATACTAATATTATAAAGAGGAAAGATTTGTTTTTTTGTTTGTTTGTTTGTAACGAATAGGCTCCGGAACTACTGCACCGATTTGAAAAATTCTTTTACTGTTGGAAAGCTACACTCTTTGCGGGTAACATAGGCTATATTTTATTCCCGTATTCCCACGGGAACGGGAACTACGCGGGTGAAACCGCGTGGCGTCCGCTAGTCTATGATAAATACATACATATTTAGAAATATATAAGTATGTTTATCAGTCGTCTAGATCAGCTTAATTTGAGCTAGATGATGTTTTATGAGATTGTCCAGAAATATTTATTTATTTACTAGCTTACTGCACATTAAAAACCGATCTACTGCTCGTTCGCTCTAACTTTGCCGCTAGGCTCCATACTAAAGTCGAATTTTTAATTAGACGAAGTAAATTGACAGCAACTAATGTCACTTCTTCATACAATGTTGCTTATTTTCTATGACCAAGTGACATTAGCTACTGTCAATTTACTTCGTCTAATTACAGGTATACGCCTCTACGCCAGCGGCAAAGTTAGAGCGAACGGGTAGTACATTCATGGTGTCAAATTCGTGAATCTCTTCATTGAAACCTCACCATTCTTTTAACTTGCACCACCCGAGTTCCGCGCCACTGCTCCAAATAGAAGACATCGGTTCCACTATAGAAATCCTAACAAACATCACACCATTTCCGCCAATCACCACTTTATCTCGACTACATAAAGCTTATATTCCTTTAACTTGATCGATAAGATAAAATTGTCAGTGTAATTCCATTGGCTGGGAAGGTTTTCCGTCGTGTCCGTTTTGGTAAGAAAAGCGTTCGTGTTGCAACGTGGAATTTAAAAAAAAAAATAAGGTGATTGACCTCTGTGTCCGGAGATGGTATTGATTGAGCAAATCAACTAACTAGGTAGGTACCTACTTTCTACTTTTTAGTTTAAAGAAATTTTAAGTAATTTTACTTTAATTGACTGCCTCTGTGGCGCAGTCGATAGTGATACCGCCTGCGGCGCTGGAGGTCGTGGATTCGATTCCCACCGGAGACAAATATTTGTGTGACCCATAAATGTTTGTCTCAAGAGTCTGGGTGTTTCTATGTATAATATTAAAATGTATGTATTTAAAGTATACATAAGTATTAATATCTGTGGTCTGATACCCATAACACAAGCAGGTTCCTAGCTTACTTTGGAATCAGATAGCGTTGTGTGAAATGTCCGTGAATATTTATTATTATTATTTATTTAACCAGCTAAAGGTTTTAGGTGTCTGTGGTGAGACTAGGGGAGGGGGCAAAACTTTTTTAATTACTGTAGACCCGCGGTAATCCGGCCCCTGGCTAATCCGACGCCCCCTGTAATCCGACAGAACAATGAATATGTAGGAGGTACCTATTTTTTGACGATCTGATCTTCGCAAATACATAATTAGGTCAAGGCACATTCACATGGCAGGCATTTTTAAGCCAAAGGGAAGGAATTTGGGCCGCATGAAAAAAAAATTGAACAGCAGTTGGCCAAAATCGGCAATAAGCTCACTACTCACTACCTTTTACGTCGGACAAAATGAAAATGGTGAAAATTAAATGAGAGTGTACTTACTTATTATATCAAAGATAATAAAATAGTATTTTTTATTGTTCCTCCACCTCACTGAGCAAGCTCCCCCACCCCCGCCAGTCCCGCCACAGCTGTCATTATAGTTGACAGACGTGTTGAGGGAAAATTTGCTTAGCATTTATTTACGAGCGTTTCCGTGCTTCGGAAGGCACGATAAGCCGTTGGTCCCGGTTGTCAGTAAAATGACAGTCGTTCAGCCAAGTTGAAGGCCTTACGGGCGGCTTGAAAAATTTCAACTGTGGGTCGTCACAACCTGCGCCCGGGTCGGCAGCGCGTGTGTAGCGCCTCTGGTGTTGCAAACGTCTATAGGCTACGGTTACCAACCTTCCGGTGGGCCGTAAGCTTGTCTGCCACCTAAGTAGTATAAAAAAAAAAAAAAGCATCATTAGTCACACACAAATTCAAGCTCTGTACGAACATAGCGTGTTTTTAATGAAGGTGACAGTATTAAAAACTAATCATTTGTATGGAGTTTCCGTCCTATGCTTATATTCAGATTCTGCCTACCCCTTCGAAGAGAAGGAAAACGCCTGTAGCCAGTGTCATGCAATAAGGCCAATCAACATAACATAAACACTTTGGGATCACATAAAAAAAAATGAAAAAAAAAACGTCATGCATTCTGCATTCCATGTTAAATGATGGGGCAATTATCACATTATCTACAATTATACCGCAACAAATCAAGCATCACATCATCGAAAGTGATGGGCGATGATGTGTAACTAAGTGATCGACACGAGTTCCATATAAAAAGTGCGAATATATTGATCATCTTTGTGATAACATTCTCTATCACATGTGCACGTGATGAAAAGACTTTCTGTTTTGTCTGTTCCACGTAATATGGAGCAAGCCTATTGCCGTCAGTCGGGACGGGAGCCATTTTTTTTTCACGTGAGGGAAATCCTCATGGATGTTATGATTCCTACCAACTAAACAACCTCACGTTACGCCCAACAGCCTACGGTTGGGAGTCCCGGGTAAGCCTTTGGAAGGATGTCCCAGGACCAGTCGGGAGCCCTAGGATTGTCATTCCGAGGGCGTACCCAGGTAGGCAGATGGACGGGCACTGTAGGGTTTAATCGACACATATAAAGAAAAAACTGCCAAGTGTATGGGGCGCTCTCAAATATTATTATTTTTATGATTTTAGTATATATGTTGTTATAGCGGCAACAGAAATTGCTATAATTGATTCTAAAGTAAGGAATCATTATAGATTTGCTATATCTGTTACCATTCGGGCGTGTATGTAAGCAGAGTTTGGTAACCAGTATCCTAGGAAGAAATTATGATCCTCATAGGATACCAGTGTCCAAGTAATAGGATTTTTTCCTTTCTTGATGTCTGTTATAGGGATAGTCATTTCCGCCCTTAGAGTAACCATAGCTACTTACTTGTTCCATACTGTAAGTATCCGCCCGGCTCGGACCAAACACTTCTATATAAACTGAGGTAGACATGCCCTACGCACCGATTTTTGAAACCTATAAACTGAGCTAATTAGCAGCGTTGCTCGCACTGTTGTGAGTCAAAACTTCGAAAGTAGGTACTCGATTTGCAATCGGAGTCTATACGCCTTCTCTTTTACTCTTTTTCTATTCGTATATTGCTATTGTGTGTGGTGACAATTACTTAAAAAAATATTTATAAGTGAGTGCAGTCTTATTAATGTGTGTATTTGAGGATTGCTTTTGAAATCTCGTTTGTTAGAGTACGGCGCGTCTACCTCAGTTTATATAGAAGTCTTTGGCTCGGACTTTGTCCATCATCGCGGACTCTACCTATAGAGTAGACCCCTTTGGAGTTAAAAGCAATATTAACTTAATCAAATAATTTAATATAGTAGCTTAATAGTAATAAAATAATTAATTCAATCCCAAACCCAACATTCGTAATCCATGCGCATAACAAGTCACAATTCTTAATTTACGACTGCGCGCGCGCGCACCGCTTCGTCCATAGACAAGATCCGCCGGATGAGAGTCGCCAGTTTGTTTTTGTTAAGTGGCACCTCCATTATTGAGCTCGTGTTCTCACTGGTATAATGCGTGTGAGTTTAATAATTATAACATTACGATTGTATTTCTTTGAGAGACTCCGACGGTGATTGAAGAATGGGAATTTTTAATAAATCATTATCATCATGGAGGTGTTAGTCCTGGCTTCGGAACTTCGACGTCGAGAACTTATTCTCTTTTCCGGAGCTCGCGATGTAGATACCTTTTTAGCTAACAGCGAGACCGTTATTACTAAAACTAAATAGAAGATTTTGCTTTTCTTTTCCGCCAGTTTTAAGTGCAGATGGAGATATTTTGTTCTCCAAGTAGCTGAGCAATTGTGACAAAGGCGTCTTTGCCTGCGAAGTTGATTTGCATCCAGTCCGAACTGCAACCTTGTTTTTGAGGACTGGTTCATTCCCTTGTGATGCCCTCGCTAGTTTAGAATCTGCTCGCGGTCTTCAGCATTCCTGAACAAGGGACATACTCTATCAACATAGATCTCAAACAGCCAATTGTGTACATCTCAAATTTGACTTACATAACGTTGTTATGACGTAGGAATCCAAGGATAACTGAAAACTTTCTTAGTAGTCTCAGTTTAAACTCGTATAACGGCAGTTCAAAATGTTCAAACTGTGTCTCAGTCGAAATCGCGGTACATTGCTAGTCAACTAATAAATACGCACAGCTGATCTGTGACTTGTACTCATTAATTGCGATCCAATGGGGGGACATGATTGCCTCCTTCCTGTTGATTTACGCACGTCCGGATCCGGAGTATAATTTGTGGACTAGGTTATTAGTCGATGTATTCACATGATGGTACGAAGGCAAACTTGAACCAAAACTCACAAACCGAGGAGGGAAGAGTGGTAAAAAAGTGGCCCATCACCATCACGGAAAACCGGTGTCGAGTAACATTTGGGAAAATGCTCATTAAAACTGAATGCTTGGCTATCTGTAAAATAACAAGTATCAAATCTCGGGTAACGTTTACATTATCGCGTTAATTGGCAACATTAGGTTGTCACGATTCACGAAATAGTCAGTTAAACAAACTATTCTGCTTCAGTCAGTTTAATAAACTATTCTGCTTCCACTGGTCACACTTTTTTAGCTGGTTTAGGTCGTCCGCTGCAATGAATAACACGATGAAGCCTGCATAAGGGTTATGCTCACTTCGTCCCATTTGCATTTCGTCCCGCGTTCGTGTTGACATGGTTTTGATGCATCTCCAACTCCCTTGTTCCAATCTTTGAAGTCGAGAGTCTTGTCTTGAGTGAAAGCACCTCTGCCCGGCACGCGTCGTTCAAAATCGAAAAGAATGGGGTGAGAAAGTGGACCTTTATACATAAGACAGTTTGATTGGCGAGGTCTGATCATGTTTGTTTTGTACTTACCTCTGTTCTATATTATAAATTGTAAGTATGATTTTATCGAAATCACATACTTCATTCCTGGAATCTGATCCGCCTAATTCGATACGATCTTCAACAAAGAATGTGCTCTCTCTCATACGTAGGCGTAGATAAGTAGTGCAAGCAGGAAGACAACAATCGTCTGCTCCCATTGAGCGACAATTAGCGTACGTTGACAGAGGATGTGCAAGTAATGAGTTCATGCAAGAAACAAGTTTATTGCGTTGATTTGTCTTGCGATAGCTCGGTTATAATTTATAGAACTATCAACCATATAATTCTACATGTGAATCCATTCCACGACTTATCGAAAGACTAGTGCTCAGTAATCATCCGAAGAAGCCTAGGTTTCTTTTCAGCCGCTACTTCGCTAAATCGGTCCAGTAGTTCCGGAGGCTATTCGATGCAAACAAATAAACAAACAATCAAATCTTTCCTCTTTATAATATTGGTATAGAGTGCGCGATAGCTATTATTTCCACGTCTTATGCTCATATCTAGCTCAAACTAAGCTAATATGAGCTTGTATTATGAGATCTAGACAACTGATAAATCTATATATATAAAAATCAATGCCACTTTTCGTTGTAATTTTATAACTCAAGAACGGGCTCACCTATCCAAACCAAATGTTTATGCTTTGTTCGGACTAGGGAATGCAATACCGGGATACCGGGATCCCGAAATACCGGGATCCCGCAGTATTTTTGCGGGACCAGTCCCGCACGTAAATCGTGCGGGATCCCGCGGGATTAGCGGGATTGTGCAAAGGTAAACGCCATGTGTTATTCTGTAAGCGGAAGCGCACAAACTGATTCGGTTTGAGAAAGTTTTTTTGTAATTGTGACGTAAATATAACCTAATAACGTAGTTATTTTATTTTAGTGATTTAATCAGGGAGATTTGACTTTTCTTGTACTATAAAAGTATTCAATTATCTCGTACATTGCTTGCTGGCTATCTGACATGTAAATTTAGGAGTCGTTTGGCAGACAAAAATTTTGACATGCTATGTTTTCTGCGCTTCTAATAATTTGCAGTAGCTATTTTATTACTTATAATTATTATAATTATGTATATCGGTTTAATAATCTTAATACAAAGGTAATATTAAATAATTTATTTTTCCTTGTGCCCCGCGGACTCAGTGTTCTGTAAAAGATCACTGCAGTAAGTTACATTTACTACGGCCGGTCCTTATCGTATCCGTTGCCGAGCTTCGGATGGCACGTTAAGCCATTGGTCCCGTTTGCCGGTAAAATGGCCGCTAAGTCAAGTTGACGGCCCGGCTCGTCTCATCTCATAATTTCCTTTTCTCGAAATGTCCTTTCTCATAATGTACTTTTCTCGAAATGTCTTTTTTCAAAATGTCCTTTTTGCGAAATGTCCTTTTCGCGAAATGTCCTTTTCTCAAAATGTATCTTTCTCCAAATATGTGTTAGGTTATAAAAAAAATAACCGCGAAGGCTAATGCGGAAGCTTCGCTGCGCTCCGCTCCCGGCTTAGCCTTCTAACCTAACCTATTCAAGTCGGATTGAGCGGGGTTAATCCTGTAGTGCACGTATTTTGAGAATAGGAAATTTTGAGAAAAGGACATTAGGTATGAGATGAGACCAAATGCCTCGTCCTGCCTACCCCTTCGGGGATTAAGGGGGTGACTATTTTTCAGTTCTAGATGGATGTATGATACAGAATTCTATTCTTTTCTCAATGACTTTCTGAAATATGCGGGATCCCGCAAATACCGGGATCCCGCGGGACTGAGATTGCTCAGTCCCGCAAATACCGGGATTACAATCTTGTTGCGGGATTACATTCCCTAGTTCGGACTATTTAGTAGATGGTTTATGTGAAGTTTGCACAAAATCGGTCGAGCGGTTCTTCATTTATTACGCAAACGAAGTTGCGCGGGTCAGCTAGTATTTTATATACATACCTACACATTATACATAGAAAATAGAAACATCCAACTCAGAAATAACCATTTTGGATCATACAAATTTGGTCCGACCTGGAAATCGAACCCAGTCAACTATTTCCTGCAAGAAATGTCCCAAATATGTATCATACAATCCTTTCTAAGAACAATTTGACCCATTTGGCACGCACAGCCACATCAAAAGGATGAACAATATCCTATGTGTTTGCTATGCACCAAGAATGCAAACAATGGCGTTTGGAATCGAACATGCGTCACAGCGAACCGTTTGTGGAAACATTATTGCTGCTACAGCTGCACATAACTTATACATTTATGGGATTGAGCGATTTGAGGATTTTGGAGAGCTGACGAAGATTCCTACTTCGTTAGCTCTCCTAAATCATCGGCATCTCAGTGGACGGAGTCGAATAGTTGATAAAGATGGAAAGTAGACGGTGACCATATAAGACCTAGTAGTTCAGTAGTTGGTGACCATATAAGACCTAGGAGTCCTTATCGTAGTCGCCTTGCCGTGACATCTTCATAGGCGATATGAAGATGTCACATTTCATCTTATCGTCTTCCTGGCGATACTGGAGTGCACCTAAGATTGGACATTGGCCCAGGAGCCAGGAGATCTTAGTGGAAACCAGTAAACTTGGCTTCATGCCCAAAGCTCAAAAGATGGATACTCTCTTGCAACTGATAAGCAACCCGTGTCACAAAAGTATCCAACTGTATTGACAAAAATCTGACACCAGTTCCAATATGGCAACTGGGCGCTCATTTATTAGGGTTCCGTACCCTACCCAAAGGGTGAAAACGGGACCCGATTTATGAGACTTCGCCATTCGTCTGTCTGTCTGTCTGTCGGTCATGAGACTGTATATCAACCATGATAGCTAGCGAGTTGATATTTTCACAGATGTATTTCTGTTACCGCTACAACAAAAAGTACTAAAATCAGAAAAGGGGAAGATTAAGGGGAGCTCCCATCAACAGACCTGATTTTTGCCGTTTTTTTTGTACGGAACCCTCAGTCCGCAAGTCCGACTCGCACTAGGCCGGTTTTTCTTTATCTCCAGTTGCTACATTTTGCTTCCGCTACGTTATTGTGTCGCCATTTCGCAGGGCCGATAACGAATATAATATTTATATTACACATTTTAAAACATCCCTCGCATGACATACCGATAATGCAGCCAAGCTTCCGTGCAGCGTATAAACATGGAAGACGTCAGGTCCTCTTCGTGAGCTCAAGGTCCTGAGTACAGCTTATACCACCGATAGTCCTTTGGAGTCCTGGGGTATCCTTCCGAGGGCTTAACCGTAGGCTGTTAGGTAGGATACGTGTGGTTTTTCGTCGGTAGAAGTCCGGCATAGCATCCCTGTAAGATTTTACTCAAGTTAAAAAAACAGCGATAGTCCATTATACACGCACTACCCCATATATATCCTTTAATTCCTAGCCTCCCTAGTTAGACTCAGAGGCTCTTTGAGATCGAACCCTTGAGAGAGGCAATTATTGGGATTAGTTATGATGAGACCACCCTGCGCATGAGGGCAAATCGGCCAGCTTATTAACCCGGATCCATAATGCCCTACATACCCTGATCATCCACTCGAGTTCTTAGTCTCATATCTCATCTCAAGACTCAAATCAGCCTATTGCAGATCGCTGCTGTGTGTGATTATTGGCCGACACCGATTTTCGCCATTAAATTAACACACTTTTTGTCATCACTGGTGTACCATCACCATTTCACCACCATCAATTACCAATCCGCTCGCCACAGACAGGGAGTTCATCCTCACACTCTGCGTCCGGTGCGTTCCAGCACGGTTAGATCCGATAGGTGTTTTCTTCCGCGCACGCTTAGGTTGTGGAATGACCTCCCTGCCTCGGTTTTCCCAAACGCCTACAGTATGGGGTTCTTCAAAAGGGGTCTTAGAAGGTTTTTACAGGGTCGGCAGCGCGAGTGTGGCACCTCTGGTGTTGCAAACGTTCATAGGCTGCGGTGACCACCGGTCCTTCTGGTGGGCCGTATGCTTGTCTGCCACCTTAGTGGTATAAAAAAAAAAATAAAAAAAAAATCCGCCAGCTGACTAGCGTGGTATGCGGATTGAAACGCGGTTTTGCTTCGAGCTTTCCTACTCTTCGCTATGACTACAACCTACAATACTACAACCACTTCCTGAGTGGTTTGTTCCTCGAGGATATGGTACCACCGCTAATTACCAATCCGCCAGAAATCTGACCAGCTTGGTAAGCGAATTGGTACATGGTTTTGCTTCGAGCTTTGCTTCCAGTGACTGTGGTGACTTTGTAAGACAACTACTCCCTGACTGGTTTGAGCTTTGAGGATATTGGTACCACCTCCAATTACCAATTCGCCAGCGTGGTAATGCGGATTGGTTGGTACACATTGATCTATATGTACTACGTACTAGATGCGGCGATCAGAACAAGCGTCGTGTACAACACAGCCGCGGTGCATATGTACGCATCGCTTGTTAGTTCGGTTTGTGCCACAATACAAATGACACGCACGTGGCGGAGATATTTTAATTTATTGCGGTAGAATTATCAAACAAAGTGTTGTAAACGCAATGTACAGAGGTAAACACATTGAAGTTAATGCTAAGCAATATAAATATACAACAGTTAGACCGTAATATTCATACCAAAATATGTGATTTATAGCACCCGTCAATTTGGACGATACCATTTTTGAGCGAGTTCATTAGTATCGTATACGAAGATATTTTCATTTATTGTGGTATAGTGTTGTAAACGCAATGTACAGAGGTAGACACATTAAAGTTAATGCTTAATTATATAATTATACAACGTTTAGACCGTATAATTCACACCAAAATATGCGTTTTAAAGCACCCGTTGGGCGAGTCCATTCTCGCTCATGCGCGTACATATTGAATGTATGGACGTTCCTGTCTATCGGTAGAATATAATATGTCAATGTTGGTACATGGTTTTGTTTCGAAGGCCATGACTTTGTACAACCACTTCCTGACTGGTATTGGTAGCTTCCATCGCACCCAGTAGAACAGAATCATTGCTCTGATTATACATAAACGGCCTTTAGTCGAATTAATATAATGGTCGTTGCCCTGACCACGGTAAATATCAGTAGATATAGCCCGTTCGCTCTAAGTTTGCCGCAGACGTTAAGACGTAGTATGAGAAGCGATCTGCAAACTTAGAGCGAACGGGTAGTAGTTTGTTGTTTAATCGGTTGAATATTATCACCTGACCGGGTAAGCGGTGCCCTACATAACGTTATCTGAACGTAAATAAATATTATGTGTCTGTGTTCATGTAAGATTATTTACGCACTAGATGGCCGCGTGGAATTTTGTTTCCGTTCCTTCCCATGGGAACTTATTATCGGGAAAAAAGTGACATTGGTGTTATTTCAGACTATAATCTATCCCTGTACCAAATTTCAGCCAGATATGGTATGCCGTTGATCGTGAAAGAAGAGATAGTACACAACGCGTACGTGTTCTTACAATCCCGGGTTCTTCAAGAGGAGCGTGAAGAGGCACATCACAAGGCCACCAACTTGAGGACCACTGACAGAAGTGGCCCCCAATCGCTAGATGCACCGCGGCTTACCATCAGGCTGGTGGCGACGTCAATTTGGCGAGCTAAATATATAATAAAAAAACTTTCGCATTTATAATATTAGTACCTAAGATGTGACGCTGTACACCATAGTTAACCTACCGACTCAAAAACCTCACGTAACAGCCTATGGTTTGGAGCCCCGGGTAAGCCCTCGGAAGGATGTCTCAGAAAAAGGATGTCCCAGGACAGAAAGGATGTCCCAGGACACCATAGTGAACCTTTTACGTTCATGTGGACGTATGGCGTATAGTATGTCTCTGCCTACCCTTTCTGGGACAAAAGTGTGACTATATGTATGTATGTGTACATAGTATCTACGGAATTACTTGCGCTACTTGGATTTATCGCATGTTTTCCGTATACGTGTCCTGTTAGTTAATTAGTTTAAGCATTAGTGGGCTTTATCTACTTTAAACTATCGTTAGTAAATACAGAAGAAATTAGGGACAGTTTTAGGAGATAATAGTGATGTATTTTAAATACAAATGTCGGACGAGAAACTATTTAGTTCAAGGTGGTACGACCAAAAAGAAATGATAAATATTAATTCTGCTAGTAAGTGATCACGAAATGATTGTTTGCATAAAATAATATACAATCGCGGCTGTATACTCAAGAGACTAGGCAGGGGTACAAAACTTTTGTTGAGGGGGTAAGGTATTGCCATCACCGGACATAATACGGGCACTAGGAAAAAGCTATCGTACATTCTGTAATTTGAACAAAATTTGAACATCCAGGACACTTGTGACGCATCGTCAATCAATATCAATCAATCAATACATATAATAAAATCGTAACTGTCTGTTTGTCTGTACGTTTGTGCACGCTAATCTCAGCAGCCGCTTAACCAATTGCAATGTGGTTTTATTTATTGCGTTGCGGTTTACTCCACTTAACATTTAGTGTTTGTTTTATGTTAATCGGTTCATAAATAAAATAGTTATAACATATAAAGTGCAGCAGCGTACGAAGTCGCAGGCAACAGCTAGTCTATAATACATTTTCTACAGCCCAACCAACTACTGCTCGTTCGCTCTAAGTTTGCCGCTCGGCTCCATACTAAAGTCGAATTTTTAACTAGACGAAGTAAATTGACAGCAACTAATGTCACTTCTTCATACAATGTTGCTTATTTTCTATGACGAAGTGACATTAGCTACTGTCAATTTACTTCGTGTCTTCGTCTAATTACAAAATCGGGTATACGCCTCTACACCAGCGGCAAACTTAGAGCGAACGGGTAGTACCGACTTTTGGGGTCAGAAAAACTACTAGCAAGACGCGAATGTGTAACTTCTTCTGCCTACCCCTTTAGGAGATGTATTTTGAAGCCCGTGAAATTCACTAAAACTAAATCGGCTCTGTTTACCCTGGGAAAACCTTCTAAGGTTCTACGATAATGAATAATCGAAGAATTCAAGCTAAACTCCTATCCTTGACCAAGGGCTCTGCCAACCTTATTAGAAACTCTGACACATCGGAATTCTTTAGAATATTTTCTTGTCATAATAACGCGAAATAACTCAATACAAAATATAAAATATCATTGGTTGACGTGCGTTTCTTAGTAATAAATATTCAGAAGTAATAAATTTATCTATCAATATTCATAATCATAAAGTTACCGAATGACTCATTCATCTACCAATACCCAACCGAGACCCTTGCATCTAGAAAAATATTTTAGGGTAAGCTACCCTAATAATGTAGGATTTTAGAGATTTCGGAACAGGGCTACTTCCAAATTCAATATTTGCAAGGTTAAAGTGTATGTTAGAGATTTCTATACTAATACTAGCTGATGCCCGCGGCTCCGCCCGTGTGGAATGTTATTTCCGGTCACTTAGGGCTATGAAAAATAGATGTTGGCCGATTCTCAGACCTACTCAATATGCTCACAAAATTTCATGAGAATCGGTCAAGCCGTTTCGGAGGAGTATGGCAACGAAAACTGTGACACGAGAATTTTATATATTAGACTAGCTGACCCGCGCAACTTCGTTTGCGTAAGAGAGAGAGAGAAATAGAAAGGTTCCCCGTCGCTTCTAATCTTATCGCGTGGTTTCCTGTCGCGTGTATTCCCGTTGTATTATTTTGGTACAAGTTGGATTAGTTATCACAAATTGGATTTTCATTAAAATGGTTATTGTAAGCGAACCTAATTCGAAGATTAAGGAGTCAAATTAAACTCTTCGTAACTTCTTGAATTCCAGGAGGAAAGAACGGAGATCGTTAGTAGTTACCCTACGTAGGTATGATACGAAAAATAATACAAAAAAAAAACATTAAAATATATCAGCTTCGTTAAGAGATTCAAGAAACTCCTTAATCCAGATGTTATGATTGCGGAGCCCACAGAAATCAGAAAAAAGTCTTGTCTGATATCTGTGGCGGAACCACTCTGACATATAACTTTTTATCTATTGGCGTACAAATTCCAAAAATTTTCGCTCGTCTATTAAATACTATCGCAAACTCCATTTAAAAAGGTGAGGTGGCTCCTCAATTCATACGGACATACTAAAACCACTATACTACTACCACTAGTACTGGCAAAGGGTAGTGTCAAGGTAAAAGTAGGTACAATTTACCAGCCGAGTGCGAACAGAGGGTTCCGTACCAAAAAAACAGCAAAACATCCGACATTGGGCGCTTGCACATTGCACGATATCGTGGCACGATATCGTCCACGATATCGTACGATATCGTTCCACGATATTGTACGACATCGTTTCACGATATCGTACGATATCGTGGAACGATATAACCGAACGAAATTGACACAGTATAACCCACAGCTTGTTATTCGGTTAGTAGCTTTGCGCCAGGAAAGGTAACCGCGCGATTCTTAAAGCTAATTAAAATATTAGAAGCAATAATGGCAGCAGTAAACAAGTTACGTTTACTTTATGTTTTATATTTACGGAGAAAAAAACGATACTGTAGAAGAACATTTTGGGTTGATCCTCTTCTACAAGTGCGATATTTAGAGGGAACTTATTACCTTCTCTTCTATACACTGTGTGCGCGAAGTGAAATGTTTAATAATTTTTTTCGAATGACCCAGAACACTTTCGAGTTCATACTGTGTCATTTGTTGGAGGTTTTAAAAAAACAAGACACTGACTTCCGGATGGCAATACCACCGCGGGAATGTTAGCAGTATCTATAAGTTACGAATCACGTGATAATTTTGCAATCCAAAAGGTCCGCCGCACCGTAATCACAAAATTTTGTGATGGATATCATTTAAGGGGTTTTTTCGAATGCTGAGTACGAATTACGTGATAATTTTGCAATCCAATATTCCCGCCTAAGCTATTTACAGTAGTAAACTAAAAAGATTTGCTTGTTAAGTTTAGGCATTCTGAACTAGCAATGCGAAATTACTATGACAAAAGATTTTTATTGTAAAATTAAGGCCAATTACATTAAATTGGTACCTAGCATACGAAACAACCCTTAAACGATACCCATTATGGAATTTTGTGATTACGGCGCGGCTACCATATTGGATTGCAAAATCATCACGTGATTCGTACTCAGCATACCAAAAAAACCCTTTAACGATACCCATCATAAAATTTCGTGATTACGGCGCGGCGACCATATTGGATTGTAAAATTATCACGTGATTCGTACTCAGCATACCAAAAAACCCCTTAAACGATACCCATCATGAAATTTTGTGATTACGGCGCGGCGGCCATATTGGATTGCAAAATCATCACGTGATTCGTACTCAGCATACCAAAAAACCCCTTTAACGATACCCATCATAAAATTTCGTGATTACGGCGCGGCGACCATATTGGATTGTAAAATTATCACGTGATTCGTACTCAGCATACCAAAAAACCCCTTAAACGATACCCATCATGAAATTTTGTGATTACGGCGCGGCGGCCATATTGGATTGCAAAATTATCACGTGATTCGTACTCAGCATACCAAAAAACCCCTTAAACGATACCTGGAGCATGACTTGTAGCTCACTAGAAGTCATGCTCCAGGAATGTCACGGGTCAGTAGATGCGCACGTCTGTGTGAGTGAGCCGTTTCGCACAATTCTATGAAGTTACTCTACTGTTGTAAGTATCTGTATATTATCACGACAGTAAATATCGTCCACGATATCGTGGCAGTGTGAAAGCGTGTAGTAGTAATTGTATCAAAACACCGCTCCTACGATATCGTACGATATCGTGTCGTTACGGTTATCGTGGCAGTGTGCAAGCGCCCATTGTTGGATGGGAGCCCCCTTAATCCACCCTTTCTGGCTTTAGTATTTGCTGTCATAGTGGCTACAAATATATATCATCTGAAAATTTCAGCTCCCTAGCTATCACGATTCCTGAGATGCAACCTCATGACGGACAGTAAAGTCTCATGAATAGGGTCCCGTTTCAGGGTAAGAACCCTAAAAATCGTTTCTTAGTGCGCACTTACGCCATTAATCTAATTTCGAGATTTTAGATCTCGATCGGTATCTAAGTCAGTTTTTGTTTTTATACCAATCAAATTAATATGTACGCTCCTGGACGTAGGCCGCTCCTAATTTACTCTTCTAGGTCCTCGGCCCATCTGGCGGGGGGACGAAGTCGCGATGCCCGCTTAAGAACTCGTTTGCTCCATCTGCCGTCGTCTGTAGTCTTCTGCAGATGTGGCCAGCCCGCTGGCACTTTACAGTACTGTTTTTATATGTACTTATAGATATAATTCTGACTAAATAAATCAAAATAACTTTGAGCGAAGTAAGTCTATGTTTGTGTAAAAATTGATACCTAATCTCTTTGTTAATTGGTTTAGAGAGCATTCTCCGCTTTTGCTAAGGAATGGATATCTTAAATTCTTTCTTTCTCGTATTTCTGGGCTGTGTAGGTCTTCAGACTTTTGAGTCTGAGGCAACCCGTACTAAAACAGTTTCTCCTATTGTGACCAGACATTTACTGTAGATTTCATCTACTAAATGTTCATATACAACGCCTCTGATCGTTTGTATTATCCCTATATAGAGGAAGATCCCAGAGCCCCCAGACGTCACTCATTTTCTGATGGACAAAATATGTACGAGTGATTAGTGGTGGGGTGTACTATGATCATATGACTAGTTGCTACCTTGGCCAGACGGCCAATTTTCTGGTAGCAATTAATCAAGGTACATAAAAACACTGCTCATGTCACTTAAATTCTGATAGCTGATTTTAACATATATTTTACACAATATCGTTAAAAATCAGTATTCGTTACTCCCAGACATATGCGGTCGGCGGTTTCACCTTACAGACGCTTCAAAGCTCTGAAAAAAATTTATTAAGGTCACTTATTTTCTGATGCTTGATTTTTATATATGTTATTCAGACAACGGTTTTAAAACGTTTTGCAAACGGACAGACCGATCCAAGGGGCCAAACATTCCCCAGACCCAATTTTAATGTCGCTGAGAGTATGGGCGCGGGCATTATCCGTGCGTATTATGCGTATATTTAGCATGTCTAATCGAAGTCGGAATTAATATTTAAATGTAAATAAAAATGCATAAGTACCTATTAGTAATTAACGCCTGTCATTTTAAAATTTACATTTTTGTATTTGTTTTATTTAATAAAGACTTAAGTTTTAAAGGTTATAATTTGAAAATAACGTAAATAATCAAAGACTAACTTTGAGAAAAGTGCTCGTCTGACCGCAATCCATACTATATACTATATATTATACTATATACAATATATACTATATACAATATATACTATACAGGGTGGCCCAAAAGTCGTGGATCAAACGCAACTAGGGGTTAGATGGGGTCACCAGCTGCAAAAAGTTGTTCTACGGGAGGTTCTTAAGGTCAACCCCTGCAGAGTTATAATTTATTTTGTTTTTATGAGAAAATTGACTTTTTTTTTACTAATTCTTATTAAAATTAGAAAAAATCTACATCCTGTATCTTTTTTATAATTTTCACTAGATTGGTACTGATCAGTCCTTGCGTTAGACATGCTATTTATGGTTGTTTATTGGTTGTGTCGAAGATAACATTAAGTTTTACGATTTTTGTTTTTCTCAAATCATAACTTTTTATTTACTTCGGACCCCACTGTGAAAAAAAAATACTCTACCGAAAAGTGACCCTGTATTACAAGTTTTGGCGCATTTAATAGGGATTCTGAAAAGGTATTACACATGGCCATAAGTGGCTCTAATATCTTTCTAGGACGAAAAAACAAAACAACGATTGTAAAATAATTGTTTTATTAAGCAAAACATTTTACAATAAATGCTCAAAATTCCTGCCTCTGACCATAATACATAATCTGCACCGTCTAATAAAATTCCTACGTAACCTACGGAATGCACCTCTGTTGTTAGTAACTTGTACCCTAGCAAATTCGAGCTTTTGTCGTAGTTCTTGTTCGCTATTGTTCTCTCCTTGGTAAACTATTTCTTTAAAATAGCCCCAAAGAAAAAAATCTAATGGATTTAAGTCGGGCGACCGGGGTGGCCACGCAATATGACCGCCTCGACCTATCCACCGGTTGGGGAAGCGCTCGTTCAAATGATCTCTAACTGCTCGAGCGTAGTGAGGCGGGGCGCCATCATGTTGCAGCCACATTTCTGCTATTCTTTCTTCTGGAACTTCAGCTTCGTTAAGAATATGGTTTAAATTATTTTGCAAAAAATTTAAATACTGAGCACCATTCAGCCTTGCTGGCATTTCATGCAGCACCAACTGCTGGCCAATTATACCAGCCCACATGTTAATACCAAACAGATGCTGGAATCGATCATTTCTTATGATATGGGGGTTCACTCTGGAGTAAAAATGTAGATTGTGGATATTGAATACTCCCATTCTTCTAAAAGTTGACTCATCCGTCCATAAAACCTTGTTGAAGAACTGCGGATCCTCTCTGTGGTATCTTAGCATCTCTCTGCAAAACCGCACTCTAGGTTCATAGTCACCGGGCAGCAAAGCTTGCACCCTTTGCACGCGGTAGGCGTGATATTTGTTTCTGTTAATGACACGTTGCACCGTCGATCTTGGAATCCCGAGATTACGGGATATTTGGCGTTGACTTGTACTAGGATCCAATCTTAATTCTCTCAGCACTTCATCTTCATTTTCAAATTGCACCACAGGTCTGCCTGCTCTCGGAGCATGCTGACCGGGTAAGACTCCCTCCATGTACGAATTATGTACGCGCATAAAGACCCTGTAGTCCGGAAAACGATCACGGTTAGGGTAGCGTTGACGATATTCCCTGGCAGCAGCCCGGGCATTACCGTCACAAAAGCCATACAGGTAATGCATTTCTGCATACTCCCGTTGGGTGTATTCTCTCCTCGCAGCAGCCATCTGTCCACTTTTTTAGCCAATCCGTCCGATTCACACAGCACTGGTCACAGGTAGGCAATCTATCACAAGTCCGAAAAACAAAGCGTAGGTCAAAGGAAAGAAACTGATCACAAGTCGTCGTAAAACCGAGAAAAAGAACACGTGCGTACTCACAGGCAGGAAGCGAGTCACTAAAGAACACTAAACATTCTAAAAAAACATGCTCACGCGCATTCCCCCGGCCCCCGCCCCGGCCGCGCCGGCCCGGCCTTTGTTTCCTAGAAAAGATATCGCTACCTGATCTGACGGGTGAACCGGCCTTTTATTGACAAAGGATTAAATGGTTAGTGTAAAAGAGAGGCAGAGAGTCTTTGTCATTAATTGTATTAGTTCCAGTTTATTTTTAAATAAGCCTAATCGAGTTTTATGGTTGGGTTAACTTTGGCCTTGCTACGAATAATCGTACTAGAAAGATATTAGAGCCACTTGTAGCCATGTGTAATACCTTTTCAGAATCCCTATTAAATGCGCCAAAACTTGTAATACAGGGTCACTTTTCGGTAGAGTATTTTTTTTTCACAGTGGGGTCCGAAGTAAATAAAAAGTTATGATTTGAGAAAAACAAAAATCGTAAAACTTAATGTTATCTTCAACACAACCAATAAACAAACATAAATAGCATGTCTAACGCAAGGACTGATCAGTACCAATCTAGTGAAAATTATAAAAAAGATACAGGATGTAGATTTTTTCTAATTTTAATAAGAATTAGTAAAAAAAAAGTCAATTTTCTCATAAAAACAAAATAAATTATAACTCTGCAGGGGTTGACCTTAAGAACCTCCCGTAGAACAACTTTTTGCAGCTGGTGACCCCATCTAACCCCTAGTTGCGTTTGATCCACCACTTTTGGGCCACCCTGTATATACTATATCCATACTAATATTATAAAGCTGAAGAGTTTGTTTGTTTGAACGCTAGGATCTCAGAAACTACTGGTGGGATTTCAAAAATTCTTTTACAGTTTGATAGTTCATTTATCGAGGATGGCTATAGGCTATATAACATCACGTTAAGACGAATAGGAGCGGAGCAGCAATCAAGAATGTTTAGAAAACGGGGAATATTTTTACCGTCTGAGAGCTTCCGAGGCGTACGCTGCCTAAATGGTTTAAGTTACGTAAAAATTGTATATTACAAAATTGTTTCTCTTAAAAAGTTCTATAAAAAAGTCCGCGACAGCATATGTCTATCTTTTAAGGTTTGCTCACAATAAAATTATTTGTCTTTCTTTTAAGGTGAGCTCACAATATTATCAAACTGAAGAGTTTGTTTGTGCTAGGTTCTCAGAAACTACTGGTTGCATTACAAAAATAATTTCACAGTTTTTTAGTCCATTTATTGAGGCTGGCTAATGGCTATATAACATCACGCTTAGACAAATAGGAGCGGAGCAGCCATGAATAATGTTTTAAGAACGGGAAAAATGTATTTCTTTTCTGAGGTTTCATTGCGTACGTTGCGTAAATGGTTAAAGTTACGTAAAAATTGTGTACTACAAAATGTTTCCTCTTAAAAATTTACAAAAAAAAGTCCTGAACAGCAAATGCCCATCTTTTAAGGTTCACTTACAATAACCTTCACAATAATTTTTAAAATATGAGCGTCGCAACTCGACTACGCGTCGGAAGTAAACGTTTTCTGCAGCAGTAGCCAATCAACTGAAAGATAATACCGGCCAAGTGCGAGTCGGACTCGCACACGATGAGTTCCGTACCAAAAAACGGACAAAAATAAATGTGACGGAAAACATTATATCACTTCAACAAAGTTTTGCGGGTCAACTCTAAATGAATATAAGCGACGCGACGGGAAAATTATATCACTTTTTACACACATTATTAAAACCTACAACCCTCTATTAAATATACCTAAGACACGCGACGAGTGTAAAAGCGACGGGATTATATTACCTACATAAAATATTAATACTATACCACTCTCTTTGTCACTCTCATTTGACGCAAACGAAGTTGCGCGGGTCAGCTAGTAATTTATAGAATTGTGCCTTACAAACTGTTTTATGACTTTTTTTTTTAATCGAATTAATTTTAATTTTTTAAAGTAAATATCAAGAGGTTTACAAAGTATTAATAATTTAATTAAATAACAGCAACCTTTTCAAATAATTATTTATTGGTAACGAACCTTAGCCCGAGGAAAACACTGATGTACAAGATGACGATTTAGATATTCGATATCAAGATTGACTCGATGATGAATTACCTGACTTCAACGACGATGACAATGAAACAAAATATTTGTCCTATTTTTTGTAGTTTTTTTAAGGTTTGTTACCAATAAATAATTATTTGAAAAGGTTGCTGTTATTTAATTAAATTATTAATACTTTGTGAACCTCTTGATATTTACTTTAAAAAATTAAAATAAATTCGATTTAAAAAAAAATCATGAAACAGTTTGTAAGGCACAATTCTATATTTATTGCGGTCAGACGAGCACTTTTCTCAAAGTTAATCTTTGATTATTTACGTGATTTTCAAATTATTACCTTTAAAACTTAATTCTCTATTAAATAAAACAAATATGAAAAAGTAAATTTTAAAATGACAGGCGTTAATTACTAATAGGTACTTATGCATTTTTATTTACATTTAAATATTAATTCCGACTTCGATTAGACATGCTACATATACGCATAATACGCACGGATAATGCCCGCGCCCATACTCTCAGCGACATTAAAATTGGGTCTGGGGAATGTTTGGCCCCTTGGATCGGTCTGTCCGTTTGCAAAACGTTTTAAAACAGTTGTCTGAATAACATATATAAAAATCAAGCATCAGAAAATAAGTGACGTTAATAATTTTTTTTCAGAGCTTTGAAGCGTCTGTAAGGTGAAACCGCCGACCGCATATGTCTGGGAGTAATGAATACTGATTTTTAACGATATTGTGTAAAATATATGTTAAAATCAGCTATCAGAATTTAAGTGACATGAGCAGTGTTTTTATGTACCTTGATTAATTGCTACCAGAAAATTGGCCGTCTGGCCAAGGTAGCAACTAGTCATATGATCATAGTACACCCCACCACTAATCACTCGTACATATTTTGTCCATCAGAAAATGAGTGACGTCTGGGGGCTCTGGGATCTTGGACCAATAGTATATTAAAAGCAAGTAAGCGAAGATGGTAATAAATACTCTGTGTTATTCGGATGAACCGTGTACACCTACCTTACCTAGAACTGATCTTTCGTGATTCCTAGCCAGCCATGTACAGGTTTTCATTCTCACAAATGTATTTTTGACATACAAAATATGAAGGCAATTCCGCATATTGAAGGGCAAACATCAATAAAATATGCAGTTATTATTATTATAAATCAAAAATCTCGACCATATTTTTTAAATCGAATTGAGCTGTCAAACATGACAATGTGTCAAAAAAGAATTAAAAAAGTACCGACTACGGAGTATTAATATGAACTATGAGGCAAATCCCCCGTAAATATTTTTCAAACCCATTTTAACCATGTTAAAAGATAAATTTCAATAAAATACAAAACACGTCTCCCATTAATTCAGTTGAAGATGTTTCATGCCAAATTTGAAGAAGATCGGACCAAGGAATCACGTTGGTCCCATACAAACTTTGCAACCCTTGTTTACCCCCTTAGGAGTTGAATTTTCAAAAATCCCTTCTTATTGCTCGCCTACGTGACATAAGGAGCATTTGTGCGAAATTTCATGGTTCTAGACCCAGCGGTTTAGGCTGTGCGTTGATCGTCAGTCAGTCAGTTCTTGTTTTTATATATATAGATTATAAAGAGGAAAGATTTGATTGTTTGTTTGTTTGCATCGAATAGGCTCCGGAACTACTGGACCGATAGGAAAAATTCTTTCACTGTTGAGAAGCTACTCTCTTTGCGTTGAACATAGGCTATATTTAATTCCCGTATTCCCACGGGAACGGGAACTACGCGGGTGAAGACGCGTGACGTCCGCTAGTCGTATATAAGGCTTTTTTTTAAAGTGAGGAAAATCGTACGCGGTTGCTTTCCCGGACTCCTACCGACTAAAAACCACACGTATCCTACCTAATGGGAGCCCCGGGTAAGCCATCGGAAGAATGACCTCCAGGATTCCCAACAGCTCGTAAACAAGTCTACAGTTATGAAACAAGAAAGCCGTGAGATCGTTCTCACGAGACTGCCCCTCTCTAAGACGTTTATTGTGAAAGTGAAAGTTCAATCCGATTGACGTTGTCTTTTTGTTTTATTTCAAACTTTGAACAGATGATCCACGTGACCTAGTGACGTAGTTTAATGCGACAGAGTCACAGCTACAGACAAAGTCTCGCCATAGGCCCCTCTGCACTGTATTTTATAGAGAGGGGCTAAAACTGCTTACAACAGAGAAATGTTAAACTGTAGACTGTGGTGGGGCACCATGGGGATCCATGGTGCCCCACCACAGTCTACAGTCGGTATCCAGGGTAAGCCCTCCGATCTGATGCGTATCTTAGGAGTTATGGAACGGTAAAAGGATTTTTAAATTTATCATTTGCTAGATTATAGGTAAATCCTACTAATATTATAAATGTGAAAGTTTGTGAGTGTTGATGTGTGGATGTTTGTTACTCTTTCACGCTCTAACGGCTGAACGGAATGGGCTGAAATTTGGTACAGAGATAGCTTATAGTCTGGAATAACAAATAGGCTACGGGAACGGGAACAAATTTTACGCGGGCGAAGCTGCGGGCATCAGCTAGTAAATAATATAAAAACATAAATTTAAAAACATTCATGAAGTTAGAATTACGTCATGGGGTGATGCCGAGAGGCACAGCTAGTATCCATATAAACGTAATATTATTTTATCGAATGTTTTTTTATCTCTCAGTACATACATCGGAAGCTATGTTTATGATAGTCCTTTATTGGTGAATCACTTCCTATTAGATAATATAGTATCTTTTAAAGATTACTCGATGACACGGCGGCGGCGGCGGCGCTCCATACGCTGGTGGAGTGCACGGCGTGGGCGCAACAGCGCCAGGTCCTCGTAGTGGGTCTGGACGTGGACACTCTCTCGCTGGAGAACATGGTGCGAGCCATGGCCCATGATCTCCAGCAGGAGTAAGTGGGACTGCGCCGCCCCTTTCTGCGAGCAGGTCATGCTCGTAAAGCTCGTAATTTAAAGATAAATAAATAATAAATATTAAATAAATAAATATTCACGGACATCTCACACAACGCTATCTGATCCCAAAGTAAGCTAGGAATAACCTGCTTGTATCAGGTATCAGACCACGGATATTAATACTTATATACTTTTAAATACATACATATTATACATAGAAACACCCAGAGTCTTGAGACAAGCATTTATGGGTCACACAAATATTTGTCTCCGGTGGGAATCGAACCCAGGACCTCAAGCGCCGCAGGCGGTATCACTACCGACTGCGCCATAGATGCTCGTATTTTAAAGATTACTAGCTTATGGTCGCGGCTTCGTCCGCGTGGTGAAGTCTTTACTGTTGATCTCATGTTTCATTGGGAGTGTTTGGATATTTGGGAGTCCTGGGATATCCTTCCGAAGGCTTACCCGGGGCTCTCAACCGTAGACTGTTGGGCGTTACGTGAGGTTTTTTAGTCGGTAGGAGTCCGGCATAGCATCCATGAAGGATTATCACTCACGTTAAAAAAAATCTCACGTTCTTGAAGTACATACTAATATTTTGTCCATATCAACACTGCAATACGACTCACCACCTATTTACGTGGGACTATTTCTAAAAAGGTGAAATGTGGGCATATGATATGCCTCTGCCTACCCCTTCGACGTGATCATATGTATATTATAAATACTCACATATGATCACGCCTTTTATCCCCAAAGGGATAGGCAGAGGCATATTATATTATTTCACCTTTTAAGGTTTTGTCCCACGTAATAGGTGAGCCGTATTGCCGTGTTGAGATGGACAAGCGCAGGTTGTGACTGCCCGCTATTGAAATTTTTCAAGCCGCCCATCTTGGCTTAACGACTGCCATTTTACTGGCAACCGGGACCAACGGCTTATGCTACTAAAAATGCAAAATAACAACTCATTTTTGAAAACACCCGTAGCCCGCATTCTTCAAAATTTGCAAGGGCACATGTACGACTAGGGTTGCCAACTTTCGAAAGGACGAATCCGGGAGATTTTGAGGGGGGGGGGGGTTGTCGAGAAAATCATTGTCCTTTTTTTGCCCTGCCCTGGTTTAGGCAAAGGTTATGGGTTCAAAACTTCAAATCCCGTATGGGCCAAGTTGTCTTTTTTCACTTTATATAAAATAAAATGAAAACCAGTTATTTATTTATTTTGTTTAGTAGCAGCATTTAGCAATTCGTGATTTTTTACCGACTTCAAAAAAGAAGGAGGTTCTCTATGTTTCTTTTTTTTATGTTTGTTACCTCATAATTTTTGATCGGGTGAACCGATTTTGAATTTTTTTTTTAGTTTGAATGCTGATGCTTTCCTTTTCTTTCCTGTCTTATATTACAAGGAAGTCAGGATCTAATGATGGCATCCTGGTGAAATAAAGTAAAACTTTCGAAAATTGTAGAGATAACAAGTGCATTTATTAACTATGTATTTAATTAAGTGTTTTGAAGCATTACAATTTCCTGGAGTCGATCTGATGATGGACCCAGTTGACAGTTGACGGAATTTCTTAACTTTGTGTAAAGTTTTAGAACATCCGGGAGAAATCGTCGCATCTCGGGAGGTCGGGAGGGTCAACATTATTACCGGAGTCTCCCGGGCAATCCGGGAGGGTTGGCAACCCTATGTACGACACATGGCCAAATAATTGTTTAACTCAATAGGCTCGAGGGTGGTCCGGTTAAATAAAAACAAGAGAAATTCTGTACCCTTTAAATTAGCGAGCGTCTCGCCATCTTTAGTGTTAAGTTTTTAACCCCTCGGAAATAAGATGTTTTCTTTTTGCGGGATATAAAGTTGCATATCGTCGCTGCGCTTGCAAAAGTCGCTATGTGATTTTTTTCGAATTTTGGATTTTGGTGCCATTTAGATCCTTATTTCAAGGCGCACAAAGTGCAAAAACCGAAATTTTAAAAACCCTAATATTAACGGAGTTTCGAAAAATAGCTATGTGAAATCAATACTTTTTTGCGCCCTCAAAATAATTATGTGCTTCAAATCACATAGCTAAAAAGTTCACCTTGACTAAAATAAAGTCAATTACGCGGAATTGCGCCCGCTATGTGTTTACGGGCACATAGCTATATTGGTGTACAATATTTGACCTGAAACATCGCGCATTGCACAAATCAAGTGTCACATAGCTATCTTTTTCTATGAAATTTGGCAGTCGTTTTGGATATTTATGTCAGCGATCCGTTCAGGAATGTATTGAAATAATAACGCTGCTTTGGAGCTAGAATATTTCAGTAAAGTGCAAAAAGTTTATTAGTTTTTATATTTAGCTCGTCAAATTGACGTCGCCACTAGGGCTTGAACTCCGGAATTCCGGAATTGACATAATTCCGGAATTCCGATAAAATCTAATATCGTTCTCAATTCCGGAATTGGCGAGATCAATACCGGTATTTCGATATTGGAAAAGAATATATATATACGCTTCTTCTTTCATTTCATTACAAACAAAAATGTAGATTATAAGCTTCTTATGCAATTTAATTACCTTTAATTAGTACAATGTTGATAATTTAGGATTTTTCTATTAACAAATTAATTCGATTATGTACTTAGGTATTAATCATTTTATTTGGTGATATTTCTAAAACCTACAAAGAGTGTAAATCCATAAAATTAATGGTATTTGGTAGAAAACATACTATTTAAATAATAATAATATTATTGAAGACGTTGTTGTATTTTTTTTTACATTTAGACTTCAATTTAGGTATAATGCGAACTTAGACTTAGCTCTGACTTATGCTACGAGTTAAATTTAACGAAAGAAACGCTTTAAGAATTTGACAGAGGTCTCGCTCAGCATAGTTCTAGTAGTTCTGACGGAACTCATGGGGCCCGTACCTTATTATTAGGGGCAAACTTTGCCCCAAGGCGCTCCACTCACCCAGAGTGAGGAGGGTCCTGGGTTCCCTGTTCTCATCAAGGCGGAGGAACATATTCCGTCGCACATGGCTCCGTCTCAGGCGCCCGACGCTGATTACAGCGAGAACAACGTGCCCGAAGTCACTGAAGGTGAGTTAGGGGCGACTGTACTGCGGCTTAGATTCCGCACGGACCGTGTCCCTGGACCCTACAGCATTCCAGGCCGCGTGGGTCCTGGCTCTTGAGGATCTCGGACCTCGAGTGATGGGGCTCTTTAGTGCATGCCTCGAAAAAGGCCAGATTCCCAAGGTCTGGAAGACAGGGAAACTGGTTCTGATCCGAAAGGCAAGGTGGTCGGCAGTCTACCCATCCGGGGATCGGCCGATCGTGTTGCTCCGTTGAGCAACTCCGGCCGATCCCCGATCAGTCGATCCCCAACAATGATACGCTCAAGGAGCTTGCATACCTCGTTAGGTATGCAAGCTTCTTGAGCGTATCATTGCACAGCGCACAGTCGAGCACCTCACACGCGTGGGGCCAGATCTAACGGATAACCAGTTTGGTTTCCGTCAAGGGCGCTCCACCGTGGATGCGATCATGCGCATTAGAAGACTGACGGAGGAAGTAACATCGCAGGGTAAGGTGGTGTTGAAAGCAATGGCGATGTCAAGAAACAACGGCATCGCCTTCAACACCTTGCCCTGGAACTGCGATAGGGAGGCGTTTATTTATCATGGAGTGCCTCCCTACTTCCGTCGAATTGTCGGGGCCTATCTTTCCGAGAGGGCTATAACTTACTCAAGCTGGCTAGGGCCCAGCCGGGTCAGCGAGATATGTCGTGCGGTATTTCGCAGAGTTCAGTCTTAAGACCGCTTCTGTGGAACATCGGTTACGATTGGGTGCTGCGTGGTCCGTTGGTAAGAAGCGGCATGTTTCGAGGATCTGGCAGCGAGGCAACTTGCGTCCTTGTTTAAATTAATTAATTATATTTCTAATTTATTCTTTTCTGGTGCAAGGAGGCGCTGGAGCGGGGTCATAGGCCTACGTCTCCAGAAATCTAGCTTCGGCAGTTCCAGCTCCACAAGGAAACCGTGGAAACCTGGACTTGAGCAACAAACCGAATCGCCACATCACATCACACAAGGGGGGAATCGCCGAATCGCCACAATCACGGCGGTCAGATCGGTCATTGGTGTGTGACTAGAGAGGAGCCACGGTGCGGGTGCTCTGTGCTACCGGTTGTCACAGATGCTTACCGGGCACGGGAGCTTCAGTAAGTATCTGTGACGAATACACCGAGAAACCACACCTGAATGCCAGCACTGCGAGGAACGCAGTGAGGACACAGTACTTCACACATTAGTGGAGTGCACAGCGTGGGCTTAACAGCGCCCGGTCCTCGTGGTAGGTCTGGACGTGGACATTCTCTCGCTGGAGACCATTGCGCGAGCTATGTTCTCCAGTGGGAGTAAGTGGGACGCCACTGCGTCTTTCTGTGATCAGTTAATGCGGCGAAAAGTGATCGAGAGAGAACGCTTCCACCCGAATTCCGCATGTCTTTGCCCAAGACTATCGGCCTCCATAATCGGGGGCCCGAGGACGGTGGGAGGGCTAATCGCCGTCCTTACAAAAGCACGCCCAAGACGAAAGCGTGACGTGAAAGTTTCACGCACGCCACACGCCCGGAGATGCGCGATAACACCTGAACAAGCCTCAAATACGCGGGATAGCACCCGAGCCTCCTAGGTGAGGCCGCAGTGATAGTCAAGGTCTGTAGGGAATCCTGGGGTCATCCTTCTGAGGGCTTACCCGGGCCAACCGTAGGCAATAGTTAGGAAACGCGTGGTTTTTAGTTGGTTACGTTAAAATAAGTAATTTTACTGGTACCGAAGCAGGCCCATGACTACAGAAGCAGGCCCATGACGGCAAAGTGACGTGAGCAAATCACGCACGCCCCCCCTTAGAAGCGGGATAGCACCCGAACCACCCCCTGGGCGAGGCCGCTGTGGCGGCCGTGAGTCTATTGGGAGTTCTGGGACATCCTTCCGAGGGCTTCCCCGGGGCTCCCAACTACAGGCTGTTGGGCGTGACGTGAGGTTTTTTAGTCGGTAGGAGTCCGGCATAACATCCATGAGGATTTTCCCTCACGTTAAATAAAAAAAAAGTAATTTTACTGGGAATCAAAGTAGTTTATCACTGATCACGTACGACTGTCAGCTCCCGTTTCTTTTTTTACATATCACTATTTTGTACAAAACGAAACTTGATTGAGTTCCGGAATTCCGGAATTCCGGAATTCAAAAACTGAATATCGAAACCCAATTCCGGAACTGAAAAAGCGTCCGATATTCAAGCCCTAGTCGCCACCACCCTGATGGAAAGCCGCGGCGCATCTAGCGATTGGGGGCCACTTCTGACAGTAGTCCTCAAGTTGGGGGCCTTGTGATGTGCCTCTTCACGCTCCTCTTGAAGAACCCAGGATTGTGAGATGAGGGAAACACGTGTGCGGGCAGGTCGACAGAGGAACGATCTTTTGAAACGCTCCATTCTGGCGAAAATTCTTTGCAGTGTGTATGAGTGGCACCTCTGCCCGGCACACGTGGTTCGGGATCGGAAAGGAGAGGGTGGGATCAGGTTGAAGAGCTCTTCAGAACATTTACCGTTATACATTCGTTAGAAGGCAGCAAGGGACGCTGTGGTTCTTCGCTGCGCTAACGGTTCGAGGCCTGCCGTCACCTCAGCACGTCCTGCCGTCTCTGCATAGCGTCAAGTGCGTCTCTTAAGTACCTCAAGGAGCATCACAAAGGTGAGAACAGTATTTGACGCAGAGGCGAATCTGCGTCTTGTACAGTAAATATCTCTGATGTGGCGTAAAATACCGTCTCACCTTATTCAGGATTCCTAATTTTCGCGAGGCCAGCCCAATATAGCTCTCTATGTAGTTTTTGTGATTGAGCTCACGCCGGACGTCTATACCGAGGATCTCCAGGTTGTCCTTTAGTGGAACAGTAATGCTCTGAAGAGAGGGTAGGGGTAGAAATAGGGACTTGACCAGGTTGTCCGAACCCCATTGGGCAATGCAGCCCAGGTCCCAGTCGAGATCCGCCACGAGCTGTCATCTCTTCCCCTCCACGTCGCCTCGCCCCTCCACTGGACGGCCAGAATAACTGCCATGCAGAGAACTACTATCATCCGCATAACAATGAATGCACCCAAGGGACAGCATGTCATTGATATGCAGAAGAAAGAGAATTGGGGACAATACCGATCCCTGTGGTACTCCGGCATTTACCTGCAAAAAACAGGAAGCCTGACCATCACAGAGGACCCGTACACGTCGCCCGTGCAGGAATCTGGCCAACCAGCGGCACAACTGCGACGATAGACCGTATTGGAAAGAAGCGACGCATATCAAAGCCTTTAGCGATGTCTAGGCCAATAGCCAGAGATTCACCGTGCCTCTCCATAGCCTGCTACCTCCCCGCCACCTCTTTTACAAGCATGACCTGCTCACAGAAAGACGCGGTGGCGCGAAGTTTTAATTAATCCCGCTGGAGATGATTGCTCACTCCATAGTCGAGAGAATATCCACGCCCAGACCTGCAACGAGAACCTTGCACTGCTGCGCCAATGCTATGTACTCCCTAATTTTGAGAAGTGCTGTGGCCTCGCTAAATTTTATATATTCGTCTAAAACTAAAGTAGCTTTCTTCCGTCTTCGCTGGATCACTTGAATGTCTATTTTATTCATTACCCCATAAAATCCCAATCTCCTTTACGTAAGCCTGTTTTTCTCATAAAGTGCGAGGCCGCATCTGCGTTTTTCCGCGGCGGTTTCTAACCTCAAAATGTCATCAAACTGTCAAAATCAATGAAATCAAGTCAGTGTTTTGACATTTTGAGGTTAGAAACCGCCGCGATAACCGCAAGTGCGGCCTCGCCCAAAGGACCCTTTTACGTTTAATTCAACAATTTCTTGCTCAAAAAAGCTCAGCTGTACTCATTCCTTTCCAGCCATTATTTTTTTTGGATCACACAAATATTTGAGTCTAATCGAGAATCAACCTCCTTACGGGATCTTAGCACAACAGTCGCATACATTTACAGACAAGTATCTAAAACTACTAGTATTATAGGTGGTACGTTGTACGTACATTTGCCTAACCTACCAGGGTTCCTTAAAAATAGTAAGGTTTTTTGGTTGCTGTAAAGGAGTTGGTAGAGGTAAATAATTGGGACAGCACGCCTTTTCGTAGTCTCCTTCCAGGCTGTATGTAGCCAGGGATTTTGGTGCACTCTCGAAAGGAAATCCCAGGCACCCTCACCAGCTGTGGTCGCCAAGCTGCGGCGACCTTTCGCCACGGTTGTCGTGGAAACCATGTCTTACTAGACTGGAAGTATCTCGTGGCAGGTCTGGATGTGGATCTCTCGCTGGAGACCATAGTACGAGCCATAAACCCTAGCGGGAGTAAGTGGGACTGCGCTGCCTGTTTCTGCAAGCAGGTCATGCTCGCGAAAGAGTTTAGAGAGGTTTGGGAACGAGAGAGAACTCTTCCACCCGAGTTCCACAGTCGGCGGGGCTGCCGCCGACATATCTTTGCCCAAGATTATCAGCCTCCATGACTGGAGTCCTGAGGACGGTTAGGGGGCTACCCACTGTCCTTACTGAAGCAGGCCGCCGTCCTTATAGATGTCAGCGTAACGAAGGGATTCACGCACGCCCCCCCTTAGAAGCGGGATAGCACCCAAAAAGCCCTTAAAGACGCGTGATAGCACCTGACTCCCCCCCCCCCCCCTAGGTGAGGCTGCAGTGGTAGCCGTAGGTCTGTTGGGAGTCCTGGGGTATCTTTCCGTGGGCTTACCCGGGGTTTCTAACCGTAGACTGTTCTACAGGATACGTGAGGTTTTTTAGTCGGTAAAAGTCTGGCATAGCATTTATGAGGATTTTCCCTCACGTTCAAAAAAAAAAGGAAAGGGTAGTAGCCAGCCCAGAGTGATGGAGATCGTTCTGGGATCTCCGGCGACCAGTGCTTCTGCTGCGGTACGGGAGAGAACTGTTACTCTCCCGATCCTTCCTCGGCGCCTTTATTGCGTACAACACATCCTCACACATCAAGGCAGCAGAGTTTTATGGCAGAGAACACCATGTTTGCCATAGTTTCTTAATAAAATTTGATATTATTTTCAATTGACACCTTTTATTAAATAGCTATGTGTAATTAAACAACGTGAATTATGTTTTATTTGTTCCCGCTATGTGCTCAACAACATATGGCGATATTTGTGACCCAAACAATTTTAGCTATGTGTCAGATCCACAATATTAATTTTTTGGTATTTTCATTTTAAACGTAATCTTTCTAAAAGTCATTTTCCACAACGTAAATATAATATTTACATTATAAAAAAGTTACGTACTTTCTCCATCACAATTATATTTTGAGTAAATCGGTTTTTACTTCCTCCTGAAAAGTAGGTTAAAAATACATAGCGACTTTTGCAAGCGCAGCGACGATATGGCTATCTTCATAGCAACAACTATGCGCCCTGATCCTTCCGATGCATAAGGTTCATACTACCCGTTCGCTCTAACTTTGCCGCTGGCGTAGTGGCGTATACCCGATTTTTTAATTAGACGAAGTAAATTGACAGTAGCTAATTTCACTTCGTCATAGAAAATAAGCAACATTGTATGAAGAAGTGACATTAGTTGCAGTCAATTTACGTCGTCTTATTAAAAAATCGACTTTAGTATGGAGCCGAGCGGCAAAGTTAGAGCGAACGAGCAGTAGTATCATTACGTCAAGAGTATCAAAATGTCCATAGTATCACAACGTCTACAGTATAATTTCGTCCATAGTATCATTACGTCTACAGTATCAAAATGTCCATAGTATCATTACGTCTAGTTTTTCGTATAGTTTGAGTAGAAACTTTTTACAAACTTTATTGGTCATTTCAGTTTTTGATGACATTATGTATAGGTATCTACTTACAAATTAAGTTACGATATACAAAAAAACATGAAATTATTAAAAGTGTATTCATTTTGATGTCGGTATTATCTATAATATACATAGCTAGACGAATTGATGTTAATGTAGGGTAGATACAACAAGCTTCACTGCTCTGTCTATAGGTACTAATAGTATAAAGAGGGAAGATTTGATTGTTTGTTTGCATCGAATAGGCTCCTGAACTACTGGACCGATTTGAAAAATTCTTTCACTGTTGGGAAGCTACACTCTTTGCGGTGAACATAGGCTATATTTTATTCCCGTATTCTCACGGGAACGGGAACTACGCGGGTGAAACAGCGTAACGTCCGCTAGTCATAAATAAAGTCATTCTTTTCAATTAATAATCGGGCCAAATACGAGATGGACTCGCGCACTGAGGGTTCCGTAATTCCAAACTTTACCAAAAAAATCACAAAAAACACGTTTGTTGTATGGGAGCCCCTCCCCTTAAATATTACTATTTATCCGATTTTAGTATTTGTTGTTATAGCGGCAACAGAAATACATCATCTGTGATTTAATAAGATTTGAGATATAGCTTCATGACGTACAGATAGACGGCCAGCGAAGTCTCAGTTAATAGGGTCTCGTTTTTAAACTCAACTCTAAAAGTTAAATTAATTCAACATCTATGCAATATTTATTCGCGACCTGATTAATATAAATGAACAATTTCTTTATCATCCTAATGTAGATAACATGTTAATTCATTATAGTCTACTCGAGATTGATTAAAGGTACAAATCTAAACGTCTATTGCTCTCATTAAGAGCAACATACAATTAGATAAAATTGTACTAGAGAAGGTACGCAACGCACTAGGCGACTTTTGTGTTGTTGCGAATAATTGCTATTAAAAAGTTTTCGTGAGTGTAATCTCAAAGGCTTCATCCAAACCTATTTGTGAGCTAAAGGCATAATCTCATAAACAGTCTTCTCGCTTAGACCCCAATAAAGGTATCGGGAGTTTAGCTTATACTTTAGAATTTTATAAGATGACTTAACCTGTTTTACTTAAGCTTTATTTTAATGTGTTGTCAATAAATAGTACGTTGATGCTGCAAGCAGAAAGGCCAAAATCGGAGTTTGAGAGCCATCTTACAAAATTTAACGTCAGTACTCAAGAATCGCTTGAGATAAGTTTTTGCTAAAAAAAACTTCGCTCAAGCGTTTCTTAAATTTGGAAATGTGGTCCATATAGACTTTGCTTGTCGAGCAAAACGGCATTGCCCTATGATTTTGCCCATCTTCTATCGCTCAGTGTCATAGACAAACTATCATACAATGCACGCGAAATCTTATTCATAGTAAAATGATGTCATCTATTAATTCTATTGTTTTGATACGAACGCACAGTTTGTATGATATACGATAAGAATTGTAATTAATGTAGTTACAATCGATGTTTCATGCTCCTACTTTATTATGTAACAATATTTTAGTATTATAGCTTCGAGCTATGACATGTCATTGCCGATTAGCCCTATTTAATAATAGTATGATTGATAGCGCTCGGCGCACATTGTATGATAACATCCTTGACGCCGAATTTGTGATGAGATATCAAAATTTTGTATAGGAATTTGACAGCTCACAGCATCAAATCAATCTTCGTTGACGTAAATATAAATACACTTCTGTGTTCATTATTACTTTTATGTCATTGTGGAATACGTGATAATTGGGGGTTGAATATGACCAAAGAAAAGATGACAAAATGAATAAAAAAAAAAAGATGAAAAGATGATAATTATTCTTCATTGAGTTTTCTAACACACTTCTACCTTTAACCAGCTTTAACATACTTCTTTATACAAACTATCCTTTCGCCGGACTGCTGGAAGAAATTTCTTTTTAGAAATAAGCAGTACCATTGTACTTATCTTTTCCTTTATTTCTCATCTATCTGTGTAAGTTTTTATGTGTACATAAATGTTAAATAAATAAATATATAAGACCAACGTACTGAAATCCATGTTCGACCCCTCGGGGGTTAAACGTCAATTACATTTAGGGGTTGAACACGAACGGGGGTTGAAGCTTTGGGGGTTGAAAGCGGACTAAACCGCTTTTCTTTTAAACAGGTTCACATACAATTTTTTATTTTAGACGTGCTATTCTACCTCAATATAAACGAGTTGTGCGCAAGATCAAGAGTTGAATAGTAGTAAAATCAAACAAATCTTGTATAATTTATTCAGTATTCTAATCTACAAAAATCACAATAAATTTCTTGCTCTTTTTTTAGTCATAAGTAAAAAAAACAAAATTAGAATGGAATTGACACGAATTAAAACAGATTAAAATCAAGAAACACACCCATTATCCTCAAATTCTCTATCATTAAGCTACTTACTAATTCACGCATGAATCTCATAATTACTTTATGAGAAAAAAGTAACATGTATACCAACAAAACATGAATGATGTATTAGATTACTACTTTCCCACCCAGTAACATTGTACTAGTTTACTCATAAACCTACCATAAACAAATCTTAGAGCAATTCTAAACTTTAACACGTGCTAATGGGCTCCGCAGACGGTCAATATGACTTCACAAATCTCATGTGTGCAAAGAAACTACACACACTTGTAAAGAACACACCCACACTATATGCAACTTTCATTCACATTTCAACAAACTTGTCAAATCGCATTGACCGTCTCTGGAGCCTATACAGCGCACTCACGCGCATGTGAGTCTGATTATTCAAGAACATCTGATCAATAAGATCGACGTATAGTACATAATTTGTAGTCTTTATTTCTATAGCCCTAAGGTCGGAATTTGTTAGATCATTTTGTATATCGTATGTCAAGATAACGGATGAGGTTCACTGGTACACTCGATTTGACAACTGTGTCAGTTCAGTTTGTGGTCGCAAGGCTGCGCGCGCGCACGTCCTGTAGTTAAGGTCGAGTTTCTTTCTGTTTTCCTTGTGTTATAAATATAGCAGTTATCAATATTAACTATGTTTCCTGTACTCAGTTGTGTGTGAAAAATTATTAATTTATACTTACTGTAATAAATAAATAAATATTTTGTGACAGTGTAAATTGACTGTGATGTTAAATATCATTCCAAAATGAATCGTCGAATGAAGTTGAACATAGACCCGGATTTGGGGGACTTGGAGGAGATGCTAGCAAATGTACAGAACCAACTTGAACATGAGATAGACTTGGAAAGAGATCGAGAGAAGATGCCCTCAATCACGAACGTACAGGAATCTCCAAAGATGGTAAAAAGAGCATCTTCTTTTAACAAGACTCAGTCTTTTGAATACGACAGAAGATCATCCAAACCTCCTATTTCCAGAAGGGAATCAGGTCCAGTCTCCTTAAATGGAAATTACGGAGAATATAGAAATGGAAACGATAGCTACAAGAGTGAGGAATACTCCCAGCCGGAGACTAATGGGAAATTCAAGGGATCTCAGACTAGTCTGAAGTCTGATGAAGGATCTCAAGTCTCATTCCAGTCTTTTCGGTCTGAACCGACGAATCCGAGACATTCGGTGGTGAGCCTCCGTGATGAGAAGCGGGGTTCCTTTGCTTCTCTGAACGGTAGAAGCAGGACCGCTACCCTGCCTAGAGGTTATGGATCCACGAAGGACAAGAATTGGGAGGAGTACTGGTCTTAGTGAGTATATATTTTTAATTTGACCTTTTATTTATGTGTTTTAGAAGGAATATCAAGATTTCTTCGCTATTACCTTTTTTTTGAAGTGCTCGTTACCCCGCGGACTCAGTGTTCTGTAAACGATCACTGCAGTAAGCAACTTTCACTATGGCCGGTCCATGGATGGGTTACCGTCCATGTGATCACTTTGTGACATTTATTTGAGCGTTTCCGTGCTTCGGAAGGCACGTTAAGCCGTTGGTCCCGGTTGCCAGTAAAATGGCAGTCGTTAAGCTAAGTTGAAGGCTTTATTTCAACAGCAGGCAGTCACAACCTGCGCCTGTCCATTTAAACACGGCAATACGGCTCACCACCTATTACGTGGGACAAATTATACAAAGGTGAAATGTGGGCATATAATATGCCTCTGCCTACCCCTTCGGGGATAAAGGCGTGACCATAATGTATGTATGTACCTTTTTTTAGTAGATGAATTATTCTTTTCTTACTGGGCAAGTGGTAATAGTTGAGGGTTATGCAGTGTATAGAGGGTTTTGCGGAGTTTATTTGGGCTTGTCTTTACTGGCCTCCAAATCAAAATTATGTGTGTTCCTTTATCTTTGGTAGACCACCAAAGGATCCTATACTCTTTTGCAAGAGATATAGGGTTTAATTTAGGTTGTTCTGCTATCCTGGAATGAGTTCCCATGGGAAACGGGAACGGGGACAGAATTTCGCGGAACCGCAGGCGGCATCTATACTGACATAGACACAATAAATAGTACACCATGACGGTTTACGACTTTTCGCATTCCCCTTACCCTACGAAAAAGACACCATGAAAAAAGAAACACCGGCCAAGTGTAAGTCCAACTCGCGCACAAAGGGTTCCGTATCAAAAATGCCAAAAAAACATGTCTGCTTGTGTTATGGGTATCAGACTACGGATATTAATACTTATATACTTTTAAATACATGCACATTATACATAGAAACACCCAGAGTCTTGAGACAAACATTTATGGGTCACACAAATATTTGTCTCCGGTGGGAATCGAATCCACGACCTCCAGCGCCGCAGGCGGTATCACTACCGACTGCGCCACAGAGGCAGTCGTGCTTTCAGCCCTCTAGCTATCACGGTTCCTGAGATACAGCCTCGTGACGGACAGACAGACTGACAGCGAAGTCTCATAAATAGATTCCCGTTTTTACCCTAATGTACGGAACCCAAAAAATGTCCTAGTCCAAATCGCCCAAAACGTGTATACAGGTGGATGTGTAGGGCTTTGCCCCCGGCTGAGTTATAAGCGCCAGGTGCGATAGGGCTCCATGTGTACTGGAATGTAATGTAATCGTTCATGGGAAAATTGGACGGCCATATTGCAGTCTGAGCCATCAGGGATGAAAAAAAAACAAAGAATGTCATATAACAGGACCTCTTTGGTAATTAATTCTTTTTTTTTTACTTTTTTGTTAAGAGCGTTTCAATAATGCACCTGCTAGAGTTTGATAACAGTAGTACCTCGTTAGAACTAGAATCGGTTTTGTTTGAGGGCTTTATTTTTTATTTATTTGAGTCCGTGGGACCCGGGACGAAAAGCTAATGGTGAGATGTGGGGTTATAGTTTGCTTCTTCCTACCCCTACGGGGATAAAAAGTACATACATACATACATATGGTCACGCCTTTATCCCCGAAGGGGTAGGCAGAGGCATATTATATGCCCACATTTCACCTTTGTATAATTTGTCCCACGTAATAGGTGGTGAGCCGTATTGCCGTGTTTAAATGGACAGGCGCAGGTTGTGACTGCCTGCTGTTGAAATAAAGCCTTCAACTTAGCTTAACGACTGCCATTTTACTGGCAACCGGGACCAACGGCTTAACGTGCCTTCCGAAGCACGGAAACGCTCAAATAAATGTCACAAAGTGATCACATGGATGGTCACCCATCCATGGACCGGCCATAGTGAAAGTTGCTTACTGCAGTGATCGTTTACAGAACACTGAGTCCGCGGGGCCACGAGCGCTCCTTAAAAAGTACAAAGGCATCAAAAACAGTTTTTTTGCCGTAAATTTGATGATTTACCCTCGATTTTCCCAAGATCCCAGCGTCAGATACTGATACCCTGGATATGGGACCACCTCAGAAGTAGCATGTTTCAAACAAAAAAAAAAATTCAAAATTCATCCATAATTTGGCCCCGCTATCGCGTAACATACATACAAAAAAAAATGGCGTACAAATTGAGAACCTCCTCCTTTTTAGAAGTCGTTTGAAAAGGATATTGTTTCTCGCGTGTATAAAACTCATCACACAAATCATTCAACAACTACAGCTCTGTAGTTGTTGAACCATTTGTAATTATTACCTACTGTAAGTTAAAAGAGTGGCCGGAGTTTTATTGCCAGGTTGTTTTTCCTCCGGCTCTGCCTATTGCGTTGCGAATCTGGCAGTAAACGTAAATGTAGAAGCAATCATTTGGACGTTCATAAGCGTTACATTGTGACCTATATGAATAAAGATTTTTCATTTTCAATTTGTACACACATAACTATCTTTACATATAATAAAATGATAGAAAAGTCAAAACTGTACATTGAAAATATTTAAAAAAAAAAATACTCGCTGGGTGTTCAACATAAGATACCGAAGCCGAAAATATAGTTAGAAAATTTTTTGTCTGTATGTCTGTATGCTTTGCTTTGTCCGGAAGGATCTCGAAAATCACTCAATAGATTTGATTCAAATTTTGTACAAATATTACCTAGGGGTAGGGTCTTCAAATAGGCTATATATTATCACGCTACATATCCTAGGGGCTAAGCAGAGAGCGATCATATTGGCATTATAACATAATTTTCACGCGTACGAAGTCGCGGGCAACAGCTAGTTAGGCAAATAAAGTTATTCTGGGACATCCTAACGCTAACGACCCGGTGCGCCAGGCAGCTGAGCTAGATAGGTCTAAGTAGAAACTGTATGATTTTAGTCGGTTCGAGCCCGGCATAACATTGTATCCGTGGAGACTGCCAAAAAGATCGTTCCTCTGTCGAACTATAAAAACATGGAACGACCTGCCCGCACACGTGTTTCCCTCATCTTACAATCCCGGGTTCTTCAAGAGGAGCGTGAAGAGGCACATCACAGGGCCGCCAACTTGAGGACCACTGTCAGAAGTGGCCCCCAATCGCTAGATGCGCCACGGCTTTCCATCAAGCTAGTGGCGACGTCAATTTGACGAGCTAAATATAAAAAAATAAATAAAAAGACTATCCAAGTTCTTCTTAGTCGTTCACTCTTGGCAGAGTGGTCGTGGTTGATAATGCTGTATTTTCATTGGCCACAGCTGCCTTTGCGATGCGCCGCCACTTATTCCGGTCTTCGGCGTCTCGTGAACTCTGGGTTATAGTGGTTTGAGTCTTAGTCCTCACCAGGTCTGTCCAACGTGTAGGTGATCTGCCGCGCGATCTTTTGTCCTGCACCTGTCTTTGGACAACGAGTCTTTCCATTGAGTGTTCGTTTTGAACAACGTGTCCGACGTATTTGAGGATTATTATACCCAAGTACCTACTACCGTTTCCAAGATTCTTATGATAAGTTGTTATGGCAAATAGATTCATGCACATTTTTGCTGAGTACCTTCCATCAATAAGTTATTGTAGCAGAGCGAACGTGCCATGTTTTTAATAGACTTCATGGTACAGCTTGGCAAAAAAGAGAAGAAAATAATGGAGGAGCCACTGTGCTATTCATATGGCAACCCGTTAAAAAGAACCACCAATCAGTATCCAGTTGTCAACAACCGCCAATAAAACCACCAATCTAATTACCGTCATTGACTGACAGACATAATTATGTGACGTTATTGGCAGCTTTTTGACAATGTAGCCGGCCTGCAAAATATTAGTTCCGTTTCTAGACTTTTTTGCCAAGCTATACCTTTGTTTGATACAGTATAGATAGATAGGTACACAATACATTAGACTTAGACCACATAAAATATGTGGTTCAGCGCAATACATACTTTATCACAGACTTTATATACACACATAACTATTAGGCCAATAAATTTATTGTTGGGCATCCTGACGACCTCACCATCCCGACGCCAGGCAGCTGAGCTAGATAGGACTACCCAAGATCTTCTTCCTAGTCGTTCACTCTTGGCAGAGTGGTCGTGGTTGATGATGCTGTATTTTCATTGGCCACAAATGCCTTTGCGTTGCGCCACCAGCCGCCACTTATTCCGATCTTCGGCGTCTCGTGAACTCTGGATTATGGTGGTTACAGTCTTAGTCCTCACCAGGTCTGTCCAACGTGTAGGTGAACTGCCACGCGACCTTTTGTCCTGCACCTGTCTTTGGACAACGAGTCTTTCCATTGAACTGCCACGCGACCTTTTGTCCTGCACCTGTCTTTGGACAACGAGTCTTTCCATTGAGTGTTCGTTTTGAACAACGTGTCCGACGTATTTGAGGATTATAATACCCATGTACCTACTACCGTTTCCAAAATTCTTATGATTAGGTTGTTATGGCAAATAGATTCATGCACATTTTTGCTGAGTACCTTCCATCAATAACTTATTGTAGCAGAGCGAGCGTGCCATGTTTTTAACCGACTTCATGGTACAGCTTGGCAAAAAAGAGAAGAAAATAATGGAGGAGCCACTGTGCTGTTCATATGGCAACCCGTTAAAAAGAACCACCAATCAGTATCCAGTTGTCAACAACCGTTAATAAAACCCACCAATCAAATTACCGTCATTGACTGACAGAAATAATTATGTGACGTTATTAGCAGCTTTTTGACAATGTAGCCAGTCAGCAAAATAGTAGTTCCGTTTCTAGACTTTCTTGCCAAGCTATACCTTTGTTTGATACAGTATAGATAGGTACACAATACGCCTCTTGGATATCGTGCCGAAGCTACGGCAACGCCAACTGTCGGTTAGCGGCGACAACTCGAGGTCGTTCTTCACATAACAGTGAACATATGATTCGCATAATAAGTCGCTACAAATTGGAGATTATTGTTTTGATTAACGTAATAAGAAATTGTTCTCGTAATATTATGAGCCGAACACTATAATCAAGTGTGGATTCCAGAATATTTATGCAGAATTCTTTCGCAAAAAAATCTGTGTCGAAAGGTAAGTAATACACAAAACAATGAGATATTCTTTCAATTTCATTGTAATTTTTTCTACGTATATATTTGTAGGATTTTCGTATTCCTAATAACACGATGATCAAATCAATTACTTAATTATAAATTATAGGGCATAAATTATTCCAAAGCCATCATGTCCAGGAGGTCGTCGAAATCCATGATGCAGCTAGTGGAGAACAAATCATCAGTAGAAAAGTAATACCACAGACGAGAGTCAATAATCCACCGTACCGCGTAGGTACGTTGTGAAAGTAGAGGTATCTGGGTGAATATACGGTATTTGATTTTTTTGTGTCCCACAAGAAAATGTTATCTGTTCCATTCAATATCGATAATTTGTATATTTTACAATATTTGCAAAGTCCTAATAATGATGGCCAGAAGATTTTTCCAATTTTTTGGATTTTATAAGCGCCAGAGGAAAATATGTTATCAGAGGAGTGACACTATGTCACAATAGTGACAAATTAAAGCAGAGTAGTGACATGTCTTTGATTATTAGCTAAGAAAAGGGAGAAATATTAAATAAAACATTTAATATATACAGTATAGGTTTCGAATATTTTTTGTATACGAGAGAAATTCAGTCTTCACAGTTTCTAAACGCATAATGATTTTTAATATTTATGGTTTGTTAATGCTTATGTTTCGTTTCATCAATCAATCATGAAATCAGCCTATGATAGTCTACTGCTGGACGTAGGCCTCTTCCAAATTATGCCACAATACACTCTGCCCACCCCTTCGGAGATAATGGCTTGCCCATATGTACACGGTCCTGCGCCTTCGGCATCCAGTCAATCCCTGTGACGTTTTTAGGTCGTCGCTCCATCTGGCGGTGAGTTGTCCTATCTCACCTTTATCAAGTTAAAGTTCCAAAACTTACTACTACTTGGCTGCCGTCGCGGTAAACATCAGCTCCGTGTTAAATTATTACTTAAAAATAGTACAACAGTTAATTCATCACAACAGTGCTTACTATCTATAAATTGTGTGCCGAAGTGCAAGTGACATTGTTATCTGAACGCCAAATTGCCGAATAGTGAAGTTATTCTAAAATAAATGTAGTGGGCACAAACATCCTGACGAAGAAACTTTTCATCTGAAATAAACTTAAAAACGTACATAAACATCAGTGATAAACCCAAATGTACTATGAAAAGTGTTAACTTAAATAATCAATTGTGATTATAGTGGAATAATGAAGTTTCTATACTCGTATTGATTTAAATGGACATCTACAATTTTCAAAAACGGATTGACATAATTATTATACTACCGACATTCTACTAATTAGCTGTAAACAAAGCAGTTCATAATTTGAACAGAAAAATTCAAGCCTGTGTGGTCCAGTGGTTTAGTTAGCGGCCTAAATCAAGCGAACCTAAGTTCAAATCTCACTGGATCATCATTCACTTTTTGAAATTGCTATATGTTACAAAAAACTTAATAATGGATGAATATGTAAATACAACACAAAGAGGACATAAGAAGCGCAACACAAATAGTGATAGTGAATTCGACTTTGATTTATCTTATCAAAGTCTACCTACCATTGGCGATGACGTCACTGCCATGCGAGAAGAAATTTGTAAATTGAAAACCGAGTTACAAATAGCAAACACTGAGATTGATAATCTTAGCTTAGTAAACTGTGAACTAAAACATCAAGTCCAAACATTTGAGAATAAAATAAAACTATACAAATTGGTAGGCATACAAGAAAGTAACCGTGATATTGAATCACAGCCTATTAAATTCTATTCGCCTCAGAGTCAACGACGTTCACGAAGAGTTGTTGTGGGTCAAAACTCACGTCGAATGCCTGATAGGAAAACTGTAACGAATGTTGCAAGTACTACACCAAATGACAACTCAATAAATATCTCATCGCCACCCACAAGCACCAGCGAAGATTCGTCTTTTACCAGACAAACTCGTACAGCAGTTGATGAGCATTTTTTGAAGTCTACTTGTAAGCAGCGTATACGAGGTAATCCCACTGAAACCGAAACAGTACAAGGAAAAAAAAGAAGTATTGTTATTATTGCCGATCAACAAGGTAAAAATATATGTACGGCGTTGCAGACGCGTCTAGGACAGGAATACATTGTGCGATGTACATTTAAACCTGGAGCAAAGTTAAGTGAGGTGCTCAAATCAGAACAAAGTGAAATAGGAAAACTAAAAAAAGATGACATAGTCGTTGTGTTAGGGGGAGTAAATGATAATAACCCTTTTGACTTGCAATGTTCCTTGACCACATGGCTGAGTAATCTTAGTGTAAATGTTCTTATCTCAGAGGTTCCGTATAATAAGTTTTTACGAGAGGAAAATCTGAATCGATGTTTAAGATTTATATGTAATAAATTTAACCACTGTTCATTTGTAAGCATGAAGTATGACCAATTTATTCCAAAAAAACGGTACTTTGTAGAGAACATTTGTAGAAGTCTCCTAAAAGATATTTTAGCTACTGACTATCGCTGTAAATTTAATAAATTTCAACAAAACCATAAGTCTGAACGTTGTTTGGTAGATAGCTCTTGTCAGACAGATTTTGCTGAAATGGGTGCAAAAGATAATTATGTACTGACTCCCGCTGACTGTAGGGCAAAAGGTACCATACCCTACTATTTTTCCAAAAAGTCACAAAGCTCGATTACTTCCTCAAATCAAGATCCCAATAAAACGGATTCCGTAAAGCCGCCGCAGAAGCTTTTTCGTGTATAACCAAATAAATATTTTCCATCAAAATATTAATGGTCTCGTGAATAAGTCTGATAAATTGTTGTTGTCTCTGGAATTACTGTTAAAAAATAAAATTTTGGTAGATGTACTATGCATAACAGAGCATAATATGAAAGTAAATGACACTACACTGCTGAATATCGCTGGTTATACCCTGGGGGCAGTTTATGGACGTAAAAAACGTCGAGGTGGAAGTTGTATCTTACTTCGAGTTCCGCATAGGTTTGTAACATTAACTGATTTAAATAAATACTGTGTTACTGGGATTGTTGAAATAACGGGGATAAAACTTCTAGATCATAAAATTATAGTATTGTGTGTTTACAGGCCACCAAAAACAAACAGAGAGGATATAAGAATATTTTTTGAAAAATTTTGCTTTCTGCTCACCCAATTATGTAAAAATAAAAACAAAATAATAATTTGCGGTGATTTTAATATCAATGTTTTAGAGGATTCAAAAGACACTTTTGAATTTTTGGAAGCATTATCATGTCACAACCTTAAATATGCTTTTAACGAACCAACACGTAAGGCAAGCGGTAAATGTATAGACAACATTTTGTACAACATTCGTGGCTGCAAGGGCACGATATTTGAATTTGCCCTTTCGGATCACACGGCTCAACTTCTTACATGTCCAGTCAATAAAAACTTTACATTGAAATATTGGCACATTGAGAAAAGAGATTACAGTAAGCAAAATTTAAGGAAGTTCAAGGAAATTATGAGTTCGTTGTCTTTTAGCGAATCATTTGTAAGTAATGACCCTATTATAGCTTTTGACACTTTTTATGAAATTTTCACCCTTTTCTATAACCTATGTTTCCCTACGATGTCTGTGAAGATATCAGTCAATAAGAGGCCAAAATGGATGAGTAAGGGTATTATAAATTGTTGTAAACGCAAACGTCAACTTTTATGGCAGTACCGTAAATATAAAACCAGTACTAATAAATGTAAATATGACGCCTTGTCCTTAAGATTGAACAACATAATTAAATTGACCAAAAAAATACAAAATGATAACTTCATTAAAACCGCACGTAATAAATGTAGGGCTACATGGAAGATAATTCAAAACAATCAAAATAATATACCTAAAGACGAAATACAACATATTACAATTAATGACAAAATATCTATTAGTGACCCACAGCTTATAGCTAGTTATTTTAATAATTTTTTTATTGACCATGTCCAAAATCATAACCATGACAGTAAAACTACACTCCCTGCTAGTATTTTAAATTCTCTGTATATGAATCCAACGTGTCCTATAGAGGTGAATAACATAATAACCAATTTAAGAAATACGACTAGTACTGGCTATGACCATATTTCCACCGTTGTTTTAAAACAAGTTTCTACTCTAATATCACACGTGCTAAGTCACATAATTAATTTGTGTATCATTAACGGAATATTCCCCGATAAACTTAAAGTAACAGTGATAAAACCGTTGTTCAAAAAGAATGATAGACATTCTATGGAGTGCTATAGACCAATTGCACTGATTCCAACGTTGTCTAAGGTATTCGAGAAGGTTATTCACAAAAGGTTATATACGTATTTCGAAACTATGAATATTTTTACACCAGAACAATTCGGATTTAGGAAAAACAAATCGATTAACTTGGCTATCTATAGCTTCCTTTACTCAGCCATAAATAATATGGACAAATCCATTCCAGTCTGTGCGCTTTATATGGACCTCACAAAAGCATTTGACCACGTACAGCACAATATACTTTTAAATAAACTGGAGGCATATGGAGTGAGAGGGAACATCCTAAAACTTATAAAGAGTTATCTCAGTGGTCGAAAACAATGTACCCAGGTTACTCGCTTGTGCCCAATACTCAAAAAGGAAAAACTGTACATATCAGATTACAGGGAGGTTAAAATAGGTATTCCACAGGGCAGTATATTAGGGCCTCTTTTATTTAATATATATATTAATGACCTTCCCAAAATTATAAATCATCCAACAGTTTTATTTGCTGACGATTGCACAATAATTTTTAAAGGAATGGAACTAAGTGTCATCGAATCAAATATTATAGAGGCACTACACAAGATAATAGAATGGTTAAAATGTAATAACTTGCTGTTAAATTTGAACAAAACGTACTTAATGTATTTTAAGAACAGAATACCAAGTCTGGGCGATATTAGTGTTGACTACATGGGAACTAAAATTAATGAAATTAGCAGTACAAAATTTTTGGGATTAGAAATTGACAACAGTTTAAATTGGAAAATTCACACAGAAAATCTTTGCTTAAAAGTCAGTCAACAAGCCTACGCAATATATATGCTTACCAAAAGAGCTAGTCAGTCAGCAGTACTCATGGCCTATCATGGATATGTGGAATCCATATTACGATATGGTATTATATTCTGGGGATATTCTACGCATAGTGAAAATGTATTCAAGGCTCAGAAAAAATGTGTCAGAGCTATTTGTAAATTGCAGCAGACCGATAGCTGTAAGCCATTTTTTAAAAAGCTGCGTATTATGACCTTACCCTGTATATATTTATATGAAATAATTGTTTTTGTACATCAAAATAGGCATATGTTCCAGAATTATAAGAGCAGTCGCCATAATCACAAAATCTGTTGCCCTCAGCATAAAAGTACTCTATTTAATAAAAGTGTATTCTGTATGGGGCCTCGAATATATAATCACGTACCTAAAGTTTTACTACAATTAAATAGTAATAATGGATTTAAGTTACAACTTAAGAACATTTTGTTAAATAAGGCATATTATGACGTAGATGAATATATAAAGGACGTGTTTTGACTATGTATACAAAGTAATATTTATTTGACATTATTTGACATTATTTGACATTATTTACTGTATTTCTTGTGATTATTTTTTCAATTTATTAATAATATTTTAATGATGTACTAATTAATCTACTAATAATAATATTATGCTAAGTTGCATGCTCAAGGGCTGAATGTGGCTGACTCAACTTATGTATCTAAATGTTTTTATGTAATACCCATATTCGCAACAAATAAATGAATAAATGAATAAATGAATGAAAAAAAAAAAAAAAAAAAAAAAAAAAAAAAAAAAAAAAAAAAAAAAAAAAAAACTCATTTACTCCATCGGCCATCGGTTCTTCTACTGATGCCGTCAGCCCACTGCCACTTCAAAACCGGTACTCTGCGGGCTATGACGACCACTATGATTCACTGATAAATGTGATCTAATTGTTTCAGATTTTTCCCTTTGTATACACCCCAAGCATAGCTCATTCCATTGCTCACTGTGCCACTTTAAGCACTAGACCCACTGTGAGTGTCCAGGTCTCGGCACTGTAGGTCATAATTGGTAGAACACAGTGGTGATAGACTTTCGGCTTCAGGCATTGCGGTATATGCAAATAGAAAACACGACGCAGTTTGCTGAATGATGCCCAGCCCAAGCGGATCCTTCTGACTATTTCCTAATCCAGATTATTCTTTCTTAGCATGATTACCTGACCAAGGTAGGTATATTCCTGGACAACCTCAAGTCTCGCTCGATCCTTTGACGCTCACTGAAATTACCTTGGTTTCATCCAAGTTAATGCTGAAGCCAACACGTCGAGCCCTTCCATTAAGACTTTACAGCACACTCCTCAACTGTTCCAGCATTTCCTCTACAATGACGATACCTCGTCATAATAGCACGACGCATCTCGAAATTCGGTTTCTCCATGTCATCGGCAAATCGTTTCACCGTTTGTATTCTCGCCCCATCTCAGACCTGTGACTAACAGAAGTCCTCAGGCGCATTGGTGAAGAGTTTAGGGGATATTACATCTCCCTATACACACCTCTGCGCCGTGCTATAGGATTTTACTTTAAATCCTCCAACTGGATAGTCATGGTAGTGGTATGTTAAGCATCTTAACACCTTGATACATCATCAATCAATACGACATCGCTACAACGCGTCCAGGGCTGTCCAGGTTTGGATAGAGTCGAAGGCTTTGTCGTAGTCCACGAAAGCCATACTTACGCAGTGGCTGATTGTACTCCTCTGTCTGCTGTACAATCCACCGAACAGTATGGATGTGTTCCATGGTACTAAAGCCCTTTTGAAATCCGGCTTGCTCAATTGGCTGAAACTCGTCAAGTTTTCCGGTGAAGCTATTTGTGACAATCTAGAGGACAACTTGTAAATATGAATTAGGAGTCAGATGGGGCCTTCACATTAGTTCTTTAGTAATCTTTAGTATCTAGTCACCTTTTTTAAAAAAACAGAGCCACCGCAATTCCACATCACGCTTTGAATGTCTGGCTCTGCTGGAGAGTGGAATTAAAGATGCTCGTTAATCTCTAAGGACTGGAGTTCCGCCTGCTTTAAGGAGCTTAGTATAATTCCGTCTTTTACGGGGATTTGTTATGTTTAAGTCGCTCGAGAACCACCCTAACCTCGCCCTGGTCTATATCCAGTATGTCTTCCGTGTAGTGGCCAGTTAATGGGGCTCTGTGGTCATTATCGCTTGCCATGATGTCTGATTATGCTGGAGTAGCTAGAACAAATGAATCGACCTCTTAATACATTAAGTATTAACGAAAGTTACTACATTATTTAATTTTTGTCACTTTCCTGGCGAGTATTTTTTTCTCTGGCATCAAATATGCCAGAGTAATGACGCCAGAGTAGTGACAAAATCGCACATTATCTATAAAAATAGCATCACTCGCATTTCTGACTACGCTTTAACTTAATACGTGACATCTACACACAATAAACATTGCATTGCTCAAATATACAATTTCGTAACTTTAAAATAGAAAAATATATACTTACCAGAGGAAATATTCCAACGACTGGCACAAACCCGCTTTCCTGCTGTCAATTGCAAACTGACGCAAAATTATTGAAGCTTTTCTCAAGGATTTTAGCGTACTTCTTACTTTACACTGTGACCCGCGCATACATTAAAGTCAAAAACATATCTTTGCGCATTTAAGTAACATTTTAGTTCTTTGGGTTTCGCCAGATGAAGGTGACATTTTTGTAAGGGGCCAAAAAAGATAAGTTATTTTTTTTATATTAATAAATGTTTTTACAGTGTATTTTATTAAAATGTGTTTCGAAATTTATTAAAGCATTTGATCATCTTAAAAAAGATCATAATGGCATACAGATTTAACGTATCTGACCATTTATTTACCATAAACTGGTAAGCGGTATAGCCAGAGGAGTATACATTTATGACTATTTTAGACTATTAATGCTAAAATAAAACAAATTATTATAAATAAACTATGTGGTCCAAATAAAATAACATTTTCTTTATTGTTTAAGCATACGGAAACTATAGTATAATGGGGTTAACATAAAATTTCTCTATGGGCCACTGAAATTCAAATAGCGTATATTCACCCATCTACATATGTATTAATTATTAAATCAATTAATAGTTGAATAATAATCTGAAAAAAACTATTTACAGCAACTTTTCAACCATGTACATGCGAAGCAGAAATGGAAAATGAAGATGTATCTCCTTATCAAAGAAATATAAATAACTAGCGGACGTCACACGGTTTCACCCGCGTAGTTCCCGTTCCCGTGGGAATACGGGAATAAAATATAGCCTATGTTCACCGCAAAGAGTGTAGCTTTCCAACAGTGAAAGAATTTTTCAGATCGGTCTAGTAGTTCCGGAGCCTATTCGTTACAAACAAACAAACAAAAAAAAAACGAAAAAAAAAACTAAACTTTTTAATATTAGTAATAGATGAAGGAATCTGTATTGGTCATTAAAATTAGATTATCAGTAAACTGCATTATTCATATCGGTATAACGGAACATTAACATTTTCTTGCATTATTAATGTTACATTAGTAATATACTTACATCATTGGTGAAGACTATTTCATAAGAATAAGCATGAAACATCGAATCAATTATAATTTTATTCATTTAGTTATTTTTTATTTAATCGTTTTTCATCTCTAGTATATTATAGATAATAAAACAAGGAAATAAAAAATAACTTGCACATGATTCTCTAAAAATGTCCATGCGAGATTAAAAATTAAACATGATTAACATTATGTATGTTTCGATATATATTTGTGCTGGTAAAATAAAATAATTTAAATAATAGTAAAATAAAACATACAACACACGAACAGACATTTGACGTTTGTATATGTTCGATACGTTATAATTATCAAATCGTTATATTATTTATACTTACATTCTTCTGACGGCTTGTATCCACTCATCTCTTTTTCTAATTTCCCAATTTCGTCTCGGAAACGAATAAAAAGTCAATTCCCGATTCCGAGAATGGGAATTCTTGCACCCCACAACACAACAGTATCTCGTACCACCCATTTTTCGTTTTTTGAGAGACCACTTTTGAACGTTTTAGAGAGAATCACAAACGTAAACCGTAGAGCTGGACCGCACTCTAACGTCCGCGTGTTGCCTAAATCGGCCACAACGCGGCGCCACTAGAGTTGTCCAAGAGGCGTATACATTAGACTTAGACCACATAAAATATGTGGTTCAGCGCAATTATATACTTTATCACAGACTTTAGGTGCAGACATTAAAAACCCCTAAGCACTGATAATACGACAAATACATTCCTTGTTTTGTATTTTCCGTAGTATGGTTTATCTATTATTTGACGAATGTATACCTATATCACAGAACTGTATAATATTAATTAGGTATCATTGGTTTTGTAGCTTATATATATATGAAATATTGATATAGATGATTAATTCATAATTGTTTGAAGGGGAATTAACCGCACCGACCATAATCAATAATGACTGACAAATGTCATCCTGTTTATTATTGACCATTAAAATTAGAACAATAATATAGATACCTACCAACATTGCGGAAATATTTGCGAACCTGGCTTCCCCTCGCGCTTCCCCGCACCTGACCCCGTTTTCGCCTATTTAGTATAACCTGCACGCGATTGAATGGTATGGTATTTGACAAGATTCCGCACATTCTCGTTGCGCGCGGATTATGCCGTACAGTTTACATGACGTCACGAGCCAGTTCACAGATATTTCCGCCGTATTGTATATGGCCTATACTCATACATACAAAGTGTCCCTATGAGCAGGTATTATACCAAAAGTGGGGTAAACTATTGCATAAATGCAGTATTTGCGTCATACAGGATGTTGTTTTGCATTTGCAAAACACTGACAAATCGTCAGTTCTCGACCGTATTGATGTTAATTTATTGGTGAAAAATGTCTTTTGTCTGATGTTTAGAAAAGGTAAATCGAACGAAAGAATTTTCGAAAACCTCTTTACAACATCGTAGTCCAGCGCCGTCACTTGGTGCGGCGCTTAGCCCTTGTTGCCAGCCTGAGGATAGTGAGGGGGCTGCTCACCGTCCTTACAGAAGCAGGCCCTAGATGACGGCCTTAAGTGAGGGATTCACGCCCCCCCCCCCCCCCCCAAAGACGCGGAATAGCACCCGAAATCCCTAAGTGAGGCCGCAGTGATAGCCGTAGGTCTGTTGGGATGTTCGGAATCCTGGGGTATCCTTCCGAGAGCTTACCCGAGGCTCTCAACTCCCAACCGTAGGCTGTTAGGCTCACGAAAATAAATAAAAAAGCCACCATCCATGTACACGGCAGATGTAATCCAAATTATATTATGACCTTCAACGCCCTTGGTGGGTCAATCAAAGGTCCCCCTTGTTGGAACCGACAGCGGTGTAACAAGCGATTAAGTAACCTGGGACATCCTTCCGAGGGCTTACCCGGGGCTCCCAACCATAGACAGTGGTAGAGCTCGTGTGGTTTTAGTAGGTAAGAGTCCGGCATAGCATCCACAAATAAGAGATAGTACAGATGGAAACCTACATACTAAATTCGCATAGGCTACGCACACATAGACAACGCTCACTGAGTTCACAAATCACAACACGAGGTCACGCGGTTTGAGCCGAGGTTTCGATATCTTCCGATGGCTTCCAGACGAAATTAAAAGTATGTCCCTTAATAAGTTTAAAAGATCTGTTAAAAGTAAATTGAACTGCAGGGGCTACTATACAATCAATGATTATTTGTTGGATAAGGAAGCCTGGAAATGACCTGCTCTGCTGGATTCTCAAAAAAATTGTTAAAATGCCTAGTTTTTAGATTCTTTAAAATTGTAAATAGAGCAAAAAAAAGAACAACCCGCTGAGTTTCTTGCCAGTTCTTCTCAGGTGGGTCGCGTTGTGAACTGGTGGTAGAGTTTTTGTTTTGTATTCTGGACGTTTTGCAAGCGCATCTGTATAATGCCTATGTGAAATAAATATATTTTTGATTTGATTTTGATTTTGATACTGATTTGTAGGCGAGTGTGTGTAGCAGAGGGTAGGTGTGAAAAAAAAAGTACGTACATGAAATTTCCATCTGTACTGTCTCTCATTTGTATAGCATCCATGAGGGATTTCCACACGAAAATAAATTTAAAGGCGGTAAATAGATAATGGACTCATTTTTTAAAAACGTTTCAGTGACAGACAGCACAAACATACAGTCAGCGACTGATATCAATTTGTGCTAAATATTTTATCATAAATGCTAATAGCGGAAGTCATGAAATTGTAATGTAGAAAAAAATAACGCTGTTTCATTGGCAACGTGAAGATTTCTTTGTTAAATAATGAATGAATAATGAATAGAGCTATAAAATTGAAGACGATAGATTCTTAATGCCTTTACTTTTCTCAAACTAATTTCACTATTTGAGTATACCTGACCTGTAGCAATGAGAAGTGAATCTACAGGGTGTACATTCGGAGCAGTCGGTATGGGCAAGTCTGTAAATATACACTCTGTATATATCCACTTTATACATCTTGGGGCGACCAAGACGCCATCTATTTGCACTTAGTGTAGTAACACGGTATGAGCCATGAACAAATAGAATTACTCCAATAATTCATTCTATTTGTAGAGCAATCACAGGTATCATTCAATTAAAGATATACCTAGTCAGCATACTAATTGCTTTTCAAAATTACCTCTTTATTTGTTTTCAAAATAAAATAAAAACCTAACAAGTGTGAGTCAGATTAACGCACAGAGGGTTCCATACCATAAAACGGCAAAGAACACGTTTTTGTGTATTTAAGCTTTTTTTTTCTGATTTTGGCCTAATTATTACTATAGCGGCAACAGAAATATGCATGATCTGTGATAACTTCAGCTCTCTACCTATCAGGGTGTCTAAGATACAGCCTCGTGAGTCGTGACGGACAGGCAGACAGACGGACGTCGAAGTCGCATAAATAGGGTCCCGTTTTTACCATTTGGCTACGGAACCCTAATAATATTAAGATCATCTAAACGTCATGGTTTTTGTAACTCAGGGTAATGAACTTATTGTAGGCTGTATACTGCTGTGACCGTTGCCTACTTTTTTGTTCATTGTTGATTAAAGTAATTATTTGAGTTGTCGTTTGTCATGGAGACGCTCCCCTTTGTTTTGTTCGTAAAAGTAGCGTGAAGATTTTTTTTTAATTTTATGGGTGGTTGAGCAATGGATTAAACGAGTCGGCAAAACACAGAGGTTTAGATTTTTAGATGAATTTAATGAGTACTGGACACTGGTACAAGGGTATATCGAAATTGAACAGACTACCTGCTTAAAACCAAGTGCCGCGGAAACTGGAGCCTCGAAAGAGAACCCGGTTATCATGAAAAGCAATAAGCCATAACAATGCTTCTTTTTTACGTAAAGAAAGTCCGACATGGATGCAATGCCGGATTCCTATCGACTAAAAACCACACATATCCTACCTAACAGCCTACGTTTGAGAGCCTCGGGTAAGCCCTCAGAAGGATACCCCAGGACTCCCAAGCATTGCTTACTTTGGCAACCATTTTTGCCCTTCATCCAAACAATCCATCAATTCGGCCTATTTGAGTTCCCTGCTGAACGTAGAACGTACGGCTTTTACAATATTCGCCATATTGAAAGGGTGTTTTGTCTTTTCTACGCTGGTCAGACTCGTTGGCACTGGGTTTAGCTTCGAGATTCCGTCTCTTCGCTCTCGTCCATTAACCAGCACATGCAAGTGTCGGCTTGGACCACAAATGTCTCAGTAGGAACCCGGCGCACCCGACATCGTAACCTAATTTGGCTATGCACCCGTTGGACCTCAAAGTTTAGTTAGACCCTATTTTAAAAATACCCGTTCGACCTCATTTTTGGCCATTGAAAATATTAATGTTGGACCTCTTTTTTAGGACCATTTCGACCTCAAAATATTAAATATACTCAATGGTCCCATTGGACCTCTTTTTTTTTATTATCAAGGAGGTTCAAACTTTGAGATCCAACGATGCGTAGCCCCTAATTTGGGGTTAAATACCAAAACTAATTTGGGCCTGTTCTTGATGAGCTACGAGTAGCTCAAATCGTGGTCTGAGACTCATTATTAAGGGTTTTGTTCAGCTTCTATTGACAGGTAATTATTTCGCAATTATCTTTTAAACATTGTATTATAGGGATATTCGTTATTAAGGATATGTACTTATAAATATATCAACAAGGATTTTATAAGGAAACGCGAAGGAAAATAATATATTATATTAATAGTACCTAGGTCTTTGCGTACGTGCATGACATAGGTACTAATTTGTAAACAATTCTGCAACCTTTAAAACTACTTCGAGCAAGGTACCTTCAATCTCTTTACTTTTAATAATACCCTTTTTATTTAGCCTACATAACTCCCTACTCCGCAGAGGTTTTTGAGGGGAAAGCCTTTGTCCACCAAACACAAGGAATTTGGACCGTAGAACAGTTGTTAGTATTAGAAACTGACTAGTGGTAGTGCAAGACTTAATAATGGAAAGAGAGAAACTTCAAAAGATCCGAACTTTTCAAATGATCATTTCTCTGTCGAACTATAGGAACTTGGAAGTTTCTGACAATGCGGGAAAAACACATTCCTCGAGTTCTTGAAGCAGAGCGTATAGAGCAGGGTTCGCCGATATATATCAGCGGATATATATCATGATATATATCACGATATATATCAATTGATTTTTATCTTGATATATATCAATGGATTTATTCCTGTGTTCTAAACTAAAAAAAATTGGAGATTAATGTTACTCGGGCAAGACGTTGCGAAAATTTCAGAATTATTTTAGATAGTTTCCCAAAATGGCAACCTCATTTTAAGTTGGGGAAATCCCTTTTGACATATCAGTATGGTCAGCTTTTGACTGAAATTGAAACCTTAATATTACTGAAATAAGGTTCATTTTACAAGGTTACAACAAGGATATAAATCCGATATATTATATATCAAAAAATCGGAAATATATCAAAAAAATCGGATTTTTTATATTTATTATTAAAATCGGATTTTTTCGAACCCTGGTATAGAGGAACATTAGGCAGCCAACTTGAGGACTACTGTCTGAAGACTGTAAGAGTGGCCACCAATCGCTATATGTTGCCTTTCATCAGGCGAAAGATCTTTCCATAGAACTACTCGACCAAGCGTTCTGGACGAACGCGTGAAATGATCCCTTACCGCCTGCACCTACATCAGGTACCGGAATCGCCTTAGTACCGTCCGCAAGGATGCAGACCACGCTCATGTATCCGTTTTCGTAAATTTAGTTCAGGATAAAAACAACTCGATCGATTATAGAGATTTTTCGTAATATTTGAATCGTCAACTTAGCTTGGTGGAGTAGTAAGTCCTACGTCACCTTCAGTCAGACCCTTTCATTAAGAGCCTAGCAGACGCCAAATTGTTAAAAAAAGATAGAAGATATACATTTTAGCGTGCAAGAAAGAGAGAGATGCGATCGGTTTTTGTACGTTTTTAACGAAATAAATTAATTATAAAAAAACGAAAACCAATATGAAAAAAGTGGTCTAGTGCAAATGAAGATTTTACTATTGTCTTTCTTATAAATATTTTATATTATAAAAACAACTTATAACTTATGAGATCTAGCTTAAAATTTCACGAAATCGAGGTATTTTTCAACACAAAAATCAATCGAGGATTTTATCAGTAATCGTGTTTCTAGCCTAGAGCGTTTTTAGTACGTGAACTGAAGTTGTCTGTGTTCAAATTTTAATTCATTAGAACTCACTAGTCCTGAGATCTAGATCAAGGAAATAGTCTATTTGGCGTCAGACGGACAGAAGTACGTTAAAGGGATTAGTTTCCCAGAAAACTGAAAATCAAAAGCGGAAACTCTTTGTTCTTAATTAAATACATGTTGTATAATAATTTGTTATTCACTATAATAAACAAAGGCCAATCAAGGACAAATATTAATCCTGTATTGAGAATAATTGTGACATAATTCAGCATGGTACATCTGGATGGTTACAATTTGTTGCAAATGATACAAGTGTCTCTTTATAGAAGGTAATATGCCACAAGCTAGGCAAAGTAGAATAGAATAGAAATTAGAATAGAATAGAAATTAGAATAGAATAGAAATTAGAATAGAATAAACTTTATTGCACACCAATACAAAAACATTAACGTAAAGAGATTATAGTAGTAAAAACGACCTTATCAATAAAAAGCAACCTTACACGCAACCTTCAAAGTAATTGTAGAACTAAATGCATTACAAAAAATAGATAGTACTACTTACTAGTACTAACCTACAAATTGCCCGTGAAAAGTTTCAAAAATATTCTTGATCTTGAATCTGAATCCCACTTTACTGTATTTTTATTCTCTTAAATCTTCGCATCTTTTTGTGATACATTTTATTTACACAGATCATCTAATCAATTTAATGTCCTACTTGGGAATCGAACCTTCTACTGTCGAAACCGTAGTCAAGCACTACACCAAGAGACGAGTGGAAATCGTCCTAATGTTGTTTACGGTTTTAAATTACGAAGTTGCAATTTTTTTTAACGGCTCTCATTTTTTTGTACCTAGAAACTTGCACATGGCTTCCATTTTTCATCGGGGTATGTTTTTTGACCTGTTTTGTAAAATACCATTGCCTACTTTGAAATGTCACTTGTGTCATTCGTAAGGCGGGAAAAAACCGTTGGGACTACAGTGTTCTATTTTTGGAATTATTGTAAGAAGGGTTTGCTCTTGAAGGTTTTTTTTTGTCTGATGAAAGTATGCTTTTTCGACAAAGGTAACTTTTGGAGTCCAGAGGCAGGTAAAGATGAGCTCTTTCTTTTTGCATTGGTAAATCGCTGCGGTGTTTACTGTCAAAACTGGAAAGTCTCTTGAGTAGTAGGCCCAAGTTATTTCAGCAAAAGTAGGGTTTTCAATGGTGAAATTGTGTTAATAAGCGCTTCAGTATTTTCAAAATTTAACAACAAATCAATCTTTCCCGCTTTCAATATTTAAGTACATTTATACTTACTTGTGTATCGTATCGTCTAATAATGTATTATTATTATATAGGTATACATACATTATTCGGATTAAGCACTACCTACCCACTGAAACTTAACCATGTCAGTTACAAAAAGGTGTACCATCACCTGACCTTCTGTGGTAATCTCGACCCACGGGCTGCATTGGTTGTGTAACTGAGCTGCTCTTGTTACCTCACGCTTTGTATCGCTCAGGGGGTTTGCAGAGGCGTTATGTGCTCCCACTTGTTGGCTGTTTCGTAAATGTGGCCCCAAAGATTTACTGATGAAATGTGGATACGCGCACGCGCACATACTTGGAGAGAATGTAAATAAAATATTGTGGAAAATACAATACACAGCCATCTACCTCAAATTAAGCTAATACAAGCCTTTGCTATGAGATTTAGATAACTGATCCTAAACATAAGAATCTATACGATTTTTTAATGTCTCATTTTATATGTGCGTCGGTAACAATCCAAGTTCGAATCAAATATTTGCTGATAATACAAATAATTATTAAGAGCTGGGATTCGAACTAGAAACCTCAGCAAAAAACAGCAATTGCATACACTAACTTACGTTTACATTTATTAACGTAATTAAAAAAAAAAACATTAGCAAAGTGAACTCTAAAAATAGTCTCAAGTTTAGATGTATCGAACTTTTTAAACTATTGATCCAATTTCAATCACAATCCTCATATACCAACCTACGTATTCCAAACAATTCTGTAACACCTATCAATCATTACGTGTTACATACAACACGGTCGTGCCCTTTTAGATGTGCGTAGGACATGCGTAGGTCGTTGTGTCGGTCTGTTTGTGTAACACACCGGATTTACGTAACACAGGTGGGGCGGGGAGGCGCGACGTGTTAGGAAGGGTCGTAATCGTAACTCATAGCGGATGTGGTTCAATTATTTAGTTGGTGTAATGAGTTAGAATGAAATCTAGGCATCCCGCAGATATACACTGTAGCAACAGGAATGAAAAAAAGCCTTCACAATGCGTAGATTTTCTCAACTTTTTTTGAACGTCTATAATTTTTAAAATACAGCACCTAGATATTTTTTTATATTTTTCTGACAACTATTATGACCTGTTACCCGATTCCGGCTTGACGTCGACTTCTGGTCTGGGGCACCCTGTATATAGACCTATGCATAAATATGTGTGTGTAAAAAAAAGCAGTTAGTGTTGACAGAAGTGGGAATAGCATGAAACCCCAAAAGATGAGGGAGTACCCGAACCCTCTAGGCGAGGGTTGCAAAAGGCTGCCGGGAACCCTCGGACATCCCTCCGAGGGCTTACTTGGGACTCCCGACCATTGACTGTTGTAAGACATCGTGTGGTTTAAGTCGGTAGGAGTCCAGCATAGCATCCATTTACGATTACCACACCATAAAAAAATCTCACTCTTTTAGCCCCTCTCTATAAAATGGAGTTCAGAGGGGCTTGTGTCGACACTTTGTCTGTAGTCTGTGACTCTGTTGCATTAAACTACGTCACTAGGTCACGTGGATCATCTGTTTATAGTTTGAAATAAAACAAAAATGACAACGTCAATCGGATTGAACTTTCACAATAAACGTGTTAGAGAGGGGCAGTCGGGTGAGAACGATCTATCGGCTTCTTGTTTTAATAAGATAGAGAAAGTAGGGTCTAAAAACGCCATCTGCATAATAATCTTACTGATATCCATGACTACGTAATGTTCGTGACTAATATTCGTTTTCGAGTAAAGCGTTAGTCACGTCCGCGGCCGTGAACAACCCTATTTCAGGAAGCGACGAGCTTTATAAATATTCATAAATGTAGGGTGGATTCCTACATACAATTAAAACGCACAGACCACTGGTTTTTTTTCAACCAAAAATTGTAAAAGGTCATAATTGTCCTGGGACATCCTTTCGAGGGCTTACCCGGAGGTCCTGTCCGTAGGCAGTGGTAGGTCACAGTGTAGTTTTAGTAGGTAAGAGAATAGCATAACTGATGGATTTCTTCACTTAATAAAACTAGTACTTCTGCGAAGAGTAGACCTCGCGAGCACACAGGTTAATTTAAAAACCTGTGAGGAATCATATCTTTATGTTTCAGCCACAAATCATCAAGATCCGTTCATAAATAACACTACAACAATCCTCTAGACCGGAACTGACATACACACAGACATAAGCTCGCAAAATCGTCCATACTGTCGAATCGGAGACTCTCGTTCGCTTCGCTCACTCAGTGAAAAAAAGGTCATAATCATATTTTTTACGTGTGAAATTTCTCATGTGTTTACCGGTTAAATAAAACCAAACGATGTCCTACATCTACCTATGGCTAGGAGTCCCGGGTAAGCTCTCGGAAGGATTACCCAGGATTACCTATAGTATCATAATCGACCTGGTTTTTATTTTATACTAGCTGAACCCAGCAAACGTAGTTTTGCTATCTAAAGGACCACCTTTGTCATCTAGAAGTGTAAGAATTTATAAATTACTTGAAATTCATCTAAGACAGACATAATGTATAACTTCAATCAACACCACTTATACTCCATTCCGTTTTCTCATAACTTCTCAAACTAATTCAAAATTCTCTTCTTTTTCAGCGAGCAATCGATAAGCAGCGCAAGAGCGTCTGTGATGGTATACGACGATGGGCTCAAGCGGTGGGTCCCGTCAGGCTCCAGCTCGGGGCTCTCCAAGGTCCATATATACCATCATACGCAGCACAACACCTTCCGGGTGGTGGGGAGGAAGCTTAACGATCTCGAGGTAAGAGCTAAGAAAGAATTACTACGTTTTACTCTACTAGACAAACAAAATGGCATTGTGAAACGACACAGCGAAAATTATGGTAATGAAGCTAGAACTGTGGTAATACTACTACTGTACTCTATGTGGAATAACCGTCAGCACCGTGACGTCACTGTTGAGCGGTACTGTTGAAGCTAGGGGAATTGTGGCTGAGGATCATGATTAGTGGACAGTATATATACTAGTAAATGTAGGCTAAACGACTCTACTGGAGCGCTGGAGGCTGGAGCGAGGGATTAGGATGATACCGATGTTGCTGCTTTTAGTATCAAACGAATGCAAGGGACTTGTAGTAAGAGTATTTGGAATCCAAATGAAACTCACGTGCAAGCCGGATACCTTCTGACAAATAGATAGGCGATTTGTCTGCGTGGCGCAAGCACTCGTAAAGGACTATATTAAGATAATAGTCGATTTCAGTAACAAAGGAAAAACGCAGCAAGGTTCTATGAAATATCATAATATGATGAAAATAATACATTCCTTTTTTCTTGGGTGAAATAGTAGATAACAAACTTACGTCTATTTTATAAACTGTGAATATATTAAACTTACATACTTATCAATATTATTATTTCCCACGTGACATTACTAAATCAACTACATTCCGAATATAAATATGTGTTTCTTTACAAGGAAACGTCATTCCAAGATATATTTGAAGCATTTGAAGTGTCGTAGTAAATTAAAATATTGATAACACAGTAACTTTCGATAAATCTTGACAGGTACATGTTTATCTTTGTACAAAGATAATCTCATCATCACAATAGTAGTTCTTGTAGTTTTGTGTATTATGATTCTGTGATAGAAATAAAGGCGTTTCGCAGGGAGTTACTGTTGGTCCTAGGTGATTACATTGAAAAAAAAAAAAAAGATAAATATTATAATTCTATTTTCTTCTGTTTTTCTTTCTTATCAATTAATATATCTCTTATCAATCAATAATTTTCTTTCTTTCTTTCAAATACTATTTGTACTAGTGCAGTTTCGAAAACACACCATAGGTACTCTCCATAGAGATTTATGAATCTTGGTATTTTTCCTCTTAATAATTTCAAATACATTAATGGACATATTGCATCACTATCTCTACAATCTTCTTTAAAAAGTCTTGAAAAACATCCCAATAAAAAAGCAGAAGGCACTCCGCTAGTTCCGATCCTGTTACAAGCCATTGTAACTTCCATAATTTGTTTCAAATCATTCCCAAAAATGATTTCGATTTGATCAACAAACACATATACATCTCGATCCACCATGACTTGTAGTCATTTGCTATAAACAACCTTATGATCTTTCGTCAGTAGTCTTTCCTTTACAATATTAGCATCCCTTTTTTTTCATCTCCTCAAAACTACATCTCTTATTTCCAATTTTCCAGGTGGTAATAAACTGCGGAATAGTTCGCGGACTGAAATACAATCAAGCGACGGCGACCTTCCACCAATGGCGCGACGCTCGTCACGTGTACGGCCTCAACTTCTCTTGTCGCGAGGATGCCGACAGCTTTGCAAGAGCCATGATGCATACTCTCGAGGTAAGGGCTTTTGTGTTACTTGATGGTGTCTATCTCTCAATCCGGGAGGAATTCTGTTTCCCGCATCCATGTAATTCCAGACTATTAAATCTATTCCTGTAGCCAATTTCCAATTTCAGCCAGATCCGTGCAGCCGTTAGTGTGGATGTCTGAATGTTCAATACTCTTTAGTATTGAACATCCAGACATCCATACCTTCGCGTTTATAATATTAGTAAGGACAATGAGTTATACAGTAGACAGCGATAATATCTACTAACACACTATTTCACCATAGACAGCGTAGACAGCTCACACAAATAAAAATATTTAAAATTTGGAGATTTCGAAAATTTGGAAGACACAACTCGGATTCCAACTTCTGAATTTCTCGCATTAGCAAAAGTAATTGAATGTACGATTTTCATCATCGAAACGTTAGAGTAGGTACCTATACTACCCATACACATGAGCTTTTCAAGAATTTCGCCGTGATAGTTTCGGTAGAATATTTCTTAAAATATTTTCTTATACATTACAGATCCTCGCGAACAAGCCCAGCGGTAACTCAGCGCCGCCGCCCCCACAGCCGGCGAACCCCCCAGTGCCATATAATGGACATAATAATGCTCATAATTATGATGAGGATATGGGATACAGGTATGTATAAAACTCTAGAACATTTTTGTAATATCTATATATCAATTTCTGAACGATAACGAAACACACTTACTTAAAATACTAGAGCTCCATACCTTCTTAAATATAAAATAGGTACTGCCCTAAATAATTGTCTCAAACAGCTCAACGACGACTCACCTGATGGTTGGTTACCGTAGCCTAAGGAAGTTTGCAACACCAAAGGCGCTTCACATGCGCTGCCTACAATCGGGAACAACGGCATAACGTGCCTTCCGTAGCAAGGAAACGCTCGCCAATAAAAGTCATGGTGTGGTCACCCGTTCAAGAATAGCTACAGTTGCTTACTGCAGTGATTGCTATCACTGAGTACATGTGGCCACGAGCGGTTCAAAACGTTACAAAACGAACAATTTCCTCACCACCATCAACGTACCTTCCAGAACGATGACCCGCGAAGACGCGGCGATACTCCAGCAGCCCCAATACCACGCGCCCCACAACGCGCCGCACCACCAGCCGCCGCAGTACCACGCGCAGCCCACACAGTACCACGCGCCGCACCAGCACCACCAGGTGAGGGTTCTGGCAGCGTTTAGGTGGCAGACACCTTTGCAGAGGAAGGAAAATGGATCAGGCTCTGCCGAAAACCGTGCAGATGGTTTTCTGAAGCGATTCCGTAATGAGAATTGGACTACCCAGTACCATGCGCCGCATCAACACCCCCATACTAGAATTCTTTAGGTTGCAGAAAGCCTGCAGAAGAAGGAAGGTCACCAAGGTCTTTCAGGAAGCTATCAAGACGGTTTATTTAAGCAATTCCCTCCTCGAGATCTTGGGAAATTGTTGGAAGCTTGCAGAAACCTTGTAGAGGGTCAGGATCAGGGTCTGCCAAAAGAACGTTTTCTAAAGCGATGCCCTGGTAAGATCCTCCGGAATGGCTGTAAGCATGTACTGGCCAGTACATGTGGAGATACTCCAGCAGCCTCAGTACCACGCCCCACACAACGCTTCGCACCACCAGTCGCAGCAGTCCTACGCGCAGCCCACACAGTACCACGCGTCGCACCAACACCACCAGGTATGGATTCTGGCGCTGTTTACGTTAGAGGAAGGAAAAGGCACCAGGGTCTCTCGGGAGGCGATCCAGACCTTTTTCTTAAGCAATTCAGGAAAGATTGTAAGCGTGTACTATCCAGTTCACTGCTACGCCACAAGACACGGTCATGTACCAAACATATCCGAGTCCCAGCCTTTACCGTTTCCAGGTCGTCGGGGCATCTGGCGGATGAACGTTCTACTTACCTAACGTTTGTTTGTTTCTTTGTTTAATCTTCTATATATATAAAAACGTATTCTTAAAAACTCAAAATTTACTGAATCGATTGAGCTCAAAATTGGACACGATATACAACAGGATTCAGAGATGGTTTTAGGCTACTTTATACACTTTTATCATAACAACAATAAGAATAAAACAGTTTTAAAAAGTGATTTTACCAATAGATGGCGCTGGTCTTTTTTTTTAATTTATATTCTGCCAGCTTCAGACCAAAATATTATAAACTATCTATTTAGAAGGTACCTACCAGATTGCTGTTTTTTAAGAGAAGGTTGATTGCGCCCTCCTTGCATTCAGAATAATAAAAGAGAGTACCTACCTAAACAAAGAGGTCAGATATGTTTTGCATGTTATTTTTGAGTTTTGGCGCGTTAGGGAAATATTATCAGAGTGAAATTATTTTTTTGAAGCGTGCGCAAGATGTTTTAAAAACTGAACATTGATCACAGAATAGATTTTTTTTCAAGTGAAGCTTCTATTTTCTAAAAGATTTATAATTTTGGTTACGGCTCAATATTAAACTTGGTTGAAATGTACCCATTCTTTGGTTTGTTACTCATTTCTCATAGGTACATGAAACCACCATTAAAAAGTCACAGCGAAGCGTGGCAGGGAACCACTAGTACTATTATAGATGTGTTATAATAGTAGTTTATGACACTGTTGCATAATATGGGTTCTTATAACACGAGTGTGTTTTTTTATAGTATCACACGAGTGTTATAAGACCAAGTTATGTACAGTGTCATACACTACTTTATCTACTCTCATACTATAATACCTGATTTCATTTTGTTGTGATATATAGTTGCTCCTTGATTTCGCCGGTAACAGGTTCATGGTCATGTTTGACGCAGTTTCCAGAATGTCTGGTGGTGTACAATTACCACCATCCTCGCTTTAAGACATGTTTTATACAAAAACTAATTTATTTTACAAACAAAACCAAACTTTGTTTAATTTAAATGTAAAATGTTGGCGCCAAGGCGCAAACATCGATCGCGCATGCGTGTTTCTTTTTTTTTAGGATTTTTCGCTACTCTGAAGACACAATTTTTTTTTAAAGTAGAGGTTCAAACTTCTTTTTCAGCTGGAGATTGTTTATGGTGTATCGTAATGATTAAAAAGTTTTATTATGATATAGGTGTCCATACAAGACCTGTATCGTAATAAAACTTTTTTTTTGGCCTGTGCGTAATGTTTGTCATAATAGTATTGATTTCAATTTTATAATCTTTGTATTATAGTATCAGAGTAGATAAAAGTGACTACAGATATATCTTTATATGTAATACCGTACTCAAAACCGCCATCTCTCCCTAGCCCCCCACGCCGGCGCCGCCCGCGCCGCCCCCGCACGGCGTGGCGCACACGCACACGCACGCGCACACACACACGCACACGCTGCCGCACCAGCCCAGCCAGCCCGCGCCGCACCAGACGCCGGGCCACCATCGCACTAACAGGTGATATAACAGATTACCGTACATTTTGTACCCATGTGATGTATACATTTTGTACCCATGTCATGTATAGATTTTGTACCCATGTCATGTATACATTTTTTACCCATGTCATGTTTACATTTTGTACCCATGTCATGTATACATTTGGTACCCATGTCATGTATAGATTTTGTACCCATGTCATGTATACATTTTGTACCCATGTCATGTATAGATTTTGTACCCATGTCATGTATACATTTTGTACCCATGTCATGTATACATTTGGTACCCATGTCATGTATAGATTTTGTACCCATGTCATGTATACATTTTTTACCCATGTCATGTATAGATTTTGTACCCATGTCATGTATACATTATTTACCCATGTCATGTATACATTTTGTACCCATGTCATGTATACATTTGGTACCCATGTCATGTATAGATTTTGTACCCATGTCATGTATACATTTTGTACCCATGTCATGTATAGATTTTGTACCCATGTCATGTATACATTTTGTACCCATGTCATGTATAGATTTTGTACCCATGTCATGTATACATTTTGTACCCATGTCATGTATAGATTTTGTACCCATGTCATGTATACATTTTGTACCCATGTCATGTATACATTTGGTACCCATGTCATGTATAGATTTTGTACCCATGTCATGTATACATTTTTTACCCATGTCATGTATAGATTTTGTACCCATGCATGTATACATTTTTTACCCATGTCATGTATACATTTTGTACCCATGTCATGTATACATTTGGTACCCATGCCATGTATAGATTTGGTACCCATGCCATGTATAGATTTTGTACCCATGTCATGTACAGATTTTGCAAATAATGAAAACTAGATGGAGCCCGCGGATACGCGCCCGTGTTATTTTGTTTTCATTCTCGCTTTTGTCCTGGGATATAATTCCGGGGACTTACCCGGGGCTCTCAACCGTAGGCTGTTGGGCGTTACGTGAGATTTTTTAGTCGGTAGGAGTCCGGCATAACATCCATGAGGATTTTCCCTCACGTAAAAAAAGGAACTTATGTCCGTGATAAAAATTACCTAACCTATTCTTTATTCCAGACTATGATCAATCCCTGTTCAAAATTTCAGCCCGATCCACTCTGCGGTTACAGCGTGATTGAGTAACAAACATCCAAACATCTAAATATCCAAACATCTTCACAAAATTTTACATTTATAATATTAGTAGGATTAAGAAGTAAGATTATTTATTCCAACAATAACAATACCCTGTACCTTACAGCGCCCCCATTCCCCCCAACCTGTCTCTATCGGCCCCCGGGGTCGCGGCGTCCAACGGAGTCTCCACCGCGCCGGCGCCTCCGCCCTTATCTCCCTACCATAAACTAACTTAATTACCATACTGTTTGACCAGAATAACATGGTAATTTTTTTCAAACAAATACACATATGCACTTGTAAAACGTCCCGAATATAAACCTAAGAATTACCACCAGTTCACAACGCGACCCGCCTGAGAACAACTGACCAGAAACTTTTTTTATATTTAGTATCCTAAAATAATGGCAGATTATGTGTTATGGCAAAATTGGGTGAGATTCAGTAAAGAAAATACCCTTAACCCTACATAACTAAACATTCATCTACGCGACGACGCCCCTCTCCGAGGAAATCAAGTGCACCTACATCGACCCTCTCCCGCCACACTTTGTTTACCTTCCTAAATATGTCAATTAGTGCATCGTGTGACACGATTTCGATCGCACGATAATTAGGTAGTGACCTACGACTATATAGCTGACGCTGGCTGACGAAAGTTTAGTTCTTCCAAAGCTCGTAGAATGACGAAACATCAAACATCAAGTGCAAAAATATAATTTGTGGATCTCACAATATCGATATGTGTGCAGAATAGTTATTCATGTTGTTTTTTTTAATTAGTTCCAAATTAACCAAACTTAAGTGCCATGTAACCAGTTCCTATTTTCGATAAATATTTTTGATAATTTTCACGTTTTTTATTGCGTAGTCAGCCTGACGAAAGTTTAGTAAATATGTAACAATGAATAGGTATAGTTTAGTTATGTAGGATTAATAATGTCTTGCGTATGTTATTATACGTAAAGTTATTTCATTCCAGCGCCCCCATGCCCCCCAACCTGTCTCTATCAGCGCCGGGGCCCGCGGCGTCCAACGGAGTCTCTACCGCGCCGGCGCCTCCGCCTGTACCTCCGCATCAGAATTTACCGCCGCCAAACAATGTTAGTATACTATTTTAATATAAGGTGAAAAATTTCGTTCATTGTTATCAGAGTTCCTAAGTAGCTCGATAGATGGCTCTGTGCCATACTCTTAAATGGCGGTTACAATAAGGTGAAGAATTTCAACTTTTCATTACGGTCCCATTAGCTCAAGTAGGTAGAGCATTGCCCCGGTTGAGGCAATGGTTGTGGCTTCAAATCCTGTATGGGCCAAGTTGTCTTTTGTCACTTTATATTATGAAAAAGTCAGCATAATTACTTTAAAATTATGTTATCTAATGTAAGTGTACTGTTACATATTGAAAACTCTACATGCGCAGTTCCACAATATTCATTTATTAGGGTTCCCTACCTAAAGGTAAAAAACGGGACCTTATTCATAAGACTTCGCCGTTCGTCTGTCTGTCTGTCAACAAGGTTGTTTCTCAGGAACATAATGCTATTTTAGTTGCCGCTATAGCAAGCAATAAAATCCGAAAAAAGGGGGGATTAAAGGTTCTCTTACAACAAACGTAATTTTTTGCTGTTTTTATACGGAATCGCACTTGGCCGGTTTTTAGGGTTCCGTAGCCAAATGGCAAAAACGGAACCCTTATAGATTCTTCAGTTAATTTTGGGGGTCCCCATACTCAGAACTGAATCTCAAATATTTTTTTTTCATCAAACCCATACGTGGGGCGTAAATATAGATAGGTCTTCAAAAATGCTATTGAGGTTCCTAACATCATTTTTTTTCTTAAGTGAATAGTTTGCGCAAGAGACACTTACACTCCCTCTAACTTCTAAACTAAGAGAACGATAAATCTATAAAAAATATGAGATGTACATTGCCATAAAATCTACCAACGAAATTTGATTTGAACCAGATCAAGTTGGTAGTTATTTTTAATACGTCATAAACCGCAATTTTCGCCTAGAAAAATCTTTACTACTGCGAACGTGTTAAAACATCAATGAAAGTTACAACGAACTACAAGAACTTTTATATTATGTTACTTGCTGCTACGGAACCCTTCTTGGGCGGGTCCAACTCGCACTTGGCCGGTTTTATTGATATCAAATGTTAGTACCTTTTTATAGCGGCAACAGATACATTATCTGACAAAGTTCCAACTCTCTAGCTATCACGGTTCGTGAGATACAGTATGGTGACAGACAGACGGGCACAGACAGACGGGCAGTAAAATCTCAGTCCAAAAGGTTCCTTCCTTAACCTTGGGGCACAGGGCGGATACTCCATACAAATGATTCGTTTTTACTTCAGTCATCGTACAGAGCTCGAATGTGTGCGTGTGACCAATTATAAGCAAATGTTCCCTCACGACACCCGCCAACTATAATGACAACTGTGGCGGGACTGGCGGGGGTGGGGGAGCTTGCTCAGTGGGAGGCAGGGAGTTGCCTCTCCATGGCGTGGGCGCAACAGCGCCAGGTCCTCGTAGTGGGTCTGGACGTGGACACTCTCTCGCTCGAGACCATGGTGCGAGCCATGCTCTCCAGCGGGAGTAACTGGGACTGCGTCGCCTCTTTCTGCGAGCAGGTCATGCTCGCGAAGGAGGCGGCGCGGCGGGCCGGAAACGGGAGAGAGCTCTCCCACCCAAGCTCCGCAGTCGGCGGGTTGGACGCCGCCGACGTGTCTTCGCCGAGGATTATCGGCCTCCATGACCGGGGGCCTGTGGACGGTGAGAGGGTCGCTCATCGTCCTTACAGAAGCAGGCCCATGACGGCAGCGTGACGTGAGCAACTCACGCATGCCCCCCCTTAGAAGCGGGATAACACCCGAAACCCCCCAAAGACGCGGGATAGCACCCGAACCACCCCGTGGGCGAGCCCGCAGTGGCGGCCGTGGGTCTGTTGGGAGTCTCGGGACATCCTTCCGAGGGCTTACCCGGGACTCCCAACCACAGGCTGTTGGGTGTTACGTGAGGTTTTTTAGTCGGTAAGAGTCCGGCATAACATCCTCTGAGGATTTTCCCTCACGTAAAAAAAAAAAAAAAAAAAAGGGAGTTGCCTCTCTGTATGTAATACCATTAAATTATCTTTGTTTGGTTACAGAACCTTAAAAATGGTCGCAAAACATATTAGCACAGCCGACAGAAGGTTTATCTCAGCTTATACTCTGATATTAGTAACACCAATTTTTTCCCCACATCGCAGGGTCCACTAGCGCCACCTACCCCGCAGGCTGCACCACAACCGCCGCCCATGGTGAGTTTACACTGGTTTTTGCACATATAGGGTAAACCACCCAATTATTGGCACTTTTAGAATGAATTATTGGCACTTTAGTTAAGAGTATATTTCGAAAAATAAGGGAAACCTAGTTTATTTCAGTTCGGTGTTGCCCATTATGTAGTTGTAGGTATGCATTAAAAAGTAAAATAGCATTCTTTTTCTGTTAGAAATGGGCAAAATTACCTAAAGTGCCAATAATTGGAGGAGTGCCAACGATTGGGTGGTTTACCCTACTCGTATTTATGAATACTCTTTTTTTTGTGTGACCCATAAATGTTTGTCTGGTTATTTCTAATTTTCTATATGTATGTATTTGAAAGTATAGAAGTAACACAGCAGGTTATTTTGGGATCAGCTTACTTTGGGATCAGATAGTTTTTTTGTTTGTTTTTCATTGTGTGTAATATTGGACTGCCTCTGTGACGCAGTCGGCAGTGATACCGCCTGCGGCGCTGGAGGTCGTGGGTTCGATTCCCACCGGAGACAAATATTTGTGTGACCCATAAATGTTTGTCTCAAGAGTCTGGGTGTTTCTATGTATAATATGTATGTATTTAATAGTATATAAGTATTAATATCCGTGGTCTGATACCCATAACACAAGCAGGTTATTCCTAGCTTACTTTGGGATCAGATAGCGTTGTGTGAGATGTCTGTGAATATTTATTTATTTATTTAAATGGTGTAAATATCAACGTTAAAATAGTATTAATAAAAAAAAACAATAAATACCGTACTAGATGGCGTGCTGCCCGCGTGGAATTGTGTTTCAAATCCCATTGGGACTTATTCCGCGTGCAATTCCAGACTATAATCTATCCTTGTACCAAATTTCAGCACCTTTTGATCAGCCGTTAGAGCGTGAAAGAGTAACAAACATCCACACATATAAACATCCAAACTTAAAAATAAATTGGATTTAATTTTTCGCATTTATCATGCATATTAGCAAGATTTCCCACGAAACTAGTTTATTCTATGGGGAACAATAGTTTAAATACAAACTGGAAGGAGCATGATTAGATCATTGTATGACGTGTCATTAGCTAATTAGAATACTTACTTAAATATCAATTGAAATCCAAAATGGCCGACTTGTGTTGTAGTTTTTTGAGAGTTGTATTTGAGGTTACGCGTTTCGTGTGAGTCATTTGTTTTTGACTATATTTTCGAAATAATATATTGATTTTTGAGTTATGTATGGTGTGACCGGGCAGTGTTAATTTTAAGAATATCGTTTATTCAACGGTCAAATCCTGGAGATCGGCGTACACAGCTTAAATTCAATGCGTAGTAGTTAAATTCAGTGTTACAATCGTATTCAGAATTCATAATAATACATTTCAGAAATCTTTCGAAATAAGTATTCAGAGAGGCATTCAGGCAGTGTAAGGCCAGCCTAAATTTAATATAATATTGGCAGGTTTAGGCCTTGGGTATGACGAGCCTACCAAATACGTCCCGACATCAACGTGGACGTTACGCGGGTTCATCCACGTAGTTCCCGTTCCCGTGGGAATACGGGAATAAAATATAGCCTATTTTTACCGGGAATAGTGTACCTTTCCAATATGTTCACCGCAAAGAGTGTAGCTTCCCAACAGTGAAAGAATTTTTCAAATCGGTCCGGTAGTTCCGGAGCCTATTCGTTACAAACAAACAAAATAAACCGGCCAAGTGCGAGTTGGACTCGCCCATGAAGGGTTTCGTAGCAGCAAGTAACATAATATAAAAGTTCTTATAGTTCGTTGTAACTTTGATTGATGTTTTAACACGTTCGCAGTTGTAGTGATTTTTCTAACCGAAAATTGCGGTTTATGACGTATTAAAAAAAAACTACCAGCTCTATCTCGTTCAAACCAATTTTCGTTGGTAGTTTTTATGGCAATGTACATCATATATTTTTTTTAGATTTATCATTCTCTTAGTTTAGAAGTTAGAGGGGGGGGACACACATTTTTCGACTTTGGAAGTGTCTCTTGCGCAAACTATTCATTTTAGAAAAAAATGATGTAAGGAACCTCATTAGCATTTTTGAAGACCTATCTATTGATATCCCACAGGTATGGGTTTGATGAAAAAAAAAATTTTTAGTTTCAGTTCTGAGTATGGGGACCCCCAAAATTTACTACTTTTTTTCTAGTTTTATATAAGAATCTTAATGCGGTTCACAGAATACATCTAGTTACCAAGTTTCAATAGCATAGACCTTATAGTTTCGTAGAAAAATGGCTGTGACACACGGACGGACAGACAGACAGACAGACAGACAGACAGACAGACAGACAGACAGACAGACAGACAGACAGACAGACATGACGAATCTATAAGGGTTCCGTTTTTGCCATTTGGCTACGAAACCCTAAAAACGGACCTCTTTATAATATTAGTATAGATTATGTAAAAATAAATCGCAAAATGTGTTGGTAAGCGCATAACTCAACAACGCTTGGACCAATTTCGCTAATTCTTTTTTTGTTGCGTTAGGTATTGTCAGGAGAAGGTTCTTATGGAAGAAAAAATTAGAAAGTTGCGTGGAAAATTATAAAATTTGCAATAACTGTCAATGACTCGGAATATTCAAAGAAATGGTTTCTATTGCTGGATCGGCTCTTGGAAGTCGAAGACCAATATGGGACTCGGGAACAGAAAGACGGACCGGGAAATGAAAACCAGGAACCGTCAACTCAAAACCGGGAACAGTGAGCAGGAAACCAGAAACGGGAACATGCGACCGGGAACTCCGAACTTGGGATACCGATTTCTATATTCATAGATAAATGGCAGGACAACGTCTGTCGGGCCAGCTAGTATTAGTATAGAAAACCCTACGTATGGACTTTGATAGGACCGTTTTTATACTATAAGTTTTATCGTTTCCTCTAACAGATGCCAACACAGCCACCCACCCCGGCGCCCCCAGCCGCCGGTCCCCCGCCCCCTCCCCCGCCCCCATCAGGAGCCCCAACAACCGTGACGTCACCGCCGCCGCCCCCGCCGCCGCCCGCGCCCGCGCCTTGTCCCGACGTTTCGGGCCTCGCCGCTCAGTTGCAGCAGGCTAGGTTGAAGAGGCAGGCTAAGGTATGTATTATTATTTTTTAATACAGTTGCTCAAAAAGTGGCGTATTACAGGGACGTATAGCGTTCGGGATGTGGGCTATTACACACTCGTGCTTTTTCTTTACCATTCCCGCACTCGTGCGTTTTCTTTCCCAATTGTCAAAACAATGTCTGTGATTCATGCAAATATTTCAAAAAAAGATACTAACTTGTTTCAATATCAGATTAAAAGTAATTTTAATTAAAATTTAAACATAAATTAATATAAGTATCGGCCAAATTAAATTTATAAATATAAAAAAAGTTGGCTGTATGAAGTGCACTGCCATAGTCTCTGCTCAAGGAAGTATATATTCTTTTACGGTTGGCGCCATTTTGGATATTCAGATTTATTGTGTTTTTATTATTTTATAAAAGTTCTTTATTTTTTTTGCAACTGTATTAAAAATAGTTGTTCAATACAACGTGTGGGACTGTTATTTAAACTCGTTCCGACTGTCTACCCTCGCCTTCGGCTCGGGTCAACACCTGTCGTAACTCGTTGTAATAACAGAAATCCCACACTTGTATCGAAAACTACTATTTTGTAGGTTTAATAATGCCCTATTCGAAACCAGTTGCGTAATAAGAATAATAATTCTTCTTTTGAAGCTGGTTTCGAAAAGAGAATAAAATCTTCTTTCGAAACTAGTAAATAAATGGACAATATTACTAATTGTGAACAAAGTGGGACGCGACGGAGGAAAGGCGACGGGAAAGAGTACAAAGTGTCGCCACCTCAATTCATTCCGAGAGTGTATGTTAAAAACTTCCTCCTCTGATAAAGTTATATAACTCGCGCGCGATCAGAATGGTATGCGACCTCACGGAACATTGACGCGCGCGGCTGGTAGCGTCAGAAAACTATTCTAAATTGAGGGAACAGATTTCTAATTCTGCACTTGAAACCTGACATTTTTCATTTTCTAAGGTTCCGCGTCCATCTCTTTTTGCGTGCGGATTATAATAGTATCAATTTATTTAACCACTAGCTGATTCCGGCAGCTTCGCCCGCGTAAAATTTGTCCTCCTCCCTGCTTCCCGTGGGAACTTGTTCCCGGGATTAAAAGTAATTGTTAATCCAGACTATAAGCTATCTCTGTTCCGCGGAGACTGCCTCTGTGGCGCGGTTGGTAGTGATACCGCCTGCGACGCTGGAGGTCGTGGGTTCGATTCCCACCGGAGACAAATCTTTGTGTGACCTATAAATGTTTGTCTCAAGAGTCTGGGTGTTTCTATGTATAATATGTATGTATTTATTAAAAAAAAAAGTATATAAGTATTAATTAATATCCGTGGTCTGATACTCATAACACAAGCAGGTTATTCCTAGCTTACTTTGGGATCAGATAGCGTTGTGTGTAATGTCTGTGAATATTTATTTATTATTATTTATCTGTTCCATATTTCAGCCCAATCCTTTTAGCCGTCAGAGCGTGAAAGAGTAACAAACATCCACACTCACAAACTTTCGCATTTATAATATTAGTAAGATAGTAGGAAGTAGGATTATTCGCAATAAATAAAACATTAAAATTTGAATTTACTATCCATTATATTCCACAGCAAACCAACGGCCAGCCCACAGAAGCGGCTTCTCCCCCGGGAGGCGCGGAACACTCCGGTTCTTCCTCATCCTCCTCGTGCGGGGGAGGGGGAGGGGGAGGGGGAGCCCGGGGAAACCTGTCGTGCATGATGAACGAGATGCAGAGGACCCTGGCACGGAGAAGGGCGCATTTGGACCGAGCAGAGGTAAAACATTATTTCTCTCTCCCTTTTCCCCTCTCCATCTCCATTTCTTCGCTCTTCTATCCCTATTTCTATTTTTCCCGAACCTCCCCCTCTCTGTATTCTTTCGCGCCCTCCCCTTCCCCCTATCATTACTTTTCCCCTACTGTCCCTCTCATTCTCTCATCCTTTTTTGCTCCTCTCTATCCAATAGCTTGCAGTGGATACAATATCAAAGATTACATATTAGGCTACTCAATCTATTACATCAAACTCTCTGGTTCCTCGTGATCGTCCTCGTGCGGGGGAGGGGGAACCCGGGGCAACTTATTCTGCATGACGAACGAGATGCAGAGGACCCTGGCAAGGAGAAGGGCACACTTGGACTTGGTTGAGGTAATAGGCTTGTGTCCACTAAGAATAAATCTAATTGATGTGTGTTTCTAACGACTATGTCCAATATATAAATAACAAAAAGTAATATAAATTGGTACACAAATTAAGGATTACTATTATTTTTAGAAAATAAGATTGGAAAAAATAAGCAATCAGTCACGTGACATCAAACACCTCTACCAGATAGTGTGACGTCACAGTTTGCTTTTTTACGTTTGACGCACTCTGGCAGTCTCGAGTCTTGACATCTTGTGTCACAAGTCGTGTCATCTTGTGTATTATTATTTAGATTCTCATACATTTTCATAAAATACAATAGATTTCATATCATTCAGGCACTACACAACACTTGTATTACGACGGATTCATTTTAAATTAATATGGAAAGCAGACGAACGCTAACATAACATTGTCAAACACCTGTCAAACAGTGATGCCAGTGGCAATTCTTTTTCAATTAATTTATACTGGCTTTGGTTACTCAGACCATATGCCAAAGTGATGCCAAATCCTACGGAATGTTCCTCTAAAACCCAACTTCAAATTCCCCAGATTCCCCTAAATATTGATTAAAACCCCTAAACGTTTATTTTTGTACTAAAACTTTTAAAAACAAATCATTAAAAGGACTCATAAAAAATACACATTTTCTTTTTGGTTTGTTTGGCATCAAGTGACGTCACACGAGGAGCCATGAGCGTTTTCGGTACAAATTGAAATTCATTTTTTAAATCACTAAATAAACTATGTAAATGATTGTTTTAAATCAAAATATTACATTTTTGTGATCATATAGATATAAAGCTACAAAATTAAATGCTTTTTGAAATTTAGGACACAAGCCTATTCTCTTCCCCTTGTCGCTATTTTATAACTTACACTCTCCTTCCCCTTTTTGACGTGAATACGTCTTTAAAATTACTTCCATAGGGATGCAATCCAAAAAAACGAATGATAACAAAATCGGGGGATACAGTTTAGTGTTGTAGCTACATATCTATCATCTCCATCCAAATTTCAGTTACACGACTGGATAGCTAAAGAATCAAAGAATTTATTACGCTAAGTAAGGACTGTAACACATCGCGCGCGGGGGAGGGGGCAGCCCCGCCATTTTGAAGGTCATTTTGCTGCGTCTCATTTAGTATAACTTTCGACTCGGTGAAGCTACGACGTTCATTCAGGTTTCAATCGTCAGCTCCCGTCAAAATCTATCGATTATATATATAACATTAGTGTAAAATTGTAACTGTGAATATAATAAGGTGTTTTAATAAAAAAATAATATCAAAAAATATATAATGTCGGCCTATACGCGTCGAAAAGCCAAATCGAAATACAGAGATCGTATACGGCTGGAAAGGGCATCTCAACAGCAATCGAATGGTACCAATAAAACACCATATGATCGAGTCAAGCAGTGCCGGCAACGTAAAGTAATGAATGCGGCCGAGCGGATCAACGACGGTGCCAGTACATCTGCAGCTGGTACGGCTGGAATGGTTCGTTACGAGACGTATTCACGTTAAAACCAACGGCCGTGTGCTCCGACACAGCCCCTCCCGTTTTTTTTCAATCCCTCTCCACCTATTTTTTTATTATTCCCTTCCTCTACTCTCTCTCTCTTTCGCTTTCTATCTCTTTGTTCCCCCATATCCACACTATATCTATTTTTCCCTTCCTCTCCCCCTCCCTATTTCCCTATCTGTATTTTTTCGATCCTTCTCCCTCCTATTTCTATTTTCTCTACCTCTCCCCCTCTCTATTTTCATATCTTTATCCTTTCACTCCCTCTCCCCTCTATGTCTATTTTTCCCATCGTTTCCGCCTACGGCTATTTTACCGCCCCCTATCTCTTTTTTTTCTCTCTCTCTCTCTGTTCCTCTCATTCTCTCGTCTTTTCTCCCTCCTCTCTGTCTAATAGCTGGCAGGTGATATAATATCAAGGATTACATATTAAGCTACTCTGACTATTACCTGATATTCACCAAACACTGGTTCCTCGTCGTCCTCCTCGTGCGGGGGGGAGGGGGGGGGGGAGGAAGGGGGAGGGGGAACCCGGGGCAGCCTGTCCTGCATGATGAATGAGATGCAGAGGAGCCTGGCACGGAGAAGGGCATACTTGGACTATATATAACTTACAAAATTGCCAAGACGTATGAGATGAAAGAATTGGTCGGTTGAGAGTAGTGTCTCGGTGGTCCAGTGGATAAGGCGTCTGGCCTAGAATGCTAAAAGACGCAGGTTCGAGTCCTGATCGAATAATGTGTATTCTTTTTGCAGGAGTCATCGACAGACAACTCGGTGACAAACACTCCCATGAAAACGTGGGAGAGGTCTGCCACGTTGCCGCACCGCCTACCCAACACTGCCTGTAACGGCAACGCGCGTGAGTACACATACACACATATACTGTATTTCAATAGCTTTGCGCAACAATGTAAACAAACACATTTGATCCTATATATCCATAGTTACTTGCAATTGAGTATTCACCCTGATTATATTCCAGTATCCAAGAGTCATACATACAGGGTTCTTACCACAGAAATATATCAAGATAGAAGGGCTAAGTGGGCGTGGCACCCGTGCCAAATAGGTGCAATATATTGCATGTTTTACTAAGCGCGCTCTCATTAAGCGACGAACTTCCCGCTGCTGCGTTCAGGACATAAAAAAGTGAACAAATTGATAAAAATATGCCTTATTGTGCTGTGACCAATTGTAAAAACAAAAGTAGTGAAGCAAATATGAAGAAAGGAGATATTTCATATCATCAGTGAGTATTGAAATTCTGTAAAAAGTATATTTTTGAGAAACCGAAATAATTGTCTTGTATCTACCATGTTCATTAAATACGAACAGAAGTTGTATATTCCTTTGTTATGATAAATATCCATTGCTGTCCACATTCAACGCTTGCATTCAGAAACATTGCGCGCTCGCATAGTGCGCGCAATGTACATCGCACCGAATGAAATACACAATGTACCACGCACCGGTAACAATCGTAGAGATAACCGCTGTGATTGGTCATCGAAAGTAGGGATTGCCGCTACGTGTATCGTTGAGTGTTCGAAATTATCGATGAATTTATTCATTTGAGTCTCAGTTCATGAATTGTTTTTTTAACCCCCGATGCAATAACGACGGGGTGCTATAAGTTTGACGTGTCGGTGTGTGTATGTGTGCGTGTATGTGTGTGTGTGCGTGTGTGTTTGTGTGTGTGTCTGACTGCGGCATCTTAGCTTAAGGATGCGCCGATTTTGATGTGTTTTTGTTTTGTTTGAATGGAGAATAAGTCGGGAGTGTTAGCTATGTTTGATGAAGATTGCTTCAAGATGGCCGCCGTCACAATATGGTAGGTAGATTGTATTTTTTTCACAATACCCTCAATATGGGTATCAAATAAAAGGGCTAGACAAGTAGAATGCGAATATGACAAATTTTAAATCCAAGATGGCCGCCACCACAAAATGGCGAATTACTTTTTATATTTCACTACTCTCTCAATATAGGTATCAAATTGAAGAGGTTGACTCGTAGATAAATTTAAAACCTATAAAATAAAAATTAAATTAAACATTTACAACACATTACCTACTCAAAAATTCCTCAAAAAAGAAAAAAAAAAATATAACTCAAGTGTTGTTGTGTCGGGTGACCTTGGGTGTCGAGGTTTTAAAATTTCTAATTCCTACCTTTATTCTGACAATACATATTATTATTTCGTGAGTGCTGACATTATTTAAAGGACTACCCGGTTAAGTAGGTTTAAGAGACCTGAACTAGCATCTATTGAAGAGCTCTTACAGTCTAATTCTTTTTACCAAAATATGGCAAAGCCAAAAGATTATGTATGTAGCATTTGTTTCCTCATAGCTCCTTAACTACTTATTAGAACAGGACCAATGAGATATCGTTAGAAGCGTCATGATGTACCGCTGGTGACACTGAATCCAGTACGGCGCCCTTCGTCGGTCAAAAAGTACTGTTTATATCTTATAAATAACTAAACTGTATGTCTCTATCGATCGATTCATTATAAAATTGTATTAATAATTATAATATATTATTTTAGCTTTCCAAAGGATCCAAATATTAAAGAAAAATGGATCACAGCCACGGGACGAAAAAATTGGTTTCCCACGAAATACAGCACTATTTGTTCCTCTCATTTTACACAAGAAGATTTTGATACTACAAAAAAAAATAGAAGATTGTATCCAAACACATACCCGAAAAAGGAGGTTTGGGTAAATAACGTAATTATATTTATTTATTTAAACCATGTTCTAGTTGATTAACAGTAAATTGTACATTATTTTATATTTTCAGGAACAACATGACTATAATTTTGCGTCTACATCTTGCAAAAGACCACTAATTAACCCTGAATTTAGCAATAATAGTGTGAGTTAGAACGTCATTTCATAATAAGTAATACGAAAATTATAACGCACTACTTTCATAAACAATTTAAATATGTATTTCTTACTTATAGGACATTACCGAAACACCTAGAAAAAAAAAGTTAAGAAAGCAACTGGCACATGCACAAGGTATTATTAGTGAGAAAAATTTAAAGGTTAAACGACTTCGAGAGCAAAACCGCAGAAAAAAGAAGAAAATTTTGAATCTTCAGGAAGTAATAAAAAAGCTTACTGATAATTCCCTCCTCAGAGAAGAAGATGCTCAAATATTGGGAAGCGTGAATTTAACAACACGTGAATTGTATGATAGACAGTTACAAAATAATAATTTAATAACTCGATCAAAATACTCACCAATGTTGCGAAGTTTTGCTCTTACTCTTAATTATTACTCGCCCAAAGCTTACAATTATGTTAGGCAAAAATTTAACATGAGCTTACCTCATCCTCGTACCTTAAGGAAATGGTATGAAACTGTAGATGGCAATCCTGGTTTTACCAGAGAGTCTTTAGAGGCTATAAAATTAAAGGTACAGTCTGTTGATTTTCAGTTATTTTGTTGTCTAACTATAGACGAAATGGCAATAAGACGCAAAATTGAATGGGATGGTACTCAGTTCCACGGCTATATTGACTTTGGTGGAAACTTGCAAAACGATCAAATTTGTGAAGCTAAAGAGGCACTCGTGTTTTTAGTAACTTGTATTAATAGCAATTTTAAAGTACCAGTTGGGTATTTTCTCGCAGACGGTGTAAATGGGCAACAGAAAAAAAATCTTCTTATAACATGCCTAGAAAGGCTCCATGACACCGGTTTAAAAGTTGTAGCAGTTACTTTTGATGGTTGTCCATCCAATCTAGCGATGGCTACTCTTTTAGGTTGCAAACTAGATCCATATAAATTGAAAACAGTATTTGACCACCCGGTAACTAAAGAACCCGTTTCGATATTACTTGATGCTTGCCATATGTTGAAATTAATTCGAAACGCTTTTGAAGCCTATAAACAGTTTCAGGATGAAAACAATGATCCCATACGGTGGAATCATCTTGAACAATTAAATCAATTACAAGAAACGGAAAATTTCCATTTAACTAATAAATTGCGAAAACAACATTTAAAATTTCAGAATCAAAAAATGAAAGTTAAATTAGCTAGCCAATTACTAAGCAATAGTGTTGCGGATGCTTTATTGATTTGCAAAGACACATTAAAGTTAGATGAATTTAAAAATTGCCAGGCCACTGTTCATTTTATAAAAATATTTAATGATTTATTTGATGTTCTAAATTCAAGGTCATTAAAAGCATTTGATTTTAAAAAACCGCTTAATGTACATAATAAATCGACTATATTTAACTTTTTGAATACGGCTGAAACTTTTATTAAGAAATTAAAAGACGAACGAGGTCAATTTATGGTTAAAAGTCAAAGAAAAACAGGTTTTATTGGTTTTTTAGTTTGCATCCATAGTGTTAGGCATTTGTATGATTATTTGATTGAAAATAACAGAGTAAAGTTTTTGTCGTTATATAGATTCAGTCAAGATCACCTAGAGCTTTTTTTCTGCAATGTACGTTCGCATGGTGGTTATAACAATAACCCTACAAGCAGGCAATTTAAAAGTTATTATAAAAAATTAGTAACACATGTAGAAATAAAACATACAGAAGGCGGTAATTGTATAGATTTAGAAAAAATATCAATTTTAAATTGTTCATCTTCAGTAACAACTATAAATGCTACGTCCGGTCGAAATGCCATCTTAGAAAATAATGTAGCAGATGTCGAACAAGATGACGATATGGAATGTTTGTTTAATGCACCTGTAAATTTTTCGACATTCTCAACTCAAGTTATTATATATATAGCTGGGTACGTTGTAAGTAATTTACTTAAAAAAATTCGTTGTGAAGTCTGTATTGGTGCTTTACTTTCAAACAGTGATACTAAAACTTCAACATTAATTAAATATAAAGATAAAGGCGGCCTTATATATCCTTCCGAAGATGTTATTAAAATTTGCAAAATTGTTGAGGCACTAATCAAAAACTTAGTAAACAACTCTCATAATTTTGATATCAAGCCAAAAGTAACCAAACCACAAATTTTAACCAGAGTGCTTCGTCATTTTATCGGTAGTAGTTTGTTTGACAGCATAAGTTTCCACCAATTTGATCAATCGCCGACGGAAAACCATCTGGTCCATCTCATACGGGCAGTAACCGAAGTATACGTCGACGTACGTCTTCGTTATTTAACCAGGACTATGAGGTCAACCCTTACAAAAAGGCAAATATTTAATAAATATTTACTGTTTCAAGGACAATAGTTATAAAGATATCCTACTAATATTATAAACGTGAAAGTTTGTAAGTATGGATGGATGGATGGATGGATGTTTGTTACTCTTTAACGTAAAAACTAATGAATGGACCACCCATTTGCTAAACATTTTTTTTGACGTTTTGTAAGTGTCGCTTTTTATGGCCTAATAATGTATACCTATAGTCAAAGTCAAAAATGATTTATTCTGTATAGAACAGAATAGATCATTTTTGACACCTTCATTATAGATATTATAGATCAATGGGCTATACAGGTGAATTTTTCAAACGGGATTGGATGGCCAAATCCGACACTATAAGGAATAGCGAAAATGCTCAAAGGAGTCGCGAGCCCGATTTTGATAAAACTTAAAACCTCATCATTAGATTTATGAAAAACCAATAATCCTTGCTGGAAATCGAACCCAATTAATTTTGAAAAATAAAACACACCCTATATTTATGCATTTTTAGCTATTCCTTATAGTTTCGGATTTGGCCATTCAAGCCCTTTTTAAAAATTAACTTTGTATACATTAAAATTACGTTCAGAAATGTATCATTGTGACTTATGTGATTAAATGATTTGAAATGGTGAATATTATATTAAAGATGTCTTATTAATACAATAAACACGTTTTATTTTCTATGATTAATCATTATGCAAAATGAATAAGTTCCTTAATAAAAATAGTAATTCAACATCCATTGCAGATATGAATATCGATAATCTCATGAATGTGTCTCCTCACTATTTGCCCGCCACACGACGAAAATGACGTCACATTGTGGGTGTGGCTTGTCGAAATCTGACACGCGCGAAATGTAAGCGACTATGACATCGTTACCGTTCTATCTTGATATATTTCTGTGGTTCTTACAATCTAGGTTCTAGGTTCTAGGTTTACACGGGCTGGTTTCCGCAACTCGACGTCTTTGATTGCGCCTATTTTGCGTGGGGGGATGTGGTACGGCTATTGCCATCCCAGTTCCTCCAAGAAGTCTAGCAGACTCTTCACGTTGCCGACGACTTCCTGAAGCGACCTCGGTGTCCCGAGGTGTTTAGCCCTGTATCTTGCCAGTTCTGGGCATTCCATAAGGATGTGACTGGGTGTTTCGTCCGTCTCCATGCAGGCTCTGCAAATGGGGCTGTCTGTGACACCTAAATTAAAAAGATGTTTGTTGAGTGGACTGTGACCTGTAACTATACCTGTTACTATACTTATCTTGGTCCTGTTTAGATGCAGGAATTTGCGAGAGAATCTGGCGTCGATTGTCGGCAGTGCCTCTCTCGCCTGTCTGCATGTATCGAGGCCGGTCCAGTACTCCTGGTGTTGGCTCCTTGTGTGCTGTTTCAGCCGATTACGTACCCATCCAGATGGGAGGGGCAGGATAGGTTCAGGGCCCATTGCTGTCAGCGAAGAGCCTCTTCTTGCCAGCTCATCCGCTGCGTCGTTACCTCGTGAGCCACTGTGTCCTTTTATCCATTGTAGGGTAACATTATTCTTTTCGCATATATCCATGAGGCCCATGTGACACTCCATGATAAGGCCAGATGTTATTGTATGGCTCTGTAACGCCTGCAGAACCGATCTGCTATCAGTTAGTATTCGTATATACTGATTCTGTACGGTTCTAGCCTTGATGGCCTCAGTTGCCTTAATAATGCCCATGCACTCCGCTTGGTATACAGTGCTATGGGTGCCTAGTGGTGTTGCGATATTTATGTTCAGGTCTTCCGAGAAGGTTCCTGCTCCGGTACCTTTCCTCGTCTTGGATCCGTCTGTAAATATCCTCAGCTCCCTGGTATTGAGTCCCTCTTGGGGGCACTCTTGTAGTTGTATTTTATATTTTTTGTCGAACACAAACTGCTTTGGTATTGTGTCGGTGATCGCTTCAGTTAGTGGTTCCGAATCCACCAAGTTCTTGTAAATCTTCGTATGTGGTACCTTGGCTGGTTTCCAAAGTCCTAGACTTTTGAGTCTGATAGCCGTAGCCGCGGCTTCTTGTTTAATGAAGACGTGTAGTGGCGGGAGACCCAGCATCGCCTCCATGGCGGCGGTGGGCGTAGTTCTCATCCCACCGGTGGTTGCCATGCAGGCTAGTCTTTGAAATTTTTCCAGGATGTTCTCGACTGTGGTTAGGCTTGAGCGTGGCCACCATACCACAGCCCCGTAGGCGACAATGGGTCTGATTATCGATTCGTATAACCAGAGGGTGATCTTCGGGCTCAACCCCCATTTGCTACCTACCATTCTGCGGCATTGCCAGAAAGTGATTGTTGCTTTATTTATTTTGTTTTCGAGATGGTTACTCCAGTTTAGTTTGCTGTCAAGAAGTACCCCAAGGTACTTGACCTCTTTAGCGAGTTGTAATTCGGTGCCATATAGACGTGGCACCCGATAGTTTCCGAGAGTCCTTTTGTTTGTGAACAGTACCAGCTCCGTCTTACCTGGGTTCACCGATAGCTCGTTGGCCGTGCACCAACGTTCCACGATCTTAAGTGCCGTCTGTGTGACATCACACACTGTGCTGGTGAAATTTCCCATTGTCAGTACTGTTATGTCGTCTGCATATCCCACAGTGTAGTGATGATTTGCGTTTAGTTTGGTTATTAGGTCATTTACAACAAGATTCCATAGCAACGGTGAGACGACGCCCCCTTGTGGGCATCCTTTTGCCACGATTGCGCACTGGTTTCCGCTTGTTTGTAGCCTTATTATGCGTTTGCTCAGCATGTTTTCTATCCAGTCACTGACAGCCATGTTCACTTCATGTCTTGCCAGTGCTGTGGTTATGCTACGGAAGCTAGTTCTGTCGAAAGCCCCTTCTATGTCTATAAACGTGCCAAGGCACATTGATTTATTTTGGATGGCCTCTTCTATTTTGTGTACCACTGCATGTAGTGCTGAGTCCGTAGACTTGCCGGGGGCATATGCGTGCTGGTTGGGATGCAGTGGGTTATTTTGAAGGGCCGTTCCTCGAATGTCTCTATCGCACAATCTTTCCAGAGTTTTTAAGAGGAAAGACGTGAGGCTTATCGGCCTGTATGATCTGGGGTCTGAGTAGTCCCCTTTTCCGGGTTTTGGTATAAAAATCACTTTGACCTCTCTCCACAGTCTGGGTACGTATCTGTGCGCCAGACATGCTACTAGGATGATGGTTAGTGACCTTGTCAACTGGTGTCCTCCCCATTTTAACAGTGCGGGGAAGATTCCGTCCAGTCCTGGGGATTTGAAGGACTTGAAGCTGTTAATTGCCCATTCAGTTTTTTGTTGGTTGACTACCTGCCTTGCCAGCTCCCAGTGGACTTCTTCTGTGGTTGTATTTTCCACCGGCCACTCGAGTGTCTGCAGCATTTGGCATCCTGGGAAGTGCGTCTGTATTAAAATACTCTCTGCCTCTTCTCGGGTGTTTGTCAGGCTGCCGTCAGGTTTCTTAATAGATCCAGATAATTCTGTTCCTCGTTTGGCCAGTAATAGTCTGACTCTATTAGCTTGTGTGCAGTTTTCAATACTACTACAGAAATTTCTCCACGACTTGGTACTTCTGTATCTCAGTCGTTTCTTGTATTTTGCTTTGGCGGCTTTGTAGCAGTCCCAATCTTGGTCTGCACAAGTGTTCATTGCTCTGTTGAACAGCCGCCTCATGTTCTTCCTGAGCCTTTCTAGTTCGGGGCCCCACCAGCTAGAGCTTTTATCCCTCGCGTTGGTGGGTTCGGTTTGGGGACAGGCCATGTGATAGCTATGTATGATGTTGTCTGTCAGTTCCTTTACGTGTAAATCAATTTGTTCTGTACTTTCGATTATGTCCGGTATTACCTGGGTTCTTAATCGTTGTTGTAGGTGATGCGAGTATTGCTTCGCGTCCGTCTTACGAGGGTTTCGACGCGGCGGTGCGTAGTGCAATTCTGCTACTAGATTATATCTTAACCACCTATGGTCCGAGCAGGAGGCCTCACCGGACACGTGCCAGTCCGTGATAGCTCCTGCTACCTCCTCTGTGGCTAGTGTTAGATCAATTATAGTTCTAGCAACTCTAGTTACGAATGTTGGCTCTGAGCCGTGGTTCACAACTGTAAGTTTTGTAGTTATAAGGTAGTCAAAGAGTTCCTTACCTCTGTCGTTGCAATTTCTCATACCCCATAATGTGTGATGGGCATTTGAGTCCGTGCCGATGAGCAGTTGAAGGCCTTCCACCTCGCAGTGCGACACCAACCGCGCCATATTGTGTGGTGGCGGGGCGTCAGCACCGTGCATGTAGACGGAGGCCAGGACTGCGCCGGATGTGTTGGCGCCCTGTTCGTTAGACAGCCTCACCGCACATACATCTCTGCAACAGAAACTAGTAAGTGCGTGGGCTCTAATGTTTTTACCTATGTATATACAGGCTCGGGGATGGTCCGGGCCACGGTGTGCGAACATCTTACCGTTTAAGCTTTGTAGGCCGCATATGTTGCCTTTTCTGACCCACGGCTCTTGGATCAGAGCTACGGCGTCTTCGTTTACCTCCAGCCATTTGCGCAATTGAGCCGTAGCAGCAGTACAGTGCTGGAGGTTGGCCTGTATTATTTTAATTGGACATAGGGAAGGGGACGCCATCGCTGTCAGACCCCACATCCTCCCCTATGTCCAGATTACCTAGCCCCTCGATGAAAGTCTCGCCGTCTTCAGGGGGCCCCAGGAGTGCGGCTTCATCAGCCAGGGTTGGTTGATGGGGTCGGGGCGATGACGTCGAGGGCTGGTTGTTGTTGTCGGCCGCGTTTGACACGACCGTGCTTACCTCCACCGCTGCGGCCGAGGTTGATGGGACTGGGGCCACCTCCGTGGCCACCAGCATCCCGGGGGGCCCCGGGGGAGTCCTAATGAACTTTCCCCCCGGGCCCTGGAACAACACGTATACTGACCCAAACATAAATGCAAGGCGGCGTTCGCGCTGCTCCAGAATCGGCACTAGGTCCTCCGGAATGCTGATGATAACGAAGGTTTGCTCCTTTGTCGGCTGTGGGATCAGCTTGTGCAACAGCCAGCGGTCCACTGCAGCCCATTTGTTCTGCAGCTTCAGCGTGCACCCCACCGATCTCGCGTCTGTCCTGATGCCCGGTAAAAGGATTCCGCAGCGTATTCGTCTTGGAATTTCGTTCTGTCGCTTTAGCAACAGCCCGATACCTGTATCCTGTGAGACTTCACGTAGATTTTTGTGGAGCCACTCCACAGTCTCTGTGTTTTCACACCATAGCTTTATTACGCCATTAGTGTGAATTGGCTTACCTTGGAGTGTGGGTCCCAAGGTGTTGTGCGCTTGGTTGAAGGCCACCTGCTCTAGCCGTGCCTCCAGCCGCGCCATGATGTCCTGCATGTGTTTGGGTGTGAGCTGTGCACCGGTGGCCGATGTTATGGCCACCATCAGCTCACTTTTCGCCACGTCTGCGTAGAGCCGTCCCGAGCTGTCTAACCTGAGCTTTTTGGGTTCGCCCCGAGGAGATATAGTCTCATCGAGGCGCCCCCTTTTGGCCGTCGGTTGAGCCCTGGGGTGCTCCGCGGAGGTCGTTGTGTCTGAGGGAGGGCGGGAGGCGGCCTCCACTCGCCTCCGGGGATCCAAGCCGGGCCGGTCCATCACCGGTGGGGGGTGCGCGGCCTGTCGATGGTCAGCAGACCCCGCAGCCCCCCCCGATGCCTGGCCCAGCCCTGACGGTCCCGGAGTGGGGTGGCCGCTGGTCTCTTGCCGTCTCGCCTTGGCTTTCTTGCGCCTGTTGTTCCGCTTCCTGCTAATTCCTGTGGAGTTAGGAGAGGTAGCATCGCGTGTTTGGATGTTTAGCATGTTTTCGGTGGTCGCCGTCCGTTTCCGGGCCGGCGCCGACACCTTTTTTCTTGGAGGGACAATAGTCCATCCTGTTTCAACCTGGCTAGGGGCTGGGTTGGTCATCTCCTGAATCAGGGGCGTTCTCGGGCCCACGGTTTGATCCGTGTTCTCCGTGCCCGCCTCTGAAGAGGAGGAGGTTTTAGGATTGGGTTTGGGTAAATTTGTTATTTCCATAATTTGTTTAACATTTTAATCTCCCGTGGCTTCCCACCCTCCACGGAGCCCGCAACTGGGGAGGTTTTACAAACCCCAGGACTACCACAGGAGATTTCGATGAAGTAGGTGGTTCCTAAGCGCGACATCGGGTGCTACAGACTGTACAGGCGACCAACCCGCACAGCCCTTGCACCGTCAGCGTGGCCAGTCCCCTTCCCTACCCCATCTAGCCTACAGTCGTGAAGCGACCGTTTGTCCATTACCCCGCATTGGCTCTATGCGAGGCTACCGTTTAGCTGGAAATTCGGACCAAAGAGGGAGTGTTGCCTCCCGGGGTAACTAACCCGACCCCGTTACGGCTCAGCCCTCCAGGATTCCTGCATCCCAGCGTACGGCGATCGACTGCACAGGACCTAAGTGCAGGTAGGCCTATATAGACCACCATATCGCCTACTAATATGGTGGCCCGGTGGTTGTCTAGTAGTCTCTTAGTCCAGTCATTGTCGCGTCAGTCGGTGTCTGTCTTCAGTCCGTCAGAAGTCAGGAGGGGAAGGTGGGAGGAGAGGCAGGGGAGTAGACAACCACAGCCCGCCCAATGTTTTTCCCAGCGGGGCGGAGCATATAGCCCCGCCCAACATCTGGGAGACCCATGTGGGGTGCCGTGTGTTACCCAGAGGTAGGGTGTGGGAAGGACAGGAGCTACGGGATCATAGGATTGGGGTAGGGGAGTAGACAGTACACACCTGGATTCAGTGGGTACTGCCCTTCCCATTGTCCGGGGCCCCCAATGGGGACATTCCCCGCACATTGCACCTCCCATAACGGTGGTGCGCTGTGCGGGGTAGGCTATCCGCAACCTGCCCACCCGCTCGGTAGCCCGGGAAGAAGGGCTGGCTCTTGGCAAGACGTGTCCGGCTCCCCCACTGTCGTGAAGGATACCGGGCCCGCATTAACCAGAACTTTCTTACAATCATTTCGACACCAAATAACTTCTTTATGATAGTTTATTTTCATTTAAAATACCTGCTCAGGATAGTAAATAATTCAATGATTTGTCATACTATATTTTTCCACTAATCTGTCTTAGACAATGATTGTCAAAACATGACATGTTTACATTATTGCCAGATTGGGCAGGATTGGACTATACATACATACAAGTAATCTAATCAAATCAGTTTAGCAGTCCACTGCTGGCTGTAAATCTCTCCCCAACTATGCCACAACACAGTCCTGCGACAAACGTATTCAGTCCCACCCAGCAACCTTCTTCAGGTCGTCGGTCCATCTTGATACCTACCTACATACTAGTATCGCACACACTTATTATATTGGTAACCGTTTCTGCTTCCCGTGGGAACATACTTTCGGGATGAAAAGTAGCCTATGTGTTATTTCAGACTATGATCTATCCCTGCACCAATTTTACAGTTAGACCCGTTCAGCCGTTCGAGCGTGAAAGAGTAACAAACATCCAAACATCTTCACAAACTTTCGCATTTATAATATGAGTAAGATTATATCGCACTAGAAGCGTCATCTGCGTTATTCTATAACTAGCTGATGCCCGCAGCTTCGCCCTCGTGAAATTAGTTCCCGTGTCCGCTTCCCGTGGGAACTTATTCCCGGTATAAAAAGTAGCCTATGTGTTATTCCAGACTATAATGAATTCCTGTGCCAAATTTCAGCCCGATCCGATGAGCCGTTCAAGCGTGAAAGAGTAACAAACATCCACACTCACAAACATTCGCATTTATAATATTAGTAAGATCTGTGTTTAAAAAAGATAAAACCCATCACCAATACAATACAATGTTCCCTTCACAGCGAGTTCGGAGTCCCCGTGCACGGCGACCCCTCAGTCGCCTCGAGCTGTCCGCAAGAGATTCGGCTCTGCCAGCGAGGAGACTATTCTCAAGGTAACTTATCTCTCAGGATAACTGCTTCTCAGGATTTTTGTGATAAAAAATGAAAATGAAAAATCTTTTTTAATACAGTTGTTCAAAAAGTGGCGTATTACAGGGACGTATAGCGTTCGGGATGTGGGCTATTACCATGGAGCAAATATAAGAGAGGAGAGGGCCTAAGCAAGCGTGCACTGTGACCGTTAAATGCGGGTCCTGACGTCATCAGTGGGCGTGGTTTAAGTCAGTGCACTGTCCGCGTTTGTCTAGGCAACTTCCGGTTTGTTATACGCGAAAATATGTCAACATTCGTATTTCCGCGAAATTAGAAGAATTTCAGAAGATAAGGAGAAAGTGTTGTGTTTTATCGTGTAAAAATTACTCGGATAGACGTTTTGATGCTATGCATGGCATCACATTTTAGTTGTAAGTATTTTTATTCTTTATTTTCATAAATAGTTCTAGAAACATCTCTGACCCCCGGATACAGCAAAATATTTTTTACTCGACGCTAGATGGCGATACATTGTGTTTTGGTTACCTAAAATATGTAGGTGCGTAGAGCTCAGTAATAATATAATTCTAATATTGTCAAGTATTTAAACTTATTTAGCAATAATTCCGAAATAAATTTATGCAACCAAAGATTATTTTTACAAATTTATTTAAGAACTTCGATAACAGACCGCCATCTATTGTCAAGAATAAACAGCACCAAAAACAGGATCGAATTTAGAATTTCACCGAGGGGCCCATAGCCGTCCTTCCTACTAGTAGTAGGTACAAAAAGTAATTTAGCAATGACTGGATGCAGTTCGTTCGTACTACAACAGGAGACATTTTTTATCTATCTTTTTATTTATAATTCTACTGTACGTGTGTATTTCCCTGAACTCCTCCTAAATGGCTGGACAGATTGAATATTTTTTTTTGTATGCGTTTGGTGGCGCCATGGGTGGTTTAGATTCACAAATCAGCCCGGCAGATGGCGCTGCAGTCGATATCTAGTTTGTAAAGTAAACGATGTTGCGCTGGTCAGCTAGTATAATATAAAAATGGATCTTCGAAATGTATGTACGCTCATAACTTCAGAACGGTGGAACCAACTTCGCTAATTCTTTCTTTTCTGTGTTATTTATAGCCAGGGCAAGGTTTGTATCAAATAAAATAAAAGCTATTTCTTATTGAAATCCGATTTTAAAAATCTCATATTAAAGATGGTGAGGCAGAATCACAGTCTGTTGCTAAGGTTACGAACGATAATGTAGTCCACTACGTCAAACGGTTCTTTCGAATTGTGTTTTTGCTGAGAAATTATCGTCGTAATAATTCTGGCTCATATTCATAATTTATTTGTTATTATTAATAAAAAATGTCACCAGTAAGGCGTCAAAGTATTGGTAGACGTACCATCACGTAATGCAAGTCGAGTCAACAATCTTCGTGACAACGAGACTGAAGAAGAACGTTCACAGCATTTGGAAGCAAATGAACTCAGAACTCCGGATACCGATTTCTATATTCATAGTTATGGCAGGACAACGTCTGTCGGGTCAGCTAGTTAATTATAATTTTAACAATCGATACCTACTAAGAATATTTTATTTAATTCATATTTTTATAGTAGGTACTGAAAAAAAAAATCTTTAATTAATCTTACAAAATATTGTAAATGCGAAAGATTCTGAGTGAGGATGTATGGATTTTTGTTACTCTTTTACGCTCAAAAGGCGAAATGGACTTGGTAGAAATTTGGTACAGGAATAGATTATAGTCTGAAATAACACATATTTTAACGCTTTTTATTTCCAGAGTCGATTCCCATGGAATGCGGGAACGACAACAGAACGCTACGTAGGCAAAAGCGCTGGCGCTTCTGTTTTTGTATAAACCTGATTATGTTCATTGAAAAGTTTTTAAAGTACTTGCATTTTATCCACGGTATTAACGACAATTGGCGGCAGCTTGATTGGCTTCTTATTAGTAATTCACCATTATGAGGTTTATTTTTCCATATTTTTTTCTTTAATATTTACCGCTGACATAAATTTAGGCAACCAAACAGTAAAGGCAAAGACAGTAAAGGCTCAATAACTGTTAGAGCTTTGATAACATATAATTTGAGTTTTGTAAATAAATCGTTTTCGCTATAATTTTCTCTATTATTGGTTCCGCATCTAAAACTATCACTATGAAAAAAACTCATGACAGTTTGTCACAGTTTCAGTATATAACACTCATGATCTGTCTCTTTATTGCCATCATGGTAGGTACTTTTAACTTGGGTGCGTACTCTTGTCTATTTGTCATTATTTTGAAGTGACTGTCACGTGAGCGAATGTCAGTCGAAGTCATATTTTGTTATTCTCTCTCTATTACGACTTCATACAATCTTTAAAAGACTTTATAAAAAATATAGTTATGAAGATTTATAATCTTTACAGCAATAACCACTAAGAAGCGGGTTACTTTCGATAATAAAAAATATCAAAATGTGTCATGAATTTTTTTCATAGTGATAGAAATAAAAAGAAAAACACTATTCATCTTGCTTAGAGTTTATACTCCGGGGGACAAAGTATTCCAACTTCGGCCCTGTTTTCAGTGTACAGTAGTAGTACTACGTAGTAACCTGGAAGTTGAAGTAAGCAAGTAGTTTTGACACTGACCGCTAGATGGATAATAGTAAAGTGGGCGGATACGTACCCCTCCTCACCACACCCTCCCCCCGCGCCGAGTCACACATTGTTTCATAGGGAAATCATATTACAACACCTCCTCTCTTATATTTGCTCCATGGCTATTACACACTCTTGCTTTTTCTTTACCATTCCCGCACTCGTGCGTTTTCTTTCACAATTGTCAAAATAATGTCTGTGATTTATCCAAATATTTCTAAAAAAGATACTAACTTGTTTCAATATCAGATTAAAAGTAATTTTAATTAAAATTTAAGCATAAATTAATATAAGTATCGGCCAAATTAAATTTATAAATATAAAATAAGTGGGCTGTATGAAGTGCACTGCCATAGTCTCTGCTTAGGAAGGTATATATTCTTTTACGGTTGGCGCCATTTTGGATATTCAGGTTTATTGTGTTTTTATTATTTTATAAAATTGCTTAATTTTTTCGCAACTGTATTAAAAATAGTTGTTCAATACAACGTGTGGGACTGTTATTTAAACTCGTTCCGACTGTCTACCCTCGCCTTCGGCTCGGGTCAACACCTGTCGTAACTCGTTGTAATAACAGAAATCCCGCACTTGTATCGAAAACTACTATATTCATATAGGTCACTATGTAACGCTTATGACCGTCCAAATGTTTACATTTACCGGAGATTTAGCCGGAGAGGAAAGAACCTGACAATAAATCTCTAGCCACTCTTTTTAATTTCCAGTAGGTAATTAAGTAATTACAAATTATTCAACAATTACAGTGGTGTAGTTTTTTTTAACGTGAGGTAAAATCCATCATGGATGCTATGCCGGATTCCTACCGACTAAAAAAATTGCGTGTACTAGTGTACACACGTAAGAAGTGAAACTTCTTCATAAACTTAATTTTCACCTCACTTTAAATAAAGTCCCAAAGTCCCAAAGTCCAAAAGTCCAAAAGTCCAAAAGTCCCAAAGTCCCAAAGTACAAAAGTCCAAAAGTTCCATAGTCAAAGTTCCAAAGTCAAAGTCCCAAAGTCTCAAAGTCTCAAAGTCCCAAAGTCCCAAGGTCCCAAGGTCCCAAGGTCCCAAAGTCCCAAAGTACCAAAGTCCACAAGTCCAAAAGTCCCTAAGTCCCTAACTCCCTTAGTCCAAAAATCCTTAAATGACTTGCTATCCCTGGATAAAGTACTCTTAATTCGAATCCACCGCGGTGGGGAAGAGAACAAAGATGGCGCATAACCAAAAATCGTGACGTGATGTGACGCAAATTTTTTTCCAACGCCGATAAAGAAGTTTCACTTCAAAAACCTCACGTAACGCCCAACAGCTATGGTTGGGCCTCGGAAGGATGTCCCAGGACACAGTGGTGTAGTTATTAAAACACGCGAGTTTTCATTAAACAATTTCCCTTTTTAAACAAAATTCGTCTAGTACATGATGAAACTAGACTGGTGTCTAAGGCCTCAAAGTAGTGGCCTTTTAAGTAATGACTATCTGAACTTCGTTTTGTTTCCGGGTTGAAGGATCACAATAACGAGAATATAATATGTAAAGTTTGTGTGTTTGTTAAATTGTAAGGGGTAATCTCGGGATCTACTGAACTGATTTTAAAAATTCTTTCACCAATAGAAAGCTACGTTATTGTGAAGTGTCATAGGCTATATAGCATCATGCTACAACGAATAGGAGCGGAGCAGTAATAGTAAATGTTTCAAAAACGGGGGAAAAGTTATTCCTTTTGAGAGCTTCGTTGAGTGTGCTGCGTAAATATTTATAGTTATGAATATTAACGAGGAGACGCTACGGGAGTAAACGCAACGCGACGGGAGTAAATGAGACGGTAACAGGTAATACTCTCTCTTATGTGGCGCAAACGAAGTTTTTATTTTCAATTTTTTTTTTTATTTTTTTTTTATTAAATAAATCCATACATAGTAAAACAATTTTAAAACATAAAAGCATCACAAAAACCAAAATAGGTTTGTCTGAATGCTGAGACACTCTTAAAGCTATTTTACATAACTAAATTATTTAAAACTAAATAAAAACATACTACTAGTTGCGCGGGTCAGCTAGTTTTTAATAAATGGCTCGTCAAAATAGCGCCAAAAGCCGTATAGCGACATCTAGCGATTGTGGACCACTCTCAAAGTCCGTAAGACTCTTGACAGTGGTCCTCAAGTTGGCGGCCCTGTGATGTGCCTCTTCACGCTCCTCTTGAAGAACCCGGGACTGTAAGATGAGGGAAACACATGCGATCCAGCGCGTTGCAAGTTTTTTTTTTCATTTTATTTTATAGTTCAACATCACGCCTTTATCCCCGAAGGGGTAGGCAGAGGCATATTATATACCCACATTTCACCTTTTTATAATTTGGCCCACGTAATACGTTGTGAGCCGTATTGCCGTGTTTAAATGGACAGGCGCAGGTTGTGACTGCCTGCTGTTGAAATAAAGCCTTCAACTTGGCTTAACGACTGCCATTTTACTGGCAACCGGGACCAACGGCTTAACGTGCCATCCGAAGCACGGAAACGCTCAAATAAATGTCACAAAGTGATCACATGGATGGTCACCCATCCATGGACCGGCCATAGTGAAAGTTGCTTACTACAGTGATCGTTTACAGAACACTGAGTCCGCGGGGCCACGAGCGCTTCCTTAACGTATTTTTTAACGTGAGTTAAAATCCATCATAGATGCTATGCCGGATTCCTACCGACTAAAAAACCTCACGTAACGCCTGTGTCCTGGGACATCCTTCCGAGGGCTTACCCGGGGCTCCCAACCGTAGGCTGTTAGACGGGATACGTGTGGTTTTTAGTCGGTAGAAGTCCAGCATAGCATCCAAGAGGACTTTTCCTCACGTAAAAAAAGTATAATATATATTTTTATGCATATTTTTTTGTTTTTTCCAGCAAGTAAACGGTGGTAACGACACGGGATGTATGACGGCCGCCGAGATGGAAGCTTTTAAACAAGAGATGCTGCGGGAGATGAGACAGCAGTTCAATGTGATGAAGAAGGAACTTTTAGATGGTTAGTTATTTCATTTATACTAATACTAGGTGATGCCCGCTGCTTCGCCTGCGTTAAATTTGTTCCCGTTCCCGTTTCCCGTAGGAACTTATTCCCGGGATAAAAAGTAGCATACTACCTGTTCGCTATAACTTTGCCGCTGGCGTAGAGGCGTATACCCGAATTGTTAATTAGACGAAGTAAATTGACAGTAGCTAATGTCACTTCGTCATAGAAAATACGCAACATTGTATGAAGAAGTGACATTAGTTGCTGTCAATTTATTTCGTCTAGTTAAAAATTCGACTTTAGTATGGAGCCGAGCGGCAAAGTTAGAGCGAACGAGCAGTATATGTGTTATTCCGGACTATAATGTATCTCTGTACCAAATTTCAGCCAGATCCGTTAAGCCGTTCCAGCGTGAAAGAGTAACAAACATCCACACTCACAAACTTTCGCATTTATAATATTATAATAAGATTATAAAGAGGAATGATTTGACTTTTTGTTTGCATCGAATAAGCTCAAAAACTACATAACCGATTTGAAAAATCCTTTACTGTTAGGAAATTACACTGTCCCCGGTGAACACAGGCTATATTTTATCCCTGCATTCCCACGGGAACGAGGACTAAACGCATAAAAGCGTCTGACATTGATGAGTAATTAGTAAGCTAACTAAATAATGAATTTAATATCGAAAATGAATTCTAACCTGCGTTTTCTCGCATACCGTGGTAGATGCTTAATCAATTTTTGTAATGTCCAATCCTGCCCGATCTGGCAATAATGTAAACATGTCATGTTTTGACAATCGTTGTCTAAGACAGATGAGTAGAAAAATATAGTATGACATATCATTGAATTTTTTTACTATCCTGAGTAGGTATTTTAAATGAAAATAAACTACCTATCATAAAGAAGTTATTTGGTGTCGAAATGATTGTAAGAACACTGTATGACTCCTGGATACTGAAATATAATCAGAGTGAATACTCAATTGCAAGTAACAATGGATATATAGGATCAAATGTGTTTGTTTTCATTTTTGCGCAAAGCTATTGAAATACAGTATAGAATAAAATATGTTTTGTTTATTTGTTTGTTTATGTAAAAACTAACTCATAAACCGCTTGTCCCACAGCTATGAAGGCGGAGTTCGCGCGCAGGTAAGGTCGCGGTCCGCCACTTTGATGCTAGTCCACTCGCGCGTGTGAACATATATCTTATTGTACCGACCTTCCTGCCTCTGCCTACCCCCTAGCAGCACTATACTGTATCAGGAATACCAGTATAACGTTCTATATTAATAAAAGTGATAACACCTGATTTTTATGTACAAGTTTTTCTCGCTCTTATTCGCTAAGAATTAAGACTCAAAATAGAATGAATAGATTTTTTTTTCAATAACATGAATTCATTAAATAGAACACCGATTGTTGCCAGTGAGAAAAATAGAGGAAATTTGGGTGTTATCGGCTTTTTAATAATATAATCAATGTGCTATGTGTTATTAAGACTTGTTCTATGTAAGTATTTGTCGAAAATATACAAAGTATGTACGAAAAAGTGTATGTTTATATAGACGGCGCCACTTGTACTGTTAATATATAAAAAAACCGGCCAAGATCGAGATCGTTTCTTGCACGAAGCGATATTAAGGCCAAATAAACGCGTTTGCTGTACTCCTCGTTCGCTCTAACTTTGCCGCTCGGCTCCATACTAAAGACGAATTTTTAATTAGACGAAGTAAATTGACAGCAACTAATGTCACTTCTTCATACAATGTTGCTTATTTTCTATGACGAAGTGACATTAGCTACTGTAAATTTACTTCGTCTAATTAACAATTCGGGTATACGCCTCTACGCCAGCGGCAAAGTTAGAGCGAATGGGTAGTATGGGAATAATTTTTAATTTTTTTTTTAAAGAAAATTCTCTTTGAAGACCTGTATTCAAAACAGAACTTGAACAAAATTTAAATACTTGTCTTGTTAGAATGATAAAAAGTTAGCAGCGGTATTATAGCACCTCTGGTGACTTCTTTCTATAACGTGGGCCGTATGCTTGCTTGCCGCTTTCATGGTATAAAAAAACGGCCAAGTGCGAGTTGAACTCGCGGACGGAGGGTTCCGTACCAAAAATCAGCAAAAATTATACTTTTGCTGTATGGGAGCTCCCCTTAAATCCTATTGTTTTTAGTATTTGTTGTTATAGCGGCATCAGAAATACATCATCTGTGTAAATTTCAGTTCTCTAGCTATCACGGTTCCTGAGATACAGCCACGTGCCGGACAGACAGACAAACAGATAGACAGCCAAGTCACATGAATAACCGCCCAAGTTTAAGTAAAAAAACAATTAAAAAAGTAATTTTTTTGGGGTGCCCCTAAAAATAACTTTTTGATTCAATACTAGTGGCGTCTCTATCGATAAAATCATGTATTATTGTGACATTCGAATACTCTATCTGAAAATTGATTTGAATTTAGAACGCGCGCTTCTCTTTAGAGATCTCTATGGTAACTTGAGACCCTTTTGGTAGTTTATGCCCATTTCCTGTTTTGTCTTCTTCTAGATATAACCATTTCCGGATTTGACCACTTCCTTCTGTGACCAGATATTTAGAGGTCCAGTTCCTGGTATGACCACTTTCTTATCTGTCCACCCTTAGTACGGTATACAAAATGATTCATCAAAATAAATTTAAAAAAATATTCGCGGTCCTATCACGGTCTCAGACCACGGATATTAGTAATTTAGTACTTATATACTTTAATAAAAGAAATTATGAAACAGGGGTTGGTTTATTCCTCTATACCCAGGTATTTTTAGTACTAGGTCTACTACTGGGAATATTTCAATTTTAATTCGGTAAAACAAATGATCAACAAAAGCAAATTAAGATCGATGATAATAAAATAAGCCTGATATTGCGCCCCTAGCCAACCAAAATGGGTGGGCCCCGAGCTTGTATGCCACCTTATTAGTCGGTATAAAAACATGTGAGCCATTATGGGACTCTTACCAGATGAAAAACATCATCAAAAGTATTTTGTAAAAATCCAAAATTTAAAATCCAAAAGTATTTATATATTGGGACAAATATTCCCAGTAGTGACGGTCGGAATCTTAGCCAGGATCGGGGACAGTAGTTGTAGTTTTTAAATTTATTTTGATGAATCATTTTGTACACCGTACTAAGGGTGGACAGATAAGAAAGTGGTCATACCAGGAACTGGACCTCTAAATATCTGGTCACAGAAGGAAGTGGTCAAATCCGGAAATGGTCATATCTAGAAGAAGACAAAACAGGAAATGGGCATAAACTACCAAAAGGCTTGAGACATGTAGTCTATGCACTATGGTCTAATTGTGATTTTTTTTGTTGTATGTCCCTGTGACGTAATGTATTAAAAAATTTTAGGGCCTAAATTACGTACAATTTCGTTATTTTATTTATTTTTTAATATAAAGTGGCCATTTTTGACAGTGTAGTGTTTTGTGTTCATATGTATTACAACAGTTTTCTATTAAATATATGTAACTATAGTGCAGTTAGTCTGGGTAACATTGATAAAAGATTATTTTTATTTCCTACGAATAATTCAATATTTGTGTCGGTAATCAATCACTGCTTACTATCTGACAGAAAGTTTAATAAACCGGCCAAGTGCGCGTTGGACTCGCCCATAAAGGGTTCCGTAGCAGCAAGTAACATAATATAAAAGTTCGGTGTAACTTTGATTGATGTTTTAACACGTTCGCAGTGGTAGTGATTTTTCTAACCGAAAATTGCGGTTTATGACGTATTAAAAAAAAACTACCGGCTCTATCTCGTTCAAACTAATTCTCGTTGGTAGTTTTTATGGCAATGTACGTCATATAATTTTTTTAGATTTATTATTCTCTTAGTTTAGAAGTTAGAGGGGGGGGGGGGGACACACATTTTTCTACTTTGGAAGTGTCTCTTGCGCAAACTATTCACTTAAGGAAAAAATGATTTTAGGAACCTCAATAGCATTTTTAAAGACCTATCTATAGATACCCCACACGTATAGGTTTGATGAAAAAAAAAATTTTGTGTTTCAGTTCTGAGTATGGGGACCCCCAAAATTTACAGCTTTTTTCTAGTTTTATATAAGAATCTTAATGCAGTTCACAGAATACATCTACTTACCAAGTTTCAATAGCATAGGCCTTATAGTTTCGGAGAAAAGTGACTGTGACACACGGACGGACAGACAGACAGACAGACAGACATGACGAATCTATAAGGGTTCCGTTTTTGCCATTTGGCTACGAAACCCTAAAAATGAGCCACTAAATTGTACAAAGTTACCCAGATTTTGACTGACAAATCTATTTAGTAATTGTTCTTAGGGCCTTAAATATTTTGGCGTAAACCAACTTTGTGATACATTTGTATTGCATTTAATACTTCAATTTTTTCCATTATATTATAAGTATAATTCTACGGGAAAATATGTTAAAATAAAATATATGTTCATAAAATGTAGACGCGGTTTATTGTGATGAAATGACGTATTTCGTATTATTATAATGTTACCCGCCTAGGGTAAAAATAAAAAAAAAGTTAAAAAATAACAACGATAAGAGTATGGCAACATTTTTTATAATACACGTTGCCCAAAATAATCGGTCTAGAAAATTGACTCGAACGATTTCGTATCGATTTAAAAGTTTGAAAAAAGAATCGATAATCGGGATCGGTAAAAGAGTACCTACGTACGCACGAATATCGAAAGCATAAAAAGCAGTTGTGTTTTTTAATTTTATACTTAAATAAAATATTTATTCGAATATGTATTGTGTAAGGTCGGATGTATCGATGTGGTCCATTTTGAATTTTAATTAAAAAAAAAACAAGCAGCATAACACAGTAAAGTACAGACTCAGTAAGTGTCAAAAAATGCCGCGAAAATTAAAATTCAAAATGGACGATTTTTAAATTAAAAATATAACTTGTAATATCCAATTAGCGTCGAGTAATATTAGTATTATAACTATATTTATTGATTTATGCGTAATATCGACGCCACGTTAGGATAGGCTATTATTATATTATACACGATATACTTTTGGGTAAATAAACTAATAAATAAATGTATGTTACACGAAACTTAGGTAATGAGCAGTTAAAAATAAAATGTAATAATCGACTAACTTGTTGATCAAAGTACATCACTAGTATAAATGAAAAAAAAAGAAGAAAAGACTAATCGTTTTTTTTTGTATTGGCCATAGATAAAAGTTAATAAAATACTTTAAGGGTTGCCAGGTAGCGAGTTTCGGTGCTGTTCATTACCTAAACCAGCATTTCCGGTAGAATAAAATAATTATTTAAAAAAATATTAATTTTGAGGACACCCTTTTAACATATTTCCATTAGAACGTCTTCCATAAGTAATAGGTTTTGTACCAAGTTTTTTTTTAAATTTTATTGCAAAATAATGACAATTTACAGTAAGAAAATTATCACCACCCACTAAAATGGTACAATCAATTGTGATTTCGTATCGTCCGGTGACAACGGGCATAAATTGAATTGAATAAATGAAAATTGAATTGAAAATAATCGCGAGTTTTAATGCCAGTTTCCATCGCGAGTTTTAATGCCAGTTTCCATCGCGAAATAATAAAAAGCGGCGAGATATGGTGAACTGAACACATGAATTGCGTTTTGTTATCCACCAACGATTTAATTTTCGTTTTTAAATTAAATGTAAAATGACTCCATTTATCCTGGCCATTTATTCGTAGGAAAACAAGTACCTATATAATTTACTGCTGCGAATTAAGCGAACTCATTAATGGGCCCGTTCAGCTCGGAGTGGAAACCTTTCTTTAAAATAACACTAGACCCATATACCAGTTAAGGCCAGTCCAGTGGTTTTGACATTGTTGTAAATATTAGTAGGATAATATTTTATTTCGTTTCACATTAATTAATTATTAAAGTTTTAAGTAGCTTACTCTTCATTCCTTTGTACTTAATGAATTTACCGTGTTATTGGAACGAAAGGTACTGGAACTGTAATATAATCGACTAAAATTAAAGATTTGAAAAATTAAATCGATTCGGAAATAAAATAAATATCTTTTTTTGCTATTTAGACGATATTAAGTTCATGTTGTTGTAAATATTAACAATTCAGTTATTTCTATATTTTGAATTAAGATTATAATATTGATCCCGTATAGAAAATCTTTTGCTCTAAATATGATTTTGCAATTATAAACCCCTAGCTCTAATTTTATTTCGTGTGCCTCTTACAAAAATCCCACCATTTTTTTTCTTAAAGCTGCTTTAAACTTTCACACATAGTCAAACTAACTGTTAGCTGTAGTAATCATGTCGAAAACTTCATAATAATTGTTGCATGTCAATCGTCCATTATCTCATTATTAGATTTAAGAATCATGTTCATATGTAATTAAGTACTCAAGTAATTCTTATCGCACTCCATGTCAATTAAAATAGTTAGCTTTTGCGCTCATCTTTCTACAACCTTGCACAGCTTTAGGTCTTCTTTCAAATCAATCAATCAAATCGGCCTATATCAGTCCACTGATGGACGTAGGCGTCTCCCAAATTACGCCACAATACACGGTCCTGCGCCTTCCGCATCCAGTCAGTCCCTGTGACTTTTTTCAGGTAGTAGGTTGAAAAAATTGAAGAGGCCAGCAGTGAAGCTGGCCTATTCAATTTTTGCAATGGCCAAATACCCTCACAAACTAATGAAAATTATGTATTTTTTCTCCTAATAAGATGATTGGTTGGTTCAGAGTTTAGTTCCTAGTTGTTCTTCTCTTTGCCATGAGTTCGTCCGATAGTCAGCAAGGGCACTATTCGCAGGAGAGGCTAGCTTACGCCTCCATATCGCTCTTTCATCTCAAGTAATAAAATTCTCACTAACTATGTATAAGATAAGTTTCATTAGACGTAGAATTCCAACCTATTGGTATAGGTAAACCACTGGACGAGTCTTTTTATCTAGCGTATTTCTCTAGACCAAAATTTCATTTAAACTAACAAAACTAAAATAACATACAATTACGCCTTCATTCCTTAGGAGGCTAGCAGAGGTGAATTATACACTCATGCTTTGTCGGTAATTTTAACACATAATGGATTTCGAAAGTTTTGTTTAGAAATCATCAACCAACAGTTAAGTAACGAATATGTACTTCGATTGTTGTTTTTGTAATTAAGTGGGTGGTTTGATGAAATTCAATTTCTTTTCTTATTCATCAGTTCAAGGGTGTCCTTATTCTTTTTGTAAACAGTATCTACTTTCGATGTAGCGACATTATCAAATAATTCCAGACTGTTAATAAGCAATGCAAAATATTTTACAAACGAAATAATTAACTGACTAAAAATGACGAGCAATAACAGGAATATCAATTTTTTTTTCATACCTATGTCCAGCGACACGGTCTTTTGACCTTTTCACATACGTACATAGATCTATAGCAATATTATGAAGACTTTCGAAATAAAATGACCTCGTTGTATGTAAATCCTTTTTTGGGATTTTTGGATGTCAACAGCTCGCTTTTGCGTTTTATTCGGCCATTCATAACTTTGCACATTTCATAGCGCCTAAAAGCATTCCAGAATTTAATTTAGTAGAAAAATACTTTTGCATTTATCGAAATTTGAAAAAATAATAGGTAAACTATGGACTTAGGATCATTTTTATTCCAACTCGATTTTGAGCACTGTGCTCGAATTCGAGTATTTATTCCATTAACATTCGTCAAATGACTGAGCATTTACTATAATATTATGAGGATTTTTTTCTGCATAAATATTGAAGCCGAAAAGCGTACATTTACAAAATTAGTAGTGATATATTATTATTATTATAAGTAACTATAAGTATTAAAATGTTAAAAAGGACTAACCAAATTTAAGTTGGGTTACTAATTTAACAATATTATTGGTCTCAGTTATGTCAAAGAATGTATGCCATGTAAAATGGATAGCAGGATGGTTTAGAATGCAGTTACTCCAAATTAATAAAATAAATATTAAAATTGGAGTGATGTGGTTATTAAAAAAATATTTGTATGGTTCTGTGAGAACTATCTGTATGTGTTAGTCGATTTTCTAATCAAATAATCAATCGAATCAACAATTAGATACGATTATTCGAGTAATACGGGATCCATTCTCTTTTTTATACCTCTGCCGTGTCAAATTTTTACTTATGGATATAGTATATATTGGATTAGAAAATCGACTAGCATAACAATTATCCAGTATTTTTTATTTAAATTCATATTTTTGTTAGTAATTTTTTGTGGTGCATTAATAATGTAAGAAATTGAGTGGTTATACAAAATATATCGTAGGATAATGTAACATTCAATACTTGTCTTCGAATGTCTTAGAATACAGTTATATAACTCGCGCCTGAATTTATAAACGCTTACATAAATGTAAGCTACGAATAGTTTTTATGTCAAGTTTATAGCTAATACTTAGTAACTAGATCTTATTATTTATGTCAGAATTTATTATATAAACGACTGATACAAAAGGCCAACTAAGTGTCCACGATATATTTTGTCCCCCTCGCACTATGTATATTGAAAATAATCTGTAATTTATTATGAGACAAATTCTCTTTTGTAACTTATATTACATTCTCGCTAAAGGTTACCGTAAAGTGTTGTACTGTATCAATGTGTATTATTTTCAAGTCACAGCATGTAAATAGTCTTTTGGTATCGAATTATATTTTTTTTGTGATCAATCCTTTTTTTCTTTTCCTTTTAGTCGATTTTTTTTCAGTTTAGTCGATTTTCTTTTAATATTATTTAAATCGATTATTTCCTTTTCTATTTTTTCACGCTAGCAATACAAAACGAGTACCTAGGTTGATTGTTTACGTGGCATGACATGTAAAAGGTATTATTAAATAAGATGGATGGGAGCGAAGCATCGTTTCGCAATGGGAGTGTTAGCTTATTGTTGTAAATGTACATAATGCTGGCGTCAATAAACGGATATATATCAACCATTATGTTTCGTTTTAGTCATTTCCCTTCGCTCCATTTACAGCATTCTATATTGGTTTTTAATGAAAACACGGTCGCAAGTTGGAAGTTGTTACTTAAGTGTGTCAGCCATGACTCGCATATCTCTGTCGCATACGAAATCAATCGTCCGCATATAAAAATATTACCATTCTTATTTACTACTTCCACTCAACCAACGCCACGGTTCGACTGAAACAGATCAACCATTTTTATTTTCCAACCGTACGAATTTTTAGTTTACCTCCTGTGGCTCTGTTCTCGTTCGTGCTTCCCATGGGATGTTATTCCGGGCATATTAAGCATTATTAAGTAGCCTATGTGTTTTTCCTGCCAGTTTCGTTTAGGCGTTAGAGCGTGAAAGAGTCTTAAGGTAACCGTCCGAATTCGACTGCAAGCAGCAACTACAGCCGCGGCGGCAAGGCGACAGTACTGAGTGCAGTCGCGACGCTGCTGCCGAGTTCGGAATGTATTCTTATACAAATCTATACAGAATGTATTGGGACCAGTGGTGCTGTCGCGGCATTGCAGCGACCGCAGTGCTGTTTGCAGTCGTGTTCGGGCGGTTACCTTTAAACGTCCATACATCTATCCATACTTGCAAACTTTCATGTGAATAATATCAATAGATAATGATGATTCTGCAGATATTATATAAATGGTGTCCCAAAACAAACTCGTCAAACATCATGAGATGACTTGGCATCGGAAATATAATACAAAGAAAATAATAAAAAAAGGGGTGTTAATATTCAATTTCAAAAAAATATTTTTGTCGCACATCATGCATTTGTTTGATACCGCGGAAATTCGAGGTTACATGGTCGGCGTGGCAATACAAACCACGGAGCACCTTCCTGGCTGTTATTGCCGCTCTCTGCTGCCGCGCAGTAGCGTTAGAAAGGGTGATAATGAAAACTTACAGGACCTTTAAAACGGATTTACGGTTAAAGTGTCCATGTGATCTTTTTTTATGTATTTTTGTAATTTTTTTAAAATGATGCCACGTCACGAGACGAAGTTTTTGGGACGCCTTATATAAACAGAAACAGTGTAGGGCAGAGCACGCTTTCTTGTCTCCAAAATAATTTTCTCTAGGATAGGTTAGATAGTGTTAACAGAAAAAGAAAGTAAAAGAGGATCACAGCAATAATTTACCATTTTTTCAAGTTCCCGCAAACTCCTGGGTAAAAAATCTTTTACACCTTGGATTGGATGTAGGGTGTCGGTTTAAATTAACCTCAAGTTCGTCGGTGACCCCAGGTCCATGGGGTCCCAATGCGCATAGATTTTTTAAGAATTTGAAAAAGTACCTAGTAGAGTTGACTGGTGACCCCAAGGGCAACTTTTCTCTCAACGAATAGGTATTGCTATTCAAAGGGAATGCTGCAAGTCTTTTGTGCACAATGCCACGGGGGCCTTATTTTGGTTTAGACTTTAGATAGTAATAATATATATGTCGCCACACCGAGAATTACTAATTAAAATCTATTTGATTATAAATAGATTAAAACCATTACAATGAGCAACTTTACTGATACCTTACTATTTTGTGATATAAGGTTCGAATAGAAATAGTTGTAGAATTTATTAACACTGATTTGTATAACTTAATGTAGTGTCGAACTAATTAGGTTACCTAAGTATTATGTGACTATGTAGGTTCGTAAGAACCTACAATAAAAACTATTGTTAAATTCTTATTGACAATTATTACGAATATTGTCGACATTTAAAAATGTTTTTAATCAAAACAGGATTTTTGTTATTCCTATAGTTCCGGCAATGTTCATTTTACTGAGAATGAATTAATCTTTGTATTTTAACGATTTCATTCAATTTATCAGTTTGTTTGACTAATTAAATTAATAACTTTATTTCTCAAAAATAAATTGAACCATATTTCTTTGATTTAAAAAGAAAACATTAAATATCAAGCCACGTGTTTTGTGAGAACAATTTGAGTGGCGGGGATTTATAAATAGACAGTGGTTGTGGCCGAGGGCTCACTGTGCTGCTGGAATTTGGAGAGAAAACATTGTGAGAAGATTCTATGTTGGTTTTAATTTGGAATAAAAATTATGTTGTAATAACCTACTGGAAGTTAAAAGAGTGGCCGGAGTTTTATTGCCAGGTTCTTTTTTCTCCAGCACTACCTATTGCGTTGCGAATCTGGCAGTAAATGTAGATTGTGACTTACATGAATAAAGATTTTTCATTTAATTTCATTTTATTTCATTGGTGTTCCCTTTGCTTGTTTTTATTACCGTGTTTCTGAAATAAATACCGCCTAAGTATTTATTTCACTGTTATTTAACTAGATATCCATCTATAAGTGTAATAAAGCATAAAGCAGACCCGATGACCTACTCCAGGTCAGCGGGCCTGCGCTTTTTAAAAACAGCTGCCGCATGTCTACTCCGACAAATACTTATGCAATAATTGTTTCTCAGTTCGTCATAGTTCAAAGGTCATATTTGTTTACAGAATAATATTATCCTAACCCATTGCAATGCTTAGTGCGGTTGTAACCTTGTATGTTGTCTATTCAGCGGGGAACTAATATATACCAATGAAAAAGTAAACGAATTGAAAAAAAGGCATTTTATTAAAAAAGAGGAAAATAAAATTACATAGAACACATCGCGCAACATTTATAAATAATAGTAATATATTTTTTATGGATCCACATAAAAAAAACATATGCGTTAACAATCTTAGTTTAGATACAATCATAATTTGTCATGTTTACAATATAATATGAACCATTGCCTTTTAAACCTAAAAGTAATTGTGCTACAAATATTATGTACGGGGGAGAGAGAGGGGGGACCTTTATATACGTAAGCCTAATATTGTGTAAAAATCGACTAAAGTTAATAATTGTTAATCTAAAATTCTAAATGTAACAATCACGGTTAGTCGAATTATAAATTTAGGCACTCACTGGTAAATCGACTAAAACCATTTTTAGTGATTTTATTTGGTGTTTAGTTACCCTTATCCGTTCTTAGGCCTATTCAAGCCAATAACTGGCTAAGTAAAGGAAAACAATGGTACAAAATATTTGTAGCAATACATTAACATATTTGTCAGTCACTCTATTAAACAAAAATCAACAATACGCGTATTTTATCTATGAGAATATTACAAACTATTACTGGAAAGGTTAATTATTCAAAAACAACTATCGTCTGCCGGACAGACCGTAATAAACCAATTATTATCAATGACCCTAATCCTCATTAATCGAATAGTCTAGCTAGTCGATTATTTTAGTAATTTGTGAATAATCGGTATTTCCAGTTTTAGTCAATGAAATTAAAGGTGGTCCAATGTCAATGTTATGGCCAAATACATTTATTAACTAGACAGTAAGGTAAAAATTTGAAAGCTCAAAGCGCGTGTATTATTAAATATTAAGACTTATTGCACATTTGACGATTATAGATCACAATTTTGTGCAAAAAAGCACAAGTTATTTAAAACTAAAAATAAATATTTCGAGATAAACATTCGGTGTTACCGACAACAAAAATAAACAACACAATGGTAACTTTTTTATATAAATCTTGCCGTAACTTTGAAGAGTGAGGTAGAAAATTTTGTGATGATTGTACGGTTTGGTAGAATTTTGTATCAAATAATGAAATCGTAATCTTGTTTTACAATTGGCCTTGAAGGTGGGCTCTAGCGATACCTAAACTAATCCTAAGATTGCAACGTCAAATAGTATGTGACTCACTCAGACTTTGGGCAGTGGAACACTCGGGCATTTCTTTATCAGATCTTAGTGAATCACATTGCCAGTGACGAAACCTGGGTAACATTTTTCAAAATTGTTATATAACCAGCGGCGCTTACACATCCTACTTATTACTTAAAGGCTAATTTTTAACTTCATATTTTATATAATAATATAAATATGTATATGTAAAAAGCCTATATATTGTATATGTCAGCAGAGTACATAATATGTGTTGTACTTAGAGAGATTTTTTGCTAATAATTTAAGTTGATTTTCTCAAAAATTATGATTTGTGCACGATTGCAAGCGTTTTTCTTATGAGATGATCACAGCATCCTTATATTCTTATCTGCGTATGGCGATGCGATATAAGACCTGGAAAGCATAAAAGGTATGGTTAAAATGGTTTTTAAATCTAATATTTTAATAGAGAACATTTATAATTGCATAAATAAAGTCTTGAATTCTGAAGATAATAATTAGGTATATTTTAATCGTTTGTAAATAAAAATAAGTAATGGCCAAGAAATATAATGTCTTCTAGATACTTAGGTATTACATATATTATCTACATATTATTAATATGTGAAGTGAATGCTTTGTACCAATTTTTAAACAAAATGTCACAGAAAGATTTTTTATACCACTAAGGTGGCAGACAAGCATACGGCCCACCAGAAGGACTGGTGGTCACCGCAGCCTATGAACATTTGCAACACCAACTATTAATGAACTATTCTAATACTCTAGTCTATACTCTAAAAGATAATTTAAATGAACTATTCTAATACGCTAGTTTATTTTATTATCTTCAGAACTCAACGCTTGTTTTGGTAGAAATATCAAACATATCTGGCAACACATAAACCATAAACAAAATAAACAATCAAATAAAACATCAAGCATGTTCACGAGTAAAAAATGAAATTAAACATCTAAAAGCAGACAATATCACAACATGCTATAAAATATAATCTATTGAATAATCATCACACACAACTGCTGTTTGGCAAACTCCACACGTAAAAGGAACTGCGGGTAGGGTGTTAAGGAAGTGGCATTTTAAAGCGATAAATAATAGTGCTGCGGTGAATATAATAATATACAGTCAAGCAGATTGATTGGTCTTATATAAATATTCACGAATATTTTTGTACCCTGCGCTAGGATTAACCTGCTTGTGTTATGGGTACTGGACAACTTGTAAATTAATAGGAACACCCAGGCCAGTCTATAAACATATTGTTGGATTGATATATTGGAACTTGGAACTGGGTTCGAATCGAACAGGCCCTGATTTTTTTATAGTTGCCAGGGCACATAAAAACATTAGAGTAGGTACTTGAGGACCTCATGGCTATAATTATATGCTAAACTAAATATCTTAATAGGAGACAAATTAATAAAAGTCATAAAATGTAAACATGACTAATGCACATAACAACGTGATAAGAAATGACAGCTATTTAAGACCGTGCAAAAAAAATACTATCAAACAAAATCCATGCCACACAAAAAAATACGAATATAAATAAATAATATAATAACGTCTACAAACTTTAATATTTGTAAAGAACCTGAGTGAAAATTGCTTGTAATATTTTTTTTTGTATTTTTATATTTATTTTCTTGCAGTCTTCTCGCGTATCTTGACTATTCATTTAACACAGGGAGCATGGATCTAGAAAAAGGTATATTTATATAAATGTTTAGTCAAGTAGATAAATAGTTACACACATACATAAAAGGATAGAATAGATTTTAAAATAATTGGAAATTGGTTGTGGTAGACACCCAGACGTATTTTAACTTTAATGGTCATTTACTGACTTATTTTCTGTACAATATAGATCAGATGTATTTCAATGACAGTTGTTGACTTAAACAAAAATAGACTTTAATTCGACGTCATAAATCTTTTGTGGATGTGATGCAGGGTATTAGAACACAGAGGTCTAAACTATACTTTAAAGACTAGTTAGTAGACTGCTGTTGACCATGAAAGTTAAAATATTCAAATAGTTAATGCACATTAAAATACCTAATGGCGTATGAATAATTTGCAGTAGATACGTAGTGATTAATTAATCAGTTATATAAGCGCAGTCAGATGAATACTTAGTTAATTTAATTTTTTTTATTTCAGTCTGTTAAAAATAGGCTAGATGACTGTCGAATTCAATTAACGAAATTTTTCAAAAACAGTGAAATATTCTTTCAGCAAATCATAGATATTAGAAAATTACGTTTTATTTTTGGAATTTCAACTGGAATTATAGGAGCTTCAATAACATTATTAATTCGAGCTGAATTAGGTAACCCAGGTTCCATAATTGATTTATGAGGGTAAATTATAGGTTTGCCCTCATTTCTACTATTTTTGTAAATAAGTGACCAATTACTGATTACAGAAATCTACCCTATTTCTGCGTATTATTCGGTATTTAAAGACGAATCTAAAATAATATACGCGTGATTGCCAGCCGCAAAATAATAAAATAAATGGTCGGACCTTCAAACATTATTTTACAAACTTTACAGATTAAAAATTTCCTAATCTGACAAATGAATAATATATAGTAATGGCTTTTTATTAACATGTTTTAATACTTTTTGATCTTGTTTCTGTCAAGTGCTGTTTTAAGACCCAACCGCATGAGCTGGTATACTATAGAAAAATTTATAAAAGTAAATGATAAAACTAACAAGTACCTTCCATTTCCAAAGCTATGGGAATGGGACCTTTGGCAGCGTTGAAAATAAAAATACATATAAGCAATACAGCATAGATGAATGGTACGCCCAAAATTGACTCTTAATGAAATGGGATAAGATTTATTTTTGCGTGACACTGACAAAACACAGGCGCTCTAGCAAACTGTTCGAGTTTAGCTATCGAGGAAAGGGTTGTTCATTTTTGGGCGTGTATTTAAAGATTATCTGCGTATAAAATGCATAGGTAGTATATGTGGTTTGATATTGTCAGAAACATAATAATATTATTATATTTAATTTTAGTTATTTATTCCTTATGTCTATATCTTAAAGGCAAATTTTGAATGGAAAAGTCTCCATTCAAAATGTTTATGTTTTTCTCCCAGAATTATTCAAAAAGTTACTTCAAAATACCACTCGAAGCGGCACGGCCAAATAGCATTACAAAAAGATCTTCTTTTTGAACTTTTACACAACTTATGGCAGTGTTAAACTAGTGCTGTCTTTATGGTTCTGACAAAAGATTCTAGATGAAAGTTCCGTATGACAGAAAAGCTGTTAGATTTCGTAATATCTACTTCTAAAATGGAAAAATAGAATTAAATACGAGTTATATTGCTATGATACATAAATCAGATACAGTCAGTCAACTTCAGAGAAATTATAGACAGTAGATCTATAAATGAAGAATGTTTTGTTCTAAGTGTTTATAATTAAAGTTCCATTATGCATAGCGACTTTTGTTGCTGACCGTACTACTGATATGTTGTGGTGTTAGGGCAGTATTTTATGAAATCAATATTACGTAGCGTGATATTTTTTTATAAATAAACTGCTACCTATTTAGAAAAGAAATATATCGTAAAAATGTAGTGTAATTAAATTTTAAAATTTTTATACCTTTTGATAAAATAAAAAACAGGAAGCTCCTTTGGGCTCAGTTTTTCAATTTTATTAAATTCACATCCTCATAACTTATACTGTCCTTTTTATGTCCTCGAAAACTAACGACTTGTAAAGAGTGTAAGTGAATTTCTACTAAAATGGTAGAAAAATTTAATACCAAATTCTATTTTGTTACAGATAGTAAATTTATTTGATGGTGTATTTTATTTGTGTGTTATGTTATGACTAGACTAAAGGGACAGCATATAGTTTGACTTAAGTGTTTCTTTTCGTATTTTTGGTGTTTCTGTCACTTGCCAGTGGGTATTTGTAAAAATGTGTGGGCTGTGTGCGAAAACTTGGACAGTGTGTTATTTAAAATGTGTAATCGTAGACGAGTATAGTGTCGTGGCTATGTGAGGTAATAAAGGAATATGTAAGTGTGTATGTGTGTCACTCACAGCTCCATATTGTGCACGGTGGACCGCGAGCAGGTGCCGGGCACGCGCACGTGGCAGTGCTTGTGGCACTTGAGCAGGCAGTCCCGGCACTCGTAGCCCTGCTTGCCGAGCCGCCGCGCTATCGTCTTCTCGCACACCTCGCATACAGTGCCCCTAGACAATGAAACATATCATGCAGGCTTTATTTTGTTCTCCTGTAGCAGGACGAAATTCCTACTGGATGCACGCAATGGACGCTCCTGCGGCCAATGCGTCCAATGACCGTGTGATGAGGCGGGAGTTGGCAAAAACCTACTTTCAGAAGTAAACTGCCCTATGTTGCACTACATCGTTTCTGGGTCTGTTCAGCTCTAATTCTTCAAAGATCTTGTTCCTTTTAAATTAAACTAAGGTGGTGTTACACTTTTAAAAGAAAAAAAAAAGCTTTTACAACTATTTAATAACGTTTTTTATGCTTTGAAAATGTACATTCATAGATGGATAGTGTCGTGTTTTCCCTCGGAATAAACCATGAAAATTTAAATAATTTCTTCCTACAAAGAAAAGCGTTCATAAATTTTAGAATAAAACTTAACAATTTGCTGCACTTACCCACTCAAATGTTTAGCAATAAACGTGTGTTCATTGTAAATGTGCAGTTTGACGCCCTTCCGCCGCCACCTTGACCGCTGCGCGATAGTCAGAGGCACTAGATAGTGCTTCTTGATGCCAGCCTCTATGGTCTCCAGGACCAGGGTCGAAGCCTCATGGATGAAGGTTCTCGCTGATGCTGTACTGAATCCGGACACTTCACTAAGAGAGGACCTTTAGGTTTAATGTTTTATCACAGATTTCGATGTACATTTCAAGGTCATGCAAGGATTTTAGAAAATTATTAGCGTTTTTATTAATTTATAAAATATGGTATTCAATGTAAGAAATTTGAAAAATAATGATTATTAATGAATGGTCAGAGGTATAGTAGAATTGAATGAAAGATAATATTATTTTAGACACAAAAAATAAATATCAAAAATAATACATAAGCCAAGTACGATAACAATAAATATCATTATAATAAAGCATTTTCATTCCAGCAAAAGTAAAAAAAAGTTTAGTATGAAAAACCAGTGTTACCAGATTGCAGAGTGCCATTACCCCCAACGCATGTGAATGTTGACAGATGAAAAAAAGATAAAACATCCATTATTAGTATATTTAGATGTTATAATCGTAATTCGAAAGGATTTTTCTATGGCAAGACAGCATTATTTATAGTTAAAAGCGGTGAAGTTAGTAATTAAGTAATTCAATATATAAAAATATACTGTGATGCTTAAAGTCAGTTAGAAATAATGCAGTCTTGCCATGCTACTACACCCAAAGAAATCCTGTTCATTTTCTACCAGATCCCACCAAGAAAATAAAAAAAAATTTCTTTCATTGCTAAAACTATGAATTCTTCTATGGTATAATCTACAATATTTAAGAAAAGTCTTATATCCCCAAGGAATACTAATATTATTTCTACAATGAGTTTCATTCATATAATGAAATATAGCTCACTCAAAATGAGAAATATTTATATAGAGATGAAGAAATATTTATATGAGAAATATTTTTGGGTGTAAGGGGCCCCACCACCACCTAATTTTGGGGGCCCAAGCGACCTCACCTGCACGTGGTGCACCTGCCGAAAAACTAACGAGGCTCCGCGATTTTCAGGTACCCCCATGGTGGCCTAGGCTCCCATGTGGGTGCCAGGTGGTACAAAGTGTTGGTCCGGGGGGGTACCACCGTGCAGCCGTGAAAAGCCCCCCAAGTAACCCAGCCTCGGTTGGGTTGCGTTCGGGGTTCAGCAGCTGCACAGCCGGGCCCGGGGCGATGTTTGATGCAGCAGGGGGGGACCAGTAGGCGCTAAGCGAATTCTAGTGTGGCTGACTGGGGTCGACCTGCCGGCCAGGGAGACCCGTAGAAACGGTTTTACCGCTGGCCGCCCGCGGCATAGTACAGGGGCCCAACTGGGACTAACCACCCTGGGAGGCTGCCCCACCAGGCCGCGCATAATCCCGATGTGGTTCGTCGTGCCGGATGGTGACCGGACCGGGTCCCGGCGACCATACTCGGGGGGGTACGGGGGCCCTTCCGTCCGGCGGGTCGGCCTCAGTCTCACCACACGGTCATAGATGCAGCTAGCCCCTACGCCTTGTCACTCACTGCTGTAGCAAATGTCGCTCCGTCTTCACGTCTTCCCTCCAATTCCCAAATATGGCAGCGCACATAAGAGAAAGTAGTGTCACAGCGGCCGCTGCAACCAATCCCGGAAACGTTCCGTTTGAGGTGGAGTTCGCTAACATCCGCGGACTCCATGCCAACCTCAACGTCGTCCATCACCATCTGGAGACGGCACGGCCAGCTGTGATGTTCCTAACGGAGACGCAAATACTCCGCCCTGCCGATCAGTCGTACCTTAGTTACCCCGGCTATATCATCGAGGAACTATTTCGAGAAAAAGCTGGGGTGTGCGCGTTTGTTAGGGCGGATGTTTGCTGTCGCCGGCTGCGCTGCCTTGAGGACCCTTCCCTCTCCGTCCTTTGGCTGCACGTAGATCACGGCTCCATGAGTCAGATCTACGTGTGTGTCTATCGATCCCACTCAGGGACAGCTGAGATAACAAGGCTGTTTCAGCACCTCAGCGAGGGGGCTGACGACGCGCAGGTGCGGTTCCCGAACGCTGAATTGGTTTTTCTGGGGGACTTCAACGGTCACCACACTGAGTGGCTGGGGTCCCGCGTGACCGATCCAGCGGGACGGGCCGCCCACGCGTTTGCTCTCTCACATGGTCTGACCCAAGTGGTGCGCGGGATTACGCGCATACCGGACAGGTCAGACCATGAACCCTCCCTGCTGGACTTACTGCTGACGAGTTCCCCAGCGCAGTACAGTGTGTCGGTTAGCGCCCCACTGGGTACATCCGACCATTGTGTTGTGCGTGCCAGCCTGCAGGTGTCATCTCCTGCAAGGGCAGTAGAGGTGACGCGGCGACTGTGGCACTACTCGTCAGCAGACTGGGACGGACTACGAGAATACTTTGCAGCCGTCCCGTGGAGTCAGCGCTGCTTTGCAGGGAGGGCTTCTTCGGAAAGCGCCTCTGCGGTTGCTGGTGAGATAGCTTTAGGTATGGAATACTATATTCCATACACTGATGTTGCCAGCATCCGCAAAGCCCGCCCCTGGTTCGGGCGTGAGTGCGCCGTAGCTGTTCAACGAAAACAGACGGCTTACCGCGCCTGGATCAGGGCTCGGGCTGTGCGCGACCCGAATGTGGCCCAACTCAAGGCAGCGTACAACAGAGCCACTAGGTCCAGTAAGAGGGCCTTCAAGAGAGCGGACGCCCAGCGCGTCACGCGGCTTGGTCAGGAGCTCACGTCTCATCCGACGGGCAGCCGTGGATACTGGCAACTGGCCAAAGCCGTGCAGGCCAACTTTTGCAAGCCCTCGCTGCCGCCGCTACGCTATCCTGACGGATCACTGGCTCACAAGGCCCAAGAGAAAGCGGAAATGCTGGCCAATCTCTTTGCGGCTAATTCCCGGGTTGATGACTGTGGCAAGCAACCTCCCACTATCGCCAACTGTGGAACCACGATGCCGGATATTAAAATCCGGCAGTGCGATGTGCGAGCGGTGCTACAGTCACTCGACACGCGGAAAGCCAGTGGTCCTGATGGCATTCCGGCAGTGGTGCTGAAGAATTGTGCAGCTGAATTATCTCCAACGCTAACACGCCTGTACCGCCTTTCCTATTCCTCGGGAGAAGTGCCGGAGGCTTGGAAGGAGGCGAACGTCCAGCCGATCCCCAAGAAAGGGGATCGGTCGGATCCGGCCAACTATCGACCCATAGCCGTAACCACCGTCATCTGCAAGGTGTTCGAGCTAATCATCAACAAACAGCTCATGCGCTATCTGGAGGATCACTCGTTAATTAACGATCGCCAGTATGGCTTTAGGCCGAAACGATCAACGGGTGACCTCCTAGCGTACGTAACGCACACCTGGGGTGAGGCTATGGAGAGGCACGGCGAATCTTTGGCTATTGGCCTAGACATCGCTAAAGCCTTTGATAGGGTATGGCATGCGTCGCTTCTTTCCAAGCTGCCGGCATATGGTTTATCGCCTCAGTTATGCCGCTGGTTGGCCAGCTTCCTGCACGGGCGACGTATGCGGGTCCTCTGTGATGGTCAGGCTTCCTGCTTTTTGCAGGTAAATGCCGGGGTACCACAGGGATCGGTATTGTCCCCAACTCTCTTTCTTCTGCATATCAATGACATGCTGTCCCTTGGGTGCATTCATTGTTATGCGGATGACAGTACTCTGCATGGGAGCTATTCTGGCCGCCCAGCGGAGGGGCGTTGTGACGTGGACGAAAAGAGACGGCAACTCGTGGCGGATCTCGACCGGGACCTGGGTCGCATTGCCCAATGGGGTTCAGACAACCTGGTCGAGTTCAATGCCAGAAAAACACAGGCGTGTGCGTTTACAGCTAAGAAGTCCCCATTCCTACCCCTACCCTCTCTTCAGAACATTACGGTTCCACTAAAGGACAACCTGGAGATTCTAGGTATAGACGTCCGGCGTGAGCTCAATCACAAAAACTACATAGAGAGTTGTATTGGGCTGGCCTCGCGGAAACTCGGAGTCCTAAATAAGGTGAGACGGTACTTCACGCCACATCAGAGATGTTTGCTGTACAAGACGCAGATTCGTCCCTGCATCGAGTACTGTTCTCACCTCTGGGATGACTCCGCGAGGTACTTGTTGGACGCACTTGACGCTATACAGAGACGTGCTGTCCGAATAATTGGTTGTCCTGAGGTGACGGGAGGCCTCGAACCGTTGGCGCAGCGAAGAACCGTAGCGTCCTTGGCTGCCTTCTACCGAATGTATCACGGCGAATGTTCTGAAGAGCTCTTCAATCTGATCCCACCATCACCTTTCCGATCCCGAACAACGCGTGCCGGGCAGAGATGCCACTCATACACAGTGGAGAGAATCTTCGCCAGAACCGAGCGTTTCAAAAGATCGTTCCTCTGTCGAACTATAAAAACTTGGAACGACCTGCCTGCACACGTGTTTCCCTCATCTTACAACCCCGGGTTCTTTAAGAGGAGCGTGAAGAGGCACATCACAGGGCCGCCAACTTGAGGACCGCTGTAAGAAGTGGCCCCCAATCGCAAGATGCGCCACGGCTATCCATCGTGGCGACGTCAATTTGGCGAGCTGAATATAAAAAAAAAAAAAAAAAAAAAAAAAAAAAAAAAAAAAAAAATATAGAATGAAAACGTGACGTTACAATTTGATTTTTAAACGACTTCAAAAAATCATGATGATTTCAGCCAGTTGTGGGGGAAAATTTCTAGAAAATTATATTACAATATTTTCTATTAGATTAAGAGATGATTCTTATATTGAGAGAGCTAAAGATTATGCTAAATAGGTATTATCTGCTTTAGAAATGCTAATTTTGGAATATCTAATTTGTTGAGAAAAATCAATGGATATCTTGTAAAAGTGTCGTTATTGCCGTCGAATGTTCTAACTAGTTAGTGGTTATGCTTATTGTACTTTTTTTGCAATAATACTGTTGACGGACGTGTGAATGTTATGTGTATATCCCATGTAATCACGGTCTGTAGGACGTAGGTACATTACAATCTCACTGAAATAAGCATCACTTGAATCAGCATCGTTGCAACGTATTACATTACTGAGATACAGGAATCTTCCTAGTTAGTAGGCAGCATTTGAGTATTTGTATCTTGCTAGTGAGAAAATAAACTTATTATTATTGATAATATGATGCCGTGTGTGTGTGTGTGTATGTATGTGTGCGAGTGGTGTGCGTGTGTACCTGCGCGAGGTGCGCGACTCGTCCCCGGACTGCGCGGGCGACGCGCCCGCCGAGTACACCGTCCTGTTGGGCAGCGCCAGCGCACTGTCTGGAATGTTCACACGTTCTACTGAACTACCCGTTCACACAAACACTTTTATATATACGGAGTTCTCTAAGTACATTCAGTGCACACAGACTGTTCTTACAGTAGTACAGTAAGTACAGATTGGCTAAAAAAAGAGTAGAGTTATAAAATAATAGGGTTGCAGAGTGTAAAAATGCGGACACTTGTCGGTTTCTTTTTAATTATTCTCGTTCAGAACAAATATTTATGTGACCCGTAAATGTTTGTTTCACAGTTTGGATATTTTCTATTTATGATATGTATGTTTATAGAAATATATTTTTATCTGATGTCTGGATGTTATGGCACAAACTTATATTTATTTAGCTTAACTTGGGCTTAATGGCGTTGCGTTAAAAATATTTTTAAAGGATTTAAATAAGTTAAGCATTTTGACAGTGTACTTTAAAAATGTTATACCTAGGTAGCACACTATTTATTATACTAATCTGTGGTAGTACTCGCGGAGATTAAAACACACATAAACAAATCTGTCAGAATTTGCTTCTTAATAGTACTGTAGATGTGATGTGTAATGTTTTAATACTAACCATGGTTGTTCCTTTCAGCACTGATGCTGCGAATCCGACTCTGATTCTCCGCTTCAGAGTCAGTGAGGTCCAGCGATTGGCCTCGATTACGGGACCGGCCCAGTCTGGAAATGTTTTAGTTAATAACACGTAACAAAAGAACAGAAGCTTAGTTACTGCCTGTTCCATCTTTATTCCTAATAATCCGTGCGCGTCCCCTGGTTACATTCAAAGTGATGGGCTCAGAGTACGCAATATTTTGTATCTTGTTGGTCCAGTTTAATAAATGCTTACTTTCTCTTGATTTTAGCTATATCAGTATGTGGTGCGTTTTAAATGAAGAGCAGACACCAATAAGTTATATTATCAAAAAAGAAAATGACACTATTTCTGCTGTAAGTATGCTATGCAAAAAAAATCTGCAAGTTAAACATTTGGTAGAAATTACAAAATTACCCTTGCAACACTACCATTCGAATTATATCCTCATTCCTGTTGCCAATAAAATAAATTTAGATCCTCATGACCAGTGCTTAGACTATGTTCCAGCAGAACCTTTCTGTACTATTTACAAAACTACCAATACCCTTATTCTACTACTCAGTCCCGGGCTAACGTGAACACATTTAAAATCAAATTATTTTATATGCTAGAAAGGTTGTAGGTTTGTAATATTCAGAAGTACAATATGAGATGCTAATTTTTTTTGAGCTACACCAATCACCATATGGCATGCATTTTTTAAAATAAATAGGTACATACCTTCTCTTAATAGTTCCGAAGAAATCTCTCCGTCGCTTCTGTCGCGGCGCAGGCTCTGGAGCAACGTTTTCATTGCCATGTTGGACGTAATCACCCTGCTGGAAGATTATATCTAGGATATTACATCATACCACGCGCTTTTCTATAGGGAAAAGGGGGGTTGATCCCCCAAACTATAAGCAAGGCTCGCCATTATTTAATATAATTGATAAAAAAAGTCAGAATTCCTGGTAGTTCCGTGGCGATATACACATACAATGCCAAATTGAGATATTTTTAGATTAAGTTAAGAGTAATTAAAAAATTATATTACTTCTAAGTGCTATATTTGTTTAATTAAAGGTGTCCTTAAAATATGCTAATAACATTTTAATTTAAAAAATAAATGCAATTGGATCTGTAAAGAAATAGTCAAAAATATAATCTACCAATGATACTAATACAAATAAAATATGCACAAAAAACAAACTAACAAAAACTTAAATTATTGTTTTAGTAACTAAAAATCACAATGAAATTACTTACCTCGGTATCACCGTTTACTTTGGTGCCATTTTCCTTAATCCTCACAGTTTTGCCGGGCGATTGGTTAGGGCTCGGCGAGACCGGTTTTTCGGCCACAATTTCAATAATTTTAGCAGTTTCTGGTTTCTCTTGAGGCAACACCGCTTCACTTTCTGCCTTTTCCACTTCGATGAATTTCCCCGAGTCAGTTATTTCCACCTTGTTTGGTAGATTTTGGTAGTGTTAGTTTGGCAACACAGCACACGGATTGTTGGTAGTTATTTTTGAAAATCAACTTTCAGTAAACGTAATGTGTAATTTTTAATAATATTAATTTTAAATAATGAACTTTTGTCAAGTAATATGGTACATTTTTAAGAAAGGTATAATAATATCAAAAAATAACCACCAACACATGCTTAGGATGATAAAACAAAATAAAAGAATATTTACAACAGATTTTAAACGCATAATGCAAGAATTTTCCTACCCAAGACAACATCTTGTTAAAACTAAAAACATTTTCAACTAAATTATTCTTTCATAACATGGTAACATTGTTTTGTAACTTCTCTTGTAAATGAAAGCTATTCGTCTCTAAAGGTCAAAATGCCATGCCTATATAATGCGAATACTTGACATTTCACTAAACAATACAAGACAGATTTAAAGGAAACTCACCTTTATAGATTTCTTCGGTTCCTGTTTGTTATACACGCAGACAATGAAAGTAAAAAAAACTCGTGTTAACAATGGGGAAACAACACACTATTTACATGGAGTAGCAATCTCTGTTATTTAATGTGTTTAAGGGAATATTAATCTGTTTATAGAAAAATTAATCGCTGAAGTGTACGCGGATAGCATCCGACAACTTCGATTTCACTAAATTGGATTCTTTGAGCTGAGTTCAAAACTACCTTTTCTCCATAAGACGTCCTCGTTTGAGGACACAAAATTCATGGAAGAAAATTTCGTTTTTATTTTACATCTTCATAGGCTTTTTCTCATATATTGCGCGTTTCCGGTTGAGCGTAAATGTAAATAGTTTAGGTCTATTCTAAGAGAAGTTATTTTAGTTTAATACGACTTTATAGGTACTTATACGACGTAACCTCACGCACACCCATCGTCTACGCGTCTGTGTTTCACTCTCCTAAAGATCGATTTGTGGCGCATTTCGTACCCCACGCTAATTACCATGGCTAGCATTTACGAACTTTCCTGCTCTAACCTATACCAATCTTTAAGGGAAAAGAACGAGCTAGACATATTGACGCATGCGGTATTTCTAAAATAAATATTTATGGAGTACCGCACATTTTGAAAATATACATGGGTCGGGCCGCCATTTTCATTGTTCGCGCTTTACACAACTTTATACGACGTTACACCGTAGTAACTATTATTTAATCTGTGGTTACACTTACAAGTTTTCGCTTTTATACGACATAATATTTAAACATTTCATCCCCTAAACACAATTCAATAACGAGCACAAAAGCAACCTGTATCTAGTCCACTAGAGAGGTTTCAGCGTAGTGAGTCGTATACGACATACGACTTAAATAAGTCGTAGGCCGTATTGGTTATATACGTACCCTCTGTACTGAGTGTATGATGAGGGTGGACTTATTGGCGGCGTTGGCTGGGCTTAGCTCGAGTTCACGAAGCGCTGATTCTGTTAGTTGAGTGTTTTCGTGGCCTGAAAGGAAATAAGACATTTTGTCATCAAGCCCGTACCTACTACGCTTTTCTAAACTAGTGAAAAAAAATATAAACATACTAGATGATGCTTGCGGCTAGCGTCGGGCGTTGTAACTGTTGCCGCTTCCCGTGGGAACGTTTTCCCGGGATGAAATGTAGCCTATGTGTTATTCCAGACTTTAGGCTATTTCTGTACCAAATTTCATCCAAACATCCAAACATCTTCACAAACTTTCACATTTATAATATTAGTAGGAAGTAGGATATATTTATTTCTAAATGCATAGTCCATAATTACACATAGAAAACATCCGAACTTCAAATCAAACATTAGCGGATCCGATTCGGGATTCGAATTAGATACGTCAGTTTTGGTCCTTCAAGCTGGACATTTAAAATGTAGACTATAGTTTTGGTCCTTTCAGCCAGATATCGTACTAATATTATAAATGTAAAAGTTTGTGAAGATGTTTGTTACTCAATTACACTCTAACGGCTGAACGGATTTAGCAGAAATTTGGTATAGGGATAGATTATAGTCTGGAATAACACAATCGGGAAAACTACCACACGGTTAGCGAACAGAATTTGACGTGGATGAAGCTGTGAGCATAGTTTAAAAAGTGTCATAACAGTTTTGGTCCTTCGAGTCGGATATTTGAAGTATAAACTAACAGTTTTGGTCCTTCGAGCCGGATATTTGAAGAATAAACTAACAGTTTTGATCCTTCGAGCCGGATATTTGAAGTATACTCTAACAGTTTTGGTCCTTCGAGCCGGATATTTGAAGTATAAACTAACAGTTTTGGTCCTTAGAGCCTGATATTTGAAGTATACTCTAACAGTTTTGGTCCTTTGAGCCGGATATTTGAAGTATAAACTAACAGTTTTGGTCCTTCGAGCCTGATATTTGAAGTATACTCTAACAGTTTTGGTCCTTCGAGCCGGATATTTGAAGTATAAACTAACAGTTTTGGTCCTTCAAGCCGGATATTTGAAGTATAAACTAACAGTTTTGGTCCTTCAAGCCGGATATTTGAAGTATGAACTAACAGTTCTGGTCCTTCGAGCCGGATATTTGAAGTATAAACTAACAGTTTTGATCCTTCGAGCCGGATATTTGAAGTATAAACTAACAGTTCTGGTCCTTCGAGTCGGATATTTGAAGTATAAACTAACAGTTTTGATCCTTCGAGCCGGATATTTGAAGTATAAACTAACAGTTCTGGTCCTTCGAGCCGGATATTTGAAGTATAAACTAACAGTTTTGATCCTTCGAGCCGGATATTTGAAGTATAAACTAACAGTTTTGATCCTTCGAGCCGGATTTTTGACCTGAACCAAAGATTACAGTATTACATACAGAGAGGCAATTCCCTGCCCCTCACTGAGCTAGCTAAAGCTGCAGCTGTCATTACAGTTGGCGGGTGTCGTGAGGGAACATTTGCTTAGCCTTATTGGTCACACGCACACAGACGACAGAATTGAAAACTAATCATTTGTATGGAGTTTTCGCCCTGTGTTACTTACCATTCTGTTGTTTGAAGATAGTCTTAGTGGTGGTAGTGAGGTGGCCGTGCGGCGACAGAGTGCGGAGGCTCTCCTTGATCTTGACGGGCCGGGAGCCCAGGTCCGGGATGTCGGCGCCTTCGATGAACAGGAACTGGGAGACAGTAAGTTGAGGTAAAACAGGATGACTTCTAGTTAAGGGTACTTCTAGACTTGGTTTAATTAAACTAGCTTCTAAAATGGGTCCAAAACAAAATATCGTTTCCTAAAAAGTCAAGGTTAAGTAAATTGAACACCAAAGTTGTGAGGGATACAAGAAATGCTGTTTAAGCTACAGATGATGTCATCATTATTTTGCTGAAGGATTGCATGGTTTCTGATTGATGTTTGATTATAGTTAGCTCGCGTTAAGTATGTAGTGAGCCATCGTGTTCTTTTGACATAGTCAAATTCTATTGATCAAATAAGCCCAGTGTGACTCAACATTGTTGAGTTACAGCGTGCTTGGATAGTTGTTAAGTAAGTCTAAATGTGGCCGCTGTGGTTATGCGTCTTTTCGCTCAGAACAAGTCACTGAACAAGTCGCTTGGCTCTTATAAATAAAAAAACTTGGGATTGTAAGATGAGGGAAACACGTGTGCGGGCAGGTCGTTCCAGGTTTTTATAGTTCGACAGAGGAACGATCTTTTGAAACGCTCAGTTCTGGCGTAGATTCTCTCCACTGTGTATGAGTGGCATCTCTGCCCAGCACGCGATGTTCAGGATCGGAGAGGAGATGGTGGGATCAGGTTGATACACTCGGTAGAAGGCAGCCAAGGACGCTATGGTTCTTCGCTGCGCTAACTGTTCGAGGCCTCCCGTCACCTCAGGACAACCAATTATTCGGATAGCACGTCTATGCATAGCGTCAAGCGCGTCTAGTAAGTACCTCGCGGAGTCATCCCAAAGGTGAGAACAGTATTCGACGCAGGGACGAATCTGCGTCTTGTACATGTACCTACATATATGGTAGGATCTTATCTAAGTATACAATATTACCTCGACAGTGAGCGTCCCGCTAACGTCGAGCGGCTCCATGGGCCGCGCCTGTAGTGCGATCTGTTGTCGCTGCGAGGGTGCCGCCAGCAGCTCGTCTATACCCACCAGGCCCAGCCCTAGGAACCTGACACACACATACATACAGTTACAATTCGAGTGTTAGTTCATACGTGGTAGAAGTGAAATTTCATAAAATGGTTTTAGTCGAATGCGGGTTTGCGGAATTACAGAATAGCCAAGTTGAAGGTCGTCCGGTTGGACGAGTGTAAGGTTTCGTTGTTTTCGCCTGATTTTTGCTGTGGCATTATCGAATAATGAGCGGGTGGGGAATGTTTATAAAAAGCGGCAACACCATTTTGTGGGGGGTTTTAAACTAAACGTCGGTAGATAGAAACGTAAAAGTATATGGGCAATGGGGAGCATTGTTGGCGGTGGAAAATGAGCGTCATGCGCATAGAAAGGTGGCCACCTCAAACCTGCAATTTGGGTCGCAAGTCCCAGACACTGGTTGCAATGTTCTTCCTTGTGCCACGCGGTGTATAAGGGTTCCTAGTTTTACATAAGTTAAGTGGAAATAAAGAAGAAGTGATGATATCTCTGTGTTCTCCTTCTAAGGTTCTACAAAGGTTACTAGAAAATTTCGACAGTGAGTGTCAGAGTCTACGCCTTTCCATTTAAACACGACGATATAACAAGGAGCTAATATGTGGCACAAAAAGGCATTACTACCCGTTCGCTCTAACTTTGCCGCTGGCGTAGAGGCGTATACCCGAATATTTAATTAGACGAAGTAAATTGACAGTAGCTAATGTTACTTTGTCATAGAAAATACGCAACATTGTACGAAGAAGTGACATTAGTTGCTGTTAATTTACTTCGTCTAATTAAAAATTCGACTTTAGTATGGAGCCGAGCGGCAAAGTTAGAGCGAACGAGCAGTACCTATGTTATGTGGGTGTACCCCTTCGGAGATAGCAAGCGAGACTTTAACGTACCTACTATGTATCTATACTAATATTATAAAGAGGAAAGATTTGTTTTTTTGTTTGTAACGAATAGGCTCCGGAAATACCGGACCGATTTGAACAATTCTTTCACTGTTGGGAAGCTACACTCTCTGCGGTGAACATAGGCTATATTTTATTCCCGTATTCCCATGGGAACGGGAACTACGCGGGTGAAACCGCGTGACGTCCGCTAGTGTTTAATAAAATTAATACGCAAGAACCCATCTCCCTCTCTTGCTCACTAAATCTTATCAGATTACATATTGTAATAAATGTAAATAAACTGCAGTATTGTATCAACCATCAGTGTTCATAATTATCTCCTTGGTAGGTCCTACTCCTTGGTAGGTATACTCCGTTCACAGTTATATTACCTCTGACTGACAGCTGTCAGTTCCTGTGTGTTGGCATAGCAGTAAAGTCCCCCTATGAGTGCCAGTCTACGACATTTTACCGATTATAGTGGAGATTATAACATTCAACCGTTAGCACGAAGAGTTTTGTTTTTCATGTCATAATTTACTTAACTTTACTAAAACAGTGCTCTTATAACTATACGATTGGATTTGAGATTTTTTTTTATGAATATGTGAAAAGAAACATTCACTAACATCACCAACGGAGGTGAAGTGGCTGCTTCCACAACGTTCCACATCTCAATTAATGGTCACACCCGAAAAAAACGATAGCAAAAGAAATAAGTAAGTTTCGACTAAAAATTAGATTACATGGGAAAAACAAAATCTTATTGGGGTAACACAGCAATCAAGATAGGCAACCTAAGTGCTAGAGGTAATATATCTCTGAACGGACTTTATCTATTGCAGCGTGATAAGGTGACTGACCCACCTATCACGTTACATTAGCAACAACGCTCATAAAACTATGACAAATAGTATGAATTTATTGGTCCCGGTTGCCAGCAAAATGGCAGTCTATGAGCGGTTTGAAAAACTTCACAGCAGGCAGTCACAACCTGTCCAAATCAACACGGCACGGCTCATCACCTATGACGTGGGGAAAAAATCTCAAAGGTTAAATATGAGCATATAATATGCCTTTGCCTACCCCATCGGGGATAAAAGGCGTAATCTAAATATTTATAACTCAAAGGTGATTGACTGACTGACATAGTGATCTATCAACGCACAGCCCAAACCACTGGACGGATCGGGTTCAAATTTGGTATGCAAGTAGATGTTAAGTCGTAGGCATCCGCTACGAAAGAGTTTTGATAAATTCTACCCCCAAGGGGATAAAATACGGGAAGCGGTAACGGGAACAAATTTTACGCGGGCGAAGCTGCGGGCATCAGCTAGTCATATATATGTATGTATGTATGAAGCGCCTGATCCACTGGGCGAGCCGACGAACCAACGAACCAAGAGACTTATAGTCCGTTGGTTCGTTGGTACGTCGGCTCGCGTATATGATCCACTAGCGGACTAAACAGTCTGCTCCTAACGTTGACGGAGACATGGCGTGCTCCCAAACAGAGTTACTTTGTTATTTAGGAATATTGTTACAACAGGAGAAAGAAAAAAAGAAAAATAAAAGACGCCATAAAGTCTGGGTAAAAAGTTGGTTGCGAGAAAGACAAAGATTGTCACATTTAAATTAATAAATTTATTAATTAAATAAAAATAATAATTATTATTTATTTATTAATAAATTTATTTATTATTTATTTATTTATTTTTTATTTTTGTAATTTTTTATTTATTTATTTATCTTGTAATTTCATAATATCTAAAAGATCATTATATGCTGATGTTTTCATACTTTTATTTTCGTAATCTTTACTCGTATACAGCCACAGGCATTTATGATTTTTAAAACATTGTACAAATGTCGTTAAATTGTAGCGACGAAACGAGCGTAGATCCATTATATATACAATCAAAGCGCGTGCGCTCGCTATAAAATTCGAAAAAAGACTGTCGGCTCGCCGGTTCGACTGATCCACTGGCGGTCTTTATGTCCGCATACTTCGACGCACAACGGACAAAAAGTCCGCGGACTTTCGGTGCTCCACTGGCGAGCAAGACTGTTGGCTCGCTGGCTCGCTTGCTCGCCAGTGGATCAGGCCCTTGAGAGGTGTGTTACCTGTGCGTAGAGGCGCCTCCCCCGGGGGAGGGGGGCCCGGTGCGGTCGTACACTTCGAACAGGAGCTCTGCTGTGGCCGGGGACAGGTCGCTGAGGAGAACACGTTTTATTAGTAACGATATTAAACAGAAATATTATTTTTGAAAAGCAATTAATAGGTATGCTAACTCTATGAATTAAATGTATAAAATACCTTTTTAGGACACTATGAATTAGGATTTTTGTAGGTACTTTTTGAGAAATAAAGAATTTTATTATTCATAAAACAAAAAAAAAAAAACTGATCAAAAATTTTAAATATTTTTTTTTTTACATTTCACACAACGCTATCTGTTCCCAAAGTAAGCTAGGAATAACCTGCTTGTGTTATGGGTATCAGACCACGGATATTAATACTTATATACTTTTAAATATATACATATTATACATAGCAACACCCAGTCTCTTGAGACAAATATTTATGGGTCACACAAATATTTGTCTCCAGTGGGAATCGAACCCACGACCTCCAGCGCCACAGGCGGTATCACTACCGACTGCGCCACAGAGGCAGAGCAAGAATATGAAAAAAAAAGAATTGGTTTCGAGCAGGATTCGAACCTGCATCTTCGGCGAACCATGCAGACGCGTTAACCACTCCACCACCGAGTCCTACTTGGAACCAACCAAATTTTCCACCTTATTATACGTCTTGGGGCGACCGTAGGCGTATAGAATATTATATTGGAACACCTATTAAAGCCTCGCAACTTTGCCCATTTTAACAACAATAGGCTCACCACTCACCACCTATTACGTGGGACATAAAACTGTAAGATGAAATGTGGGCGTATACTATGCGTTTTTCGTCGCGTTACCTAAGAACAATTTATTTTGTTTTCGAGAAAGGTTTCTCGTCGCATTATTGTAGAACAAATTTGATTTTTATTAATATAGTTATTGTGAACCAACCCTAAAAAAACACATGCTGTCGTGGACTTTTTTAGAACTTTTTAAGAGGAACAATATTGTAATACATCATTTTACATAACTTAAACCATTTATGCAGCGCACGCATCGGAAGCTCTCCAAGGAATCATTTTGCCCCCCATTTTTGAAATATTTGTCATTACTGCTCCGCTCCTATTCGTTGTAGCGTGATGCTACATAGCCTATATCCATCTTCGATAAATGAACTATCGCACTGTAAAATAATTTTTGGATTCCAACCAGTAGTTACTGAGATCCTAGGGTTCAAACAAACAAACTGAAACGAAATGATATTTCTACTTACAACAGGAAGTGCTCCTCCCACTGAGGGCTGGTGGTGTCCTTCTTAAAGCCGGTCTGGTTCTTCTGGGGCGGTTCATCCATCTCCACCACGCAGTATGGAGCTATGCATCCAGCTTTACCTTTAAACGGAAATATACACATTTCTTTAGGCACGTTAGGTACTTTTGAGAAGGTAACATTTTTGAACTTGTAACCTACACAACTAGGTAATCTAGGTATATACAGAATTAAATCATTTTAGGGTTCATTTCCCGAAGGTTAAAACTGTGACCCTATTAATTAAACTTTGATCTGTCTGTCTGACTGTTTGTGTGTCTGTAAAGTCTGTCTGTAAAAACCCCTAGGTCAAGTAAACTTTTTATCCAAAATCTAACCCAATCACCTATTAGGTATTTGATCAAAACCTTAGATCTGATTCTGCGACATATCGCTATACGAGTACCACTCTACTACAGTCGATATTTGCATGAATAAGTTAATTGTGTTACCTCCCAAGTCCTTAGCAGCCACGACCTTGACGAGCAGCCTCTTGTCGCCCAGCAGCACGGCGCTCGTGCTGGAGTTGGGCGTCGACGTGTACATTTGACGGTCTTGTAACTGGAAACATCGTTAATCATTTGCACTTTTTTTTATACCACTAAAGTGGCAGACAAGCACACGGCTCACCAGAAGGACTGGTGGTCACCGCAGCCTATGAACGTTTGCAACACCCGGGGTACCACTCTCGCGCTGCCGACCCTGTTATAACCTTCTAAGACCCCTTTTGAAAAACCTCATACTGTAGACGTTTGGGAAAACCGAGGCAGGGAGATCATTCCACAACCTAAGAGTGCGCGGAAGAAAGCCCCTATCGGATCTAGCCGTGCTCGAACACTCCGGACATAGGGTTGAGGATGAACTCCCTGTCTGTGGCTCTTGTTGTGAAAATCTCACAACAACAAACAAACTTAGCCCTAAAGCGCCCCCTCTGACCAGGAGGGTCTGGAAAGGGTCTTGATTTGCCTTTTCTCATCGTGAGCTGACAAACATATTCCTCTGTGTATGGTCTTGTCTCAAACTCCCGACGCGGGTGCGAGTGCACGAAGTCAGAGTAAGTCAGAGGACGCAATGCTGCGGCTTAAATCCCGCAAGAGCACCACTCCCAGACCTACGCCCAGCATGATTCCTGGCTCTCGAAGAAGTTGGCCTCGATTGGGCTCTTAAGTGCATGTCTCGAAAAAGCCACTTTCCGAAAGTATGGAAAACGTGAAACCAGGTCCGGATCCGAAAGGTGGAGTGGTCGGCGGCCTCACCATCCGGATACCGGCTGAAATTGTTGCTCGTCGAGGTGTACTTTGCAGAGTGCCTCGTCTAGCGCCTCCCACGCAAGGGGCTCGATTTGACGGATAACCAGTTTGGTTTCCATCGGGAGTGCTCCACCGTGGAGGTGATGATGCGTGTCAGTGTCCTGACAGGGGTATCAATAGGTGGTGATGGCTGTGTTCCTTAATATCACCAACGCCTTTAATATCTTGCTTATGGAGTTGCGTTAAGGAGGCACTCATTTATCATGGAGTGCCTTCCTACTTCTGTCGGATTGTCGGGAATTATCTCTCCGAGAAGGCCATAACTTACCCGAACAGCTAGCCAGGCCGGCGAGAAGTATCGTGTGGTTTTCTACCAGGATCGGTCTTAGGACCGTTTCTGTGGAATACCGACAACAATTGGGTGCTGCGCGGTCCATTGCTCAGAGGTGTCAGCGTAACGTGCTACACCGACAACACCCTCGTCATGGCACAAGCAGCAACGATAAAGACCACGGCAGGTGTTGCTCAAGTCGTGTGTCGAATACGGCGGATGGGTCTGGAGGCAGCCCTTCAGGAATCGGAGGCTCTGTACTTGCACGGATCAGTGATCCGGTAGTATACGAGTAGGGGGCGTTAGCATCGCATCGGCATCGAGCCCTCGGTGAAGTATCTAGGGTTCATACTCGATAGCCGGTGGAACTTCGGATACAATTTCCGTCCCAATACTGAGGGGAGCCGCAGCTGCACTGTCGGAGTTGTTGACCAACAGAAGGGGACCCAACGCTCCCTGCAGGAGACTGTTGGATCTTGATCGCTTACATTGCCCGCAGAAGGCGATGGCCGTCAGAGCCCCTCGCCAGCCCCTCGCCTAGCTTAATTTGGGCTAGGTTGATGTTATGTGAGAATGTCCACACAATAAAAGCGTCATACCATAGCGTCATAGTGTAGAGGCAGCCTGGACGGCGCAGTCTCCACGTAGCGGCGCAGGCGGGGACACGTGGGGTACTGCGACAGGTTGAACTGCAGGTTGGAGCTGCGGAGCGCGCTCACCACTATGTCACTGAGGATAGAGATAAAAATACATATACATCTGAGAGTTATTGACGTCAAAACTTCTTAGGGCACTTATTTATACTGTTTGAGTGATCGTTTATTTACAGAACACTGAACCACAAATTAGAGATAGTACAGATGGAAACCTACATACTAAATTCGCTGAGGCTACGCACACATAGACATTCATTGACAGACACTACACACATATAGACAACTCATTCACAGACACGAGGTCAGGCGCTCCTCAGCCGACTTTTCGATACTGATTTGTGCGCCACTCGCGCATAAATCAGTGTAGCAGAGGGTAGGTGTGAAAAAAAAGTACATACACGAGTTTTTCATCTGACTGAACTAAGGCTACGAAACCAAAAGCTGTTACACTGTTACAGTAGTACCACGTTTATGAGTTAAGCTGATGTACCTGCGCAGAAGTCTCATATTCGAAACGCGCGAAAAATCTTAACCAATCACAACACTCCGTATAGACGCACCAAACCCTTGTTATTGGTTACCGCCCGCGCGCCATGTTCAATGCACGCAGCATCGCGGTGCAATGAGCTACAATAAGCGAGATAGCATTACTCTCTGGATTTATTGCATTTTCAATCTTAACGTAACGCAATTAAGTCGGTATTTCAACAGTTTTGGCAATCGTAATTAATCGGCGTTAGCGAGCTCTCTTCTGAGCAGGGGAATTATGTCGATGCGACTTATAAACATGGTTCGCCGGTATTCCATTTGAATTTTAGCCAATTCGATTCCTGGGGAAAATATTTAACCTCTTTTTAAATTAAAAAACTCTTGTTAAAGGCGTGGTCATACGTATGTACTCGTACCTCGTACGTGTGTGTCTATCGTTCCCACTCAGGGACAGCTGGGATAACAAGGCTGTTTCAGCACCTCAGCGAGGGGGCTGACGACGCGCAGGTGCGGTTCCCGAACGCTGAATTGGTTTTTCTGGGGGACTTCAACGGTCACCACACTGAGTGGCTGGGGTCCCGCGTGACCGATCCAGCGGAACGGGCCGCCCACGCGTTTGCTCTCTCACATGGTCTGACCCAAGTGGTGCGCGGGATTACGCGCATACCGGACAGGTCAGACCATGAACCCTCCCTGCTGGACTTACTGCTGACGAGTTACCCAGCACAGTACAGTGTGTCGGTTAGCGCCCCACTAGGTACATCCGACCACTGTGTTGTGCGTGCCAGCCTGCAGGTGTCATCTCCTGCAAGGGCAGTAGAGGTGACGCGGCGACTGTGGCACTACTCGTCAGCAGACTGGGACGGACTACGAGAATACTTTGCAGCCGTCCCGTGGAGTCAGCGCTGCTTTGCAGGGAGGGCTTCATCGGAAAGCGCCTCTGCGGTTGCTGGTGAGATAGCTTTAGGTATGGAATACTATATTCCATACACTGATGTTGCCAGCATCCGCAAAGCCCTCCCCTGGTTCGGGCGTGAGTGCGCCGTAGCTGTTCAACAAAAACAGACGGCTTACCGCGCCTGGCTCAGGGCTCGGGCTGTGCGTGACCCGAATGTGGCCCAACTCAAGGCAGCGTACAACAGAGCCACTAGGTCCAGTAAGAGGGCCTTCAAGAGAGCGGACGCCCAGCGCGTCACGCGGCTTGGTCAGGAGCTCACGTCTCATCCGACGGGCAGCCGTGGATACTGGCAACTGGCCAAAGCCGTGCAGGCCAACTTTTGCAAGCCCTCGCTGCCGCCGCTACGCTATCCTGGCGGATCACTGGCTCACAAGGCCCAAGAGAAAGCGGAAATGCTGGCCAATCTCTTTGCGGCTAATTCCCGGGTTGATGACTGTGGCAAGCAACCTCCCACTATCGCCAACTGTGGAACCACGATGCCGGATATTAAAATCCGGCAGTGCGATGTGCGAGCGGTGCTACAGTCACTCGACACGCGGAAAGCCAGTGGTCCTGATGGCATTCCGGCAGTGGTGCTGAAGAATTGTGCAGCTGAATTATCTCCAACGCTAACACGCCTGTATCGCCTTTCCTATTCCTCGGGAGAAGTGCCGGAGGCTTGGAAGGAGGCGAACGTCCAGCCGATCCCCAAGAAAGGGGATCGGTCGGATCCGGCCAACTATCGACCCATAGCCGTAACCACCGTCATCTGCAAGGTGTTCGAGCTAATCATCAACAAACAGCTCATGCGCTATCTGGAGGATCACTCGTTAATTAATGATCGCCAATATGGCTTTAGGCCGAAACGATCAACGGGTGACCTCCTAGCGTACGTAACGCACACCTGGGGTGAGGCTATGGAGAGGCACGGCGAATCTCTGGCTATTGGCCTAGACATCGCTAAAGCCTTTGATAGGGTATGGCATGCGTCGCTTCTTTCCAAGCTGCCGGCATATGGTTTATCGCCTCAGTTATGCCGCTGGTTGGCCAGCTTCCTGCACGGGCGACGTATACGGGTCCTCTGTGATGGTCAGGCTTCCTGCTTTTTGCAGGTAAATGCCGGGGTACCACAGGGATCGGTATTGTCCCCAACTCTCTTTCTTCTGCATATCAATGACATGCTGTCCCTTGGGTGCATTCATTGTTATGCGGATGACAGTACTCTGCAAGGGAGCTATTCTGGCCGCCCAGCGGAGGGGCGTTGTGACGTGGACGAAAAGAGACGGCAACTCGTGGCGGATCTCGACCGGGACCTGGGTCGCATTGCCCAATGGGGCTCAGACAACCTGGTCGAGTTCAATGCCAGAAAAACGCAGGCGTGTGCGTTTACAGCTAAGAAGTCCCCATTCCTACCCCTACCCTCTCTTCAGAACATTACGGTTCCACTAAAGGACAACCTGGAGATTCTCGGTATAGACGTCCGGCGTGAGCTCAATCACAAAAACTACATAGAGAGTTGTATTGGGCTGGCCTCGCGGAAACTCGGAGTCCTAAATAAGGTGAGACGGTACTTCACGCCACATCAGAGATGTTTGCTGTACAAGACGCAGATTCGTCCCTGCGTCGAGTACTGTTCTCACCTCTGGGATGACTCCGCGAGGTACTTGTTGGACGCACTTGACGCTATGCAGAGACGTGCTGTCCAAATAATTGGTTGTCCTGAGGTGACGGGAGGCCTCGAACCGTTGGCGCAGCGAAGAACCGTAGCGTCCTTGGCTGCCTTCTACCGAATGTATCACGGCGAATGTTCTGAAGAGCTCTTCAATCTGATCCCACCATCACCTTTCCGATCCCGAACAACGCGTGCCGGGCAGAGATGCCACTCATACACAGTGGAGAGAATCTTCGCCAGAACCGAGCGTTTCAAAAGATCGTTCCTCTGTCGAACTATAAAAACTTGGAACGACATGCCCGCACACGTGTTTCCCTCATCCTACAACCCCGGGTTCTTTAAGAGGAGCGTGAAGAGGCACATCACAGGGCCGCCAACTTGAGGACCGCTGTAAGAAGTGGCCCCCAATCGCAAGATGCGCCACGGCTATCCATCGTGGCGACGTCAATTTGGCGAGCTGAATATAAAAAAAAAAAAAAAAAAAAAACCTACTCTTTTTGAAGATTATAAAATGAATCTATTAATAAAATTGGCTACCTCTAGAACTTAAAGTATAAAAGCGGTTCTTCTTTACCTGATAGCGTTTTGTAGGTTGTTCTCAGTGGCATTGGGCCTGAGGGCCCCCACGGGCGCCAGGGCCACCTTCACCTCCGGCCACCCATCGCATTTCAGCTCTCCTGTCAGTTTGTCTGTAACGCATACCACGTTCAGGCGCGCGCGGAATCTGAAAATGATAGCACTTGTGTTAGAAGTCATCTATTTTAGTGTGGCTTCTCAGAATATATGGTGAATTGACGACCTTTTAAAGGCTACAAGACCTGGGGGCTCAAGACTCATAGGGTTAGGTTTAGCCAATCTATACTAATATTATAAAGAGGAAAGATTTGTTTTTTGTTTGTTTGTTTGTTTGTTTGTAACGAATAGGCTCCGGAACTACTGGACCGATTTGAAAAATTCTTTCACTGTTGGGAAGCTACACTCTTTGCGGTGAACATAGGCTATATTTTATTCCCGTATTCCCACGGCAACAGGAACTACGCGGGTGAAACCGCGTGACGTCCGCTAGTGATATATAAAAATGTAAACGTATCTATAAACGTTACCAACTCTGAAAAATTGCAACAAAAAAGTCAGGCAATTGCCTTACTTTTCATATACGCTACCATGGATAATTTCATAGAATTTATTTTTTTAAACGTATAAAATATCTGCGATTTTTGAAATCGTGTGTTCGTGCATGACTTGTCTAATTATAATACGTCGTTGGGTTCAAGCTAAATTTGATGAACCGTGATAGCTATATAGTTCAAATTTTCACAGATGTTGATTTCTTTAACCGCTTTAACAACATTATATTTAACTACTAAAAGCAGAAAAATAATCCCATACAACAAACGTTTTTTACTACGGAACCCTACCTATGCGAGAGTCCGAATTGCACTTGTTTGATGTTTAAAGGTAGTAATTATTATTGCTTAGTGTGGATTTGCTTTATATTGTGTTCCATTTGTATTTTTAAGGTTATCAATTTATTATTGGCAATTTGAAAGTCAACTTCAACTTTTGGTTTCTGCCATTTGTGGAGGGGTAATTTGAAAGTGTTTGAAAGTCAATTTCACAGAGAACTAATTTTTTTTACCAAGTTCAATCACGTTTCTATCTTATAAAATAGGTTTCAATAGAAAGGTTCTATAATTTCACATTATTTCTTTTAGGCTCACGAAAGAGTATCTTGGGACTGGGACATCCTTCCGAGGAATTACTCCGGGTACCTGGATAGGTGTGCCCGTGTGGTTTCAGTCAGTTTTAATGCATGGAAATCTTTACAATCAAAGACTTCTATATAAAATGAGGTAGGTAGACATGCCCTACGCACCGATTTTTGAAACCTATAAACTGAGCTAATTAGCAGCGTTGCTCGCACTGTTGTGAGTCAAAACTTCGAAAGTAGGTGCTCGACTTGCAATCGGAGTCCATACGCCTTCTCTTTTACTCTTTTTCTATTCGTATATTGCTATTGTGCGTGGTGACAATTACGTAAAAAATATTTATAAGTGAGTGTAGTCTTATTAATGTGTGTATTTGAGGATTGCTTTTGAAATCTCGTTTGTTAGAGTACGGCGCGTCTACCTCAGTTTATATAGAAGTCTTTGTTTACAATATGTAAAGATTTCCATGCATTAAAACGGCTTTCCAATGAACGAGCCAGGAAATGAATGAATCAAATCCAATGCATTATGGAAGTGAATTTAACGCCTACAGTATAGGGTTCTTCAAAAGGGGTCTTAGAAGGTTCTTGCAGGGTCTCTGGTGTTCCTATGTTCATAGGCTACGGTGACCACAGTCCATCATGTGCGGCCATAACTTTGTCTGCCACCCTAGTACCTAGTATAAAAAACCAGCCAAGTGCGAGTCGGACTCACACACGGAGGGTTCCGTTCCGTACCTTAAAAACCGAAAAAAAAACACATTTGATGTATTGGAGCCCCTTATTACGTACATCCATACACATGGTCACGCCTTTATCCCTGAAGAGATAGGCAGAGACATTATTATATGCCCACATTACACCTTTCTAGAATTTCTCCCACGTAAAAGGTGGTGAGCCGTATTGCCGTGTTGATATGGACAGGCGCAGGTTGTGAATGCCTGCTGTTGAAATTTTGGACCATCCAAGGACTGGTCATTAGTGTAAGTTGCTTTCTACAGTTACCTATCGTTTACAGAACACTGATTCCGCGGGGCCATGAGCGCTTCCTTTACTTACCCTTAATTATTATGTTTGTAATTTTAGTATTACTCTGTTAAAATTAGGATGATAATTTTGACAGCTCCTTAGTAGGGCACCCCATAGTGTCCAATCGTTAATGAATCTATTCGATTATCGATTGCGTAAAATTTTAAATCGATAGTTGCAAAAAAAACGTTTTTACTATTTTAGGTAATTAGGTAAATAAAATTGCATTATTATTGTTTGTATTATACTTAGCTAATCACATTACAAATAAATATTGTAGATACCTACTTATTAACTTTACTTGCATTTAAATGAATATACTTAATTTCGATTTATTCGAATTATTTGTCTATGATCGATTCTGCGGTATTGTTGGAAGACGCTTCACTACGATAAGTGGGCGGTACTCGTCTATGTGCTATGATAATTTTTTTGCAGTATACTTGACATAAACAAATCCGATACTTCATAGGCGTGAGCTGTCAAAATTATCAACCTAATTTTAACAGAGTTAGGGCGAGGCCGCACTTGCGGTTATCGCGGCGGTTTCTAACCTCAAAATGTCAAAACATTGACTTGATTTCATTGATTTTGACAGTTTGATGACATTTTGAGGTTAGAAACCGCCGCGGAAAAACGCAAATGCGGCCTCGCACTTATAGTTGTTATAGCGGTATCAGAAATACATTATCTGTGAAAAATTTCAGCTCTCTAGCCATAGCTATCACGGTTCCTGGAGATACTAGAGAGCTTCTTTCTTCTTTCTGAGATTCTAGAGCGAGGAACCGTGATAGCTAGAGAGCTATCACGGTTCCTTAGATACAACCTCATGACACACAGACAGACAGATGGACAGCGAAGTCTCATGAATAGGGTCCCGCTTTTATACTTTTGGTACGGAACCCTAAAAAGATTCTGATAAAGTCTTACTTTTTTTTTATTTGTTTATTTTTACATAGTTTTCCGTATTGATAAAATGACTGGGTACTCCAATTTATCAATCAGTTCATTTGACAACTTTTATCATCATTCATCAGTTTCAGTCAAATCAGTATTGCCTCTTGAGATAATCTTTGAGAAGTTTTAAGACGAGATAAATTAATCATGTCTGTATCTGGTTTTTTTACGTGAAATCCGTTTTTTTACATGAGGCAAATCCTACATGGATGCTATGCCGGACTCTTACCGACCAAAAAACCACACGTATCCTACCTAACAGCCTACGGTTGGGAGCCCCTAGTAAGCCCTCGGAAGGATATGGGGTATCCTTCCGAGAGCTTACCAATGTAATGGAGCTAATACCTAGGTTACCTTCACAGTACATTCTTTTATTTTCCTAGATCTCTAAGGCACCTTACCAAACAAGAAAGCCGTGAGATCGTTCTCACCAGACTGTTAATGTGAAAGTTCAATCCGATTGACGTTGTCATTTTTGTTTTCTTTCAAACTTTTAACAGATAATCCACGTGACCTTGTGACGTAGTTTAATGCAACAGAGTGTAGTGTCACAGACTACAGACAAAGTCTTGACGTAAGCCCCTCTCTGCACTCTATTTTATAGAGAGGGGCTAAAATGGAACTACTCCCTCTCGTACTGCAATCTCTATGACCAGAGCCAAAACATTTAATTTTTTGTCCCATCAGGCCTTTATCTTGGTTTAACCACATACTATTGCTATTATCAACTGCAGCTTATTAATGGAAAGACCACAAACGGTGTATACATCTCAGATAGTCATCGTTTGACACTAAGTCAGTGGCGGATACAGAAAAATCTCAAGGGGGGGCGCAAAAGATATTTTGAGTTTTGAGCTACTTTACTATTAGCGCAATAAAAAAGTAGGTATTCAAGTCACATGTGAAGCTTATATGAAAATTTTATTTGAAATGGTATAATGGTAAAACAGTAAAAATACAATGTTCAAGTTTAGGGGACCTAACGAAAAACACGTCTTATGGGGGCCTTCCATGGATTCACCGTGTGGGCACCGCGTCTGCCAGGTCCATAGCGTGGTACATAGGGAAATACTGTGAGGGGGTCTGGGACTTGCGACCCATTTGAGTAGGTTTAGGGTGGCCACCTTTCTGTACGCATTAAACGTTCACAATGTTCCCTGCCTAAACAGATTTGATAAGATCCTAACAATGTCGCTTTGGATATTCGTTTTAATAAAGAGTTTACTGAAGCTCTTGATAATCCTAGGTCTTTATTTAGCTGGTATTCCCCTTGCTCCTACTTCTACGTTTCATTATAACGTAAGAGTTGACTGCTCTAGGTGCTAGATGACGCTGTAACTTTTAACGCCAATAAGTCTTTCACGGCCACACAGCCAGAGAGTCTATCAAGCAGCCAATGTAGGAAGCATTGGCTGCTTGATAGCGCTGGTGTCCTCAGTACGTAAACTGACCATTTATTTTTTAACTCAAAACAGGACATAAGTTTTTATAAATATCCCAGTTATAAGCTTAATGAAAAGCTTTAGGGGTTGGTTCGGGTTTCACCCCGTTTATGGAGGGGTGAGGCGTGCTTCAAACTCTCTCATCACGCTGCCGTCTTTGGCCTGGTTCTGTAAAGGACGGCGAGCAGCCCTCCCGCCGCGCCGTCCTCAGGCCGCCGGTCTTGGAGGCCGATAGTCTTGGGCGAAGACAAGTCTGCGGCGCCTCCGGAACTCGGGTAGGAGAGTACTCTCCCGTTCCCTCCTCGCTGCCTGTTTCACGAGCATTACCAGCTCGCTGAAAAAGGTAGCGACGATCGGCCCCCTTACTCCCGTCGAAGATCATGGCTCGGACCACAGTTTCCAGCACGAAAATTTCTATGTCCAGACCGGTTGTGCTGTTAAGGACATGGCGCTGTTGCGCCCACGCTTAGCACTCCACAATTGTGTGGAGCGCTGTGCTCTTGCTGCGTTCCTTGCAGTGGTGGCCTTCGGTAAGTATCTGAGGCGAATACACCGAGAGACACACACTTGAGTGCCGCCTTGGTTTCGCTCCAGCCACTCGTCCATGACGGTCTGATCGCCCCGGTTGGGCCTTTTTCCCATCTTAGTTGCTCAAGTCGCACCTTCCAAATCTCCATGATATCCTGTTTTCCTCCATGATTAAAAATAGTATTTTAATGACTGGTACATTTTTAAAACCTCTCCAAGGCACGCATAAATACAAGTCACCTTGTTGTACTATAGCCGAGCATTTAGCAATGTTCTATTTCAGCTTCAGCGCTAAACTCCTTTAGATTTTCAACTCAAACCGTGTAAATATAAAATGAAGAATATATTTTTACCACAATACATTCGTAATCTAAAGGTAGACCACCTACAGCAGATTTTATTACATTGTGAATCAAATGACGCAGCGATCTACGAAACGAGCTATGTTTGGAGTATCTTTGAGGGATACTCCGAAATGAGGTTATCCGGCAGAGAACCAAAGTTGTCGACAATAAGCACACCAAAGTGGCAGTGGGCTGGTCACGTCTGCAGGAGACTGACGGCCAATGGAGAAAACGGGTTCGAGAATGAAGACCGCGACTCAGTAAACGTAGTGTAGAACGCCGACCCGCCATGCCAGATGGACCGACGACTTGGAAAAGGTCGCAGGCTGGGACTGGATGCGGAAGGCGCAGGACCGTGTATTGTGGCGTTAATTGGGAGAGGTCTGAGTCCAACAGTAGACTGCCATAGGCTGATTTGATTGATTGAATCAAATGGGCACCACATCCAATAACGTTCAATGGTTTTTTCAGAGATGATTGTAACTTTGCTAATACATTATAGTTCCTCTCCTCACCTATCTACCTAAACCCCCAAAACTTAATTAAATAATCGACAATGATGATATCTGAGGTTTCACCAGAATACCTTGTTTTTGTTGTCGCGGTGAATACAGTTGGGAACCGTCATTACAGCCACGAGGGCAGCACGAACGGCGTGCGGGGCACCCGGTCCCGGACAGGGACCGTCCTACTCACTGAACTCTGCAGTGTTCCTTCCTCCTCCTGAATTCTCTGCAAAGATTATTCACGTCGCGCGTCAATTTGGCCGGGGGCACCCTGCAAGTTCGTGGCTTCTCCGGGGAGCAAGGTGGGTGACACCCCCGGAGCTCTCTAAGGAGCTGACAAAAAAACCAAGCCCGCATGATACCACTCTCAAACGCTTCTCTGCTTGAAGAAAAGGCAGAAAGCTACCGAGCGGGTAGGCACTAAAGGCATCTCCAGAACACGGGGATGTGCCTTTCGTCAGATGATCTTATCTTGTAGGTCTAACATTTTTTTCTTTTATACCTTCTGTCTATGGATTCCCCGACCACGCGTGTCTTGCGAACTTCGGTTCGTCGTACATCGTGTGTGTACTGTGTATCCTGCTCTAACTAATGTTAGAGCAGGATACACAGTACCACTGATCTGTATTATTTACCACACAGATCAGTGCACAGTACACACGATCGCGTCGTACAAGCTGTCCGCTTAAGATTGTTATGCTTCCTCTACATTACTCGCGAAGTTGAACAAAGTTCGTCGGCGAAGTCGCCCGTGGCAAAGAAAAATTTTGACGAAGTGCCCCTTTACACTATCGAATTCGTCCAACTTCGCGAGTAATGTAGATGAAGCATTATAGTTAAAGAACAAAATTAACGAACGACACGTGCGTGCGGAACCCAAGGGGGGGGGCGCGCGCCTCCCGCGCCCCTACCCTGTATCCGCCACTGCACTAAGTATCTATACTAATAATAAAAAGAGGAAAGATTTGATTGTTTGTTTGCATCGAATAGGCACCGAAACTACTGGACCGATTTGAAAAATTCTTCCACTGTTGGGAAGCTACACTCTTTGCAGGGAATCATCAGCTAGTATTTTATAAGGCTACCACACTACGGAGTTTGGGGGCAAGAAGAATTTTAACAGCCTTTTTTGAAAGACATCGCCATGTTGCTTTACCTAAGTGTTTTGTATCGGGTGGAAATTCCATGGATCTTATGCCGTATTGCGTTATCGTACTGACTAAAACCACACGGTTCCTGCCTATCCGTCGAGCGCTGAAAACCCCGGGAACTCCTCGGAAGGATGTGTCAGGGTCCTCGGCCGACTTTGGCTACCACCGCGGCCTCAGTCATACTGCCTATTGTCTAGAATAAATAAATCAATCAAACAAGCCTGTCTCCCAAATTACGCCACAATGTGCTTCCCTCACGCACTTCAGGCAGACAACATAAAGCTGAGAGACGGCCTTTGTTCTACATTATCTTTAATTTCTACAGCTTGGCAAAAAAGAGAAGAAAATAATGGAGGAGCCACTGTGCTGTTCATATGGCAACCCGTTAAAAAGAACCACCAATCAGTATCCAGTTGTCAACAACCGTCAATAAAACCCGCCAATCAAATTGTATAACGTCATTGACTGACAGACATATGGGACGTGGATTGACAGTTTTTTGACAATGTAGCCAGCCTGCAAAATATTAGTTCAGTTTCTAGACTTTTTTGCCAAGCTGCAAATATTGTCTTCTGTATTTTTAACACTGATCTGTATTATTACCAATTTTTAAGCTTTTCTTTTTAACCCCCGACAGAAACCCGGACGGGGTGTTGTAAGTTTAGTTTGCATCGTAGCTCCCAAACGGGTAAACCGATTTTGATTCTGTTTCTTTTGTTTGAAAGATGGGTTAGGGGAGAGTGTTCTTAGCTATGTTTTATAAAAATCGGTTAAGCCATTTCAAAGATATGAGGGGTGAAAGTGGTGATGTAAAATTGAATGTGTTCAAATATACCCGTGTTGGGTATCAAAGGAAAGGTCATAACTTATTTATTTATTTACTTCCTTATTTTATTTTTAAGATTGTTAATTAATGTAGAATAAAGCTTTTTCTTTCTTTTTTACGCATTCAGGCACTCCCTGCAAGTGTCTCAGGTCATCGGTTCATCTGAATAAGAAAAGAATGTTCATAAAATAGTAACTGGATTCGAACCTGTTCACGTTCACTCTGTAGTGCGATACTTCCACCTTCTCGCCTCTTTGGCTGAAGGCTTTAAGCTGGAAGGCAGGCGTGGCGTCGCAGTCACATGTAATTGTCTGAAAAAGAAACAAACTTCACATTAATGTACAGTTTCGTAAGATATCGATTTATATGGTCAAAAAGGTCCAGGGTCCTCAGGACGGTGAGGGGGCTGATCACCATCCTTACAGAAGCAGGCCCTAGACGACAGCGTGACGTGAGGAATTGACGCACGCCCCCCAAATACGCGGGATAGCACCCGAACCACGCCCTAGACGAGGTCGAAGTGGTAGCCGTAGGTCTGTTGGGAGTCCTGGCGTATCCTTCCGAGGGCTTACCCGGGGCTCCCAACCGTAGGTTGTTAGGTAGGATACATGTGGTTTTTCAGTAGGATTCTATTATAGCATCTACGTAGGATTTTCCTCACGTTAAAAATAATGTTCAAAATGGTGGGGTTGTCTGCTCGCCATCTGAAAAGACGAGAGAGTTTCACCAAAAATAAGAGATAGTACAAATGGAAAAATCATGTACCTATGTACTTTTTTCACACTTACCCTCTGCTACACACACTCGTGCACAAATCAGAGTGGCAAGTGCGAGTTTTTGCGTGAGCCTGTCGACATTCACGGCGCGCTAATTCGTATGGAATCGACACCCCGCCACCTAGGTGTAAACGCGGGAACTTGTCTCGATTCCATACAAATCGGCGATAACGCGCTCACCCGTGAATGTCGACAGGCGCACGCTGAAACTCGCACTTGCCTCTTCAGTATCGAAAAAATTGGTTGACACCGCCTGACCTCGTGTCTGTGAATGAGTTGTCTGTGTGCGTAGCCTCAGCGAATTTAGTATGTAGGTTTCCATCTGTACTATCTCTAATTTGTGGTTTCACGCTCGCCTCACGCCCGAAGAATCGGGATTACTTCCGAATCAACCCCAACAGACGTGGGTAGTACCCGAACCACCATTTTCACGTGTGGAAATCCGTCATGAATGCAATGCCGGCGGACAAAGCCCATGTCCCAAGATTCCTGACAGACATTGGCTACCATATTGACCTTAACTTTTTTTATATATTTAGCTCGCTAAATTGACGTCGCCACCAGCCCGATGGTAAGCCGTGGCGCATCTAGCGATTGGGGGCCACTTCTGACAGTGGTCCTCAAATTGGCGGCCCTGTGATGTGCCTCTTCACGCTCCTCTTGAAGAACCCGGAATTGTAAGATGAGGGAAACACGTGTGTGGGCGGGCAGGTCGTTCCATGTTTTTATAGTTCTACAGAGGAACGACCTTTAACTATGGGGTCCGGGTACTTTCCCGCGTCTTAGGGGTTGTTGGGGTATTATATCGCTTATTGGTGGACCCTTAGGTGAAACCGCGGGGGTAGACAAAATCTGTTGGGACTCCTGTGTCATCCTTCCGATGGGATGGGCTCCCGGACATAGGGAGTGGTAGGGCACGTATGGTTTTAGTCGGTAGGAAGTAGGAGTCCAGCATAGCATGTATGAGGATTTCAAAACTTAAAAACCGGCCAAGTGCGAGTCAGAATTGCGCACAGAGGGTTCCGTGCCAGAAAACGGAATAAAATCACGTCTGATTTTAGTATTGCACTCTAGATATCACTGTTCCTGAGATACAGCCTCGTGACGGACAGATATACAGACAAACGTACAGCGAAGTCTCATGAATAGGGTCCGGTATTTTATAAACCCTTTAGGTAGGGAACTCGAGAAAGAAAAGAATCTCACTAATATTATAAAGGCGAAAGTTTGTGAGTGTGGATGTTTGTTACTCTTTCACGCTCTAACGGCTGAACGGATCTGGCTGAAACTTTGCACTGGGATAGATTATGGTCTGGAATAACACATAGGCCACTATTTATCGCGGGAATTTATTTCCCACGGGAAGCTGGAACTGAAACAAATTATACGCGGGCGAAGCTGCGGGCATCAGCTAGTCTTCTATATTATAGTGTCGTTCTAAGCAAAATATCCAGTTCTAAAGTTTACATGAATCGTTGACAAAGTTAGAGAATATATTTTATAACATGACCTATTACTATATATTATCTCCAAACAATGTAATACAAATCGATAGGTCACACATAAATGGCTATTCACTTTTACCCACGCGTTTTGTTTTGTTTCGAATATGAATCACTATTTGAAGACAAGTTCATGTGGGGATATAGCTCAGTGGCAGAGCAATCGACTGCAGATCGATAGGTCCCCGGTTCAAATCCGGGTGTCCCCTAACCTTATACTTTTTTTTTTGGATAGCTCACGTTTTTACCTTGAAGCATACTAAGCAACCCAGCCGTCCTCAGACCCCTTCTTCAAGGCCAGGCGAAAAATGACGGTCAACCTTCTGAATGGAACCCAATGAATATTATTACAAATACACTCGAGAGCAATGAATCCGGGTCACTTAAAGAATCCTAAAAATCTCGGAAACTAAAAATGCTAGGTTAATGCAATAAATTGTATTTAATAGACAATGTAATACTCCTTAAATGAAGGTATTAAAACTTCTTAGTTATTGTAAAGTTATATCATAAAAAAATCAAATTTGAAAAAGGGCCACTTTCGAAGATGGAACTACGAAATTACAGCATTTGGTGTTGCTTTTGTTTGTAATCTGTCATTTATGTGGGTACATAAACCATGTTGATAGTGCTCTATATTCATTAATCAAGCTGAAATTATGTCGCTTACGCCTGAAGAATGCACCAGAATACTTACAATGCTGGAAACCGGCCGGAGTCAGTGCGATACAGCCAGGACTGTCGGTGTGTCGCTGTCAACAGTACAAAGAGTTCTCCGACGTTACGAAGAAACTGGTTCTAATCTACGCAGACCAGGAACGGGCAGAACCAGGTGTACCACAGCACGAGAAGACCGATACTTGGTGAACACCATGCTTCGAAATCGCTTTCTCACAGGAACTGAACTCACCAATCAGTTTCGACGCCTCGGAGGAAGTAACCCAAGTGCATGGACAGTAAGACGTCGGCTTGCTGAATCTAACTTAAAACCCCTTAGACCTGCAAACGGCCCTAAACTGGAGCGTGGGCATCGTATTTCGAGACTAAGGTATGCCCAGAGCCACGTAAATTGGAGTATTGAAGATTGGTCAAAAGTTATGTTCTCCGACGAATCAAAATTTATGCTCTACAAGCACGATGGAAGACACAGAGTGTATCGAAGACCAGGGGAAAGATTCAAGCAAGCATGCATCGAAGAAAAAGTAGCCTACGGTGGTGGGTCTGTACTTGTGTGGGCCGGAATTTCTTCTGAAAGTCGCACAGAGCTGGTGATCATAGAAAACGGCTCTTTAACTAGCGTAAGATATGTGGAAGAAATCCTCAATGATCACGTTGGTCCATTTATGGTCAATTTAGGTGAGGATGCTATATTTATGCATGACAATGCCCGACCTCATACAGGTAGGATTGTGAATGACTACCTTCAAGAGATGAACATTACTCGTATGGAGTGGCCAGCGCGCAGCCCGGATATCAACCCGATCGAGCATGCTTGGGACGAGCTAGGCAGATGCGTAAAACAACGAAACCCTCCCCCAATCACGCTTCGTGAGCTCAAAATTGCTCTCACAGAGGAATGGGAGAATATTCCCCAAAATCGTATAAGGAACTTGGTGTACAGCATGCCAAACCGCGTAAACGCAGTAATGGAAGCACGAGGAGGCAATACGAAGTATTAAAATTCAAGAAAATCGTAATAAAGTTCAAAAATTTCATGTTTCCTATTTTTGTTTTAAGGAGAGATCAGCAGTTTTTTCTTTATGTAATTTTGTGTTAATAAAATGTATGGTGACTCATATTTTTTTTACTTTCATTTAAGGAGTATTACATTGTCTATTAAATACAATTTATTGCATTAACCTATCATTTTTAGTTTCCGAGATTTTTAACATTCTTTAAGTGACCCGGATTCATTGCTCTCGAGTGTATAAAGGCGAAAATTTGTGGGTGTGGATGTTTCTTACTCTTTCTTACTCTTTTACGCTCAAACGGCTGAACGGATCGGACTGAAATTTGGTACAGAGATACATTATAGTCTGGAATAATACATAGGGTACATTTTATCCCGGGAATAAGTTCCCACGGGAAGCGGGAACGGTAACAAAAGTTAATAAAACTTTATGCGGGCGAAGCTGCGGGCTTCAGCTAGTAATATTATAAAAGCGAAAGTACGAGTAGGCTCTTGTCTAGACAGACAACGCTGTTGGGAGTCCTGCGACATCCTTCCGAGGGCTTACCCGGGCTCCCAACCATGTTGGGCGTTACGTGAGGTTTTTTAGTCAGTAGGAGTCATGACGGATTTTTCCTCACGTTAAAAAAAAAAGAGAGACAACGCTTGCACGTCTAAACCGCTCGATTTAGACGTTTGGTATAGGTACTTAAAGATGGGAGTCCTGGGACATCCTTCCGAGGGCACACTTGTAGGGCAACTTGGGGTTTTAGTCGGTAGGAGTTCGGCATAGCATCCATGTAGGATTTCCACACGTAAAAATCCCGCAAACAGCTAGTTCAGAATAATTGGGCTTTTTAATGGGTAATAACAAATCTTAGTTTAGTTAGCTGTTCTAACCAGAGCGCATTGGACTGCAACAGTCCGTTCTACGCCCGGAACAATTCAATCCAATTTATCTGCGGATGTTATGATTGCGTCAAACGGATTGCATTCAATCTTTTACAATGATAGACGGGATGTTTTGTCTTTTACAAATGTTTATAAACAAACAGCATCTAAGTACCATCTACTTTTATTATTGTTTACTACTAATCTGAAAGTTTGTGATTATGTTTGGATATTTCGATGTTTGTTATTCAATCACACTAATTGCTGAACGGAATTGGTTGTAATTTAGTATAGGGATAGATTATAGTCTGGAATAACGAACGATTACGATGTTTTTTTTAACGTGAGGAAAATCCTACATGTCTTGCACGTCCAGACCTGCCATGAGGACCTGGCGCTGTTCAATGTGTGCAGCGCTGTGTCCTTGCTCCCCGCAGTGTTGGCACTCAGTCGTGGTTTCCCGGTGTATTAGCCACAGATACTTACCGAAGCTCCCGTGCCCGGTAAGCATCTGTGACAACCGGTAGAAGAGTGAACCGTGGCACCTGTCCCGCCACTCGTCCATAACCTCACCTTACTTGAAGAACCCGGGATTGTGAGAAAAGGGAATCACGTGTTTCGGCAGAGAAACGATCTTTTGAAACACCAGACGGCATGGCACGGCAGCCTCTCTTTCTTTCTCTCAGTCAAATCTTAGTGCAATTTGCGTTTGCGTGCTACGAAACGCACGTTAGACCGTTGTTGGTCCCGATTTTCAATAACATGACAGTGGTTAAGCCAAGTTAAGCCCTTTAGGCGGTTTGAAAATCTTTAAATGTGGGTTGTCAGTGTCACAACCTGCGCCTGAGTCAGCAGCGTGTGTGTAGCACCTTTGGTGTTGCAAACGTCCTTAGACTAACAACCATCAGATGGGCCGTAAGCTTGTCTTTTATATATATATATATATATATATATATATATATATATATATATTTTGCTCGCCGAATTGACGTCGCCACCAGCCTGATGGAAAGCCGTGGCGCATCTAGCGATTGGGGGCCACTTCTGACAGTGGTCCTCAAGTTGGCGGCCCTGTAATGTGCCTTTTCACGCTCCTCTTGAAGAACCCGGGATTGTAAGATGAGGGAAACACGTGTGCGGGCAGGTCGTTCCATGTTTTTATAATTCGACAGAGGAACGATCTTTTGAAACGCTCAGTTCTGGCGAAGATTCTCTCCACTGTGTATGAGCGGCATCTCTGCCCGGCACGCGTTGTTCAGGATCGGAAAGGAGAGGGTAGGATCAGGTTGAAGAGCTCTTCAGAACATTCGTCGTAATACATTCGATATAAGGCAGCCAAGGACGCTATGGTTCTTCGCTGCGCTAACGGTTCGAGGCCTCCCGTCACCTCATGACAACCAATTATTCGGATGGCACGTCTCTGCATAGCGTCAAGCGCGTCTGCCACCATTCAAATCTTTTTAAAAAGAAAACCAATACTCACAACGTCATCCTTGGAGTCGCACTCACAGAACACGTTGGAGATGGACGGGGGATGGCTGTCCAGAGCGCGCACCAGCTCCACGCCAATGCCTTGCTGGAACGAGAAAGATAAACCTTGGAAATCATGTTAAAAACGGCCAAATTTCGCCAAATGCGAGTTAATATTACCACATTAAGCAAGGAAGGTATCCTTGCGCGTCAGTGTCAAAAAGCCGGCCAAGTGCAAGTCGGACTCGAAGACGGATGGTTGCGTATTAAAAACGGCAATAAAATCACGTTTGTTATTGGGAACGCTATTTGAATTTTGAATATCAGAAATAGAGCAAGAGCCAGCGGCCCCCAGGCATTCGGTAAAGTATAAAAGCTGTAAGTTTCTCAATGTATGTCCCCAACACAGATAAGAACGAACCCCGTCTACGAAACTTGGGTCGCGGTGGCTTTCGCAGGTATCAGATAGTTAAGGTTAGTAAAATTGTGTGTTAAATTTGTTAAAGTATAAAACTCAGTTTTTACATATTTTACTTATAATAATCCTAAAAGTCACCTTGTCGAAAGCCAGACACTTCGTACGGTTGCAACCCTCTGCCAGACACCCTTAAGGTATATTTCATTATTACTATACTTACGGTATAGTATAAAAGCTGCAATTTATATATGTTATTTGGAGAACTATCAAATGATGTTTTCTCAATAGCCAGACAGTTTCAGTAGTTCCTTAAAAAGTTAAAGTCTAATGTAGGTGCGACCGCGAGGGATATTATGTGTCAGCGGGTGCGAGTGAAATACCGCGTTCGGTCCACTGCGACGTTTTATTGCGCATCAGCTGTCATTTATTGTGTATAATGAGAACTATTTTCTAGATTTACTATGAAAATTCATTATGTACAATAACTAAGAATCAACGAATAAATGTTTAGAAAATTCTTTTATAAAATTTTTGTGTTTAGGAATCATTAAATTAACACTCCAATAATATACTTACTTAAATAATTATTTTAATAATAGTTATTGGAATAATATAATTAATCTAATACCTACAATAATTAATGGAAAAATATTTCGAAGATATTCTATGACTCGTGGTCGTCGATATCTTGAGTGTCCTCATCACCGCTGCTCCAATCTGTGGGTTGGTCCTTATCAGTATCCTCTTCTTCGCCAGTTTCTGTTAGTTTCAGTTAGTTTCAGATAACGAGCGTTTCCGTGCTTCTGAAGGCATGATAAGCCGTTGGTCCCGGTTGTCAGTAAAATGATAGTCGTTAAGCCAAATTGAAGGCCTAATGGGCGGCTTAAAAATTTCAACTGTGAGTCGTCACAACCTGCGCCCCGGTCGGCAGCGCGTGTGTAGCTCCTCTGGTGTTGCAAACGTCTATAGGCTACGGTTACCAACCTTCCGGTGGGCCGTAAGCTTGTCTGCCACCTAAGTAGTATAAAAAAAAACCTTGGATCCAGCTCTTCACCCAACTGAATCTGAAACTGGCGAAGAAGACGATATTGATAACGACCAACCCACAGATTGGAGCAGCGGTGATGAGGACACTCAAGATATCGACGACCACGAGTCATAGAATATCTTCGAAATATTTTTCCATTAATTATTGTAGGTTTTAGATTAATTATATTATTCCAATAACTATTATTAAAATAATTATTTAAGTATATTATTGGAGTGTTAATTTAATGATTCCTAAACACAAAAATTGTATAAAAGAATTTTCTAAACATTTATTCGTTGATTCTTAGTTATTGTTCATAGTGAATTTTCATAGTAAATCTAGAAAATAGTTCTCATTATCCTACTTCCTACTAATATTATAAATGTGAAAGTTTGTGAAGATGTTTGGATGTTTGTTACTCAATCACGCTCTAAAGGCTGAACGGATTTGACTGAAATTTGGTACAGAGATAGCTTATAATCTGGAATAACACATAGACTTTTCATCCCGGGAAAATTTTCCCACGGGAAGCGGGAACGGGTAACGATTTTCACGCGGGCGAAGCCGCGCGCCTCATCTAGTACACTATTAATGACAGCTGATGCGCAATAAAACGTCGCAGTGGACCGAACGCGGTATTTCACTCGCACCCGCTGACACATAATATCCCTCGCGCTCGCACCTACATTAGACTTTAACTTTTTAAGGAACTACTGAAACTGTCTGGCTATTGAGAAAACATCATTTGATAGTTCTCCAAATAACATATATAAATTGCAGCTTTTATACTATACCGTAAGTATAGTAATAATGAAATATACTTTAAGGGTGTCTGGCAGAGGGTTGCAACCTTACGAAGTGTCTGGCTTTCGACAAGGTGACTTTTAGGATTATTATAAGTAAAATATGTAAAAACTGAGTTTTATACTTTAACAAATTTAACACACAATTTTACTAACCTTTATTACCTGATACCTGCGAAAGCCACCGCGACCCAAGTTTCATAGACGGGGTTCGTTCTTACCTGTGTTAGGGATATACATTGAGAAACTTACAGCTTTTATACTTTACCGAATGCCTGGGGGCCGCTGGCTCTTAGACCAAAACTATGTTTCCGCTATTCAAAATTTGAATGAATGGTATTAATATAACATTGGATGCCGTCAATGGCAAAGAAGTTAAAGGTTACACGCACACACTTTTTTTTTCAATCAATCAAATCAGCCTGTGGCAGTCCACTTCTGGACGTAGGCCTCTCCCCTCTTCATATTTTTTTTATTTCTAAATATTCTTTTTATAGTGACAACAGAAATACATATTCAGTAAAAATTTTAGCCCTGTAAGCTGTCACAGTTTATAAGATACAGCCTGCAGTGACAGACAGACAGCGGAGTCTCAGAAATAGCGACCCGTTTTTGCCTTTGAGTACGTAACCCTAATTTTTTCACCTGCCGAGAGCCCTGGGCTGCCGAGAGCCCTAGCTGCGAAGAGCCCTGGGTCTGCCGAGAGCCCTGGGACATCCTTCCGAGGGCTTACCCGGGACTCCCGGCCGTAGACAGTTGTAGAGCATCGTGTGGTTTTAGTCGGTAGGAGTCCGGCATAGCATCCATATAGGATTTCCACACGTAAAAAAAAAAATAAAAAAACCCTAATTTTTAAATGAATTATTGTCGAATAGGTCTTTAGTTAGAGTCCTGGGACATCCTTCCGAGGGCTGTTGGGCGTTGCGTGAGGTTTTTTAGTCGGCAGGAGTCCGGCATAGCATCCATTTCCCTCACGTTAAAAAAAGATAAAAGGTCTTTAGCTACGTTCTTTAATCGTTTACGAAAGCAATACTAATTATATTAATACATAACTTGTAAACTTAGATTTATAAAAAGTTCCTAAGCAACTCGATAGATGGTTCTGTGTCGTACCTACTACAAAGATGGCGTTTATTTTATGGTGATAAATTTGTTTCGGTACGGTTCGGTAACTCAGTTGGAAGAGCATTGCCCTGGGTTCATATTCTTCATATCCAGTCTGATGAAACTAGATCTTATTTCTTTTCATTTTATAAAACAAGCTAGCGGACGTCACGTAGTTTAACCCGCGTAGTTCCCGTTCCCGTGGGAATATGGGAATAAAATACAGCCCATGTTATTCAGGGTGAATGTAGCTTTCCAATTGTGAAAGAATTTTTAAAAATAGCACAGTAGTTTTTGAGTTATATTTATTTATTTATTTATTTGGTGTTCCAAAACACAATATAGAATTATAGACATCTAAAAATCTACACAGCTATACATTGATCTGGCTGAAATTTGGTACAGTGATAAATTATTATACTCTGGAATAACAACACATGGTTATCCTGGAAATAAATTCTAATGGTAAGCGGAAATGGAACAAAATTAAACGCGGTCGTGGCCGCGGACGCAAGCTAAATTTATTATCTACTTATTTTATATTTATTCTATTCAGTCAAGATAACAAGGGAAGGACAGTGTATTGGCAGTTTGATCTTGGGACGTCCTTCCGTGGGCTTACCCGGAGCTCCCAGCAGTAGGCTGTGGCAGGGCAGCGTGTGGTTTTAGTCGGTAAGAATCCAACATAGCATCCTTGAGGGATTTCCACACGACAAAAAGGCAGTTACAGCTCGCGCCACATAACTTTGCATCTATGAAGTTCGTTCGCTCGCGCCGCAATTATGCATTACTAGATCCGGTACCCGCTCCCGCTTCCCGTGGGAACATTTTTCCCGGATGAAAGCCAATGTGTTTTTCCAGACTATAAGCTATCTCTATACCAAATTTCAGCCCAATCCGTGCAGCCGTTAGAGTGTGATTAAGTAACAAACATCCAAACATCTAAACATCCAAACATCTTTTTTTAACGTGAGGGAAAATCCTCGTAGGATGCTATGCCGGACTCTTACCGACTAAAAAACCTCACGTAACGCCCAACAGCCTATGGTTGAGAGCCCCGGGTAAGCCCTCAGGAAGGATGTCCCGTGACTCCCAACAGACTTACGGCCGCCAATGCGGCCTCGCCCAGGGGGTGGTTCGGGTGCAATCCCGCGTCTATGGGGGATTTCGGGTGTGACCCCGCTTCTAAGGGGGGGCGTGCGTGAGTGCTCACGTCACGCTGCCGTCATGGGCCTGCTTCTGTAAGGACGGTGAGCGGCCCTCTCACCGTCCTCAGACCCCCGGTCATGGAGGCCGATAGTCCTCGGCGAAGACACGAGCCCCCCTTCGAAATATACTCTTAACTAAAGTGCCAATAATTCATTCTAAAAGTGCCAATAATTGGGTGGTTTACCCTACCTAATAATTTGCTCCATGCTAATAATGCATAATTGCGGCGCGACCGAACGAACTTCACACACGCAAAGTTATTTGGTGCGACTGGCGCGAGCTGTAGAAGATAACCTAATATGGCTTTTTGTTTAATCTAAAAGCCGTATATATGAATATCGTAAACCTACCAATCAAGTTCGCTGTAAATAAACCAATTAACTCAAAGATACGTTTATTTTGCTTCTAAATCTGTATTTATCGGATAGCTGCACAAGAATTTATGTATTGTTTGAACAATGCGTTGCTTTTATAGACAAACATTATAAATTGTTTAAAAAGCAACCATTGTATTTTATTTGTATTGCTTGTTTCAATGTTTTGTTCCATTTATTTTGATAGATAAAATTTATCTAAACTAATCTATACTAATATTATAAAGAGGAAAGATTTGTTTTTTTGTATGTTTATTGGTTTGTAACGAATAGGCTCCGGAATTACTGGACCGATTTGAAAAATTCTTTCACTGTTGGAAAGCTACACTCTTTGCGGTGAACATAGGCTATATTTTATTCCCGTATTCCCACGGGAACGGGAACTACGCGAGTGAAACCGCTTGACGTCCGCTAGTCTAAAATATACAGTTCTGGGACATAAAAAATAAAATAAAATAAAATAAAATAAAAAATAAAATGAAATAAAATAATATTTATTCCCTTTGAAATTAAAAAAAAAAATATTTAGGTTTGTCAAAATTTTTGTGACTCTACCGGGGGTTCGGAAATACTACAGACTGAGAAGAACACCCCAAGAAACTCAGTCTGGTCCCTTCTCTTCTAGTATCTTAGTATCTAATACAGTTTTTTTTTATGTAGAAAGGAGCAATTCGTGTCACTGCCAGGCAGCCTTGTCTTCTAGAAAGTCTTTAATGCTATAATAAGCTTTCTGGCACAATTTAAGTTTTATTAGTTTTTTAAATTTATACATCCTTCCGAGGGCTTCCCCGGGGCTCCCAACCACAGGCTGTTAGGCGTGACGTGAGGTTTTTTAGTCGGTAGGAGTCCGGCATAACATCCATTTTTGTTTAACGTGAGGATTTTCCCTCACGTTAAACAAAAAAAAAAAGTCTAAAATATACATAGAGACGACCATTATCTTTAAAATTATTCTACCAAATATGGGTTAAATGATCGTCTGTCTAAAAAAATGAAAATCAAATCCAATTAGTAGCTGAAGGGAATGCAATACCGGGATACCGGGATCCCGAAATACCGGGATCCCGCAGTATTTTTGCGGGACCAGTCCCGCACGTAAATCGTGCGGGATCCCGCGGGATTAGCGGGATTGTGCAAAGGTAAACGCCATGTGTTATTCTGTAAGCGAAAGCGCACAAACTGATTCGGTTCGAGAAAGTTTTTTGTAATTGTGACGTAATATATAACCTAAAAACGTCCTTATTTGATTTTAGTGATTTAATCAGGGAGATTTGACTTTTCTTGTACTATAAAAGAATTCAATTATCTCGTACATTGCTTGCTGGCTATCTGACATGTAAAGTTAGGAGTCGTTTGGCAGACAAAAATTTTGACATGCTATGTTTTCTGCGCTTCTAATAATTTGCAGTAGCTATTTTATTTGAGCGTTACCGTGCTTCGGATGGCACGTTAAGCCATTGGTCCCGTTTGCCGGTAAAATGGCAGCTAAGTCAAGTTGAAGGCCCGGCTCGTCTCATCTCATACTGTCCTTTTCTCGAAATGTCCTTTCTCATAATACCCTTTTCTCGAAATGTCTTTTTCTCAAAATGTCCTTTTTGCGAAATGTCCTTTTCTCAAAATGTCCTTTTTGCGAAATGTCCTTTTCTCAAAATATCCCTTTCTCCAAATATGTGTTAGGTTATAAAAAAAATAACCACGAAGGCTAATGCGGAAGCTTCGCTCCGGCTGTAGCCTTCTAACCTAACCTATCCAAGTCGAATTGAGCGGGGTTAATCCTGTAGTGCACATATTTTGAGAATGGGAAATTTTGAGAAAAGGACATTAGGTATGAGATGTGACCATAATAACATGCCTCGTCCTGCCTACCCCTTCGGGGGTTAAGGGGGGTGACTATTTTTCAGTTCTAGGTGGATGTATGATACAGAATTCTATTCTTTTCTCCATGACTTTCAGAAATATGCGGGATCCCGCAAATACCGGGATCCCGCGGGACTGAGATTGCTCAGTCCCGCAAATACCGGGATTACAGTCTCGTTGCGGGATTGCATTCCCTAGTAGCTGTTGAATAGGTAACTAGGTATATAATTATGCTCGTTCTGAAACATCCTTTTTTAGCCCCTCTCTATAAAATAGAGTGCAGAGCAGAGGGGCTCATGTCCAGATTTTTTCTGTAGTCTGTGTGTCTGTTGCGTTAAACTACGTAACTAGGTCACGTGGATCATCTGTTCAAAGTTTGAAATAAAACAAAAATGACAACGTCAATCGGATTAAACTTTCACAATAAACGTGTTAGAGAGGGGCCGTCTGGTGAGACCGATCTTACGGCTTCTTGTTCTTGATTTGAGAATTTTGCCAGAATCACGTAAATAAAATTGATCTTCCTTATTATTTGTTTTTAAGTCTTTTTCATTTATAAAAGATTCTTGTGCGCTTTTTCATGACCAAGTTTGGTCAGAGTTTTACGCCAGTAATTTAGGGAAACCTTTACTGGAGCTTTCTGTGAAGTTTTGAAACTAACAAAAAAGTCCCATTTCTCTGCGGTACTTCAATAATTTCCCTACTCTTGTAAATTTTACGTTGTCGAACTTTTTTAACACATTTCATAAATATAATGGAGTGATAACAACGTGTGAACTTCTGTAAGGTGTAGTAAGGGAACTGAAGACCTAATATAGGTCGCGGGAGTCCGAAGGATGTGGGTGGCGGCGTAAGAACGACTCTTGAATTTTTGCCTAGCATTTTTTTTCTATTACAGTAATTAATGGAAAAGGTCGCAGGCTAGGACTGGATGCGTTTGGCGCAGGACCGTGTTTTGTGGCGTAATTTGAAAAAGGTCTACCACCAGCAGTGGACTGCCATAGGCTGATTTTACTGAATAAAAAAAACCTCTGATTCTGAGCCGTTTTAAATGACTAACGGTAATCTATTATATAAAAATAAGTCGTGTTTTCCTTCCTGACGCTATAACTCCAGAACGCACGAACCGATTTCCACGGTTTTGCATTCGTTGGAAAGGTCTCGGGCTCCGTGAGGTTTATAGCAAAGAAAATTCAGGAAAAAAATCAACAGAAAAGCGGGAAAATCATTTTTCACATACAGCGCCATCGCGGGCGAAGCTGCGGGCATCAGCTAGTTTTAAATAAAAAACCAGCCAAGTGCGAGTTGGACTCGCCCATGAAGGGTTCCGTAGCAGCAAGTAACATAATATAAAAGTTCTTGTAGTTCGTTGTAACTTTCATTGATGTTTTAGCACGTTCGCAGTGGTAGTGATTTTTCTAACCGAAAAAGCGGTTTATGACGTATTAAAAAAAACTACCAGCTCTATCTCGTTCAAACAAATTTTCGTTGGTAGTTTTTATGGCAATGTACATCATATATTTTTTTTTTATTTATCATTCTCTTAGTTTAGAAGTTAGATGGGGGGGGGGGGGGACACATTTTTCCACTTTGGAAGTGTCTCTTGCGCTAACTATTCACTTTAGAAAAAAATGATGTTAGAAACCTCCATAGCATTTTTAAAGACCTATCTATAGATACCCCACACGTATGGGTTTGATGAAAAAAAAAATTTAGAGTTTCAGTTCTGAGTATGGGACCCCCAAAATTTATTGCGTTTTTTCTAGTTTTATATAAGAATCTTAATGCGGTTCACAGAATACATCTAGCTACCAAGTTTCAATAGCATAGACCTTATAGTTTTGGAGAAAAGTGGCTGTGACACACGGACGGACAGACAGACGGACAGACAGACATGACGAATCTATAAGGGTTTCGTTTTCGCCATTTGGCTACGAAACCCTAAAATCGGTTGAATTGAGACCTCCTCCTTTTATGAGGTCGCTTAAAAGAGTTTTTATCGTAAAATTAAACTGTCATGGTGGACTGCATGTCGAATGCAAATTAAAACGGTTTTACGTCACCCATAACCGATTAGACAATCCAACAGTGTACAGAATTGTTATGAAACTATTAATGATATTGATGCCATTTTGAATAATATTATATTGTCTTACTTTCGCCACTTCTTGGGTCGGTGGTTCATATCCCTGAATATTTAGTGTACTTAATCGATATTACAATCGATTGTAGGTATTGCGATAGAACGTATGGACTGACTGCCTTTGTTTATTTTTATTGAAAAATATGAAAGCACCCGTACCACCTCCCAGGCGAGGCAGCAGTGGTAGCCGTAGGTCTGTTGGGAGTCAGCCTCGTGATAGACGGAAAACGGAGTCTCAGCAATAGAGTCCCATTTTCCCAAGACTATCGGCCTCCATGACCGGGGGCCTGAGGACGGTGAGGGGCTGCTCACCGTCCTTACAGAAGCAGGCCGATGACGGCAGCGTGACGTGAGGGATTCACGCACGCCCCCCCTAAGAAGCGGGATAACGCCCGAAACACCCCTCAAAGACGCGGGATAGCACCCGAACCCTAATAGGTGAGGCCGCAGTGGTAGCCGTAGGTCTGTTGGGAGTCCTGGAGTGTCCTTCCGAGGGCTTACCCGGGGCTTCCAACCGTAGACTGTTTTGACACGTGAGATTTTTTAGTCGGTAGGAGTCTGGCATAACATCCATGAGAATTTTCCGTCACGTAAAACAAAATAACGGGTCCCATTTTTAGCCTTCGTGTACAGAACCCTACAAAAAATACAGCACAGTAATTTATTATAATATTTGACTGCCTCTGTGGCGCAGTCGGTAGTGATACCGCCTGCGGCGCTGGAGGTCGTGGGTTCGATTCCCACCGGGGACCAATATTTGTGTGACCCATAAATGTCTCAAGAGTCTGGGTGTTTTTATGTATAATATGCATGTATTTAAAAAGTATATACTTAAGTATTAACACAGATTATATAATATATTCTATACAGATGCACGAACTGGAACAAAAATCGGTTACACTCGTAACTCGCTCCACAGACCTGGCCGCCTACCTGTCAGTGTGGGAATCCTCAAATGTAACTAGATGGCGACGATATTTTTAGCAAAATGTTCAACTAGATTTCAAGGTCAAATTTGATTTCGTTTCAACTGTTTTGATAAAGTATTTAGTTATTTCAATCATGGCGCAGTAACTTAATTAGCACAGGCGGGTAAACGGGCGGTACTCGGTGCATGAGAGCCCCAGTTCAAATCCCAGTTTTCACACGATTCTTTTTGTTTTCTTTCTAAGTAATTTTATTTTACTTTTTAAACTTAATTTACTATATTTATAACATTTTACTTTTTATTTTATAATGGACTTTATTTTAAGTACTTCTTTCAGAATCGTTCGTTATTTTTATAAAATCAATAGGTATACATTTTGTTATCAAGATGCTTTGAAAGATATAAGTTCAGTTTATTTTCAGATTACTGTTTATTTAAAAACAAAAATTCAAAGTGGGATGTGGCAGGCCGGTCAAGCCTCAGTGGTTTTCGGCTTGCTATTTTTAGATTGTGAGTATGTATTATATGTTAATAATAAATAAAATAAAAGTTAAATAACGGTCATAAACAAATCAGTAGTTGGGTGCAGCAGTCAGCTAGTCAATTTCATTGTCTGTCGTAATCGTAAGGGTTTTTTTATCCTAGACTACATACATACATACCTATGATCACGCCTTTATCACCGAAGGGGTAGACAGAGGCATATTATATGCCCACATTTCACCTTTTTAGAATTTGTCCCACGTAGGCACGTAATAGGTGGTAAGCCGCATTGCCGTGTTGAAATGGACAGGCGCAGGTTGTGACTGCTTAACGACTGTCATTTTACTGACAACCGGGACCAACGTCTTAACGTGCCTTCCAAAGCACGGAAGCACTCAAATAAATGTCACAAAGTGGTCACATGGATGGTCACCCATCCAAGGACCGGCCATAGTGAAAGTTGCTTACTGCAGTGATCGTTTACAGAACACTGAGTCAGCGGGGCCATGAGCGCTTCTTTTATTTATACTATTTTAGATTTATACTAGACTAGACTAAACTAGACTAGACTAAACTAGACTACAGACTAAAAAACCTCATCTAGGTGCCTAGGGATCTAGGGGAGGGGGGTCGTTTTCTATCCCACTCTTGGGGGGGGGGGTTCAGACTATATCCCGCTTCTTAGGATGGGCGTGCGTGAATCCCTCACGTCACGCTGTCGTCTTGGGCCTGCCTCTGTAAGAACGGTGAGCAGCCCTCTCACCGTCCTCAGGGTCTCCGTCCATAAGGGGGTATAGGGCCCGTATGAGGAGCTAGGTACAGTCTCCTGTAGGGAGCGTTAAGACCTCTGATGTTGGGCATCAACCGCAAGAGTGCGGCAATAGCCCCCCTCAGTTTTGGTTAATCGTAATACTCTTCCAGTTGGACATGATATTTATTTTTGTACCTTTTTATAAGGACGGCGGCTACGATACAAACTGCTGCGATAATAACATAGTGGTAGGAGTAAAACACTTGCATTTCAGTGCTGCCAACTCACTTGCTAGAACTTTTTTATTTTTTTTACATAGACAATCTTCAGATATTGCTTTTTTTATTTATTTTGCAAATAAAAAAAACAATATCTGAAGATTATGAAAGGAAGAAAACTAATTTAATTATTATTGTTAAAAGAAATAATATATAATTCGGCAACAGACCGCTTTTAGAAACTAATCTTTTGTTAGATTAAGTTAACAAAATAAAAAAGTAAGACAAAAAAAAACAAAAAGAAAAAATTTAGAAAGAGTCATTTAACAAGCAGGACTTGAACCGGTGGCCTCAAGCGCCGCGGTAACGAGTATACTCGCTGAGCTAATCTGCTATTAACAAATACTATACTACTTTTTAATATCACGTAGAATTGCCGCATCGCTACCCATGACTAATTTCAGCGCCATCTAATATCTTAACCAAACCCTATCGAGAGATATTTTTTACACAATCTACGTTTATTACTTTATCAATAAGTTTGATGTGCTACTATATCAACCAATAATATGATTTAATGTTTAAAATAATTCGCCATGCAATAAATACATAAATAAGATTATTTAAAATTTTGATTCTAGAATATGAAACTACTAGTGCCATCTCTTGCTACTTTCTGTTTATTAAAGATATGCTGTATGCGTTAATACCCCGTGGTATTAATATCCGTGGTGTGATACCTATAACCAAGCAGGTTATTCCTAGCTTACTTTGGGATCAGATAGCGTTGTGTGAAATGTCCGTGAATATTTATTTATTTATGTATTTATAACCTCAAGTGAAATCCCAACAGACTAAAAACCATATTGATATTCAACAAACTGTAGCGGCAAGGTGAAGGTCAGGATTAGGTCAAAAGGTCGTATCGTTGATATCTCCTATTAGTAATTCATGTTTCATTTCATCGGCTACTCATTAGTAGGTATTTATGTATAAGTAACGGAGGAAACTTTGATTTTATTCATATTTTGCTGTTTATAATTATTGAATTAAAATAGAAGTGATGAATCAGTCTATGTTTACGTGTGAAAATCCCTTATGCCCGCTTTCCACTGCGAGCGAGTCGGACCCATTACGGACTCCGCTATACTCGTAACGATGATTTTCGATACATGTCATGTCCGCTTTGGTGGAAGGACATGTATGAAAATCGTCGTTACGAGTATAGCGGAGTCCGTAATGGGTCCGGATCGCTCGCAGTTGAAGGCGGGCATTATGGTTGTGTATGGTTCGGTATAAAGACATAAAATATTAAACCACTTCGTTAGCTTACACTTACACTCGTATGGCGGTCGGGGATCGAATAGATGATGTTGTGTAGAATATCCAACAATATTTATTTATTTATTTGTCTTGTATGAGTAAGTCACCTATTAATAAATAAGAATAGCTAGCGAAATCCATGTGGGGATAATACATAATAGATATATACACTCGAGAGCAATGAATCCGGGTCACTTAAAGAATCCTAAAAGTCTCGGAAACTAAAAATGCTAGGTTAATGCAATAAATTGTATTTAATAGACAATGTAATACTCCTTAAATGAAGGTATTAAAACTTCTTAGTTATTGTAAAGTTATATCATAAAAAAATCAAATTTGAAAAAGGGCCACTTTCGAAGATGGAACTACGAAATTACAGCATTTGGTGTTGCTTTTGTTTGTAATCTGTCATTTATGTGGGTACATAAACCATGTTGATAGTGCTCTATATTCATTAATCAAGCTGAAATTATGTCGCTTACGCCTGAAGAATGCACCAGAATACTTACAATGCTGGAAACCGGCCGGAGTCAGCGCGATACAGCCAGGACTGTCGGTGTGTCGCTGTCAACAGTACAAAGAGTTCTCCGACGTTACGAAGAAACTGGTTCTAACCTACGCAAACCAGGAACGGGCAGAACCAGGTGTACCACAGCACGAGAAGACCGATACTTGGTGAACACCATGCTTCGAAATCGCTTTCTCACAGGAACTGAACTCACCAATCAGTTTCGACGCCTCGGAGGAAGTAACCCAAGTGCATGGACAGTAAGACGTCGGCTTGCTGAATCTAACTTAAAACCCCTTAGACCTGCAAACGGCCCTAAACTGGAGCGTGGGCATCGTATTTCGAGACTAAGGTATGCCCAGAGCCACGTAAATTGGAGTATTGAAGATTGGTCAAAAGTTATGTTCTCCGACGAATCAAAATTTATGCTCTACAAGCACGTTGGAAGACACAGAGTGTATCGAAGACCAGGGGAAAGATTCAAGCAAGCATGCATCGAAGAAAAAGTAGCCTACGGTGGTGGGTCTGTACTTGTGTGGGCCGGAATTTCTTCTGAAAGTCGCACAGAGCTGGTGATCATAGAAAACGGCTCTTTAACTAGCGTAAGATATGTGGAAGAAATCCTCAATGATTACGTTGGTCCATTTATGGTCAATTTAGGTGAGGATGCTATATTTATGCATGACAATGCCCGACCTCATACAGGTAGGATTGTGAATGACTACCTTCAAGAGATGAACATTACTCGTATGGAGTGGCCAGCGCGCAGCCCGGATATCAACCCGATCGAGCATGCTTGGGACGAGCTAGGCAGATGCGTAAAACAACGAAACCCTCCCCCAATCACGCTTCGTGAGCTCAAAATTGCTCTCACAGAGGAATGGGAGAATATTCCCCAAAATCGTATAAGGAACTTGGTGTACAGCATGCCAAACCGCGTAAACGCAGTAATGGAAGCACGAGGAGGCAATACGAAGTATTAAAATTCAAGAAAATCGTAATAAAGTTCAAAAATTTCATGTTTCCTATTTTTGTTTTAAGGAGAGATCAGCAGTTTTTTCTTTATGTAATTTTGTGTTAATAAAATGTATGGTGACTCATATTTTTTTTACTTTCATTTAAGGAGTATTACATTGTCTATTAAATACAATTTATTGCATTAACCTATCATTTTTAGTTTCCGAGATTTTTAACATTCTTTAAGTGACCCGGATTCATAGTGTATATATCTCAAAGGTGACTGACTGACTGACATAGTGATCTATCAACGCACAGCCCAAACCACTGTACGGATCGGGCTGAAATTTGGCATGCAGGTAGATGTTATAACGTAGGCATTAGGGAATGCAATACCGGGATACCGGGATCCCGAAATACCGGGATCCCGCAGTATTTTTGCGGGACCAGTCCCGCACGTAAATTGTGCGGGATCCCGCGGGATTAGCGGGACTGTGCAAAGGTCAACGTCATGTGTTGTTCTTTAAGCGAAAGCGCGCAAACTGATTCAGTTTGAGTATTTTTTTTGTAATTGTGACGTAATATATAACCTAATAACGTACCTACTTATTTGTTTTTAGTAATTTAATCAGGGAGATTTGACTTTTCTTGTACTATAAACAGTTAGAAAAGTATTCAATTATCTCGTACATTGCTTGCTGGCTATCTGACATGTAAAGTTAGGAGTCGTTTGGCAGACAAGAATTTTGACATGCTATGTTTTTTGCGCACTTTTAAAGTAATGCCAAAACTACCCATTTTATGGGTAAACTTCCGAAAAGCGCATATCGTCGATCAATCTGAAATTTGGTGTAGTGACGTATTTTGACCTTCTAATCACGAATATCATAACGACAATTTGCGCAAACGCCATTTTGAATAAGAGAAACGGAGAAGAACCTCTTTTCGTTCGGTGTGCGCATTCCTAACCGATTTAGACAATTTTTTTAGCTGGAGCGGAGCCATTTTTTTTCATTTGTCGTTTTTTTAATTTATGATTATACGATTTTGTCGAAATATCCCTAGCTAAAAAAAATAGTCTAAATCGGTTAGGAATGCGCGAGCATGCACACCGAACGAAAAGAGCATCTTCAAAATGGCGTTTGCGCCAATTATCGTTATATTATATTATAATATGCATCTGCCTACCCCTTCGGGGATTAGGGCGTGACTATTTTTCAGTTCTAGATGCATGTATGATATAGAATTCTATTCTTTTCTCAATGACTTTCAGAAATATGCGGGATCCCGCAAATACCGGGATCCCGCGGGACTGAGATCTCTCAGTCCCGCAAATACCGGGATTACAATTGTGTTGCGGGATTGCATTCCCTAGTAGGCATCCGTTAAGAAAGGATTTTGATAAATTCTACCCCCAAGGGGATAAAATACGGGAAGCGGGAACGGAAACAAATTTTACGCGGCCGAAGCTGCGGGCATCAGCTAGTAGGTACATAATAGATACCTTTTCTGATATCTGTGATAGATACCCTATGATATCACCGAGGGATAGTGTAGTGTGGCTTTACACCAGATAAAGAATTTGTCAAATCGGAGTCTCTTCAATGCAAACAAATAAACAATCAATTCTTTCCTCTTCATAATTATTAGCATAGAAGTATAGTTTGGGAGTTCCGGGACATTCTTCCGAGGGCTTCCCCGGGGCTCCCAACCACAGGCTGTTGGGCGTGACGTGAGGTTTTTAGTCGGTAGGAGTCCGGCATAACATCCATGAGGATTTTCCCTCACGTTAAACAAAAAAAAGCATAGAAGTATAGATTTAGATACATTATACACTAGTAGATAAGTAAATAAAGACTAAAAAAATAAATAATTTCCGCAAACAAAATAAACCACAAAATAAACACCCGCTTCTCAGTTTATGTACAGAACAATTTCGATATTTTCTGTATCTGCCAAGCGTTACGCAATGGTTTTATTATATTTTTCATTCCTTCTATTCGAAAAGAATCACTTTGCACCACGATAACGGGGCGCAAAATAGCTCTTTTCTGTTAAGAGCTTTTTAGCGGGCGGCAAAGGATTTGAATTTGGAACTTGAAAATTTCATAGAAATCGAATGAATTACTGGCTGGTAAGTGTTGGCTTGGCTGCACAGCGCGGTGTCCTGAGATAACTAAAAAAAAAAAAAACGCCATTTATCTGTTCGTGTTCGTCATTATTAATGTTCTTGTAATCAGTAAACACATTTTATTGTATTCTGCGAATATAATAAGTTTTACGTCAAGTTATGAAAGTGACAATCCATGAACTCCTGGAACAATAACTATAGAAGGTAACTACGTCGTACAAAACTTAGTATACGCTTTTCTCATAGAAAGGGAATGAAAAGTAGAGTATATTACTCGAGGGCAAATTATTTTTCCCCTTGGGCGGTGTACTTTGAATCCCTTACTGCGCTCAGGATTCTACGTTAGAATCCCTCGCTATGCTCGGGATTCTATTCTAGAATCCTTCGCTTCGCTCGTGATTCAAAGTAGCGCCCTCGCCGTAAAAATACTATTTTGCCCCCTTGTTATACAATCTACTATTATGTTAGCCAAGAATGAAGCAAAATATAATAAGGAAAATCCTACCATTTCTAGACAAGGTAATAAAGTTGTAACTACCTACGTATTTGCGTATTAATACTTCTCTTAACTTCCGTATTTTGAGCAGTTTATTCTTAAGCTGGGTACACGGTTAAACCACCGTACCTACCAACTACCAACAGACGTGACCTTTTATCGACGACTAGCGGACGTCACGCAGTTTCACCCGCATAGCTCCCGTTCCCGTGGGAATACGGGAATAAAATATAGGCTATGTTCACTGCAAAGAGTGTAGCTTCCCAACAGTGAAAGAATTTTTCAAATCGGTCTAGTAGTTCCGAAGCCTATTCGATGCAAACAAACAATCAAATCTTTCCTCTTTATAATATTAGTATAGATAAAGATAAAGGTCACAACACTAATTACATCTGCCGTCTATAGGAAACCATCCACAACCTCCGCCTGTCCATTTCAACACCTTGTTGATATGCAGGTTGCGGCTACCTGATACAAATTTCATCCCGTAAGGCCTTCAACTTGGTCTGAAGACAGTTATTACAGGGAACTGAGACCAGCAGTCTGACGGGTCTTCCGGTTCCGAAACATGAAAACCCTCGGAATGAAATTACCACAAAGCAGTCATCCATCTCTGGATCCAGGGGTAAAAGTTTCTTTTTTGCGCTTGGAAGTCCTCATGGATGCTATGCTGGACTTCTACCGACTAAAACCACACGGTGTCTTTCCATTTGCCTACGGTTGGTACTGATAAGCCCTCGAGAGAATAACCCAGGACTCTAGATACAGCCTTACACTCTCACAGAGACGTATGGCTACCGTACGGTGCTTGTGGAGGAAGGGGGGTGAGATGTTCCTCCAACCAAAAAAGGGCGGGCCTAAGTCCAATGGTTGATATTGGACTGTTGATAATATCATTAATCGCCACGAGAACTTTGATACAGCGATGCAGGATTTATAAATTTCTCGTCGTGAGAACTTTGATATCGCGATTCAGCGCGACTTCAACGGATCCTCGCCATGTGGCTGTCTCCGCAGCGCTTAATCCAGTTAGCAGGGTTACGAGATTTTTCAAACGGAAAACAAGAAGAAGAAATTTTCCCCGTTCTGAATAAAACCCCTCATAAACTTCTAACAAATCTTGATAGCTACAATAATATTTTTGGCAATATTTACTGGCTTGCTCAGACGTTTCACAAGATGAGGTAATGAACATAGTCGTAAAACAATACAGTCTTGGCATCTTTCCAATTTTCGACTTTGCTAAACCACGGCTAGAGGTTATTGGCAGCTATGACAAATTTGTGAATGCGAATGTTGCGAAGATTGAAGATATGATAGATTCTGTGAAGATTCTAGTCTTTATTTGATGAAGAAAAGTTTGAACTGCAGCCACACGCTTACTCTCGCGTTGCTCCTCACGTTTCTGCTCATTTTGCCGCGAGTATTTACCTTCCAGCCACACACTCAGCCTCTCGCGATGGTCATTGCGTTGTTCCGCACTTCAGTATCGTAGAATCGAGCGCTGGGAAATATTCGCGGCAACTCGAGGAGCATAATGGATGACGACGACGGCGACGTTCCTTTTCATTTCCCTCGCTATTCGAAGCGTGTGTGGACGTAACCCCTTCAGTATTAGGGTTGAGCTAGGTAGGTATATCTGATCGCACCATGACCTGCTTTCTAATACTTTTATCCTTTTGCTGGCTGGCCTCTTTCTCGCTTAGAGAAAAAGAATGGACATGTCCGGATAGACTTAAGAAAACTTTACCAGTAAAAGATGAAGAGGAATCAAAAATATACGTAATAAAATTAAGTAGGTAAGCATGCCGAATATTTTTTTATATTAAGCTCGGCAAATTGATTTCGCCAGCCTGATGGAAGGAATCTCCTACAGTTCGTTAGACTTCTGGCAGTGTTCCTCGTGCGCAGGCAGGTCGCTCCAAGTTTTTATACCTAGTTCAACGAAAAACCATTTAAGGGTTTTATGTTTACTAAGGAACCCTAAAAACTAGTAGGTATATGACGCATGCTCACTCAATGTTCAGGTAGACAGGTGATTTTGTTTGAAGCTAAAAATAACCTATTGGTCACGTAATACCTATCTATATTATTGTGTCGACAATTTGACATCGAATTTATTTTGGGCTAGTGGACGACACGCAGTTTTACACACGTAGCTTCCCTTCCCGTGGGGATATGGGAATAAAATACTGGGTGTAACAAAATTACCTCTCCAAATTTCATGAGATGACTTGGCATCGGAAATCAAATACAAATATTTAATAAAAAAGGGGGGTAAGTTGTATCATTTTTTAAAAAATCTTTTTGTCGCACATTAAGAATTCATTTTTTACCGAGGCAATTCGAGGTAACATGGTCGCGCCGTGGCTAAACAAACACAGAGCACCCGTCTGGCTGTCGTTGTCGCTTTCTACTGCCGCTCAGTAGCGATAGAAAGGGTGAAAATAGGATAAAATAGGACCTTTAAAACGGCTTTACGGTTAAAGTATTCATGTGATTTTTTTTTCTTCATTTTTGTAATGTTTCTTGACTGATGCCACGTCACGTGACGAAATTTGGAGAGTCAATTTTGTTACACCCAATACAGTCTATATTACCCGGGGAAAGTGTAGCTTTCCAACAGTGAAAGAATTTTTCAAATCGGTTCAGTAGTTTCGGAGCCTATTCTATGTAAACAAACAAATAATCAAATCCTTTGATTATTTATACACTAAATCTTTCCTCTTTATAATATTAGTTAAGATACCTAGGTATGATATGTGGCTGATATATGCAGAAACATACATAATACAGGGTGAATTTTTGAAAAGGGATTGGATGGCCAAATCCGAAACTATAAGAAATAGCGAAAAATGCTGAAAGGAGTCACGAGCCCGATTTTGATGAAACTTAAAACCTCATCATTAGATTTTTGAAAAACCCATAATCCTAGCTGGGAATCGAACTTGTTGATTTTGAAAAAAAAAACACACCCTTTATTATTACACCATACGATAGAGTCGCAGTTAAGGATCAAATTTTGCAAAGTAATGATATACGCCAAATTTAGGGAACATTTGGAATTTTAATAGAATGCATATTTCATGTACCTAAATTTTGTATCATAGTTTGTTTCGTTGGAAATCCCAGAAAATATCGTAACTATTCCGTGTTTTAAATTATGCTCAGAATGATTTTTTAGAGAATATTCTCAACGGAATCAATAATATTCCTTAGTTATTCCTTGAGGTTTCGAATCCAGCTATGTACTGCAAAGATTTTGAACAATTAATCAGTTAACGTAAGAAAAATAAAATGTATTTTGTTAAAGATGAGCTCTTTCCTGTAGTTTGCCGTATATCATTACTTCCCAGAATATGATCCTTAATAGCAACACTATCGTATGGTGTAATAATAAAGGGTGTGTTTTTTTTTTCAAAATCAATGGATTCGATTCCCAGCTAGGATTATTGGTTTTTCAAAAATCTAATGATGAGGTTTTAAGTTTCATCAAAATCGGGCTCGTGACTCCTTTGAGCATTTTTTGCTATTCCTTATAGTTTCGGATTTGGCCATCCAATCCCTTTTGAAAAATTCACCCTGTATATATCTCGCCTTTTTCCCCAGGAGGTGAACAGAGGCATACCAAAAGCCGGTATTGTTTAGTTCCACGTATTAGCGATTGGGAGACCACTCTACCATAGTAGAAATATATATTACTAGCGGACGTCACGCGGTTTCACCCGCGTAGTTCCCGTTCCCGTGGGAATACGGGAATAAAATATAGCCTATGTTCACCGCAAAGAGTGTAGCTTTCCAACAGTGAAAGAATTTTATAAATCGGTCCAGTAGTTCCGGAGCCTATTAGTTACAAACAAACAAACAAACAAACAAAAAAACAAATCTTTCCTCTTTATAATATTAGTATAGACAGTAGGGTATCTGCGACCCCGACCGCATGATAACTTACCTATAGGGCTGCCACTTTTAGTTTATTCAATCGTCGTAAATCACAGGTTAGGTTAAACATTTGGACATTCTCATACAATATCATCTCGTTCAAATTAGGCTAGTTTAAACTTGTGCTATGGGATCTAGACAACTGATAGGTATATTTATATAAAACTCTGACTCTAGCTCGTGGCGAGGGCTCCATAAAAGAGAGCGTGGCACAAAGTCGACAAAACTATTTAAAGTGGTCTTCAAGTTGACAATAGTCTTCGACCAACAATGAATATCATCAATCATCAATCAATCAATACAAATAATAAAATCGTTACTATCTGTTTGTCTGTACGTTTGCGCACGCTAATCTCAGCAACCGCTCAACCGATGGAAATGCGGTTTTTTTTATTGCGTTGCATGCATGTTGATTGATGGCACTTGGTGGAACCTGCTGCACATATTGAATAACGGCACTTGTACTGTTCCACAACATTTATTTACTTTACACCTGACCGGTTTCGCCTTTCGGCATCTTCAAAGGCAAATGAACACTTCAATTACCACTACATTCAATGTAGTGGTAATTGATATGTTATTGATTTATTGTTTTCGAATAGTTAAGTGATGTAGTGGTCATTATACAGTGTTCATTTGCCTTTGAAGATGCCGAAAGGCGAAACCGGGCAGGTGTAAAGTAAATAAATGTTGTGGAACAGTACAAGTGCCGTTATTCAATATGTGTAACATTTAAGTGTTTATTTCATGTCAATCGGTTCATAATTAAAAAAGTTAAATGAATCTAAAGAATCACATATAAAATGCAGCGTACGAAGTCGCAGGCAACAGCTAGTAGTCAATAATACCGTAATATTATGACGGCATTATTCACGTATTCTCTTCTAAAGAGTCAACAATAGTCTACACAGTATACACATCAGCATTTAAAATGAGAGGAAATTTACATTTCATGGTTCGAGGCATTAATTTAAACAGATTCTCCCACATCCCCTTGAATACACTATACGACGGTCTGTGTAAGCCCTGTTGAGTTTGTTGTTAATTTAGACTCTAAATTAACAACAAACTCAACAGGGCTAAAATATACAGAGTCGCCCTATTTAAGGATTAACATTATTTTTTATGAAAATCATAGACAATGCTTTCTTTTTAATTGCGTATTTAGGTCTTCTTCCGAATAAAAACACACGGTGCCATTCTTTTGCCTATGGAGAAGAGTCCCGGGTATGCCCTCGGAAGGATTATAAATTTAAAACAAGGCCATTTTTTGAAATGAACATTATTATTGCGCAGCGCACGCAACGGAAGCTCTCAAAACAAATTTTTCCCATTTTTCTAACATATTTCATTTCTGCTACTCTCCTCTTGGAAGTAGCGTTATGTTATTAGCCAGTTACAGCAGTGTTGAACTCATTTTATATTTATTAATCCAATGCCCCGTTAAATCCCAATCTGTCAAAAGTCTGTCAGTTTCCCAGGAAACGGCGCTAATGTAGGTCAATCGACAGCGAATTTTAAATTTAGAACTCGGATCTCTGGCTCGCGTTATCCGTTCGATTACATTCAAGTTTAAAAATAAAAAGTGATAAAAAGTTGATTGTGCGATGCGTTTTTTTTTGGGATTTCTCGGCTTAAGAATTTTGCCAGATTATTAGTGCCTAGTTAAAATTGAGAACCTTAAGTAATTTGTAGTTTTCTAATTTTATATTCGCACCTTTATCTCAAAGGGGTACGCAGAGGTACAGACTTTCCCTATCCTTGTCCCACGTAGTAAGTGGTGAGCGGATTGCCATGTAGAAATGGAGAGGCCTAGTTTATAATATTCTTATGATCATTCCAATATTATTACAGCATACTACCCGTTCGCTCTAACTTTGCCGCTGGCGTAGAGGCGTATACCCGAATTGTAAATTAGACGAAGTAAATTGACAGTAGCTAATGTCACTTCGTCATAGAAAATACGCAACATTGTATGAAGAAGTGACATTAGTTGCTGTCAATTTACTTCGTCTAATTAAAAATTCGACTTTAGTATGGAGCCGAGCGGCAAAGTTAGAGCGAACGAGCAGTAAATACTAATATTTTTTAAGGGACAGTAGAATGACAGTTGCCTTGAGTTACCCTAAATAAAATAACACTACTGAGACCTTAGTATGATGTCATCAATGACGTCATACACAAAATTAGAGCATCACAAAGAAATTACGTCATGAAATGGTGACCGAATTACCAGATATTTTTGTGTTGACATCATAATATTGTTATTACTAGCTGATGCCTGCGGCTCCGTCCGCGTGAAATTTTGTACCCGTTCTGGGTTTCCATGGGAACTTATTCCCGAAATAACAAACACCCAAACACCTTCAAAAACAAAGTTTCCCAATATAAACAAAAAGCCGTGAGATCGTTCTCACCAGACTGCCCCTCTCTGACACGTTAATTGTGAAAGTGAAAGTTCAATCCGATTGACGTTGTCATTTTTGTTTTATTTCAAACTTTGAACAGATGATCCACGTGACCTGGTGACGTAGCCTATTGCAATAGAGTCACAGCTAAGCTACAGACAAAGTCTCGCCATAAGACTCTATTTTCTGCACTCTATTTTATAGAGAGGGACTAAAAGTCGTGCAATGTATGATATTATGAATTATGACATATGAATATGACCCTTTTTCTTGCATTTTCTTGTCGACCGCTGCTCTAACACACCTTGGTCACGGACAGTCACAGTATAAGTTACTAGCTGACGTCACGCGGTTTCACCCGCGTAGTTCCCCTTCCCGTGGGAATACGGGAATAAAACATAGCCTATGTTACCCGCAAAGAGTGTAGCTTTCCAACAGTGAAAGAATTTTTCAAATCGGTCCAGTAGTTCCGGAGCCTATTCGTTACAAACAAACAAACAAACAAACAAACAATCAAACAAACAAAAAAACAAATCTTTCCTCTTTATAATATTAGTATAGATATAAGTTATACAGATACTGTGCCTCGGTGTTCGGTGTTATCCATGTGCTATCTGTGTCGCAGAGATTGTAAGAACGTTCTTTGTTGTTTACTAATTAGCTGTTAGCTACTTGTGTAATGGTTATGTTCTGGGTGTAGTAAATTTGTTAAATATAGTGATAGAAATCTATTTTGTAAGCCACCGTGTATATTTTTTATTAAAATTTCTGGTGATTGATATTAGTATTATAAAATACTAGCGGACGTGACGCGGTTTCACCCGCGTAGTTCCCGTTCCCGTGGGAATACGGGAATAAAATATAGCCTATGTTAACCGCAAAGAGTGTAGCTTTCCAACAGAGAAAGAATTTTTCAAATCTATCCAGTAGTTCCGGAGCCTATTCGTTACAAACAAACAAACAAACAAAAAAACAAATCTTTCCTCTTTATAATATTAGTATAGATGAAAACCTGCCTTGAAGGCACAGTTGTAAATGTATACACAACTGCCGTTCTGAGAATCCAGGATCGGTAAACATGTGTCCGGAAACAATGATATAAAAACTATAGATACGTTATAGACACTTGAAAATGGCAACACGTAAAGAAGGTAATTGCCTGAAAATCTGTGACGCGGCTGTAGGGTTAGCGAAAGTTCTATTAAGCACTGTTTTAAATTCCGTTAGTAAGGAAAACTCGAAAAAAACATGCCTTCATGTATCTTCAGATGATGCACAAGCTACACAGCAACTGTTCAATATAAAAACGTGTCATTTCATGCGTAAGTACAATAGAAATAATAATATTATTTCATTTTCTCGGATCGATAAAATGGCGGCAAGCTTATTGAATGCACAAATAAAATGTACTCTATAGTCTGTGGTTTGGCGCCCGCGACCCGTAAAGGGATGTCGCCGGGGAGATTTTGTACTAATGTTTTATTTTGGTATTTGAATATTTTTTTATTTAGGTAATTATATTTCTTTAAAAAAATAATGAAACATAATAATAATATATTAAGATTATTAAAATGATTTAAATTACAAATGTTTGGATTACTTACTAGGTACTAAATTATTACTTATTAATTTTTTTTTCTGTATGATATTGTTATTTTATGACTTAAATTACGTTAATAATTACTAATCCGATAAACTACATTAACATTTTATAAATTTAAATATTACGTACTTTACCCGTAAATACATTAACCATATTATGTCTCAGTAAGTGAAATTCAAGTTTCCCTTTTTATTTAACATTCCTCTGATATTGACTTCATGCATGCTACCACAGATAATTTATAGAATTCTTTTTTTAAATTTATAAAAGTTTAGCTGTTTTTGAAAGCCGCAATGTTCGTGTATACCTAACGTGTCTATATTATGATACGTCTTTGTCCGGAAATGTTTGCTTTGATATTTGGGAAAAATAAGGAAAACTCAAAACCTATCGCCAGAAATACAAAAGTTTAGTACTTAGTAGTTAACTATTCTGGACAAAGACAGTATCTGCGTAGTAAATCTAGACCGATAGCGTGTTCTCAGAACTTAATTTGAGTAATGCAGCCATAAAAACAAAACTATCGTAAATACATGAACAAAGGGCGGTAAAACTGACGTAAGAGCTCTTTAATCTATGGTACCTACACAGCAGTTATAATCTGTAGTAAAACAAAATGGCGGATAAAGAGAACGTGTTTCAGCTGTCGCCATTGTTATTTTAGTTGTGAAACTACCTACTTTTATGAACATTTTTAGGGTTTCGTACCCAAAAGGTAGAAACCGGCTAAGTGTGAGTCGGATTTGCACATAGAACTCTTAAAACGGGCCCTTTTACTGAGACTTTCCTGTCAGTCTGTCTGTCGCGCTTACGAGGCTGTATCTCATGAACCGCGATAGCTAGAAAGTTAAACTTTTTAACGGATGATGCATTTCTGTTTATATTTTTTTTAATTCAATTTTAAAATTGCACGTTAAGGAAAAATAATGAAGGTCAAAGGTAAAAAAAAAAGAGTTAATCGCGATTTTCAACCAAACTGTCAGTTTTATACTTAGGTAGGTACATAAAAACATTACTTTGTAATTTTTTTTACAAAATGATAGAAAAGTCAAAACTGTAGATACATTGGAAATATTAAAAATGGAAATACTCCCTGGGTGTTCAACATAAGATACCGAAGCCGAAAATATAGTTAGAAAAAATTTTGTTTGTTTGTCTGTTTGCTTTGCTTCGTCCGGAAAGATCTCGAAAAGTACTCGATAGATTTGATTCAAACTTTGTACAAATATTACCTAGGGGTAGGCTCTTCAAATAGGCTATACATTATCACGCTACATATCCTAAAAAAGGGCTAAGCAGAAAGCAATCAAATTGGCATTATTCAACTTCAACAATAAACAAAAAAAAAAAAAAATATAACATAATTATCTCGCGTCGCGGGCAACAGCTAGTCATAAATATAAAATTCAGACAAAAATTGTAGATCATAAAATTATCTACAAAAATGTATCAATATTTTTTTTCCTAAGAGCCTAGGTCTAATTTGACCGGTCTAACAACAAAAGATACCAAAATTAAAATACAAAGTGTGTGCGTGTAACCTTTACGCGCGATTGAAGTATTTTAAAACTTCTTTGCCATTGACGGCATCAAATCTATACTTATAATAAATCTGTAGAAGTGAAAATTCTGTACATTGAAAATATAAAAAAAATAAATGGCAGGGGGTGTTACTAGACCGACACTGAACCCAAAAATGTGATTTAAAAAATTTTTGTCTGTCTGTCTGTCTGTCTGTTTGTTCAGGCATCACGCAAAAACTACCGGTTCGATTACGATGAAACTTGGTATAATTATTCTTTAATATCCTGGGCACCACACTGGATACTTTTCATCAGTGAAAAGTATACTTATTATAAAATAAAAAACGAACTTAAGTCGTATAAAGTTATTATCAATTATTGCTTAAACGGTTAATGGTACGATGATGAAATTCAGCATGAGCGTTGTTTGTTACAATTTGAAATATTAAGTAATTTTACCATTTTTGGAAATTCTACCTCCTAAGGTATAAAAAAGGAGTGTCAAGTTTGTATGGGACAACGTGATTCCTTGGTCCGATTTACTTAAAATTTGGCATATAGCATTATTAACATAATTGATGGAAGACGTGTTCTTTATTTTATTGAAATTTATACGTCATCGACCTAAAAAGGGAATGTAAATTATTTTAGAGCTGATTTTTTTCCGGAGTTGATATCAATACTTCTTAAATAGGTACTCTTATTTTTGATTTAAATTACTTTTTATTTTGACACATTTGAGGAAGTTCAATCCGCTTGACATTGTCATTTTCATGATTTTGCTTTAAGTACTATTGGAAATATTATTGTTAATTTTATTAAATTTTGTATAACCAACAATAAATATGTGAAAGAACAAGAAAATTCGAAGATGGCTAGCTAGGAAAATGAAAGACCACGCTGCAGGTAGTGTCCACTGTGCATTAGGATGAAAGATTGTCAACAGCCCTAAGCGACTGGTCATGGAAGGTATGCACCTTATTCTATAGCAGTGCTGGCTGCATTCCGTGCAGGACACACACTCACTAAGTCATTGTAAAATACGGGAATGGCCTCTACGAAGATTACATTTGAAAAGTAAAAAGAGCCATAAAATGAACATGAACGCTTAGCAGATGAAATTTACATGGTTATTAAGTTAACAGGCCTTGGTTGGACCAAGTGTATTATGAGGACAAAGTCTACCGTAGTTCGGTTTTCCCATACGTCGCGCGTCGTAGGCTTACTGTATGTCTGGGACTACCTGAAGAAGGAACTAAGTTACGATGTCAATTGCTTAGAAGAGAAGTTGAGTCGAGTAGTAGTCTAGCCAATGAATCTAGAAATGTATTTAATAAACAAATTTACATAACTCATATAATATGTATTATGAATTTGTTACTCTTTCACGCTGTAATGGCTAAAAGTATCTGGCTGAAATTTGGTACCTACAGAGAGAGGTTAGAGACAGTGTAGGAACCAAATGTCACGCAGGCGAAGCTGCGGGCATCAGCTAGCACAAGCATATAGCTTAATTTGGGCTAGATGATGTTGTGTGAGAATGTCCAACAATATTTATCTATACTTCTATACTAATATTATAAAGAAGTAAAGTTTGTGTGTTTGTATATTTGTTAAATTGTAAGGGGTAATCTGGGGATCTACTGAACCGATTTTAAAAATTCTTTCACCAATAGAAAGCTACGTTATTGTGGAGTGTCATAGGCTATATAACATCACGCTACAACGAATAGTGTAGTGGGGCCCTACCAACACCATCGGGCCCAAGTCAACCTCAAGTGCAAGCTCGTGCACCTGCTGAACAACGGACGAGGCTCTGACGGCGGCGGTCCATTTCAACACGGCGATGGGCTCACCACCTGTCACGTGGGACCAAATTGTACACGGTGAAATGTGGGCCGGTATAGGCCTCTGCCTACCCCTTCGGGGATAAAGGCGTGAGTATATGTATGTATGTATGTACAACGAATAGGAGCGGAGCAGTAATAGTAAATGTTTCAAAAACGGGGGAAAAGTTATTCCTTTTGAGAGCTTCGTTGCGTGTGCTGCGTAAATATTTATAGTTATGTAAAAAATATGTACTACAAAATTGTTTCTCTTATAAACGTTCTAAAAAAATTGCGCGATAGCATGTGTCTATCTTTGGGTTGGTGCACTATAACCATTTTAATGGCAATCATTTTTTTTCTACAATAATGCCACGGGATACCTCTTTCATAAACGAAATTGTTCTTTAAAAATAATGCGACGGGAAACCTTTCTCTCTCTCTCTCTCTCACGTAGTATTGAATATTAACGACGAGACGCTACGGCAGTAAACGCAACGCGACGGGATTAAATGCGACGGGAACAGGTAATACTGTCTCTTTGGCGCAAACGAAGTTGCGCGGGTCAGCTAGTGTTATAATAATATCATTCATTCGAATTTTGAATAGCGGAAACGTAGTTATTCAAGATTCAAATAGCGTTACTTCCGTCAGAAAAAAAATCTGAGTTACTGCCTAGGTCGCGCCTAAAGAAGTTTTACTTCAAAAATCTGAGTTACCCCTAGTCGCGCCTAAAGAAGTTTTTCTTCAAAAATAAGGGCAGCCGTCATACCACTATTGGTATAGGGATAGATATAACACAAAGGCTATTTCTCCAGATATTAGTTCCCATGGGAGTCATCTAGTATACTTTATTTTTTTCGTTTTGACTGCCTCGTTGGTCTAGAGGTCGAAATGTGCGACTGCGGATCACGAGGTCGTAGGTTCGATTCCCACCGGAGACAAAAATTTGTGTGACCCATAAATGTTTGTCTCAAGAGTCTGGGTGTTTCTATGTATGATAAGTATGTATTTCAAAAAAGTATATACAAAGTGTAATAAAACTACCTATTCAAATTTCGTCACGTGACGTGGCATCAGTCAAGAAACATTACAAAATGAAGAAAAAAAAATCACATGAATACTTTAACCGTAAATACGTTTTAAAGGTCCTATAAGTTTTCATTATCACCCTTTCTATCGCTACTGAGCGGCAGTAGAAAGCGACAACGACAGCCAGACGGGTGCTCCGTGTTTGTTTTGCCACGGCGACCATGTTACCTCGAATTGCCGCGGTAAAAAACAAATTCTTAATGTGCGACAAAATATTTAAAAAAAAATTAACCCCCCTTTTTATTTGATATTTGTATTTGATTTCCGATGCCAAGTCATCTCATGATTGGACAGTTAATTTTGTTACACCCAATATAATGTATTAATATCCGTGGTCTGCTACCCATAACCTTAGCTTACTTTGGGATCTGAGAGGCAAGTGCGAGTTTCGGTGAGCGCCTGTCGACATTCACGAACGAGCGCGTTATCACCGATTTGTATGGGATCGAGACAAGTTCCCGCGTTTACAGCTAGGTGGCGGGGTCTCGATTCCAAACGAATTGGTGAGCCGTGAATGTCGACAAGCTCACGCAAAAACTCGCACTTGCCCCTCTGATAGCATTGTGTGAAATGTCCGTGAATATTTTATATTTATACTATTTGTAAAGATATTATTATGACTATAGAGTCAATCTGAAACCCTGAGTCATTGCCATAGCTCTTCGCTTCACTGAACGTGATGACCTAATAGTCGCTATCTAAGGTCGCGTCACATGTGACCTATAATATATCACTAATTAGATATAAAAACGTTACCCACTGCTTATGAGGTCATTTAAAACGTGTTTTTAGGGATCCGTACTCAGGTAAAAACGGGACTCAATTATTAAGACTCCTTTATCTGTAGCCAAGGTCTGTTAGGATACTTCCGTCAGAAAAAAAATCTGAGTTACTCCCTAGTCACGCCTAAAGAAGTTTTACTTCAAAAACTAATTGTTTTCAATATTATTTCAAACAGAGTGACCTACGCATTTATATTAGTAGCAGGGATTAAAATAAAATCATTCAAATGAGCATTTTATCGCAAATACGTGTTGCGATCGTACGCAATGAAAACGGTATGCTGTGTCACAGGATGTGAATCAGTTGATTACGTAACTAGAAGATGATTTAATATTACAAAATGGAGTTCTGAAGCTGAAATAAGCGTCTGAAGGAAGAAACATGTGATCCCCACGCAGGTAGCTTCTTGGCGCAAAGGCTTTCCATTGCTATTCAGGGGAGGAATGCTGCCTGCGTCATGTTGCATGCTGCATGCATGGGTACTATAACGAGGGGACCCAGTTTATATATTGGTAAGTAGGTAGATAGTTTTAATTTAAGTAGTTATAGTTTTATATTATGTTTCTTGTTTAACTTGAGCTAATTTTATTTAAAGGACGCGTCAGTTAATTAAATGCACAAAAAGACATTAAGGATTTTGGAAATATTCAAGAGCTCACTTCATTAATTATATAATGACACTAATATGGAACCTTAACTTCTAATAGATGAGACTACAATAACACCGTGTGCTATTTAGAAAATAATTATTTACTTGCGAAAAAACCTCTGAAAATCATCAAAATTTCCCTTTGTCAATTTGATTATTTCGCTATTTCGATGATTTTTAATAATTTTGAGACGTGTTTTTTTCTAATTTAAATAATTATTTTGTAAAAAACACACGGTGTTAATGTAGTCTCATCTATTTTAAATTTATGGTTCCATTTTAGTGTCATTTAATGAAGTGAGTTCTTGAGTATTTCCAAAATCCTAAGTGTATTTTTTACGGAAGCGCCCCTTACCACTGTAAGTAATAAATATTTATATCCAAGCATGAAACCACAGCTGAAATTAGAATTTTTTTTTCAATGAGGAAGTCAGTCGCTAGGTCAAGTTGAAGGCCTTATATGCGGCTTGCAAATATCAACAGTGCCTGTACATTTCACACGGCAACACGGCAATAATACCTATTACGTGGGACAATAAGTTATCAGATCAGGTGAAATGTGGGCGTACTTATATACACTATGCCTCTGCCTAACCCGTCGGGGACAAAGGTGTAACTATAGGTATGTATGTATGTATGAATGAGGAAATCCATTTATGTTGCAACTGAGAAGTATGAATAAATAAACCTATTTGAATGATTATGGATTTTCTCTTTACAATGTTACCAGAGGCGACATCAGACTTGCCCTTCAATAAGATTGGACTAGCAAATGACTAGTAAAGTGCGGATGTCTAATTCAACTCTGCCGACCCCTCCGGAGATGTAGGCGTGAATGTTATGTCATGAACTTATGAGAAACCAAAAAAAAAACTTAAATTGTAATACCAAAACATACAGACATAGCATAACACTTTTCAATTGAGTTGTAAAAGACCATAACCTGAAAATTTAAAAAAAATTATAACCTAGAATGGTATTTATTTACTTTCTTATTTTTAATTTTTTTTAGGGTTCGTACAAAATTTTTTAGATGTCAAGTTTCGTCAGCATAGTGAAAAAAAAAAGAGAAATTTTACAATAACAATTACGGCACGCTCACATGACAGACTTTTACAGGCCGACTTTAACGCCGATTAAAATAGAATGTACTGATGAAAAAGCATCTATTGTAATCGTCGTAAAAATAATACCAATATTATCAATGTGAAAGTTTGTTAAGATGTTTGAATATTTGGATGTTTGGATGTTTGTTACTCATTCACGCGCTAACGGCTCAACGGATTGGGCTGAAATTTGGTACTGAGATAAAAAATAGTGTGGAATAACACACAGGCTACTTTCATTCCCGGGAAACGCTCCCACGGGAAGCGCGAACGGGTACAAATTTCACGAGGGCGAAGCCGCGACCATCATCTAGTTGCTCTATAAAAGTCTATCATGCGCGCGCACTTACCGTAATGCTTACAACATAATGCCTAATAGTAACTCCATTATGCATAATAACACGCTCAGTTGACTAGGCTGCCTAATAATAGAAAACTCAGATCTGCGTAGATAATTAAAAAGTAGAAAGTCATTTTCAATTTGACAGCTGTGAATATTGTAAATGTTTTTAGAGGCAACATAAACAAGCGCTATGGCTCGTGACACATGGTAATGAAACTTACCGTTATGAATGTAATTTGTTATCATTGAATCGAGTTATGTTTCATTAAATGGTCAATTTTTGAATTTAGAACGTTATTATATGGCAATGTAAAAGTATTAATGCCTATGATACTACAGTTAAAAACTCCGTTCCGCCTTGCGACTTTGAAGTTTTAATAACGTCTCTGTTATGTGTATTTATATTTTTTATGGCTCCGGTCTCACTCTTTTATCTATATATTAGAGCTCTTTTAGTCAAGTTTAGGGCAAAGCAAAGGAATCAGTTTTTTGAATATTCGATTATCACGATAAATCAATTTCGAATCGTTTGACATTATGTTCTAGATGACGAGGTGTCAAAAATAGTGAACGAATCTTTTATTTTTCGGAATATGTAGGGCATATTTCTTCATGGATGCTATGACGGACTCCTTTCAGCTAAACCGCATGGAGTACACCCTTGAAAGTTGGTCCAAGGACTAGACTAATAAGTTAGTAGATTAGGTACCTACCTACTTATAAATAATTAATTTTTACAAAATCAATTTAGAAAATAATTGACAAAACTTAATTCCATTAGACAAAAATCCATTAAGGAATACAAAAGCAATAGGTACTATTTTTAATTGTAATTGGCTAAGTTAAAAGCATTATCTATGTAGGTATAAATTACCTATCTCTATGGCGCAGGAGCTACGCTTCGCTGAGCTCCCGCCTTATTAAGATTCCTATTATGAATTCAGTAGCTTCAATAATAAAAAGATGTGTTTTTGTTGACCATATTTATCTCTAAAGGTTATCGCTTGTGTTCGTTTTGTTATTTGTTTGCATACATAGTTTTAGCTTGTCGCCAACTACACAATTGTTAGGAAAAGTGACTTTAACTGTTCGTATTCGCTGACGCGGAGCTGAGTGGAGTGGAGCGGTTTGTCAGTTGACAATATTACAATGTTAGAAATCTTGACTCCGAGTACGTTGGAAGTGTTGGAACAATGTGATTTGCCAACTCACAGGCCGTTCCGTCCGGTCCATCCGCTTAGCTCCGCGATAATAGTTGGGATGCATTTCTACTGAAAATTAGAAACGCATCCAACTTTCATCTGATCCTTAGGCCTTATATAAGAATCGCCACAAATTTGGTTTTACGCACCCTCATTCGTCTAACAGGCTCTCTCAAACTTAGGGTCTCTATCATGCAAGATATTTACCCCGCTGCATTTTTGGGTTTTTTTAATAGCTAAATCTCTGGAAGCGCTCGTGGCCCCGCGGACTCAGTGTTCTGTAAACGATCACTGCAGTAAGCAACTTTCACTATGGCCGGTCCATGGATGGGTGACCATCCATGTGATCACTTTGTGACATTTATTTGAGCGTTTCCGTGCTTCGGAAGGCACGTTAAGCCGTTGGTCCCGGTTGCCAGTAAAATGGCAGTCGTTAAGCTAAGTTGAAGGCTTTATTTCAACAGCAGGCAGTCACAACCTGCGCCTGTCCATTTAAACACGGCAATACGGCTCACCACCTATTACGTGGGACAAATTATACAAAAGGTGAAATGTGGGCATATAATATGCCTCTGCCTACCCCTTCGGGGATAAAGGCGTGACCATTATGTATGTATGTATGTAAATCTCTGCAGGGAGGGAGGAGGATGAGCTTATTGCCGAGTCGACATGGACAGACGCAGGTAGTGACGACTGTTGAAAATTTTCAAGTCACCCCATAGGGCATTACACTTGGCTTAACGAGTGCCATGCTGCTAGAAATCGAGATCATCAGCTTAGCGTGCCCAATCACAGAAATGCTCACAAATGAAAGTCACATCCTGATTACCCATCTAAGGACCAGTTGCAGCAAAAGTTGCTTAGTGTAGTCATAGTTTACAGAACACTGAGTCCGCGGTGCTACGAGTCTTTTAAGTATGTCAATAACCTCGATAATCCAAATGTCAGGATGAGGACGTGTTGGCAATGAAATGAGTTCGCTTGACATTTCCCGAGCTAAATTCCGACAATTTGGGATTCAATCGTCTGAGAAAGCCGCATTGTTCGATTCATCCATTTCGAAATAAACAGATTAAAAAACATTATCGATTGATCAATCCCATCATATGGTTGAACTATTCCCCCCAAAACAAATGTTTCTAAATCTTCATTAACAGGTTCTGAATGGATGATCACTGATTGGCTTTACCATTCAGTGGTGTTTACGTGCTTCAGAAGGCATAAACTCTAGGGTTCCGGTTGGCAGTAACATGACAGTAGTTAAGTCATGTTGAACCTTAAGGCCTTATGAATGCTAGGTGGCTTAAAGATAGATATCAACAGTAGGCATTTCAGCACGATACCTAATTGATTCGACGCAGGACGTTATACAAATGGTCAAATGTGGGCGTTTAGGATACCTGTCTATCTATACTCTTCGGGGATAAAAAGACGTGTAAATATCATATTGTATATATGGTTTCTCTGTCAAACATTTGCACAAAATACTGACGTTGTGCTGATGAAACGTTCTAAATATATATTTATCACTGTGACTTTTATCGCTCCTAAATCTCTACCCATAACCTTTCGTCAAGCTAACGTCACGAGGCCTTTTGCCAAGGCCCATGTGAGGTTATTATTGTTTATATTCAGTTACGTTTGGAATCACCACACGCAAACAGCAGTATGAGATGCAAATCTCGTTTACATCTTAACTATAAATTAATAATAATAAAATAATTATTGGTTTGTCAATCATTATCAGTTAGACAAGACAATCTTTTCTGAACATCTAATTGCTGTGATAAATGACCTAAATCAGTGCCAAATTCCTTAATTACACAGACAAACATCATTTTGTAATAGACCACCTATCAAAGCCAAATGTCAAATTAAAAACATAACATAGATTTAAAAACTTACTTCTTCGACGGACTTCTTTGAAAACTCGTTCATGGACACAATCCATTGCTGCACCAGTTCATTCACAATAACTAAATCATTATATAACCATGTCAATAGGTCGTTAACCCATTGCACACTCGGTAAATCGGGTCCCGTGCACGTAGGAACTAATATACTTTGATGTTTTTTTAAATTGAGTTGCTCGGGGCCGGGTGACATACGCCCTAAACGTTTCTTATTTGGTGGTGTCGCTGGCACGAAACCAGTGGGTTTTGGAGGCTTGCTACTTATCAACGATGCACTTTTAACTTTAGCACTGGTCGCTAACACACTATCGGCACTAGAAATAATTTCGTTCGAAGTTTTTTTCGTATCTTCGGTAGGTTTTTGTTTAACGTCGACCTCGGCAACTTTTTTTGCGAATCTGCCGTACGCCCATTTCGCAATGCCGAGGAGGACTATGGCGAACAAAACCCATATGAAAATTAACATAACTAAGTTGTCCATGGCTGTGTCCATATAATCGAAGCTGCATATAAGATCGTCAACTGCTTCGGCAAGGTCCGCCATAGCTTTCCATGGTGCTATCCACCATTTAGCGGCGTCTGCACCCGCCGCTTCACTTCCCGATACTGATTGTGAGCTAGACATTTTTTTTCTATTTTTGAACGCACTATTTTGGGACGCAGCTCGCTGTTTCACCGTCTGTCTCCTTCTATTTCTGATGCGTTCTGAATTTTCAGTTTATCAGCGGGCGCATTTCGTTCGTTCGTGTTTCGTTGTGGTTTCGAAGTTTCTGTGCGTTTTTCTTCTAGCAAATTGTTGACAAACTGTAACAAAATAAAAACGAAGATTAATGACTTATATCGTTTTCGTATCACGGTACATTCGAAAGTTTTTTTTTTCTTAAGATTTGTTTAAGTTAAGAGAATAGTTGGAAGAGGCTAGTTCTCGTTTATGTAGATAAACAAATCTTTTTATGTAGATACAGGTTTTTTTTGTTAAAGGTTTTCTCGTAAAGGGTATTAGAAATCCCAATGTTACTAGCATTATTGAAAGTTATGTTGTAAGTTATTACGGTAGCTACCTAGATCATACGTTTTACGAAGCAGGATACTGCAATCTATTCCTGGAGACCACCCAGATGTGTATCCTTCCTCATTCCATGATAAAAGGAAGCAATCCTGTCTTTAGATCTCAGTAACTATATTTTATTTTATCGTAAAATCCCTACTTATATTCAAAGAGGTACTACCTTAGACCATATAACACGGGACTAGCCTTTGCGAACCACCGCATACAAAAATATTCTGCCAGTTTTCATACAAATGAAGGGGGAAACACAAAGACATATAAAATTTCATTGCATTTAAAAATGTATTTATCGACAAACGCGTAATGGCTGTTGTGTGTTAATTGTTATTGTACAGTCAACTACAATGTAATGTACTAGTTTAATCATATAAAATGATGTACTGATGTACAGGCTTTTCATAAAGCCAAAAGACCAAATGGTCATGTGCACTGGCAGAAAACAATGCTTAAGTAAGGCGCATCCTGTGGTTAGATGATCTAAGGGTACTACACGTCTAAACCACTGAACCGATTCTGATGAAATCCCTATTAATATTATAAATGCGAAAGTAACTGTCAGTCTGTCTGTCCGTCTGTTACGTTTTCACGCCTAAACAGCTGAACGGATTTTGATGAATTTGGTGAGATAGTTTGAGTCCCAGGGAAGAATAGAGGATAGGCTACTTTTTAACTGACAGCGCAAAAGGAGGGTATGTAATGATTTTACGCGATAGCAACTTTTACGCGGACCAAGCCGGGGGAAAAGTAGTTGATAATAAAGAAGAGGTGCACTACTTCAGATAGTAACTAATCCGCGTTATTCACACCTTTCTCCGCGAAGGGGTAGGTAGAGGCATGGTATACGCCCACATTTCACCTTATACTTTTATGTCCCACGTAATAGGTGGTCAGCTTACCGTCGCGTCGCGTAGGAAATGAACAGACGCTGGCTGTGACACAACAACCTACAGTTGAAATTTTTGAAGCCCGCCATAATGCCTTTAACTTTGCATAACGATTGTCATTTTACTGACAACCAGGTTTCATTTTGAGTTTTCCTTCTCTACGCAATGGATCGTTTTCCAAAAGTGTCCCCTTAGGCTGAGGCCACACTTGCTGTTACCGCGGCGGTTTCTAACCTCAAATGTCAAACCATTGACTTGATTAATTGATTTTGACAGTTTTTTTTTTATACTACTTAGGTGGCAGACAAGCTTACGGACCACCGGAAGGTTGGTAACCGTAGCCTATAGACGTTTGCAACACCAGAGGCGCTACACACGCGCTGCCGACCCGGGCGCAGGTTGTGACGACCCACAGTTGAAATTATTCAAGCCGCCCGCGCGCCCGTAAGGCCTTCAACTTGGCTTAACGACTGTCATTTTACTGACAACCGGGACCAACGGCTTATCGTGCCTTCCGAAGCACGGAAACGCTCGTAAATAAATGTCACAAAGTAGTCCACGTGGTGGTCACCCATCCATATCCGGCCATAGTAAATGTTGCTTACTGCAGTGATCGTTTACAGAACACTGAGTCCGCGGGGCCACGAGCGCTTCAAACTTTTGATGACATTTTGAAGTTAGAAACCGCCGCCGTAAACCGCAAATGCAGTTCCTGGGTTAGTCTTACGACACCCTCGGGATGAATTTGGGGTGGCGACATTTTGTACTCTCCAGTCGCCACACGAATTATTAGGTACAGGGATAGAAAACAATCTATTTCTTTTTTTTTTCAGTTTCAGTTGTGTAAAGTATGAAACAAATACTGTTACTTGAACTGCGGTAGGCATGTCTCCGGATGCGTAGTCACCTTGGGCATAAACAATAGTCTATTACAGGCATTACAGCCTATTGTCTTTGATTCAAAGTCTGTCGTGACATATTATGTCAGTCGTTATTGATGTAAATAGAGGCTTAAGTATTCTACAGTACTGATATTGTAAATGTGAAAGCTTGTGATGATGTTTGTATGTATATTTGGTGAGGTTTCAGATAACCCCTCCCCCCCTGGGCCGAATCACGTGTATTTTTAGTAACTACAAAGTTATTTTTTTAATTTTATACATAGAAGTCTCTATTGTTATTATCTATCCAAACTTCTAGCTAATCCGCGCAACTTCGTTTGTGTCACATAATAGAGACAGATTTGGTGTTAATATTTTAATATATTTCCCGTTGCATTTACTCCCGTCGTGTTTCTATATAATATTCATGATCTTGGAGCTAATAAAGAAGGTGTCAGTTTGTCAAGCTTAAAATCTTACGTTGGTTTGATCGCAGTTGGCTAAATAGAAGCGAAGTTATGAACAAAAGTACAATAATCAAGGTTGAATTTCCATACGATCATTATGCTTTTGGTCACGACTATGGATATCCACGTGGACTAAGCTGCATTTTTTTGTTACGGGGGGAACGCGGTTTGGCACCATCATCCTAGCTGCAGGGCAGCACCTACCCACTAAACCCCGCGGTGTCCCTCCTCATCCTACAGCCGGCATTGATATCCAACAAATTGATATGCCGATATTCTGCGAGGTTCCTTTGGTAGATACAGACACGATGAAAAACCTTAGATCATCTAACCACAGGATGCGCCTTACTTAAGCATTGTTTTCTGCCATTGCACATGACCATTTGGTCTTTTGGCTTTATGAAAAGCCTGTACATCAGTACATCATTTTATATGATTAAACTAGTACATTACATTGTAGTTGACTGTACAATAACAATTAACACACAACAGCCATTACGCGTTTGTCGATTAATACATTTTTAAATGCAATGAAATTTTATATGTCTTTGTGTTTCCCCCTTCACTTGTATGAAAACTGGCAGAATATTTTTGTATGCGGTGGTTCGCAAAGGCTAGTCCCGTGTTATATGGTCTAAGTGAAAAACAAAATGATTTTTGTGTTGTATGATCAACGCATAGGTATTCCGATTTCAATTAATTTCTGATGTAAGAAAGGAATTAAGTGCTTTATGAATTATTCCATACAAGTTTTAATATTGTAGATTTTGTTGTTCAGAAATTACAGTAATCTCAAATTCAGGGTTGTAAAGTTACTGTTCGAAATAAATACACGTGATATCTCACTACACCCCCCACCCCCCCTGGTGATGTTTCGTGATTTTTGTCAGACCCCCTCCCCCCCCTTTCGAGCCTCACGTGATTAATGGACGACCCCTTAAGAGTCTGTATGACGCCAAATAGACTATTACCTTGATCTAGATCTCAGGACTCGTGAGGTCTAATGAATTAAAATTTTAACACAGGCAACTTCAGTTCATAAACTAAAAACGCACTAGGCTAAAAACACGATTGCTGATTAAATCCTCGATAGATTTTTGTGTTGAAAATACCTCGATTTCTTGAAATTTTAACCTCGATCTCATAAGTTTTAAGTTGTTTTAATAATATAAAATATTTATAAGAAACTCAATAGTAAAATCTTCATTTGCACTAGACCACTTTTTTAATATTGGTTATAGTTTTTTTATAATTAATTTATTTCGTTAAAAGCGCACAAAAACCGATCGCATCTCTCTCTTTTTTGCACGCTAAAATGTATATCTTCTAATTTCTTTCAACAATTTGGCGTCTGGTAGGCTCTTAACGGCTGAACGAAACGGGCTGGAATTTGGTACAGGTATAGATTTATAGCCTGGAATAACACATTGGATTTTTTTTTATTACATGCGTATTAGTATACGCATGTAATAAAAAAAATCCAATGTGTTGCGACGGGTAACGAGTACAAAATGTCGCCACCCCAATACATCCCGAGGGTGTCGTAAACTCGTAAGAGGCGACTAAGGTAACACTTTCGCAAAAAGATTCATTGCGTAGAGAAGGACAACTCGAAATGAAACCCGGTTGTCAGTAAAATGATTGATGACCTTATGGGCGGCTTGAAAAATTTCAGCTGCCGCCCGGTCGCGGCAACCTGCGCCTGTCCATTTCAACACGACAATAGGCTCACCACCTATTACGTGGGACATAAAATTATGAGGTGAAATGTGGGCGTATACTATGCCTCCGCCTACCCCTTCGGGGATAAAGGCGTGATTATTATGTATGTATGTTAATATATTACGCGTTTTGCAGCTTGAAAAATATCATTAGCAGGCTATAATATTGTGGACTGCGGTGTATACTGTATACCACTTTCGATACGCTCTGCTGGGCTGGCAAAGTGCGAGTCGGATACGGTACCAAAAAATAGAGAAATTTTAAAATACATTCGGTATACATTAATGGGAGCCCTCCTTTAAAAATTAATTGGTTTTTGATTTTATAGCGGCAACAGAAATTCATCATCTGTGAAAAATTTCAGCTCTCTAGCTATCACAGTTCCTGAGATACAGCCTAGAGACAGACAGACAGACGGCCAGAAGAACAGCGGACTCTCAGTAAAAGGGCCCGTTTTTTCCCTTTTGGTGCGGAACCCAGAGTAGGTACATATACAACTGTAGGTATTTCAATAGCTTTGCGCAAAAATGTAAACAAACACATTTGATCCAATATATCCATAGGTAGTTACTTGCAATTGAGTATTCACCCTGATTATATTCCAGTATCCACGAGTCATACAGTGTTCTTACAATCATTTCGACACCAAATAACTTCTTTATGATAGTTTATTTTCATTTAAATACCTACTCTGGATAGTAAAAAATTCCATGATTTGTCATACTGAGTATATTTTTCTACTCATCTGTCCTACACAACGATTGTCAAAACATGACATGTTAACATTATTGCCAGATCTCGTAGGATTGGAATATACAGTCAATAATAGTAGATGTTAATCCAATAACGTATGTACTAATTATAGCTAATGTTTACAAAACGTTAACACGATTGTATCATGGTTAATATTGATTACACTAAATACTTTGTAAAGTGCTTGGACATAGATTGTAAGTTATCGATAAATAATTTATCAAGCTTTTTAAGTTGAATAAAATTGGTTCAGACAGGACTTGAACCCCTGACATTTGAGTGCCTCTAGAGGTCGAAATGTGTGACTGCGGATCACGAGGTCGTGGAGTCGATTCCCAGCGGAGACAAATATTTGTCATCTATTTATTTATAAATGTTGGTCTGGAGAGTCTGGGTGTTTCTTTGTATTATAGTATTTAAGTATAGTATTTAGAAGTATAAAAGTATTAATTCAAAAATTCTTTAACCATTAAAAAGCTACGTTCACCCTGAGTAACATAGGCTATATTTCATTCCCATATTCCCACGGGAACAGGAGCTACGCGGGTAAAACCGCGTGACGTCCACGAGTTTATAATATTTGTACGATAAACACTACCTCATTCTCAATAAATAAACCTTGCAAGCTTAAAACTTAAAGTACCATTAAACCTTTAACGTAATCAGCCTGCTATTTAAAAAAATACTCTTAAAAACAACACACCAAAATTAAAATTCAATGAGCATAGATTAAAAATTGTGTTGTTCATTGCGGCCTCGTGGTTACGTCATGCCAAGGTCATGCGCCGGCGTCGATACAGCTTAATTGCTATTACATGTCATAGCAACCATGACTGTATGCTATGGGAAGGAAATTGTGTATTAAATGTACGTTTACCTATATTTAGGTCTATTAAATACTCCATAAGTATAATTAATCGGAAAGATGGATCTTCGTAAATACAAACGCACAGCAGTCATGGATTTTTTTAAAATAAATTGACGCCGCCCGCCTGATGCAACGTCATCGCGATTGGGGGTCAGTCTGACAGTCCGTAAGACTTCTGACAGTGGTCCTCAAGTTGGCAGCCCTGTGATGTGCCTCTTCACGCTCCACTTGAAAAGCCCGCGGTTGTAAGACGAGGCAAAAAGTGCGCTGGCAGGTAGCTTTAAGTTTTTATAGTTTAGCAAAGAAATTATCTTTTGAATTGGACAGTTCTGGCGAAGATTCTCTCCACTGTGTATGAGTGGCATCTTTGACCAGCACAAGTGATCGAAAAGAAGAGTGTGGGAATAATTTGAAGAGCTCTTCAGAACACTCGCGTGATAGATTTGGTAGAAGGAAGCCAGGATTACCTAAAATGACTGTAATGGAAGAATGAGGATGAGGAATCGAACTTATTGAAATAAGGATGTAGGAGAGGTAAATAGTTATTATCCTTATTGCTTTTATCAACAACCAGAAGAATAAGGGTACCTGGATTGGTACCCTAATCCTTCTCTAGGTACCCTTATTTTTCTGGTTTTTAATTAATAAGCAATAAGGTACCTATTCCATTTACAATCGTTTGCGAAATTTCCTTGTTTTATGTAATGGAAAATCCTCATGGAGGCTATGCTGGACTCCTACCGACTAAAAAACCTCACGTGTCCTGCTAACAGTCTACGGTTGGGAGCCCCGGGTAAAGGTCAAAGCCCACTTTAACGCCTCCGCTCCCACCCGGCAAAAACAATATAATTCAAATATAGGCTTTAAATATTGCTCTTTAGATATATTTTACATTGCCATCATCAATTAGCAGACAGCTCGCTGTCAGCGAGCTTACCGCCGTCAGACTGCTCGGGAGTGGACGCCTCGCTGGCCACGCGTTGTAGACGAGCGGTCGGCGCGGCGCCCGCGCGCTCACAGCTAGCAGTCGCCTCATCGGCTCGCTACTACGAGTTGCTTTAATGGAAACCGATCGCGAACTGTGTGTGATCGCGTCGGCGGGTGGACAGCTGGCCGTCTGCTAGCTGTCGCCGCGTGGACTGCTCGGTGCGTGCTAGCTGTCGCCGCGTAGACTGCGAGCAGTAGTCTTCTTTTAGGGCAGTGTTGGGTGGGAGCGGTGTTGAAGCGGAGTCGTTTAAGTGAGCTTTGACCTTTAGCCCTCGGAAGGATACCCCAGGACTTTTGATACTTTGATGACAATAGCCATTAAAAAACTTTCTAAACGACACGTAATCCCACCACTAGGTCGGTCGCTATACTGCCTATCACACAGGCTGTCTGACTGAGCCCAAACGTATTAAAATTTGTCAGACATGGTGACCTAATTGACTTGACACTGATGACATTTGGTCACGAATTTAAGCAATTAGCTAATTACGAATGTTTTAATTTAAGGCCTTTTTTTAACCCGACTGTTTTGAAAATGACCTGTTGGACCTAGGTAGGTATGTCACAGATAATATAAAATACGTCATATATTTCAAATCTATATACAGATCGATTCTGATTATAATCAACTAGATGACGTCACGCGCTTACACCCACGTAGCTCATGTTCCCGTGGGAATACGGGAGTAAAATATAGCCTATTTTCACCGGGAAGAGCGTAGCTTCCCAACAATGAAAGAATTTTTCAAATCGGTCCAGTAGTTTCGGAGCCTATTCGATGCAAACAAACAAACAATCAAATCATTCCTCTTTATAGTATTAGTAACGACTGGAAGGCCGAATTTTCCCGTTGGCCGTTCCTGGATCCCACGGGTGATTATTCCGATTCCGGGAATAAAAAGCCTGTGTTATTCCAGCCTATAATCTATCCCTGTGTCAAATTTCAGCCAAATCTGTTAAACTGGTTAAATCGTGAAAGTGTAACGAACATTCAGACATTTAAACTTTCGCATTTATAAGTATCCTAGATCCTGTATGTATGTATCCCGAATAAGTATCACGCCGAATAAAACTGGCCCGATTTAAATAAAACTTGGTAAAATCTGAGCTTATGATCCGAGGAAGGTTCTAGGCCTACTTATAAATCTACTTTGTAACAAGTCGTCCTGAGGTATCCTTCCGAGGGCTTACCCGGGGCTCCCAACCATAGGCTGCCAGCTGTTAAGGTGCGGTTCCACTTAGGCAGAGCGGAGACGAGCTGTGCCGCAATTCACCAATCACATGGCTTAAAATCCACGTCTCTTCTCCACTCCGCACCGTGATTGGTGAATCGCTCAACAGCTCCTTTCCGCTCCGCCTAAGTGGAACCGCACATTTAGGCAGGACACGTGTGGTGTTTAGTCGGTAGGAGTCCGGCACAGCATCCATGAGGATATTCCCTCACATAAAACCGAAAACAAAGAACCTGGTAACAAGTAAGATATGGTATAATTCCTTGAAGCATACTATGAAGGTTTTTCTCACGTACACTACGTAATATCCAGCTAAAAATCTCACAATTAAAACGATTCAGTGCTAAACAATTATTCACAATGGCGCTCTTCGCAACATTGTAACTATTTTTGGTTTAAAGTAGGAGTATGATGTCATGTATGTTTTGGTATGCTGAATACTGCTGAATGCTGAGTATTTAGTAGATGTATCTATGTATAATAGTATTGTGTGTGAAGTACTAGAGTTGAGGCTATGTAGTGTTGATTCGAGTGAGTTGATTTGTAATGGTTTTTGAATAGAACCACCAACTAGTTTATTGTGAAAGTGAAAGTTCAATCCGATTGACGTTGTCATTTTTGTTTTATTTCAAACTTTGAACAGATGATCCACGTGACCTACTTGACCTAGTGACGTAATTTAATGCGACAGAGTCACAGCTACAGACAAAGTTTCGCCATAAGCCCCTATGCACTCTATTTTATAGAGAGGGGCAAACACATTATTTATGGCACCAAAAATATTTGATTAAGTACGTAAATTTTCAAGGGCACTGAAAAAATGTTAGCTATCGCAATCTTTTCAAAATTTCGCGAGTTTTGGGGAAAGTCGCGACATTTACACGCGAAAGAGACATTCTTAGATAATGACTGTTTTCAAAAGTGACATATTACAAAAAAAGGCGTTTTGCTAATGAGTCGTTTTCATTTTCGCAAAAGGTAGAATGCCCACTGACTTTCATGATCAGCTAAAGTTTCGATCCAGTATTGTATTGTATTTTTAATCAAAGACAATAATTAGGTACATTGTGTAATGTGCATGATATTAAGTAGGTTAGGTACAGATTATTTTACAACAATATTTAAATAGAAAAATGTCATAATATTTTGCCATGCCAAAAATATTAATCTATTATTTAATTTAAGTAGGCAGTTAAAAAGTAATGCTACAAACCAAATATACAATATACTTAGGTACATTAAAATAGGTAACCAATTATTATAGCGAAAATAATTAGGTACTTATAAGTTATAACAATAAAAATTTCATCTTAAACTACAAATGTTTCAAAAAAATGTCATCAATTTAGGTCTAATGAAAATGTCATAACTCATAATATTTCTCTACGGTATGGATTATTCGTACAGTGATAATAATAATATACACAGCAACATCCCTCAACGCACTAAAATACTTAAAGTTGTCAAAATTTATTATACTCTGAGTATCGGATTTGTATATATGTCAAGTATACTTCAAAAAATTATCGTAGCACTTAAGACGAGTACCGCCCACTTATCGTAGTGAAGCGTCTTCCAATCCAACAATACCGCAGAATCAATCATAGACAAATAATTCGAATAAATCGAAATTAAGTATATTCATTTAAATGCTAGTAAAGTTAATAAGTAGGATCTACAATATTTATTTGTAACTAGCTGACCCGCGCAACTTCGTTTACGCCACATAAGGTGTATAAAAACAGGTATTTTTTCAACAGACTCAAGGGAGCGTATGAAACTGCCCTGTTTGCTTAATCATAAAAGAGCTTAATGATTAAGTCCATTCTAAAACAATTCAGTCCACGCCTTCGGCGCGGACTGTATTGTTTTACAATAGCCTTAATCATTAAGCTCTTTTATGATTAAGCCAACACGCCAGTTTAGATTTACCCTCACATTAAAAAAAACCCTTGAATTCGAAAAGTTGAGATACCTCTAATTTCTGAACTACGAAACTCTCAATAATGAAACTTGTGTGGAACAATGTTAAAAACATTCCCTTTCTGACACTAAAAAAATATTTGAAATCGGACCACGCGGTGAGAACTTACAGCTGAAAAACAATTTTATCTTTCATCTCCTCTCCCGCAGGAACCGCACAAAATATCGGGATCAAAAGTATCCAAGAACCTTCCTCGGACTATAAGCTCGGAATGTACCAAGTATCATTCAAATCGGTTCAGTAGTTTCGGCGTGATACTTATTCGGGATACAGACAGGCAGGCAGACAGACAGACAGACAGACAGATAGACAGACAGACAGACATGAAAATTTTAAATTACATATTCGGCTTCAGAATCGATTATAGAACGCCCTACAATTGAAATTTTCAAAATATCTTCCATGTACAGACTCTCGACCCTCAACAGTTTTATTATAAGTATAGATATGATTAGCTAAGTTTTATAATGCGCATAGTTTAGCAGCCTACAGTATGGGGTTCTTCAAAAGGGGTCTTAGAAGGTTTTTACAGGGTCGGCAGCGCGAATGTCGCGCTTCTGGTGTTACGTCCATAGGCTGCGGTGACCACCAGTACATCTGGTGGGCCCTATGCTTTTCTGCCAGCTTAGTGGTATAAAAAAAAAGAAAAATGTTTGATGAGTGGTGAGATTTCCCGTTGTAACGGGATAAAAATAACCAAGTCCTTTCTCTAATTCATTCTATCCCTGTATAAAATTTCATCAGAATATACAGGGAATCGGTTTAGCAGTTTATTCAGGCATGAAAACGTAATACTTACTACCCGTTCGCTCTAACTTTGCCGCTGGCGTAGAGGCGTATACCCGAATTGTTAATTAGACGAAGTAAATTGACAGTAGCTAATGTCACTTCGTCATAGAAAATACGCAACATTGTATGAAGAAGTGACATTAGTTGCTGTCAATTTACTTCGTCTAATTAAAAATTCGACTTTAGTATGGAGCCGAGCGGCAAAGTTAGAGCGAACTAGCAGTATCTAAGTATTTACTTTCGCAAATATGTAGAATGTAGATAATAATAGTTTTAAGGAAGGATTATTGCAATCTCATGTAGGTACATAAAATGCATTGAATATACTTTGCGATAAGAGTTATTGTGATTTGCGATAACGGTTTCTTGAGTGATAAAATTTAACATTTTCAAGGTTAATATTTCACTTATAATGGTTTCGAAGTAAATAGGTACTGTGGTAAAAGTATTTCTGTAAGTAGGTATTTACCTGGTTTTTTTTAACGTGTGAAAAATCCTACAGGGATAGGTACTATGCCGGATTCCTACCGACTAAAAACCACACGTATTCTACCTAACAGGCTACGGTTGGGAGCCCCGGGTAAACTCTCGGAAGGATACCCCAGGACTACGTACTTACCTGTTATTTTTTTGTTTTACGTGAGGGAAAATCCTCATGGATGTTATGTTGGACTCTTACCGACTAAAAATCTCACGTGTCCTGCTAATAGCCTACGGTTGGGAGCCCCGGTAAGGACTCCCAAACTGAATTTCGACAAATCCTTCTACAACAAGATTTTACTTCGAGAACACGAAACTCCGATACGACTCAATTTCGACAATATTTAAGGTGAAGTGGGACTCAAAATACATAATTTTGACATATTTCGAACCAATTTTGCAACGGTGTTAACAAAGATTTCACAATTTTTTAAATGGATAATTATTATTAAGTATATTGACTAGGGATGTCAGTTCTCCAAAACACGATTGAGTAAATTCGGCTCGATAGAAAATAATCCCAAAGTTCCCTCGAATCTGTAAATTTACCTGTGACCGCCTTGACTATAATCAATTTCATTCAGTAGTTATATAATGTACCACACTAATTTTTTTTTCCATGTCCCTAATAAGTTACCTCGAGGTCCTATGCAGTTATTTATTAATTAAAATCATATTGTTTTAATAAAAAAAAACGTTTTGTTGAGCGGGAGTGCATTTTGCCGCTATCAGCCACCTCACAGAGCTCGCTCAGTCAGCCGACAGGCTTCGTTGAGGACACCCGTATACAACTTTGTCACGCCCGCTGACGTAATTCGCTGCCGTAGTAACGAAAATAGGTAATAAAAAAAAGGAAGTATTCAAGGCTTAGCTCAAGAGCGTAAAAATATCGCATCTGTTTGGGGAAGTTTCTTTGGTGTATTATATAAGTTATAGTAACGTTTTCATACTTTCCAATACAAAGTTTGACTGATGCCACATAATAGATGAATGCCAGAAGATTCACCTATAAATGCGCTCATGTATGTGACGCCCTGACCGAGCGTATAACATGTACATTATTTAAATTAATATTTAAGTAAAATCAATGTCATAACGAGTATAATACTAATGACTGATAAATCAGTGGGCCAATTCTCCTAAATTTACAATATAACAGTAGGAATAAACATTAATTGAGTATATAATAAATTAAACTCAAAAAATTGGTATTCTTCTATCCAAAATTACAGCTTTCAAGGCACGTATTGCGTATTGTTGATATTCTCGTAGTCTTACTTTACTACTCGTGTGTCGTAGTTGATGTAGGTAGGTATTGAATTTGAAGTTGTAAGTATGAGTTTCTTTTTTTTTATATTTAGCTCGCCAAATTGACGTCGCCACCAGCCTGATATAAGCCGTGGCGCATCTAGCGATTGGGGGCCACTTCTGACAGTGGTCCTCAAGTTGGCGGCCCTGTGATGTGCCTCTTCACGCTCCTCTTGAAGAACCCGGGATTGTAAGATGAGGGAAACAAGAGTGCGGGCAGGTCGTTCCATGTTTTTATAGTTCGACAGAGGAACGATCTTTTGAAACGTTCAGTTCTGGCGAAGATTCTCTCCACTGTGTGTGAGTGTCATCTTTGCCCGGCACGTGTTGTTCGGAATCGGAAACAAGAGGGTGGGATCAGGTTGAAGAGCTCTTCAGAACATTCGCCGTGATACATTCGATAGAAGGCAGCCAAGGACGCTATGGTTCTTCGCTGCGCCAAAACGGTTCGAGGCCTCCCGTCACCTCAGTTTGAATTTTAACCAACAGTGAACTGAAAATAAACAGCTTACATACAACCCGATACAGTCAATACAACCCTAACTTTGTTTTTAAGCCATAATGTAAAATAGTAATACAATGTTCAATGGATAGTGGTACCTACATGTTAACCGCTAGAAGATGATTTTGTGAATATATGTTACTGAAAAGGCCTGATGATTTAATATGACTTACGAATTATTAATTATGATATATGAAAGTCTGTGAAGATATTAGTGACAAAATCACGTTCCAACGGTTGAGCAGATCTGGCTGAAATTGATGGCCTATTATAATTATTTTATGCTTTTCCAGACTGCAATGTATTCTTGGACATATTATACACTAGCTGACGCCCGCAGCTCTGCCCGCGTCTAGTTTTGTTCCCGTTTCCGCTTTCCGTGGGAACTGATTGCCGGGATGAAAAGTGGCCTATTTGTTATTAATATTTTAATATAATGTGTTATTCCAGGCCTATATCTACCCCTGTACTAAATTTCAGCTAGATCCGTTTAGCCGTCAGAGCGTAAAAGAGTAACAAGCATCTACACTCACAAACTTTCGCATTTATAATATTAAGTAAGGTAAGATAATTTAGAAAATAGTATAAAGGCTATTTTATCCCTGGATATGACCCAATGGTAGAAGGGAACGCAAACAGAATTCTACACAGCTGAAGCTGCGGGCAATAGCTATGCGAAGTGAAACGTAGAATGTTTAATTTAGGAAATGGTAATCATTTGGACAGGACTAAAGCCTAGTCTAGTTTAAAAAACTAGTATCGAAATTTATTCCTTTACACCCTTGCATATATGCAAATAGCAATATTCGTTTTTGTATATTCTTCGTTTTCTTAGCCAAACGGGACCCTATTACTGAGACTTCGAAGTCCGTTTGTTCATCTGTATCTCATGAACTAGGCAGTAATACATTTCAAAGATGTGTTTCTGCTACCGCTGTAACAACTACACTCGAGAGCAATGAATCCGGGTCACTTAAAGAATCCTAAAAATCTCGGAAACTAAAAATGCTAGGTTAATGCAATAAATTGTATTTAATAGACAATGTAATACTCCTTAAATGAAGGTATTAAAACTTCTTAGTTATTGTAAAGTTATATCATAAAAAAATCAAATTTGAAAAAGGGCCACTTTCGAAGATGGAACTACGAAATTACAGCATTTGGTGTTGCTTTTGTTTGTAATCTGTCATTTATGTGGGTACATAAACCATGTTGATAGTGCTCTATATTCATTAATCAAGCTGAAATTATGTCGCTTACGCCTGAAGAATGCACCAGAATACTTACAATGCTGGAAACCGGCCGGAGTCAGCGCGATACAGCCAGGACTGTCGGTGTGTCGCTGTCAACAGTACAAAGAGTTCTCCGACGTTACGAAGAAACTGGTTCTAACCTACGCAGACCAGGAACGGGCAGAACCAGGTGTACCACAGCACGAGAAGACCGATACTTGGTGAACACCATGCTTCGAAATCGCTTTCTCACAGGAACTGAACTCACCAATCAGTTTCGACGCCTCGGAGGAAGTAACCCAAGTGCATGGACAGTAAGACGTCGGCTTGCTGAATCTAACTTAAAACCCCTTAGACCTGCAAACGGCCCTAAACTGGAGCGTGGGCATCGTATTTCGAGACTAAGGTATGCCCAGAGCCACGTAAATTGGAGTATTGAAGATTGGTCAAAAGTTATGTTCTCCGACGAATCAAAATTTATGCTCTACAAGCACGATGGAAGACACAGAGTGTATCGAAGACCAGGGGAAAGATTCAAGCAAGCATGCATCGAAGAAAAAGTAGCCTACGGTGGTGGGTCTGTACTTGTGTGGGCCGGAATTTCTTCTGAAAGTCGCACAGAGCTGGTGATCATAGAAAACGGCTCTTTAACTAGCGTAAGATATGTGGAAGAAATCCTCAATGATCACGTTGGTCCATTTATGGTCAATTTAGGTGAGGATGCTATATTTATGCATGACAATGCCCGACCTCATACAGGTAGGATTGTGAATGACTACCTTCAAGAGATGAACATTACTCGTATGGAGTGGCCAGCGCGCAGCCCGGATATCAACCCGATCGAGCATGCTTGGGACGAGCTAGGCAGATGCGTAAAACAACGAAACCCTCCCCCAATCACGCTTCGTGAGCTCAAAATTGCTCTCACAGAGGAATGGGAGAATATTCCCCAAAATCGTATAAGGAACTTGGTGTACAGCATGCCAAACCGCGTAAACGCAGTAATGGAAGCACGAGGAGGCAATACGAAGTATTAAAATTCAAGAAAATCGTAATAAAGTTCAAAAATTTCATGTTTCCTATTTTTGTTTTAAGGAGTGATCAGCAGTTTTTTCTTTATGTAATTTTGTGTTAATAAAATGTATGGTGACTCATATTTTTTTTACTTTCATTAAAGGAGTATTACATTGTCTATTAAATACAATTTATTGCATTAACCTATCATTTTTAGTTTCCGAGATTTTTAACATTCTTTAAGTGACCCGGATTCATTGCTCTCGAGTGTATAATAACACTAGATAAAGAAAAAATAAGGTTACTCCCATACAACGTAATCTTCTGGCGTTTTTTTTTGTTACGAAATCCTCATCAGTGTGCCAGTCCAACTTGAACCTCGGCCGTTTTTACAGTTCCGTATCCAAAGGGTAAAAATGGAACGAGGAGAAAGTATTGCCTTTTGAAAATGCTAAGAGGCAAAAGCGGTCAGGTGTAGAGTAAATAAATGCTGTAAAACAGTACAAGTGGTGGTTATTCAATATGCGCTGCAGGTTCCACCAAGTGCCAAGAGTATAAATAATCTGTAATAACGCGACCCTATTACTGAGACTATCTATCTGTCATCTTATGCACCACTGCGATAGCAAGGCATTTGAAATTTACGAATCCTAAGAACAGAAAAATAAATTAAGGAGGGCTCCCATACAGGTATATTTTTCAGTCTTTTTTGTACAGAACCCTCCTTTTTCCTTTTAAGGAAGTACCAAAAAATATAAACAAAGGATAGGGGCAGCAGATTCTTACTTTTTCAATAAACCTGGCAAAAATCGTCACAGGTAAAAAAATAAATTGAAGTACTTCTTAAATATATTATGTTCTATTCTTATTATGAAAATAAATTTCATTACATGTTAGTGATAAAAATTGCATCAAAATCAATTACGTATTTGCTCACGAGTAGAAGATCTAAAGAGGTTTATCTAAACAGGGCGAAAAAAATTGTTATGTAAACTTGTACTTCTGTCAATGATGTCAATTGCGTAGTGAACGGGATAACGCGCGAAAACGTTTCCGACGCACGGAGCGTCCCGAACATCTTGCGTCTGCTTCACCCCCTCCGAATCGCTTGAGACACAATTGCACTTCGCCTTACGATCGAAACAACTTAATCCCGACACTACTGTACTGGCGACAAAGCGTTTCTTCCATGTCGGAGTACAGTAGTGTCGGGATTAAGTTGTTTCGATCTAAAATATTGTCGAAATTGAGTCGTATCGTATCGGAGTTTCGTGTTGTCGAAGTAAAAGTGTTGTCGAAGTAAAATCTTGTCGTAGAAGGATTTGTCGAAATTCAGTTTGGGAGTCATTTGGTGCCTTAAATTTATATTTCTACTATGCTGGTAAGGTAGAAAACATCATACTTCCTTGCAACTAAACTAATACAACTCCTGACATTGTTTTAAACAAGTTGAACCTAAAAATGTGGTTAGTTTAAACTTAGGTCGCACAGAAAAATCTTTCCGACGATTTACTCAGGCAAGTCAATCGGGGGAAAATACACGAAATAAATGTGAGCCTTTACGGTATGCCTGACATATGTCAAATATCGAATTATTTTATAAAATTAAAAATAGTTTTGAAAAGCAAAATGCTCAATCACAAATTTAATGTGAAAATATTTTGGTCTTGAGCAGGACTCGAACTTGTGTCTTCTGGTTTGCCGAACCAGACGCCCTAACCGTAAATTCTCAAGTTAAGTTTAGTAATAATATACTAAAAATTCTAAATTCAGAGTTCCGAACATTATTACAGGGACTAATATTTGCCAACGCAAAGATTAGTCCCTCGGCTAATGGCTCTCGTTATTTCAAATAAAAAAACATAGCGACGAATTGAGAACCTCCTTCTTTTTTGAAGTCGGTTAAAACAGCGTTCAGGAAAATATAAGTTAGATTGACCCGACTTTGACGTTTGAGATTGCATCTGTTAAAGTTTAGTTCGCGCGCTGTCAAATCAGTCAGTCAGTGTTAAATAACACATGTTTAAAAAGTGATAAATAAGTTCTACTTATAACAGTATTTTTAATTCACAATTTACAACATAATAGCCAAAATTCCAATGTTGTTTATAACTTTATACCTTACCTTATATTTATTGTGTCATCGATCTAAATACGCAAAGATAACACATACACACAACGCACTTAACACAACCACTCGCGTCGATATTCTCGTGAAAACTGAATCATTCTACAACAAAATAGGTAAACTTTTTTTTTAAACTTAACCTTCTAGGTTAAGGAGTTTTTTATCATAATGCCTAATTATTGTGTTTACTTACTTAACTTTTAGAATTCTGTACCCAAAGGTATGGATCTTATTCATTAGACTTTGCAGTCCGTCTGTCTTTCCGTCACAAGGCTGTATCTCTGAAATCATGATAGTTAGATAGCTGAAATTTTCAGATTGTGTATTCCTGTTGCCGCTATAACAGATATTTACTAAAGTCAGAAAAAAAGGCTCCCAGCTCCCATACAACAAAGGTGATTTTTAGCCGTTAGTAACTCTCCGCACAAGCCACTTCCCTGTGCCATGGAGCCTCGGCGAAGTCATATGCAAATCAAATCCGGGAAAACATGTGAAGCCGGCGTTATCTAGGGAAACTGTCTTCTTTTTTATTTACTTGTGGAATCTGTGTGCCGAAATCTTACCGACTGAAACCATACGGTGCTCTACCACTACCTACGGTCGGGAAAGATGTCCCAGGATTCCCGACAGACCTTGGCTACCACTGCGACGTCATATACTTTACTTCTTTTGGTTCGAGTACTTCCCCGCGTCTTTGGGAGCTTTCGGGTGTCACTCTCGCTTCCTGGGTCGTGTGGTTGTGCGAAAAACTTTAACGTCACGCTGTCGTCTTGGGCCTGCTTCTGTAACGACGGTGAACAGCCCCCGCCCCGATCTTATGCCCCCGGTTATAGAGTGTGATAGTATGGGCAAAATCGAGTGTATGGCACCCTCGCCGCAGACTGGAAATCTCGGGTTGGAGAGTTATCTCTCTGCTCCCTCCCCACCATATCTTTCACGAGAATGACCTGCTCGCAGAAAGACGCGGCGGTGCGGCGTCCCACGTTCTCCCGTTGGAAATCATCGCTCGCACCGTAGTCTCCAGCGAGATAATGTTCAGGTCAAGACCTGCCACTAGGACATGGCATGGGTGCCATGTCCTAGTGGCAGATGGTGGTGATGTGGTGGATGTACGCTATGCTCTGTATGGAGCCCTGTGTCCTAGCTGCTTCCTTCGCAGTGCTGACACTGAGTCGTGGTCTCCCGGCGTAATCGCCACAGATACTTATCGAAGCATCCGTGCCCTTAATTATCGGTGACAACCGGTAGAAGAGATTGCCATGGCTCCTCTCCAGCCATTCGTTTATTATCGATCTGTTCATCACCTGAGTTGAGAGATCAACTAAGACACTTCAAGATGGTCAACGCGGTGAGGACTTGGCCGATTTCCTTGGGCGGATGGTGGCAACTTTCACCTCTAACCATTCTCAGACACCGCGTAGATAAGTTTTAAAAAAAATCGAAATAGTTGTCTTGACAGACAGACCCTTTTTTACAAAGGAGTTTTGGAGCGGAGTCCGCGACTCGGAAAACGACGGCGATGGGTCAAACTCAAACTAAAAAAACATTTATATCGTTATAGTCCTACTACTTCGGCACTTGCGACAAGTTCATGAATACAAATCAAAGTTGGTACCACCACCAGTTCGGAACGCGGCCCGCTTAAGCAGAATTGGCAAAAATCTTGGCGGGCTATTCTTTTTGTGCTCTTTTATATTTTTTGAGAGAGGGGCGCCGTGAGGCGCCTCGCGGCGCCCTTCTGGACTTTCTACGGCGCCCCAGGGCGCCGCGGCGCACAGGTTGGGAACCCCTGGGCTAGATGATGTTTTGTGAAAATGTCCACATTTAGGTACCTATTTATTTATTTTATGCTACGAAAATTTGCATTACGAAAAAATAAAAAATTGAGAGAAAAGCATTATCCAATCTGTGAAAATTTCAGCTATCTAGCTAACACTGTTTATGAGATATCGTCTGGTGACAGACGGACGGTCCCGTTTTTATCCTTTTGTTGTTAACCCTAAAAACGAAAGAGATTATTATGAAAACCTGCCAACAGACCTACGTTTACCACTGCGGCCTTACCTAGGGGTGGCCGGGGGGGTATTAACACCCCCTTCCGTGTGGCTAAGATCCTTCGTCAGACATGTCCCAAAAATAAATATCTTCAGGGATACTTCAAGCTATTTGGGAGTTATAGTGGCTCGGCCAAATAGTGCGGACGCATCACAACAATTTTTAACATTCCACAGAAAAGCAAATATTTTGGCCTTCTGCATATTCAAATGCTACTTTTTGTAATCTAAACAGGTTTTTCATTTCAAAAACATGACCGCTTAGATAAGGACTTGAATTCGAGATATTATTAAATTAACCTAAGTTTTAAGCTGAGCTAACATTTGTCATGACATCATTTTGTATTTTTGGCATTAGGTCACACTTTAATGATGTCATTAGCTGACTGGTTTTCTACCTAACGATGTGCCTATTAAATTACCTAGGTAATAAAACTTAACAGTCCATATGACGCCAAATAGACTATTACTTTGATCTAGATCTCAGGTATATCTGCTATCTTCTTTTAACAGTTCGGCGTCTGGTAGGCTCTTAATTCCATCCTCTCCTGTCCGATCCCCAACAACACGTGCCGGCCGGGCAGAGATGCCACTCATACACAGTGGAGAGAATCTTCGCTAGAACTGAGCGTTTCAAGCACGAAGAACAGTGAGAAAATGAAAAACTTTGGGCCACAAACATCGAAGTGAGGGGTAGGGGGGAGTTCAGCATACTTCTAAATAGAAAAAAAAGGTTTCCTTATTATAGTCCAGTCTTTCCCAAAGTGGGCGATAACGCCCCCTTGTGGGCGCTGCAGGTCTCAAGGGGGGCGGTAATAGACCCTGAAGAAAATGGGGGCGTTGTGTAGAGGCGGGCGGGCGGGGGGTGATTTGTAACTTTATTTAGCTAAGAGGCCTCTTAAACAACAACTGCAAGAGCTCTCGACTCTCAACAACAACTTGTGAACATCAACTAATATGAATTAAAAGATTGCTCAAACTCGGTTCTATATTTCTCTTCGCGTAGTTCATATATCTGTCCTATTTTATTTATTACAGAAAAAAATAATAGTTATTAGTACTCGTAGATATCTATCATGTTTTAACAAGTTTTTGTTAAATAACCCGAATAGTGCATTCCTGTATCAGTCGGCTGGTTCATTGAATGCTTGTTCGGACTTGTTGAGTACGATTGAGCGTCGAATGAGATAAACGAGTTTATGCATGTTTGTTTTATTCCTGTCGGTGCGTGCTGCTTAAGTCTATCATGTTTTAACAAGTTTTTGTTAAATAACCCGAATTGTGCATTCCTGTATCAGTCGGCTGGTTCATTGAATGCTTGTTCAGACTTGTTGAGTACGATTGAGCGTCGAATGAGATAAACGAGTTTATGCATGTTTGTTTTATTCCTGTCGGTGCGTGCTGCTTAAGCATTCCTATATAAAAAATGTAATATTTATTTTATTTTCATTTGTGGTCTCGCGCGCAATAGATGAGCAGTACTTACGCCTCCTCTACTCGCGAAGTTGAACGTATTTCTCAAAGCAAAACAATGTCGGAAGTAAAAAAGAAGAGACGGCAATACTCTGCGGAATATATTAAATTCGGATTTATTGAAAATCCCACAAACCGATTGTCGCCTTTGTGTCTAAAAACATTTTCGAATGAAACAATGAAGCCTTCAAGGCTGCAAGATCATTTGAATAAAATGCATCCAGATAAGAAAGACAACAATGTAGCATATTTTCAAGACCTAGAGAAGAAGCATAATACTCAGCCAAGTGTAGTAAAACTATTTTCGGCGGCTGCTAAGCAAGATGACGACGGACTTCGAGCTTCGTACAATATCTCTTTGTTAATTGCTCAAAAAGGCAAACCACATAACATCGGAGAAGAGTTAATATGCCAGCAATAAATGAAGTAATAACTACTGTGCTTCATAAACCGGCCGCAGATATTATCCGAAAAATTCCTTTGAGTAATAATTCTGTGCAAAGACGAATTGATAAAATGGCTGAAAACATTGAAGAATCATTGTGCGATCACCTGAGGACAAGTCAATTCTCAATTCAGCTCGATGAGTCCACTTTACCAACTAATGAAGCATTGTTGTTGTCTTACGTGAGGTTTATTAAAGATGAGAAAATATGTGAAGAACTATTATTTGCTAGAAATTTAGAGACCGATACAAAAGGTGAAACCATATTCAATACATTGGAAAAGTTTTGCGATGAGAAAGAGATTCCTTTGAAAAATATTATTTCAGTTGCTACGGATGGCGCTCCGGCTATGACAGGGTGCCATAAAGGCTTCATAGCGTACTTAAAAAATAAAATTCCAGATGTCCTTGGTGTACATTGCGTTATTCATAGACAACATTTAGTTGCTAGAAACTTAAGTGAAAAAGTATTTCAATCACTGCAATATGTCATCAAAGCAGTCAATAAAATCCGCAACAGCTCTTTGAATGATAGATTATTTCATCAGCTTTGTGTTACTAATGACGAGGACTTCAACCGTTTGTTGTTTCATAGAAGTTCGTTGGCTATCAAGAGGCAATTGTCTGACTCGATTTTACAACCTGTTTGACTCTGTTATAGAGTTCTTGGAAACTAAAGATACAGAATTGCACGACAAGCTCATAACATCAAAGAATGATATAGCTTACATGACAGACCTGTATAAATTGTTCAACGACATGAATCTCCAACTGCAAGGCGATAAACAAAATTTAATTAAAACAAAAAACGTTGTTGCTGCTTTCGCAGCCAAACTGCTTCTACATAAAAAGAATCTGGGCAGACGTGAGTTTCACAATTTTCAGTATCATGCAGTAACGACGAATTGTTTGCCTACTGCCAACATTTGGAAAACCTCCACATTGACTTCACCGAACGACACCAGGACATTTTGAACTTGGAAATACCAGACTGGGTGTTGGATCCGTTTTCAAATGTCAACACAGCAATGTCACCTCAGCTGGAAGAAGAACTTATAGAATTGACAACAAACGAGAAAATAAAAATCAAGTTCAAAAATGGTTACCAAGAATTTTGGCTTCAAAAACCGATCCCTCAATTGTACCCTGGATTGTGGTCAATCGTTCAACGATTTTTGATAGCGTTCCCATCGTCATATTTGTGTGAACGTGGATTTAGTGCTGTGACAACACTGCTTACTAAAAAGAGAAATCGTTTGCTTGTTACCGAACGTGGCGACTTGCGACTGTTCTTGAGTAAATTGGAACCTGATATCAACAAACTTATTAAACAGCATCAGATTCATCCTTCACATTAGTTTTTATATAAGGATTGATTATTTTAGTTATATTTTTAATAAAAGATACTCTGTTTTAATACTATAAAGTTGCGTTTCAATAATCATTCTTATTGGCAGGTGGAGCCCGTAAGAGTTAACTTGAGACCTAAGCGCCGTTGTATGTTACCTACTGCGCTCAGGTTTCAAGTTGCGGGTTATAGTAAAAGTTTCGTTTACAATTCTCTGTTAATATACATAATATACTTTTTTTTTCTTTTTTTTTTACACAACATCACATATATAGGTCACAATAATTAATTAATTTAATTTGAAGTTATAGTGGTTTTTAAATAGGTGAAAAAATGGGGGCGCTAAAAAATATTTATTCTCAAAGTGGGCAATAGACAAAATAAGTTTGGGAACCACTATAGTCGGTTAATTTAAGTACATGCATAGTCATCATAATCCATTTAAGTACCTATAAAAAGAATCTTGACTTGAAGCGCACGGTCCTGCTCTTTTGTTTGGCGTTTTTGGAGAGGCCTACGTGCAGCAGTGGATTGCCATAAGCTGATTTAATTGATTGATTGATAAAAATAATCTAGAAAACTAAAGAGGAAGTACCTTTTTTTTTTGGTTAACGTGAGGAAAATCCTCAAGGATGTTATGCCGGACTCCCACCAACTAAAAAAAATCCTCACGTAACGCCCAACAGCCTATGGTTGTGAGTCCCGGGTAAGCCCTCGGAAGGATGTCCCAGGACTCCCAACAGACCTACGGCCGCCACTGCGCCTCGACCAGGGGGAGGTTCGGGTGCTACCTGCTCGCAGAAAGAGGCGGCGCAGTCCCACTTACTCCCGCCGGAGATCATGGCTCGCACCATGGTCTCGAGCGAGAGAGTGTCCACGTCCAGACCCACTACGAGGACCTGGCGCTGTTGCGCCCACAAGAAAAGTACCTAATAGCTTTCTTTTGTGTGCGACACACTGAAGGGAATTTTCTAATTATAGGTTGTCTGATGTCATGAGCATGATTCATGAACAAACCCGAGAGGCACAGCTAGTAGAATGCCTAACTATATGTATATTGTTTCTCAATATACATATTACATAATCCTACGCACAGCAGTAAACTACGAAAGGTAGGTTTGATTGAAAATACATCGTAACTACAACAAGACGTAAATATTTCGCTACTTGAATTAGATTCCGTATTGGAAATAGACGAAGCGTATCGGCATTGAAGGTCAAATTATCGTAATGTATAGATTACACCGTGAAAATATCGGGTGTAACAAAACTACCTGTTCAAATTTCGTCACGTGACGTGGCATCAGTCATGAACTCATGAAACATTACAAAAATAAAGAAAAAAAAATCACATGAATACTTTAACCGTAAATCCGTTTTAAAGGTCCTATAAATTTTCATTATCACCCTTTTTTTTTTTCCACGTGAGGGAAAATCCTCACGGATGTTATGCTGGACTCCTACCGACTAAAAAAACCTCACGTAACGCCCAACAGCCTATGGTTGCGAGACTTGCGAGCCCCGGGTAAGCCCTCGGAAGGATGTCCCAGGACTATCACCCTTTCTATCGCTACTGAGCGGCAGTAGAAAGCGACAACGACAGCCAGACGGGTGCTCCGTGTTTGTTTTGCCACGGCGACCATGTTACCTCGAATTGCCGCGGTAAAAAATGGATACTTAATGTGCGACAATTTTTAAAAATAAAAAAATTAACCCCCTTTTTTTATTAAATATTTGTATATGATTTCCGATGCCAAGTCATCTCATGAAATTTGGAGAGGTAGTTTTGTTACACCCAGTATCAGTGGCGGCTGGTGGGTACTCAAACTGGTGGTGCACTTTCTCTCTACTTTTAAATTTAATTGGTGGTGCACTTACCTTGGTGGTCCCGCTAATTTTATATCAACTTTATGTTAAAGCATAAGGCTCACCACCAACCTATTACGTGGGATATAAAAAGAGCAACGTGGGCGTATACTATGCCTCTGCCTACCCCTGCAGAGATAAAGGCATGTATATGAATGCAGTATGTTTATTTTCAAAAGTTTTGTATAGGTACTTAGATATTATTTATCGATTATTCCCAGTTGTTCCGTTCAAGTAGTTCCGTGGCGGAACTAGTGAGACTTTTTTTCCCAGTTGTCCCGCGGAACAAAGCATCAATAATTCAGTTCCCATTAGTTCCGCGGAACAAAGTAGAAATGAAAATCTAATAAATTCATTCCCAGTAGTTCCGCGGACCAAAGTGCTCATTTTAACACACACCAGACATTTACAAGCAATATTTTCTTTTCTTTAATAAAAAAATAAATATTTGTATAATATAGAATGTAGAATAGAAATAAGATCAAAATAAATGAAAAACTAGTAATTTTAAAAATTAATCAATCAATAAATATTTAACGCGTCACAGATACATACAGCGAAACAATACCGGGAGAATTAAAATTTCGTCAAACAAAACATCGGGTGCTCTCGGGTAATGTTCGGTTTTCCCGAGCGCGTGCGGCGCACGAAATCAGACTCATCGCTCGGTACATTTTCTATGAACGGTGTTTTGTCTCACGCGCCAGGCGTTTTAGCTCGGATATAGTACAAGTTGTATGGGCCGTTCTCGTGCGCTCGGGAAAACGCATGCCGGTTTTTGCTTACAGTGAATTTAGGCTTTAGTAGTGTAGCAAAGAGCTTGAATTGTTTCGTCACAATAAGATATGTTATTTGCTTTGAGTTTTTGTAAGAATAGGTGTTACTCACATACCTACCTAATGGTAGGTAATTATTATTAAATAATAAAGATGTCGTAAAATTTTGTAATTTTTTATATCTTTTGAACTGGTGGTACACCGCACGAGCGCACTTAAGGTACAGCCGCCACTGCCCAGTATACCTTTTCGATATAAATATAACTCGAGACCCTAGCTTGGTAAAAGGAGTATGAAATAATGTAGGCTTCAATGTATTTCTATGACCTATAGCAGCACGTTATACACTAATACATCTACATATACTAATATTCTAAAGAAGTGAAGTTTGTGTGTTTGTTAAATTGTAAGGGGTAATCTCGGGATCTACTGAACCGATTTTAAAAATTCTTTCGCGGTTGCGAAGCTAAGCTCCGGTGGATATAGGACATAAAGAATTCAGTCATTACCCTAATTACTTATGTCATTATAGAATCTCTCAGAATGAACCTCACAAAGGTAAATGACCCAAAAAGGAATAAAACTTATCTCCTTACACGTTTCATTCTTTATTATACCACTTCTAATCTATCATTCTTTATTAAGGTAAACGCAGCTATTAACGACCCATCGAAAATTCGCAGGTATTACCGATCCATTTCATTAACCTGCAATTCTTACGTTACTGGAACAGTTTATGCTAGAGACATTTGACGAAATACGCACATTTGTTCATTGAGTGTCGCAAATACTTACGTTAGTGTGCTTGGCATTCCGGGAAAGAGACGAAATTCGTTTGTTTCTATGACGATAGTAAACTTGCCGATCGTGTGGTACAAATCCTTAATCTTACAGATAAGCACACCAAAACTTCGTTTAACAGTTTTTAAAGAATTGTATGAAACCTATGATTGTTCTGTATTATTGAATGTGTTCATTTAGATGTGAGGTCTTAATTTCTTACAGTATTTCATAAAGTTTGATTATTTAAATATTATAAAACTTCACATTTAAGGTCAGGTGGGGTAAGAGGAACTACGGGGCAAGGGAAACAGCAGTTCGTATAACAAAAACTATACACAATTTCTCTATATCTACGCGGTTGATGAAGCAGTAATGTCAATTTAATTTCAAAGAAAAGACATAGATGGCTCTTTCTCACACCAAAATACAATGATGACGCAATCAAAAATTTTGTGCGATCTCCGCGGATACGTGAGCTCAAAGTGCTTTTTTCTGTAAGTAATTTGTGCATCATTTTTTTTTGCTGGAAGTGTATAAATATTGGTAAGTGTTCTGTTATACTTAAAATTAGATTATATTATCTATGAAACGTGAAAAACTATGCAGCACACATAAATTAACCACTTGTTTTGAAACCTAACCTAAAAAGTATAAGTGGGGTAAGAGGAACTGTGCTGACTGGGGTAAGGGAAACATATGCTTCTCTTTGCCGATGTCAGAGGGGGTAAACCTTTTAAGGACTGGTTTGACGTAGGCCCGGTTCCCTATCCTAAAGTGAATAATATGTAGTGTGTTTTATTATTATGAGCACATTTAATATTGTTCGTTCGATCGTGTAATTGTTATATTATTTGTTACAGAAATGCAGAATGCCTAGAAATTATGTGAGAAAGGCTTTTATCTATTATAGGTCGAAGAGGTCAACATGTCTTTGATTCTTTTAATTTACATTACTTGAATTTACAACTCCTAATTAATTAATAATAAATGAATAAATTGTTAGTTATACATGTGTGTGTTTTTATGTTAATGTAGGGTTATTTATAGTACCACAAATATAACCAAACCATTGCTTGAGCTATATTTATCCGGGGCACCACGTTTGCATGACCAGTCGCCACCACTAACAAAATGTTTAAATTGGCGGCGTTTTTTGTATTTTGTTGGTGGCTTTTTGTATTTTGTATTTTGGTGGTTTTTTGTATTTTGTTGGTGGCGGGTGACTGGTCGCGCTACCGCTGCCGTGGTGCCGCGATGAAATACATAGCCCATATGGCCTTGGTTGACAACCCCTGTCTGGGTGTCGTATGTTTCCCTTACCCCGAATTCCGTTTTTTATTATTGTTTCCCATTTTGAACTTTATTTCTAACTAATAGAACTCAAATTTGATTGACAAAAGGATAAACTAAGAAACTTGCATACATCGCATAGACAGATAATATATTTGACACAATTATGGAGATAGTTTCCCTTACCCCAAAAACTGGGAAAGGGGAACAACAGGACTAGGCTGATGATTTTGCGTTTTTGATCAAAAGCACCAAACATAATGTAAAAACCCCTTTCATATAGTCGAGCCACATGTAAATAGAAGTCACATATTTATGAAATATATTACTATGTCATTAAATATTCAAATTAAAACACAATATATCACAAGAAAAATAAAGTATGTTTCCCTTTCCCCACCTAACCTTAATTAAAGCGGTAATACCTTCAATTATTTTAATAGTAGCAGCTATTGCCGACTCATGGGCCGGTGATTGCGATGCATATTAAATTTTGATTTACCTCTTTCTCGTCGATATGTGACAATAAAGCAATTATTTTAATATGACATCTTAATCTAATACAGTCAGCCATTGTAACACACAATTACCGATCTATACTATTTGGTCTAGTTTTCTTATTTAAGCGTTTTTTGTTTACTACGAAATACAACTTTAATCATTCATTGTCATTATAAAGGAGCATTATAAAATTACTTTTTATTGCATTACAATGTTTGTATTAATTAATATTATTTGCAACACTATTTATTTAAAATCTCTGCTATGGCTACAAAAATCAAATAAATACATATAATCTACTTTTTATGAGTCAGCCATACAATTTCGTAATTATGTATTATATCGACTATTACCGACCTGTATGAGTCGGTGATAGCAAGTACGGGAAGCTATTGCCGATTCTATACAAATCCTGGTCGTTTATGTAACATAACACTAGTTTAATGAAATATTAGCTTATTATCCAAACAATATTTTGAAGATAAAAAAACCATAAAAGCTCTTTTACAACATAATGTCGTAGTCCAATAGCATGGACCAGAGTATCTAAGTGACTTTTCCTATGAAGTATAATATGAAAGTGTATGAAAGGTAGACTGAAAGGACTTAGAGCAAACCTACATGATTTTCTGCAAAAACACCATAATGTGTTTCTTCTTAATTAGACTAAATATCTGCCTATACATTCTTCTTGTTTTTAACAGTCGGTAATAGGTTCATAAAAATCGGTAAATAGCTTCATAGCCTTTCGTATGGGTCGGTAATACAAACAATGGACTTGATCACTTAATTATTTTTTTATTTTATTAGTATTGTGTTAAAGGGCAATTTAGGGGTTTAAACATAAACTAGACAAACTAAAGTTTCATATAAAATCAAAACATTGGGTGTGAATTCAATTACCATACTTAATAACTATCATCAATTTTAAAATTGTCTTAACAGGGTCGGTAATACCTGCATTTACCTTATGCACTTCTAATCTACTGCCACGTCAGCGCGCGTGTGTAAATTACTGTATTTCAATAGCTTTGCGCAAAAATGTAAACAAACACATTTGATCGTATGAATATCCATAGTTACTTGCAATTGAGTATTCACCCTGATTATATTCCAGTATCCAGGAGTCATACATACAGTGTTCTTACAATCATTTCGACACCAAATAACTTATTTATGACAGTTTATTTTCATTTAAAATACCTACTCAGGATAGTAAAAAATTCAATGATTTGTCATACTATATTTTTCTACTCATCTGTCTTAGACAACGATTGTCAAAACATGACATGTTTTTACTAGCATGACCTCCCACTTACTTCCGCCGGAGATCATGGCTCGCACCATGGTCTCCAGTCGACGTCCAGACTTGCCTCGAGGCGTGAAGCCTTGGTGCCCAGTTCCACAATATTAATTAAAATATTGTGGTTCAAAATACAGCAATGCCTCAAGAGCAGGGTCTACGACCAATGTGTGTTGCCAGTGATGACTTACGACTGAGACGTGGCCACTTAAATTGACCCTATTCGATAGGCTCGCTGACGCCCAGAGGGCAATGGAGAGAGCTATGCTCGAAGAGTCGTTTCGTGATAAAATTCGAAAGAGGACCCGGGTCACCCGACTTAGCTGAGAGAATCTCTTGACTGGTGGCAGTGGGCAGGTCATATCGCAGAACTGATGGTAATGTGGCCGAAAATTTTTGGAATGACGACCACGTACCGGAAAACGCAGTGAGTGTAGGCCTTTGGCAAGGTGGACAGATGACCTGATAGAGGTCGCGGCCCGGGAGCCAGCTGGATGCGGGCAGATCAAGGCCGAACGTTGTGGCGATCTTTGGCGGAGGCCAATGACTATCAGGGGGCGTCAAATCGGCTGTAATGATGATGACTGTGGAATAATTCAAGTGGTTATTCAATAGTGCAGGAAGTGCTACCAAGTGCCATCAATTGGTATAAAATACGTTCACGTATTATTAGTCAGTGGTTGCAGGCAGAGTTCCCGTTGGAATTAAAAAACGAATTCAATATGAAAAAAGACTCAAATATTTTTTTTTACACGAAATATTAACGAGTTTAGGCAGTAGAGTCACGTGTGCAAGTATTGGACAAATGCAGATCTACAACTTGTATTACATCTCTGTCTATGCCTGCGAGAGAAAAAATACCTTCAATGTCGGATCAATAATTCCAGAGCTTATCGATTACAAAACAAAAAATCGTCCATGATTGTGGAATAATTCAAGTGGTTGTTCAATAGTGCAGGAAGTGCCACCAAGTGCCATCAATTGGTATAAAATACCATAGGTACCTATCGTTTTCGTGTAAACTGAATCATTAATTTCATTATCATGTCCGAAACGATACGACCGGTTCTACGTGTCAAGGTTGAACTTGTTAGCTGTCAGGTAAATATTGTTGATTCAAGCTGTAATCATTGTTAATATCAATAATTAATATGGCATTGTTAAACAGTTCAATTCACACAAAAACTAAGGTTATGTATGATGAAGGAATTGGGTTGTTTTTTGGATGAATCATGAAGGCGCTTGAAAGTAGGTATAGGTACCTACTTGTTAAGGCGAGGCGCTGTGGTAGCCGTAGGTCTGTTTTAGAGTTCTAGGGTATCCTTCCGAGGGCTTACCCGGGGCTCCCAACCGTAGGCTGTTGGGCAGGATACGTAAGTGTTTTTAGTCTGTAGGAGTCCAGTATAGCATGCATGAGGATTCTACCTCATGTAAATAAAAAAGAATGGTACCTACTTGTTGTTAGTTAATACATCTGTAGTAAGCAACGTTCGTTATAGTCGGTTGGAGATGGTGACTGCTTAGGACATTTAAATTTACGAGCGTTTTCGCTATAGCCATTGAGCTGAGTCATCATCTTTTTAGGGTTCCGTACCCAAAGGGTAATAACGGGACCCTATTCATGAGACTTCGATGTCCGTCTGTCTGTCTGTCTGTCTGTCACGAACTCACGAGGCTGTATGACATGAACGGTGATAGCTGGAAAGCTGTTTTCACAGATTATGTTTTCTGTTGCCGCTATAAGAACAAATAAGTACCTACTCAAAATAAATAATAATAATAATATTTAAGGGGGGTACCCATACAACAAACGTGATTTTTTTTTTAATTAATAACGGCAACAAGTAGACGCTTGAAATATTCACAGAACATCGAGCTGTTGGTATATTTTCATGAAATATAAATACTCACCTAATTTCAATAAAATAAAATGGACATTTAAGGCAGGCTCTCATACAAGTATACAACAAACGTGTTTTTTTTTCGTTATTTGGTACGTATCGCACTTGGCCGGTTTTTTATATTAAGCTCGCCAAATTGACGTCTCCCACCTGATGTAAAGTCATGGCGCATCTAGCGATTGGCATTCTCACAGTCCGCAAGACTTCTGACAGTGGTCCTCAAGTTGGCAGCCCTGTGATGTTCCGCTTCACGCTCCGCTTGACGAACCCGGGGTTTTAAGAGGAAAGAAACACGAACGCGGGCAGATCGTGCCAAGTTTTTGTGGTTTAACAGAGAAATGGTCTTTTGAATCGGTCAATTCTGGGGAAAATTCTCTCCACTGTTAAGGAGTGACACCTCTGCCCGGAACGCAATCCGTTAGGGGACAGAGGAAATTGCTACAACAGGAAGCAATAACCTGGGTCTATATTACATCTGTGCCTTTGAGAGAAAAAATATCTTCATAGTCTGCTCAATAGTTCCAAATCCAGAGCTTATCGATTACAAAACAAAAAATGTTTGAGAATGACAACGATTCGAAGAATTTTTGCGTATAAATAAACATTCACTAAAAGCCGGGCAACATTTTTATGAAGAGAAAATTGGAAATGAGAACCGTCGCCGCGTCGTAACAGGCAGCCGGAGAAAAAAGTAATCACAAAGTAATCTATACTTATATTATAAAGAGGTAACGTTTGTGAGTTTGTGACGTTGTAACATTGATTTATTACTACTACTTATACGTGGTACATACAATATAGGTATTATAATAACTCAATGCGTCGTATGTAAGACGTAATCTCTAGATCTATTAAACCGATTTTCAAAATTATTTCATCAATAGATAGCCACGTTATTGTGGAGTATCATAGGCTATAAATCATCACGCTACAATGAATAGGAGCTGAGCAGCAATGAAAAAATATAACACAAACGACGTTGTGAGGGTCAGCTAGTACTTTAAATAGGTATTGATATCGTAATAAGAAATTACAGGTAGGTAGCCCCGGGTAAGCCCTCGGAAGGATGTCCCAGGACTCCCAACAGACCTACGGCAACCTCGCCTCGCCTAGGGGGGTTTCGGATGCTATCCCGCGTCTTTGGCGGATCTTTCGGGTGTCGCTTTTTAGTGGGGGCGTGCGTAAATCCCTCACGATACGCTTTCGTCTAGGCCTCTAGGGCCTGCAGGTAGATAGCTAAGTAAGAGGGATGGAAGCGAGCGAACGTTGGAAACTTGGAAGTAAATCACGGGGCACGCTACGCACAGATTAATTAACAGAAAAAAAAAAGAAAGTAATACCTTCTTCACGGTCATAGGCACAAGTCTTATTATCTGTGGACTATAAAAGCACGCTTTAATAAAAAAAAAGGTCTTCAGTCGTAGGAAATGACGTCACAACATGGCGGCCAGGTGAACAACCCACGGTTTGTAGGGTCAGATCGTTTAGATTGATTTTTTCTTGTTAATAAATTCATAAGTGTGACATTTGTCGCATTTCAAGGGCAGAGGAAAAAATACCTTTATTGAGAAGTATTTTCATTCATGTTTCATTTTATTAACCCCAGGCAATGTCGAGGGATGTTAAAAGTCTGTTCTCCGTGCCGTTGTAGCCGCCGAAGGGATGGATCAACTTTGATGTGGCTTCTTGCTTGAGTGAGCAAGGAATTACAGGTCCTATCTATGGACCACTGCAACTCTCACGCTGCCGATCTTTCCTTTTGTCATTTCAAAGTAGGTACTGGAAAAGACAGCCTAAAGTGGCGTCATTTTATTAAGGAACATTGCACGTCTGTCAGTTTTATGATCATAATGAGAATGATGAATTTATGAATGAGAAAGCGAATGAATCGATACGGATTTGAAAGATATGTGAATTTTAAAAATCATCAGGCGGATCCCTGTCCCATTATTGTTTTTTCTTTCGTAAATTTAAGGAGCAAAATAAATCAAGTAGGTACATAAGTAAATACATTATTTGATTGTCAAACGATTGTTAAATGTTACCTATTGAAATGACTCCACACTTTAATAGCTTAATTTGGGCTGCATTTCGCTTACATACTAGCTGATGCCTGCAGCTTTGCCCGCGAAAAATTGGTTCCCGTTCCCGTGGAATCTACTTCCCGGAATAAAAAGTAGCCTATGTGTATAGCCTATTCCAGTATACATAATAATGTATCTGTGTACCGAATTTCAGCCCGATCCGTTCATCCGTTTGAGAGTGAAAGAGTAACAAAGATCCACACACATTCACACTCACAAACTTTCACATTTATAATATTAGTAAGATGCCTACATCATTTTCACATTAGCAACGGAAAGAAAGCAAAAGAGAATAAATAAAGGTTGGATTGGATGTAATAATAGTTAATAATATTTACTAAGTTGTGGGAATGTATGTAGGTAATGATTACTTACCTAGTGTATGGAAATATTATTGTAACCCTCCTTAGTAACGAGTACCCCTCTAGCAACGATATTACAAACACAGGGGTGTTTGTCCCTTAGTCTACATGTATAATTGTTAATTGTATACATTTATATTCATGTTTAGGATTCTGTAGTAGGGATTCACGCACGCCCCCTCTAAGAAGCGGGATCACACCCGAAAACCCCCAAAGACGCGGGATAGCACCCGAACCACCCCCTCGGCGAGGCCGCAGTAGTAGCCGTAGGTCTGAATGGAGTCCTGGGACATCCTTCCGAGGGCTTCCCGAAGCTTCCATCGTCTTATAATTCGATGGAGCCGGCTGCACGCACGAAAAAACATGACGTATGCGGCGTTACCTCACTCTGAGGCGTTCCAGTTAAGGCTGAGTTGTCACGTTCAACTATCGTCAGTAAACCGACTTTACATAGAGCCGATTTTTTAGTCGGTAGGAGTCCGATAGCATCCATGCTATATAATATATTTCCTGACTTTAAAAAAAATGGTTTCGTACCCAAAGATTAAAAACCGGCCAAGTGCGAGTTGGACTCGCCCATGAAGGGTTCCGTAGCAGCAAGTAACATAACATAAAGGTTCTTGTAGTTCGTTGTAACTTTGATCGATGTTTTAACCAAAGATTTCTATATAAAATGAGGTTTTAACCAAAGACTTCTATATAACTTCTTTGGTTTTAACACGTTCGCAGAGGTAGTGATATCTCTAGCCGAAAATTGCGGTTTATGACGTATTAAAAAAAAACTAGCCACTCGATATCGTTCAAACCAATTTTCGTCGGTAGTTCTTATGGCAATGTACATCATATATTTTTTTGAGATTTGTCACTCTCATAGTTTAGAAGTTAGAGGAGACAGACAGACAGACAGACATGACGAATCTATAAGGGTTCCGTTTTTGCCATTGGCTACGAAACCCTAAAAAAGGAATAAAAAATATTGTCTTTAGAAGATTTAATATTAAAATTACCTAAGTATTAAAATGTGTAATTACGTGATAATACCCACGTGTTTAAATTCAAGGTCTTATAACTTATAACTTGTTTTGTCCCAAGTCATTTATTGCTTGTAGAAGACAAGCAGACTGTGATGATAATAAATAAATAAATATTCACGGACATCTCACACAACGCTATCTGATCCCAAAGTAAGCTAGGAATAACCTGCTTGTGTTATGGGTATCAGACCACGGATATTAATTAATACTATATACTTTTAAATACATACATATTATACATAGAAACACCCAGACTCTTGAGACAAACATTTATGGGTCACACAAATATTTGTCTCCGGTGGGAATCGAACCCAGGACGCGGTATCACTACCGACTGCGCCACAGAGGCAGCTAAGTAGCTTGGTTGTTCTAGAGGTCGTATAGTGTGACTGCGGATCACGAGGTCGTGGGTTCGATTCCCTGTTCACGGGTGTGTGATCCGTAAATCTATACTAATATTATAAAGAGGAAAGATTTGTTTTTTTGTTTGTAACGAATAGGCTCCGGAACTACTGGACCGATTTGAAAAATTCTTTCACTGTTGGGAAGCTACACTCTTTGCGGTGAACATAGGCTATATTTTACTCCCGTATTCCCACGGGAAAAGGAGCTATGCGGGTGAAACCGCGTGACGTCCGCTAGTAAATAAATATTTGTAGAAATTCTCACACAACATCATCTAGCCCAAATTAAGCTAATACTAGCTTGTGCTATAGGATCTAGACGACTGATAGACATCTTACAAATTACTAATATCCCTACTATATATATATAATATTATAAATGCGAAAGTAACTCTGTCTGTCTGTCTGTCTTCTGTCTGTCTTTCTGTCTGTCTGTCTGTCTGTCTGCTTGTTACGCTTTCACGCCTAAACGGCTGGAGCGATTGAGATGAAATTTGGTATGTGGATAGTTCGAGGCCCTGAGAAGGACATAGGCTACTTTTTAACCGACTGCGCAAAAGGAGTGTTATGATTTTACGTGATAACGACTTTCACGCTGTTACGCTTTCACGCCTAAACGGCTGGAGCGATTGAGATGAAATTTGGTATGTGGATAGTTCGAGGCCCTGAGAAGGACATAGGCTACTTTTTAACCGACTGCGCAAAAGGAGTGTTATGATTTTACGTGATAACGACTTTCACGCTGTTACGCTTTCACGCCTAAACGGCTGGAGCGATTGAAATGAAATTTGGTATGTGGATAGTTCGAGGCCCTGGGAAGGTTATATATTAAAATACCAGAAATCAAAATGCCTTTACTTAAAATGCATTAGACCAATTCAAAATACCTTATTTCAGTACACCTTACCGTAAAATGTCTAAATTTAAAATACAAATAATTATTATATCAGAATTCAAAATACAAATTTTCAAATATCCTTAATTTAAAATACCAAAAATAGAATACAATGTGTCACTGTCACTCCCACGTTTTGGTATTTGGCTTTAACTTATTTACACCCCCCCCCCCCCACCCCTCCCCACCTAAGTGAAGCCGCAGTTGTAGCCGTAGGTCTGTTGGTCCTTGGGTATCCTTCTGAGGGCTTACCCGGGGCTCCCAACTGTAGGCTGTTATGTAGGATACGTGTGGTTTTTAGTCGGTAGGAGTCCGGCATAGTATCCATGTAGGATTTACCTCATGTTAAAACACTTTGATTCAGAGTTACAAAAGTACTACAGTGGGCTAACGAAAAATCAAAAAAAAAATAACCACGAAGGCTAACCTATCCGAGTCGGGATACTCTGAGTCGGGGTGTTAACCATTCACAGATATATAGCATCCATGTAGCATTTAAATCATGTTAAAAAAAAGGTATTTTGTGTTTGAACATTTTATGATAAGGTATTTGATAAATTTATTTTTTGGGTTTCGGTTATTCGACCGTAAAGCATTTTAAATTATTTATATTAAAAGTACTTGACCGTAATTCGAAGCTTATATAATGAGATAGGCATATCCGTTACCCGTAGGCTTATCTTACTCATGTTTGATGACGTATTTCCGTCGAATCACCAGCAGATGGCGCCACCTGTGAACTTATAAAAGAACATGGCGTCCACTTTGTCCTCATTGGCGTTTTGATTCCCGTAGCAAAAGGTTATAGCAGGAACACCTGCTAGTGCATTTATTTTTTCTAATACTAGTTATATACCTAGTAAATTTATAAAAAGTGACTTGGGATGAAGTTAGTGAATTTACAGAAATAATTATTTAACGGCTTTGCCGTTCGTTTGAATATACAGTGAATCTAAAACAAGTGACTTGTGATTGAAGTAAGTGAACCTACAGACATATTTAACGGTTTAACAGTTCGTTTAAGTCTCAGGTATGTTTTTACTTCATATTTTTACGATCACATATGAGTGTGATACGTCATAACGTGAAATACCCTATTATTTTAAAATAGCACGTAAACCTTTCGAGGTTGCAGTTTCTTTTATTTAATATCTTTAGTTACAGCTAATATCAAACTGATTTTATAGATTGTGTTCATAGGTACTAATACTTTTTTTTTAGATATTATTTGCTTCGTGTATGTACAGCGTAAGTACCGCCGAATATAGAAAATATTTTCAAAATATTTTTATACCTACCCACATAAAGGCACATTAATTACTAGATGTTCCTATACATGTAAAAATATGGCCTATTATGGGTAAAATCGTAATCATCCCAAGTTTCTGAATACGTACGAGTGTGTCAAAGTAATAACTAAATGTTCACCATGAAAGTAGTACTTAAATTTTAGGTACCTAACATAATACTATTTCTTTTAGTTTGGTTTCTTGATAGAAATGAATCCTCCATCCTTAGAAAGTGAGCTAATTCCAAGTGGAGTATTTCAGAAGCGCGCTCTGAGCTCCAGTTACTGTATTAGGTACGTCAAATAGCTACAGTTCCAGCTCATTTAGCTCGAACTTCAAATAAGGGCGATCGCGACGCCACGTGGATTGTCGTAAGTGGAGTAAAAGAAGCCGACTTCCACTAAACCAGATAAGGATGATGGAAATAGGTGAGTTATTTCTTATTACCTAACACTGGTCCTGACCAAGTGTAAATTTCTTCACAGATCAGGTTAAATTACGAGGATGATAGAAACAATCATCCTTGCTTCGTATTTTATATAGGGACAGCATTAAAAGAGATTTCGGTTACCCAAGATCCTAAGACACAGTATAACCTAAGAGGTTGATAGACACGTTTTGGCGACAAATTGCCTTGATAAGATAATATGCTGATACCCACTATTGTAAAATCATAGTCCTGGGTTCGTCAACCTAGACAAAAACGGGGAGATTCGACAATTCGAATCCCTGCTACATTTTGAAAAAGCTGACAAGGCTCTTTCTGCCAAAAGGCTTTTGCTGCCAAAACCTTTTGTATTTTTAAACAAAGAGTCTTTTGAAAAACTTAAGTTTCTTCGAAAATATTTATGACAAAATTGAAGACCTACTTTAATAATAGGATTTCCATAAATCTTTTATCAATTTATTACAAATGGCTTGCGGCCATAGATCTGATTTCATATTATTCTCAGAATTGTCAAAGACCCAATTCTTAATAATGAACCTTGATAAAGATCGTCTTCAAACACATACATTTTCGAGGCTGAAGCCTTTTCAACGGCACTCGGGAAGGCATGCATTTTGGTCTTCGATCTCCAAAAAGGATGACCCCGAAAAAAGTTCATCCAAATCATTACGCCAGCCTTCGAGAGGATCAGGCGTCAAGATCAGATCTCCATCGAATGGAGTCCAGATTCCATTGTACCAAGAGCCTTTTTAGGCCTGTATTACAGTTACCACTCTCGAGGGGTGTGTACAATATCCATAATAATTGGGCATACGATAGTAAATGTCCCTTCAATTAAGAACTTTCTGAGCTTTAGGCTCTCAAAGAGACTGAGAAGTTTAACATCCCCTGCCCATACCAGCAAAGGAAACACTAACCAGTAACCACCCTCGAGGGGTATGTACAATATTGTGTATCTATAATAATTGTAATATACGATAGTAACCAGGCGTACGATAACATACTAAGTAACCATGCAAGGATGTCCCTTCAATTACGAAATTTCCGAGCTCGAGGCTCTCAAAGAGACGAGGAGAGGTCTAACATCCTCTGCCCACACCAGCAAAGGAAACACTAAATGATATGACCCTGTCATTCTATGTCGGTCAGTTAACTCTGTACAAAATACGTTGGTAAGGAACGAGAGTACCAAAAAGTTTTAAATTTATAAAAGGGTACCGCATTCCCTTTATCCATAAACTCCAATCCGTCCTGCACGGTATTCGAGAGGACGCAGGTTCGAATCCTGCTCAAAACTGATAACCTTCCCACATTTAAATTTACACCGAACTCTGTTCAAGTCCCGTCCTGACAAAGTTGTAAATTTTCACTTTATGTTAAAATGCTATGGAAAACTTGACTAAGGTGGAATACTATTTGCTTTAAATACTTAAGAATCCATACAGGTTTCCTTTTTAACTGAAATGACCACATTGTGCAATGGTTCAAAAGATGAATGCTCAAGGCACTCTAAAACTAGTTCCTTTGTCACCAAGTTTGGTTTCTCCACTTTTCCTAACTTCAAATAGCGATGGGTCATCTGCCCAGAATTCAGTTTTAGGACATTGTACGCCTTTGTGAAGCCAGAATAATTCTATCTTTCAGCATGTTCCGTTTACCAGATTTCCTTCAACCACGAGATTGGATGTGCAAAATACATCTCAGTCAAGCTTATTTTCATGATAAAGCTGACGTAGTGTACATTATTCTTTCTCAGAGCACATTCTTGTCTTCCGCTCGGGTAAGCCGCACCCAAAACATTTTCGTTTCTCACCATCTGGGTGCCTCGATTTCTATAGAATAAGAGTATTCAAATACTCGTCTACCTACACAAAATCTCATTTTGCGCATCAAAATCCTGTTACTCTTCACAAACACGTACAAATAGCCTTGAAAACTCTTCAAACCCAGGGATGGTTAGACAATTGGGAGAAAACAATAATAGGTTCCCAAAGAAACCTCTCATATCGTTATGCGATAGACATAGAACTACCTGAAAGTCCAATACCAATAGAAAAGATATTAGACATAAAAGGAAGATTTATTTAATTCCAAATCAAAGAAACTTAGTTCTTTTAAAGAAAATTCAAACTTGGTGGGTCTTTTGAATTTTTAGCACTTTCGCAGTGCCTAGAGGTAGCTTTACCTCAGCGTCACATTCGGTCAATCCCCTAACCGACAACCCACTGAAGAAAATAGTAGTGCACGGAGTGGTACAAGTGGAACTCCAATAGTGGGTCCGCAATTACCGGTTCTCGACAATTTGACAAGCTTTCCATCCGAGATGCTTTCTTACCACGGACGCGTCAGATTTCGCTTGGGAGCCCAGCTAGAAAACATTTCTCTAACAGGCTCGAGGGCCTAGAATAACAAAGATTGCACTGCATCAATAGAGATGTTGATAATATTACACATGATTCGAAATCATATACCGGTACTGTGTTACAGTCTGTACTCTTTCAAAGCAGTTGTAGTCCATCCCCCCAGAGGGACGAGACCAAATCAATTGCCTTGACGAACTTAACTCGTCAGCTTGCGTGTAATGGTCCGACATCAAATTGACTTCACCATACACTGCATTCCGAGCCGATACCATATGTATCAGCTCCTCCGGGTATTTTTTGGGAGCATCCTGCTTCAAACACCACTAAGGCAAGATTGCCTACAAACAATATTCCTATTATGAAATGGAGAACACTACACATGATAGGCCTGTTTGTAATGTGTGGATATTACTTTCACCACCATTTTTAATACCCAAGATGCTGTCACACCTTAATCGGTCAACGAGTCAGGAGTGTTTGTGGTGCCGCGATGGCACAAGGTAATAATAGAGGGCAGATCTCAAAGCGAGAGCTCTGTAAGCTCCATTCGTTCTGCAGAACCTGCAAAAGAACCTGATAAACATTATTTCTTTCCTTCTACTAAACACCTCGACAGGTCTCCCACCACCTCACATAGAGAATCTGTGGAAATGTAGGGGGGGGGGGGGGCGAAGAGGTAAATAACAGATATTAAATCAAAAACTTCTACTATTGAGCTCCTTGAGACCTACCTTTCAAGATACTTATAAATTTTACAGTTTTAACCGACTTGCATTTTATTCATGGTTATTATATAATACGATTCTGTTACATAAATCTGTTGTTGCTGTTCTTGATAATATAGAAACCATTAGTCAACTTTACATAGTTCGCATGTTTTGGTTAAACATATTATCTTGGTCGATTTCTTTAAAAAATGTAAAGAAAGTTAAGTCACATATTCATTGATATTGGGATTGATGACTTAGTTCAATATTACCAAGTATTGATACAAAGAGAACATTTTTCAGGTTTCTCGTCATAGTGATTTTATGCTTAGGTCGCCGCAACCACGATCTAACTTTGCTCGATTGTATTAACTCACGTCATAGGTACTACTTTTAGGCCCGAATCAAGAGTCCGAAACTGATCATTTTCATTTCAGACAATCTGGTTGGAAAACTATTGTAAACAAAGATAACACCTACGACTAATCAATTGAATCCTTTATTCTAGATAGAAATTAGGATATCAGAGTATCCGATATGAGACTACACAGTCTAGTAGTTTATTTATGACTGTTAGAGGTTCTCCAACTATTCTAGCCCCGGCACTACCCGGTCAACAGCAGCTTCTAAGAATTGGTGGTGGTGGTAAGATCAAAATAATCCTTAACACGAGGTAATTGACGATGGATTTAAAATTATCGTCGAGTAATAATGTCAGCTACTACCACCAATCAAATATAATAATAATTCGCAATTATTTAATCCTGTCAATAGAAGGAATACTTACTACTCCTTAAATAAGATTCCTTATTTAGTCTGTTTAAGATTACATATGAAGTTGTTCAAGATGGTAAAGATTATAAATCTAGATACCATACATACAACATTGTATAATATTATTTTCCTAAAAATAAATTAGAATCACATTGGCGTTTCCGTCACTCACCAGGCGAAAACAAACATTTCTCATTATATAAGCTTCGAATTACGGTCAAGTACTTTTAATAGCGGCGTTTTCCCTGAAAGAAAACGCATATTAAAATACTTACCTAATTCGAAGCTTACTTTTTAAATCTGCCTGGTGAATAAAAGCCAATGAGGACAAAGTGGACGCCATGTTCTTTTATAAGTTCACAGGTGGCGCCATCTGCTGGTGAGTCGACGGAAATACGTCATCAAACATGAGTAAGATAAGCCTACGGGTAACGGATATGCCTATCTCATTATATAAGCTTCGAATTAGGTAAGTATTTTAATATGCGTTTTCTTTCAGGGAAAACGCCGCTATTATAAATATTTGCCTTTTGAATATTGATATTTCGATTTCGGGTATTTTGGGCTACGATATTTTGAGTAAAGGCATTATAATTTCTGGTATTGTGGCGGTATACCCCTGGGAAGGACATAGGCTACTTTTTAACCGACTGCGCAAAAGGATTGTTATGATTTTACGTGATAACGACTTTCACGCGATAACGACTTCCACACGGTCGAAGTCGCGGGGAACAGCTATCCCTACTAATATTATAAATGCGAAAGTACATAACTCGGTCTGTCTGTCTATCTGTCTGTCTGTCTGTTACGTTTTCAAGCTAAACGGCTGGAGCGATTGAGATGAAATTTGGTATGGCGATTGTTCGAGGCCCTTTGAAGGACATAGGCTACTTTTTAACCGACTGCGCAAAAGGAGTGTTATGATTTTACGTAATAACGACTTTCACGCGATAACGACTTCCACACGGTCGAAGTCGCGGGGAACAGCTATTTTAGTTTAGTTGTAAATATTCAATCACACTAGTTAGCCTAGGGGCTTGACAGAGAAGGATTAAAATCTGTAGGTATACTATATGGGCAAAAGACATGCTTACGAAATAGGTTAGGTTCAATTTTTATATACGGATAGGTTTATATAAGCGTGAATCCCTCGCGTCACGCTGTCGTCTAGGGCCTGCTTCTGTAAGGACGGTGAGCGGCCTCCTCATCGACCTCAGGCCCCCGGTCATGTAGGCCGATAGTCTTAGGCGAAGACAACTAGCCGGCACTTGGGTACTTGGAACTTGGGTGGGAGAGTTCTCTCTACTTTTGTAAATTATTAAGTCTATAAGACTAATAACTTGGTTTAACGACTGCCGTTTACTGGCTACCGTTAGCGTTAGTGTTATCGTCTCAAATCTTTCGGTTTTAAGTATTTAAAGTTTTCAGTCTGTGGCCCAAATCTAACAAACGTTTCGTATTCGCGCTTCACCATACTACTTACTCTTTTTATTATTAAAGGGGCCAATTAATAAAGACGTACGTCATACCGGCCTTGGACCCGCTAAAACCATGAGGTCTCTACCCATCCATCTAGCGCAGTCCTGGGGTATCCTTTAGAGGGCTTACCAGAGGCTCCCAACCGTAGGCTGTTATATCTAACAGCCTATGGTTGGGAGCCCTACCGATTACGTGTGGTTTTTTGTCAGTAGGAGTTATAGTATATTCATGTGGGATTTACCTCACATTAAAAAAAAACATGTAGCGCATAGCTCCCGGGTAAGTTGGAGGATGTCCTAACTTTGTCCCCACATTTTGGTTACGACTTCTCCTAGAGGCTCGATAGAATACAGTTCAAACTTTGCTTATAACATTATATCCACGCGAACGAAGTTGCGCGGGTCAGCTAGTCTTACTAATATTATAAATGCGAAAGTTTGTGAGTGTGGATGTTTGTTACTCTTTCACGCTCAAACCGCTGAACGGATCGCGCTGAAATTTGGTACAGAGATACATTATAGTCTGGAATAACACATAGGCTACCTTTTATCCCGGGAATAACTTCTCGCGGGAACTAATTTTACGCGGGCGAAGCTGCGGGCATCAGCTAGTCTATTATAAAGGTGAAAGTTTGTGAGTGTGGATGTGTGGATGTTTGTTACTCTTTCACGCTCAAACGGCTAAACGGATCGGGCTGCAATTTGGAACACAGATACATTGAATACTGGAATAATACATAGGCTACTTTTTATCCCGGGAATAAGTTCCCACGTGAAGGGACCAATCTTTCGCGGGCGAAGCTGCGAGCATCAGCTAGTTCTACCCGTTCGCTCTAACTTTGCCGCTGGCGTAGAGGCGTATACCCGAATTGTTAATTAGACGAAGTAAATTGACAGTAGCTAGTGTCACTTCGTCATAGAAATTATGCAACATTGTATGAAGAAGTGACATTAGTTGCTGTCAATTTACTTCGTCTAATTAAAAATTCGACTTTAGTATGGAGCCGAGCGGCAAACTTAGAGCGAACGAGCAGTACTTATATATTTCTATGTAAATATAAATGATTGTATAATTGTATAATAAGTAGGTAATTCGTTTTTGTCTCGAGAGGCTGAATGCGTTTTTAAACCTAAATAAGTATGAGAACAAAATCCACTACACGCCATTTTATAATTTTGTATTAAATTATCGAGTTCCATTACAAGGTTACTTAAAATTTTATACTTATAGGGTTCCGTACCCAAAGCGTAAAAACGGTACCCTATTCATGAGACTTCACTGTCCGTCTATCTGTCTATCACGAGGCTGTATCTCAGGAACCGTGACAGCTAGAAAGTTAAAATTTTAACAGATTATAATGAATTTCTGTTGCCGCTATAACAACAAATACTAAAAATAAAAAAATATCGTTCAATATTTAAGGATAGCTCCCATAATCAAAGCTCCCATTCAACAAACATGTTTTTTTGTTGTTTTTTGGTACGGATATAGAAAGAATATATGTTGTTACTGGGGTCGTCCATTAATCACGTGAGGCTCGAAAGGGGGGGGGGAGGGGGTATGACAAAAATCACGAAACATCACCATCGGGGGGGGGGGGGGGGGGTCTAGTGAGATATCAGGTGTATTTATTTCGAACAGCAACTTTACAACCCTGAATTTGAGATCACTGTAATTTCTCAATAAAAAACCTGCAATATTAAAACTAAACTTGTATGGAATAATTCATAAAGCACTTAATTCCTTTCTTACATCAGAAATTAATTGAATTCGAAATACCTATGCGTTGATCATACAACACAAAAATCATTTTGTTTTTCATCGTGTCTCCCAAAGGAACCGCGCAGAATATCGACATCAATCCGATCAATAATAATCTCAAATTATGTCAGTATTATTTAAAATAGTACTATCTATAGTTTTGGCGTGATACTGACACCTTTTTTAGCTCCAAAATAAATGAATATTGTATAGCAACACGACGGGAGTAAATGCAATGGGAAATATATTAAAATACTAGCGGACGTCACGCGGTTTCACCCGCGTAGTTCCCGTTCCCGTGGGAATACGGGAATATAATACAGCCTATGTTCACCTACAGTATGGGGTTCTTCAAAAGGGGTCTTAGAAGGTTTTTACAGGGTCGGCAGCGCGAGTGTGGCACCTCTGGTGTTGCAAACGTTCATAGGCTGCGGTGACCACCGGTCCTTCTGGTGGGCCGTATGCTTGTCTGCCACCTTAGTGGTATAAAAAAAAAAAAAAAAAAAAAAAAGAGTGTAGCTTCCCAACAGTGAAAGAATTTTTCAAATCGGTCCAGTAGTTCCGGAGCCTATTCTTTACAAACAAACAAACATAAAAACAAATCTTTCCTCTTTATAATATTAGTACAGATTAATTAATATCTCTCTATTATGTGACGCAAAACTCTCTAGTATGGATAGATTATAACAATAGCGACTTCTATAAAATAAAATAAAAAAACTTTGTAGTTACTAAAAATACACGTGATTTGGCCCAGGGGGGGTAGGGGTAATCTGAAACCTCACCAAATATCACCAAGGGGGAGGGGGGGGTCCAAAAAATGCCCAAAAAAACCTCACGCGATTAATGGACACCCCTGTTGATGCACGCAAGTTCGTCCGCGTAATTTTTTTTTCCCGCGGGAACTTATTCCCGGGATAAAAAGTAGCCTATGTGTTATTCCAGACTATAATGTATCTCTGTCCCAAATTTCAGCCCGATCCGTTCAGCGGTTTGAGCGTGAAAGAGTAACAAACATCCACACACAAACTTTCGCATTTATAATATTACCTACTTAGTAAGATTATATTATCTGTGGTACGGAACCCAACGTGCGCGAGTCCGACTCGCACTTGGCCGGTTTTAAAACTACGTTACAAAGTTCATGGCTATAATATAAAGACCCTTTTACTCTTAGATCATCTAACCACAGGATGCGCCTTACTTAAGCATTGTTTTCTGCCATTGCACATGACCATTTGGTCTTTTGGCTTTATGAAAAGCCTGTACATCAGTACATCATTTTATATGATTAAACTAGTACATTACATTGTAGTTGACTGTACAATAACAATTAACACACAACAGCCATTACGCGTTTGTCGATTAATACATTTTTAAATGCAATGAAATTTTATATGTCTTTGTGTTTCCCCCTTCACTTGTATGAAAACTGGCAGAATATTTTTGTATGCGGTGGTTCGCAAAGGCTAGTCCCGTGTTATATGGTCTAAGCTTTTACTAAATGGTTATAATTTTAACTTACGTTAATTCAGTTAAAACATTTTTTTTAAATCCTTATGAAAATGAGGGGTCTTTTTGCAAATGTATATTGCTGCGCCGGACTTGTACCGTACCGGCTAAACCACACGATGCCCTTCGTACGGAGACTTCGTAGTGCGTCTGATTGTATGTCACCATGAGACTATACATATCAATAGATACATATAATAAAATCGTAACAGGTCGCTGTCTGTACATGGAAGATAAATAAGAAAAAATATTATAGGGAGACTTTATGAACGCAATAGAACCCAAAACAATGATTTTTAGAATTTTTGTCTGTTTGTCTATACGTTTGTGCACCCTAATCTCGGCAACCACTCAACCGATTGTGATGCGGTTTCCTTTACTGGGTTGCGGCTTGCTTCACTTAACATTTAGTGTTTGTTTCATGTCAAACGGTTCATAAGTAAAAAAGTTATATCAATCTAAGGAAAATGCAGCGTACGAAGTCGCGGGCTACAGCTAGTATTATAATAAAATGATAGAAAAGTCAAAACTGTACATTGGAAATATTTAAAATAAACTCGCTGGGTGTTTAACTTAAGATACCGAAACCGTAAATATAGTTCGAAATTTTTTTGTCTGTTTGTCTGTTTGCTTTTCTTTGTCCGGAAAGATCTCGAAAAGTACTCAATAGATTTGATTCAAATTTTGCACAAATATTAACTTGGGGCAGGGTCTTCAATTAGGCTATATATTATCACGCCACTTATCCTAGGGGCTAAGCGGAGAGCAATCAAATTGGCATTATAACATAATTTTCACGCTTATGAAGTCGCGGGCAACAGCTAGTATCTCATAAACCGTGACAGGTGGATTTTTTTTTACGTGAGGGAAAATCCTCATGGATGTTATGCCGGACTCCTACCGACTAAAAAACCTCACGTAACGCCCAATAGCCTATGGTTGTGAGCCCCGGGTAAGCCCTCGGAAGGATGTCCCAGGACTCCCAACAGACCTGCGGCCGCCACTGCGGCCTCGCCCAGGGGGTGGTTCGGGTGCTATCCCGCGTCTTTGGGGGGTTTCGGGTGTGACCCCGCTTCTAAGGGGGGGCGTGCGTGAGTTGCTCACGTCACGCTGCCGTCATGGGCCTGCTTCTGTAAGGACGGTGAGCGACCCTCTCACCGTCCTTAGACCCCCGGTCATCGAGGCCGATAGTCCTCACCTTGATAGGTGGATGCTAGAGAGCTGAAATTGACACAGATGATGAATTTCTACTGATTTTAATAACTACATACTTAAATACTCATTCTCATGCACTCACTCCAATGGCCTCCACCTCTTTTCTAAATCTGTGGGTTCCACCATTTTCGTGTAAGTTGCTACAAGAACTTGAAATAAAATAAAATCTATTTTTAAAAATAATGATTTAAATTAATTCCAAATGGAAGGAAGGGAATTACATTTAAAAACTGGGAATTTTCAAAGCATTTTGTAATCCCTACTTAAGTCTTCTCTCCTACAATCCCTACTAATATTATAAATGCATAAGTAACTCTGTCTATCTGTCGGTTACGCTTTCACGCCTCTGAAATTCGGTATAGAGATAGTTCGAGGCCCTGGGAAGAACATAGGCTACTTTTTAACCGACTGCGCAAAAGGGGGGTTATGATTTTACGCGGTAACGACTTCCACGCGGTCAAAGCCGCGGGGAACGGCTAGTAAAGTATAAAGCCTTCAACTTGACTTAACGACTGTTATTTTACTGACAACCGGGACCAACCGCTTGCCATGACCCCCGAAGCACGGAAACGCTCGCAAATATATGTCACGAAGTGAACACGAGATGGTCACCCACCTAAGGACCGGCAACAGCAAAAGTTGCTTACTGCTCGTTCGCTCTAACTTTGCCGCTCGGCTCTATACTAAAGTCGAATTTTTGATTAGACTTAGTAAATTGACAGCAACTAATGTCACTTCTTCTTGTAGTGTTGCGTATTTTCTATGACGAAGTGACATTAGCTACTGTCAATTTACTTCGTATAATTAACAATTCGGGTATACGCCTCTACGCCAGCGGCAAAGTTAGAGCGAACGGGTAGTACTGCAGTGATCGTTTACAGAACATTGACTCCGACGAGAATGCGCGGGCCACGAGCCCTATACTGGCTGTATACTATCCCTACTTCCCTACTTTGATATTATAAATGCGAAAGTAACTCTGTCTGTCTGTCTGTTACGCTTTCACGCCTAAACGGCTGGAGCGATTGAGATGAAATTTAGTATCGGGATAGTTCGAGGCCCTTGGAATGACACAGGCTACTTTTAAACCGACTGCGCAAAAAGAGGGTTATGATTTTACGCGATAACGACTTCTACACGTTCGAAGCCGCGGGGAACAGCTAGTACCACAAAAATCTTTGAAAATATCCATTATCTAGCTGTCACGGTTCATGAGATACAGTCTAGCAAAAGACAGACGAACTGACAGACAGATGGACAGCGCAGTCTCAGTAATAGCACAAAATAGTTTCAGTGGTAGCCGTGGGTCTGTTGGGAGTCCTGGGACATCCTTCTGAGGGCTTACCCGGGACTCCCAACAATAGGCTGTTTGGCGTTACGTGAGGTTTATTTATTCGGTAGGAGTCCGGCTTAGCAACCATATGGATTTTCCCTCAAGTTAAAAAAAAGCGCTAAATAATAATTACCTACCTTTTTATTTTGTAGTAAAGGGTCCCGTTTTTACCCTACACGCATATTTGATGAAGGAGTCCCCCTTTGCCTACACTCTGCTACTATTTTCTTCTAATTGGAATAGGTATACGTATACATCAAACAAATTGTTTTTTTACTTACTGTAATGGATTATCGTGAATGCGTGAACCTAGTTTTATCAGCATGTAGGTAAGCAATTAAAATTATCAGTGTTCATAAAATAAACAACTAGGTATTATAGTTAAACCTACGTGCCTAAGTTCAGAACGTGTCAATAAAATAATGATAGAAAAAAAATAGAAACAATAGAAAAGAGTATGGATTAAAAAAATACGAGTCCTTATATTTTTCTTCCGCTTTTCGAAAAAGGAACAATTTATAATAGAGATGGGAATAAGAAAATATTAAAATAAAAATAGAATTATATCGATATCATATTGATTTTCAACAATAGAAAAGTATAGTAGGTAATTTAATTACATACTTTAAAAAGAAAGCAATGAATAATACATAGATCTCACCTCATTTTAATTCCAAAAACAATTCCATTATCATCGCACATAACAGCAACGTTTTCAGTGAAGCACAGAAATGTAATTAAAAAGAAAATTTAAAACCAAACCACAATAACACGCGAACTCCGCCCGTTTTACTGATAGGACAATGTATTATTTGTCACGTTTTCGGTCAAAAAAACATCAAAATAACACTGTCATATACCATCGAGTAAAATCGATAAAAACGAGGCGCGAAATCCGTCCCCACTGGAACAATGCCGGTGCCGCACTGACTGACTGACATACTAGCTAAGTTACAAAGTGGCGAGATCTACATAGTACTCGAGTTTGCGCAATATGTCTTTGGAACAGCTTAAGCATACGGTAAGATTATTATCACGCTAACCTACCTAAATGTACCAGAATGTTGTTAAATTAGGAAATCCTGTGAAGTGTTTCATACAATCTGTAGCATCATGTAACGCTTGCGTTGAAAATCAATATTTACAGACAGCTTAGGTCGCGGTCGTTTTATTTAATTGCTGAGGTATTTTGTGGTCGTTAACCTCTAGGAGAATAGGTATACATTCTACATTGTTACTTCGACTCTGTCTTATCTCATCAACATGTAAATAAGAGATTAATATGTATTCAAGCTTTCTCCAAATAAATCCCTTGAACAATGAATATAACAAACCGTCGCTTAGCTCTCATCTTAGCTTAAATCCTTTCCACATTGAACATTTTGACTGAGGAGACCAGGGTCTGCATAAATTGGCTGTCAGGGGCTGGTGATCTGATCATGTAAAATCCCAAAAAAAGGTAACTTTAGGATGACCATAAGAAAATTTGTAAATGAAAATATTAAGTATTCGGTATAAATCAAGACAATTATTTAAATAGGCACCTCCTTGATTTATGCTGAATTATATTTTCATTTACAAATGAAAAAAATTGAAATAAAAATATTATTCGGCGTGAATCAAGATAATTAATGTTTTAATAATCTTGATTTATGCCTAATTATATTTTAATTTTTTTTATAATGACGAATTTCCCTCGTAAACCTCACCAGTCGTTGCTCCATCCCTGGCGATGGGGTGCCTCAAATTCTGCTCAGTCCACGAAATCTTGACTGACAGCTCTTTGATCACCCCAAACACTGAATACTAATGTAATGATTCACGCCCTTAATTAATGGAAACGAAACGAAAACATACAATAAAAAAATTACATAAAAGGTACATTAGGAGTACCTAACTGAATCGCAGATTAGGTTTTTTAGTTTGATAGGTAGTTAATATGTTCAAACTATCTTCTATTATTAGGTACTCGAAATTACTTAATTCTGAATAATTTAACATACATGCATATGGTCACGCCTTTATCCCCGAAGGGGTAGGCAGAGGCATATTATATGCCCACATTCCACCTTTGTATAATTTGTCCCACGTAATAGGTGGTGAGCCGTATTGCCGTGTTTAAATGGACAGGCGCAGGTTGTGACTGCCTGCTGTTGAAATAAAGCCTTCAACTTAGCTTAACGACTGCCATTTTACTGGCAACCGGGACCAACGGCTTAACGTGCCTTCCGTTCTATCTATCTATTTTTATCGATAAAGGCACATCTCTATTGTCACTTGTATTATTTTATCACACATGAATATTTGCATTATTTCGGGCCAAATGACATGCATTTGGCAGTAGGGTCCTTAGTAGGTACGTGTGTAGGAATGTAACCTGAACGAACGTTGGTATGACGATACGAGACAGTTAGAAGATCGCACAGGATCTGTATTATAGATCAGTGGAAGATCGACATTTAAACAGGCAGAAACTTTAAATTCTTCCCTTTATGCAAATGTCTCTGGTTCTCTCACACATTCAAATCAAAATATCATTCTTACAAGTAGCAATATAGTCGGAATCACCATATACCTACAACGGCAACCATAGATATCCATAGGTTTCAGCAAACATTTATTAACTACCTATTTAACAATAAAACATAATTGCCTTTCGGCACCATACCTACTTACCAGAGACTCGTTCGTAGTTTCGTTGATTAAAATCTGAAATTCTGAATAATACCTACACTCCCAAGAACTTTAATCAAGAATATCTTGACTTCTAAATCTAGAGCAATTCAAGGGTCTGTAGTCGGCGCGCGTATAGCATCCACTAGCGAGCAAAACCGTTGGCTCGCCATCTCATCGTCACACTGAGGTCCTGGGTACAATACTTCAATTTCCACCTTTAACCAATTTATTTTTGTGAAGTTTAGGTGTTATTCTGTCTGAGGACTATAGGGTTAAATATGTATATATTTAGAAATATGTATGTATGAATGTTTTTCAGTTGAAAGTCGGAAAAAAATGTTAAATAGATGATTATTTTTATGTGAAAAACGTAAATATTGCTTTCATATGTACCTATTTAATGAAAAGCTGAAATGCGCAGCGCGTGCGATCGCTATAAAATTCTCAAAAAATCTGTCGGTTTACCGGCCCTGTTGATCCACTGGCGGTCTTTTAGTCCGCAATTCCGCATACTTCGACGCACAAGAGCCAGCAAGCCGAGAAAAAGTCCGCGGACTTTAGGTGCTACCTTGGGCTTAGGGTTTAGGCCTTTAGTTTCAGGTCAGAGTCAGTTGTATTTCATTCTGTGACTTTTCAACACATATAGCGCCACCTGTTGTCGAATAGTACAAATAGTATGTTACACAGAGATCACAGACATACAATATGTAGTGTAAGTCTGTGACAGAGATACATTTTTACAGCAACGTAGGGTCGGGCGAGCCATTTATTTATTAGTATCGTTAACAATACCTATTATCACAGATACCTATACACCCACATTAGGTACACCTTTTTACACTTTGTCTCACGTATAATGTGGTGATTCGTACATATTATATGTAATTAAATTTCTATAATTTATTGTTGCATACTTTTTCATAAAGTGTTAGACAAATTATAATGTTCTGTTAAGACACTGCCATAATTATTATTACAAAATATAAATGTAAATAATAAATGTAATGTACGTAAAGAAGAGCGAGGTCTCCTGGCACAAGTATTCTTTACTTAAAAGGAGACCTCGGCAACCATGTAAAGTTGTTATGTATTTGTTAATGAAATAAATAAATTTGAATTTGAATTAATTTTTCAAGCCGCTCCGCCCGCCCATAAGGTCCTCAATTTGGCTTAACGACTGCCATTTTACTGGCAACTGGGACCAACGGCTTAACGTGCCTTTCGGTTTCGAGGCATGGAAACGCTCACAAAAATATGTCACAAAGTAGTCACCCATCCAAGGATCAGCCATGGCATGGCAGGTGTTGCTTTCTGCCGTGATCATTTACAGAACACTGAGTTCGCGGGGCCAGCGGAATTATCTATTTATATTATACAAAATTACGCAGAAATAAAAAAAAACGAATGAAAGGCTGCATACTTAGTAATATTTTGCGTGTTCATAATTATTTCAAAAAAAGTAGTGACGTCAAATAATAGATGTCTTTGTCATTATGTCAAGTTTATGTCATTTCTCGGTCTTTGTGTATCAAACTGTCAAAAATTTAATTAGTTTTCGCGTTTCGCGCCTCACGGCTAAATTGACTCACGTTATTTATTTTCTCGTAATTTTATCTATTAATAATATAAACAATGGCAGAAAAGCTTGAGGATTTGAATCTCCCTATGACTGTAGTCACCAGAATTGTGAAGGATGCGTTACCAGAAGGTGTTTCTATATCAAAAGAAGCGCGAACAGGTCTTGCAAAAGCCGCTTCAGTCTTCGTGTTATACGTTACTTCTGCTGCTACAAATATTGTTAAAAATAAGAAAAGGAAGGCATTAACCGGTCAGGATGTGCTAGATGCGATGCAGGACATTGAATTCGATAGATTTGTTGAGCCGCTGGGTGAGGCGTTAGAACAGTACAAACAAATGGTTTCTGCCAAGAAAGCCAACACTGGTAAGAAGAAAGATGACAGTGACGACGTGGAGTTGATAGAAGACGACTAATGTGATATTTTTTTTACTCTAGTGTTAAGTGTTTTAAGGACTTATTAATAAAATGTTACATTACGGTAATGTATCTTTTTTCTTTTAACCTCATTTCCAAGTGAGTTGTAACTTGTAGATCAGCAAAATACTTATACATGTCACAGCTATGAATATTGGACATCATAGCGCAGTATATTTACCAAATCATGAATCAATTGTTTTGTAGATTAGTTGCTTCCAAATACACACCTTTTTATGAAAGTTTACCTTTCATTTGACATCTCGGTAATCATAGGCTGTAACAGCTGGCCTTACTGCTGCATGTTGACCAGTTGGGTTGTTACAGAGGTTTGGTTTGGACCCTGACATCTCGGTAAGGTCTACTAGCATAAATAAAACAATCATGTTGTTCATCTCTTTATTCAGGAATAAAATCTGTTCAGAAACAATATTGAAATAACATTGAACTGACTTACTGCAGGGTTCTACGTCTACAATTTTTTATTTACAATCTGCCACTCCTACCTACTCTTTATATAACGAAAATAAATATTCATATTTATCATTCTCGAATGCTATTATAATCTAATTTATAATTTCCTCTGATTATAATCTTTTTTTAAATTTTATCTTTAAGTAATACTATGAATTTTATTAGAGAAAAATGGAAAGATCTTATTCTAAAATAAATTGTCAATAACTTTGTACGACCTATTTAGAGAAACTACAGGAAGCGAAGCAGAAAACCTAATATATTAATTAATTACAAACAATTTTGAGTTTCTTGTACCAAACATGTAGCATATTATAATTTTTATATTTCCTCAGCTCAAGTCAAGTAATCAAAATTCACACAATTTCATTTTACATTCTACACTTCATTTGTATTTTTCCTGCTATTTTTATCCCGTTCCCCTACTTAATGTACTGCTTGGAACTTGAGATATTTAGGACATTTGTACCTCACCAATCTTTCAGAATCTTTACCATGCCCTGACTGTACTTAGTTTGCCTTTCTTTTAGTACATCTATGATTCTCGACACACAAGTTTTTAATCAGATAGACTTGACATTAAGCTGGTTTTATATTCGAATTCATACCATATTGATTAGGGCCTTCGCTAAGTGACACACAAGTCAGTGCTTCTGCTCATACTATTTTCCAATACAGGTACATACATGAGGCACACTTAGCAAACACCCTACGGAGTGGATATTATAGAACTAGTCATAGATACTGTAGTGTTTGCATCCATGCATCCCCTCTACTGTACCTACAGACAGCATAGCCTCGGTCGCACGACGTGCATACGAGTCGCGCCTTTACGCGAGAGTGCACGTGTTCGGCAAGTCTGTCTGTTTAGTGTGTGACATGGTGCGACCAAGACTGTCAACTGTCTGTTCAACGGGAGGGGGTATGCATACACTACAGGTACCTATAGAATTCTGTCAATAGACATAGAAAGACTAGGATTATTAACATTATGACTAGTGAATTGAAAACGAATCACGCAGCAGTAAACTAGAAACTAATATTATTCAAATTTTAAGAGCGACTGCACATAGGCGATTTTTAATCGACCGATAGTTCATCATCATAGGTAATCAATTTATCAAACTATCGACCGATTAAAAAATCAAAGGAGCATTTTATGCTATTTCACATACATCTACATATTTTATATTATCGGTTTTTAATAGACTTTTACGCCAGACTTTGTTTAACATATATTTAAATCTAAATTGTAATTAATTATTATCATCGACATAATTTTGATTTGTTAAATACAATAGCTATCTAGATATTATCAAACAGACCGGCAGCAAAATGTTATAGGATCCCAATTTTACCCTTTGGGTGTGGTGTGGTGTACCCTAAATAGTTGCTTACTAAAATTAAGATAATATGTACCCATTTTGCGTGAAGATGAGTTCCCTGGTTTCAATGGAACAATGAATTGGGATTATCACAACTGTAATGTTATTTAGGCAGAACATCCCATAGACATTTGGAATGGTTTGCAAACACTATACCAATCCACTGGATCAGAATAACTTCATTGTAACTAACAAATCAAAAGCTCTGTACACGTATTTCAGTACTTAATGGTGTTCATGTTTCATTAAATCTATTATTTGAAAATATACCCTACATATACATTTTATTTTAAACGCTAAAATATACCCACTGATTTTCATTATGCATCTGCTGTTTCTTATATCAAATCAAAAAGCCTACTAAAATTGTCATTTAATCTCCAAATCTAAAGTTAAAAATCATTTGGATCACATCTGCGTTCCAAAAAAAAAATATAATCATCAAAAACAGTCCTTCAGTTAAGGAGCTATGGCGTCACCGACAGATATACAGGCAGCTTCTAATACTCCTCGTTTCTCTGGCGGTTAAACTTAAAATGATGAAAAACATTAATAATAAGCAGTCCAACATATGTGCATTTTGAAAATAGTGACATTACAGCAATTTTTAATATTCTATCGAACTTTTTCTTTATTACAGCCATTTACAGTCTAGCTGCCAAGTATTTTGGCATTCTTTTTGATGATGTTATTTTTAAACTATCGCGGTTTTTTAGACTCATAGAATTAAAGACTTCCCGCGAAACACGCATTCGTAGTCACGGCTAGCTGTGACTACAGGCGCTGCAACGCGTCCGAAACGTCGGTGCATGTAAATGTTAGTTCGGGTGAAGTCTCGAGATCTGTAAATATGATTCTTGTTTGTGATCTTAGTAAGAAGATTTTTGTTTGACGAGATTTGAATATAACTACATGTATTTTGACAGGCTAAGAGACGTACTAAAGAACTTTTTTTTAACTCTAGTACTCTTAGAACAAAATCCCCAACGACACAATACCGATTTGGTATCGGCCGACAAAAAAGTTAGATGGGCTTCATTCAAACTGAGGTAACGACAATTTAGTTGATCAGTGTAAACGCTTAAGGCGGCACTAGTCGGTCGCTCGAACTCGGTCAAATAAGCATGCTGTTTCACCTCACATCGCATAGTGAGAGCGAGAAGCTGCGATAATGCATTCATTCAAAGGTCCTTTGGTAGGAAGGGTGTTATGGAAAAAGTACCACATGTATCAACTCAGAATAAAGCTTTCTGAACTCTTTAAGAAATGAAATTTGTCGGAACGGACTTAGATTTTGAGATTTTATACTCCGTTTATTATTTATTTACACAGAAAGTTGTCTAAAAATTTGGTAGAAAAATCGATTTTTTAACGGCTTCTATCTCTTTAATAACTTTTTAATTCACATTTTTTGAACGGTACAGACAAAGTTTATGGATAAAGACTAGGATTATTAACATTATGACTAGTGAATTGAAAACGAATCACGCAGCAGTAAACTAGAAACTAATATTATTTAAATTTTAAGAGCGACTGCACATAGGCGATTTTTAATCGACCGACCGATAGTTCATCATCATAAGTAATCAATTTACGGACAAAGTTTATGGATGAGGCAAAGCAGTAAAATGTTTGAATTTGTATGTAGGGTATCAAACAGTTAAGTAATATCCTTCCGAAGTTTGTATGGACAAAATAGCGACTAGCGCAACCTTAAAGGCCCACCCGATCAAGCTATCGGCTTCGACCAAGTAATAGTATAGACGGGCCCATCCATACATTAGTTTTGAAGACGTTAAAGTAATCGCAAGGCTCACTCGGTCGTAGTCGGTGTTATTGTTCCGAAGGTGAAACAGCAAGATAACACATTTTACGCAAGGTGCCTTCCTGTGCGTTCCCGAAGTGTAAAACACTACCCTAAATTCGAAAAAAGAATGTATGTGTGCATGTCGTGTCGTTGCGGCAGTATCTTTGTGTGTGAACTAGTCTCACTTTTTTGAGTTCGTAGGTAATGTATGAGTATGACACGGGCCCGTCTATTACTTGGTCGAAGGTTATCGGCAGATGAAAGTCTGTAATTTCTAAAAGTACAGTATTTATTTATTAATATCGAGTTTAATTTGGAATACAACACAATGACAAATGCCGATTTAATACCCCTTGAAATTAGAAAGACTTTGCAACAAAACTCAATCAATATTGGAAAGATTTCATTAAAAAATACTTGTTTTTAATCTAAATCGTTAAATCTTTCGCAATCTGCCACCTGCGTTTATAAAACCCGAGTCTTTAAATACTATATTACTATTAATATTTTACAAAGTCTACATTTATTAGACCTAAAAGCATTGAGGTCTGTCATTTCGACTAATAGCAAATCCTTGGTCATTCAGAACACATGATGCAGGTCCACAGCAAGATTTAACACCCAACAGTGCCAATAAGTCTAGCTGATATTCCGGAATATATTTCTTACACTCGGCCGCACTTGCGCCCCATAAATCCTATAATGGGTTATGTTCAACCGACTGCTGTGAAAAGATTTAAAACCCAACAGTGCTAATAGGTCTTGGACTGGTATACTGGAATATATTTCTCACACTCGGCCGCACTTGCGCCTCATAAATCCTATTATGGGTTATGTTCGACCGACTGCTGTGAAACAATTGTAGTATCATACTTGGAAAGCAGAGGAGCAGGCAGCAAGCAGCTTAAAGGTTTTGAACAAAATTATTAATATTTTTGTACTCTCTTGATCAAAAATTTGACGATGCCAAAATTGATTTTACACAAAAGATCAATTAGTCAATATGAAATTTTCCTTGTACTTCCCGTGATTCAGGATTTACCCGTACTGTCTTAGTTAAGAATGTTATCTGTAGGTACTTATACTGTAGGTACACAAAATATATTAACTAGGTATTTGGCTGATATAAAAAAAACTAACCACAAAAAAAAAACCACTAAAATCAATAAATTGTAAAAAAAAACATTCGTTACTGTTTCTGTTAAATAAATTATCTTAAACCTAGAAAATAAAAACATTGGAAGGGCAAAAGAAAAAAAAAACATAACTTTACGAAATAATATTTATTGGGATGTATAAATAAAAATAATTGTTAAAAAGCGTAACATACTGCGTTTGTTTTCTCACTCTGGATGACATTGGAACTTAATAAACATAATTATTTGTGTTGGCAACGTTGAATATAGCATTTACAAATGAATTCATGTGCCTTTAAAAAGAGGCCAAAAATGTTAATACAAAAAAAAATGTTTTTTTTTATCCAGCTGGTCACCCAGTTCATTCGCAATAGAGTTATCAGTCAGACGGATTTTAAAAACATAAACTTTAAAATTATTACTAAGGTTTTGGAGCATATCCGTCACTATTTTAAAAATTATGTGAATATTACACAGAGCAAATCGGTCTCTTGACCAATTTATTAAATAATTAAAATAGCACTAATCTCACAAGTAATATTTTTTTAAATTTACACAAAAAAATACATAAAGAGCTTTTGCAAATCAGATCTTAAAAGCCTTTTAGTCGTTGCTCTATTGCTGGCTAATATTAAAAATTAAAAAGCATACAATTATGCCAGTTTTTATGTTTCGAAATTTGTTTTTACAAAATTTCAGCGAACTAATATTTTAAAACGTCAAAATCAGTTTTATAAAAAAAAACATTATCTATGGCTACTGGTATTATACAATTTGCACTAAAACTAACTGGAATAATTATAATATTTACAAAAATAAAACAAAAATACACAAGTTTTCGTTCACAAAATCACTATTTTAAAAGTAACTTGTTAAAAAATTGTCTTTTAATATTTTCTTTCGTTACAAGTTAAATCACATTTTGCGATATAAATATACAATGAATAAATAAAGATTACTATAACGAGTTACTCTGAACTGATTATTTGAGGCTAACATTATCTAAATATATTAAATAAGGTCATAATATACCAGAAAGAAGCTTGACAAAAAAGAGTAGGAAATAAGGGAGGCGTCATTGTGCTGTTCATATGTCAACTCGTTAGAAGTAACAATATTTGTTTTATGGTAAAATGTAAATACACATTGTAGTACTTCATTTTCTACCGTAAGTGACGTTTGTGACAGCAATTTGACATGTAGCCTTGTCATGCAAAATATTAGTTCCGTTTCTACTCTTTCGTCAAGCTGTACCATTAAAAAAAGCATCTGTCGGATTGCTCAGGATGTAATTTGGTATATTAGACAGTACCTTATTGAAAAATTATAGCTGTTATAATATTAAAAATAACATTATCTATATACTTCGTTAATGTCACATTGAGACACAGCGTATTATCTATTTTGACAGTTTTGACATTTGTCACGTATGACAGCTGTCAAATTTGACAAGCTGTTCCGTTAAATGGCGCTTCAGTTTTTCCAAGAAACAAGTACTGGAAATAATAAGAGACATCCATTCTTATGTTTTCTTGTGACTTTTCTGTATGTATTGTTGGGGCTAGCAAGTTTACTGACAAAGTGTGAGTGTGTAACGCCGCCTCTGCCTACCCTTTGAGAATACTGGTAAAGATAAACTTACAAGTCTTTCATTAAAATGATAATTCTACCATCACCACCTATAACGTAAAATAAGGGCGTATAATATGCCTCTGCCTACCCCTTCGGGAATAAATGCATGAATATACATGTAAATTAGAGTAAATTTGCCGAATTACATGCGCCATTGTGACTGTCCCATATACTAAATACGATATTTGTTGTAGCGAAATAACCTTCCATATTTAGTTCCTTGGGTGTCCGCTATTAGTTTTCTATAGACATCAGTGCCAAGATGGCGTAAATCAATCATTTAATGCACTGAATCGCGCTCACGAAATTTTCCGTAATATGTTTTTTATTCAAAATTTTAAGGACCTACCTATGCATTTGTGCTATACCACATACATTAATTTATAATAAACGTTTGCTAATCAAACTTATTGCTTTTTGGAATGACATATTCTAAAATTGGCAGTGACATCGGGATTTTAATATCCTTACTTAATAAAATCATTTAATTACATTTAAAACGGGGCTAAGGCATATTTTGTCTGCATCTTTGACAGGCATTTTGACAGATAGCTTCAGTGTTGCCAGTTCATTGTTTAAAAAATATCCCAAATGAAGTGTAACTTCTTGGATTTTGTTTTAACGCTTTTAAGAAATAAAATAACTGCAGTATTTTATGAAGTGTATCAAGGAACAGTGGTTATAGCAGATCATTCATATTGAAATCAAATAATTTTTTGGACCATAAAGCATAGTTTTGACTGACTTATGTGACGTTTTAATAGCATTATGACAATGTTGCCAATATGCAAAGTTTCTTTCTTTTGCTAAGCTATAACCTGTCCTTCTGTTGAAAATTTGGAGTTAAAAATGTCCGTGAGTTTTATTCCAGGTTTTTTTTTCTCTTCAGCTCTACATTTTGTTTTACAAATCTGGCAGTAAAGGGAGAAGCAAGAATTTTTTTTTATACCACTAAGTTGGCAGACAAGCATAAGTCCCACCAGATTTACTGGTGGTAATATTGTGTTACTTTGTGACTTATATGAATAAATATTTTTTTATTGGTTGATGATGATGGTGATGGCAATTAATTTGTCCCCTATTATGTGGGACAAAATACAGCTGTCGAAATGTGGGTGTCTGCTTCGACCAAGTAATAGTATAGACGGGCCCACGTCATACATTAAGAACTCAAAAAGTGAGACTAGTTCACACAAAGATATTGTAGCAACGACACGACATGCACACATACATTCTTTTCTCGAATTTAGGGTAATGTTTTTACACTTCGGGATCGCACAGAGAGGCATCTTGCGTAAAATCTTATCTTGTCACAAGTGTTTCACCTTCGGAACAATAACACCGACGGAGTGAGCGCATGCGCTTACTTTAATGTGTTCAAAACTAATGTATGGATGGGCCCGTCTATATCATTACTTGGTCGAAGGATATATGGCATACTTTTATAAGGATTTGACCAAAATCAGAGTATTCTAGAAAATAACTTGTGCTGAAGTAGTCTACTTCAGTATGATTACCATAGTAGCGACTACTTCAGTATTGTTACCATAGTCTCGTAAACTTCAAAATTGTTACCATAGTTACGTCTACTTCAGTATGGTTACCACACTTAAATTATGCTTATTAGTTGGAGGAGGCGTCCATAAATAACGTGAGGTGTATTTTTATTTTTTTTGTTATGGTGAGATGTCGTGAGATTTTATTCAACCCCCTCCCCCATCCCCCAATCTCACGTGAGATTTCGCAAAATAAGGGTTTCTTACATAAACGCGTTGGATTATTATTGTAAAAAAAAATTGCTTCGTGCTTTTATTTACGACTAGTTTAGTAGCTTAAGATTAAATTATTAAGCATATAGTTCAATCTGGATTAAATGGAACAAAATAGTATTTTTATTTTGTTTAAAAAATCGCGTGATATTTGCCGAGACGCCCCCTCTCTCCAACGTAAGATTAAATGAGATTTGACTCGACCCCCTCCCCCACATCTCACGTAGTTTATGAACGCCCCCTTGTTAGTAAATTGTAAAATCACTTTACTTTTACAATAGTACAAATTATTGTCTAGTATAGTCTTTACTCCGATTTTGGTCGAATCCGGCATTCGTCTGATACAAAAGATAAGGTGAAATATGTCTGCAGTAATAAAAACAAAGCCATATAATGATTAGCTGCCTCAAGAATGTTTCAAAGACAAGTTCAAAAAGCTTTTAAGAAGTGTTGACAGTTTTCCAAAAACACATAAAATAAAAATCATATTTGTTTGCAATTGGTTGAAAAAATAGTTTAGGTATATCAATTTCTAAAGTCTCACAACCGGATCTAACGCTGTAATGATGATGATACACGGCAATATGCTCACCACCTATTACATTTTACCAAATATTTCTATTAAAGTATCGGCATATAGTATTCCTCTGCCTACCCCTATATTAGAAAGGGCGTGATTATACACATGAGTGGTCTTTCAGTCAAAATATTAATTCATTTATCACATGAACTTAATTTCAAGTACTAATGACACGGTACTTGTGTGAAGTACTAAGTTCGATGCCCGGTTGTGGCACATTCAGTACGAGGCTTCGTGTCCCGCTAGTATGTAGAGATCGTTACCATCTTCGCTGGTTAATGTGTTGTTTTGAAGTGTATGCGATTCTAGGACTACCACTCTGAAAATATAAAGAAAATAATATTTTGAAGATTTTGAAAAAATAATTTTGCATTTCTTCTAACAAATAGTAGATGGCAAATATCTAAGTTTTACAAAATTATGATTTAACCCTTTCAGTCGGGTGGAAGTCTATCGGCGTTAAAATGTAAATCGGAGGCGGATGACGCCGATGGGCGTCGTTGATATTATTATCATAATTTGACCAATCTATACTAATGTTATTCGTGGACCTATAGTACATTTTGTTCTAAACGAAAGCACCATGAACAAATTGTCTGAAGCGATGATGCAGCAGTCTAGTTACCCCGTCCCGCACACAAGTTCCTCACCTCCGCTGACGTCGCCCCTCGTATGAATTTGCCAAGTTATAGTAGACATGGTCAACGAATTTCGACATATTGTTATACAGAAGGATAATTCCGGCTGCTTTGAAGACCAACTTCCTACCTCTCAAACGTCGCTTGGCAGTATTCAAGACAAAAGAGCGCGCATGTCTGGGAACTACGCTAGCTGGGGCCGTGTCCCCAACAAAACTGGTGCAAAATATCCTAAAACTGTCTTTCTATGTTCGTCTGTATTCGTTAACAGGGTGTAGGATGTACTCACTTGTCGTGCGGCAGCAGGCGGTAGGCGCGCGAGCGGTCAGTGACCTCCTGCGTGACGTCAGCGTTGCGCAGCGAGCGGCCCTGCACGCCGTGCCGGTGGAACGCCAGCACCGAGTCCGCCAGACACACTGGGAACAACAACGTGTTACTTACTGTTGAACACAGAACATCTTCTAAAAGGAAACTTCAGACTTCTCAGAAAAAAAAAGTAAGTAAACATATAAACCAGAGAAGAGGTCACTGTATTTCGAAAGCGTATTACTACGTTGTGGAATGGTCGAGGTCTAGGTGACAACCTATCAATGCTATATCCTGTTTCCCAAAAATTCACGAAAGACGCCTATGGAAGTCGAGACTGCCAGTCTACATACATTAAGATGACAGTACTCAGGTATTCCATCAATGCTAAATTATTGTTTACTAGAATTCACAAAAGACGTAACGGGGTGTCGGTCTACCTAACGAAAGACGCCCACAGACGTCATGGCAAGAAACGTTCACAAATATCGATACTCACTTGTACTATCGATGTTACCATAAAATTTAAGCCTATACTCACTAGAATTAACGCAAGACGCCTATAGACGTCACATACTCACGTATGCTATCGATGCTAAAATCGAACTGTATCCTGTGCAGCAGCTTGCCTCGTCTCTTGTCGGGCTGTTCCCGCCACCGGGACTCCAGCGAAGGAGGTAATACGGGAATTATATCCACTACGTTCTCGTGACATACTAGGACCTTGGGAAGAAATAATGGGAAGTTTTAATGATTTTTTTTTTCATTAAGAAATATGATTTCGAATGAGCAAGCTTTGAATAATACGTTATTGTGATATGAAAGTAGTAGATTTTGGATTTGGAATCAATAACACAATTAATAAAAAGTATAAATTAAAAAGAAAAGATAATATTTTAAAAATATCACAACTAACGTCACTAATTGTAATTTACAATTAAATTTGAAATGTATACAATAGTAAATAAAACATAATATTAATTATATAATTATTTTTCTTCAGTGATTTGAATGAAAACTATAAAAATATTAATAATTTACTTTCAAAACGAAATAAATAATTTTATTTTGTAATAATTACTTTTTTAAATACATAATTTAATTAATTCTATCATTGAAACCAAAAACAAAATCTTTGACAACAAAACGAAAAATTATAAGTCAAAATACAATAAGTAAATAATAGTTATGTATACTAACCGAGTCCTTGCTGAGTTGTTTGACGGCCCTCAGCGTGTGAAGTCTCTCAGGCCTCGGGATGACAGTGTTGGACCCTCCTACACAAGCTTCTAGCTCGTCTGAGTGAAACCAACTTGCACCTACAACCAAAATAAATTAATAAATAAATATTCACGGGAATTAACACAACGCTATCTGATCCCAAAGTAAGCTAGGAATAACCTGCTTGTGTTACGGGTATCAGACCACGGATATTAATACTTATATACTTTTAATACATACATACATATAGTCCGTTCACAGTTTATTTACCTCTGACAGATCGTTTTCTGTATGTTGGTATTGCAGTAAAGTCCCCCTATGAGTGCCAGCTTAAGACATTTTGCCGTGTATTAGGGGAGATTATAAGATGTAAACGTTAGTACTAACAATATTTTTTTTATGTAAACATCCAATTGTCAATATCCATAACTTTACTAAACACGTGATTCTGATACTATAAGATTCTACTTATTTTTTTTTTTTATTGATATGGATATTTTTCATTTTTTTTTATACTACTTAGGTGGCAGACAAGCTTACGGCCCACCGGAAGGTTGGTAACCGTACCCTATAGACGTTTTGCAACACCAGAGGCGCTACACACGCGCTGCCGACCCGGGCGCAGGTTGTGACGACCCACAGTTGAAATTTTTCAAGCCGCCCGTAAGGCCTTCAACTTGGCTTAACGACTGTCATTTTACTGACAACCGGGACCAACGGCTTATCGTGCCTTCCGAAGCACGGAAACGCTCGTAAATAAATGTCACAAAGTGGTCCACGTGGTGGTCACCCATCCATATTCGGCCATAGTAAATGTTGCTTACTGCAGTGATCGATATTTAAAAATTATTTAAAAAAGACACTCATTACCATCACCAAGAGGGGCGAAGTTACTCCTTTCACATCTCAAATAATTTCCGCGCCCAAAAAACGGCAACAAAAAAGAAAATAAGTTTCGACGTAAAGTTTATAGTACATGGGATAAACAAAATCTTAGTATGGTAACACGAAAATCAAGCAAGCCAACATTAGCGCTAGAGGTAAATTAACTATGAACGGACTATACATATGGTCACGCCTTTATCCCCGAAGGGGTAGGCAGAGGCATATTATATGCCCACATTTCACCTTTGTATAATTTGTCCCACGTAATAGGTGGTGAGCCGTATTGCCGTGTTTAAATGGACAGGCGCAGGTTGTGACTGCCTGCTGTTGAAATAAAGCCTTTAACTTAGCTTAACGACTGCCATTTTACTGGCAACCGGGACCAACGGCTTAACGTGCCTTCCGAAGCACGGAAACGCTCAAATAAATGTCACAAAGTGATCACATGGATGGTCACCCATCCATGGACCGGCCATAGTGAAAGTTGGTTACTGCAGTGATCGTTTACAGAACACTGAGTCCGCGGGGCCACGAGCGCGGGGCTACTTTTAAATACGTACATAATTATACATAGAAACACCCAGACTCTTGAGACAAACAATTATGCGTCACACAAATATTTGTTTCCGGTGGGAATTGAACCCACGACCTCCAGCGCCGCAGGCGGTATCACTACCGAATGCGCCACAGAGGCAGTAAAAATTAATATAATATTAGTTTAAAAAAATATTGTGAGCCGCCACGAGCTTAACAGATGTGAAACAAAAAATTTTGTACTTTTTTTGAAGTTGGTTGGTTGGTTAAGTGACCAGAACGAATATTCCCATTCACATAAAGTTAAACAGTTTTTAAACAACTTCAAAAAAAAGGAGGTTCTTCTTTAGATAGTGAGTAAGCTTTACAATAAAAACATAATTTACTTGATCTTCCTTTAATTTAAGATACTATGTTGTTTAAAAGAAATTGTTCCTTATTAAAGACTCTTTCGGTTGGTATCATAAAATACATATTTATTATATGATTTTTTTCACATCTCTCAGGTTCGATTCCCGGCTCAAGCAGGGTGGTTTTACAAATATATTTAAATGCAGTCTTACTTAATTTTGAAAATAAAGGAATGTTTCCTTTCAGTAAAACTTGTTATTATCAATATTAAGGGAACTTGGCCCCAACTAACGTCTTTAAATTCCACCTTGTATAGACTTACCCGAGTTAATATTGAGCAGGTTGAGCCTCATGGGTTTCCTCGTGGCGCCCACGCACAGCAGGGGGTACTCCAGCTCCGGAGTGATGATCAGCTCGAACGCTAGCAGCGGGGTAGGCAGCACGCATTCTATGTTCTGTGGGGGAATGCACATTTTTCGATCAAAAGAACTTCAAAAGTAAGTATAACAATTAAGTATTTTGTAGAAGTAGCTATCAGAAAAAGTAAATTTAAAAAAATAAGGGCATTCAATGGACGCGTAGCGGATATGAAAGTCAAAATTCTTATGTAAAAATAAAGATCCAATCTTTAAATTTCAAAATTTTTAATTCATAATCCAAAAAGATTTATAATTAAAACCAAAACACAAATTTCAAATTCAGCAAAGGTGTCGATTTTCGATCTCTGCGATATCGTCGCCACCGCAGAACCTTCCCAGGGACACAAACTATCTCTGTAATCTAAATCGCTTTAGCGGTTTAGGCGTGAAAGCGTAACAGACAGACAGACAGAGTTACTTTCGCATTTATAATATTAGTAGGGACTAGTAGGGATAATAGGATAGTAATATTACCATACTAGCTAACGTAGGCAGCTTCGCTCGCGTAAAATTTGTTTCCGTTCCCACTTCCCGTAGAAACTTATTCTTGGGATGAAAAGTAGCATATGCGTTATTCCAGACTATACTTTATTACTGTACCAAATTCAGCCCGCTCCGTTCAGCCGTGCGAGCGTGAAAGCGTAACAAACATCCACACATCCACACTCACACTTTGACATTTATAATATTAGTAAGATGCATACCTTGAGCAACATGAACTTCCTGAGCGGGTCGTACCACTGCATGAGGAACAGTGGCGCCGCACAGGTACTTGTAGCCGTTGTACGGGTTGCGCCCCACCGCGCAACGGATGTTTGGTACATACCTTGAGCAACATGAACTTCCTGAGCGGGCCGTACCACTGCATGAGGAACAGTGGCGCCGCACAGGTACTTGTAGCCGTTGTACGGGTTGCGCCCCACCGCGCAACGGATGTTTGGTACATACCTTGAGCAACATGAACTTCCTGAGCGGGTCGTACCACTGCATGAGGAACAGTGGCGCCGCTCAGGTACTTGTAGCCGTTGTACGGGTTGCGCCCCACCGCGCAACGGATGTTTGGTACATACCTTGAGCAACATGAACTTCCTGAGCGGGCCGTACCACTGCATGAGGAACAGTGGCGCCGCTCAGGTACTTGTAGCCGTTGTACGGGTTGCGCCCCACCGCGCAACGGATGTTTGGTACATACCTTGAGCAACATGAACTTCCTGAGCGGGCCGTACCACTGCATGAGGAACAGTGGCGCCGCACAGGTACTTGTAGCCGTTGTACGGGTTGCGCCCCACCGCGCAACGGATGTTTGGTACATACCTTGAGCAACATGAACTTCCTGAGCGGGTCGTACCACTGCATGAGGAACAGTGGCGCCGCACAGGTACTTGTAGCCGTTGTACGGGTTGCGCCCCACCGCGCAACGGATGTTTGGTACATACCTTGAGCAACATGAACTTCCTGAGCGGGTCGTACCACTGCATGAGGAACAGTGGCGCCGCACAGGTACTTGTAGCCGTTGTACGGGTTGCGCCCCACCGCGCAACGGATGTTTGGTACATACCTTGAGCAACATGAACTTCCTGAGCGGGTCGTACCACTGCATGAGGAACAGTGGCGCCGCACAGGTACTTGTAGCCGTTGTACGGGTTGCGCCCCACCGCGCAACGGATGTTTGGTACATACCTTGAGCAACATGAACTTCCTGAGCGGGTCGTACCACTGCATGAGGAACAGTGGCGCCGCACAGGTACTTGTAGCCGTTGTACGGGTTGCGCCCCACCGCGCAACGGATGTTTGGTACATACCTTGAGCAACATGAACTTCCTGAGCGGGTCGTACCACTGCATGAGGAACAGTGGCGCCGCACAGGTACTTGTAGCCGTTGTACGGGTTGCGCCCCACCGCGCAACGGATGTTTGGTACATACCTTGAGCAACATGAACTTCCTGAGCGGGTCGTACCACTGCATGAGGAACAGTGGCGCCGCACAGGTACTTGTAGCCGTTGTACGGGTTGCGCCCCACCGCGCAACGGATGTTTGGTACATACCTTGAGCAACATGAACTTCCTGAGCGGGTCGTACCACTGCATGAGGAACAGTGGCGCCGCACAGGTACTTGTAGCCGTTGTACGGGTTGCGCCCCACCGCGCAACGGATGTTTGGTACATACCTTGAGCAACATGAACTTCCTGAGCGGGTCGTACCACTGCATGAGGAACAGTGGCGCCGCACAGGTACTTGTAGCCGTTGTACGGGTTGCGCCCCACCGCGCAACGGATGTTTGGTACATACCTTGAGCAACATGAACTTCCTGAGCGGGTCGTACCACTGCATGAGGAACAGCCCGGCGGGCGTGGCGCCGCACAGGTACTTGTAGCCGTTGTACGGGTTGCGCCCCACCGCGCAACGGATGCAACCTGACCGAGATACTACAGTTATAGCTTTTCTTGAAGAACTTGAAGAAAATCATACAGAGAAACAGAGATGCTATGCCGGATATGCTCCTAACGACTAAAAACCACACGTATCCTACCTAATGCCTACGGTTGGAAGCCCCGGGTAAGCCCTCGAAAGGATGTCCCAGGACTCCCAATAGATTAACGGTTACCACGCTTTTATTCCCGAAGGCGTACACAGAGGCATCGGTTTACCACTGTTGACCGAAATACATTTGATCATAACTGATCGAATGAACAATTGACCAAAAGAGTTTTTATCGAACAAACATTTGGTATTTTTACTGCTGATCGAATGAACGTTTGGTCGAAAACTAGTTGACTAAAGAATATTTTAACAGGGGCTGAATCAAAATTACTAGGTTAGGTTAGAACTGCGACCACAATGCCAGGACCGAATTCTATTATTTTTTTTTTTTTTTATACCACTAAGGTGGCAGACAAGCATACGGCCCACCAGAAGGACCGGTGGTCACCGCAGCCTATGAACGTTTGCAACACCAGAGGCGCCACACTCGCGCTGCCGACCCTGCAAAAACCTTCTAAGACCCCTTTTGAAGAACCCCATACTGTAGGCGTTTGGGAAAACCGAGGCAGGGAGATCATTCCACAACCTAAGCGTGCGCGGAAGAAAACCCCGTACTATGTACGTTATTTCGCTTGTTTGTTAAAATATTCTTTAGTCAACTGGTTTTCCACCAAACGTCCATTCGATCAGTAGTAAAAATACGAAATGTTTGTTCGATAAAAACTCTTTTAGTCAATTGTTTATTTGATCAGTAGTAGAATGGCCTAATGTTATTTCGGTCACACGTCAAACGATCAAATGAATTTCGGTCACCAGTGGTAAACCCCAGAGGCATATTATATGCCCACAATTTACCTAATTAGATTTATATCGGTGAAATTCAGACCCCGCGAAGGACACTTAAACTCCTGTACCATACACCTTAAATCCATGCCCCATAATTAGTTTCAAATAATGAATGGAAGTCGGTCACATTTTCTGACATTTACGATTACTGCTCCGCTCCTTTGGGCAGTAGGGTGATGACGTATAGCATTAAATCTTCTCAATAAATGGGTCATCTAATATAAAAACGATTTTCAAATCGGGATAGTTGATCCTAAGATTATCCATAACATCTAAACTAGCTATTTTTATCTTTTTATTATTATTTGAGACATAGAGAAAATATGAATTTATAAATTTTGAAAACGATTGCCTCTGCGATGAGGCAAAATGTTGCATACAAATAATTATAACAATTTTTAACTAAATCATTTGGAAAACATACCTCTCGTGTCCGGCACTCTAGTCGTGAGCGCAAATCTTCTAGGTAGCAACCGTGGCGGTAGTACCCTTAGAGATCTGCCCCCTCGCGCGCTACCTATCAGTGCTAGTAACTCGTGTCTGTATAATGATGGGGTTTTGCCTGTGAACAAACGTATTAAAATATACCTTATGTGTCTTTAAAATTTTTGAGGACCTAAAGTTATGCCTTGGAAAACTCCTTTTCATGATGTGCTTAATATGAATTTTCCAGCGTCTACTACTATCAGAGTTTAAGTGGATCGATAAATGTACTTTATTGTCTGTATAAACTATAGTACACAGCAATTTTTGTATGAAAAGGGTCATAAACTGGTGGCAATTTTCGTTATGGTTTACAGTATCAAAAGCTTTAGTAACATCATCCAAAAAAGTTCATGCAATATTTCGTAATCAACAATGTTCATTTTCTTTTGTTATTTGACATAAATTACGTAAGCTACAGCCGGAGGCTCGAAAAAAAACCAAAGTACTTTATAATTAATTTAATAAAAATCAAAATTACAATTATAATTAACTAATTTTAATTAAGTGAAACCTATTCGATGCGAGAATATGGAATGACAATTAAATGACTTAAATCTATAAAATCGATTCGCTGCGTTGGCGATGGGTTCTTGGGCGGATGTCGTCGGTGCTGTTGCAATGGTGCTGACTCGACGGTAATGCAGCTGCATATTTGATGTATCGGCGATTTCATCATACTAGCAATAAATTGCATGTTTGCTGCGTCGTCAATACCCATTAGGGTTCCGTACTTAACACGTCCACCCGTAGAACAGCAACTATTTTGTTATATTAAGGGATTCCTCCTTGGGTTTCTTGATCACCTCTTCATACTTATGTATCTTGAGAGATTGCTGCTTCTCTTTGTTTGCTGAAGTAATATTCCAGCATCTGTACTTGCGACTTACAATGAATATGATAATGATAGTCGCACATATTACAAGGGTATAAAGGGGTATCGTTGTGTGATATAATATAGAAGATGGAGCTTCTTTTATCTCAATAGGTTTTTCTAACAAAATTTGGTTTTGGATGCTGTGAAGTTCTTCTAAATTCACCGATCTGGACCCAATGTGAGCGAGAACATCAGTCTTGTTCAATTCATCATAGGGAATCTTTGATAATTTTAGTGGTTGACCTTTGATCACGTTTCCGTCGTTGATTACAGTGAATCCTGGCGTTTGGATATAGCAATTCATCGGGATAGTGACGAGATAACTTCCTTGTAGCGTATTGAAATCTCTTCTCCCACAGGTCAATTGTACTTTGGTAGGTTTTGGTAGCGAAAGAACGTAGTGTTGGTCGTCCAATTTCTCTATTGCTTCTGTAGTTAGTGAGATTCTTGTCAATTGGCAGATGCTTTTCAGATTTTGGTGGTTGATGAGTTCCTGTATACAGTCTGCTTCAGTCCGGACTTGATGGCTTATCTTCTTTTCACAGAGATAGATGGTGCTGTACTTCGGGCATTCAGCCGCTATGTACACGTATGATTTCTCGGTAGTTGCTATATAAGGAGTAGGAGGTACAAGGGCTAGTTGGTTTTCATTGGGAACAATGGATAACTTATATAGATCGTATATCTCATGGGAAACAATAGGGAAATAATAAACTATTACAATCCTTTTTTACAAAATATGAACCTGGCTTAATTAAATCATAATATTCTCGTAATTCTAAATCTATTATCTGATCAGGGTTGTATAAAGATTTTAATTTTGTGATCATGGATCTTAAAACTTCTATATCTATCATAGAGTGGTGTGTACAGGATGCATGATGGAATGCTAAAATATTTTCTATTCTAATTATCTCTAACATTATATCTTCTACATTATTAGTTATTATACTTAAAGTTTGAGCACATTTCGTAAATCTTACAAAGTTATAATCTTTAAGAGCGTCTTTTTCTAAAAGTAATTATAAAGATGCATTAATCTTTGCTTGATTCGATACTCGTTGTTCTAAAACAGTATTATGTTGAGACATCCATTCCTTACACAAACTTATATGACTAATAAATTCTGAAACTATCTTGTTGTCATTTTTCTCCAAAGTACTGATGGCTTCATCGTATTTCAAGTCAACTCGATAATCTAAATTGCCAGTGACACTCTTTATCACCGACCCTAACCTATCTATTAATCCTCTTTTAACCCTTACAGGTTCTAACGATTTTATTCTATGTAATACCTTATTAAGTTTATTAGCAAGGTATTCGATTTGATGTTCATAAATAGTGTATGCTCCTGGGCTAAGTTTAGTTTTGAACATCCCAAGTTGAGATTGTACAGATTCTATCTTATCTTCGATGTCTGTCAGCTGTATAAATTGTATAAAGGAATGGTAATGTGTTGTCAATCTGGTTGGTCCTAGTTTGTATGGTAAGAGTCCTGGTCCGTCAGCTGATGTCTCAAGTCTGATGTCTTGAGGGTGAATTGCCGGTATTGTCAGAAGTAGTAGTATCCTGTAACAATTGGTTTCCTTTAGGTACTCGTTTTAGCCGCGCTTTTGCAATAGGGCCTCGCTTTTTCGAGGTATAAATGTGGATTGGCAGGTCTGCTAGAACCGTATCCTGTGTGTATCGTGGTGCTACTTTCTGTCGGCTCGCCAGAGGATTTTTAACGAAAACTTGTTGCTGCGGTACGTATTCTACTTCAGGTTCACGAGATCTATTCCTATTTTCAATAAGAGCAGTCCGGTTTGCTAGGGAAGTTTCATTGATTAGATCATACACCTGTTTCATCTGTTCTCTATGATTCTGCGCGTATTGCTGTAAGATGTGTTTGGTAAAGTCAATGTTAACTGGGTCTCTTGGGTCAAAGTGTCCATTCAATAAGTCAAAAGGTCTACATTTGGTAAAACTGTGAATAGAGCTGTTGTATGCTATGATAGCGTATGGTACAAGATTAACCACTGGTTCATCTTTATGCTTTAACTTTAAGATTCTAATGTGCTCTAAAAGGGTAGAGTGAAGGCGTTCTATATTGCCATTATCGTTAGGGCTATGGGGTAAGATTTTATGATGAATAATTTTGTGAATACGGGTAAATTCTGAAAATAGTTGGTTAGTGAATTCTGTACCGTTATCGGTAACTATAGTCATGGGAATTCCATGGTGTGTACAAAATCGGAGAAATGCTTGCAAAATGCTAATAAGATGAACTAATAGCAGTTCCATCTCGTAAATGGTAAGCTTGACCATACTTTGAGAATACATCGACGAAAGTCAGAAACTTTTCGTTCTGGACTGTAAAGAGGTCCATATGTATAGTCTCGAGAGGTTTTGTTGCTGGAGGAACAATGTTAAATTGGGGTCTTATTGGATTTCGGTCGTATTTGGCCTGACCACAGATGGTACATTCATTTATAAATTTTGTGACTTGTTCCTTCATTTTCGGCCAGAAGTATTTTCGGGACAGGGCTAAGTAACATTCGGTGATTCCACGGTGATTGGTCTTTCCTTCATGGTAGTGTCTAATGATGTCTTTTGTCTAAGGTATTCTTTAACATTTTCGAGTTCGGTCTTGGTCAAAACTAGATTAAGAGAGGAACTTCTAAAATTATCTTGAATGATGGGTATTATAGAGTAAATGCCTAAGTGCGCCTTCACACTAGAGTTTTTCCGGCGTAGGCGTACGATAGACGTATGCGCGGCGCCGACGCGACGTATACGCCGCGTTGGCGCGGCGTCTCCACTGGAACACATGAGTACGCTGAACAAGCGTCGGGCGTGCGCGACGTATACGCCGCGTTGGCGCGGCGTCTCCACTGGAACACATGAGTACGCTGAACAAGCGTCGGGCGTGCGCGACATATACGCCGCGCATACGTCCATCGAACGCCTACGCTAGTGTGAAGGCGCACTAAGGGGTGTGTAATCAATATGCCAGTTTTTACCTTTGGATTGACGTATTCTTTAATAGAATTTATAACGTCAGTTTGAAGGGTTCTCTCTGAAAGTTGAATTGCTATCCGTGTGTGAGTTTCAAATGGTTTTGTCACAGTCGGTTTTCGTTTTAAGTCTCCTACTATTGTAAAATGAATTTGTCTGTGAAATTTGTTGAGGGGGTCGTCAGTTATAGGGACTTCTAATATAGGCTGTTCGTGACTAGTGTGTACAGTATCAGTTGAAGAATTTGGTGGTTCAACTAGTGGCTCAGAAGGATTATTAATAACAGACATAGCCTGTTCGCTGCTGGTATGTACGCTGCTAGTCAATGAGTTGGGTCCTCTTGGGGGTGCTTGACTAGCATGGGCGGTGTTAGTAGACATTAGAGAGCATTAATCTCGTCGGTCTCTTCATTATGTATCTCTACTCGGGAAAGGGCATCAGCATTAGTGTTACACTTTCCTTTCTTGTAGATCACCGTAAAGTCATATTCACTCAGTTTGAGTTGCCATCGTGTCAGTCGTGAATTTGGTTCCTTTAAGTTCATCATCCACTGTAATGGCTTATGGTCAGTAATCACTTTAAATTTTCGTCCAAATAAGTATGGTCTAAAGTATTTAGTCGCCCAGACTATGGCAAGTAATTCCCTCTCAATCGTACTATAATTCGTCTCACTTTCATTAAGTGTACGAGAAGCATAACAAACGGGTTTGTCTGAACCTATAGGTCCTTGAGAAAGAATCGCTCCAATAGCGACATTTGAAGCATCTGTAGTAAGGTTGAAGTCCTTACTGAAATCTGGGTATTGTAATATGGGATCATTTGTGAGCAAAGCTTTACACTTACTAAAGGCGTTGACGTATTCAGGGCTATGGATTACTTTATTACCTTTCTTGAGGCAAACAGTGAGAGGTTTGGTAAGTCTCGCAAAATCGGGAATGAATTTTCGGTAGTAACCGAGAAGTCCTAGAAATTGTTTAATTTCTTTGGGTGTGTTTGGTATGGAATATTTCTCTATGGCAGATATTTTATCAGAATTTGGTTTGATGCCGTCTCTACTGATAATATGTCCTAGATAGGCTGTTTCTAGCTTCAAAAACACAGACTTATCCATCTGGATTTTAAAGTTGGACTCTCTTAGTCGTTGGAACACTTTTTCCAAGTTAATCATGTGCTCCTGTAGGGATGTACTATAGACAATGATGTCATCTAAGTATACCAGACAGATATTATTCTGGAGACTTCTTAGAACGTTGTCCATGACCCTCTGAAATGATGACGGAGAGTTCTTTAAGCCCATTGGCATCCGAAGGTACTCAAAATGGCCATGTTCTACGTTAAAAGCCGTTTTAGAAATATCCTGGGGGTCCATTTCTACCTGGTAGAAACCACTAGCCAAGTCTAGAGTCGTAAAGTATTGACTTTTTCCTAATTTGTCAAGTACGTCATTGATGTTAGGTATCGGGTATTTGTCGTCAATGGTCTTCTCGTTTAACTTACGAAAGTCTTTCTTAGGCACGATCCAGATGGGTGAACTCCATGCAGAGTCAGATGGACGTATAATGCCTTGTTTTAACATTTTTTCTATCTGGTCCCTAACCTCTTGTCGATGGATAAAAGGGTATCTGTAACTCTTGGTGAAAACTGGGACTTCATCAGTTGTTCTTATTCTGTGTTTAATTTTGTTGGTAAAGTTAATGTTTCGCCATCGAGATAAAATACGTCTGCATAGCGAGTGCATAACGTTAAAAGATTTGCCTTCTCTTATTCATTAAGATGGTCAGTGCGTAACCGTGATAATACGTCATTAACACGAGTATTAAATATTTCTGCGCATGCTGGCTGATTTAGAGAGAATATTATGTCATTAGGTGTTGGGTTCTCTACCTCTACGTAGCCACGACTATTTTTAACAGAAGTAAGGCACTCGTGAATAACACAATTACAGAAGATTTGATCTGAAATTAAAACATCGCCATCCGGGGCGTTAATTGGTATCTTAACTACTTTAGACTTTCCACCCGGGATGATGTCATCATATAAATTGACGTTACGAGAGTTATAAAATTTAATTTCATTTATTGCAGAATGAGTGACTAATTTAAAATCTTTTAGATCTATTTTAGCCTGCCATTTTGATAAATGATCTAAGCCAATGAGTCCGTCGAAATAGTCATGAAAGCGGTAAATAAAAAGTTTAATGCTGTCCATTATTTTAAACTCTTCAAAACACGGTAACGTTATAGAGTAGTCATTTCTGCTAACTCCATGCACGTTCGTGACCTCAAAGGGATCATAGTTGAGAGGATAGTTACTGAAAAATGTTTGTACAGCCTCTGGACTTATAAAAGACTGATTAGCGCCGGTGTCAATGAGAAATTTCAAAGGGGGTTGGGATATCTCTATATAGGGCAGTTGACGTTGAGTCTGTAAATTAACGTCTATCCTTGCTCTTTTGACATCTCCTCTATCTGAAAATCCTGGCTCTGGTTAGCATGACTGGGGCCTGGTTGTGACTCTGGTTCAATTGTAGATGGATTACCGTAAGTCATGTCCTGGTAAGTCGTACACGTAGAGTCATAGTCGTAAGAGTTGCTGTAATAGTCAGTGGGTTCCATATAATAATTATAATCGGGTTCACAATACTCCGCAGAATAATAAGAATCAGGGAAATTAAATTCATTCATATTTACCTCCAGCGTCTTAAAATAATTATTCGGCGGTGGGTTACCAGATTTTTGCCAATTGTGTCCTGATATATTAGGTAAAGGTTTGGGGGTAAAATGCTGAACTCCACTCATGGGTTTCGGTCCATGATTCGGCTGGTAGTTCGGCCTAGGGGGCAACCTAAAATTATTGCTATGTGGGTGATAATTAGGTGGTGGTGAGCGGAACATTTGCTGCGTTTTAGAAGGGAAACGATTCTGGGTTTGGTTAGGCATGCTGAATTTAAATGCTTGGGACTGAGGATGTTGGCTGCGCTGAGCTACTGGCGCTGGCCAGTTGGGTACTGGACGTGGAACACCTGGTGTGAAAAACGGTACTGTAGGGGGTAAAGCTAACTTAGGGGCATTGTGAGCCTTCGGAAGATCGTTGCGGTTCTGCAAATACATAATATTCAACTCCTCCTGTACGTACTCTAACGCTTTCTCTATAGTTTCGGGACGCATGCAGCATATACGCGAACCTAACGCCCTTAGCACACCTCCGCCGCGAAACCATGATAGCGGAACCGCAGTAATTCCGCCAAGTTCTGTCACATGTAGGAGGAGCGGAACACTAGCGAAATCGCCTGTTCTAATGCATAGATTTAACTATCTTCTATCTCTTTCACCGCACGGTTTCGCCAATCTGCTCCTACGCCAGTCAAACCTCCGCGCTTCGGCCGCCTTGTTATTGCGGTGCCGCGTTGTCTACGCGCCGGTTTGTCAAAATTGACAGAAATACAGAGCGGAGCGGCGAAACTAATATTTTTTCAGTAAATGGACGTGAAGTTCACGGAAAAACTACTTCAAGCCATCAGATTAAGTCATCCAGATAATAAAAATAATATGATAAAATTGCGATAGCGTCACATCGACTAACTCGTGTCAGGTTCCGTTGCCCAGTTCCGCTGTTCAATTCACACTTGATCACAGCGGAATTCATTCAGCGGTTCCGCTGTTCTGGTTTCGCGGCGGAGGTGTGCTTACGCCCTAAAGGTTCCTTTAATCCACGCACAAACGCTTGCATTGTTACCTTTTTGTAAAGTGTTCGTTTGGCGTCAATAGTCGTCTGTAAGGTCTCATGTAAAGTCACATAAGTCATGATTGTACTGAACAAAGTCTGGCATTGGTCATAGAAATCCTGCGGAGACTTGGTTCCTTGCATTGCTAAAGAAAGGTCATTATACAAAGCAGTTTCGTCCCTTTGATCCGAAAAATTATTGATCAAAGCCGGCCAAATACCAATACCGGCCCAAGTTTCAGGGATACCATTCGCATTGATTGTAGAAGCGGCGGACCCTGTAATCTTGTTTAAAATGCCGTTCAATAAGCATAAATTACCTAACTCACTACCTGGCTCGGGGCTGGCGTATTGAGTTACAATTCGGTCACAAATATTAATAAATCTAGTAAGGACGTTATGGTTACCATCAAATTCAGGCACCAGGCGTAAGGCCTTATAAATTATATCAGGGTTGTAAGCCATTTCTAATCCTAAATTACTCGAATTAAAATCTAATTCACTGCCTAACTCTCTATTACTATCAATTACGTGCCGGCGACCCTGTCTCGATGCAGGACCGCGGGAATAGGATTTTTCGGGGCGAAAAATCTTGGAGGGGGCTTAGGAATAGGTAGGAAGCAACACGAGAACAATTCAAGTGTACTTACATATAATATTTCATCTCTGGTCTTCTTTCGTGAATCGAGGTCTGGATTCTCCACTCGGCTTGCAGCTACTGAAGATTCTTGATACTCGTAGTACGGTGGTTAAAACCGCCCGGGTGATTTCGCGAACGCGATGAATACTGATATTAGATATTCCCGAAAGCTCGCGAACCGGCCCGCGAGTATCCTACCGACTGCGCCAATTACGTAAGCTACAGCCGGAGGCTCGAAAAAAAACCAAAGTACTTTATAATTAATTTAATAAAAATCAAAATTACAATTATAATTAACTAATTTTAATTAAGTGAAAACTATTCGATGCGAGAATATGGAATGACAATTAAATGACTTAAATCTATAAAATCGATTCGCTGCGTTGGCGATGGGTTCTTGGGCGGATGTCGTCGGTGCTGTGCTGCTGTTGCAATGGTGCTGACTCGACGGTAATGCAGCTGCATATTTGATGTATCGGCGATTTCATCATACTAGCAATAAATTGCATGTTTGCTGCGTCGTCAATACCCATTAGGGTTCCGTACTTAACACATATATAACAAAATCTGCTTTGTTTCAACGCTTATATCTAGAGAACAAACGGGTCGATTTTTATCATTATCTTGTCTTTTGAATTTGTCTCCACTAAGACTTGCTCAATAAGAAGAAACAAATATTAGAAATGACACAGAAAGCGATAAAATAATCACATTGCCTTACCAGAAAGTGACATTAGTACATCTTTGATGACATGCAGCCATATTGTCCGTCGCGGACACAGCTGGTCCATCGCAGTCTCGTGAAGTTCGTTCAGGTTTAACGTGTAGATGCCTTCTTCCGCGCCTGAAAGAGGAAATAACTCATTTATAAGGTTCCTTACACAGAGGGTAAAATTGCGACACTATTATTGAGACTCCGCTGTCAGTTTGTCTGTCAGTCATCAGGCTGTATCTCATTAACCGTTGCAGCTAGACAGTTGAACTTTTCTTTTACAATAACTACTAAAAACAGAAAAAAAGGCTGATCCTAACGTTATTTCTTTGCCGTTTTTTTGGTACGTAGTCATCCGTGCGCGAAACCTATTCGAAATTGGTCGGTTGTTGACACAAATATTGTCGTGAACGATATTCTTTTTTGGAAAAATCGCGTGGACTGATCGTGGTTTTATTTGAAGGTTTTGTAGCTACGTTTGAATGAATGGATCTTTATTTGATGAATGAAAGAATGAAATCAGTATTATTGTTAAATTATTATTATTATCCAAGTATAAATATCCTTCATGGATGCTATGTCAGACTCCTAGCGACGAAAACCACACGTGCCCATACCCTCGGATGAGGATGTCCTAGGAATGAATAGCGACATCTAGCGATTGGGGACCACTCTTTAGTCTACAATTCTACATGACAGTGGTCATGTAATGTAACATTATTATGTTGAAAAAAATATTTTTATTCAACTTACCTATTAATAAATGTTGATCTCTTGTATCTGGATGTATCCATGAGGCTGTACAGTTGATCCTCAGCGGACATCCGTTAAATACCTGTATGTGGAATGTCACCATTTAATTATTTATCAAAATTTACAGAAAAAAGATATATTAGCGAACAGAATTCCACGAGACCGAAGTTTCGATATTATTGTAATTAGAGCACTAAAAAGAATAGCCCGCCGAGTTTCTTGCCAGAGTATTCACGGACATTTCACACAACGCTATCTGATTCCAAAGTAAGCTAGGAATAACCTGCTTGTGTTATGGGTATCAGACCACGGATATTAATACTTATATACATTACTTGAATACTTTTTAAATATATACATAATTATACATAGAAACACCCAGTTCTTCTCAAGCGGGTCGTGTTCCGAGCTGGGGGTACTACCTTTGCTTTGCTGGCTACCTTACCTTTATATAAAGACCGCCGTAAAGTAATACGAATATGTATAACCTACTGTACAAGGTAGCACAGTGGGCGGCCTTATTAAAACGCTATTTCTTCCATGCCACCTATGGACGAACTCTAATAAGTACATAAATATATAAAAAAGATACAGAAATCACAACAAACCTTAGAGAAACAAGCACCCATATGCACTTTGGGCGTAGGGGGGAGACCATTAGGTGCGGCCCGCGCGGGACTGTGCGCTCTCCGGGAGCGGGACCTGCGCGGCGGGACCGGCGGGACTCCTACAGTACCTGCGTCTACTGCTACTGCAGTTTTGGAAAAAAAGGTATCAAATTTTGTAGTTTCGGTTTCAGCTGAGTTAGAAACATGGAGACTAGATACTTGGGCGCCGATTTTCAAACATACGACCTGAATACGTGGACGGAAATTTACTGGCTTTCTTAGTTTATGATAAAGTGATCAGTAAATCTCGGATTCACGACTTATAATCGAGAATCGCCACCAAGGAGAATCATCTTGAATTTGAAAAAATGTCAGTCGAAATGCAGAGGTATGTACAGTTTAAGAAATGAATAATAGATGCACGGTATCTCATAAAAAAGCTTGAAGGTTAAAAATACTGTATTATTTTGTAATGGACAGGTTGTTAAAATTTTAAATTTAATCTTAACAAAATCTAGGTCCAGTCGACCTTTGCACACCGCGTCATTCTGGAAGAATTTTGAACTTTTATTTACCTCATACATTTAGACACTTTTTCAACACTTTTATCACAAAAGATGATTCTCCTGTTCTCAACTCCATAGTCTCATCACAGATTCTAACAATATGCATGATAGGAACATCTTAAGGCTTCCGTATTCGACCTTGACAAATCCTAAGGCAATTTGAAGGATTGCAGCGTATGCTTTTGCCGGATTTCATTCGATTGTAATACATTATATTATTGTTATAAAATCTGAGAGGTTTTAAGAAAAAATCTGGCCGTAAAATATTGTTCTAAAAACCTATATCTATTTTATGAGAATTAAACTAAATTATTTAGATGTAAAACAATTACATTACTTGTTAAGTTAGTATTTCTCATTTTTCGAGAGCGATTTCGATCGAACAAAGTTTTCCTAATTGTGTTTTGAACCGTTAAAAAGGGAAGAGTATCTAATAAATTACAATAATATAGTTTTATCAGATCAAATCAAAGAATATTTCCTAGTATAAAGTTACCCCAAGATGAGTCTCTTTCGAATATGTAAGCCTTAAACAAAATAAGACCTACCTTTATTATCAACTTTGGCTTTATCTCTCTGACTGTCAGACAAACTCCTCTGCCTCTGACTAGTCTTTACCTCCTCATCAATAGCTTCCGTCTTGACGTCACGTCCATTCTCGTCCACCATTTTGAAAATTTCATCAACGGACGATGTTTTTCGTTTGACCTCTATTTCACATTGACAAAACTGACTTAAATCAATGCCAGCAGTAACGGAATCGGAATTATGCCTATTATGTTTTTTCCTATGCTCATATTTCTGATCCATATTCATACTAATATCTATTTTCCTACAAAGATCATCGTCTGAGGTACCGCCGTTTTGTAATTTATCATCTTCTGATATTCGTAAACTGTTAGCTATTTGTAATGCTCTAAAGTTTGATACAGAAATCTTTTGTTTTGAACAATGCTCGCAATATACTATTCCAGAATCGGTGTTTTGATTTGAACAATTTTTGTAATAGCTAAGTATGTCTCCGTTAGAATTGCATACGTCACATGAACATTGAGCCACAGATCTTTGCAGATCACTTAATGTGTTATTATCTCTCGGTTCTGGTTTTGGACATAATCCACATTCACAATTAACATTCCTTTGAGGTGTATCTACTAAGTGTTCACTATCTTGTGAATCTACGTAAAGTATATCTTCACCTATTTTCCGACACAACGGATCATCGATTGATATTCTAGAAGCACCAATAGGACTTTGAAAATTCGAAGCTAAATTTTGGTAGATATTCGTAGTAGAATTGTTGAGGAAGTTTTGTTTTAATTGTATGCATTGAGATAAATGCTGATCGTGATGTGAAAGTGCATTATTGGCCTGTGTCATTGCTGCAGTATCGGCTGTTAACGGTAAAGTTGCCCTGAAAAAAATATTGGTAGATTATGGTAGATATTTTTTCTATTAGTATTCTTTTTTAATCGCAGTGCTGTTAGGGTTGTCTAAGCCTTTGGAGTGCGGTTAAAAACAAATGTGGGTATTATTAGAGATTTTTAGACAAGCGATTAAACTTATAACTTATGGTGTTAAATAACAAGTGGTGCTGGTGGGATGTATTAATCAAAAATTCAAATATTTTTATTCATAGTTTTAAGGGGTAAGGAATTTTGTTTGTATTTTGTTTAATTTTGTTTTAAGCTACTAAGCTGCGGGTACTTTTGACATCTGCACATGCTTCATGCTACAACTACTCTTTAAGCACATAAAAACTGCCAATTTTGCTTAGGCTTACGTATAGTCTTTATTTTATTATCTTTACAGACTTTTATGGACAATAAAACGTAAAATGAGCAGTAAGTAGCCATTTCGTGGTCATTTTTGAAGTACCTTTTCACACTATATAAAATTGACTATAGAATTAATTTCCATCGATATTTGCGTTACCAGCCGATCGACATCACTAGTAAAAGTCTGTAAGATATTTTTTTCAGACGATGCAATATTTATTTTTATAAAAGCTATAATGACTATAATATCTACACATATATTAATAATTTCAATGACTACGCTTAAACTAGTTGTTCGGAATATGTTCGTATGGATAGATACAATCTGACTTTTTTGGAAATTGACATTTCGGAAATTGGACTGAAAGGATCAAAGGAAGCTTCGGTCAGATATAAATTTAATAAAGAATTAAAAATAACTCTATTAATTGTGCATTCGCACAAAGAAAGACGGGATTATAAAAAGTAGCAGCTATTACGGACATGGCCCCGTGGTCCTTTATTTCATCGAATAACAAAGTTATTTAAGGTAAAATTTATAATTTTTTATAATGCATGGTTATTAAATTAATTTTGGAGTAACTGTAAAAACCATAAAGTCATTTCTTCGTAATAATTTATTTTAAAGTGGAAAAGGTACAGTGGGCCAAAAAATTGGTGTACCATCTGAAGGTTAAACGTCGTTTGCAAATTCATAGGCAATAATGATTAGTTTCGCTTGCAGACATATCTGACAATTTCTATTGCCATCTTTATCTGATTATTGATAACCTTTTATATTGATTATTGATACCTACTGTTTGTTACATGACAGCTGTTCTTAGTTTGAATATATTTGACAAAAAGTCAGTTGTCAGTATTCTATATGTAAAAGAGATTGCTACAATTAAAAAGATTTTATTATTTTTATTTAGAACCATTCAAATTATCTTTGCAGAAATTAATGTTTTATTAGTTTTTAATAAAGGTTAAAATGTCATGCACTTCTAAGTGACTTACGACAAATGAATACTTATCAATAAGGTTTACGTCATTATTATGCATCTCTTTCAATGATATCTAGTATGAACCTTGTTGTAATTTTCAATGACTAGAAAACTAAATCAAAACTGATACACCACTTTCTTGGCCGACCGTACCTACAATATAAGAACACAATATAGTAAAGAATTTCAACTTATTTCGGCACGGTTGTGTAACTTAGTTGGCAGAGCATTGCACTGGTTTAACTAAAAGTCACGGGTTTATACCACGTCTCAACCAAGTTGTCTTTTTCACTTTAAAATATTCTTTATGTAAACTATAATATAACTATATTCATTTAAAAACACGAAATTCCGAAAAAAAAACATCCATTTGTAAACATTTTGAGTCATTCATTCAATAATATTTTGGTTCTGTCGATAGATTTAAGGATTATTGTGTTGAAAAGTGTCTTCGTTAATTGGGTAAATTTTTGATTACATAATATCGATAGATTTGGAGTTTACAACACGTATAGATAATTTCACACTATTCCGAACAACCACCCAGCCTATAAATGCAATACAAAAACACATAATATATATAATATATCATGCATTAAGACCTCAGTTTTTACCTGAGCATAAGTTCTTCGTCAATATATTGCAAGAGGCTCCTAAAACAGAGAGAGACAACAAATAATAGCCTGGCAATACTTACTGTTCTTGTATTGTATGAGACAGATAGTGTGGGGAGGAGCGCGAGATAGTTATTGGAAAAATATAGTAATTTTCAGTCGGTAAGAAAGTTTCAAGTTTTATGGACAATTTTCTATTTTGATGGAGGTATTGGTTAGTTTTTCTATTACTGGCAGCATCTTCACGGCAAGGCCCGCTAGCGGTTTACTTTCGCGTACGCTTAGATTGTGGAATAATCTCCCTGCATTGGTTTTCCACGCGCCTGCAGTTCTTCAAAAGGGGTCTTAGAAAGTTTTCGCGGAGTCGGAAGCACGAATGTTCATATGCTACGGTCACCACTTTACATAAGGGGCAGTATGCTCGTTTGCCACCTTAGTAGTGGTATAAATAAAGATCCCTAACCTTAGTAGTGTACGTTTCATTATCAATTACACGAACACGCTGAATGAGACACAGCATATAAATTAACTTATCTTACTGGTATTATAAAAGGGAAAAAAAAAATTGTTTGTTTGCATTGAATAGGCTCCAAAACTACTGAACCGATTTGAATAATTCTTTCATTGTTGGGAAGCTACACTATCCCCAGGCGACATAGGCTATATTTTATTCCCACGGGAACGGGAACTACGCGGGTAAAACCTCGTGACGTTCCCTAATAATTATTAAACTCGTTAGTCAAAAACTTAACACGTTAAACAAAATTCATGCTGTCATAGTTAAAAGACCCTACTGTCCGAAAGATAGTACTCAAGAATTCGTTTTTATTTATATTTACGCACTTCAATAGTAAATTTCACAAAATAATGTAATATTTATTTAGTGGTCTGACTGGTATATAAATTATCAAAGAATAAGAAAAAATAATAAAGGGCCTATTCTCGTATTTGCCAAATATACATAAAAATATTCGATGGAATAAATATATGAATATCATGGGGCACCCTAAACCTAACCATTAGAAAAACCACACAGGTTACTTTAGAGAGAAAGAATTATACATTTTCATTATTTTTTTATCAATTTATGTGATTATTTTTTCTATTTGTACAACATAATGCCTTTTCCGCCTAAAATCAAATACCCCATACATACTCATTATTTCTATGACCGTAAATAGTTCTAAGAATTAACATTTTCAGTTAAATATTTTTTCTTCATTTCAATATAATATATTCAAGCTTTCATGTATTCAGGTCTAATTTGCATTTTTTGTAATTTGTAACATAATTTACGAGTACGTTATAGTAAATGACAAATTAAGACCGGAGTACATTTTTTTTTCGAAAATCACACACTGAAGGCAACATAGCGTCATACACATCAATTTTTTGACAGAAAACCTTTACCGTTACCTATGAGAAAACTTCTCATAGGAAAACGATAAAAAAACTATTTAAAATCCATCACGCAAAACTCATGCGCCATCGTGTCAACACTAAAAATATAATATGGTGCACATTCACACAACATCCAGAGAAAAATATTTTTACTTTTGAAAATAAAAACTCTTATAAAACAAAAACAAAATCTTCCACCATAAATTAATTAGCACACTCAAATAAAACTCCTATCCGTTAGTACAACAGAAAATAATAACAAAAATTTTGAAAAAAAAAAAAAAACAAAAAATTTTTGGCCGATAAATAAAGATTTTTTTCAAAATACCTCAAACTCATTTTCAATAAATCATCACCAGTGATCACCCGACACCACTTGCTATAACATAATATATAAATGTATAACAAAAAATAAGCTTAAACGAATGAAAACTAAAAAAAATGCAATTTATGGGTTACATACTTTTCGCTTGAGGGTATCGTGTCTGTGGAGTTTTCTTGTGTTAATGGGTTGTGTTTCGGACAACTTATTAATGAAGCTACGCTCCAGTCTTCACTAGATTGTCTATGGTACACTGGAAAAGATCACAAAAAACAAATATCTTAACCATATAGCAGTCTTAGTTTTCCCGAAAGCAGGCGGAAACTCCAGCTTGAATGTGTGCGTGTGATCAATAAAATGTAAGCAAATTGTCCGTCAACGCGCACGTCAACTCTACTGACAGCTGTGGCGCGACAGGGAGTTGCCGATCTGTATGTAATACTATTATATTATCTTTGCCGAAAGTCTACAGTCTATAGCCCAGTCAAAATAGATATTTGAGGTAGCTTAAAGGATGACTCACGCTACACCGTGCCGGGTCCGAGCCGAGGCGGGACCGAGTTATTTCCGAGCGTTGTCGTTGTCCGTTGCGCGGCCGGCACTCGGTTGCCGCTCGGTATAGCGTGAGTGTGTTCATACAAAATGTATGTAATACTAGCTGATGCGCGCGGCTTCGCTCGCGTGAAATTTGGTTCCCGTTCTCGCTTCCCGTGGGAACATATTCCCGGGATAAAAAGAAGCCTATGTGTTATTCCGGACTATACTCTATCTCTGTACCAAATTTCAGCCAGATCCATTCAGCCGTTAGAGCGTGATTGAGTATACTGTATTTCAATAGCTTTGCGCAAAAATGTAAACAAACACATTTGATCCTATATATCCATAGTTACTTGCAATTGAATATTTACCCTGATTATATTCCAGTATCCAGGAGTCATACAGTGTTCTTACAATCATTTCGCCACGCAATAACTTCTTTTTGATTGTTTATTTTCATTTAAAATACCTACTCAGGATAGTAAAATATTCAATGATTTGTCATACTATATTTTTCTACTTATCTGTCTGAGACAACGATTGTCAAAACATGACATGTTTACATTATTGCCAGATCGGGCAGGATTGGACTATAACAACAAACATCCAAACATCTTCACAAACTTTCACATTATAATATTAGTAGGATAGTAGGAAGTAGGATTAGTTGACCGTGCCGGGTCCGAGCTACGGCCCGGCCGTCACTCGGCTCGGACCCGGCACGGTGTAGCGTGAGTCATCCTTAATTCGAAAACAGTGACTGTTGAGAAAACGCTCTACAATTTTTGGCTCGGTGGTTTTACCAAAGGGCGGAACCTCCATACAAATGATTCGTTTTCAATCCTGTCACCCACACTAAAAACACGTTATGTTCGTACAGAGCTTGAATGTGTGTGTGACCATTAAGGTTAAGCAAACGTTCCCTCAAAACACCCTCCAACTATATAACACTGGCGGGGTGGGGAAGCTTGCTCAGTGGGGGGCAGGGAGTTATGTATCTTACTTCTTACTTACATTATTATATTATAAATGTGAAAGTTTGTGAGTGTGGATGTTTGTTACTCTTTCACGCTCCAACGGCTGAACAGATCTTTCTGAAATTTCCCACGGGAAGTCAGAACGGGTACAAATTTTTCGCGGGCTAAGCTGCGGGCATCAGCTAGTATGTACATAATATGTAATACTATTAAACTATTTTTGCATTTACGAAACAACTGGCCGTTTGGCTAAAAACGCACATAACTCATTTTTGACAACTGTGACTTTGAAATTTATTTTTGCAAATCTGATCGCTGGAGACTATCTTTTACATTTCATTTATAGTTTTGAATATTCATACCAATTTTCAGCTCTGTGCGAATTTTTGTAAGGTTACTAAAGTTTTTCGTCTATTTTGACTGGACTTAAGCTTAAAATAACCGCTAGATTTGATCAAGAATTTAAAAAAAGCCACTCACCATTTCTTTTAATAGTATCCCCATCACAACTCCTATTGATCTCCGCGCTAAAATTGATCACTTTCGACATAGATCTCACACTCAAATCATCGTCAGCATCTAGATCCACTATAGGAGAATCATCGTAAGCCCCCGATTTTCTACAGGGTTCCCTTCCCTCTGCCATAAAACCCCTACTATGACTTGGATCGTCCATTAAAGAATGGGGTCTTGGGACAGCGGGGGTTCCCAGATCAGCTAGTAAGCTTCTAGGTCGTACGTGATTGGTTGATCTAGATTGGGATAAGGGGGGTTGTTCGGCTAAAACCCTGCGACCCCCTCGGCCTGTGTGTTTGGATGCGATTCGATGTGGTACGTTTGTGAGGGCCTGAGAAAGAAAAAAATTGTTTAGAGGTGTACGACAGGGTTCTATGTTTGGGCCCATGGTTTTGTAAGGATTAAATATAATAAAGATTTTTTTAACATTTTATTACAGTTACCTTAACTATGCTTAGGACAATTTTAATAGTAAATTTAAAAAGAAAACAACGTGTCTAGCTCAAAATACACGTCTGTTTTTAAATCCAAATTAACAACTTTTAAATGAAATGCATATAAAAGTATAATATGTATTACAAGTAGTGATGTACAAGCCTCGAGGCGTCCGAGTCCCTTTGTCTAGAGCTCGGTGTCGTTTACAGGGCTCGCCTTGTTTGAATGGCGCTTGACGACTCGGGAGTCTTTTTCAGAGCTCGAGTTCTTTTGAAGCCTCGAGTCCTTTTTAAAGGCTCGAGCCCTTTTTGAAGGCTCGAGCTCTATTGAAGGCTCGAGCCCTTTTGAAGGCTAGAGCTCTATTGAAGGCTCGAGCCCTTTTGAAGGCTAGAGCTCTATTGAAGGTTCCAATCCAGCATACAAGTAGGGAGCGTTAGCATTGCAATTTTGTATTCATTAATAACGAAGAAAAGAACACCTAGCACCGTACCGAACAACGTAGCACCTCATTCAATATACTATCAGTTTGCCATCAAACTTAAACATAAGCGCAACTATAATGTGAAATAATACCTGTCAAGATATTGAGTTTCGAAGTCCTAATTATTAAAGATATTAATTTATTACTTCGTACAACATTAATTTGAGCTTTTATTGAAGACTCGAGTTCTTTTTGAAGGCTCGAGCTCTTTTGAAGACTCGAGTTCTTTTTGAAGGTTCGAGCTCTTTTGAAGACTCGAGTTCTTTTTGAAGGCTCGAGCTCTTTTGAAGGCTCGAGTTCTTTTGAAGGCTCGAGTTCTTTTTGAAGGCTCGAGCTCTTTTGAAGACTCGAGTTCTTTTTGAAGGCTCGAGCTCTTTTGAAGACTAGTTCTTTTTGAAGACTCGAGCTCTTTTGAAGGCTCGAGCTCTTTTGAAGACTCGAGTTCTTTTGAAGACTCGAGCTCTTTTGAAGGCTCGAGCTCTTTTGAAGGCTCGAGCTCTTTTGAAGACTCGAGTTCTTTTTGAAGACTCGAGCTCTTTTGAAGGCTCGAGCTCTTTTGAAGGCTCGCGCTCTTTTGAAGGCTCGCGCTCTTTTGAAGACTCGAGTTCTTTTTGAAGACTCGAGCTCTTTTGAAGGCTCGAGCTCTTTTGAAGGCTCGAGCTCTTTTGAAGGCTCGAGCTCTTTTGAAGGCTCGAGCTCTTTTGAAGGCTGAGCTCTTTTGAAGGCTCGAGCTCTTTTGAAGGCTCGAGCTCTTTTGAAGGCTCGAGCTCTTTTGAAGGCTCGAGCTCTTTTGAAGGCTCGAGCTCTTTTGAAGGCTCGAGCTCTTTTGAAGGCTCGAGCTCTTTTGAAGGCTCGAGCTCTTTTGAAGGCTCGAGCTCTTTTGAAGGCTCGAGCTCTTTTGAAGGCTCGAGCTCTTTTGAAGGCTCGAGCTCTTTTGAAGGCTCGAGCTCTTTTGAAGGCTCGAGCTCTTTTGAAGGCTCGAGCTCTTTTGAAGGCTCGAGCTCTTTTGAAGGCTCGAGCTCTTTTGAAGGCTCGAGCTCTTTTGAAGGCTCGAGCTCTTTTGAAGGCTCGAGCTCTTTTGAAGGCTCGAGGCATGGCTCATAAAAAGTGCGGCTCGGCTAGGCTCGGGACTCCGAGCTTACCGAGCTCACTGAGTCTTGCCATTCCGCCTCGAGGCTTCAGAAATAAGACTCGACGCCTCGAGGCTTGTACATCACTAATTACAAGTTAAATTTACAAAATAAATTAAATTGTAACTTTGGTTCAGCTTATCTCTGAAACGGCTAGACAGATTTTCATGAGACTTTTACAGGCAGATAGCAAATGTTATAAGGAGTAACTAAACTATTTTTTGTAAGAAACCGGGGACTTTTAAAGGACTTACCCCGTCTTCATCTTCAGTGTTGTTACAATGTGTCGGCGGATTTGAGTATTTGTGGAGAAGTTCTAATGCTAGCCGTTTGTTCATGTCTTGTTGGAAGAACGCGTGCTGGAATTATAAAAAGAAAGTGACATACGTACATAGTCAAGCCTTTTTACCGAAAGGGTAGGTAGATCTGCCAATAATGTAAACATGTCATGTTTTGACAATCGTTGTCTAAGACAGATGAGTAGAAAAATATAGTATGACAAATCATTGAATTTTTTACTATTCTGAGTAGGTATTTTAAATGAAAATAAACTATCATAAAGAAGTTATTTGGTGTCGAAATGATTGTAAGAACACTGTATGACTCCTGGATACTGGAATATAATCAGGGTGAATACTCAATTGCAAGTAACTATGGATATATAGGATCAAATGTGTTTGTTTACATTTTTGCGCAAAGCTATTGAAATACAGTTATAGAAGCATAGTATTTATCCAGATTTTTTTTCATTTGATTTTGTCGAAGTAGGTCTGTAGCCGTGTAGAATGGACAGGTGCAGGTTTTGACGACTCGCTGTTGAAATCTTTCAAGCCGCCGATATGGTCTTTAACTTGGCTTAACGACTGCCATTTTACTGGCAACCGGGACACACTGCTTAACGGGCTAAGTCGCCAAACAAATTGTGTTAATTCTGACATATGTGTGTGACGCTACTTACAATGTAGTCAGCATGCAAAATACTAGTTTCGTTTCTAGGCTTTTTTGTCAAGCTATAACTCAGCTTCATATCTTTACTAACATTAGAAAGAAAGTTTTCTTGTTTCTTACTTTGTATGTTTGTTTGTATTGAATAATCTCCGAAACTACTAAACCGATTTGAAAAATTCTTGCACTGTTCTAAAGCTACACTATCCCTGGGTGACATAGGCTATATTCTATTCCCGTATTCCCACGGGAATGGGAACTGCATGACTTTCGCTAGTATGTAATATAATATTATAAAGAGGAAAGATTTCTTTTTTGTTTGTTTGTTTGTTTGTAACGCATAGGCTCCGGAACTACTGGACCGATTTGAAAAATCCTTACACTGTTGGGAAGCTACACTCTTTGCGGTGAACATAGGCTATATTTTATTCCCGTATTCCCACGGGAACGGGAACTACGCGGCTGAAACCGCGTGATGTCCGCTAGTATATAATATTAGTATCATACCTGTAATAATTTATCAGCCGTAGGTCGTTTTTTAGGGTTCTTCGTGAGGGCTAGTTTCAAAAAGGCATGGAAGACCGCGGTCCATCGCTCCCGTTCCTTCAGTTGGGGGGGTTTGAACCCAGATTTGGACATGAGGAATAAAACCCTCATTGGGTGCAGCTCGAACATGGGGGGTTGGAGTTCGGCTAGCTCTGGAAGAGAAAAATATTGTATTGATTTAGAGTCCATATGACGCCAAATAGACTATTACTTTGATCTAGATCTCAGGACTCGTAAGGTCTGCTGAATTAAAATTTGAACACAAACAACTTCAGTTCATGAACTAAAAACGCTCTAGGCTCGAAATACGATTACTGATAAAATCCTCGATAGATTTTTGTGTTGAAAATACCTCGATTTCGTGAAATTTTAAGCTAGATCTCGTATGTTATAAGTTGTTTTTATAATATAAAATACCTATAATTGGACAATAGTAAAATCTTCATTTACACTAGAGCCTTTTTTTCATATTGGTAATAGTTTTTTTATAATTAATTTATTTCGTTAAAAGCGCACAAAAACCGATCGCATCTCTCTCTTTCTTGCACGCTAAAATGTATATCTTCTATCTTCTTTTAACAATTTGGCGTCTGGTAGGCTCTTAAGTCAAAAATCATTGGGTTTTTGAAATTCAGCGCTGTTGCTGTTGTGTGTTCATCGAAAAATGACAAAAATTTTGTAATTATTCTGTGTAAAATATAGCTTGATCTCTGTGACAGTTCTACAAACGTAAACAAGAATAGACTTTATGTCAGCGGCATAAAGCTCTTGTGGTTGAAATGCAGAGAGTGAGAACACAGAGGTGCAAACTGTAAATAACAACTTTAAGCCTTTGAAATAAAAGTCAATTTTGTTTAAGTTGATATAACTGACACAGAGATCAAGATATATTTTACAGAGTATATGTATGTACTTTATATTTAAAAAAACCGGCCATACTCGCGCACAGAGGATTCAATACCAAAAAAAGCAAAAAGAAAAAAACACATTTAATATATGGGAGGCAACTTTGAACTACTAACTAACTATCTTCCCGCCAAATCGCTTGCGGGGTAGGCAGAAAGAACTATTGTTTTCTAATTTTGTATTTGCAGTTTTAGCGGGAACAGACAGATATACCAACGGACAGCAAAGTCTCTGTAATATAGATATTGTGTACGAAACCCTAACCCTAAAAACCGCATTGAAAATGGTTTATCCGTTTTGCAGTTATGATGTCACACGTGAACACACACAAATACAGTTTTTTTTTTATACCACATAAGTGGCAGACAAGCATACGGCCTACCAGAAGAACTAGTCATCACCGCAGCCTATGAACGTTTGCAACACCAGAGGCGCCACACTCGCGCTGCCGACCCTGTAAAAACCTTCTAAGACCACTTTTAAAGAACCCCATACTGTAGGCGTTTGGGAAAACCGAGGCAGGGAGATCATTCCACAACCTAAGCGTACGCGGAAGAGATCGGAAAAACCTTAGTCTAAGCTTATAGCACCCCTTAGTTTTTCGTCGGGGGTAATAAATACAAATTAAAGTATAAATACTCACCGATGGAGGTAATACCACAGGCCCAGATATCGCACAGCTGGTTGTAACCACCCTTACGTTCTACTGCGGCCACCTACGAACAGTACACCACTTTTAGACAATGGACTTTTAGAAGGATAGGGCTGGCCAGCCTCTCGACCGGGATTTGAACCGCTTTTTATTTCTAACTAGCGGACGTCACGCGGTTTCACCCGCGTAGTTCCCGTTCCCGTGGGAATATGGGAATAAAATATAGCCTATGTTCACCGCAACGAGTGCAGCTTTCCAACAGTGAAAAAATTTTTGAAATCGGTCCAGTAGTTCCGGAGCCTATTCGTTACAAACAAACAAACAAACAAACAAACAAAAAAACAAATCTTTTCAATCTTTTATAATATTAGTATAGATGAACATTTATTTGAGCGCTTCGGAAGGCACGTTAAGCCGTTGGTCGTTGGGCCAAGTTGAAGGGCTTTCTAGGCGGCTTGAAAATTTTCAACAGCAGGCAGTCACAGTCTATCTCAACACGGCAATACGGCTCACCACCTGTTACGTGGGACAAATTCTAGAAGGGTGAAATATGGGCGTATAATATGCCTCTGCCTACCCCTTCGGGGATGGGGGTGTGACCATATGTATGTTTGTTCATTTCTAATGGAGGATTGCATTTTCTAATAGAATTCAGAAAATACACTGGCGTGTGGGTTTTCCCGCGACAGTTCACAATTAAGTACCGTCTTTCTAACGCAGTAAAAATATTTGAAATCGAAAAACGGAACGGAAATGCGTTGAGAAATTACATCAGAAAAATCATTTTATCTTTTATCTCCTCTCCCAAAGGTACTGCGCTGAATATCGGGAGCAAAAGCATCCTAAACCCTTCCTCGAATCATAAGCTCAGATCATGTCAAGTTCCATTCAAATTGATATGGCAGTTTCGGCGTGATACTTGTTCTGGATACAGACAGACAATAATACATGTTCGGTTTCAGTATTGATTATAGAATGTCCTAGAATTAAAATTTTCAAATCATCTTCTATATGCAGATTCTCGACCTCTGACAGTTTAATTATATTTATAGATAGTACCTATCATCAAATTTTGTGTACATGATTATAACACAAGTTAGATAGTACAGATGGAAACCAACATACGAAATTCGCTGAGGCTACGCACACATAGACACCGCTCACTGAGTTCACATACTGATTTGTGTGCGAGTGTGCGTAGCAGAGGGTAGGTGTGAAAAAAAAGTACATATACTGTATTTCAATAGCTTTGCTCAAAAATGTAAACAAACACATTTGATCCTATATATCCATAGTTACTTGCAATTGAGTATTCACCCTGATTATATTCCAGTATCCACGAGTCATACAGTGTTCTTACAATCATTTCAACACCAAATAACTTCTTTATGACAGTTTATTTTCATTTAAAATACCTACTCAGGATAGTAAAAAATTCAATCATTTGTCATACTATATTTTTCTACTCATCTGTCTTAGACAAAGATTGTCAAAACATGACATGTTTACATTATTGCCAGATCGGGCAGGATTGGACTATACTTACATGAGGTTTCCATATGTACCACAAATTAGAGATAGTACAGATGGAAATCTAATGTATGCACTTTTTTTTCACACCTACCCTCTGCTACGCACTATCGCGCACAAATCAGTATCGAAAACTACTATGAAAATCTCTTGACATCGTGTCTGTAAACTCAGTGAGCGGTGCTATGTGTGCGTAGCTTCAGCTAATTTAGTTATTAATCTCTAGTTTGTGGTTATTATAAGGTATAAATAAATAAATAAATATTGTTGGACATTCTCACACAACATCATCTAGTCCAAACTAAGCTATAAAGCTTGTGCTATGGGATCTAGACGACTGATATACATACTTATATATTTCTAAATACATACATATTATACATAGAAAACACCCAAACTCCGAAACAAACATTTGTATAGATGAGACGCTTAATAATTGAAAGATAGAACCTACCTCTGGGGCCATCCAATATGGCGTGCCTATGAAAGACTTCCTCTTATTGATAGTTGCTGTGATCTGGGCTGATACTCCGAAATCTGCTAACTTGACATCCCCGCATTCGGTCAATAGTATATTAGCACCTTTGATATCCCTGTAATGTAGAAAAGTACATATTATAGTCATGGCTTATAAGGGTAGGCAGAGATATAATTTGTCAAATGTATAGAACCTATTTGAGACTTGCTCCTCCCCCTTCCATCCTTGTAGGTCTGTTGGGAGTCCTGGGATATCCTTCCGAGGGCTTACCCGGGGCTCCCAACCGTAGACCGCTGGGCAATATACGTGAGCTTTTTTAGTCAGTAGGAGTCCACCCAGGAGGATTTCCCCTCATGTAAAAAAAAGCCTTGCAATGGACAGGGTAGCAAGTGAAGGTTGTTGTTTTAGCCATTTTGGAAACGAAGCCGCCCTCGATCAACGGCACGGACGACAACATTTAGCGATTGGGGGCCACTCTTACAGTCCTTAAGACTTCTGACAATGGTACCTAAGTTAGCGGCTCTGTGATGTGCCTCTTCACGCTCCTCTTGTAGAACCCGGGATTGTAAGATAACGGAAACACGGTCGTGTGAAAATTAATGACGTGAATTTTGAAGCGCTCGTGGCCCCGCGGACTCAGTGTTCTGTAAACGATCACTGCAGTAAGCAAGCTTTACTGTGGCCGGTCCTTGGATGGGTGACCATCCATGTGACCACTTTGTGACATTTATTTGACCGTTGCCGTGCTTCCAAAAGCACGTTAAGCCGTTGGTCCCAGTGACCACTAAAATGGCAGTTGTTAAGCCAAGTTGAAGGCCTTTATAGGCGGCTTGAAAAGCAGGCAGTCACATCCTGCGCCTGTCCATCTCAACACGGCAATATGGTTCACCACCTATTACATGGGTAAAACTATAAAAAGTTGAAATAAAGCAATAAAGGCCTCTGCCTACCCTTTCGGGTATATATGAGTGACCATATTATTATGTATGTATTCTAGTCTCAAAAGAATTTCTTGTACAAATCTGCAAATGAATCAGATTATGATTGAAACGCGCTATGTTGGTGGATGTAAGTTTGTCTGTCAAATCCAACTCACCGATGCATCTTGCCCATGCTGTGTAGATAGGACAGACCGGTGAGGGTCTCCCGGCACATGTAGGCGATCTGCAGTTCCGTCAGCGGCCCCGTCACGTGGTATATGTCCTGGAAATTGGGTACAAGTGGTCAGAAAGGTAGTCTATATTTTAATCAAGAAGCCGTGAGATCGGTCTCACCAGACAGCCCCTCTCTAACACGTCTTCTAAAAAACCACATGACCTATTGTTTTGAAATGTTGTATACTCTCTGAAAATGACCAGCTATTACTGTCTGCAAAATTTCAGTATTGTAAGTCACGTGGTTTTGAAGTTATGAGTTTAATGCAACAGACACAAAGACTACAGACAAAATCTGGACATAAGCCCCTTTGCACTCTATTTTATAGAGAGGATATAAAAGGAAAGATCTGTTTGTCTATAGTTATACTAATATTATGCAGAGGAAAGATTTGATTGTTTGTTTGTTTGCATTGAATAGGCTCCTTAACAACTCAACCGATTTAGTAAATTCTTTTACTGTTGGGAAGCTACTACACTATTCCCGGGTGACATCCCTATCCCTACTTCCCTACTAATATTATAAATGCGAAAGTAACTCTGTCTGTCTGTAACGCTTTCACGCATAAACGGCTGAAGCGATTAAGATGAAATTTGGTATAGGGATAGTTCGAGGCCCTGGGAAGGACATAGGCTATTTTTTTACCGACTCCGCAGAAGGAGGGTTATGTGTGGAATAACACACAGACTTTTTATCCCGGTAACAAGTTCGCATAGGAACTGGGAAAGGGAACGAAATTCTAAATGTTCAGCGCCATCTATTCCATACCAATATTATAAAGAGGAAAGATTTGATTGTTTGTTTGCATCGAATAGGCTCCGTAACTAATGAACCGATTTCAAAAATTCCTTCATCATTGGAAAGCTACTTTTACCTTGAGTAACATAGGCTATATTTTATTCCCGTATTCCCACGGGAAAGGCAGCTACGCGGGTAAAAGCGCATGACGACCGGTAGGAAATAAAGTGAATTTTCCATACCTGTAAACTCCCACCGCCGCAATATTCCATCGAGATCCACAGCTTATCTCTCCTGAGGTACGACCCGTAGTACGCCACTATGTTGGGATGCCGGCAGTCCTTCATCATCAGGATCTCCTGCTGGATGATGGCGAAGTCATCACCCGGCTCCAGCTTGATCACCTTGATGGCGGCCAGCTCTCCGTTGCCGTTAAGCCTTTTCGCCTGGAAATACGAAAAAAAAAAAGTGTTTTATTCCACAAAAAAATGGTGACGTAGTACATAATCTATTATATAAAAAAATGGGTTTTCCTTCCTGACGCTATAACTCCAGAACGCACGAACCGATTTCTACGGTTTTGCATTCGTTGGAAAGGTCTCGGGCTCCGTGAGGTTTATAGCAAAGAAAATTCAGCAAAATTTCACATACAGCGCCATCGCGGGCGAAGCTGCGGGCATCAGCTAGTTATGTATAAATATTAATATATATTAAAGAAAGTAATATAAATAATATTAAAGAAAGAAATATAACTTTTCTTTCTGAACCGTCGCCATTATGCAGGATATGGCCCCCTCTCAGCATAATGCTGTTTCATGGCAAGCATGACAACAGCGCTGATTTTCTGAGAAGGCCAGTTGGGACATGATGGCGACACAGCAGTCTATATTAAATAGGTAATACAAAAAATAAAAATGTTTGTTCACAAAACAAGATCATCACTCATCCGTCCTTGGATGGGTGACCACCACGTGACTAGTTTGTAACATTTATTTGCGAGCGTCTCTCTGCTTCGGAAGACACGTTAAGCCGTTGGTCCCAGTTGCCAGTAAAATGGTATTCGCTAAGCCAAGTTGTAGGCCCTAGGGGCGGCTTGAAAAATTACAACGCACATATTGTCACTACCTGTGTCTGTCCATTTTAACACGGCAATAGACTCACCACCTATTACGTGGTACAAAAACATACAAACATACATATATTCACGCCAGTTTACCATCGGGGTAAGCAGGTATATGGCTTTCCACCTGCTACGATCCTGGCATACAACTTTCGCTTCTTCTACTTTCATAACTATTTTCATACACGCTCGCCGGTTAAAGGTACTTTTTACCTGGCCTTTTTCCAGTAGGTCTTTGATTTGATCGGCATGCGTACGATGAAGACCCCTACCAGTTTGCCCATTCACTCTCGCCTTATAAATCTATTCTCATCCATTCTTTCTACTTGTCCAAAACATGTGGGCTTCTATGCCTCTGCCGTCTCTATCAATATTAATGACTAGCAGACGTCACGCGGTTTCACCCGCGTAGCTCCCGTTCCCGTGGGAATACGTAAATAAAATATAGCACATGTTCACCGGGAAGAGTGTAGCTTCCTAACAGTGAAAGAATTTTTCAAATCGGTCGAGTAGTTTCGGAGCCTATTCGATGCAAAAAAACAAACAATTAAATCTTTCCTCTTTATAATATTAGTATAGAAGTATAGGGACAGCAAAAAATATACTGTTTACATCACTTACAGATATTTTTGTTATTTGTTGTTTGCTTATTGATAGGTAATTAACGACTTCATTAAGTACTTATCTTAGTACAATTAGTGGTTGTCTAAACAATTATGTAATTATTAACTATTTCACAGATAGGGTTTGTTATTTTAATATGTATTTTTGTTAGTCTTTGTTTTGTCTTTTAAAACGATGGCATTCCGTACCAGAAAGCGGCAAGAAATCCGCCGTATATAGAGGAAAGATTTGAATGTTTGTTTGTTTGCATCGAATAGGCTCCGGAACTACTGGACCGATTTGACAAATTCTTTCACTGTTTGGAAGCTACACTACCCCCGGTGACCTTAGGATATATTTTATTCCCGTATTCCCACGGGAACGGGTATAAAAAATTTCCTCACGTAGCAGACGTCTGCTAGTAGTGTATTAACAGGTGTAAGATTTACACATGTGTGGGTGCACACATTTTTAATTCAATAAATAAATTTATAAAGTTCAATGAATTGCCATGTTTTGGTGCTATATTGGCTTGAGAGTATTGTGGGGTAAAGGGGCCCCGCAAAGATTATTAGGGCCCAATTTAACCTCATCAGCAATTTTGGAAACGAGCGAAAGTCATCCAGACCAAATTAAGCTACTAGCTATGTTTTTTTTTAAGTTAGGAAAAATCCTACAAGGCTGCTATGCTGGACTCCTACCGACTAAAAACCACACGTATCCTATCAACATACTACGATTGGGAGTCCCGGGTAAGCCCTCGGAAGGAGACCCCAGTAAGGACTCCTAACGAAACCTACTAACTTGGCTATGAAATTTAGACTTCCTACTATGTAATCTGATAAACGCAAAATTGTAAACCGGCCAAGTGCAAGTTATAGGACGGCGGGTTTCATACCAAAGACCTGCAAAAAATCAGGTTTATTGTGTGGGAACCAAAGACTTCTATTTAAACTGAGGTAGACGCGCCGTACTCTAACAAACGAGATTTCAAAAGCAATCCTCAAACACACACATCGCTAAGACTACACTCACTTATAAATAATATATTTTACGTAATTGTCACCACAATAGCAATATACGAATAGAACAAGAGTAGGTAAAAGAGAAGGCGTATGGACTCCGATTGCAACTTGCAAGCCAAGTACCTATTTTCGAAGTTTTGACTCATAACAGTGCGAGCAACGCTGCTAATTAGCTCAGTTTATAGGTTTCAAAAATCGGTGCGTAGGGCATGTTTACCTCAGTTTATATAGAAGTCTTTGGTGGGAACCCACCTTAATTCCCCCCTATTTTGCTAACTTTGTCATTAGGGCATTAAGTTGTCATAGCAGCAACAGAAATTTGTGAAAATTTCAGCGCTCTAGCTATCAAGGTTCCTGAGATACAGCATCGTGACAGACAGACAGACCGACGCGACGCACAGTGGATCGATTCATACAAATCGGCGGACATAGGAATCTTGGAAATCTTTTTACTGATTTTACAAAAACTAATGACGCCATTGTGTTTATCTTAGTAATTGTAGTCGAAAACAATATCATACAATTTTGATTAGACTTCAATTTTAAAAAATATTTGACAAAAACTGATTTCAATGTATGGAAAAGAACATTCAAAAAGGGATAACTTGCGATTTTCTCGTGTTTTCTGATTTTAACGCTTATAGTGACTTTAAATGGGTTGTTAGCAAAATATTTGCCAAACATTTCAGGTACCCCTAGGCACCCCTCTGGGAGCTATGTGACAAAATACCATTTTTCTCATTTTCTTTAAGAAAATATGTCTAGTTCGCTTTTTAACAGTCATAATTGTTGATAAACTACATTTTAGCTTAGTACTGACCTACCCACATCAAAAATAATATGACTAGCATACGGGATCGGGAGTTTTTGAGAGTTACTTGTAAGCAGGGATTATAAGTTTATCCTACTTTTTTAGCAACATTTATGTATTGTATAGTGATTTATCATTAAGATTTGAAGAAAATAATGTATTAATAAAAAAAACAATAACGCTTCATATAAAACATATATCGATACCTTAATTTGCAAACCTATTAACTCCACTTTTTCATGAAAATTACATTTTGATACCGGCAGAAACTAGATTTTTTGCTCTATTTTTTGAAATACTAATAACTCCATGATTCCCAACCGCATTGGTGTAAAACGCCATTTGAAAATCAAACAACTCCGCGTTAAACAAAATGCATCGATTTTGACAAAATAATCTAATAACTCCCGCGCCGTCGGCAATTTTGTATGGCGTCACAGAAGCGTACGAAATATTTTTATCAAATGGTTAAAGTGTGTTTTATCGCCGTTTGAAGCTTAAAAACCGTAGAAGATATATTAAGGTTAGTGTATTTATGATCCTATTACGCTATTGAATAGAACAGGGGCACCAAGGTCTTAGCCCAGCAGTTCGGTAGACCCCATCCAACGAAACATAAAACAGCGGGTGGCAAAACCGTGACCTCAGGGTCCGAGATTCTCGAGGAAATTGAGTACTATATATAGACCTCTATGCATCACGGACCTCGGCGGCTCTCGAGCAACTGAAACCCAATAAATCCCTGGAGAGGACGGAATTACGACTGAGCTCCTGAAAGCGGGTGGGACTCCGATCCTTAGATACCTTACGAGCATATTTAATTCCGTCCCCTAAAAGGGTCAGACACCCAAAGCGTAGAGCGGGAGTGCGGTGGCGCTGTTCTTAAAAAAGGGTGACAAATCCTTACTGAAGAGCTACAGACCCATCTCTCTCCTGAGTCATGTCTACAAGTTGTTCTCGAGAGTAATCTCAAACTGCCTCGCTGGGAAACTCGACAATTTCCAGCCAAAGGAGCAAGCCGGGTTTCGAAAAGGCTTTAGCACCGTGGACCACATCTATACTATTTGGCAGATTGTACAGAAGACAAAAGAGTACAATCAGCCGCTGTGTGACTATGGCTTTCGTGGACTACGAGAAAGCCTTCGACTCGATCGAAACCTGGGCAGTTCTAGAAGCTCTGCAGTGGTGTCGTATTGATTGCCGATATATCGAGGTGTTGAAGTGTTTATATGATACTGTTACAACTACCGCCCGGTTGTAGGATAAGAAAACCAATCCCATAGCGCTGCGCAGAGGTGTGAGACAGGGAGATGTTATGTCGCCTAAGCTCGTCACTAATGCGGTTGAGGACGTCTTCAATTCGTTGGACTGGAATGGATGGGGCGTGAATATAATCGGTGAATGTATCTCACACCTTCGGTTTGCCGACGACATTGTTTTAGTAGCGGAAACGCTGGGACAGTTGAGCGGGATGCTGCATAGTCTAAGTGAAAAGTCTAGACATGTTGGGCTCTGCATGAACTTGGACAAAACCAAGCTCATGTTCAATGAGCATGTCGTGCCGGGACCAACATTCGTTGAAGGTTCGAGGCTTGAGGTTGATGAGTACACCTACCTTGGGCACGTTATCACATTTGAAACGAGTAACCTGGATAAGGAAATAGCCAGAAGGATTCGCTTGGACTTGGCAGCGTTCAGCAAACTGCGTCGGGTTTTCTACTCGCCAATACCGCAATGCCTGAAGACGAAAGTCTTCAACCAGTGCGTTCTACCAGTGTGTACCTAAAGTGCCAAGACGTGGACACTCACAGTGTGGCTGGCAATGGAACGAGCTATGCTTGGGGTGTCTTTGAGGGATAGGATCCGAAACGATGTTATCCTTGCATAGACACAACCAAGTGACCAGGATTGTCCAACAGCAACTAGCGCTACAATATTCCGGATGCGGGAGAGAACTCTCCCACCCGAGTTCCGCAGTCGGCGCCCTGGGCGCCGCCGACGTGTCTTCGCCGAGGACTATCGGCCTCCATGACCGGGGGTCTGAGGACGGTGAGAGGGCCGCTCACCGTCCTTACAGAAGCAGGCCCATGACGGCAGCGTGACGTGAGCAACTCATGCAAGCCCCCCCCTTAGAAGCGGGATCACACCCGAAATCCCCCATAGACGCGGGATTGCACCCGAACCACCCCCTGGGCGAGGCCGCATTGGCGGCCGTAGGTCTGTTGGGAGTCACGGGACATCCTTCCTGAGGGCTTACCCGGGGCTCTCAACCATAGGCTGTTAGGCGTGGCGTGAGGTTTTTTAGTCGGTAAGAGTCCGGCATAACATCCTATGAGGATTTTCCCTCACGTTAAACAAAAAAAAAAAAAAAAAGCGCTACAATATAAACTTGTTGATTCGGATGTACCGTATTACAGGTATGTGCCCGACCCAGTTCTAGATAATGGCCGTGTCACATTGTATTGGAATCGATCTATTATCACTGACAGGACTATTGTAGCCAATAAGCCTGATATAGTGGTAATAGATCAATCAGAGCGCATCGCCATAATCGTTGACATAAGCGTCCCACATGACGAAAATCTCGTAAGATCTAAACAAACAAATAAACAAATAAAATATTTGTATTTGGCTCACGAGATTACTGACATGTGGGATGTTGATTCAGCGGTTATTGTTTCGATAGTCGTATCAGCACATGGTCTGATTGCCAAGTGCCTCGATCAACATCTCCAGAGGCTCGCGTTACGTAGTTGGGTCAAGGGCCAGATGCAAAAGGCGGTACTCCTAGACACGGCACGTATCGTCAAGAGGTTCCAGTCTCTGCAGCCCTATTGGTCCCTGTACCCGATGCCGGTGGGACGCTATTTTTATATTTTTGGTTTTTTAGTATGTATTTAAAAAATTATATTAATAATGTAAATCAGGGGAATAATAATAATAATTTATTTCTGGTCATATTACACACACATTACCAGCAAACAATTCATTAATATTACACCTCAATAATTACGATTGTACTCTTGTACGATTGTACTCTTCTTAAAGTTTAAGATAAAAACAAACAACTCCACTTTAAGTTTCAAATATTGCTTAAACCAAATCTAACAACTCCTTTTTTCATTATAAAACTCAATGGTTATGAAAAGAAGTCGATTTTTAAGTGTTTTTAGACAAATAAAAAGCATAATTTCCAACGGGATTTTTGGTTTTCTTCATTGTGTTAAATAAAATTTATTATGACGTTTTAAGTCTCTCCTGTAAAATTTGCTCAAGAGGAGTTAGTAGGTTTGCAAATTAGGGTATCGATATCATAGTTATAAAAATACAAAAACTTACTTATAAAATAAAAAGTGGTAAAATAATGGCTTAAAATAAATAAAAATATGGAACAGAAACGATTCAAATAACATGTATGTACATTAAATAATCAAACAAAATTAGAATTACATAAACTTTAAAAAAATAGTAGCTTAAAATATATAACAAAGACAATTAATGATTCGGAGGAATTCTGCGACGCATGTATGTAATTATGCATGTATGTATTATATATTATTATTAGTTTTTTTTGCTTTTATTGTTAATTTATGGTAAGATAGGTTCAATTTTTATTTATGATTGTACATTATTGTAAGTATTTTTTGCCAAGCCATTAAAGTTCTATTAAATTAAAACTATGTACATTAAATGATCAAACAAAATTTGAAATATGTAGACAAAAACAACATTATCCGAAGCTTCCGTTTTTGAATTTTCTCCTGCTTGCGCAGAGACTAACAATTCAACAGTATCTATAAATTCAATTTCAGAAACTTCTAGAATTAGTAGATTTAAAGTTTCTTTAAACAATGCCTTCTTTTGCTTTTTATATATCCGTGGCCATGTTTGTGCTAAAATTGGGTTAGATGAAATCAGCAAATTATTTAGAACATCTTCATTGCAAGCAATGCTATTTATTTTACGTGAATGGTGTTTGTTCTCTGTATTTTCTGAAATCCTTATTACTTGACTCAGATAACTCTTCCGAAGAATAGATTAATGTTGAATAATTTACGGCCCGTGAACTAATAACTTATGAATACTTGATGGCATGTAGTACCAGGGTAGCAGAGCTTTACATAGAATTGTACCCTTGGTACTTCATGCTACAAGTATTCATAAGTTATTTTATTAGTTACTAATTCTAGAAGTGTCTGAAATTGAATACATAGATACTGATGAATAATTAGGCTCTGCACAAGCAGAAGAAGATTCAGAAACGGAAGGTTCTGATTATGATTTTTTTTGTCTACATTTTTCTAATTTTGTTTGATTATTTAATGTACATACATGTTAATTGAATCGTTTCTGTTCCAGATGTTTATTTATTTTAAGCTAATATTTTACCACTTTTTATTTTATAAGTAAGTTTTTGTATTTTTATGACTATGATATATGTTTTATATAACGTGTTATTGTTTTATTTAATTAATACATTATTTTCTTCAAATCATAATGGAAAATCAATATACAGTACATAAATGTTGCTAAAAACGTAGGATAACCTAATAGTCGCCTGCTTATAAGTATATCTTAAAAACTCCCGATCCCACATGCTAGTCATATTATTTTTGATGTGGGTAGGACAGTACTAAGCTAAAATGTAGTTTATCAATAATTATAACTGTAAAAAAACGAACTAGACATATTTTCTTAAAGAAAATGAGAAAAATGATATTTTGTCATATAGCTCCCAGAGGGGTGCCTAGGGGTACCTAAAATGTTTGGCAGATATTTTGCTAACAACAGTAACAACCCATTAAAAGTCACTATAAGCGTTAAAATCAGAAAACACGAGAAAATCGCATGCTATCCCTTTTTGAATGTGCTTTTCCATACATTGAAATCAGTTTTTGTCGAATATTTTTTAAAATTGAAGTCTTATCAAAATTGTGTGATATTGTTTTCGACTATAATTATTGAGATAAACACATTGGCATCATTAGTTTTTTTAAAATCGGGAAAAAGTGTTTCAAGATTCCTATGTCCGCCGATTTGTATGAATCGATCCACTGTGCGACGGCGAAGTCTCATGAATAGGGTCCCGTTTTCCCCTTTTGGGTACGGAACCTGCGCAAAATTTGCGGCAACAGAAATACTGTAAAATTTTTAAACTTTCTAGCTATCACCCAGTGAGACGGTCAGTCTCGTGACAAACAGACGAACAGCGAAGTCTCAGTTCCCTGTTTTTACCCTTATAGGCTAATAGTACAGAACTGACAGGTCGCTGTCTGTACATGGAAGATAAATAAGAAAAAATATTATGGGGGGGCTTTATGAACGCAATAGAACCCAAAACAATGATTTTTAGATTTTTTGTCTGTTTGTCTGTATGTCTGTATATCTGTTGGTCTGTACGGTTGTGCACGCTAATCTCAGTAACCGCTCAACCGATTGCAATGCGGTTTTTTTTATTGTGTTGAGGTTTGCTCCAGTTAACATTTAGCGTTTGTTTTATGTAAATCGGTTTAGAAATAAAAGAGTTATAACACTTTTAAGAATCAGATATTTTGAAAATTTTAATTGTAGGGGTTTCTTTGAATGTGAGTGAACCTAAACTGGCGTGTTGGCTTAATCATAAAAGAGCTTAATGATTAAGTCTATTTTAAAACAATTCAGTCCACGCCTTGAACCCTAAAAAGGGAGTTAGAACCAAGTCGAGCTAGCTAGTAATTCTTGTTAATAAAACCTTTCACCGGGATTAAAAGACATCATAAAAAGCTCATCTCTTTGTCAAGTAGCAATAAAGGCAGGCAGAATTATTGATTCAAATGGGCAGACGTCGGGAACGAAGGGGGGTTATAGGAGGGGGGAGTTGTGACGGGAAACACCAACTATAGGTATGTCTGCGAGTGATACGACTGTAAGGGCTGTTGTTCATTAACTATGGTGTTCACGAAATAAATAAATACAGAATTGATCTATGTTTTACTAGAAGCCCTATGTATTACTAGAAGCCCTATGAATTGGACAGGTCAAAGTCGATTGGTTTTTGGTTAAAATCATCTCGCGAACGAAGTCGCGGGCAAAAGTACTTAGTAAATAAATATAATATTTTAAAGAGGAAATATTTGTGTGAATATGTTTTAAATAAATGAATTCAAAAAGCACTGTGCCGATTCCAAAAATCCTACCTTGAGAAATATGGGCTATAATTTATACCCACATTCCCACGGGAAAAGGAGCTACGCGGGTTAATAAAATCTTTAATCCTACGTACCTATATTATAAATAGTGACCGACCGAAGTTTCGGTTTCGGTTTCGGTTTCGGCCAGTTTCGGCCAAAAAATCGAGTTTCGGCCGGAGTTTCGGTTTCGGCCAAAATGGGCCGAAACTTTCGGCCGGCCCGAAACTCACGTGTTCATGAATTTTGAGTGCCTAGCTCTGCTTGTGACGTGGTTAGGGTCAGCCCAACCAGTTAATATGTTACTAACTGAAGATTGACAGATACAAAGACTCCCAAACTGAATTTCGACAAATCCTTCTACGACAAGATTTTACTTCGACAACATGAAACTCCGATACGACTTAATTTCGACAATATTTTAGATCGAAACAACCTAATGTCGACACTACTGTACTCCGACAAAGCGTTTCTTCCTTTGTCGGAGTAGAGTAGTGTCGAGATTAAGTTGTTTCGATCTAAAATTTTGTCGAAATTAAGTCGTATCGGAGTTTCATGTTGTCGAAGTAAAATCTTTTCGTAGAAGGATTTTTCGAAATTCAGTTTGGGAGTCTCTAGGACATTACATAACCCTACCCCTTTGTTGTCGGTTCCGTTGACTTCGTTGGTCGTCTGTCTGTCTGTCAGCAGGCTGTAATTCATGCACCATGATAGTTAGATAGTTAAAATTTTTACAGATGATGTATTTCTGTTGCCGCTATAGCTACAAATAATAAAAATAGACAAATTAATAATATTAAAGGGTGCCTCCCCTCCCAAACAACATATGTAAATTTTTGCTGATTTTCTTGTACGGAATCTACGCGCGCTAGTCAGGTTCACTGTTGTCCAGTTTTAGTTATATACTTCTAGATCCTAGAAGTATATAACTAAAACCGACGTATCCTACCTAACAGCCTACGGTTGGGAGCCCCGAGCCCTCGGAATGATGCATACTGCGGCCGCGTCTTTGGGGGGTTGTTCAGTTGTTATCCCGCTTCTTGAGCGGGGCGTGGATGAATCTCTCACGTCATGCTATCGTCTAAGGCCTGCTTCTGTAAAGACGGTAAGCAGCCTCGTCACCGTCCTCAGGCCCCCGGTCATGGAGGCTGATAGTATGTGGCGCCGCCGCAGACTGTGGAACTCGGGTGGCAGAGTTCTCTCCCGCTTCCTCCCCGCCGTCTCTTTTACGAGCATGACCTGCTCACAGGAAGAGGCATATGGCCCCGCTCCAGCGCCTCCTTGCGCCATTTTAAACAATGATGCAAGGGCCCTTGCTTCCAGGTCCCATAGAGCGGTCCCGACTTGAAGATATGCCGCCTCAACTGAGATCGTGCGGTATCTCCTTATCACCCTGACAGCGGTCGCCTTTTGCGAACTAAGCAATCTAGCCGCATTGCTGGCCATCAGGATCTCCGCCCATAAGGGGGCCCCGTATAGGGCCATGTTTCGCACGATCCCAAGGTACAGTCTCCTGCAGGGAGCGTTGGGTCTCCTGATATTTTGCAACACCCGCGAGAATGCGGCTGATGCCCCCTCCCTCAGCTATGGAACCAAACTTCGGAAGTGGTGTCAGAAGTTCCACCGGCTATCGAGTACGAGCCCCAGATACGTGATCGAGAGCTCGATGCCGATGCTGACGTCCCCTATATGTAAGCTGGATCCCGCAGGTGGCCTCAGGGCTGCGTCTCGGTGCGTTGCTCCTCGCGCTGTAATGAGGGTGCAGGGTGTCGTCGTAACGCGTTACGCCGACACCTCTGAGCAACGGACCACGCAGCACCCAATCGTAACCGATGTTCCAAAGAAGCGGTCCTAAGACCGATCCCTATGGAACACCGAACGACACATCTCGCGGACCCAGTCCAAGCCAGCTCGGGTAAGTTATGGCCCTCTCGGAAATATAGGCCCGACAATTCGACGGAGGTATGGAGGCATTCCATAGTAAATAAGCGCCTCCCAAACGCAGCTCCAGGGCAAGGTGCTGGAAACGTTGGCGATGTCAAGAGACACTGCCACCACTACCTCACCCTGTTCTGATGCCGATAACAAAAAATACCTACTAAATTCATAAAAAAGCATCCACGCAACAAACGTAATTTTTGTGCCCAATTTTTGTAACGGAACCTTCTGTGCGGTATTCGACTCGCACTTGGCTGGTTTTTTTTATATGAACACGTGAGTTTCGGTTTCGGTTTCGGTTTCGGCCGAAACTGACCCTGGGGCCGAAAGTTCGGTTTCGGTTTCGGTTTCGGCCGGAAAACCAGTTTCGGTCGGACACTAATTATAAATGCCAAAGTTTGCGAAGATGTTTAGATGTTTGGATGTTTGTTACTCAATCACGCTCTAATGGCTGAACGGATTGGGCTGAAATTTGGTACAGAAATAGCTTATAGTCTGGAATAATACATAGGCTTTTTATCCCGGGCACATGTTCCCACGGGAAGCAGAAACGGGTACCGAAATTCACGCGGGCGAAGCCGCGATCATCATCTAGTAATATTTATATCTCTATCAATCTGTCTGTTAACGCTTTTACGATTTTAGATATTTTTTATGCCTGGAAATCTATCATGGATGCTATGCCGGACTCTGATTGACTAAAACCACACTGATCTACCACTGGCTACGGCCGGGATCCCCGGGTAAGCCCTCGAAAGGATGTCCCCAGGATTCCCTACCTTCGGTAGTCTTCGGCTACCGTTGCGGCCTCACTTGAAGAGATCTTTTTGGAACGAAGTTCCTTATTTTTTTAACGTGAGGGAAAATCCTTCATGGATGCTATGGCGGACTCCTACTGACTAAAAAACACTCACGTAACGCGAACAGCCTACGGTTGGGAGCCCCGGGTAAGCCCTCGGAAGGATGTCCCAGGACTCCCAACAGAGGTCACTTGAAAAGAGCTAAGAAAAGCACATTGGATACTTTTCTTTAACTGTATTTACTATAATAAACAATAATATCTTAATCCAAACGTTCTTAATCCAAACGCGTCATATCAACTCACACAGAATACTAATACAAAAAATCGGCCAAGTGCGAGTTGGACTCGCCCATGAAGGGTTCCGTAGCAGCAAGTAATCTATACATATAATAAAACTGTAGAGGGTCGAGAGTCTGTACATGGAAGATATTTTGAAAATTTTAATTGGAGGGTGTTCTCTAATCGATACTGAAGCCGAAAATGTAATTTAAACTTTTCATGTCTGTCTGTCTGTCTGTCTGTCTGTCTGTCTGTCTGTCTGTATCCCGAATAAGTATCACGCTGAAACTACTGAACCGAATTGAATGATACTTGGTACATTCTGAGCTTATAGTCCGAGGAAGGTTCTAGGATACTTTTGATCCCGAAGTTTGGTGCGGTTCCTGCGGGAGAGGGGATGAAAGATAAAATGGTTTTTCAGTTGTTATTTCTCAACGCGTGATGCGAATTCAAAAGTTTTTTTAGTATTGGAAAGGGAGTACTTTAAGGATTTTTCGGCACAAGTTTCAAGATTGGGGGGTTTGTAGTTCAGAAATTAGAGGCATCTCAACTTTCGCCAAGCTTACAATTCAAGGGTTCCTTTGAATGAGAGGGTAAATCTAAACGGGCGTGTTGGCTTAATCATAAAAGAGCTTAATTATTAAGGCTGTTGTAAAATAATTCAGTCCGCGCCGAAGGCGTGGACTGATTTGTTTTAAAATAGCCTTAATCTTTAAGCTCTTTTATGATTAAGCAAACAGGGCCGTTTCACACGGTGCTTGACGAGTCTGATGAAGAATTACCTCTTTTTTCGTGCACATTATGTGACGTAAACGAAGTTGCGAGGGTCAGCTAGTATAATATAAAAGTTCTTGTAGTTTGTTGTAACTTTCATTGATGTTTTAACGCGTTCGCAGTGGTAGTGATTTTTCAAGGCGAAAATTGCGGTTTAAGACGTATTAAAAAAAACTACCAACTCGATCTCGTTCAAACCAATTTTTGTTCAACCAACAATGTACATCATATTTTTTATTTTGATTTATCAGTCTCTTAGTTTAGAAATTAGAGGGGGGGGGGACACATTTTTCCTCTTTGGAAGTGTCTCTCTTGCGCAAACTACCTACTCAGTTTAGAAAAAAATTATATTAGAAACCTCAATAGCATTTTTGCCATTTGGCTACGGAACCCTAAAACCCGTGGTCCTGTCTTTGTGTGTATCACTATGATGACGTAGTAAAGTCAACGACCTATGCGTCAGTCAGTATTGCCAATTAGGTGCCCGCTGACGGCTGTTTGGGTGTTTAACTGTATTTGTACGAGACCCCCGGTGTTGCGTGCTTAACCAAATTATAGTGCTACGGCATCAAACAATCTGTTAAGCTTCGAAAATGCCGTAAGGTGCGACTGGTCAGGTTCAAAATGAAAACGTACAGGTGTTTCAATTTAACAATGTGCAGTAATTTCCAGCAAGTGTTATCAATAAACAATATAAATAATTAATCAATTGTCTTTGTCTTTATTAAAATAGAAGAACCCGGGGTTGTAAGAGGACCCCGAAATCACGGCTGAGGATTCCAAGTTCTATGTTTCGATAGATAGATCTTAAGAATCCTTCGTTTCTAGTGAAGATTTTCTCCACTGTATGAGAGTGGCACCTTTTTTTTATATTAAGCTCGCCAAATTGACGTGGCCAGCCTGATGGATGGCTGTGGCGCATCTAGCGATTGGGAGCCACTCTCACAATCCGTAAGACGTCTGACAGCGACTGGCGGCCCTGTGATGTGCCTCTTCACGCTCCGCTTGAAGAACCCGGGATTGTAAGATGAGGGAAACACGGCAGCGTTGCGGGCAGGTCGTTCCAGGTTTTTATAGTTCGACAGAGGAACGCTCTTTTGAAACGCTCAGTTCTGGCGAAGATTCTCTCCACTGTGTATGAGTGGCATCTCTTTTTGGCCAGTACGAGTAATTCGGGACCGGAAAAGAGAGGGTGGGATTAAATTTAGAAGCTCTTCAGAACACTCGCCGTGATAGATTCTGTAGAAATCAGCCGAAGTCGTTATAATTCTACACGGTGCCAAAACGGCTCAAGACTTCCCATTACAGCAGGACAGATTGAGTATGTGAATAGCAGGCCTCTGCAAAGCGTCGAGCGCGTCTAGTAGTACCTCGCATAGTCATCCCAAACGAAAGAGCAGTATTCAACGCAGAAACGAATCTGAGTCTTGTACAGCAGACACTCTAGGCGCCGATTCTGGATTGGACTTAAAGGCGTAGACGAAAGTTTTCTGGTGAAATGTCATTTTGAAACGGCAAAAGATGAATGTCAACTGTAAATTTCGTAAGCTTTATGTCGTACTATCGAGAATCGGTGGACGCGAAGAATCCAAAGGGTCTTTCAGCAAAATAGACATGAGGTATATGACGTCGCATAACATCCAATCACTTTTACCACTAAGATGGCGTGTGCGAGATAGCCGAGATCTTGATTATTATTATATGTATAGACAGCATTACTGCATTATCAAGTGGACAGCAATTTGTCTGGTCTGGTGAGCTCACGCACGTTGCGTAGCGTTGCTCGAGTAAGCTGGGCTGATGGGAGCCGGATGGTTTTGATTCACAGTTGAATCTGATAAGTATGGAAACAAAGTTTGGCTATATTTAGCTTTTATTGACAGTCGGTATCAACGGTTTAGCTTGCCATCTGAAGCTTCTTTTGTTTGTTTAATGTTCTGAATCAATAACATTCATCCGCCTTTGGCAATCCAGTGCGTCTTAGGTCTTTCACCAGGACTTTCTTGTCTAACCACTAAACACCACGGTCACCTTCCCTAAATAAAGGAGCCCCTAGGAAGGTCATATCGTACTAATATAGTTATTAGGTATAACAAACAAGTTTGTGAGTGTTGATAAATGGATGTTTGTTACTCTTTCACGCTCTGACGGCTGAACGGATCTGGTTGAAATTTGGTACAGTAGTCGTGGGAAACGGGAAGGAAAACACCATGCGCGCGATTAGCGGGCGTCATCTTGTAAACAATAATGTGTAAGTAGTACATTAAAACTTTACATCACACAAAACATGTAACCATTTGACACGGTGAGTTGAAACAGTCAGTGAAGCAGCACTGTCAATGGCACAGGTTCGACGCCCAGGCAAGGCCGTTTGGACAAAATAAGTGAAAGCGAAACATTCCAAGCATGCAGTGTAATGCATGGATTGTTCTAATTCGCAATGTGTTGAAAATTTGTATAGATTTTGTGGGTGGTTAGTTACAATATTGTTCTCGATAGGGTTGTCACATATCTGAACGGCTGAACCGATTTCGCTAATCCTTTGTTGGGGTTCCGCACCTAAAGGGTTAAAACGGAACCCTATTCTATTAGGACTTTGCCGTAAGTGCGTCTGTGTGTCTGTCTGTCGATCGGTCACGAGACTGTATCTCAGAAACCGTGATAGCTAGAGAGCTGAAACTTTCACAGATGATGTATGTCTGTTGCCGCTATAAAACAAATACTGAAACCAGAAAGAAAGCGGGGATTAAGGGGGGCTCTCATATAACAAACGTGATTCCTTTTCCGATAATAAATACATAAATATTAGTGAACATTCACACACAACATCATCTAGCCCAAATTAAGCTCATATAAGCTTGTGCTATGGGATCTAGACGACTCACATACATACTTATCTATTTCTAAATACAAACATATTTTACATAGAAAACACCCAAACTCCGAAACAAACATTTATGGATCACACAAATATTTGGACCGACCCAGGAATCGAACCGGACAACTGAGACAATATTATATTGTCTAAAGTCTAAGCTAAGAAAAAACAGACTATTTTACCCATAGAAATCAGAAAAAAGATATATTTTCTGATACCTGTGATTTTACCTCAATGATGTAAAAAGTCGTATGTATGTTACTCAAAGACAGTACTGCATTTACATACTCTGTTGAATTAAACCCTTGCCAATCGATAACTAAATTCATAACGAAATTCATAACTAAGAAAAATATTTTACCAGTTTTGTTGTGACAACCCTTATCTCTATCTAAGTGTCTGTGTGTGGGTAGACGTAGCGACGACATGCGTGCGTGTTACAACAAAGGCCTCTAATAACTAGTAGGTGGCACTCATAAACCGGAGATGTTTCCAAAAGGATCGTTAAGAGTTCATTTTTCATTTATTTGATAGAATCAGGCATAGGTATATGACAGAAATCCATCGTAGAACTATATTAAGGCGGCGCTAGTCGGTCGCTCGAACTCGGCTAAATAAGCATGCTGTTTCACCTCACATCGCATAGTGAGAGCGAGAAGCTGCGAACTTTAATCATTTACGCAGCGTACGCCTCGGAAGCTCTCAGACAGTAAAAAATATTTCCCGTTTTCAAAACATTCTTGATTGCTGCTCCGCTCCAATTATTCGTAGCGTGATGTTATATAGCCTATAGCCATCCTCGATAAATGGTCCTTCAAACTGTAAAAGAATTTTTGAAATCCAACCAGTAGTTCCTGAGATCCTAGCGTTCAAACAAACAAACAAACAAACAAACAAACAAACAAACTCTTCAGCTTTATAATATTAGTATGGATTTACACAAACAGTCTGTTGTCTAAAAATTTGGCATGAAAATCGAATTTTTAATGCCTTCTATCTCCTTAATAGTTTTTAAATTCCCATTTTTGAGCGGTACCGACAAAGTTTATGATGAGGCAAAACAGTAATATGTTTGACTTTGTATGCAGGGTATCAAATAGTTGAGTAACATCTTCCCGAAGTGTGTATGGACAATAGCGACTAGCGCAACCTTAAAGGGGAGGGAAAGGAATCCACCACACACCTCAAGGAAAGAGAAATAAAGGTAAAGCATCTTTACCCTTCGGATTATTACTTTTTCCAGGATCAGCAGATAGACTTTAATACTATGGTGGTATAATAGTCCATATGCTTTGATGACCACTTTTCATCAGGCAAGTATGTTTAATGGTCACACAGTGGTATGAAAATAAAAATTGACTACCAGTCCTTCTCTTTCACCTGAGTGGTATAAAAAATTGATTTTTTTAGCTTCAAATTATATACAAGATGAAAAACATAACCACAGCATAAAAATAATCTCATAACGCGAATGTTTTAACAATAAAGCACTTGAAGTTGACACGGTCTGCGTACCACATGTCATAATTATCACATTTGGTACCAGACAGAACTGTGATCTTTTTTATACTATAAAAAAACTTAGAAGCAAGCTCTGGGACATACGGTTACATTGTATTTCTTATCACATTTTAGTAGCTGGTTTAAACTAGCGATGGCCGATGGGGTCCTATCGATATCTTTAGGGCCCAAGACAGTCTCACCGCCGCGCCGAGTGCCTGAGAAGAACGGCGACTTCGCTCCTCGCCGTTCTTACAGAAGCAGATCAAGGCGGTGGTGTTTTTTGCCTCCTCTCTTGGTAGTGGGATAGTACCAAACTCTCCCCACATTCCCCAAATAGCGGGATAGCATCTGAACCCCATTGGCGAGGCCGCGATGGTAGTCAAGTTCTGCCGGGTACCCTGGGACATCCTTCCGAGGGCTTACCCGGGTCTCCCGGCCGTAGACAGTTGTAGGCCATCGTGTGGTTTTACTCGGTCCTGCATAGCATCCATGTAGGATCCAAATGCCAGTCTCACATGCGATTGTTGCACGTGCTGACTAACGGACGAGCTCATGGCGCAGAGAAGCAGGTAAAACTCAAAACAAATCCATTTGTGTATTAACCCGTCTGGCCACTGGGGAAATGGACGAAGTGGGCAGCAGAACAGGCGGTCGGATCGTCCGCTAGGCATAGCCGGCGTCCCCCACAAGAAAATAATAATAACCCGTCTGGCCAGAGTGGTACAGTAAGGCCGGTCTACCACCCTGGTCACACGACATCTTCCTCCGATATTACATTCAGGATCATAGCAAGAGAAATACTCAGTCCGTATCTGCTATTAATAGGAAAACAACGTTGTTTTATGTATGCATGTAGGAATAGGAATCAAAAAATCATTAGCTAAATAAAATATACAATAACAACCCTACATGCACCTATATAAGATAGATAGTGCCATGAAGATCTACAGCGTCAGCATCATTCGAGTAGCTGTGGTACGGGTAGGGTTGTCCCTACCTTTAAAGGGATAATATTACATTTTCGGGTTTTTTTTTCCACAGCGCAGCATGACTCAAGTAAAACTGCTGTAAGTTTGTGCTATTATATTTAAACAGCTGATACTGATAAATACACTACTACATTTTTATAAATAAACAAAATTAACTTCGAAACAAACAATAGCGCATATGAAAACTGGATATTTCATGCGGCGACGGCTATCGATCCAAATATAGCCTAACTAAACATTCAAAGGTGAGAAATTTTTTGACACGAAAAAGACCCAAAAACCACAATGAATAAACTCTATTCAAAACGATAAGATCGAATCGATTAACTTCCTCCTTTTTGAAGTCAGTTAACAAAAGGGGGGAACCCACCACATAGCCTCGATTGTCAATCCTAACGTGTTGCGTTAGGATTGCCAAGAACTACATCAACTAATTGTAAGGGAATGACGAACCGAACTTCTCAAGGATTCCGCTCCTATATGGGTTCCTTTCCCTCCCCTTTTTTATTATAGTTCTACGATGAATTTCCGCCATGTAACGTCTAATTCCATTAGTTCATTATCCTGTTTGACAGGTTTACGCAGATAGCGATTATACGACTTTCCTGTTGACGAAAGTTTTTGTTTAAGTAAAATTTCTTAATTCATTTTTTTTTCATAAGGTCGTTGCCCTGTAGAATTAAAACTTGGAACGATCTGCCAGTTTTCCTCTTTTTACAACCTCGAAATCGTCAAGTAGAGCAATGAGGCTCATCATAGAACCGTCTACTTGAGAACCACTGTCAGAAGTCGTATCGACAGTGAGAGTAGCCCCCGATATCGCCAGGGCTTTCCATAAGCCGGGTGGTGTCAAACTAAACATCTTCGTCTGCCAACTTGCTTACGAGACAATTTCTTTTGAGGCAACTGGTTACAAGGCACGTTTACAATGTAGGTCGAAAGCATCAACTTAGCGAGCTAAATATTTAAAATAAAATAAGTGACAACCCTCCCCCCCCCCCTTAGAAGCGGGGTCACACCCGAAACCCCCCATAGACGCGGGATTGCACCCGAACCACCCCCTGGGCGAGGCCGCAGTGGCGGCCGTAGGTCTGTTGGGAGTCCTGGGACATCCTTCCTGAGGGCTTACCCGGGGCTCTCAACCATAGGCTGTTGGGCGTAACGTGAGGTTTTTTAGTCGGTAAGAGTCCGGCATAGCATCCTACGAGGATTTTCCCTCACATTAAATAAAAAAATTAAAAAATTAAAAAAAGTGACAACCCTAGCAAGCGGCGGGTATTGTGGGATCAGACTGCTTTATCTCGAAGTGCATAGCTAAGTGGAGTGATAAGAGTAGGTACCTACCTAGCGGGGGACTCCGGTATGCGATCAATAATCTTTGTTATGTGTAAATATGGCGTGCTTTGTCTCTGTATGAATATTTCTTTTTAAATATTTTGAAGCGCTCGTGGCGCCCGCGGACTCGGAGTTCTGTAAATGATCTCTGCAGTAAGCAACATTAGCTATGGCCACAGAGCATCGCGCGCCTTTACAGAGGGGAGGCCAAAGCTGGCAAACCTCTCTGGCAATAATTTGACATTTTGACGACTAATAAGTGCCCAGTTACATAAAAACTGTTTTTTGAAGTTTCCTTCACTAGACTAGGTCTAGTTGACAGCGTGAGCGGTTGAATTGTCATTTTATAAAATAAATAATTAGATCAGTGATGGGCAAAATGTAATTAGATTAATCGTTACAAATTACAATTACTTTGTAATGCTTAATTCAATTACTCTGTAACAGATTACTTGAGTAATTAATTACAATGAGTACTAGCTGTAACTAATTACTGAGTAATGGAATTACACGTTAATTAATTACATTGTAACTAGTTACTCATTAATTCAATTAACCAACTCTCATAATTAACATCTCTGTCCTAAGGATTCGTCACGGCCCAAGGGGTGGATCGATTTTGATGCGAGTTTTTGATCGTTAGTCAATGTATCCTTGATGGTACTTAGCTATACATTTTGAAGACCATCAGCTTAATTCCTGAGTGATGAAAGGATTTCACTAAAATTCCCATACGCGAATCATGGTAAATGTGGTGATCTTTTACTTTTTAAGTGTTTTCACGACATGGTAACCAGCTATGTACATACTTAATGCATTAAAATGTCTACAAATTACATGATAATTTGACAATCCAACATGGCGGCCGCGCCGTAATCACAAAATTTCATGATGGGTATCGTTCAAGGGGTTTTTTGGTATGCCGAGTACGAATCACGTGATAATTTTGCAATCCAACATGGCCGCCGCGCCGTAATCACAAAATTTCATGATGGATATCGTTTAAGGGGTTTTTTGGTATGCTGAGTACGAATCACGTGATAATTTTGCAATCCAATATGGCCGCCGCGCCGTAATCACAAAATTTCATGACGGGTATCGTTTAAGGGGTTTTTTAGTATGCTGAGTACGAATCAGAGCTGTTGGCCGTTAGAATCATAAGAGGATACCGCACGGTTTCTTTCGAAGCGGCGAGTCTCCTAGCCGGCACACCTCCATGGGACTTAGAGGCAAGGGCCCTTGCGGCACTGTATCTATGGTACAGAGAGGCAGTGGAGCGGGACTTGAGACCTGCTTTACGGGAAATTGAGGAACAGCGTTCTCAGCTTCGTCGGGTGGTCATGGAGGAGTGGAGGGAGCGACTTGGGCAACCAACTGCGGGACGCGAGGTGGTTGAGACGATCAGGCCTATAATGAAGGAATGGCTGGAGAGGCGCCATGGTTGCCTCTCCTACCGGTTGACGCAGGTGCTCACTGGGCACGGTTGCTTTGGTGTGTACCTGCATCGGATACAACGAGAGCCAACGCCTGAGTGCCACCACTGCTTGGGCTGCTCGGAGGATACTGTGATCCACACACTGACAGAGTGCCCTGAGTGGATGGAGCAGCGACGTAGTCTCGTAGTGGCAGTAGGACCGGGATATCTTACGCTGCAGACCCTGGTCCAGGCTATGGTCAGCAGTGAACAGGTATGGAACTCCGCCGCCTTGTTTTGTGAGGAGGTGATGTTCGCAAAAGAGGCGGCGGAGAAGGAACGGGAGAGGATCAGTTCTCTCCCGTGCCGTAGAAGACGTACTGGGCGCCGGAGATCACACAATGATCTTCGTCCTCCATAGGCGTGAGTCTGAGGGCGACACACTGGGCAGGTTGTCGCCCTAGCAGATATAGGCTCAAGATGGTGGCGCGTTGGAAATTACCACGCGTCTCCTCCACGTAGAAAGTGGTGTGGTCCCCACAAATAATAGAGGCGAGGAGCCGTCGAAGCTTGGCGGCCAGGGCTGGTCAGGGTAACTGGGATCTCCTTTCAAGGGCACACCAGGTTCCCTGACAAAAAACAGCAGAGGAGGACAAAAAAAATAGGGGGTTTTTTGGTATGCTGAGTACGAATCACGTGATAATTTTGCAATCCAACATGGCCGCCGCGCCGTAATCACAAAATTTCATGATGGGTATCGTTTAGGGGGTTTTTGGTATGCCGAGTACGAATCACGTGATAATTTTGCAATCCAACATGGCCACCGCGCCGTAATCACAAAATTTCATGATGGATATCGTTTAAGGGGTTTTTTGGTATGCTGAGTACGAATCACGTGATAATTTTGCAATCCAATATGGCCGCCGCGCCGTAATCACAAAATTTCATGACGGGTATCGTTTAAGGGGTTTTTTAGTATGCTGAGTACGAATCACGTACTAATTTTGCAATCTAACATGGCCGCCGCGCCTTAATCACAAAATTTCATGATGGGTATCGTTTAAGGGGTTTTTTGGTATGCTGAGTATGAATCACGTATTAATTTTGCAATCCAATATGGCCGTCGCGCCGTAATCACAAAATTTCATGATGGGTATCGTTTAAGGGGTTTTTTGGTATGCCGAGTACGAATCACGTGATAATTTTGCAATCCAATATGGCCGCCGCGCCGTTATCTTAAAATTTCATGACGGGTATCGTTTAAGGGGTTTTTTGGTATGCTGAGTACGATTCACGTGATAATTTTGCAATCCAACATGGCCGCCGCTCCGTAATCACAAAATTTCATGATGGATATCGTTTAAGGGGTTTTTTGGTATGCTGAGTACGAATCACGTGATAATTTTGCAATCCAATATGGCCGCCGCGCCGTAATCACAAAATTTCATGACGGGTATCGTTTAAGGGGTTTTTTAGTATGCTGAGTACGAATCACGTACTAATTTTGCAATCTAACATGGCCGCCGCGCCTTAATCACAAAATTTCATGATGGGTATCGTTTAAGGGGTTTTTTGGTATGCTGAGTATGAATCACGTATTAATTTTGCAATCCAATATGGCCGTCGCGCCGTAATCACAAAATTTCATGATGGGTATCGTTTAAGGGGTTTTTTGGTATGCCGAGTACGAATCACGTGATAATTTTGCAATCCAATATGGCCGCCGCGCCGTTATCTTAAAATTTCATGACGGGTATCGTTTAAGGGGTTTTTTGGTATGCTGAGTACGATTCACGTGATAATTTTGCAATCCAACATGGCCGCCGCTCCGTAATCACAAAATTTCATGACGGGTATCGTTTAAGGGGTTTTTTGGTATGCTGAGTACGAATCACGTTAGTACGTGATTACAAAAACCCCTTATACGATACCCAACATGAACTTTTACAACGGTGGCGCGGCGGCCATATTGGATTGCAAAATGAACCCGAAATTCGTACTCAGCATACCAAAATACCCCTTATTCGATACCCAACATGAACTTTTACAACAGTGGCGCGGCGGCCATATTGGATTGCTAAATGAACCCGAAATTCGTACTCAGCGTACCAAAATACCCCATTATACGATACCCAACATGAAATTTTACAACAGTGGTGCGGCGGCCATATTGGAGTGCAAGAGTATTAAATTAGTGTGCACCATTTTAATTAATATTAATAAATTATAGGAAGCTGTCGCAAACGCGGCAGCCCTAAAATGTGTCCCGAACATGTTCGGGACATTCCCTTCCGCGTCTTGTCCCTTGTCCCCCTCACGATTGACCTGACTAGACGGCTTCGTCGGCCGATTGTATGATGCCGGCTGTGATCTGATTTGCTTGAATGAATGATAATTACAAAGTAATGAATTACAAAGTAACTAGTTATAAAGTAATCTAATTACTTTGTAACTAGTTACTTAGTAACTAATTAACCGGAACATCCAAAGTATTTAAATTACAAAGTAATTAATTACTGAGTAATTAGATTACATTGTAATTCAATTATTAATTGAATTACTTTTGTAATTAGTTACGCCCATCACTGAATTAGATATTAATACAAAACGAAATGTGATTAAAGAAATTTTAAGAAAAATGGCATTATCTTTTGTAAGTAAGTAATTTTATAACAAGTTATTATTATTATTATTATTAACACCTATTTAAATGTATAGATAATATTCAGATTTGTTTAGCAACTTTACCGGACGTCACATCAATACATGGATTGGTTGAGCGACTTGGGGTGATATATTGGCTTCGTATTGACAGTCGATTGCTATTGTAGTGCGAGTCTAAGAAAGTGTGGGTGAGGAAGATTTCCCCCCGCCACCCGCAAAATATGACAGACAAATTTGTAACGAGCAATCGTTCTATGCAGTCTCACCTTAGACAGTTCGCGTTGCTCTATGGCTATGGCCGGTATGGGTTGGGCTACCACCACGTGACCACTTTGTGAGCATTTCCGTGCTTCGGAAGGCACCTTAAGCTATTCTTCCTGGTTGTCAGTACATGAGAGCCGTAGAGCCAAGTTGAACGCATGAATCATTTGAACAGCGGGTCGTCACAACCTACATTTGGATCAGCAATGAGAGTGTGACGCCTCTGGTGTAGCAAACGTCTATAAGCTACGCTAAACCAACCATCAGGGGGCCAAGTCTGCTATTTCAATCGCGTCAGAATAGAATAGAAATCGTGGCAAAATATAAGGTCGTCGGTACAATTAGTCAATTTTGGTAGTCGCGTAGTCACTAGAGCTCTGTTGTATAAGACCGGTAGAAGTCTACTGGTCGATCGATGTTCGCTCGCCGGTTCTATCGACCTATATGCGTAGTCGCGTATTATGTGACGGGCTAGTGGCCGCTGTTTTTTTGGTAGCCTTGTAATGTTGTTTCGTAATGGGTTCAGGTGGGGGGGAGGCTTACGTTGGGGGTTAAGGTGGGGGGGGGGTTACGTTGGGGGGGGGGTTATTGTGGGGCTTAGGGAGGTGGGTTAAGGTGGGGGTGACGATGGGGGGGGGGTTAAGATGGCGAGTTAAGGTGGTTGGGTTAAGGGGGATGTTATGGTGGGGGTGAAGGGGCGTTACCACCCCTCCCCTTAACCCCCACCAGGTTAAGGGGGGTTTAAGGTTAACCCAACCATCTTAACCCCCCACTGTCACCCCCCCATCAACGCCTCACCTTAAACACAGCCTTATTAACCCTCCCCCCCCTTGAACCCAGTTACCTCACCTTCACTCACCTTACCTCTACCTAAAAAAAAGGTATTGCGATTCTACTCTAGTTCTATTCTAGTGATGTTGTAAAAATTTTACGCGACTACCAAGTTTAGGACCAATCGCTGTATTATCGTAATAGAATCGCACTAGAACGGCTTTTTGATGTAAAATAGCAGACTCGGCCCCCTGCTCGTTCGCCACCGCCACCATAAAAAAATTGAGGTGACACGGGTGGGATGGGGCCTTACCGAAGTGCTCAGGACCAAGCCAGCGTCACCTGAAACCTGCAAGGTGGTGCACATGTTTGCTAGCAGAGGTCATGATGTACGGAAGAAAATCCCCAAACAAAATGTTGTATTAACCCGTTTGACTGCGGAAGGTTCAGCTCAGGGTGAGTTCTCTCCCGCTCCCTCCCCGCCGCAAGAAATTGTAATCTAAAAGATAATTAGGCTAGGTTGGAACAGTAACCATTGAAGCGTGAAGGCGAACGAGAGAATCGAGCAAGCCGCGGCAGTGACCGCTGAGCACCGAATGCCCTATTAGTATATTATAGAGATACAGAGGTACCTTGTAGCTTTATAATTTATCATGTAAAGCTTTCCCTCATTGTTTTTGTAAAGATCTCATGTTATTCAATATGGAATTCAATTAATTTTAGCACGATACAAGTTCGCGTGCACTTTCCGACCGTTATGAAGGTTTTAACGTATGTTTAGTTGTTAAGGGGCTACGAATAATGTATACTATAGAAGCATAATTCGGCTCAAAAAATGGCTCCACCAAATGGGGACCGCGGAAGGCGTTGCTTAAAATGGGGACCGCGCGACACATTTAGTCCGCGCTGTCACGCATAGCGTTCGGTTGTGTCACCGGAACCAATCTGTCAGTGATTTTAATGGTTTTTTCGCGTTAATTATATTTCAAATATGCCTTCGTGTGTTCTGAAGTGGTGTAGAAACCATACGGATATGAAAAACGCTGGAATCACCCTCCATAGGTGAGTAAATATTCATTTTAAAAACACGTACTGGTGACGTTGAAAAGTGTTATGCAACATGAACTCAATTCGAAAATCAAATTATTTTTTTGCAGTGTTTATAGTATGTTATGCGCTAAGGTAATATTGTTAGTACGATATTATATTAGTAGGATGATATTATGCATAGAAATTAAATTGTAATTTGAATTTCACGGATTCCCAACAAATGAAGTCCAGCGTGAAAAATGGGTTAATGCGATTCGTTTGGAAAGAAATGAACGTAATTGGATGCCTAGTCAGTACAGTAACATGCGCGGTACAGTAATATACACTTTTAAACTAATGACATGTACACACTAAATAATGGAAAGGTTAAGCGATTAAGAAAATCTGCGGTGCCTATTTGTAGGTACTGTAAGATATTTTATATATGTTTTTGCAATTAATAAAAAATAAGTGTTTAGCCAATATAAAAGAACGAAATGACGTCACGAAACCCCTTAAAGAAAGCCATCCTATAGAAACCAATTACGACGTTATGTTGTTAAAAGCATAAATGAACAATTTGTCATAATTCGTTTGCATTAATTAGCTAAAAAGGAGTTTTTACCAATTTCCAACCGCCATAAAAATTAAAAAAACTAATTAATTTTTCCGAGGCACATAATTGTAAAAAAAACCGTAACCGTTTTTCATTTGTAGGCGTATGTTGTTCAATGAATAGAAAAATGATAACTTTCTATTGATTAAACAACTTATTCAATAACAAGCTTTCTTATCTATATATATAAAAACAAGAACTGACTGACTGACGATCAACGTACAGCCTAAACCGCTGGGTCTAGAACCATGAAATTTTGCACAAATGCTCCTTATGTGACGTAGGCGAGCAATAAGAAGGGATTTTTGAAAATTCAGCTCCTAAGGTGGTGAACAAGGGTTGCAAAGTTTGTATGGGACAACGTGATTCCTTGGTCCGATCTTCTTCAAATTTGGCATGAAACATCTTTAACTGAATTAATGGTAGACATGTTTTGTATTTTATTAAAACTTATCTTTTAACATGGTTAAAATGGGGTTGAAAAATATTTTAGGGGGATTTGCCTCATAGTTCATATTAATGCTCCGTATTCGGTACTTTTTTAATTATTTTTTTGACACATTGTCATGTTTGACAGCACAATTCGATTTAAAAAAGATGGTCTCAATTTTTGATAAATGTCAAAGAAATCTATTAATATTTTTATTAAAACTGCATATTTTATTGATTTTTGCCCTTCAATATGCGGAATTGCCTTCATATTTTGTATGTCAAAAATACATTTGTGAGAATAAAAACCTGTACATAACTGGCTAGGAATCATGAAAAAAAAGTTCTAGGTAAGGTTTACACGGTTCATCCGAATAATACAGAGTATTTATTACTATCTTCGCTTACTTTCTTATTATATACACTTATACGTGAATAATACAGACGATCAGAGGCGTTATAGATAAACATTTAGCTAATGAACATACATACATACATATGGTCACGCCTTTATCCCCGAAGGGGTAGGCAGAGGCATATTATATGCCCACATTTCACCTTTTTGTATATAATTTGTCCCACGTAACAGGTGGTGAGCCGTATTGCCGTGTTTAAATGGACAGGCGCAGGTTGTGACTGCCTGCTGTTGAAATAAAGTCTTCAACTTGACTTAACGACTGCCATTTTACTGGCAACCGGGACCAACGGCTTAACGTGCCTTCCGCAGCACGGAAACGCTCAAATAAATGTCACAAAGTGATCACATCCATGGACCGGCCCTAGTGAAAGTTGCTAACTGCAGTGATCGTTTACAGAACACTGAGTCCGCGGGGCCACGAGCGCTTCTGTCTGTCTATGAACTCTACAGTATGTATGAAATCTACAGTAAATGTCTGGTCACAATAGGAGAAATTGCATTAGTATGGGTTGCCTCAGCCTCAATAGTCTGAAGACCTATCTATACAATCCAGAAATACGAGAAAGAAAGGTTCAGATATCAATTCCTTAGCAAAAGCAGAGAATGCTCTCTAAACCAATTAACAAAGACATTAGGTATCAATTTTTACAAAAATATACTTCGCTCAAAGTACTTATTTTGATTTGTTTAGTAAGAATTATATCTTTACATAAACAGTACCTACTGTAAAATGCCGCGGGCTGGCCGCAGAAGACGACAGACGACGGCAGATGGAGCAAACGAGTTCCAAAGCGGGCATCGCGACTTGGTCCATCCGCTAGGTGGACCGAGGACCTACACCTAGAAGAGGTCGCAGGCTGGATGCTGAAGGCGCAGGACGTAAATTAGGAGAGACCTACGTCCAGGAGCGTACATGCTGATTTGATTGATATAAAAATAAAAACTGACTTAGATACCTGATCGAGATCTAGAACCTTGAAATTAGATTAATGGCATAGTTGCGCACAAAGAAACGATTTTAGGGTTCGTACCCGTAAACGGGACCCTATTTATGAGATTTCGTTGTCCCTCTGTCTATCTGTCCGTCATGAGGCTGTAACTTAGGAATCGAGAGCTGAAATTTTCAGATGATATATTTCTGTGTAGCCACTATGACAACAAATACTAACGTCAGAAAGGGGGGCGGGGACTAAGGGGGCTCCCATCCAACAAACGTGATGCTTTGCTGTTTTTTTGACACGGAACCCTCTGTCTTTCCACTCCGACCAACTAAACCGGCCAACCGTTGTTCGGAATGGAACTCATTAAGGGACTTTATTCCTATCTATACTTTATTCTTTATTTATTTCCTCTGTGGGCGAGTCCGCTTCGCACTTGGACAGTTTTTTATACTACTAAGATGGCAGACAAGCTTACGGTCCACCTGATGGTTGGTTACTGTAGTGGACTAATTCGCATAGTGAACGTTTGCAACACCAGTGGCGCTGCTGCATGTCGACCCATATTTCCCTTAGCATCCAGTAGAGTCACGGGAAAGTAAAATATCCCGTAACCCTACTGATAGGTAGTGCTTTGAATTAGGTTCGTTTACAATAACCATTTTATGAAAATCCAATTTGTGCCAAAATAATACAACGGGAATACACGCGACAGAAAACCACGCGATAACAATAGAAGCGACGGGGGACCTTTCTATTTCTCTCTCTCTCTCTTACGCAGACAAAGTTGCGCGGGTCAGCTAGTTATTGTATAACACCGTCCACGTTCGCCGCTTCGGGTGGGGCGCCGAGCCGCCATGACCTTGGCGCGACCAATCGCGGGCAAGTGTTGAACTATGAATGTGTGAGTGTTGTGTTTTATTGCTGTATTTTAGTATGGGTAAGTTGCTCCAAGATTTTGGCGGTAACTTTATAGAAGTTACATTTCTATAGTATACATTATTCGTAGTTAAGGGGAGTGGTTGACAAAGTTTGCGAAAAAGAGGTGCAAATAAAGACATTCTTCTCGGTATTAGTATACGAAAAATGACAGCCAAAAGTAGATTTGAAATCTAAAAGATGTGTGTCAAAAGATGGTTTTATCAGAAATTGTGTATTTATTATAACTAATTAGTAAAACATCATTGAAATAGCCCATATTTTTTTAGAAGAAGACGTTTTATGACATCTTTTTATTAATGAATGATAATAAAATTTATATCAGAGACTAAAGAAAACATAGACCTCTAAAATGGTTTTCTTTAATTTTGAATTTGTACAAGTTTTAACTAATTATAACTAATAATGTATTCAAAGAATACATCACATTGCTTGCTTCCCCGCGCTCGCCCGAAAATCTAGTGCGGGGGGAGTCGTGTTGCTAGACGGACGTGTGTCGCTCTGGTCTGCAAAATATTCTCGTAAAATGTTATATTTTCATTCATGTACAGAGTAATGCGTGTAACAGAGCCAGAGCCCGCGTTACACAATGCCTATTGCATTACATAAGAATATAATGCATTTCAACTTATTTTTCGTATTGTTTTATTAAATTACTTCGAAAGGTAGTCATGCTTATATTCTAAGCGGTACTTAGTCATTTCAATATAAATAAATGAAGAAATATTTGTGGACATTCGCACACAACTTAAGCTATTATAACCTTGTGCTAAGAGATTTAGACAACTGATGAAAATGCTTATATTATAGTTATTATTAACACACTGCTTTTTTGAGACACTGCTCTGAACCTAAGCTGAAAGAATTGACTCTTTTAGCTTATTACGTCTTGTGGGTCGCCACAAGTAGGCACCATCTACCGGCAAATTGGTTAAGGTATAAAAGTGAATAAAGTGAGTGCCCGCCGAGTTTCTTGCTAGTCTATATCTATACATAATAATAAAACTGTTGAGGGTCGAGAGTCTGAATATGGAAGCTATTTTAAAAAAAAGAACGCGTTCTCTAATCGATACCTACTTAAGCCAAAATGATATTTAAAATTTTCATGTCCGTCTGTATTCCGAATACGTATCACGCTGAAACTACTGATTTGAATGAAAATTGATCCGAGGAATTTCATGAGTTAGAGACATCTCAACTTCTCGAAACCTAGAATTCAAGAGTTCCTTTGAATGTGAGGGTAAATCTAAACCGGCGTGTTAGCTTTATCATTATAAGAGCTTAATGATTAAGTCCAGTGTTAAATATTTCGTCCGTGCCGAAGGCGTGGACTGAAATAAATTATTTTAGAATAGATTCTAAAACAATTCAGTCCACGCCCTCGACGTGTAAGTTCTTTTATGATAAAGCAAACAGGGTAGTTTTACTCACCGCTTGCTGAGTCTGATAAAGAAATACCTCCCCTTTCATAGTAAACGAAGTTGTGAGGGTCAGCTAGTTGCATACATACATAAATATGGTCACGCCTTTATCCCCGAAGGGGTAGGCAGAGGCATATTATTATGTCCCCACATTTCACCTTTTTAGAATTTGTCCCACGTAATAAGCGGTGAGCTGTATTGCCGTGTTGAGATAGACAGGCGCAGGTTGTGACTGCCTGCTGTTAAAATTAATCAAGCCGCCAAAACGGCCTTCAACTTCGCTTAACGACTGCCATTTTACGGGCAACCAGGACCAACGGCTTAACGTGCCTTCCGAATAAGTCTATTTTTGTTTGTTTTTAATAATAAAATGAAATGAAATTTAGTTCTAAAAGTAACAAAAATTTTAAGCGAGTGGAAGACCCTCCTTTCTGGATTTGTAATAATTTAAGTACAAAACAATGAATATATGAACATTCGTCTTTGTGAATTCGTCACATTTAAGTTTTACGTAATGAATAATCACATTTTTTGCAGTGTATTTTTTACTACACTTAAAAACAAAGGAAAATTGAAATACAAACGTTCCTTTGTTTTTAATTTACTTTTCGCCTTTCTCTATAAAATAGAGTGCAGAGGGGCTTATGGCGAGACTTTGTCTGTAGTCTGTGACTCTGTTGCATTAAACTACGTCACTAGGTCACGTGGATCATCTGTTCAAAGTTTGAAATAAAACAAAGATGACAACGTCAATCGGATTGAACTCTCACAATAAACGTTTTAGAGAGGGGCAGTCGGGTGAGACCGTCTCACAGCTTCTTGTTTATTTGGTGAAGCGAGGAACGCATTTCCGCTACTATTTTTCTTCTTCTTCCGTGGTTCTTTTACTCTGATGTCTCTGTAGTTGCGCTACTCTATGTTAGCGAGTCATATCGCCCATTTGCTCAAGGTCGTTAGCCCTGGGTATGGCCTTAATGCCCACACGATTCCGTACTCAAAAGTAATGACGCCTAGACACGGACGCCGTGTTTTTTAACTTTTTTTTACATTTTAAAGTGGACTTTTTAAATGCGATTCTTTATAAATTGCTTGGCAAAAAAGTCTAGAAACGGGAACTAATATTTTGCATGCTGGCTACGTTGTCAGAATGCTGTCAATAACGTCACATAAATATGTCAATTAATAAATGACGTAATAAAATGTGATTGGTGACTTTTAATGACGTTTATTGTCAACTGGATGCTGATTGGAGGTTCTTTCCAACGGGCTGCCATATGAACTGCTCAGCGGCGCCTCCAGGATTTTCTACTTTTTTATGCCAAGCGGTATGAACTTCAAGTTACGGTCAAGTAAGCTTAGAATGGCAGCTAGGTTCGTTTTGATGGCCGGGTTCCCAACAGTAAGCAGTGTTAGGGCACGTGTTGTTTTAGACGGTAAGAGTCGTCGTCGAATCTTCGAGTGGAATGGAAATACCTCACAGCATCCATGAGCGATTTTCACACGAAGAAATGGGGTGATTTAGACTTCATTTCTTTAGAAGCGACGGCTATTTGACCTCTCATCTCTTGCCTTTCCCTTTACTCAGGGAGGTACAGCATTTTACAGTTGAAAGCAAGCAGAGATGTTCGTAGGACTCTTTGGAGAATTACAAATTTACGGATCTACATTATACCCTTCTCTTCTTATTAATTGAACCTCTATTTGGTGTCTGGGTGCTTCTAAACAATATCTGGATTTGGTACGTGGAGTTCTTATTGGCTGTTGGGACCAACTATGGATATCTTTTGATTTTCGATATTTTTAGGAACAGCTGTCGCCTGACCGCTCTTACGTGCGCGAATCCCTCACGTCACGCTGTCATCCAGAGCTGCCTGTTTCAGGAGCTGTAGCTGTTACAAGCGAGCAGTGCTAGACCGAACGTTGCGGCAGTTTTATCAGCGGAGGCTGCCAGGTGCAGTAAATTCGCTGAGTGACGAACTCAGAACGTACGAACCCATCTACTAATTCTGCAGTAGTCTTTTTCTATGCCCAATATTATAAAGAGGTAAGATTTCATTGTTTGCTTGTTTGTTTGAATTGAATAAGCTCCGAAACTACGGGTCCGATTTGAAAAATTATTTCACTGTTGGGAAGCTACACTCTTTGCGGTGAACATAGGCTATATTATATTCCCGTCTTCCCACGGGAACGGGAGCTACGCGGGTGAAACCGCGTGACGGCCGCTAGTTATAAATAAAGAGACATACGAACTTGATAAAAATATATTCCATTTGGGTCATAAATTTCGTGAATTATTACAGTAAGCTATAAAATGGAGTGCGCAGTTTTATAGTTCTTGAATAATAGATATGTGTATGCAAAATATAATAGATAAAGATAATATTGGTGTTTTCTTGTACTGCATGTAGGTATTTCCTACCTTAAGTCTGCAATATTCGACCTTGACAAATCCTAAGGCAATTCGAAGGATTGCAGTGTTCGCTTTTGCCGGATTTCATTCGATTCTAATCTATATCTATACTAATATTATAAAGAAGTAAAGTTTGTGTGTTTGTATATTTGTTAAATTGTAAGGGGTAATCTCCCGAGATTACCCCTTACAATTTAACATTTTCAAAAGAAAGGTGAAAGAATTTTTAATATCGGTTCAGTAGATCCCGATCTACTGAACCGATATTAAAAATTCTTTCACCAATAGAAAGCTACGTTATTGTGGAGTGTCATAGGCTATATAGCATCACGCTACAACGAATAGGAGCGGAGCAGAAATAGTAACTGTTTCAAAAACGGGGGAAAAGTTATTTCTTTTGAGAGCTTCGTCGCGTGTGCTGCGTAAATATTTATAGTTATGTAAAACATATGTATGCGCAGGTCAGATAGTACATTATATTACTGTTATAAAATCTGAGGGGTTTTAAGAAAAAATCTAGCCGTAAAATATTGTTCTAAATACCTGTATCTATTTTATGACTATGAGGATTAAACTCATTTATTTAGATAAAAAAAATACATTACTTGTTAAAATTTTTGCAATATTTCTCATTTTTCGAGAGCGATTTCTATCGAACAAAGTATTCCTAATCAGGTTTTGATACGTTAAAAAAGCAAGAGTATCTAATAAATTACAATAAGATATTAATCAGATCAAATCGAAGAATATTTCCTAGTATAAAGTTTACCCCAAGATGAGTCTCTTTCGAATATACACGCCTTAACTTCTTGCCTTTTCGGTCCCGAACAACGCGTGTCGCCAGAGGTGCCACTCTTACCCAGTGGAGAGAATCTTCACCAGAACCGAGCAATTAAAATATCTGTAACAGATTTCTCTGTCGAACCAAATAAACTTGGAACCTTCTGCCAGTGCACGCGTACTGCTCGTTCGTTCTAACTTTGCCGCTCGGCTCCATACTAAAGTCGAATTTTTAATTAGACGAAGTAAATAGACAGCAACTAATGTCACTTCTTCATACAATGTTGCGTATTTTCTATGACGAAGTGACATTAGCTACTGTCAATTTACTTCGTCTAATTAACAATTCGGGTATTATATACGCCTCTACGCCAGCGGCAAAGCTAGAGCGAACGGGTAGTACACTCCTTTTTAGGGTTCTGTAAAAAGAGGACCCCATTCATGGGACTTCGCTGTCCGTCTGTCTGTCTGTCCGTCACGAGGCTGTATCTCAGGAACCGTCATAGCTAGAAAGCTAAAATTTTTACTGATATATTTCATGGCACCATGGCCAAAAGTACTGAAATCGGAAGAATAATAATAATAATTAACGGAAGCTCCCATACAACAAACGTGATTATTTCCAGTTTTTTATATATACATATATACGAAACTCTTGGTGGTGCACGACTCCGACTCGCACTTGGCCCATTTTATACCACTAAGGTGGCAAAAAAATCATCCTAATTTTACAGCGAGTATTTCGTCAAGTTATCGTTCCTCTACGATCAACGCGCTGGCAACATTGCCTGACTGCCTCGTTGGTCTAGAGGTCGAAATGTGCGACTGCGGATCACGAGGTCGTGGGTTCGATTCCCACCGGAGACAAAAATTTGTGTGACCCATAAATGTTTGTCTCAAGAGTCTAGGTGTTTCTATGTATGATAAGTATGTCTTTAAAAGTATATAATATGTATTAATAACCGTGGTCTGATACCCATAACAAGCAGGTTATTCCTAGCTTACTTTGGGATCAGATAGCGTTGTGTGAAATGTTCGAAATATCGAAAATACTCAATAACACATGTCATGGCAAATATCCCGTTAACTCTGGCCGTGAAAGTTTAAATATCTATGTCGAAATGTATTTCGACTACGCACAATAATAAAACAACCTCAAAACTGTTTGGCAGCGAATGGAAATCCTGTGCACAAATCTACTTCTCTAATATTGTAATGCAAAAGTAAGTCTGCCTGTCTGTAACACATTCACGACTGAAGTTTGGTACAGTCATAGAATGCAGCCTGGAAAAGGGGATTTTCGTATTTTTTTCAACAGTAGGAAAATCCTACATTGGTGCTATCTCCCACCGACTAAAAACCACACGTATCCTACCTGACAGCCTACGGTTGGGAGCCCTGGGTAAGCCCTCGGAAGGATACCCTAGGATCGGAAAGGCGATTGGCAACTTTTTATCCTTTTCGCTTCCTTCAACTTTTGGGAACCGTAGGACTTCCTTAAGAGGGCTTACCCGGAGCTCCCGACTGTAAACAGTGGAAGAGCACCGCGTGATTTTAGTCGGTAAGAGTCCGCCATAGCATCCATGAAGGATTTCCAAACGTAAATAAAATAAATAAGCCGACCAAGTGCGAGTCGGACTCGCAAAAAAAAAACACGTATGATGTATAGGAGCCCCCCTTGTTTCTAATTTTAGCCCCTCTCTATAAAATGGATTGCAGATGGGCTTATGGCGAGACTTGTGTCTGTAGTCTGTGACTCTGTTGCATTAAATTACGTCACTAGGTCACGTGGATCATTTCAAAGTTTGAAATAAAACAAAAATGACAACGTCAATCGGAGTGAACTTCACTTTCACGGAGGGGCTGTTGGGTGAGACCGTCTCACGGCTTCTTGTTAGTATTTGTTGCTATAGCGGCAAAAGAAATATATATCATTTATGAAAATTTCAGCTCTCTAGCTATCACTGTTCCTGAGATACAGCCTGGCGATGGACAGACAGACAGACGGCTAAGTCTCATGAATAGGATCCCATTTTCACCCTTTGAGGTACGAAACTCTAAAAAGAGTAAAATATCGCTTTCTCGACCAGCAGTAATTATTACGCATCGAATATTCCACGGAACCCGTACGGGACCGACTATTAGGACAATTAGTTCGGAATCACGGCCTTGCCTGCATTAATCAGTCCTACTTAGTGCAGTTACACCAAGTTGTGGTGGGTTTATGATGGGTGACCTACATGGCATACAGGACCTATTACGCATTTGTATAGTAAATCTTACTAATATTATAAATGCGAAAGTTTGTGAGTGTGGATGTTTGTTACTTCTTTCACGCTCAAACCGCTGAATGGATCGAGCTGAAATTTGGTACAGAGATACATTATAGTCTAGATTAGAATAACACATAGGCTACTTTTTATCCCGGGAATAAGTTCAGAAGCTGCGGGCATCAGCTAGTAATCAATCAATACATATAATAAAATCGTAACAGGTCGCTGTCTGTACATGGAAGATAAATAAGAAAAAATATTATAGGGGGGCTTTATGAACGCAATAGAACCCAAAACAATGATTTTTAGAATTTTTGTTTGTTTGTCTGTATGTCTGTATATCTGTTTGTCTGTACGGTTGTGCACGCTAATCTCAGTAACCGCTCAACCGATTGCCATGCGGTTTTTTTTATTGTGTTGAGGTTTGCTCCAGTTAACATTTAGCGTTTGTTTTATGTAAATCGGTTTAGAAATAAAAGAGTTGTCAACACTTTTAAGAATCAGATATTTTGAAAATTTTAATTGTAGGGGTTTCTTTGAATGTGAGTGAACCTAAACTGGCGTGTTGGCTTAATCATAAAAGAGCTTAATGATTAAGACTATTTTAAAATAGACTTAATCATTAAGCTCTTTTATGATTAAGCAAACAGGGCAGTTTCAGACGCTGCTTGATGACTCTGATGAAGAAATACCTTTCCTTTCATACACCTTATGTGACGTAAACGAAGTTGCGGGCTCAGCTAGTAAATAAATAAATATTTGTGGACATTCACACACAACATCGTCTAGCCCAAATTAAGCAAATATAAAGTTGTACTATGGGATCTAGACGACTGATATATACATACTATATTTGTAAATACATACATATCTATACTAATATTATAAAGAGGAACTTTGTAATAAATTTCAGCCAGATCCGTTCAGCCGTTCGAGCGTGAAAGAGTAACAAACATCCACACTCACAAACTTTCGCATTTATAATATAAGTAAGAAGTAAGAAGTTTATTTCTTTTTTCTTACTATCTTACTTCTTACTTTATATAGTAAGAAGTAAGATAGTAAGAAGTCTTCTTACTTCTTACTATCTTAGATAGTAAGAAGTAAGATTAGTCTGAGTCTACCACAATACATAGTTAGGTATGTACAATTTGTTTTTGTGACTCTACTCTTATACAGGGCGAGCTTGATTTTCCTGAATCAACAAAGCATCAAAATCAGTGGTAATACTGTGACACCTTAACATGTGGTGATTCGCACGGGAATTGAACCGAAACATCACTGACTCATAAACACATTGAGTCATCGTGACATCATGTAAACTATGGGTTAATTTTAACGCAAAATAAGTCTATCAGAAAATGACAAAGAGGTAAAAATTGTTCGGACATTTTATACAGTGCGAGCTAGGCATCTAGGTTCTAAGTCTACACGGGCTGGTTTCTGCAATTCGACATCATTTCTGCGTCTATTTTGCGTGGGGGGTTGAGGTATGGCTACTTCCATCCCAGTTCCTCCAGGAAGTCTAGCAGACTCTTCACGTTGCCGACGATTTCCTGGAGCAACCTCGGTGTACCAAAGTGTTTAGCCCTGTATCTGGCCAGTTCTGGGCATTCCATAAGAATGTGACTGGCAGTTTCGTCCGTCTCCATACAGGCTCTGCAAAGGGAACTGTCTGTGACACCGACATTAAAGAGATTTTTGTTTAGTGGACTGTGACCCATAACCAGCCAGCCAGATAGGCATCAATTTTTGTTCTGCTACTAAGTTGGCAGACGGCTTATCTGATGGTTGGTTACCGACTTACCGCTGTGTACCTATATTAAAATTTTGGAACACTAGAGGCGCTGCCGATCCAGAATCTAATTAAGCTAATATTAGGATCAATATTAATAGGTTCGATCGAATCTGGTATTTTATAGGTACGCATTACGCAATAATAAAACCGGTCAAGAGCGATTACCAAAAAACGGCTAAAAACCACGTTTGATGTATGAGGGCCCCCATTAAATATTATATTTTTTTCTGTTTTTATAATATAGCGGCAACCAAAACACATAATCTGTGAAAATTTCAGTTCTCTAACCGTTCATGAGATACAGCTTCGTGACGGACAGACAGACGGACGGCAAAGTCTCATGAATAGCGTCCAGTTCTTTACCCTTCCAGTATGAAACCTTAAAAAGATCGTCTAACCAGTCAAGTTGTTCGTCATATTGAAAAACTTCACTTGTACTGTTCCACAACATTTATTATTGTAATACCTAACCGGTTTCGCCTTTCGGCATTCTCAAAGGCTATTTACTTATTTAGATCATAATTACACTTCGAACGCATAAACATCTAAATAAGTAAATAGCCTTTGAAGTTTTTCAATATGTGTAGCAAGTTCCATCAAGTGCCATCAATCAACAGTATCAATAAGTTGTTCGTCGGGCCGAAATGTTGGGTTGGTATCTAATTTCGAAGTGCCATGGAAAATATTACTTATTTTAGGTCCGTATGTTAAGGACGTGGACAGCGATAGCCTGATAGAACTGCTCTTTGCAAGGTAATTTGACGGCCTCGGTGGCGCAGTCGGTAGTTCGGTACTGTAACCTGCCTGTCTAGCTTGAGGTTTTGGGTTAGATTCCCAGGTCAGTCCCAATATTTGTGTGATCTACAATTTTTTGTTTCGGAGTTTGGGTGTTTTTAAGTATAATATGTAGTATCAGTCGTCTAGGTCCCATAGCACAAGATAGTAGCTTAATTTGGGCTAGATGATGTTGTGTGAGAATGTCCACAAAATATTTAAGTTGGTATTAACATATTTTGAACTGCGGTTCTTCTGAACTGGGAGGGTTGTGGCAACCATTGGGGAAGGCCTACATTCAGCTGTCAGCATCATGGGATTATACCAGTGTTTAAGATGAGTAAACATGGTGATTCATTCCACGCATCATCTGTAAAGAAACTTAGTGACGTCACTCAACCTGTATGAGCTAAGTTGAAGTGTTGAGAATATGAAGGTCATTGTCACAAAGCGTCAGTCTGGCCACAGACTGAGATTGACGTGAGACGTGTTCCTCGATACCTGCGCCAGTGGAGGTAATAGAAAGGTGCAAACTTGAAACAAATGAGCAGAAACCATCAGGGGTAGGGGTGCCTGGGGCCGCTTCTTGGAGTCGTGAGGCGTGCTTGAAACTCTCACTCACTGCCTCGTCTTAGGCCTGCTTTTGTGAAGATGGTGAGCAGCCCTGCTGCAGGGCAATGCAGAGCAGGGCTGCTGCGGGGGGGAAGAAGCGAGGTGACACTCGAACGAAGCCCCAAAAACGGGGGATAGTACCCAAACCCCTAGGTGAGGTAACGGACATCCTTCCGAGAGTTTAGTCGGTAAGGGTCACAGCATCCATGAGGGATCCATACAAAAAGGGGCCTGTTAGTAATACTAGGAATTTTTAATAAACTCCCCAGTCACACACTAAAGGAGTTCTCAAATGGTTTTGGTCAGTGTGACCTCATCGGTGAGATCTTGACACCGTTTATTCAGATCCTGTAGTCATATCATACCTAATATGCACTTCATGGAAATAAAGTCCCTTACAATTTACAACATAATTTGTAATACTTTTGATACTAATATCATTATTTGTAATCAGACAACAGCTGAGTCAATTGATAGCGCTTGTACACTGCTGATCTCCATAAGTTCTCATTAGTTAAGCTTATGAAACAGCGTCAAGTTCTGCTGGATGATTTACAGTTTCCTATAGTAGTAGTTGGACAAATTTTGGCAAGTAGGAAATCTAATAGTGTCCATAGAAAAAGTATGAAGTATTGATGCAGTTGTTTTCGAGTAATAAATGGAACATGTTTTGGTATCATAACATTATGTGTATATGCAGTATAATGGTGCCTTAACTCTAGTATTATTTAGAGAAATTAAGTAAGTAAGCAAATTATACATTAACACTGTCAAAGCTCTCAGCGACTACCTAGAAAAGTTTCGCGGGGTTCAAGGTGCAGATGGAGCAGGGCTGTGAACAGAATTATAATTGTTGTTCAATATTTTTTTTTATACCACTAAGGTGGCAGACAAGCATACGGCCCACCAGAAGGACTGGTGGTCACCGCCGCCTATGAACGTTTGCAACACCAGAGGCGCCACACTCGTGCTGCCGACCCTGCAAAAACCTTCTTAGAAGAACCTCTTTTGAAGAACCCCATACTGTAGGGGTAGGCGTTTGGGAAAACCGAGGCAGGAAGACAACCTAAGCGTGCGCGGAAGAAAACCCCTACCGGATCTAACCATGCTCGAACGCTCCGGACGTAGGGTGTGAGGATGAAATCCCTGTCTATGGCGAGCAGTGCGATGATAGAAGGTAGCCGTGGGCATCATGTCAAACAATTCCTCAGAGCACATACCATTGTACAGGCGGTAGAAGACGCATAAGGAGGCAAAGTCTCTCCTGTCGCGAAGAGGTTCTATACCACCTGTCAGTATAGGATCGTTGACAACTCTCACAGCTCGCCTCTGCACCGAGTCAAATGGACGAAGCTGATATTCAGGTGCCCCCGCCCAAAGGTGACAGCAGTACTCCATGTGTGGCCGCACTTGCAACTTATAGAGAAGCAGTATGAGGTATGAGCAATATGAGGTAGATGCTCGTTTTCATAGCTAATGAGCTATGAATACGATTCTATTCTGCAAGATTGGAAATTAAAGACTTGAAGTCCTATTTGTTGGGACTAGTTTGGACTTGCTTTACAGTGATAGGTTCTGTTGCAACTGAACTTAGATTCAGTAGTTCAGTTCTAAAACGTTTTTTGAAATACAACCAGTAGCTCTTGAGATACTAGCATGGAAACAAACAAACTCTTCAGCTTTATAGTATTAGTGAAGATAGTAATGTCAACACTATTATCTAAACTAATCTAAAGATACATACATACATACATACATATGGTCACGCCTTTATCCCCGAAGGGGTAGGCAGAGGCATATCATATGCCCACATTTCACCTTTTGTATATTTTGTCCCACATAATAGGTGGTGAGCCGTATTGCCGTGTTTAAATGGACAGGCGCAGGTTGTGACTGCCTGCTGTTGAAATAAAGCCTTCAACTTAGCTTAACGACTGCCATTTTACTGGCAACTGGGACCAACGGCTTAACGTGCCTTCCGAAGCACGGAAATGCTCCAATAAACGTCACAAAGTGATCACATGGATGGTCACCCATCCATGGACCGGCCATAGTTAAAGTTGCTTACTGCAGTGATCGTTTACAGAACACTGAGTATGCGGGGCCACGAGCGCTTCAAATACAAATCTAAAGATACAATTCCTCAATTCAAATTCAAATTCAATGATAGTAGTACAATCAAAAAGTAAATAATGTATTATAAACATAAATAGCTTTAGATACTAGTGTTGACATCTAATACTATCTTTACAAATTTTATAAATCTAAAATGTTGGTTTGTTTGAACATTATAATCTCAGGAGCTACTGCATTGAATTCAAAAATTCATTGAAATGTTGATAGTCCATTTATTGAGGTTGGTTTTAGGCTGTAATAACACTTGATCGCATCGCGCTAAGGCGAATAGGAGTTTGGTAGCAGTGAAAAATGTTTTAGAAAATTTATTCCTTTTGAGGTCTATACATGCAATGGAAAGCATACCATCATTTACCTTAAATTTTCTAATATTTCCTTGTGCTATACAAACTTTATTGCAGAAAAACTTGCCTAACTTTATGTACAAATAAACTTTTATTCTATTCTCTATGTGAAAATATAAGGCTATCACAGGCAACATGGTGTTACTTAAATCCAACTTCTGTGTTTATTCATAGTACGCACTACAAAGTCAAGTTTTATTTATAACTAAAATCCTTGCAGAGGGTGACCAGATTGATAAAACAGTAATAATAAAATAAGTGTTATTAAATCCGTGAACTGATCATACGAGATAACATGCAAACAAAACGCAAACGCGAGCGCTCAGCATCAACTTCACCACAAAATTACGACCAAAGCAACAACCCACAACCTACGAAAACCACAAAAACAAACAGGTCAAACGCCTTTGACATGTTGCGAGGAAGAAGTAACTCTCTCACCACTCTCATCCCCTCTTCCAAACAAACATAGAATTTCTACAGCCGGATAAACAAAAAACTTAAAATAACATTTACAAGCGAAACATATAGAAGATCATTCCCCAATCCGGTTGGTCCCCGTGGGGAATCAGACCACAACCCTCCAGCAACAAATAAAACATCAAAACGAGCTCTAAAAATTGAAACATATAATGTGAGAACTTTATCATCTACAGAAAAAAGGATAGAACTTGTAAACTCTCTGAAAAACATCCAAATGGACATATTGTGGCTAGCAGAAGTCAGAAGAATGGGATATAATATAGAAGAACATAATGAACATATTCTCTGTTACAAGGGAGACACTCCTGGTTTATATGGGGTTGGGTTCCTTATCAGTCGGAAACACAAAGACAAAATTGTAGAGTTCACTGGTATATCTGAACGGGTAGCCCTACTGCGGATGCAATTTGAAGAACACTGCTTATCACTCATCCAGGTCTATGCACCAACTGAAGAAGCTGATGAGACCGAAGTCAATCAATTCTATGAAGATCTGGAAAAAGCCCATGAAACACCTGACAAAACAATCTTCGTCCTTGGAGATTTTAATGCAAGGATTGGTCAACCTAAGCCAAGAGAAAGACTTATACTTGGTAACTATGGCTATGGCAAACGCAACCAGAGAGGCGAAAGACTAATCCAATATGCGTTCGAACACAAGCTCTGTATAATGAACACTTACTTCAAGAAAAAACTTAGTCGTAGATGGACCTGGATTTCCACCAATCAACGAAGAAAGAATGAAATCGATTTTATTATGACTAAACATCCTAAATGCATAACAAATGTGGAAGTCATAAACAAAATAAAGTTTCCATCAGATCACCAACTAGTCAGAGCCTCTCTAACACTGAGGACTCCATCTCTATCAAGAAAGACATTCAATATGCTACCAAAATTACCGGAAACTGACACTGAAAAATCTGAGTACTTGAGGAACTTAAGTGATAATATTAATACCCTCCTTACAGACACAAATAGAAGTGATGTTCAAACTTACTATGACGCTCTAGAAATAATAATTAAACAAAGCCTTATAATAAATAAAGATAATAAAACAAACAAAATAATTAGCGAAGCAACACAAAAACTAATAAATCAACGTTCAGATTTAATTAAACAAAAAAATAAAAACAAAGACGATAAGTTAAAACTTAAGAATTTATTCAAAGCAACAAACAAAGCCATAAGAGAAGATTACAAGAACCACAGACAACATATTTTAGAAAAAATCCTTAAGCAATATCGAAGTACGAAAAGGGGGCTCAAGGAGTTAAACACACACAATACTTGGATAACAAAATTAGAAAATGGTAACAGTGAAATTAGAACAAGAAAAGGAATAATAGATAGTGCTACAGAATATTATAGAAAGCTTTATGAATATCAGTATGACACAGCAGAGGAAATGATGATTGTTCCAACCATAAAAAAATCGGAGAAAGCACTACAAGCCATAGATGAACAAGAAGTACAGAAGTACATTTGCAAATTAAAACCTGACAAAAGCCCAGGACCGGACCATATAACTAATGAGGCCATTAAAATTGGAGCACCAATATTAACTAATGTTATAACAACATTGTTTAACAAAGTGCTAGAGCAAGGCTGTGTTCCAATACAGTCGTGTAGCTCAGACATTATCTTACTGTACAAAAAAGGAAACCATCTAGACATCGGTAACTATAGACCAATAAGTTTGATACCTACCATCTACAAGCTATTCTCATCGGTCATACTTAGCCGAATAACAAAAACAATCGACAACAATCAAGCAAAGGAACAAGCAGGATTCCGCGCAGGTTTCTCAACTGTCGACCACATCCATGTTATAGAACAACTTATAGAATGTGTCCAAAATGTATGGGTAATCACGATAATTGTGAAAGTTCTAGCTACAAGTGTGTAAATTGTAAAGGTAACCACATGTCCATCGTTAAAGGTATTTGTCCAGCCTTTCAGAGGGAAAAAGAAATCAGGGAGATCATGGCTAAAAATCAATGCAGTTATAAGACAGCTTTAAATGAGATGGTGAAAACCAAAAATGACGAGTATATGCCGAGCAATTATGACTGTGACTTTCCAGTCATGCGTAACACACAGGCAAATAAAATATTGGCTGAGGCAGTATTCCCTGGCATACGGTATGCAGAGACTGTACAGAAAGTCAGTAACACAAAACAAACAGAGCAGACCAATACCTCCAACAAACAGAGCAAGAAGAAGCGTGACAGTGCAAATAACTCAAAAATAGATCATATATTTGATTGGATCTCATCATTTTCTATTGAGAATATACAAGAAGACGAACCAAGAGCTAAAAGTAAGTGGTCTGGCATAAAACATTTTATAATTAAGATTAGAGAAATTTTAAGTTCAGAGGTGGATACTAGTAAAAAGATTTGGTGCATTATAACATATATACTGGAGGAGCTATTCTGTTTGTTTCGTGAACACATTAATATAAATATGTTATGGGAGTTAATAGGAATGTCGAAAAATCATAATGGATAGGAATAAAGATGCTATATTGACCGTGCTTCAATGGAATTCTGGCAGTCTAAAACCAAAATTAAGTGCATTAAAGGCTTTACTATATCAAGAAAAGGCACACATAGTAATGATTAGTGAAACATGGCTATCAGAAAATGATAGAATTAGAATAAGTAATTATAATATTATTAGAGCAGATAGAGATGATGAATATGGTGGCATATGTTTACTGTATCACAAATCAATTAAAATTCTCCATCAGCATTGCACTATTTCTAACCCGAATATAGAGATCATCAAAGTTAAGGTGCTGAATGTGCCAGGTATGAAGAATATAACCTTCATTTATTGCCCACCAGCAATTGGTACTAGTCAAACTGATTGGGACCAAGTCTTTGGTCTGGCTGACACAGGAAGCATAATTGCCGGAGACTTCAATGCACACCATCCACTATGGTCCAACAGAACAAATGCTAGGGGACAAAAGGTTTATAAAGCGATGTTTGACAACAATTATGTGTGCTTGAATGATGGACGAGATACTAGACTCAGAATGGTAAATGGATACCTGCAGAAATCTTCTCCTGACATTACATTTGCCAGTACCGATATTACAATAAGATCTACATGGATGACGACCAATGAATCTCTGGGTAGTGACCACATTTTCATCAAAATCACCTATGGGTTCATAAGAGCTTCTTTATTTACAAAAAAGAGGAACTATAAGAAAGCTGACTGGACAGAATTTCGAAAGAAAAGTGATCAAGAGTTCTCTGACGGGTCCATGTGGAAATACAATCAGGATGTACAATCTAGTTATAATTTATTTGAAAGCAAACTCAATAGTATTGCTGATGACACCATTCCCTGGATAAAGATTTGCCACGATCCAAACAAAAACTTCACACCTAAACCGTACTGGAGTGAACAACTTTCGAAAGCGGTGGCTGAGCGTCGGTTGGCACTTACTCAATTGCGAAGAAATCCAACACCAGATAATTATAATAAATACAAACAAAAAATTAAACATGCCCAAAAACTTATTAAGAATGCACAATATGAGGCATGGTCAGAGTTCTGCTCTAGTATCGACAGTGCAACAACTTCTTCATCCCTGTGGAGGAAAATGAAGTGGATCAAAGGAATCAGAACATCTCACACGGTGGATCCAAATAGTGCTAGAAACCTGTTATATTCCCTGACGCCAGATAGTGTCGGTGATGTACCACCTATATTTGATGAAACAAATAATAATTACCTTTTGAGTAAAAAAATAACTATGTGTGAGCTAGATAATATCCTTAAGTATAGGGATACATCACCGGGCACTGATAATATTTCCTACTCTATGATATGTAATCTGTCAAAATCTGGGAAAGAATCTCTTCTGTTTGTATATAATTTGGTATTACACAGTGGGCAAGTGCCCGATCAATGGCGAAACATTAAGGTTGTACCAATTCCCAAACCGGGAAGAGATCCTAGCCTAGTGACTTCTATGCGACCTATTTCACTGATGTCATGTCCTTGTAAAATATTTCACAATATAATCTGTAGGCGCCTGGAGTGGTATGTAGAAAGTAACAAATTATTTGATGCATCCACTATCGGGTTTAGGAAGGCTCACTCAACCTTAGATAATTTGACACAACTTGTAACCACTATACAGATTGGATTTGCTAAGAACAAACCTACTGTGGCCTGTTTCATTGACATTGACAATGCATATAATAATGTGAACGTTAATGCGTTGGTCGCAATACTTGGAGATATTGGGATAAGTAGCAATATTAACAAATATCTGTGGAACTTTTTGTCGGACAGAAGATGTCTGATTCAGTTGGGAGATGGTAATAATTTTTTAGTAAGATCCACTAATAGAGGCTTAGCTCAGGGGGACCCGTTATCTCCTCTTCTCTTCAACATAGTGACCATGAACATATGTAGGAAGATCAAACGCATTAATATTTCACAGTATGCAGATGACTTTGTTATCTATAAGAATGTGGAAAATGAGAATTGCAATCAGATGTCAGGGTGCCTCAATGAGTCTATACGAAAGTTAATATGTATGTTGGGTGAGATTGGTTTGACCATATCATTGTCCAAAACGAACCTGTGTGTATTTAGTAGAAAAAGGAAAAAATACGACATATCTGTAAATATTAATGATGAGCCTATCAATATAGTTAATAAAGTTAAATATCTGGGAATTTGGTTAGATAAAAAATTGCTTTGGGGAACCCACATCAATGAAACATGTGAAAAAATATATAAAATGTTGAATATTTTAAAGACGTTAGCTGGTAGTACATGGGGTGTTCATCCAACCCATCTGCGAAGACTGTATATTTCAATGATACGCAGCAGATTGGATTACGGAAGCTTTTTGTATGGTGGCTGCGCTAAGGTACATCTAGAGAAACTTAATATTATACAGAATAGAAGTCTTAGAATATGTGGTAATTTTATACGTAGCACACCTATTCATGTAATGCAAAATGAAATGTGTATGGAGCCACTGCATATTAGGAGATTTTGGCTGGGATGTAGATATTGGTTAAGGGTAGCCACTTTTTCCAGTGCTACACTAGAATTAATTAATGAACTAGGTAATTTAAGAAACTATTGGAAGTGTTTACCTATATTAATAGAAGTACATGAAATGTTAAAACATAAACTCATTCACAAAAGCCCAGTGAATGAGATGTTTGCTTTGGATACTTGGGTCACGGATATTGATACCAAATCCTGTATACATGATAGTCTTAAGAATGTGCATTGTCCTAAAAACCGTTTCCGTGTCGAAGATTTGCATGAGTTGGTGCTCTCTGAGGTTCGACACAGATATAATATGTTTTATAAATTATACACCGACGGCTCCAAGGCCTCTTGGGGTGTCGGCGCTGCATTCTATGACCCACAGATTGAGGTTCACATGCAGTTTAAGCTATGCAGTGATGCCTCTGTGATGCGCGCCGAATTAACAGCGATTACTGAGGCATTGTCCTACGCTGCTAGTGTAGAAGAGCAGAGAATCGTAATAATGTCAGACTCAAAAAGTGCCCTACAACATTTGGCTCGATGCACCTCGGGTATACGAGGTATACCGATAGCCTATGAGGCCTTGCGTGCTATCAAAACATTACAGGATAGGAATGTTTGTGTCGAGCTTCAGTGGATACCCTCACATGTTGGGTTGCGTGAGAATGAGTTTGTGGATCAGTTGGCTAAGAATGCTGAGGATGGTGTGGAAGCTGTGACATATGCATATGGCAGTGAGGTTGTTCCCTGGGTGAAAGGGGTGTGTAGGGAAAGATGGATGCAACATTACGTAGAGACCTGTAAAACCAAAGGAATTTGGTATTACACTATCCAAACTATTATAAAACCCGTGCCATGGTTTGAACATGCTGGCCTGTTGAGGGAGACCGTGGTCTTGATGCTTAGGATGCGAGCTGGACATTTTCCATTAAATAAGTATTACCATATGATAGGAAAAACTCACAGTCCTATGTGCAGTGTTTGTAATAAACCTGAAGATTTTATACATATGGTGATGGAATGTGACCGGTATCGTGTTCTGAGAGAAAGGCTGCTATTGAGTATACAGCTTAGTAATGGGGGTTAAACATAGTTCTAAGTAGACCACAGTCTGAGGATTGCAAGGCACTATGTGTGTTTGTCAAGGCTTGTATGAAGGAGAGGAGAGAAAGGATGGAAGAGGCTGAGTGAGTGAGTGGTGTGTATGGTAGTGAATGAGTAGTGTAATAATATGTGAGTGAAAACATGAGGCTGGCATGGTCATATAAAGTGACCGAAGCCTCTACAAAAATTAGATTAAAAAAAAAAAAAAAAAACTTATAGAAAAATACAAGGAATTCAATAGACCTCTCTATATAGCTTTTGTGGATTATTCAAAAGCGTTCGACAGCATAAAACACACATCTATATGGAAGACATTGGAAAAAAATAAAGTGGAAGACAAATACATACAAATCATTAAAGACCTATATTCAAAAAGCACAAGCAGAATAAAACTAGAAACCAAAGGTGCAGAGTTTCCCATAAGACGAGGTGTAAGACAAGGTGATCCCCTTTCCCCGAAAATATTCATAGCGGTTCTGGAAGATGTCTTTCAAAATATAGACTGGGAAAGTAGAGGAATATATATAAAAAATCAACACCTAACACATCTAAGGTTTGAGGACGATATAGCTGTTTTCAGTGAAACTGCACCAGCCCTGGAAAAAATGCTTCAAATATTGGATGTGGAAAGTAAAAAAGTAGGCCTGACTATGAACCCAAACAAAACCAAAATCATGTCTAACAGTTTACACAAACCTATCAAGGTAAATGAAAACACAATTGAATATGTGGAGATCTATGTCTACCTAGGAAAGCAGGTGTCGTTTGACACCTACAGCAATAGCAAAGAAATAGACAGGAGAATAAACATAACCTGGAATAAGTACTGGGCGCAAAAAGAGATTTTGAAAGGAAATTTCAGTTCAGAATACAAGAAGATTGTAATGGACACCTGCCTACTGCCATGCCTAACATATGCCTGCCAGACATGGATACTTGATAACAAAACAAAATGCAAAGTAAGGTCATGCCAAAGAGCAATGGAGCGCAGTATGCTGAAATTGAGAAGGATATATAAAGTCAGACATGAAATGATCAGAGCAAGGAACAGAATTACGGACGCCTTAAAGCATGCCCTGAAACTCAAATGGAATTGGGCAGGACATGTCGCTCGCATGAAAGATACCGGATGGACACTTGCAGTGACCGAATGGCTAGGCCCACTAGGAAAAAGGAGAGTTGGTAGACCTCTAGTAGTAGCGTAATTAGCAATCATGTATATGGTATGGAATTCAATAAAGGCTTTATTATTATTATTATGTCTCTTCTTCTCGGGTACCTTCTTTTTTTTTCTTGTGAAGATACCCGGTCTTTTGATAGGCTTACATGGGGACATAAATGGTCCAACACGCAGAGGCCCTTTGAGATTTTTAATGTAGAAAATGGGACCCCCACTGCAGACAATTCACGTCCGCCTTATGTAGAAGGACGGTAATGGACTGCCTACAATGGGAGCTAAACTATTGTAAAATATCGATACTTCGGGGCTCAAAAGGCGTAACCGCCATTTTGGCGAAATTGAGTTTTTAATGCAGTCCTACTCATATTTTTCTCCTCTATCGATCTGTATATTTAAAGTCTTCCAATTCGCAAAAAAATGGTATTTACGACCCCATTTTTTGTAGGAAATAAAACAGATATTTTTAGTTTTTGTGTCGTAACAGCGACCACTGTTACTGTTTATAAACGCGAGGGTAGTAAACGACACCGTAGATGATACAAATGTTTTACGCCTACCATTTTACATCATAATTTTTTTAGGTTTGGGTCGTAAGAGCAATCACTCCTAATGATCAATAAATTTGAGGGTAGTAAACGACATACCTAGTAACATAATTGTGCTTACGCCCGAACATATCTATTTTTAAAGAATCAACTTGCTCGATACGCCCTTAAACATTACAGTACTCTAAAATAAAATGATATACGTCTAACAATTACATACATACATACATACATAACATCACGCCTGTGTCCCAACGGGGTAGGCAGAGACTATGGTTTTCCACTTGCCACGATCCTGACATATCACTTTCGCTTCTTCTACTTTCATAAGTGTTTTCATACATGCTCTCCGATTAAGGGTACTCTTGACCTGGCCTTTTTCCAAAAGGTGTCCAATTTGGTCGACATAAGTGCGACGCGGTCGGCCCCTACCAGATTGTCCATTCACTCTCGCCTTATAAATCTCTTTTGTCAGTCTGTTTTCATTCATTCTCTCCACATGTCCGAACCATCTGAGCATCCCTTTTTCTATGTTAGTCACTACAATATCTTCTGTCAAGCCGCAATGTTCCCTAATCACACAATTTCTTTGTTTATCCATCAATGTCACTCCAGCTATGCTTCGCAAACTTCTCATTTCCACTGCATTAATTTTACTTTCATGCGTCTCCTGCAACACCCAGCTTTCACTTCCATACATAAGTGTAGGCACAAGCACTCCCCTATGTACAGCCATCCTTGCCTTTTTAGACACATCCTGACTGCTCATAAAGGCGTGAATGGCTCCATTCACTTGATTACCTGCCAAAACTCTTCGTTCAATATCATAGTCACACTTTCCATCTCTTACAAATTTTGACCCCAAGTACACAAACTCTTTTACCTGTTCTACTCTTTGCCCTTCGATGTAAATTGGGCAATTCGTTATATTTTCTTCTCTTTCAAAAACCATTACTTTCGTCTTTTCTACATCCACTTTCATACCTCTACTTTAAAGCGCATCATGCATTATGTTAACCATCAACTGCAACTCCTCCGCCCATGAAGCTAATATCACCTGATCGTCCGCGTATAGGAGGCATTTGATGGTCAGCTCTTTCATTTTCAAACCATACGCACACTCTTGCAGTTCTTTCAAGCAACTGTCCATATACAGATTAAACAGACACGGTGATGCTACACAACCTTGCCTCACACCTTTTTCAATGTGAAAGAAGTCTGTGCAAGCTCCGTTTATCCTGACACAAGCACTGGAGTCTTCATACAGAGATTTCAGTGCTCGTATCAAGGTTCTGTTTACTCCATACCTGGACAGTGTTGTCCACATTTCATTCCTCACCACTCTATCATAGGCCTTTTTCAAGTCTACAAAGATACAGTAGACTTTTTGTCGTTTTGCCAATACCTTTTCAGCTAGGCATCGTAAGGAAAAGACCTGATCCATGCACCCCCTTCCTTTTCGAAATCCTGCTTGCTTATCCCACATTTTTCCTTCCGTTTCATTCATCACTCTTTTTATCAGCACTTTTGCATATAGTTTGCCTACGACACTGAGCAAGCTAATGCCGCGGTAGTTCTTGCACTCTTGCTGCGACCCTTTCCCTTTGTACAGCGGCACTATGACAGATTTACACCATTCCTCTGGTACTCTGCCACTTCGCCAGCAAAGGTTAAAAAGGCGGTACAGCTGGCAAGCTACCACGCCACGTCCCGCTTTCAGCATCTCGACAGAAATCCTATTAATTCCAGCAGCCTTTCCTAATTTCATACCATTCAACGCTTCCACAATTTCTTCCATACTTAAATCGCTTTCATCATCAACTTCATTCCATTCCAAGACATGGGCTCTCCTTGTAAATCCTCTTTTTCAAACAAACTTTCAAAATATTCCTTCCATCTTTTTAGCACACATTCTTCTCCTCGGAAAGATGCGGGTAAGTCCTACCTTCAGTCTTAACCAAAGGAGTCTTGGGCTCACACATTCATACTCTGTCACACACTCATTCATTCTCGCGGAAAGTAGTACACCGACCCCCTGGCACGCTGTTCTGGTTTTGGCTACGCCTGACCAGTAGGCTGTATAGGCTCCGTGTGTCGTAGTGTCGCATCCTTTCCGCTTTGTCTCATTCACACACAAAATATCAAGCTGCCTCCTCGTCAATTTTATCATCCATTCCACCTCTAACATTTAATGTAGCAAAGTGGCTAACCCCAGTCCACTTTTCGCCCCGATGGGAAACGAGACGTGATGGGTGGCGAACCACATCGCCGCCGTTCTGGTTTTTATATACTAATACCATGGCGTTCCCACGAGAAGCTAGGGAAATTAATTTGTCCACCTGAACAGAGCCCCGCTTGCTCAAGTAAGGCTAGCCTTGTTCTGGGTTCGCCCGGACCCAGGGCAATTAGGCACGCTTAAGACTACGCTCGCCCGTAGCCACGCAGCTCATCGGCACGGCGACCTTCGCTTGGCGGATAGTGGAAGGGATGAGGATGGGGTAGGAAGGGATTTGCGGGAAGGAAAATGAATAAGGTAGGAAAGGACGAGATAGAAAAAGGATCCAAAACCATTCTGTAATCCAACCAAAGAAATTCCAACAGCCATGACAGATGTCCTGACTGATCTAATTTGATTTTTGATGACAGATGAAATTTGATGACTCTTTAATTAATAATTTTATTTTTTCATCAATGTATACCTATGAAGACCTAGGTACCTATACATACTTATGTAGATTTAAGGTAGTTTCTTAATAATGACTGATAATCAGAAGACTAAAATAATTATAATTGATCTTAAGAGTTCCCTTATTATCCATTAACGTTAAATGTTATTAGCGCCAAATTTTGTGAGGATACCTAGCTGTATACCTAAAAAATTATAGTATAAAAATAAGAAGTATAATAATAAACAGTATTATGATTAATAAGTGATATTTATTTATCATTTTCCTTTTATAATGAGTTATTGAATAGTTTTTAAGTAAGACAGCAATTAGGTACAGGTAAATCAATAATTATATTAGTATTAATTTGTCATCTGAGTTGATAAAAAGGTGAAAGTGGACCTAATGGTCCACTTTCATGGAATGTCTACTCAGTATCCCACTCGGTCTACTTTCCCTTAGGGTCCACTTTCCTGAAATTGACGGTTACAACCATCACTCATCATACATCCATTGATTTTTGGGGTGTAAACGCCCCAAACATAAAAATTTTCGGGGCGTATAGGAAAGCTATTTTCGTTGTTATTAAATTTATTAGAAATATAATTATACAGTGACCTGCATCACAAAAATTTAAGACTTTTGGTCTTAGAATGGTTTATATAGGTCAAAAATCGAAAAAGTTATGGCAAAAAAAGAAATTTTATTTTTGTTTTTTTGCTCTCCTGTAAAATCGACTTTTGGCGCTTACGCCTTTTGAGCCCCGAGGTATCGATATGCTTACTACAAAATGGGCTATTGGGTTGGGGGTTAAATGGAACTATGTATCTTATGCTATGGATGACAACGGCGTCTGCCATTCCAATATGTTATTATGAAAATATTGGCAGACGGTGACTCGCCAACTCACTAGATGGGCCCCCTATACAATCGCCATAGGCCAGGCCTGTAAGGCGACAGAGGGCAACACCGGTGTGAGCGGCTAGGGGTGTCGAGCGGTGCGGCCCCGGTTTCGCCATCACGGGTCAGACCCGGCCAATTAAGGCAAGCCAGAGTTGAGATTTGCTGCACTTCCGGGAGTAGCGTCCTCCCATTAGCCCATTATTATTATTATTATTATGTTAAATCCGTACAGGTAGGTTCTGTCAGTGTAATCTTTGTAAAATACTTTGTTATTATTATCACTAGCAACTATTACCATAAGTAATTTAACACAATGTGGTGACGAATAGACAAAGACCTGTTATGTATTTAGAATATTGAAGATTGGGTGTGTTCTGTCTACGATACTAATTGGTAAAACAGGCTTGTATGCTCGCAAGGTCATATTAAACACGTGTTACACCGCAATTATTACGTTATAAACGATTAGTCACAATAAGAATTGTGATACAAATGAACCCCCCACGAGACTAATCATTTGAACGACATTTTTTTTTATTTTGATCAATGTACAATATGTATAATGTAATTTTAAGTATCTATGCAATGTGCAAAATGTTTATAACAAGTTTATTGACGACCAAAGTACGCGTAAGAGAAAATATTTGTAGTTTAGAAAGGCCTACCTTGTATACATCGCCGTAGGTGCCAGATCCAATTCGCTGTATGAGTTCATACTCGTCTTGTGGGTTCCTTCGTGATATATCCGAACTTAAAACACCACCACTATGCGCCATAATCAGTATTGAACACTATATTAACATTTATCTACACTTTCATCTCATCATTCACATAATTATTAACACAAAACGTCGCCAATTTAATTTTTCTGGACATTAGATATCGTTTTGACAGCCTGACTGACGTTTGCCAGTTGCCACAGTGCAATGCAGTCACATTTTTTAAATTATCATATTCTCTATTGTGGCCACTAGGCTTTTCAGTCGGAGTGACTTATCTATTCACGAATTAATAAAAGCCTTAGTAAGCATTATGACAAATTGAAAGCCTTAACGGTGGCTTGAAAAAATTCAACAGCCGACAGTCACAATTTGCTTCTGTCCATTACAACACGGCAATACAGTTCCATCTATTACAGGGACCAAATATACAAAAAATGTGAAATGTGATGCCTCTGCGTTTGGCAGAAGGGGAGAAGGGGTTAGTAGACCTTCGAGGAGAAAAGGCGTGACTATTTTGTGATAGAAGAAAATATATTAGTCTTAGTGCGAGGCCGCATTTGCGTTTTTCCGCGACGGTTTCTAACCTCAAAATGTCATCAAACTGTCAAAATCAATGAAATCAAGTCAATGTTTTGACATTTTTAGGTTAGAAACCGCCGCGATAACCGCAAGTGCGGCCTCGCCCTTAATCGGGGTATTGGTGATATGACCAGGTCGTGCAGACAAAAATATGGGCGGACATTTGCGTGATGAAATACAAACATACATAAAAAATCACTACCTACTCTATAGTTGGTATGCGAGTGAATCGACTGATAATAACATATCACTTTTGTTAACTTGGTAATATACCTGCATATATTTTATTGACTCACGCAATAATCTTAAAAGATCACATCGTGAGTCAATAGACACGTAGATACATTATATATTTGCATAGAGTTTGCCAAAACCGGTTAAACCGGTGCAATAATTAAGTAAATTTTATCCGTAATTGCCTACTCGCTTTATCACTTTTAGTTTTTTTAACTAAGTAACAGTGATAAAATTAGGTACGTAGCCTCTATTGCGTTTAGTTCAACTTATTAGGTTTGGACGCCTGTATTCAGTATCGGAGTGAAATGAAGTGTACATCATTAGTATTTGTAATTTTTTACATAATATTTATTATTGCTGCCTGCCCCGATATAAACTTTGACGATCTCTTTGCTGGGGGCCCTGGCCAACCACTATTTCTGTCACCCTACGTGGAGAGCGGCAATATTGATAAAGGACGAACACAGGCACGTGTACTACTCGCTGAGAATTTAGGCATCAAGAGCTATGCGGGGTTCTTTACAGTAAACAAGACTTACAACTCCAACCAATTTTTCTGGTATTTTCCTGCGATGTCTGACGACAAAGACGCTTCTGTTATCGTATGGTTACAAGGTGGTCCGGGTACTTCATCTTTGGTTGGTCTTTTCATAGAGAACGGTCCTATTAGATTGCACAATAACAAGATCGAAAGAAGAAAACACAACTGGGCTTTGAATCACCACCTCATTTACATCGATAACCCGGTTGGTTCAGGGTTCAGTTTCACTAACGATAGCAATGGATACTGCACTGATATTACACAAGTTGGGGTACAGTTATACTCCACTATGGTTCAATTCTTCAAGCTATTTCCAGAATTGCAGAAAAACAAGTTTTTTGTAACGGGCGAGTCTTATGCTGGAAAGTATGTCCCTGCACTTGCTTATACCATACATCAGATGAATCCAACAGCCAACTTAAAGATTAATCTGAAAGGCATCGCTATTGGGAATGGGTTGTATGATCCACAATATCAGAGTAATTATGGAAAATACTTGTACCAGCTTGGTCTCATAGACTGGAACGAGCTAAAGGTTTTTGAGAAGTATGAAGAGGAAATAATTAATTTTATTAAACAAAAAGATTATGAAAAAGCCATCAACGCTACCAATGCTCTGATTGAAGATGAATACAGTGATCAGAAAAGTATTTTCGCGAATATAACCGGGTTTAGTTTTTTCTATAACTTTTTACATACCAAAAATTACATTGAAGACATTCGTCCGATAATAGAAACATCTACTGTCCGCAAATCCATACATGTTGGCAATCAAACTTTCGATGACGGAGCAAATGTCAGGACTTACTTAAACCTGGATGCCGCAAAATCCATAGCTCCATGGATATCGGAACTCCTTGAGCATTAAGATGTAGTTATGTACAATGGTCAGTTTGATATTATTCTTGCATATCACCTGACGGTCAATTTTCTCAGATATTTAAACTTTACTGGTGCAGACGAGTATAAAACTGCCAATCGATGTATTTGGCGGGTAGATGGAGAAATAGCTGGCTACGCGAAGCGGGCTGGCAATCTGGTAGAAATAATGGTGAGAAATGCTGGACATTTGGTACCGAAAGACCAGCCTAAGTGGGCCCTGGATTTAATAACGAGGGTTACTCATGGCAAAACATTTTGTGGGTCATAAAGTCATAGCGAAAGCCCTTGATAATGCGAAGAGTCGAATCCGATCTATTTGACCGCGTGAATGTGTAAAATGGTTTAACAAAAATATGACGTATGCGGCGTTACCTCGCTCTGAGCTGTCCTTTTACTTTAGTACAAATGTTTTCAACAGATGGCTGTAATAAATAAATAAATAATAAATAAATATTCACGGACATTTCACACAACGCTGCCTGATCCCAAAGTAAGCTAGGAATAACCTGCTTGTGTTATGGGTATCACACCACGAATATTAATACTTATATACTTTTAAATACATACATATTATAATATAGAAACACCCAGACTCTTGAGACAAACATTTTATGGGTAACACAAATATTTGTCTCCGGTGGGAATCGAACCCACGACCTCCAGCGCCGCAAGCGGTATCACTACCGACTGCGCCACAGAGGCAGTCAAAACCAGTAAAAAATGTACAAATGGTTTTCAACAACGTGTAGCAAGTTTTACTATGCCTTCAATGAATAGTAGGTATAGTATCTATCAAGCAAAATAGTCTCTGCCAGTCCACTGCTGGACATTTATAGGCCTCGTCCAAAATACGTCACATCGCATAAATAAATGAAAAAAAAAATTGTAGGTAGGTATATCTAAATAAAAATAAATAAAACCAATAAAAAATGTAAAAGTATTTAATATTTTATTGCAATCGTCTCAGTAAATAAGCTAATGATCTCAGTGGCGTGATTAAGTAACAAACATACCTATAACATTCAAACATCTTGACAAACTTACATTTACCTACATATACCTTTTTATAGTATTAGCTGGACTAGATGCTGCTCGCAACTTCACCCTCTTAAAATTTTCAGCCCGATCCGTTCAGCCAAACGTCTTTACAAACATTCACATTTACATAATGTTAGTAGGAAGTAGTATTTTACTAGACCTTCTCCGAAGAGTAAACCTCGCGAGCACCCAGAACAATAAAACCAGCCTGTGAGGAATCATATCCCCCGTGAGTGCCGGTTGACCTATGGCAAACTGGAAGGCTACGTCCGCACAGGCAGGCGGCTTGCTTGGCGCCTAGCGCCTGGTGGCTTGCATCCTGGCGACTTGCTAGGATACATGGTGGCCGCACTGAAAGGTGGTTTGCGTGGTGGGTCGCTAGGTGCCTTGGTCATTTGCTTGTCGACCGACACGTTGACAATGTCACTTTCAAAAATTGCTCTAAAGCTGCTACTCGCAGAAAATTCTCTAAAATATACCATTTCACGGTCTTATCCATCATTTTGGGTGCATGACTTAAATAAGTCGAGGTCAAGTCATGGGGAGTTTAATGTTTTATATAAACAATTGCGTAATTTTGACGAAAAATTTTACGAATATTTGCGTATGACCAGAGAAACATTTGATCTACTTCTCAGTAAAGTGAAAGGAAAACTAACTCATTTGGATACTCATTTTAGAAAAAGCATATCTGCCGAAGAACGACTAGTCCTTACATTGAGGTAAGTAAATGAAACTCGATATACATATTATTTTTTATTGTTCAAAAATAAAAATTAAACAGCCATTTAATCCTACTTCCTACTAATATTATTAATGTGAAAGTTTGTGAAGATGTTTGGATGTTTAGATGTTTGGATGTTTGTTACTCAATCACGCTCTAACGGCTGAATGAATCTGGCTGAAATTTGGTACGGGGATAGACTATAGTCCGGAATAACACATAGGCTAATTTTTATCCCGGGAAAATGTTCCCACGGGAAACGGGAACGGGAACCAAAATCCACGCGGGCGAAGCCGCGCGCGTCGGCTAGTATATAATAAGAAAAAAACGATTCATTTAATTATTTGTAATTGTTTATGTAAGTAATCAACGCCGAATCGCTGTCATATTCTAATTCACATTCTACTGATTGTCGAGGAGTATTTCTATTCTGTTCAGGAATATGTATAACGGGGAACGATTGTTGAATATTATTTTCTACAGCTTCAATTTCCACCAAAATTAGGTCTTGAATTTTTGATCTCAACCTTAGTTTACGCCTTAATGGAATATTTTCCATATAAGGCAAAAGACTCTCAAAAAATAATAAATCGTCGCTTTTTTCTTTGACAATTTCGTTCTCGAGAATCTCAAGCTTCTTCTTCTCTATTAGTAAAAGCTGATCATTAGTTTCGGTTCTGTTCAGACGAATTTTCTTTCTATTTGATGTTTGACTAAAACTTTGAGATTCTAGAGTATCACTTGCAACTGTTTCCGTAGTAAAATTAGTCTGCACCGAACCTGAATTTTGATTCTCTTCCAATATTGTGTTGGTTGTTAGAGAATAATTGTTATAATTTTCTGTACTTAAGTTTGAATCTCTCGCGGAACTCTCGGGCTGGTTCTTCTTGCTTTTTCAAAACAATAATTGATCATAACACTGCCACGTACTTTTACATATTTTATCAGCGCCATCGCCACTCTTTGGCTTATCAACTTTTCTGCATTCTTTGAAAAAATACGCTCTCAGGTTTTTCCATCTTGCTTTTACTGTTTTGACTGAAACAAAAACCAGCAGTTATTATATTGTTCAATTATTAACTTTTTCAGATATTTGGCTACTGGAGAATCCTATAGATCTCTTGCTTTTCATTTCCGCTTAGGGCGGACTACAGTTTCTGAGATTGTAAGCGAGACATGCGACATTTTGTGGAGTACACTGAAAGATGAATATATGCCAATTCCAACTACGGAGAAATGGTACGAAATTGCCGATAAGTACTATAACAAGTGGAATTTCCCCAATTGCATTGGAGCAATTGATGGCAAACATATAAGGGTACGGTGTCCAAGCAATAGTGGATCTTTGTACTATAATTACAAGCAATATTTTTCAATTTTACTACAAGCTGTAGTTGATGCGGACTGTAAAATTATTTTAGTAGATATCGGAGCAGAGGGGCGTCAGTGCGATGCTGGAAATTTCAGAAGTTCATCTTTGTTTTACATGTTAGAAACTAATGGCCTCAATATTCCATCGGAGAAAGAAATTCGTAACACAAATATTAAAATACCATTTGTCTTAGTTGGAGATGGTGGTTATCCACTGATGAATTATTTGATGAGGCCTTTTTCATTAAGAAATATTGATAACACAAAAACGATTTACAACTACAGACTCTCAAGAGCTCGCAGAAGTGTAGAGTGCTGTTTTGGCATAATGGCAGCAAAATGGAGAATTTTACAGAGAGCTATTGAAACCAAGGTCAATACTGCTATTTCAATTACGAAAGCTGTGTGCATTCTACACAACTTTGTTATGACGGAAGATCGATCTACGTTTCAACAGGACCCAGATTCTACTATTAGTACTAGTGCACCATTATCCACCAGGACTCAATATAGATTTTCAGACAATGCATTACAAACTAGAGAGATTTTGTTAGATTATTTTAACGGAATTGGATCGGTTACCTGGCAGAACCAATCATTGCCAGAAAACCAAATCCAACGCCATAATAATACACAATAACAGCATTAATTTTCATTTTAAAATAAAAAAATATCACATCATACACACATCACTTTTTAGTACTTGCCATCTTTTTCTGCTTCAACTGCTACCTCTTCCCACAGTTTCTTTAAGATAACAGCATTTTTGTGGAGTTCAAGAGAGGGATTCCATAGAGGTTCTCTTTTAAAAACGCTCGCAATTAATATTTCGTCCATTTTTTTTCAATTTTTATGTTCGGAAAGTAGTACCTATTGATTTGATCTGAATAATGGGCTGAAAATGCTGCTTCCCTCCGTAAAGAGGGAAAAACTCATATAAATTACTTCCCGCCTAAGGGCCGGAATGAACTTTAAAAATAGAACTGCTGTCAGCTGTGACGTGCAGTAAAAAAAAAAGTAATTAAAAAAAATCTGCGGCCATGCGCCTTTCTAAACAGCTAGTGCAGTGCAGTGCACTTAGCGCTTAGATCATCTAACCACAGGATGCGCCTTACTTAAGCATTGTTTTCTGCCATTGCACATGACCATTTGGTCTTTTGGCTTTATGAAAAGCCTGTACATCAGTACATCATTTTATATGATTAAACTAGTACATTACATTATAGTTGACTGTACAATAACAATTAACACACAACAGCCATTACGCGTTTGTCGATTAATACATTTTTAAATGCAATGAAATTTTATATGTCTTTGTGTTTCCCCCTTCACTTGTATGAAAACTGGCAGAATATTTTTGTATGCGATGGTTCGCAAAGGCTAGTCCCGTGTTATATGGTCTAAGACTTAGCGCAAATTTCTTTGAGCGGAATAAGCTGCAACAATTACGCGGTGAGTTCCATATTTAAAATAAAAAAAGTCGACATAAATTGGCGGGATATTATTATGTGTTATTTATCTGTCTGTCACAGAATTTAAAAAAAATATGCAATAATCTTTTATGATTTGAATATTATTACCTGCTGATTTGAATATTATTACTTTTACTAGTTTTATTTTCCTCATATTCGAAATGAATAGTAGAGTGTTTAACTCAGGTAAAAGAATCAATTCCGACTCGGACAATAGCCGCCCTCGCAGCGCTCGGTCGTCTAAATACCTCGGGAAGTGATTCTTTCCCTCTCGGTTAACATATTCCATTTTAAGGAAGTCAGGATCTGATGATGGCATCCTGGAGAAATCGAAGGGAACTTTTAACAATTGTACATCTAGAGCGTTTGTAATTTTTTTTTATTAAGGGCTTTAAAGTAGTACAACTTAATGAAAGTCTGGAGTCGATCTGATGATGGAGACGAAAGACAGTAGAGAAAATTCCCTAACAATATACAGCAGTTACTTTGTGTTTGGGCTTCATTAATTTGTACTGTCGAGAACTTTACACCTAGATAGATAGATTTTCAGTCTACACGTCACTGAAAATTGTGAAAAAAAAAAACCAAAAAGAAACCGACTTCAAACAAAACTAAAAACTGAAAAATAAAATGTACCTACTTAGCACAAAGTTAGTATATTCTGATTTATCAGATATCAATAAATATAATACTGAAGTTTGTGCCAATATGACTATGAGAGAGAGAGAACCTAAGCCTACATAGTTTTACTAGTTTTCTCTGTCTACGGTTTTACTGGTATAACGTGATATCTGATAAATCAGAATATACTAATTTTGTGCTAAGTAAATTTTATTTTTCAGTTTTTAGTTTTGTTTGAAGTCGGTTTCTTTTTTGTTATTTTATTTTAAATAGGTACTATTAATGTTATTATATTATCAATAAATAGTGTAGATAAATAACTAGTTTTATTTTCCTCATATTTGCAATGAAAAGTAGAGTGTTTAACACGGATAAAAGTATCAATTTCGATTCGGACTATAACGTCTAAATACCTCGGGAATTGATTCATTCAACCCTCGGATAACATCCGCAATCAAAATGCCTCGCGCCTGGCGACAAAAAACCAACATGTTTGTTTACTTGGATACACGCTAAGCTACTCACTAGGCGCCAAGCGCGCAGTGCGGCCGGTCGCGAACATTCAAGTATGTTCGTTTTACTAAGCGACTCGCTAGGTGACTCGCTAGGCGCTAGGCACCAAGCAAGCCGCCTGCCTGTGCGGATGCGTGGGGGGTCGCTAGGTGCCTTGGTCATTTGCTTGTCGGCACGTTGGCAAGATGTCACTTTCAAAAATAGCTCTATACTGCTCTATATTGGGCTCATACATATGATCATGCCTTTTATCCACGACGGGGTAGACAGAGGCATTTTAGATGCCCACATTTCACCTTTGAGATTTTGTCCCACGTAATAGGTGGTGAGCCGTATTGCCATGTTGATATGGACAGGCGCAGGCAAGGACTGCCAGCAGTGCCAGCTTTAAAAATTTTCAAGCCGCCTAAAAAGACCCTCAACTTGGCTTAGGTACTGCCTCGACTGCTATTTTACTGGCAACCGGGACCAAGGGCTTTTCGAAGCACGGAAAATAAATGTCACACAGTGGTCACGAGACGGTCACCCATCCATGAACGGCCACAGTAAATGTTGCTTACTACAGTGATCGCTTACACAACACTGAGTCCGCGGGGCCACGAGCGCTTCATATTGGGTTCATGACATAAATAAGACACGGTCAAGTCATGGGGATTTTTATGTTCTATATAAGCAATTGCATAATTTTCACAAAAAAAATTACGAAGATTTGCGTATGGTCAGAGACACATTTGATCTACTTCTCAGTAAAGTTAAAGGAAAATTAACTCATTCGGATACCTACTTATCTATTTATGACTAGCTGTGTCCGCGACTTCGTCCGCGTAGAATGTAATGAAAAAATTTAGTTTATTTAGTTTTTTTTCTAAAATAAAAGTAGCCTAAGTTAATACTTATTACATAAGCTATCTGCCAGTGAAAGTCCCGTCCAAATCGGTTCAGCCGTTCCAGAGATTAGCCGGAGGCCAGAACAAACAGACAGACAAAAAATTTAAAAGTATATATTTTGGTATGTGTACCGTAATACATTCATATGCATGCAGTAGAAAGCGGTTATTTTAATATTACAAACAGACACTCCAATTGAATTTATTTGTATGTATGGATGCGATTAATATTTCGTATATTTTTTTCTTCAAAATGCCTCGCGCCTGGCGACAAAAAACCAACATGTTTGTTTACTTGGATACACGCTAAGCTCCTCGCTAGGCGCCAAGCGCGCAGTGCGGCCGGTCGCGAACATTCAAGTATGTTCGTTTTACTAAGCGACTCGCTAGGTGACTCGCTAGGCGCTAGGCGCTAAGCAAGCCGCCTGCCTATGCGGACGTAACCGAAGTGTTGTTGTATCTCTCCGGTTCGGTATGAAGGTATAAATAATAAACCAATTCGTTAGTGAACACTCACGAGTCACACTCGTACGACGAACGGTCGGAGAGAGAATACCTTTTTGGCACAAATAAGTCTAAAAACTATTCTTCGGACAAGCTAAAATATTAGATCTGGGGTATGTATCAGAGAGCTTACTCGGGGCTCCCAACCGTAGGCTGTTAGTTGGAATACGTGTGGTTTTTAGTAATAATAGAAATACTACTGTAGGCACACACTAGCTATACTTACATTATTGCTGAGTACGCAAATGTCGAACTAGAGCGCAAACGTCTCAAACTCGACAGTTGTCCCTAACCATCGTGCCCGCTCGCTTGTGTGTCCCTGCCTAACCCTCGCGCGTTCACTTAGCGTAGTAACTTGTTTGTGAATGTGATAATTTATTGGCAGAAATTACAGTGACCAAATTAACACGCAACCTATCTTTGATTTATGTCTATTATGTCTCGGACGGTCTCTGGTGAGGGGGTGTCATGCTCGACCATAGAAGTGGGAGAGTAGGGCAGCGCCTCCCAGGGACTAGCATTCTTCCCATGCTACCGAGCGGGTGGTCAGGTTGCGGATAGACCGCCCCGTACCTGTTACAGGGTGCGGGGACGCCCTTGATGGGCCCCGGACAAGGGAAGGGCGGCGTCTACGAATCCAGGTAGACGACGTTGATCCCCTAACCCTCGATCCCATGATCCATAACATCCACTCCCTCCCGTCCCTCCCCGTCCAAACCCTAGCTCCATCTCCCTGACGGACTGGCGGGTCCCCGACTGTCGGAAGCGTGAGAGCGGAAGTGGTCGGGCTGATGCGCACGTCAGGGAAAATACCCCATCCTGATAGTCCTTTCCCACCCACACCACACCTGGGCCAGAGGCGTTGGCTGGTCGATTATCACTAAGTTGTGGGAGTCGGCAGGGCGGCGTGACTGGCGGGTACAAATCCCCTCCAACATCCTCACCCCTCCACTCCTACCCCTCCCCCCCAAACAATCACCGGCAGCCCCGGTAAAACCAAAAAATTATGAGCGCTGGTAAAAAGTATAATGTACCACAAGAGGGTACCGGCGGAGCCGGAGAATCCCTCCCTGAGCCATTGAGTGGCATGGGCAGCTCCGACGTATTTGTGGAGGAGCAATTGGCGCGACAAACTAATACAACAAACAGTAACACCACAGAAACACAGAGGGGACATGTGCGTGCCGGAAGGACTATATCTGAGTCTCTCGGGGACGACATGTCCAGAGTTAGGTTAAACGAGGAGGGCTGGATCCCGAATTCAAGGTGGAAGCGCCTCAAAAAAAGGAAGAAGAAGGCTCAGGGACAAGCAGGCCAGGGAGCTGCCACAGCCAACACGGCTGAAGCGGCGGAAGGGCAAGCAGTCCCCAGGGCCAAAAAGGTCAGGAGGCAAGGCACCGACCCGGGTGAGCAGACAGCGCAGCTTCCACCGAAGCGCCCAAAGCGTCAGCCCGATGAGGGGGCCGAGGTGCCGCGAAGATCTATAGCAGGTCCAAGCGACTTCTCGGTCATCGTTCATCGGGACGACGGGGCGCCGATGGATGGTGCGATGGCTGCGGACGTTAGGCGGAAGCTTACGAGCCACATAGGAAGAGCCATAAACGCCGGAACGCGTGGGCTGAGCCTAAATTTTGTGGCCTCAGGCCTGGTGGCCGAAGGCTTCTACCTAGTCACACCGGGGAATGAGGAAACCATGGAGTGGCTGCTTGGTTGCGACTTCGGCGACCAAGATGGGGTTCCCCTGAAGGCCAAGAGAATCCAGAAGCATAGGATCACAATTTGGCTCCCTGGAAGCGCGGAGGACCACATCATGGATCCCATGGTGTTTCTCAGGGCCCAAAACGATTTCAGGGAGGAGGAGCTTAAGATATCACAGTGGGTGCCCATCCGCAGGGATACACTTCCTCTGGGAATGCGACTGGTGGTGGGCGTCCCAGAGGAGGTGGTGGGGCTGGGACCCGTGTGGATAAACTACCAAGCCACACGAGTCCTAGCCCGGGCGCTCCCACTGAAAGGCTCTGGAGACGGCAGAGAGGAGGAGAGCCTACAGCAGGGAATCGCACCTGCTGGCAGTAGCGACATAGCCCAGCCGGGGACCTCTACAGGAGGTTACACTGGGATATGGAGACCAAGCCAGCAAAGGGCCACTCCCAATACAGCACCCTCTAGCACGGGAAGGGGGGCGACTCCAGGCAGCACGGGCGAAGGGCAAAAGGAAGTTCCTAGGGAAACACCTTATGCGAATCGCGAAGCTGCTGAAACCCAGCAGGCAACCCCCAACCTCAACACACCTACAAACACACCACGCCATCACTCCCCTGCTCTGCGGAATGATATCACTCCCCCGCCGAGTGTAGCGCGGCTGCAACCGAGCTGGTGTGGGGAGCGGGCCGCAGGACCCGACAGCAAGTAGGGGACACACTAACACACTAACACACACACCAACACTCACCTACACACACACCAAAATTCACACACGTACACTTTCAAGCACAAAACAAACATGAACACACACACAAACACAAAACAAAATAAAATAAAAATAGTACAACTAAACCTGCACCACTGTCGCGAGGCTATGACTGAGTTCAGCCGCTATGTGGTGGGTGAGGCAATAGATATCGCCCTACTGCAAGAGCCATACGTATCGAAAGGTCGTATAACTGGGCTCGGATCTCTGGGAGGAGACATCTACTACCATGAGGATGGTGAGTCAACTCCGAGAGCATGCATCTATGCAAGCAGTAGGACGAGAACCATAGGACTAATAAAGGCGGATTGTTACAGTGACCTAGCCAGCGTCGAAATAACACTGGAGACGCGCAGGGAAAAAGTAAGGGTGCTCCTCGTCTCAGCATATCTACCGAGTGAGAGAGACTTCGAGCCGCCAACGCCAGAACTACAAGAAGTCGTTGAAAAGTACCAAGGTAAGAACATCCCCATTGTTGTAGGCTGTGATGCCAACGCACATCACATGGCCTGGGGCAGCACAGACTGCAACAAGAAGGGAGAACTACTTTTAGAATTTCTAAGCTCCTCTGATCTAGGGATAGTAAATGTGGGCAACACACCCACCTTTATCACTCGCACGAGGAACGAGGTGTTGGATATCACAGTCGCCAATGACAAGATAATCCAACACATCACAGACTGGAGGGTGGACGAAAGTGACTCCATGTCGGACCACAGAAGAATCACCTTCAGTCTGGAAGGCAGAATCGAAAGACTAATGATTAGGAATGCGAGGAAAACAAACTGGGCGGTTTTCGAAGACGAGATAAAGGAAATATGGAGCCCAGTACACGAAACCTCCATTCAAAGCAACATAGATTTAGAAAGGGTATCGAACAAGCTGGACGAAACTCTTCGGGAAGCGTACCATAGGGCATGTCCCCTTAGAGAAATCAAACCAGGCAAAGGACAACCCTGGTGGACGAAGGCACTGGGGAAAAGCAGGAAAAAGACAAGGCGAGCTCTCAGACAAGCCCTCAAGAAAGGGACAACGAGAGCTGGCAATCGTATAGGCAGACTAGAAATGCATTCAAAGACGAATGTAGAAAGGAGAGTAGGCAAAGCTGGAGGGCGTTCTGCGAAGGGGTTGAGAAGCAACCAGACGCAGCAAGACTGGTCAAAACGCTATCAAAGGCTCATGCCTGCAAACTAGGCAGCATAAGACAGGGGGATAAACTCATCACCGAACCTGCAAAGATTCTGGAAATTATGCTCAAAACGCACTTTCCAGAATGTAAAGAACACAAAGACGACACCGTATCGGCTGCACCGATCATCGAGATCGGTGAAAGAAGGCCGAATAGTATTATAACTGAGGAACACCTGCAATGGAGTGTTAGGTCCTTTCAGCCGTACAAGGCGGCAGGACCAGACGGTATATTCCCAAAGATGCTACAGACAGTGATAAGCTACATAGCTCAGGACCTTCTTGCTATGTACAACTGCAGCATTGAGTTAAAATACATCCCAAGAGCATGGAGGGAGGTAAGAGCAGTATTTATACCAAAGCCAGGAAAACCCTCTTACCAGGAGGCAAAGGCCTTCCGGTGCATAAGTCTCTCCTCCTTCCTGCTCAAGATATTAGAAAAAATACTAGACCGACTGATTAGGGAACAAATAGATAAGAGCGGAAATCCTCTGCACGCAAATCAACATGCTTACATGGAGGGCAGATCAACGGACACTGCCCTCCATAGCCTGGTCAGTAGGGTGCAGAGGTCAATAAACGCGAGACAGTACGCACTAGGATGCTTCTTTGATGTAGAAGGGGCCTTTGACATGGCCACCCCTGAATCAATAGAGGCCACCCTAAATCGCGAAGGAATTGACAGAGATATATCAGAATGGGTGAAACACATGCTGAAACACCGACTGATACAGGCAGAGATGGCAGGCATCACGATTAAAGCACGGGCCAGTAGAGGATTCCCACAAGGGGGATGCCTATCACCGCTACTATGGTGCCTGCTAATAGATGAGCTAATTAGCAAACTTAATAGAATGCATATATACGCACAGGCATACTCTGACGACGGGGTAATTCTTGTCACAGGCCCAGTGCTAAGCGTTATAAGCGACATTATGAACAGGGGCCTGAAGGTGGCCCTGGCATGGTGCAAAAGCAAAGGTCTTAATCTAAACCCAGATAAGACTAAAGTAGTACTGTTCACTAACAAAAGAAAGATTAATAGCGCTGATCCGGTGAGACTGAATGACCAGGTTTTGGAAGTGGTAAACGAAATAAAATACCTGGGAGTCACGCTGGACAGCAAACTAACCTTCAAGAAGCACATTGAAAGCACATGCTTAAGGGCCAAAATGGCACTAATGCAGTGCAAAAGTGCAATAGGAAAAACGTGGGGGATAAAACCTGCGACAGTAATATGGATATACAAGGCTATAATCCTACCGAGAATCCTACACGGAGCAATAGTATGGTGGCACAAAGCCGCCAACAAGACAAACCAGACAAAACTAGATAAGGTACAGAGGCTAGCGACCCTGATGACCACGGGTGCGATGAGGACCACACCAACAGCCGCGCTAGAGATCATCCTGGGGCTGCATCCCCTGGACCTAGAAATAAAGAAGAAAGCTGTTGAACAGTGGTTCAAGCTAAAGAGCATGGGCCTATGGAGGGTGACCCCAGCAGACGGCGGACATGCAAATATTAGCAAGGCATATGAGGACAAAATGTCAATGATCCTAATCAACAATGATCTTATCAGAAAAGAGAGGATCTTTGACAAAAAATATAGAGTTCACATAGGAACAAAGGAAAACTGGCAGATAGACGACAGCAGGGGCGTTATCTGCTACACAGATGGCTCCAGAATGGAGTCAATAAAGCAATCCGGTTCTGGAGTGTACATTAAATGCGAAAACGGAACTGAGATCAATAGACATATAAGCCTAGGCAAATACGCTAGCGTCTTTCAGGCGGAGATCAGCGCCATCACGGAGTGTGCGCAAATGGTTTCCCGTCAAAAGACCAGAAAGGCAACCATATATAGCGATAGCCAGGCGGCACTGAAAGCACTGAATAAAGAAGAGATAATGTCAGCAATTGTCAAAGAGTGCAGAGAGTCACTCGACAGGCTGGCGGAAAGCACTCAAGTGAGTCTAGCCTGGGTGCCCGGGCACGCGGGAGTCCCGGGCAACGAAATAGCAGACAATCTAGCCCGAAAGGGAGCAGAAGAAAGCTTGGTGGGACCTGAGCCTGGGATTCCCATCGCTCACAAAATCACCAAGGGAGTAATCAGCAGGAGCATAACAGTAGAAACCAACCGCCGATGGAGATCATCGACTGGAATGAGACAGTCAAAGATCTTCATCAAAGGTATGGATGCGAAAAGAACCAGCCAACTGGTTAAATTGACCAGAGCAAATATGAGGCTGGTTATTGAGATAATAACAGGACACTGTCGCCTAAATAGGCACTTGACAGTGATAGGAGTTAAAGACGACCCCATATGCCCAGAATGCTTGGAAGAAGAAGAGACCAGTCTCCACCTACTGGCTGAGTGCCCAATGTACTCTCTAAGCAGATGGGAGACTATGGGCACGGACAGACTGAACAAAGAGGATCTGGAACTTTTGAAGGTGGATCAGATAGTCCGATTCTGCAAGGATACTAGAAGATTTGACGGGGCGCCGTGAAGAATGCTGGGATACCCAATCTAATCCCAGAGAGGTGGCTGGGGAAATGGACGAAATGGGCAGCAGAATAGGCGGTCGGATCGTCCGCTCGGCATGGCCGGCGTCCCCCACAAGAAAATAATAATAATAATCTTTGATTTATCTCTCCGCATCTTCCACATACATACATACTTACTTAAGACCCCCAAACTACCATTATCTATATATATTAAAATCAATGCCACTTTTCGTTGTAATTTTATAACTCAAGAATGAGCTCACCTATCCAAACCAAATGTTTAGGCTTTTTTCGGACTATTTAGTAATGGTTCATGTGAAGTTTGCACAAAATCGGTCGAGCGGTTCTTCATTTATCACGCAAACGAAGTTGCGCGGGTCAGCTAGTATATACTATATTTCTATGGGCCGTAGAATAGTTAATACCATCTTGTAACTTTCTAATGTTGCCTGATAATAAACTATTATTATTATTTATTTATTTTATTATTAGTCGATAGGAGTCCGGCATAGCATCCATGTAGAATTTTTCTGACGTTAAAAAAAGCTAAAATGTTAATGTGTGTGATTTCGGTGATCCAAGGTTCACATTTGTTCGAATTTAGCTGAAGATTGAAGACATTAGGGCCTGTCATCTTTCACATGTCGCTCATCACAGTTGATTCTAAAATAATTTGTCTTCAATAACTATTTTTTTACATAGGTACATGTGATCACGTATATCAAAGACCCACATTTCACCATTTTTAACCCCCGACGGAAACCCGGACGGACCCGCACCGTTCACCTAATCATAACCTAATCGTACGTCTGTCTCTGTTTAGGTATATATAGAGCGGTCCCCCCGACGAGACCAACTGTTAGTTAAAAATATGAATACCTAAATAATATAGCTACCTATAATAATAATAAAGGTTCAATACTTAGGGTAGATAGGTCATAATACAATAGTTATTTTTTTACTTTTTACAGGTTTTTTTATTGTTCTTTTTTATATTTTGTCCCACGTAATAGGTCGACAGGCGCAGGTTGTGACTGCCTGCTGTTGAAATTTATCAAGCCGCCCATAAAGGCCTTCAATTACTTGACTTAACGACTGCCATTTGACCCTTCCATGACCGGCCACAGTAAATGTTGCTTACGGTGATCGGTTACAGAACACAGAGTTCGCGGGGCCACAACATTTTTGGAGAAGTAACATTAAACCTCTTTCGTAATTTAGTAGGCACAGGAGAACTTAGCAAGGGCCTATCCGCACGAATAAAACAAAAATTAATGTTAAAATGGTATATTTATTACAATCCAATACCTCCGGCCGGCATTCATGCAACGTCTTACAAAATTTGTTTCGCGCCGACTCTTCATAATAACCTCTAACACTTTTTTATAAAATTATATAATCTTTTGGTACATCAGTTTTAAGTGCACTTTTACAAACTTTACCACATTTAGTGATGAAAAGGCTACTCGAGTTAAGCATTCGGGGAAATTTTTAATTTCCGAAACAGAAAATATTGTAATACCCGTCGGCACTACGTCGCATGGTTAAAAAAAATGTGGTTAGGCTGCATGTTTTGTGTACCTTTGCTTGAAAATATTAATATCTTTTAAAACAAAACAGTTGTCTTTCAAAAAAGATAATTATAAATACTACTTCAGAATGGAAATACTACCATTATTGTTGATATATATTCTGATATAATACATATACTTATGTATATCGCAGTACATTTGCAAAATATTTATATAAAATTGTCTATGGGTATTATAAATTTCATCTACATAAATATATATAACAAAGTAATCAAGCTATTGTCTGTGGTATCGAACTCCCGAGGGAGAGGGCAACACTCTTATTTTTGAAAACATATTTGGTCTCTTTTCCTCATTGACATTTCTCAGTACAAACAGCCGAAACTAATGCATTTTGACATCTGCAGTGTAGGTACAGGTGAACCACGTTTATAAGTCGCATCGACAAAATTCGCCTGCTCAGAAGAGAGCAAGCTAACGCCGATTAATTACGATTGCCAAAGCTGTTGAAACACCGACTTTATTTCGTTATTTAAAGTTGAACATGCAATAAATCCAGAGAGTAGTGCTATCTCGCTCATTGTTCCTCATTGCACCGCGATGCTGCGGGCATCCAACATGGCGCGCAGGCGGCAACCAATAACAAAGGGCCATGTTTGGCGCGTCTATGCGGAGCGTTGTGATTGGTTAAGTTCGTTTCGCGCGTTTCGAATATGAGACTTCTGTGCAGGTACATCGGTACTTATAAACGTGGTACTACTGTACAGGAATATCATTTACACAACAAATTTTAAAGAACATGCATACAGTTTCATATTTTCTTTAAAAACAATTACATTTCATCGTATCTACAACTTTAACAATATCAACTTAAATTTTCAACTTTATACACTAAAATGCAATGATATTATAAATAAAAATGTGTAATACAGGTCTTTCGTGAATGTCGAATGTTTTTGAATTAATCAATCTACACATTCATAGGGTTCCGTACCCAAAGTATTAAAAAAATACAGACGAATTGAGAACCTCCTCCTTTTTTGGAAGTAGGTTAAAAAACGGGACTTCATTTCTAAGACTCAGTCTGTTTGTCACCGGGCGGTATTTCATAGACTAGCTAGATAGTTAAAATTAACACAGATTATGTATATCTGTTGCCGCTGTAACAACAAATTAATATTAAAAACAGAAAATAAATGATTTTGGGAAACTCTAACGACATACTTAATTTCCAGTTTTTTTTTGTACGGAACCTTACGTGCTCGGATCCGACTCGCACTTGGCCGGTTTTTTACTTATAATATCACTGCTAACAGATTACTAATTCACCAAGTGCCTTTTGGTATCACGACCTCAAATAGAATTAACATGAAAATTCGACAATTTGATACTAATTTTTTGATAAATAATGCTTTTTTTTTTTCATTTATTTCACTCCCTTCCGCCGATTTTGTACTAAATACTATTCTTAGTATATTTACACGGAAACGAATCGAAAACAACATTTTTTATTTGGTAAGAAGCACTTATATTATCGATGTAGAATTATATTTATAAACGGGTTGTATAAAAAAGATAAGTTCAGATAAGAGCATAGATTTTATAAATATTTGAAAGCTAACTTTATAAAAAGAATGAAGAAAGGAACTCATAAAACTCATAGTACTCGCAAATACTATGAGTTACGCTCATAGAGCTCATAGGGAATAAAAGATTATTTTCAAAAGCAATTTTTTATACAACCCATTTACAAATATAAAATACACAATATGTGAAATGATATATTAGGATAATATAATTTTAAACTTCGCAATGTTTAAAAGCAGCAAAATGTCAAGCATACTTTGGCACTTGCACCGTAAATAACATCACAAATAAATATATAAATATATTTAGATTTTTTTTTACATTTTTTTATGGGAGTGGAAGAAGAAAATAATTAAATAACTGACCATTTACAAATTTAATCTATTCATTGTGTTTTTTGGCGCCCACCGTGGGACTTCCATAGGCCTCGCCACAACGGTCGTGTTTTCTGTCTACCCCAGCAGGCTCCCGTAACCTTTATAATTTAACCTATTATCCTAGTCAAACAAATATACACACACAAACGAGAGAAGAAAATCATTTTAACAAGAGATCTGACACAGAATATTTCGTGGTTTTTGTAAAAATGATTTTGAGATAATGACTTTAATTCATTCGATCACGGTATATTTTGAAAGCAGAGATTGCAATAGATTTTTTTGGTCATTTCCGCTACATGTGATCAATCGTAATTGTTCTTTTTGATTGTATTTTTTGGAAAAAATCGACATTTACACGTAGTAATTATCAAAAATATACTAAATTAACAAAGTATAAATAGTTAATCCCCAGATATTGACCAGAACAGTTATTTTTTAGAATTAGACCGACAAGTTAACTTAAAACGCTCTAATTATTATGATCTGGTACCTATATCATGAAGTGCTAAATATACTTTTTGCATTTTTTGATTTTTTTTCTATAAATATCTTTTTTTAAAAGCATTTCTTTTATTTCTGGTATGACCAATCACATGATTTTTCACTGTGTAATGGAGAAAGCGACATTAGGCCGTATTCTAATGTTCCATAAAGCCGTTTTTTCTAGTTTCAATATTTCGTGATCGTCGAATTAAGACGTTTTAAAGCGTTCGACACTTGCTTACATATGAAAATGTGTTTTATTATACCGTATACAAGAAATAAATTACAAATCACAAATATAATTTAATGGTTTATTACGAAAAGTACATATCCATCCACACCAATTCTACCTACTCTTTTTATCAATAATTTTAATTTTTCCTAATCAAGAAAATACATAATGAACCAACATTAAATTACTACTAATGGTAATAAAAATAAAGGAAAAAAGGTACCTTAAAAATTAATAGTAACATTAAATAAAACGATTAAAAAATAAAAAAGGTCTGTTTCTAAATCAGGAAGTAGGATAGGACGCTATCTACTTTAAAAAAAAAGATATACTTTTTTTTACTAATAAATAAACTACCTCCGGTTTTTTTTATATAACGCGTGAGCAAAGCGTCCATGTAATATTTTCTGCATCACTATTTGTCACTTTTGGAATAAGAGGTTTGTGGATGCTAACAAGGGGTACATTAAAACTATGTAATATGTCTGTCGGGACGTTTTCACCTGCGTCCGGACCGACCTCTACCATTCTTTGTCGCCTTAGCCTTCGCGTTTGATTTCGCTTTGGCGTTTCTTTTAGCTTTGGTATTCGATTTCCCCGATCTATTACTTTCAATCGAGTTTACTCTACGATCCGATTCGAATGAAAACGCCGGAACTACAGCCTTAACCTCCGAAGGCGATAAGCTGATTTCCAATCTTCGCCTCCTTGATCGAGTCATTCGGACATTTTGAGCGTCTTCTACCTCCAATTTAAGAGGTGCAGTTTTTGTCTTTTTAGCTCTAACTATCCTACGTTCTGTTCTCTCAGGACTATTCTTCCGTGAAGAACTTCCATTCTGACCATTCTCTCTAAGAACTGGTTTGGTCAATTCTTCGAATTTACGTTTTCTAGTCACTCTGGTCACTACTGTTTTCTCATTCTCTATAGATTCTTTTGTAGTTCTATTCTTTTCTGTTACGCTTTTAGTTCTAAGCGTGCGTTTGACTACTTCTTTAGTTTTCTTAGCACTGTTACCATTGACCACTTTACTGCGAAGTTCTCTTTTAGGAGTTTCTCCGTTACTTTCTTCTTTATTGGCTTTGGGATCAACTTTTCTTCGTTTCCTTGGTACGGGTGATTTGGATTTCTTTCCGCGACTAGTTTTTGGGAATGCGACTTCGGTATCTTCTAACGGTTGACTGCTCTCTAAGTACGCGAAATCGTCCAGTTTAGATCTAAGTTTAGCATAAGTTCTTTCCACCGGTTTCACAGACGGTATATCATCGTCAGTATAAATTGGTTCTGGCGATTGAGCGGTAGGAGAGTCTAAAGTGCTGCCCGCTTTGATAATTTCTAAATCGTTTTCTATTGAATTCTTGTTCATACGATTCTTGAGGTTATTAATAGTTTCTAGTAACGAATTGTCTTTTATTTCCTCCATTTCCATGACATCGGAGGTAGATGTGCTGGCTTCGGAAGCGCTAGATTTGCGCTGTTTGGTTTTGTATCTGCGCTTGTAGAGGTCAGCTTTGGTCATATCCTAAGGGCAAGAGAAAAGAGATTAATATAATGGACTATTATACCATAATGCAGATTAGCATTGAACAACAGGTTAGTTGCTTATAGCTATAATGATTTATTTTAAATTGTGTGTTAGTTGTAATTTATTGACGTTGTGTGCGTGCGGGGATCGTTCATGCGTGCGTGCGGGTTTTGGGTTTGCATGCGGACGGATTTGGTGCATGCGTGCGTGAGGGTGGGTGGGTTTTGTGTGTATGTATGGGCTAAATGCGTGCATGCGGGCTAGGTTTTAAGTTCATGTATAATTCGGGTCTTATAATTATATCCGAGGTTTCGATCAGTTTTAATAAAACCCGAGTTATACATAAATAAGAGATATAATCGCAAGATATTATTATTACTTGAGATCACCACAGTCGACAGCAGAACGTAGGCCTACCATAATTTCATTTTGAGAGGGTGGGGTAATTATCCTTACGTTCATGCTGTTCAGACAGGTTGGTACAGGGGTTTTTTTTTTAAGTTTTCTAAGTCTACCGCATATTTACAAACGCGGGACCGATTTAACTGTTTAGCGAGGAGTAGTATAGTAATGCAATGACTACAACTCGATCCAATCCTTTAAATGACTCTTTATATTGCAGCGAGGGGGTGGGGGGTGGGGTAGGGAAGTTGGTACGGCGACAGAGGGGAAAATTGTCATTGTACTTTATTGTACTGGCATAGGAGTAGATTTTTACGATTCTTTTTTGCCAGTATTATTTATTTGGTCATATTATTAATAAAAACCTCCAACAAAACAATTTACCTTTTTTTTACCAAATTTACCAAAACCTTTTAAAATTTTACCTTGATTTACCATATTTTAGAACGTATGTAAATGAAAATACCGCTACTAAGGTGGCATATAAGCATGCAGCTCACCTGAGCGAAAGAGAACTCAATTTTGTCAACTTTATAGTATAAAAAAATCAACGCTTCTAAGGTGGCATATTAGCATGCGGCTCACCTGAGCGAAAGTGAACTCAATTTTGTCAACTTAATAATATAAAAAAAAATCAACGCTTCTAAGGTGGCATATTCGCATGCAGCTCACCTGAGCGAAAGTCAATTTTGTCAACTTGATAATATAAAAAAAAATCAACGCTTCTAAGGTGGCATATTAGCATGCAGCTCACCTGAGCGAAAGTGAACTCAATTTTGTCAACTTAATAATATAAAAAAAAATCAACGCTTCTAAGGTGGCATATTCGCATGCAGCTCACCTGAGCGAAAGTCAATTTTGTCAACTTGATAATATAAAAAAAAATCAACGCTTCTAAGGTGGCAAATAAGCATGCGGCTCACCTGAGCGAAAGTGAACGAAGTAACTTTTGGCCATGGGTTTTTTGGCATTTTAGACCATACTATACCACGTTGGCCAAACGGGTAGGGTTTTCTATTTTTTGAGTTTTCTATTTTTGAGTTTTCCTTTCCAACTAAATGTGTATTTTTGGAAGAGTTATAATAAGCTTGGGATGAAATGGGGTGCGCCTTGGGTTTACATTTACATATACATATAAGTATGGTTATACGTTGTCTAGATACCATAGCACAAGCTGGACTAGATGGTGTTGTGTGAGAATTTCGAAAAATGTGTATTTTTTTTCTTGTTATTTTTTTTTTTATTATAATAAACACACAATTAAATTCTAAAAACAGCCAACATGCTTTGAAGACAATCACAAAATTCTGGGTCCTATTTAATAAATTATTGACCCAACAATATATTTTAAAATACAATAAAAATACAATTCATTAATACTGTATTGATATACAAAAAACCAAAAATATACAATCAGCGTCTCAAAGAAAGTGGGCTTAAGCACTCTTTTTAAGTCGAATAGTTTAAATAGAATATAATTCAATGTAGGAAATTTTATCACTTTTAGAAAACTGTTTTATTAAATAAAAAACTTTAAATAATTTATTATTATTTCATTTATAGACAACCATAAGGCTGAAGCCGCATTTGCGGTTACCGCGACGGTTTCTAACCTCAAAATCTCAAAATGCTAACCTCAAAATGTCAAATACAATAAACCGAGTCTATGATTTTGACATTTTTAAGTTCTCAATGTGAAATGAAGAAGAAGGAAAAAAGTGAAGACCTCAAAATGTCAAATTCTAACCTCAAACTGTCAAAATCAATGGAACCAGTCTTTGGTTTTGACATTTTGAGGTTACAAACCGCAACCATCAACCGTAGTGGCGCCTCAGCATATGTAACTTCGCACAATTGCAGACTCTTTTGAGTACTAGTTTTTTAGTGACTGTAATTTGAGTATTTTTGTATATCAATAATGATTATGATGATAGAGCGGGAATCGAACCCGTAAATACCGATGAATACATTATTCTTTTCACATAAATTTTATAATATCGTCTACATGCTAGTGACTTCTTAAAATTAAATTATTTCTAATACCTATAAAAATTAAATATTTAGATAGTTCAACTCAGTGCACACGTTTATATCTTACTAATGCTAATAATATTATAAATATAAAAGTTTATTAGGATGATTGTATGTTTGTCACTAAATCACGCTCTAACGGCTGAATAGATCTGAGGGCCTAAAAAGGCAACATTGTATGTTTCATATTATGAAACGTAAAATATTTGATATGTTTTGTTTGTTCTGTATTTCAAATTATATGAATTGTATGTTTCATATAATGAAACATACAATGTTGCCTTTTTAGACCCGCGGGTTGTAATTTGGTACTGTGGAAAATGTTCCCACGTGAAACAGAATTCGATTCCCATCAGGGACAAAAATTTGTGAAACTCAAATATTTGTAGTACTAAAAAAAATACCATAAGTCTCATATACGCAAAGATAAAATAACAGTATTACAAACAGAGAGGCAACTCCCTGCCCCCCACTGAGCTAGCTTCCCCACCCCCGCCACAGTGTCATATAGTTGGAGGGTGTTTTGAGGGAACGTTTGCTTAACCTTAGTGGTCCACACACACATTCAAGCTCTGTACGAACATTGCGTGTTTTTAGTGTGGGTGACAGGATTGCAATTGTAGGTTATAATAAGGGATACTCGTTGTCTAACCTCCATAACACAAGAAGTTTAATTCCAGCTTTCTTTAGGATTAGATGACGCTATGTAAAAAATGTACTTACGTGAATATTTATTTAAATTACCTGTAATTTTTTTTTGGTTTTTAATATTTTTTTTTAAATAAGTCCGTGCGCACTTTTGAGTTGAACTATCTATATCAATTATTTTCATTGAATCTAGTAGAGTTTTCTAAAAACCTCCTACGCTCTAAATTTACAGGACAGTGACGAATTCTTGGTCCTTTCCTACGACGACGTTGGTTATCTGAACACCCGTTGCGGGAATTATTCGATTCCCGTGAGGTTCCATCACGGGAATAAGTTTCCTGCGAGGTTCCGTTTCGGGAATTAGTTTCCCGCGAGGTTCCGTTTCGGGAATTGTGTTTCCGTGAGGTTCCGTCACGGGAATTAGCTTCCCGTGAGGTTCCGTATCGGGAATTATCTTCCCGGGAATTAGTTTCCCGTGAGGTTCCAGCATGGTAATTATCTCTTTCGCGGGAATTATCTAATTCCCGTGAGGTTCCGTCACGGGAATTAGCTTCACATGAGGTTTCGTCACGGGAATTAGCTTCACATGAGATTTCGTCACGGGAATTAGCTTCACATGAGGTTTCGTCACGGGAATTAGCTTCCCGTGAGATTTCGTCACGGGAATTAGCTTCCCGTGAGGTTTCGTCACGGGAATTAGCTTCCCGTGAAGTTGCGTAGCGGGAATTATCAATTTCCTGCAAAATTTCTCTACGAGAATTTGTGCTACATATAGGCTTAAAGACTTTTGAAGAACAATTTCTATCCTGCGAGGTTCCATCACGGGAATCATCTCTGTCCCGGGAGGTTCCATTTTGAGAATTAAAATTCATATCAGGGCTACATATAGGCTTAAATACCTTTGAAGAACTATCATTTTCCATCAAGGTTTCATCATAGGACCTATATTCCCGCGGGGTTCCATATCGGGAACTATCTGTACGGAAGCTAAGTTCAGAGCTAGATATATTTGAATCTAGATCATTTAAGATTCCATCATGGGACCTATCCTCTTGCGAGATAGGCGAAAAACTATCTTTTAAGGTTCCATCACAGGACCCATCTTCCCATGAGGTTCCATGTCGGACACTATCAGTACGGCTAAGGTCAACGCTAGATACATTTGAAAACATATCAGTTAAGGTCCAATCACGGGAATTTTCTTCCTGTGAGGTTCCATATCGGCAACTATCAGTACGGCTAAGGTCAACGCTAGATACATTTGAAAACATATCAGTTAAGGTCCCATCACGGGACCCATCTTCCCATGAGGTTTCATATCGGCAACTATCAGTGCGGGAGCTAAGTTCAGAGCTACATATATTTGAATCTAGATCATTTAAGATTCCATCACGGGACCCATCTTCCCATGAGGTTTCATATCGGCAACTATCAGTGCGGGAGCTAAGTTCAGAGCTACATATATTTGAATCTAGATCATTTAAGATTCCATCATGGGACCCATCTTCCCATGAGGTTCCATATCGGCAACTATCAGTGCGGGAGCTAAGTTCAGAGCTACATATATTTGAATCTAGATCATTTAAGATTCCATCATGGGACCCATCTTCCCATGAGGTTCCATATCGGCAACTATCAGTGCGGGAGCTAAGTTCAGAGCTACATATATTTGAATCTAGATCATTTAAGATTCCACCATGGGACCTATCCTCTTGCGAGGTTCCATGTTGGGAACTATCTGTACAGGAGCTACGTTTAGGGCTACTTATAGGCGAATAACTATCACTTAAATTCCCATCACGGGACCCATCTTCCCGTGAGGTTCCATGTTGGGAACTATCTGTACTGGAGCTACGTTCAGGGCTACTTATAGGCGAATAACTATCACTTAAATTCCCATCACGGGACCCATCTTTCCGTGAGGTTCCATGTTGGGAACTATCTGTACTAGAGCTACGATTAGGGCTACTTTTCGGCGAATAACTATCACTTAAATTCCCATCACGGGACCCATCTTTCCGTAAGGTTCCATGTTGGGAACTATCTGTACTAGAGCTACGATTAGGGCTACTTTTCGGCGAATAACTATCACTTAAATTCCCATCACGGGACCCATGTTCCCGTGAGGTTTCATTTTGGGAACCATCAGTCCGAGTGCTAAGTCTACGATGTTCAAGGGAGCTACGTACAGCTAGCTTGAATCCCGCGACTTCGTCCATGTTGACACGTAGCGCGGCTACTAGCTCATCAGTCCCGAATCTACGGAGCGGGTCCACGGCTAGGAGTCCGTGGACTATGCGCTTGCTTTCTGTTGATACGTTGTCCCATTGTGGGCCTGGAACAAAAAAATGGCTGTTAGTCATGTATTTTTATAATTTTGAATACTTTTTTGAATTTATGACGATAAAGATTTGCTACCCACTATAAATTATTTTCAAGGTCCTGGGTCCGATTACATACATACATACATATGGTCACGCCTTTATCCCCGAAGGGGTAGGCAGAGGCATAATTATATGCCTACATTTCACCTTTGTATAATTTGTCCCACGTAATAGGTGGTGAGCCGTATTGCCGTGTTTAAATGGACAGGCGCAGGTTGTGACTGCCTGCTGTTGTAATAAAGCCTTCAACTTAGCTTAACGACTGCCATTTTACTGGCAACCGGGACCAACGGCTTAACGTGCCTTCCGAAGCACGGAAACGCTCAAATAAATGTCACAAAGTGATCACATGGATGGTCACCCATCCATGGACCGGCCATAGTGAAAATTGCTTACTGCAGTGATTGTTTACAGAACACTGAGTCCGCGGGGCCACGAGCGCTTCAAATATTTGTGAACCGGGTCGGTTCAAATATTTGTGTGATCCACAAATGTTTGTTTCGGAGTTTGGGTGGTTTCTATGTATAATATGTATGTATTTAGAAATGTATAAGTATGTATATCAGTCGTCTAGATCCCATAGCACAAGCTTATATTAGCTTAATTTGAGCTAGGTGATGTTGTGTCAGGTCCACAATTATTTAAGTATTATTATTATTTATTTACTAAGAAATATTTTCTCTCAGTAAAAATAGCTAACTGAAGGATTAAAGATTGCCCTCCAGTGCCCAAAGATTTTTTCCACGCTACTCTTTCTCCCAGGAATAATTTCCTAAATAATCGGGTATAGGAAATCTTCCCAACAAACAAATAAATATACAAACCTTCCATAGTAAAGTATCCAGTACGGATTCTGTCCATGAAAGCTGTGATCGGCTCCTTCTTGGCGACCGGCTGGAATGGCGCCCGCCCTGATAGCATGTAGTACTGGAAATATACATATTTAAATTAGTATATAAATCAATATTTTTTCAGACAAAGCTATATGATCCTAAAGTAAGCAAGGATTAAACCTGTTTGTGTTATGAGGATAAATAATAATAATAAATATTCACGGACATTACACACAACGCTATCTGATCCCAAAGTAAGCTAGGAATAACCTGCTTGTGTTATGGGTATCAGACCGCGGATATTAATACTTATATACTTTTAAATACATACATATTATACATAGAAACACCCAGACTCTTGAGACAAACATTTATGGGTCACACAAATATATGTCTCCGGTGGGAATCGAACCCACGACCTCCAGCGCCGCAGGCGATATTACTACCGACTGCGCCACAGAGGCAGTCGCAGGATCAGATAACGGATATAAATACTACTAGAGATAATTTTCAAAAGCAATTGAATCATATATTGCAGAAAGGGTCTTGGTCACATTTTTTCGTTTTGGGAAATGAGTAAAAAAGAGTAATTTTTTTTCTGGAAGCAGTTTTAAATGCAAACTGCAAACTTTGTGCTCTCCTAGAATGCTCGATATTGCACGGACTAATATCGTTTTTGGACAAAACGCTCGATTTACCTTCGATGAATGTTTCATAGAACAAAGTTTAGTTTATGAGAAATTTGGACTCATGCCTTTTCTGCAATATGCGATTCAATTAGTATGCTGACTCAACCACAAATTTAATGTGAAAATTTAAAGGTGAAAGAATTTGACGGCCGTGAGAGTGCCTCGGTGGTTCAAAGTTAGGGCGTCCGGTCCGAAAAAACCAGAAGACACAGGTTCGAGACCAAAACTTTTTCACATTAAAATAAATACTACTATCCTAGTATCTATCTAAATATATATAACTCAAAGGTGACTGACTGACTGACATAGTGATCTATCAACGCACAGCCCAAACCACTAGACGGATTGGGCTGAAATTTGGCATGTAGGTAGATGTTATGTCGTAGGCATCCGCTAAGAAAGGATTTTGATAAATTCTACACCCTATAAAAGCCGGGGAGCGGGACCGGGAACAAATTTTACGCGGGCGAAGCTGCGGGCATCAGCTAGTTAATATTATAAATGTGAAAGTTTGTGAAGATGTTTGTCACTCAATCACGCTCTAACGGCTGAACGGATGTGGCTGAAATTTTGTACAGAGATAGATAGTCTGGAATCTTATATATAAAAATGAATCGCAAAATGTGTTGGTAAGCGCATAACTTCAGAACGGGTGGACCAATTTCACTAATTATTTTTTTGTTGTGTAAGGTATTGTCAGGAGAAGGTTCTTATGGAAGAAAAAATATTGTATTCCCACGGGAACGGGAACTACGCGGGTGAAACCGCGTGACGTCCTCTAGTAACAAATAAGCTTCAGTGATGATACTAAATTTCCTTAGTTATAATAAACACAAATGATACTTACATAAACAACTCCAAGGCTCCACAGGTCGCACTGGGGTCCGTAGCCCGGCGCGTTGGGGTTGCGCGCCCGGGACACCACCTCCGGCGCCGCGTACGGGAGGCTGCGGGGTTAACGTGGGTTAGCGGGGCTTGGTTACACTGATGTTGTGTGTTATAAGTGGTATGTATAATGTGGTGTATAAAGTGGTATGTATAATGTGACGGGCATGTATAATATAGCAGTATACAACTATGTACTATATAACTGTGTGTACAATATGTATATTTATAATAGAGCTGTGTTGAAGTGTATAGTGGGGTGTACAATATAAAGATATGTATAATATTATGTACAAATAACTATTATTGAACTTATACTACTGGCAAAGTATAACAAAGTGGTATGTATAATATTGCGATGTATACAATATAGCAGTATGTATATAATAGCGGCGCGTTAAGTGGTATATATAATATAGTTTCGTATTCAGTAATATGTAGCTTATAGCAGCATGTATAATATAGCTGCGTGTACAATGGTATGTTAAATATAACTGTGTGTATGTATATTAAAGCGTCGTGTATAATAAGTGGTATGTATACTATAGTTACGTGTATAATAATGGTATATATATTAGCTATGTGTATAGTGGTATGTATATTAGCAATGTGTATAGTGGTATGTATATTAACTTCGTGTATAATACCGGTATGTATATTAGCTTCGTGTATAATACGGGTATGTATATTAGCTATGTGTATAGTGGTATGTATATTAGCGGCATGTACAGTTGTATGTATAATCTACCTGAAGCAAGGCGTCATCATGCGCGGCCGCTCCTCGCAACACTCGGGAGCTCGGCGCGCGAACCCGAAGTCTATCACTTTGACTGTAGCCTCACTCAAACGGGGACTGCTGAGTAGGATGTTCTGTGGAATAAATATTTTGGTTAGTCTTGCTATCTTATGTAAGTTTTTGATGTGAGACATATATGTAGAAGGTTAAATTCAATTTTTTTAATAGCGATGCTTTAGTAAGAACTCTGAATGTGAGCTTGTGAATTGGAATTTTCGTATTTAGATTTTGAATTTTAACAATTATATTCTTATGATATTTCACGTCTTGCAGGCACTTCGCGACATTCTGTTTATTTTTAAATTAATATTTGTTAAGAATGACGTCATCTGCCTGCTGGAAAGCCATGGTGACATTTAGCGATTGAGGGTCACTTTAAAAGTCCATACGACTTCTAACAGTGGGATCACTGATAGAAGTCGTATGGACTGGTAAATTGGCGATCCTACGATATGCCTTTTGACGCTCCGCTTTCAGAACCCGGGGTTTTAAGATGAGGGAAACACGTGCGCGGGCAGGTCGTTTCAGTTTTTATGGTCCGACAAATGGCCTTTCAAATAGCTCAGTTCTGGTAAATTCTCTCCACTGTGTAAGAGTGACACCTCTGATCGGCTCTGGTGTTTGTGTATTTGTTTGAGTATTCCAATTTCCTGTGTTAGCTGAGATATTTGTCTTTTTAACTCGACATTTTCCAAAATGACGTTTTCCAATTCATGTTGTGTGCTTTGAAGGTTACTCTTCATTTTACTCAGTTCTATTTGCATTTCTTCCTTGTACAGAGAGAAGCCATGTGTTAAGAATTCTAAACTTTTTCCTAATATTTCTTCAGAGCAAGAAGAATGTATTGAATCATTCATATTAATGTTCTCTAGTGACGTAGACTTCACAATTCGCTTTCGTAATGTTATATTATTTTGTTCTTCCATAACTAGTGACTTTGATTAAGTTTTGCAGAAACTTTTAAAGATTGAGTTCGTTTTTTATTTAAAAAATTTCTTGATGAATGTACCCTATACAGCAAGGACATCTCACCTCGGGCTTCAAGTCCCGGTGCACCACTCTGCGCTCGTGCATGTGCCTCAGCGCCACACACAGCTGCGCCAACAGTCGCCGCGCCAGGCGCTCGTCCAGGCGCGAGCCCAGGCGGGAGGCGAGCTCGCCGCCCGTGGCTAGCTCGGTCACCAGGTACGTGAACGCCTGGAAACAATATTCTAATTAGATAAAACTAAATAAAAATAACTAACTAACTAACTATCTTCACGCCAAATCCCTTGCGGGGTAGGCAGAAAGAACCGAGCGCCACACGGCACGGTCCATACACACCTCACTTGCTTCTTCAACTTTCATTTTTCTTTTCATGCGTGCACGTCGGTTCCTACGGCTCTTGACACCACCTTCAACTAACACACGATTAATTTGGTCGTGGTAGGTGTGTCGTCGCCTTCCCCGACTCCTACGTCCATCCACTTTCGCACAGATATACACTGTTTTGTCATTCTTTCATCTTCTTTCAATAAAAATAATTAGCAGTAAGCACTTTAAAGTGGCAGTAGACCGGCCACATCAGCAGAACAACAGACGGCCGATAAAGTAAGCGAGTTCTGGAGTGGAGACCGCGATTTGGTAAACGTAGCGTAGGACGCCCACCCGCCAGATGGACCGACGATTTGGAAAACGTCGCAGGCTGGAACTGGACGCAGAAGGTGCAGGACCGTTGTGGTGTAATTGGGATAGGCCTACGTCCAGGAGTGGACTGCCATAGGCTGATTTGATTTGACTGATATTTAAAACTAGCTTTATTATAAGGCTGGAAATTACAAAAAAAACACTATGCTCAAAAGACAAAATAGCGTTTCAAATAGGAGGATGGAGAATGAGTTCCGCTAAAATGAGATGTCAAAACCAACCGCAGATGGAGATCATCCGCTGGAATGAGATAGTATAGCTCATTCAAAGGAATGAATGCGAAGAGAATTAGCCAACTGATTAACCAGAGGTAATATAAGGCTAGTAATTAAGATAATACAGGACACTGTCGCCTGAACAGCCATCTGACAGTAAGGATGAAACAGCCATCTGACAGTAAGGAAAGTTAAGGATGACCCTGAGTGCCCAGAATGTTTAGGAGAAGGAGAAGACCAGTATCCACCTATTGAAGGAGTGCCGAATGTCTTTGCTAAGCAGATGAGAAACTGTGGGTACGGACAGAATCGAAAAAGAAGATCTAAAGAATCTGAAGGTTGATCAGATAGTGAAGCTCATCAAGGAAACTGAAAGATTTCAGGAGACGCCGTGAAAAGACTGTTGTGATACCCAAACACATCTCTTGGAAATGTTCTGGGGAAATGGAAAATAAAGGACAGCAGAAAAGGGCATCAAAAGTTTGTGAGTGTGGATGTTTGTAACTCTTTCACGCTCGAACGGCTGAACGGATCTGGCTGAAATTTGGTACAGAGGTCGATATAGGTCTGGAATAACGCATGGGCTACTTTTTATCCCTTTTGATCGAGTTACCTTAAACGCGAGATGCCAATGAAGGTGTTCTGCCTAAAAATAAGATTTGCCTAAAAAGCTGTTTGCCTTAAGTGAGAAATGCCGTTGAAGCTGCATGTCTGAAGTGTGAAGTCGACTAAGAAGCACATTGCCTAAATTTAATTTAACTATAAGGCAGTTTGCCAGAAATACAAGATGTCTGTTTGCTCTAAACGAGAAATGACAATGAAGCAGCATGCCTGAAATGTAATATCCCGGGCACAAGTTCCCACGGCAAGCGGAAACGGGAACAAAACTTGAGCGGCGGGCGTCAGCTAGTATTGTAAATGCGAAAGTTTGTGAGTGTGGATGTTTGTTACTCTTTCACGCTCAAACGGTTGAACGGATCGGGCTGAAATTTGTTACAGGGATACATTATAGTCTGGAATAACACATAGGCTACTTTTCATTCCGGAAATAAGTAACCACGGGAAGCGGGAACGTGTACCGAATTTCACGCGGGCTAAACCGCGAGCAGCATCTAGTATAAGAGAATAAGGTCGGGAACACACATGTCTATAGCACAGATTTGCTTAGGTTTTCTCACCTCTCTCTCTCTCGCTCCCTCTCTCACTCTCTCTCTCAAACCACCCTATTAGAGAAATATAGCCACAAATATACATTCAAGTAATACTTACCGCGTCATGGAACACCTCATGCAATGTTATGATGTAAGGACATCCTTGACACGCCTTCAGCAGTTCTATCTCTTGTTTGATGTCCTTCTTTTGAGTTGAAATTATCTGTTGAAGGAAATACTAAGGTTAATTTACCTATTGATACACGGCGGTAATTTAATGTAGAACGAGGAGGAAAGGAGGGGGAAAAGAAGGGAGAGGAATTCAGTCCTGTATGAAAATCTTAATGGACTGTTTTGAAATTGAAAAATAAAAAACTGGCAAGTGTGAGTCGCACTCGTTCAGAGGTTCCGTACCAAATACGGCAACTTGGGCTGAAATTAGGTACAGAGATAGCTTTTAGTATGGAATAACACATAGGCTACTTTTCATTCCGGCAAAATGTTCCCACGGGAAGCGGGAACGAGTACCGAATTTAACGCGGGCGAAGCCGCGAGCGAGACTCTTACGTAAAATAATCATCAGTCACTTCAATTCGAACATTTGTTAGTGGGAAAACAAATAAGAATTCAGTTTAAGAATTCATGCCTGTAGCTGTGGTGAAAACCGGGTTTATAACATACTAGGGGACGTCACGCGGTTTCACTCCCGAAGTTCCCGTTCCCGTGGGAATACGGGGATAAAATATAGCCTATGATCACCGCAAAGAGTGTAGCTTCCCAACAGTTAAAGAATTATTCAAATCAGTCCAGTAGTTCCGGAGCCTATTCGATGCAAACAAACAATCAAATCTTTCCTCTTTATAATATTAGTTTATACATACCTTAACAGCATACTCTTTGCCGGTCTGTCGGTGAATACACTTCCTGCAGACGGAGTAGGAGCCGTCCCCGAGCTGTGGAGTGCTGAGGTCTACGGCGTACTTCTGGAAGAAGGGCGAGTCCTGGAAGCGAACGTTGTATGTCATTACAAAGAAACAAAATATTTTTATTTAAGACTAGCTGTAGCCCGCGACTTCGTACGCGTGAAAATTATGTTATAATGACAATTTGATTGCTCTCTGCTTAGCCCCTAGGATATGTAGCGTGATAATATATAGCCCATTTGAAGACTCTACCCCTAGTTAATATTTGTGCAAAATTTGAATCAAATCTATTAAATACTTTTCGAGATCCTTCCAGACAAAGCAAACAGACAAACAGCCAAAAAAAAATCTAACTATATTATCGGCTTTGGTATCTTATTTTGAACATTCAGTAAGTTTTTTTTTTAATATTTCCAATGTACAGTTTTGACTTTTCTATCATTCTATTATATGTATAGATGAAAGATTTGTGGTGGAAGTGGTTGTTTTTAATTCTATACATGAACTTAGCCACGGGCTTTCTGGTATAGACAAATTCTGGATCTGTTTTCTTGGTAACTCGATGAATGAAGTACATATACTATAGTAGCTGAAGATGGCGGTATCGCCCGCGTGGAATTTTTAGTTCTTTATGAACATACTCCCAGTATTAAAATTCCATTGTGTTATTAGGGACTGATGAATTTCTTTACCAAATTTTAACGATAAGTTCAGTCGTTAGAGCGTCAAATCCTCACAAACTTTCACATTTATAATATTAGTAGAATTGGTACGATCTGGAAAATGTTTGTTTTCAGAGAGAATTTAATCAGGTATGTTAAAACAAGAAGTCGTGAGACGGTCTCACCCAACTGCCCCTCTGTGAAAGTGAAAGTTCAATTCGATTGACGTTGTCATTTTCGTTTTATTTCAAACTTTGAACAGATGATCCACGTGACCTAGTGACGTAATATAATGCAACAGAGTCACAGACTACAGACAAAGTCTCGCCATAAGCCCCTCTGCAATCTATTTTATAGAGAGGGGCTAAAAGGATGACATTTTCAAAACCAGATAAAGTAACTGAAATGTTCGTTTCGTCTCACAGTTCTTTATTTTGTTAGAACAACTGAAACCTAATTATCTTAAGTCCATAGTATTCGCTATTATTAGCTTAAACCTCCACTGTTACCAGTCTGTCCGTGTGCTTTTCAATAAAGGGTTAGCAGCGCTAATATAACACCTGTGGTATAAAAATGTACATAGAAAAATATTTATATTTACCTTGGCAACCCATCCTTTGAACTTGTCAGGCTTGTTGCCGGAAGCCTGCATCCATATGTGGTCGGATATCACGTTCTCCGAGAACAGTATGCTGGGCGCCACGTATGAGTAACCTGCGAAATACACATTTTTTAAGAAAATTGTGCACGTTTATTGAGTGTATTCCCAATCGTCCCTAGGGGGACGAACGGGAATTCGTTATTTTATTTTCCCGATGGGCCCCCTAATGTTTTTGGGGGGAAGAGATAGGTTTTGTTTAGGTGGTTATTTTTCTAACCTAACCTATCCAAGTCGGGTTGCGCGGTGTTAATTACCCTCCTGAATAGCAATGGGACGATCGGGAACTGATAAAATATTATTTTTGTGACGTCTCGTTCCCCCGAGTGAGACGAACGGGAATACACGATTTATTGTACGAATGGTAAATAAGGAATATAGTATACTAGCAAATCCTTCGTTCGAGTAGGATTGTTCCCGTAGCTGCTCCCCATGGGAAATGAATGTATTCCCATTTCAATTACAAGTATTAAAAGTACACAGATATGGAGATCAATTTATATACGTTGAGAAATTCCTCATGCATGCTATGCCTGACTGTTACCGACTAAAACTGGGAGGAATATACGGTCGAGAGTCCCGGTTAAGCCCTCATCAGAAGGATGTCCTAGGACTCCCGACAGACCTTGGCTACAATGGCGGCTTCATCGATACAGATATACAGTATCTAGTACTATTTAATTGGTTGCCATATAAAGAGCATAGTAGCGTCGCCATTATTTTAAGTTTTTACCAAACTTGTCAAAGTATTCCACAGTCGTATCGCCAACACTATAAAAAACTTATCAAATAACATCATGGAATGCCAACACTTACCAAGAAACAGTTTATCGCTATGTTTCGGAGCGTGCGCAGGTGAGTCGGTCGGAGGCATTCGGGTGAATTCGTCCGCGAAGTTGCACGTGTCTGCGGCGTGGGATAACGCTGGGACGAAGGGCGCTCGAATCTCCCGCCTTCCCACGGCTTCCCAGTCTAGCTCCTATGGGAAAAAGGTTTATGGTTCACCTTTGTCCTTCTAGGAGGTCATAAATATGGCTGAATTATAAAAAAAATGATAGGGTTGAGTAATATGGATTGGGATTTTATAACAGAATAAGGTTTAAGAGATAGAATACTAGTGTAATGGGTGTTTTAACCCCATTGGGGTGGAATTTTGAAAACCCCATTTTTGGTGGGTTACAAATTAAAGATTCTACATGTAAGGGTTTTGATAGGTAAGTGAGTCATCCAAATAATTTAATCTAAGATATAATTTATATGTGAAGAGAAAACTTTGAACGCCCATTTTTGATAATTTCGCGTATGTTTAAACGTAGAATTCAACAAATTTAAACTTAATATCGAAAAGAAGTGCATTGAACTATTTCTTAAATGAATGAAGTACTGTCAAATTTGACTGTCAACAAGTTTTTGTTTAAATTTAATAGAAACTTTACAGAGCTTAACGTTTAACATTTCTAACCTGGAAAAATGGATGCCTCTTAAGTTCTTCGGCGTCGAGTTCACCACCGCCAAGCCTCCGACGTGGGTCCTTCACCAACAGCCTACGAAAGAAAGAAAGAAATCATTTTAGCTAGGCTTATTATATAGGATACTATTTATAAAAACCTCACGTATTCTGCCTAACAGCCTACGGTTGGGAGCCCCGGGTAAGCCCTCAGAAGGATACCCCAGGACTTCCAACAGACCTACGGCTAACACTGCGGCCTCACCTAGGGGGGCTTCGGGTGCTATCCAGCTTCTTGGGGAGGTTTGGCGTGCGTTAATCCCTCACGTCACGCTGTCGTCTAGGGCCTGCTTCTGTAGCAGCCGGGCTGGACGTCATTCACAAGGCAATGTTTATGGGCTAGTTATGTCCCTTTTTTATTTTAACGTGAGGGAAAATCTTCATGAATGCTATGCCGGACTTCTACCGACTAAAAAACCTCACGTAACGCCCAACAGCCTATGGTTGGGAGCCCCGGGTAAGCCTTCGGAAGGATGACCCAGGAATATGTGCTTAGATTTGAACAAGCTATCAATGCAAGAATGAGTCAGAACATTTTGTTATATTTGATTGTTCCACCTAATACGAAGAAATGAACACCGGCTCGGTAGATTCTCGGTAGCCGAAATAGGGCAACAGGTCAAATGACACATCTTCAACATTCATGTGAATGAATACAATATTTGTATCAGGAAAATAATGTAACATGTTTGGTGTACTAAATAATAGTACTGTTTATACAGAAGGAAAAATCGTAACTAAACTGTATATTTTTTTTACGTGTGAGAAATCCGTCATCGACACTAAAAACTAACGCGTTCACTAGCAACTTGACTGCGGTTGGCCCCGGGAAAGCCCTCGAAAGGATATCTCCCAAGGACAGAACTAAACCCTATAGGCCAGTATCTAACCTGTCTACCCAGCGTGGTACAGCAAGGACAATCGCCCTTCCGAAATGAAATTAGAAGAGACGACCAGCAGTGGATTGCCGTAGGCCGGTATGATTGATTGACAATATCAAGAAAGCTATCATAATGTAGTAGAGAAGATTGTCTTTCTATATAATTCCAGTATTGTACAATAGTTTGTGCTCAGATGGACTTAATGAACCGTCTGGACATTCCGGTAATAATATCTAAGTGCCGAAGGGCTTCGGAATTGTTTGATATGATGCCCACGGCTACGTTCTATCATCGCACCGCAGCCACAGACACAGGTCAGTACAACACTCTCACACACAGACCAGATGAAAGCTTCTTTTTTACCCACGGAAATCCTCATGGATGTTATGCCAGACTCCTACCGAATAAAACAACACGTTGGCCCTTTCATCTCCCTTCGGCTGGGAGTCCCGGGTATGCCTTTGAAAGCTGATGAACACTTGACAAAAAGAAGGCAAAAATTCCATGACTCACTTTCTAATAAAGTCTTGAACCTCAGGACTGACATCCGGGGGTACGGGATAGCTGCACCTCACGATTCGTTTCGTGATCTCCTGCTGTGTGTTCTTTTCACCTTCGACGGTAAAGGGCGATGCTCCAGTCAGTAGTTCGTAGGTGAGGACTCCTACCGACCACCAGTCTACGGCCTGGAACAAAGAAAAAAGACCACATTATATTATTGTTCAAAAACACATAAACAGAAACACCTGATTGCCAAGAGCTTGCACAGGATCAATCCTTGAGCGAGTATACAGTCAGATTGTTAGGATTATTTCTACCAAATATGATCCGGTATAGGTAGTACGTCAGCGCTCACCGTCCTTGCATTTTTAGAAGTAGTATTAAAAATAGCTTGATAAGACTGGATGCTGAGTGCCAAGGAACGTGTATTGTGACAGTTCGTATGGACAATTTTTTCCCATGGGAGCTAAACACACAACCTTCCATTCGCTTACGGCCGGGAGCCTTTGGTGAACATGTTGAATGATAACTTCAGGGAATGAGGGTAATAACCTGATTTCTAATAGATACTTAAGATATTCTACTCCAGCACAATCGAAAACTTTAATAAAATATTAAATATAAATAAATATTGTTGGACATTCTCACACAACATCATCTAGCCCAAACTAAGCTATAAAGCTTGTGCTATGGGATCTAGACGACTGATATACATACTTATATATTTCTAAATACATACATATTATACATAGAAAACACCCAAACTCCGAAACAAACATTTGTGGATCACACAAATATTTGGACCGACCCAGGAATCGAACCCAGGACCTCCAGCGCCGCAGGCGGTATCACTACCGACTACGCCACAGAGGCAGTCAATTAATACAGTAAGAGCACAAGTGTGTGATCGATAAAACCACGAAACAGCCTTGGATATGGATGAAACAAATGAGAAACATCGCTCCATTTCGTTTGATAATCGGGTACTAACTAACATTGATAATTAGATGTAAATGTTTAATTATTTATATCATGCAGTGGGAAGAATTTTTGGACATTTCAGGATACAGAACTGCTGGAATTTCCTTTCTTTCTACTTTTAGGTCATAAAATAAATGTCCATAAGATGTAGAATGTTTCAATATACAAGAGGATTATAAATAACTAGCTGATGCCCGCGGCTCCGCCCGCGTGGAATGTTATTCCCGGTCACAGGGGTATGAAAAATAGATGTTGGCCGATTCTCAGACCTACTCATTATGTTCACAAAATTTCATGAGAATCGGTCAAGCCGTTTCGAAGGAGTATGGCAACGAAAACTGTGACACGAGAATTTTATATATTAGATATTGTTGAATGCCTCTAAATAAAATAATAAATAATGGTGGCTAGCAGTCTACGCGAATAGGTGAATTCCCGTTACGGCACTGGCTATCAGTCGACGTCTACGGGATTCCCTGTTACTGTGCAAAATGCTGCCTAATATTGAAATTTATTTTTATTATACTGATGGAAAGTCCCACAGATGTCATGCCGGTCTCTAACTGACTAAAACCAGAAGGTTCCTACGTATAGCACCGATCGTTCTGGGTATGTGATAACCCAGGTATCCCGACAGACTTTGACCAAGCCTAAAAACTCCTTAGGAGGTTGATTTAATTGTTTTTTTTTAGCTTCACTATTCCATTGAGAGTTAGAACAAATTATATTGCAATATTTGACCCATTAGATTACACACATCTGAGTTCAATTCAAACTGAAGTCTTAGATCTAGCTTCCTGAGTGATGACCTTGGGCCAAGGTCGTTTAAAAACTGTACACATTACAAAGTTATGTGTAGTTAGTCGATAAAGCATAACAGCTAATTATTTTGGTTGTCAAGGGACTGCTTTGTCTTTAACTCCTTGCCTATTTAAAAAAAAAGAGCTTTGTCTATGCCCTCTGTCATTTACAGGGCTGTCACAATTGTCATCGGCTCGTAAGACTCAATGAATATTGCGATACTTTAAAATAAGTTATTTGTAACTACGATAGGTAATTTAATCACGTGTAAGAATATAATGAAGTTCTTAGAAGCACGTTTTACGGTTTTACAATTATGTATATTATCAACTCGACGAAACAAGCGATGGTGCAGTCAGAACAGATAGATTTATTAACCAGACATAAGATGATTTAACTCACATACACAATAATAAAATTTGAAATAGACAGTGAAATATCGCAAAGAAAATAATTTTCCCAAGACATTTTTCCACGTTACGCCGAGTACATCCGATCAGTTCCGATGTTTGACGAGCGATTCCGATCATGCGCTCGCGCCGCGCCAGCTTCCGCGGGAGCAATCTAACCTTGGCGACCGACATTAGCGTCCAGTACAAAGCAAACGATATTATAAACAACTTTTATATTACTACATACAAGTTGTAAATCATATTTTTAAATATTTTAATACAGTATTCAGCTTTTTTTTTGGCAAAGAATAATTTGGCAGTTATTATACTTTGTGATGTTTCAAGATTATTCAGAATTTACAATTTCTTCGACATTTTTTGACCTTCCTCAATCTCACGACTCACGACCTTTTTCCATTTTGTCCTTTAGATAAGGAATTATGTCTACATTCGGATATGTAAATAAGTCAGGTATTATAAGATTTTATTTGTTTAAATTATACTTAAACATATTATATACAATTACGATTCCTTGGGTATGGAAGTATGATTTTGTAATACGGTTTTTTGTCTAGTAACTTAACAATCTTTAAATATTATGTACTATTTGTTCATACCGTATTGCGTTTTAAAAGCAAAGTTGTATACAGCATACAACACTTAGGTCTAAAACGCTTAGTATCGTATAGATTTCCTTTAAATTGCCAAATTCCACATCTCTAGAATGAATGCCAATAACAACAGAATATCTCGTGCCAATCGCATTTCAACAAAATGTAAGCCGCGTTCGATGTGAGGACGTCCAAATCTATCATTTGCTAAGTAATTTTTTCTTGTATTTTTCTTTCCAAGTTTATTTGAGTTCCTAGACGTATACAAAGCTGTTGAAGATTGAAAACGCTGTATGAATGGTAACATAGTGATAGACTATGAATAGCTACACGTCAATTTCGATATGATTCGCCGTATTTTTCGGGAAATCACTGGTTGAGCAAACTATATTAGCCCTGTCTTCAGTACCGGGTTATCCTTTCCGGGATCATGGTAGGACACCATGCAGTTTTAGTGGTAGGAGTCCGGCATAGCATACATCCAGATAGATGGAAAAATTAGACTAGGAAGTAACGTTTTTAAGTGCAAATGCACTCAGTACAGTACTGATAACTTGAAGAGTACAAGCACCCTCACTCATACAATGTTAATAGAATAAAAAACATGTTTTTATCACTAAACAACTGTAACTTTCACGTGACTCCAACACCTGTATAACTAGATGCCTTTTTGAAGAAAGAAAGAAAGAAAAAAGAGCTGAGCCCTCGTTATCTACTAGACTCCAGCATTAGACTCTATAAGACAGATTTAATACTATGCTGTTGTGTAAAAACAACATCATGTGAATGACCTAATTGACCTGAACAATATGCCTTATCATATTCCAGGCTAGGTCCAATCGTTTGGGAGTTTTAAGTGTAACAATAAATAAACCACACATGGAATTTAACAAGGCAGCGAATGGGGCCATTCAAATAGACAGCAACGGCTTAAAATCCTATACTCTTCTAACTAGCTATGCGAGCAAAATCAGCTCATCCCAGTTTTGGAAAAAGAGACTTAGCAAGTCTTGCCCATCCCAATCTCTGGAAAGGAGACTTTAGCTCTATTCTCCTAACTGACTCCGTAAGCAAATTAAGCGGATCCCAGTCTATGAAACGTTCTGGAGTGAACACCGCGACTTGGTAAACGTTGGGTAGGACGACCCCCTGCTAGATGGGGCGACGAACCTAAAGAAGGTTGTAGGGACTGACTGGATGCGCAAAGTGTAGAACCTTGTATTGTGGCGAAATTTGGGAGAGACCTATGTCCAGCAGTGGAGTGCTATAGGCTGATTTGATTGATTGACAGTCTATGAAAAGGAGAATTATATGTAACCCTTCTCTTTCGGCACAGTTGTCGTAATGAACATAAAGGCTCATCCCAGTATCTGGAAAGAGAGACTTTTGATATAATTCGAATTGAGTGATACGCCTTATCATTCAATTCGAATTATATCAAAAGTTATTTGATACCAATTTATCTCGAATACATCATACGGCATTTTTGATTAATCATCTAAAACTTCAATGAGTTTCGACAAAATGTTGTTTTATCTTTTATTTGTCATCTTTTACTAACGACTAACTAACACAGATACTACAACAATTTTCTTTATAACGCAAACGTAGAAATACCTACTTTATTTCATTAATAATTTAGTTGAAATTACTTCGCAAGCTAGCTAGGAATCGAACCTTGAGTATGCCAAGAGCGAGGTCACACCGCTGTCTTGCGGAAGGTTATTCCAACCGAGTACTCGATAATAAACTTTGCGGGATATGTATTTAGTTAACATTTCTATGTAATTATGAGTTTTCAAGTAAATTTGTATCGTATTTCAATGGAGATAGAATGTAAAAAGCTTTGTGATGTATTTGGGTCGTTCGTAGCAGCTATTTGGCACCAAGCTGGTTAGCAACAGAGTTATTTTGGCTGCAACGATGTTTGTTAGATGGAGATAGCTAGTTTTGTCTCAGTATAACTTCACTGGGATTCTGTACAGGATGGAAAATGCTTCTGAGTTCCTCGACAACCTTTAGAGTTTGCAAGACGCTCGCAGGAGTGTTACGGAATCAATTTAGTGTCAATCAAATCAGCTCGTAGCAAAGTTCACTAATGGGCGAAGGCCTATCCTAATATTCACCATATTAGGAGAAGGGCTGACCTTACTGTAGTACTGTACCATGCTGGCCTGACGCGTTAATACAGGGTTTAGTTTCGAGATTTCCCTCACTTCGCTATGACTTGCCGGCAGTCACAAGGAGCATCACTAGCTGGTAAGACTAGTTTGTTTCCTGAAGATCTTGGTACGGCCCCATCACATCTTTTGTGACTATTCATCTCTCTACTATTAGGGGATAATAATGTGTATCAATTCTTTAGTCTTCCTATTCTCCAGCTTTCTCTGACAATTTCCTATAAAACGAAAACACGTGATCTCAAGACCTTGCCAATCGAACGGTCACATGTTTCATTCCAATTGAAAAAGGCTGAGACATTTTATTAGCAGATGAATAAAATAAATCACGTTTTTATTCGATTAGAGTTATCGATAAGGTATCTTGCAATCGACTATCTCTCGAGGAGATACGACGTGTTCGATTCCGACCTGAGTCGAGTGAAAGTGTATGTAATGAACACTGTAACGTGATAGAATTAGGAGTATCTAAGAGTGAATATTGGTAGGGAAGGGAAAGTATACGAAATCAATACTTAAAGGCAATAGCGTTGTATGCAAAAACGAGTGATGTGCACTTTGTAGGATGCCTTCAGCAGATGGACTGACCACCTAAATAAAGTAACAGGAAAGGACTCGATGCAGTAGCCTGTGAAGTGTCCAAAAAAGGGTAGAAAATAACCCAACAGGGATAAACAAATACGTGTCACTAAATTTAAAGCTGTCCACACACTTTCAGTACCTAATGAATTACAAAATAATCATGTAATTACATTACTGATGATCGTGCGGCGTTCGCCAAAGGGTTTTTATCGAAAGAAAAAGAAGAAACGATTGTAATTTTGATGACAATATTATAGCCAGTGTCTGTGATTCGCTATATCGACAATAACTTGCGCAAACATTTTATAATTGTTTCAAAAATAAACGGTTTGTTTTTGAACGCACCTCATTGGTTAGCGCGGCCTTTGTGACACAAATACGTTGTTTTGACGCCATTTTGTCATTATTTATTCAGAATTAGGTTTATTAATTATTACATACGCGAAATACTCGTCGCCGGCGTCACGAACCTCAAATTTACCCAGTGATAATAATAGGGACTTTGTCCGGATAGTAATTAATATGTAAACAACTGTTTATATATAGTTATTCGGTACGAAAATACCAATAACTCCTTACGAAACTAGCTATTTTGCGAGCAAACACTGCATTTTCCGCTATGACCAGATTTCGGATAGATGACCACTTTGTGACATTTCATTTGCGAGGATTTCCGTGCTTCGGAGGGCACGTTAGGCAGTTGGTCCCGGTTGTCATTAACATGGTAACAGTTCAACACGGCACCAGCCTATGGGGCACCCATTACGCGCGGGACAGAAGCTCATGATGAACATCTCATCTCATAATATCCTTTTCTCGAAATGTCCTTTCTCATAATGTCGTTTCTCAAAATGATATATTACATATATCATTTTAAGAATTTAAATAATTTAAAATTATCTTCAAACCGATACATCATGAAACAGTTCCAAGTATCTACTTGTATATAAATTATACTTCTTAAAGGTTTTCGAACGTGACTTATTAAGTGTTTGTAAAAACGTGTGGTGTTTTAGCATTCATAATTTACATAGAATTATGCAAATTACTTGCATATATATTGTTTAGCTGTTCATCAAAATAACTTCACGGCGATGGTAAGCTGATGTGCAGTTAATTTTAAAGATGGAATTTACGAGTGTATTAGTAGGTGATGATAGTACCGAGACGCGGAAATACGTAATCTTACTAATGCTTTTGAATTGTAAGATAAGAATATTGGTTGCTCAGGTCTCAACCAGGGCACGAGTACTTTTCAGTTGACTTTGGTTTCTTTACTTTTGAGTAGTATTTAATAAAAACATGGCTTTCGCAAAATAAGTTCTCTTGTACTAGGTTCGTATCAAATTGGATGACATAGTTCTTGGATCAAATTCGGCTTGAAGGACCATTAAAGGTAAAATTCGTCTTTGTTATGGAAACTTCCTCGATTTACGATATCAATATGTGAAAATACTAATGAGTTTTAATATCGTCAACAAATATAATAGGTTATGTACTGCGCAGGAAACTTATTGATTTAAAATGGCTATCGTTCTGAAGGTGAAACCCAATGTCATTCCGTTTGCATTAGGTATATTTTTTAATAAAAATTTGCATGTAAAAATTAATATTTTTTTATGAAATGTAGTTGCCTATTTGGAGGTCAATATTTGACCTTAGAGATTTAAAAAAAAATGTGGCGTGGCTATAGGCTCACTACAAAAATACAAAATGGCGAAATATGGGCGTAAGTATAAAATAGTTGTAAAGTATGCCTGTGCTTAACTCTTTCGGTGTAAAAAGGGGGTGACTAATGTGTTTGGAAAAATCAAGGGTATCTGACACGAGAAAAACGGTACCATAACAATATCAGTATTTAAAACGAAAAACCGTTACCGCCTAGTGTGTGGGTGAGCCCTAAGAATACGTTTCGCGCGACTTTGAAACGGTTGTTTGATGAAATTATCGTTACTACAAGGCCGGGCCACTACCTACACCTCACATTGTAAAGATGTCACTGATTTATGTCCGAGTAAACGACGCATGTGTAAGAGGAAGTGTGTTTCTTGGTAATACAATTTTCTTTAAAGTACTTAAGTCTTATAATTGGTTGTGGAGGTCAGATGGTAGTCGCTTCATGGAAAATATCGAAGTCGCATCGCAGTAAGACTGGAAAGCGGATGCCAACTGGCTTGAGACGGGCTCGAAAAATGATAAGTGCTTGTGTACTGAAGGTTGCATAAGTCTGTTACAATTTGGACCGAAGGAAATTTCTACTTCTTTTTGAAATTGAATTCGACAGTCTTCCTATTCTAAATTACAAAGGAAAGAAGACATTATCTAGTAAGTGTGAAATGTGTCGAAAACAATACCTAAGGAATGCAATGCTCAATTCGATCCATTTCATCACAGCCTGTGGTACAAGGTGTGCAGAGGTTTTCAAACCAGGGTTTAAAAAAAAAGTCTTGTTTGTCTACCAAAAACTATCTATTTTAATGAAACAAATTTATTTACACGCCCTGTATACCAAACATGCTATTTAGTGCAGTGACACTAACCTATAAACGGATATAATTAAAATATAATTTAAGTTATTGGAAGTAGGGCGTATCGGTTTGCGTAAACTAGATTCAGTGTAGTTAAATAGTTCTGTGTTATTCCGTATGTCAAAGTGAACTTTGGTATCATTTAGTTCAAGGAATGTAGACTGCGTAGGAAAAATTTAGAACTTCATACCTTTGCGTATTTTCTTAGGGTCGGCAGTGTAAGTATTACATCACCTCTGGTATTGGAAGCGTTCATAGGCTTCCGAGGGATTACACGAGGTTCCTGGCCGTAGGCAGTGGATAAGCATCGTTTTAGATCTGACAGGATCAGGGACAGGGCTATTTTTAGTATGATGAAAAAACAACTTATAAACGAAATAACCAGTTGAGGACTAACGGAAGTTGCGATATTTCGTCACAACAAAAACTTTTATCAAGTAAATCCCTACAAATGTCGTTCCCCGGAAAATATCAAATACATTACAAAAAAAGCAACTTTAAGTCATTAACTAACAAACTTTCACATTTTGTTTTGATAAGGTTGAGTTTCTCCAGCCAAATTGGGCACGTTTCTGTACAACGTGTACCCTAAGTACCTACTGATTCGTGTACAAACAAAAAGCGACCTCTGTCGGTCGGGTACAGCGCTACAGCCACGTGCAATACCCACTCCATAACCCAATTCTATTTAAATCTCTGATGGAACTTTCAAACCGATATTACTTGTGGTTATATAAATAAATAGTTTCGATAAACGTTTTTATTGAGGCGGAACGTTGTTATTAATAAATAAGTTTTTACGTTATTGATTATTGATTTTAAATTTATTTTTACTACTAAGGTTGTTAACAACTACATGATAAAATTACCATCGGATACCATACTTTTGGAATTTTGATCAGAACTAAGACGATCGTTCTCCGTGAAGTCGAGCTAGATTTTGTGAAAAACTCATCCTAGCAACATTTCCCTAGAAAAAACGACAATCGCAGCATAAAAAACACAGTTTTTATTGCACCAACGTCCTATTTCGTTTTGATGAGCGATAAGATAATATAATATCTAACACGTTTAGTTACAATATAAATTATTTATTTATACACATATCGCAATATTTGCATATTATCGTAATATTTATTCTTTTTTATAACTTCCTCATAAAAACAATATAATTCCCTATTTTTATAAGAAGTAACTTATGATTCAGATTGATTTGGGGGCCAAGTTCAAACATATTGTATGTAAAGTTAATTTAATAATTAGTTAAGTTTAATAAATAAATAGTTATTAAAACGATGAGAAACACTGTTAGGAGTTATTTTTCATACTATTCAAAGGAAAAAAGTGGTCGAACTTTTAAGGTTATGTAACTTATTGACTGAATAATAAGTTACGAGTATTAGTTTGTTTATAAATCTATACTAATATTGTAAAGAGGAAAGATTTGATTTTTTGCATCTAATAGGCTCCGAAACTACTGAACCGATTTGAAAAATTCTTTCACTGTTGGAAAGCTACACTATCCCCGGATAACATAGACTATATTTTATTCCCGTATTCCCACGGGAACGGGAGCTACGCGGATGAAACCGCGTGACGTCCGCTATCCGCTAGTAAGCTTAAATTTTCAATTTCCGAATCAAATTAAGATATGTAGTAACAAAGCCAAAACTACCCATCGACATGAGAACTGCCTTTTTGAAAGTCAGTTGGAAGCCTACAAAAGCCTAGGTTGAAAACATTAAACAAACATACATACAATGTTGTTTATTTATAGGCGTCACGTGACCCGCCCGATCAAACACGTGAGCACTTCCCTAGCTACTCACACTGGTGCAAATCGTTGTGTGTACACCGACGTGTGTATGTGTTGTGCTAATTGTTTTGTTTGTATGTAGAAATGCCGGTCATTTCACATGTTCGTAAGTGTGTAATGGTTTTACTTTGTATTACAGCGACATGGGGGAACAATCTTTCCGGATTATTCCAAGCACTATTTGTTTGGATATTCGTCTGTCGGGAACCTAGGACACCCTTCCGATGGATTACCCGAGGCTTCTAGCCGTAGGCACTGGTAGGGCACGTGTGGTTTTAGTCGGTAAGAGCACCACACGAAGAAAAATATTAGTATATTCGCTTTTTTATTTTTGTCTCGCCAAAATGTCATAGTAGCGATTGGGAAGAAGCATATTAAAGAAATCAGAAAGAAAAGAAAACCAAAAGAAGGTTAACGCCTGTTGCGATAGTAACCAATTAAAATTAATCCAGTTTCAAAACGGATATTCAAAAAATTCTAAAAGAACGAGGAGAGACCGGAGGTGGGAGGGAAAGCAACAATAGAAAGATGTATGTGCTACTCGCGAATAGTCAAAATAGAAATGGCTCTAAAACTTCATACATCATCAACCTTGTTACAAATAAAACTTAATTCCTTACCAAACACTTGTAAAACTGTACCGAGGTTACGTCTACATTACAGACACTATATTGGTAAATTACCTGCTACGTAAATTGCTAATAAACACAACCCAATAAAATTGTTATAAATGGTTACGGCATACTGGTAATATAACGTTATTATAAAGAGTTACAGTGCTACAGATATACTTACATAGTTGTTAAATACCCCTCTTTGTAAGGGGGTTCAAAAAAATAAAAATATCCAGATTGAGAACCGCTGTCTCTGTTTAAAAGCCAATTAAAAAAAGTATTTTATCGTTTCAGGCATAATGTTAAGTAGGACAAGATGCAATCTTCAAGCCCTTTATAATCGATGCCGAATTATAAATGTCATTATTCGTGACCAGTTCGAATCTAAACTTGTTTGTCAATCGATTAGCAATTGGTACTCAACATGTTTTGAGCCTTTCGGGGGTGACCCCCCCAACTCCACAGAGATAGAAGACAGTAGGTCGACGATGGTCTCGTAAGCAAGGACTTCAGTTAAAAGCGGGACTCGTCCTCATATAATATTTTTGCAATGACTCCCGAATGTATATTGGGTGTAACAAAATTGACTCTCCAAATTTCGTCACGTGACGTAGCATCTGTCAAGAAACATTACAAAAATGAAGAAAAAAAATTACATGAATACTTTAACCGTAAATCCGTTTCAAAGGTGCTATAAATTTTCATTTTCACTCTTTGTATCGCTACTGAGCGGCAGTAGAAAGCGACAACGACAGCCAGACGGGTGCTCCGTGTTTGTTTTGCCACGGCGACCATGTTACCTCGAATTGCCGCGGTAAAAAACGAATTCTTAATGTGCGACAATTTTTTTTAAATATAAAAAAATAACCCCCCTTTTTTATTAAATATTTGTATTTGATATCCGATGCCAGTCATCTCATGAAATTTGGAGAGGTAATTTTGTTACACCCAGTATTAATTAATACTAGAGCCTCGTTGGCCGTCAAAACAACGACAAAAAATAATTCGTTAAAAAAATAGCTATATTTACTACTTCATATAAGCTATAACTATGTCAAATTTCACGATCATAGGTTCGTGCAACTTTCTTAAAAATGGGTACATAGTTTCACGTATTAATATATCAATATATTACCATGTACATGTTACGTAAAATAAATAATTACTTTACCCTTTTCAGGGGACCAAAAAAAAATGTTGAGAAACATCGAATCAACACGTTACGACACAAATAATAGATTCGGTTGCAAATCAATTACTTGTCATGACAATAGTGAAAGCGACTATTTGCTATGTGTTAATAGTTAATATACTAATGTCAATCTTCGTTAGCTATGTTGATAACGGCAGTGAGAGAAAGTGAATATTTAACTGTTTTGGATTAATTGATCAAAAGATACGTAAATTGATTAAATAAACTTCTGGACAAGGAATGAAAAATTTAGGCAACCAAAAATATGTGCTTGATAATCATTTTAGTCAGTCTTGACAGTTTACTTCCGTATTCTTTTTTTGATGACGTCACGTAATTTTTAGGCTGCATTATGAAATTGTGTATAAAAGAGGATAGTCTTTCCTTACTTCCACGGCCTCAACATCAAGAATAAACTTAGATATGCTTGAATAGATAAACTGTATTTATCTTCTATTGTAAATGTAACCTTGGGTGGTGCGATCACGTTTGCATGGCGATCCCACGGTTATGAAGGTAAATAAATATCTAGCAATCCTTTCCACGGGGTTGGGCAAAAAGAAATCCTAATAATTCTACCTAATATTATAAATGTGACAGTTTGTGAAGATGTTTGGATATTTGAATGTTTGTTACTCAATAACAAGGTTAAGAAAACTGACCCCATATTTTAAAGTTCAGTCTTTTATATGCAATCGGGAATAATGTTCTATTAATGATGACGCATGCAGTCTAGAGTATTGAGCGATTTAGGTACATTATGTCATTCATACAACATGATATAACCTAGCGAATCCCACACAAGTTCAGGGCCTGCATGACCGGTTGAATCCGCGAGACACACTTACAGGCGGCCTACTGACCTGGATGCAGGCGGCCTCTACCGCGCATTGTGTTATACAAATTGCAACTTTATTTCTACGTGTTAATGTTGTGTTTCGTTTGTGTAAGGAGTGAGGATAATTTAACAAAACATACTGTGGCGCTCTTGATTTTCATCAATGTTAATTAGCTGTTTTGTAGAAAAGTGAGGGACAAACCAAATTACAGTTTTGTACGCCTTTACTGGAATCTTCTATAATTTTTTGACAGCCAACGATAAAACATAATGCCGAAAATTTGATGATGAAATTGCCATAAGAAAATTTATATAGATTCCTTTAAAGATTTTAGACCATTCGTTCAGAATGGTTTACAAAAGCAGGAAAGAATACCAACATTCTATATTATAGACTCATGGAGAAAGAGTTGAAGAGTCATTTAGCAGTGAAATAACACTAGCTGTCAAAATTATTTGATACTATGAGCCACACTTAAAAATAGGATAGCCTACGAGGACTAAATAAACAGGCTCGCAGTGACGTCAAACCTATATAAAATGGGGTTGCCGCAACCAGTTAAAAATAAAGTTAATTTTAATCAACAAACAACGCCCACGAGTTGTTCGACGGTTTGAGAAATTCTGTGTCGTATTTTAGTTAGACATTTTTGCATAGATTTTGAATTTAATATTACTAATGTGTTACGTAAAACAGACTTATAAAACAACGTTTGTTATGAACTAACTCGCATGGAACACAAACTGCTATATCAAACAGAATTTCAAAATTGAAATGTAAGGTTTTAGTAAGTACTGTTTCATTCTAGGAAGGTTTCGACAGGGTTGCATGTCAGGACCACGACAGATGCAAGCCTGTCGAAACGTCCAAGAATGAAAATGTACTTTTAAGATTTAATTACAATACAGTACATAACGAGATCCCGTTCGATACCACAATATAAAAATTAAAGAAACAACCATTACAAAGCTTAGTGCTCTACGTTATTGATAGTAAAATCGATGTCCACGTAATTATTTGAACATTACTCATACTGATAATGTGTATATTGAATTTGACCATAAAAAGGATTTCCAATTACAGGTAATACAGAAAATTGACAATACCACGTTATAACAAAATTACAAGATAGTTAAATAAATAGAGTATTCTTTTGAAGGGTTTGTATACTCTCCACAAAACACACAGACAGTATTTTGGATAATATAATAACACTGTGCGGTAGATATGTAGTAACAGAGCATTATATTTCTAATACGACAAAGGTAGGTGAAGGTACAAAATTGACTACATCATTGTAGAAGATAGTAATCAAAGAAACTTAAATAAATGTCAGAATATTACAATGTAAAAAGCAATTCATGAACACAAAGCTTTTTCATTTAGATAACACCTAGACGATAGCACGAACGAATCACGACAACACTAAATGTCGACTTTCTACCAGGATAACATCAAATGCAGTCAGAATTAACGTTTCTTTATTTCGTTTATTCTTTATCTATACATTCCTATCCCATTCTTTAGATTGCAAAGAAATTTGGATACATTTTAGAAAGATCTCCGAGTTATTTCTGACTCATACAAGGATTAAGCTTCTTAGAATGTTTCAAAGGGTAATTTGTTTCTTTTTAGCTAGCCAAAATAACGTCGCCCACCTAATCGAAAGCCATAGTGACATCTGTCGAATCAAGGACCTCTCAATCTATTTCACAGAGGGCTTTAAGTTGACGAACTCAAGTTCATCAGGTGTTTAGGTTTCAAGATCCTATGGTACAACAGAGAAATGGTGAACGAAGATTCTCTCAGTAGTGTGAGGCATAGCATCTCCGCCCGACACGCGTTCTTTATTATTATTTTTGAGTATATTGAGTAGGATTAAAATTTAGAGTAACGTTATTACGTTACGTTTTGCTGTTAGATACCCTATTGGGTATCTAACAGCAAAACCTGCAGGATATGAACCTTCAGGTCCTTAAAACGTAGACGGCGTAGTATTTGAAACCAGCTATCAAGATCAACCCACCGTGGAGGCCCCACGCGAGGTTGCGACCAACTGACCCAGATACGACGCGTGCTGTCGCCACCGTTCTCATTCAGACTATTGGTGATTCATTTATATTATTATTTTGTTTAATAAAGAAAGTAATTTTACAAAACAGGTGACAGGAACTGTGATCCTGTTGGTGCTTGCGGAAACACACAAAATAGTAATCCTGGATTGTGTAAAATCTACTATCCTGGCTGTTGAAATTTTGATTCGATGTTATATTAAGACACGGTTCGGGATTCGGGAGTTCTGGGATCTTTTGAAGGACTTAACTGGGGCTTCCGGCCGTAGCTAATGGTAGGGCAACGTGTGGGTTTAGTCCGGAGTTCGACATGGCATCCATAACGTATTTCCCCACGTAAAAAAATATTATGGTACAGTGACTATAGCAAAACATGAATTTACTTTTTACATTCTTTATATTCAGTGAAATTACAGACAAAAATGAAATCACAGACTAAAATGATATTACAGTCTGCTAGTTTCGCGATCAATCATCGTTATAACAGATTTATTACTCTTGTTGCGAAGAAAAATCTTTAATTAAACCTCCAGACAGTCTAGTACCAAGGTCGGGAAAAGGTCTGTAGATTTTCTTATAACGATTAAGCACAACCTTGAGGAATAAATCTTGTCTTGGATAAAGCAAAACTGAAATTAGAAATTTTGGGCTTGAGTGAGTTGTAATGAAAGTACTGACAGAATTTTCAGAGTAAATATGAAAGTTATTTCTCTTGTTAATACCTGCAATGTTTCTTTCTAGACGCGTTTATTCCCAAAGGTAGGCAGGAGTTTAACATGGGCCCATGTTCGGTTTTGTTATGAAGGTTTTTTAAGGAGTCCAATAAATTAGAAATCCCAAATCACTTCGATTAACCGATTTCTATATTGTTTTTGTTTATTTTGGTTGGTATAATTTCAGTTTAGTTTTGTTATGATAGTAATTTTTTAAATCCAAGTTACAAAATTTGATGAATCGATTTAAAATTTTTCAATATGATTTTGCGTGTTGTGTCGACATGGTGACAATTTATAAAAGAAACCACTGACTGACATCCGTGCCACGTAGCACAATCGATAGGTGAAATTAGGTTACTTGTAACTCTGTTGTTAGTGTTATTGAGTGTAATGAGCTGATTGGTTAAGTTACCGCGCCATTTTTGATTAGTGTCGATTTTGAAAAATATTACTTTCAACGGAACGTAATTGCAGTCGTTAAAACATACTGAAGGGCACATTATAGGTCCATTTTTTACATTTTTAATTTTTTTTTATTATTGTCTGTTGTGCGTGCCGAATAAAGCAGTATTATTATAAGGGTAGATTCCAAGTATAAATGTGTAATAACATGTAAGTATGTATAGTAGATACTATTTCCGAAACCGGCTCAGCGTGAGTGGTATTTTAAACAGTGTTTTAAACTTATTTGCCACCATAACGGTCCACATAAATGTTAACGTTAGAACCTTGATAGAGGCCTATGGCTAGAGGCACGGAAATGAAATAATTTAAGGTTTTTATTTCCTTTGCAGAATAGTCGCCTTCGCCATCTGACATGCCTTGATCCCTATTTGTCAATGGCCCGGAACTGCAAAATGGTATCGAAGTCGGCCCAATTTGTTGCCATTTTTGACCACATCTCCCCTTCTTTAAGTAGTACAAGTAGACACAAGATTTTTTCAAAACAGGTCATTAGATTCCCCCTGGCAACCAAATTCAGAAAGTTAACCTTTTTATAGATTATAAAAAAAGTCAAAATAAGACAAGTTTCAAGTGACCACCGGCTGTCACCTCTCACAATTCCTCCACCGAGAATTTTTTACGGTAATCTTGAGCAAGTTGCGCCATTCTAAAAACCATCCGTTTCACTTTTGCTCAAGCACTTTCACTGGTAACGGTACGACCGTACCACGCTTACATTACAAGCTAATACAGACTCTACCCCCAACCACATAACGATAAAAATCCAATGAATCTTTATGCATTTATTACGTTTCATATCTAAAAAACAAGTATAAAGTAGATACAAACATAATTATTTTGAAATAAAGATCAAAATTAGATTTGCATGATTGTGAAACAGAATCCGATGTTGTCCGAAGATAGCCGAGCGTGTGCCGAACGAGACGGCGCAATGGCTTTCGTGCGCGTGAGTTTGAAAGTCAGCCCCACCGCGCCGGCTCGGGTACCGTAACCGCTTGTGTCATCCGTTACAGAGCGGTGAAACTCTCGTTACGTTTTTCGACCGCTATGTTACGCCGACGAATGCGGATCACGGCCCAACAAGATCATTATTAATTCTCGATCAATTTAAATCTGTTCATTTTGTATACAGTATCGGTCGAGATGAGAATGAAATATCAAATAATGTTTGATTTGAGCTGTAACGTTTTCACTATGAAATTGATGCGTAGTAATTCGGTCAAGCTAGCGATGTATTGAAACAATAAACAAATAATAGTATTGAATTCAAATCAGTCGTAGACGGAAACGATAGCAATTTGGATGACATGAATAGCTGCGACCTTAGTTTGGTCGATGGTTAAAGAAGCGTACCTAATAATAATGAATCGATAAATACATCAATTGAACGGAAAGACAATTCGCAAATGACTATCGACATGACCCCGTTATAGCTTTTATTAATGTAACTCCAAGATGGCTTTATAAAAGGATGTTATATATAGAGAAATTATTGATTTAATGTTTCCAGTTTCGGAGTGCCTAGTTGATAGTGTATGGAGTAATGTGAATAACGCTAATTAAAAGACACTTACAACACGTTAGATAAGACAATCAATAATGACATTGCAACGATTGCAAGTAAATATTATGAACTAATAAGTAAACAAATAAATGTATGATGGCTGACTGCTAAATAGATACCGAGTAACAAGGAATTTGCCAATTATTTGAATATTAGACCAAAGTTCATACGTCTGGAAAACGGGACATATATAGGTATAGGTAGATAACATTGAATCTGCCATGATACCGTCTGGAATAGTCTGGATATGCGATAAAATATAATTGCCGTAGGGCGTATAGTTTAAGAAACTAATGCTGCTAGAATCTTTTAAACTATTTACGGCAGAACTTGACTTCAAGGGAATGTCAAGCGGTATCAACTGATTAGCAAGATACGAAGGGCCTAATAAACACCCTTGGGAAAACCATTAACATAAATTGATCTGAAAAATCAGGGGCATAAGGTTCATAATTCAGGATCAGGAGCTACCAACCTCTGAAGGAAAGTGGCCACTTGATACGGGGAAACCCGAGCCACGACACGCGAGTCCAACGAGACAGGTCCGTCTGTATTTCTGTCTCGTATCTTAGCAACGTGACATTTATAAGTGCGAGAGAGAAAGGTAATGTTGGAAGTAACGGAACTTATCAGCCTCTATTTATAATTGGTACGACGCAATACCGGAGTAATAACAGGACCGCAAATGTGTCATGTGGGTTACGGTTGTGCGATAATAAGGCAGATCTTAATGAAGTAGAAAAGGTTAATATAGGATAAATAAATATAGAATAAATAATAAGACAGAAAAAGTTAATAAAAACAGTACTATAGATGAAAAGATTGCAATTTTTACTGTTAATGAAAGATTTTTACACAAAGAAAACTAGGTAACTAAGAAAACGGAATGGATAACAAAGATTTTGGGTTGTGACTTAGCCTAACCGGAACTGTAAGCGAAACCGTTGGAATGCAACCAACAGACTAAGGCACTGATGTAAAAACATGCAGTGAAAGTTCTAGGTATCACACGGACAATCGAAAATTAAAAATATAACGCATCGACCTCATTCCGTACGCAAGAGAACGATCGGAGAATAAAAATAAATCATTACAAAATTAGGCATACGCAATATTAATATTCATTCACGCCTTCTTCAGGCGGTGAACGGTACAATCAGTTTTGTCAAAGTACTTCATTGACGAAAAGCGTTCTGCTCTGATAAACGTATTATTTGGTTGACTTTCACTTCTCTGGGAAAGGAATTCGCGAACCGTTGTAAGTCGAGTGTCAATATGCTTGTTTTTGTAACAGTATATAAAATGACTTTGGTTAAACAACCGAAATATATGATAATGCACTGCACAATGCAGAATCGCTTGTTGAGGCACGTCGAATTTCGTTGTTTAAATAACACTCGTAAAAAAAGACCTGTCAATGTGGAACACGACGTGGAGATATTTATATTAATATGCAATACATTGTAAAAACAAACATTCAAATAAAAGCATCTTCTATAACAACATTGCACAAGAAATTAATAACTTTAGAAACTGGACTCATGGAATAAGCTAAACACGTTTCGATATATGTACAACAAAACAACAAATGAAATCGAGAAATTCCCAATCAAATAACTGGAAAACAATATGGCAATCAACAAATGACAAATGTTAATAAAATCCAAGATCAAAGTGTGAAACCCATGTAAACCAAATGAACTTTTACTTTTGGCTGCAATATGACGAAATATTCTTCAAAACATCTTATAATTTGATGAATTTATAGGAATTAGAGAGTTTCTTCTCTTTCTAGTTTAATAACACTAATACGCTCAACAATTTTGCTATTAGACAGATTGAAATAAGACGTGAAATAATATTGTTTTAGCCGTAAAGCCTTGTTTTACTGAACACGCTATAACAGTAATATATTTTTTATCATCATCAATTCAAGCTTTATTTAATAAGGACTCAACCCTCCATTTGCATAAATCTTGTTACATTGTTTATTTATTTTTTTACGTGAGGAAAATCCGAAAGAAATTCGGAGAAAGTATTGTTGAAGATTTTTCGGAAAATTTGCAAGTTACGCATACATTCTTGAAAATGTTTAAAATTAAATTATCCATTTACACAAAATACCTTGTGTTTACGTGCTATTAATACAAGTCCAATCACCTTGGTCGTGTGTACAGCACGTAAACAAAACCATAAAATAAAATGTTCTGCACGAGTCAAATAGTTTGCATGCATCTTTCTTTTATGAGTATTACTATTTATTATACATGATTATACGTCTAGGAATAAATACTTGATGTCCAAAGACGCATTAATTGGATACTGCTGATTTTGGACAGTTATTAAGTGCAATGGAGTGAACAATTGTTCAGAGTCGTAAGATTTGATCTAAATATCTCCAAAAAGTATGCAAAATAAATATTCCAATCAATACTATAAAAACTTAAGGTGAAGTGGAACTCAAAATACATAATTTTGACATATTTCGAACCAATTTTGCAACGGTGTTAACAAAGATTTCACAATTTTTTAAATGGATAATTATTATTAAGTATATTGACTAGGGATGTCAGTTCTCCAAAACACGATTGAGTAAATTCGGCTCGATAGAAAATAATCCCAAAGTTCCCTCGAATCTGTAAATTTACCTGTGACCGCCTTGACTATAACACAGGTCTGCAATGGTTTTCCTCTTTGAAATCTGAGTAACATTTTCTATAGTTTCTGATGTGCTGATTACGAGAAAAATAATAAAAAAAATCCTACACGTCAGGATTTTTTGATATTGAATATTTAAGATTTTACTTTAAAATGTCTGAGCGCCTATGTTTTAAAATTTTTAAAACGTCATTAACTTACTTCAGTTTAAATTTTATTGCATTAAATTAGTGTATGGGGACATAGAAAATCATGCAAATCAGTAATTTGGTAATTACTACATAAAAAGTACAAGTAATTCGCCCTAACCATGTTAAAAACGGGTAGTTTTGACTTAATTTTGTAATAAAATCAAAAAATTACCTAGTAGTAATATTAGATACCTATTTTTTGTAAATATTATTAGAAAAGGGTGTAATAAAGATAAACCAAAGGGTTTTTGTATAAGTACCCAAACTGATTTAGAAAATTAACAGTTGAATCTCGAAACATGAACTTTAAAATGTCATTGCGAAGGTGTTTAAATTCTACGAATTGTTTTTGTAATATCTCCCGAAATTTTATGGTGATAAAACAATGAAAGCAGCACAAAAGTTATTTTGGACACGTATTAAGTAACCAAGACAAAACTTCGACACCTCATAAACTTTGTTCGACTTGTTTATTACAATTTCGCAAGGGTTTTTAAAGGCCAGAAAAATAGCTTCAAAATCGTTTCACCTATGCTATGAAGAGAGGCTAAAGACCATGATAATGATGGCTACTTTTCTTGTTGTGACATAACTGGATACAATTCTAAAATAAAAGGGACATAAACAAGCACTAAACATCATTTCCTAAATTCGCACATTGATTACTTCCCAGAAAATTTAGCAGCCGTTAGCAAAGAACAAGGCGAAAGATTTTACCAAGATTTGAAAGAGCTTGAGGTCTGATATCGTGGAAGATGGAATACTAACATGATGGCGGATTATTGTTGTTTATTGAAGCGCGACGATCCAAACTGGAAATTTAAGCGAAAATCGCACAACCGAAGGTTCCAGGAAAAAAGAACCGGGTTCCACAAATTAAATTTACGTGTAATTTAGACTAGTAACAAGTTATTGTTATATTTTAGTCGTTTTATAAGTTAAAGGTAATGTACTTTTTTAAATATATATTTTTTATGAAAAAACGTGGGTCTTTTTTTCTATTTTCTATCTGTGCCTTTTTCGAAAAATCTGGAGGTGATGGAGAAAATCTAAGTACATATTCGTAATCAGCGCACCAAAATACCCTAGAATCAGCTATCAAATTCCAGAGAGGAAGTTATGACCCTCATTTTGCAGGCCTGTGTAATCAATTTCATTCAGTAGTTATATAATGTACCACACAAATTTTTTATTTCCATGTCCCTAATAAGTTACCTCGAGGTCCTATGCAGTTATTTATTAATTAAAAACATATTGTTTTAATAAAAAAAACGTTTTGTTGAGCGGGAGTGCATTTTGCCGCTATCAGCCACCTCACAGAGCTCGCTCAGTCAGCCGACAGGCTTCGTTGAGGACACCCGTATACAACTTTGTCACGCCCGCTGACGTAATTCGCTGCCGTAGTAACGAAAATAGGTAATAAAAAAAAGGAAGTATTCAAGGCTTAGCTCAAGAGCGTAAAAATATCGCATCTGTTTGGGGAAGTTTCTTTGGTGTATTATATAAGTTATAGTAACGTTTTCATACTTTCCAATACAAAGTTTGACTGATGCCACATAATAGATGAATGCCAGAAGATTCACCTATAAATGCGCTCATGTATGTGACGCCCTGACCGAGCGTATAACATGTACATTATTTAAATTAATATTTAAGTAAAATCAATGTCATAACGAGTATAATACTAATGACTGATAAATCAGTGGGCCAATTCTCCTAAATTTACAATATAACAGTAGGAATAAACATTAATTGAGTATATAATAAATTAAACTCAAAAAATTGGTATTCTTCTATCCAAAATTACAGCTTTCAAGGCACGTATTGCGTATTGTTGATATTCTCGTAGTCTTACTTTACTACTCGTGTGTCGTAGTTGATGTAGGTAGGTATTGAATTTGAAGTTGTAAGTATGAGTTTCTTTTTTTTTTATATTTAGCTCGCCAAATTGACGTCGCCACCAGCCTGATATAAGCCGTGGCGCATCTAGCGATTGGGGGCCACTTCTGACAGTGGTCCTCAAGTTGGCGGCCCTGTGATGTGCCTCTTCACGCTCCTCTTGAAGAACCCGGGATTGTAAGATGAGGGAAACAAGAGTGCGGGCAGGTCGTTCCATGTTTTTATAGTTCGACAGAGGAACGATCTTTTGAAACGTTCAGTTCTGGCGAAGATTCTCTCCACTGTGTGTGAGTGTCATCTTTGCCCGGCACGTGTTGTTCGGAATCGGAAAGAAGAGGGTGGGATCAGGTTGAAGAGCTCTTCAGAACATTCGCCGTGATACATTCGATAGAAGGCAGCCAAGGACGCTATGGTTCTTCGCTGCGCCAAAACGGTTCGAGGCCTCCCGTCACCTCAGTTTGAATTTTAACCAACAGTGAACTGAAAATAAACAGCTTACATACAACCCGATACAGTCAATACAACCCTAACTTTGTTTTTAAGCCATAATGTAAAATAGTAATACAATGTTCAATGGATAGTGGTACCTATATGTTAACCGCTAGAAGATGATTTTGTGAATATATGTTACTGAAAAGGCCTGATGATTTAATTCGACTTACGAATTATTAATTATGATATATGAAAGTCTGTGAAGATATTAGTGACAAAATCACGTTCCAACGGTTGAGCAGATCTGGCTGAAATTGATGGCCTATTATAATTATTTTATGCTTTTCCAGACTGCAATGTATTCTTGGACATATTATACACAAGCTGACGCCCGCAGCTCTGCCCGCGTCTAGTTTTGTTCCCGTTTCCGTGGGAACTGATTGCCGGGATGAAAAGTGGCCTATGTGTTATTAATATTTTAATATAATGTGTTATTCCAGGCCTATATCTACCCCTGTACTAAATTTCAGCTAGATCCGTTTAGCCGTTAGAGCGTGAAAGAGTAACAAGCATCTTCACTCACAAACTTTTGCATTTATAATATTAAGTAAGGTAAGATAATTTAGAAAATAGTATAAAGGCTATTTTATCCCTGGATATGACCCAATGGTAGAAGGGAACGCAAACAGAATTCTACACAGCTGAAGCTGCGGGCAATAGCTATGCGAAATGAAACGTAGAATGTTTAATTTAGGAAATGGTAATCATTTGGACAGGACTAAAGCCTAGTCTAGTTTAAAAAACTAGTATCGAAATTTATTCCTTTACACCCTTGCATATATGCAAATAGCAATATTCGTTTTTGTATATTCTTCGTTTTCTTAGCCAAACGGGACCCTATTACTGAGACTTCGAAGTCCGTTTGTTCATCTGTATCTCATGAACTAGGCAGTAATACATTTCAAAGATGTGTTTCTGCTACCGCTGTAACAACTATAATAACACTAGATAAAGAAAAAATAAGGTTACTCCCATACAACGTAATCTTCTGGCGTTTTTTTTTGTTACGAAATCCTCATCAGTGTGCCAGTCCAACTTGAAGTTCCGTATCCAAAGGGTAAAAATAGAACGAGGAGAAAGTATTGCCTTTTGAAAATCCTAAGAGGCAAAAGCGGTCAGGTGTAGAGTAAATAAATGCTGTAAAACAGTACAAGTGGTGGTTATTCAATATGCGCTGCAGGTTCCACCAAGTGCCAAGAGTATAAATAATCTGTAATAACGCGACCCTATTACTGAGACTATCTATCTGTCATCTTATGCACCACTGCGATAGCTAGGCATTTGAAATTTACGAATCCTAAGAACAGAAAAATAAATTAAGGAGGGCTCCCATACAGGTATATTTTTCAGTCTTTTTTTGTACAGAACCCTCCTTTTTCCTTTTAAGGAAGTACCAAAAATATAAACAAAGGATAGGGGCAGCAGATTCTTACTTTTTCAATAAACCTGGCAAAAATCGTCACAGGTAAAAAAATAAATTGAAGTACTTCTTAAACATATTATGTTCTATTCTTATTATGAAAATAAATTTCATTACATGTTAGTGATAAAAATTGCATCAAAATCAATTACGTAGTTGCTCACGAGTAGAAGATCTAAAGAGGTTTATCTAAACAGGGCGAAAAAAATTGTTATGTAAACTTGTACTTCTGTCAATGATGTCAATTGCGTAGTGAACGGGTTAACGCGCGAAAACGTTTCCGACGCACGGAGCGTCCCGAACATCTTGCGTCTGCTTCACCCCCTCCGAATCGCTTGAGACACAATTGCACTTCGCCTTAAACAGTTTTTTTAGTTTACAGTTTTACACAGTTACAAATTGAACGAAAGAAGAACTTAATTCGCGCAATATAATATGTCAATACCAGCAAAAAGCAAAGTTACAAGTCGTGCTTCACGAACTGTTGCAGGAAATTATTTACTTTGTTGCTATGCATGCACTATGATATGTACAACAAATCAATCCACCAATCAAGCCAGTCGCAGATTTTTTGCAGCATTTGCTTGATCATACCTCTCCCATTTAGCTATACCACACGACCTTAGAAACCATCCATCGTTTTAGGGGAATTTACGGCCTTAGTATAATAATATTATTATTTTCTGATAAATTATAAACAGTAAAATACAATTGACACACTCTGGAAAGGTTGAAGCAACTTTAAATGAAGACTATCCACAACTCGATTTTACCGATTGCACATAAATGCGCAATGCTGTGTGACGCTTTTTAAGGGCCCCACTCACTAACAGTCCGCCTGCAGTCTCTGATCCTATCGGACGGCCTGCCGTCCTAGACCAATAGCGCCAACACACTAAAGCGATTTTTGCCTGCCGGCAAGGGCCTGCTGTCAGTCTTGCGACCACACACTAACAGTCGGGAGTCGGCAGTTTTCCACCGTACGATCGCCCGTCGGCCATGGTCTGATATCGGTTTGAGGGCCCATACACTACATACAGCAAATGGTCACCTATTTGCTATTCTACACAAATTATTTTGTAATGAATAAATGAATTATTATCACAAGTCAACATGTTATTACGTAGATTCATCGATCTGAAAGTAGGTAGATGGATATTTAATGAATAATATACCGTACCATAAATATTTTTATTCAAAATTTTTGACAAAACTATTATAATCTGGATAACAATAATAAATATATATTTAAATTTTATAATACATAATTTAAAAGTACGTAGGTACTTTTAATCTGTATAAATTATAGATAGGTATAAGATATATAGGGTTATCCCTCTAGATAGCTACCTACCAAAAAGCGTATTTAGCATTTTCATATAAGAGTAAAATCAAAATTACCTTTTATAGATCTTTACTGAATGTGCTTTTAAGATTTTTTTTTTCACATTGTCAATTGTTGCTGAAGGTATTGTGGTTTGATAATATGCTGATAATTAGTTTTAATCATCCTCCATTCGTCCTTCAATCGTTTATTGTGATGACAATCATCTTTCACCTTCCATAAACATGGAAAACTTCTATATAACTCAATAAACGTAGATACAAATTGAGGTTTGCTGTCCATTTTGACGGTAAAATTAAACAAGTCGAAAAACTTAAAACTGTCGGCCTGCAACTGATACAAGACGTCGGTCGACAGGCCGCCGGCCGGCTACCTGCTAATGTGTGCTCAATCGCGCGCCAGGCTTTAAACTGTCCGGCCGATATCTGTCGGCGCTGAACGGAATCGTCGAGCGGCCACACACTATCAGTTCGTATTAGTCGTCCGTCCAAAAACTTCAACAGAACTGTTAGTGTGTGGGCTATTGCAATTAACTGACAGATTGATATCGTCCGGTAAACTGTTAGTGAGTGGGGCCCTTTACGGGTTAAGTATCCGGGTCAGTGCAGTAAAAACTTGGCAAATTAATCTGTTCAAAGATTTTCAAAGTGCAACATGATTATTTACAATAATTGGTTTTAAATATTGGCTTTTACAGAAATCGATCGGTTTCGAGGTGTCCTCAAGACCGTTTGTTGTTCAAGCATTGGATTCATCATTCCTGCTTTAACGAAGGCTGAGAAAGCCATAACAATGGCAATTTTGACCCCTCCCCCCCCCCCACTTTATTATCGCTCTAAATACAATTTACTTATTTACAAAGATTTTACAAAATGTATTGTTCAGGTACTTTTGTAGTTTCAATTGTGTTAAATAAATGTAATTCCATTGCTAAAATAGGCCAAGAATTCAAGACAATGTGCTTTACAGATTAAACGCAAAAGTAAGAAATAACAGAATCAACATTATTGAGTCGATCATAAAAGGCAATTTTTTTTAATACGAATGTTTGTAAGTAAGTATTTTTTAAACACATTGGTATAGTCAAAGATAAAAGGCAAAAGTAAGAAATAAGAGAATCTACATTATACTCTTTTTTTTTTCTTTCAATACGAATGTTTCTAATTTAAACACATTGGTAAGAGTGTTTTCATTAGTAGTTTTGGAGAAAACATTGTTTAATGAATTACCGTCCTGTTGATAATATCCACTTTTATTTACAAAAACGTTACAGACATACATTGTCCCTTAACCTCATTTCATTCTCGGAATTTCTTCGGAATATTTTTTCCCTCACTATATTTTGGGGAGTCTTGACAAACATTCTACATAGTTTCATGACAAAGACAAACTGTTACTATAATATTTTTTATGCGAATGATATGTTTATTTTCTGGAGAAAAGATTCATTTCACTATAACATAAATATCATAAATTTTGTATAACTCGGAGATGGTTAGTGAAATTCACGGGGATTAAGTGACTCAATCCTGTTTTATTTTTCGTGTTTCAATAAAATGTTATGAATGAGAGATACCTACTGCAGTACTTCAGAAATATTTGCTATTAACACCTTTGGATTTTAATACAAAAATGACTAATATACACTTTTTAATTTATTTCACATGTTATTATTGTGCTCAGTGAAGTTCGATATATTCATGAAATTTCATAGGCAGACACTTCTTGCCAACTTAAAATCATCACTGATTTCTTTAGCTTTCAAAAACAAAGGTTCCCTGACGAGTGCTGAATTTCTTGGCAGGGAGATCTTATCGAGTTTAATTCAGAAGAAATGTCTTCATGTTGCTAATCTACATGACCTCTATTTCCAACGCCTAGTTACCATTCATAGGTTCCGTTAGTATTCATTTTGCACTTTTGAATGTCAAGGCTAAGTGTTTTTACGTAAGGATCGGTAACCACAATAGAAACACGTATACGGTTCGTCGAGTACTTTGATAATAACTTTTTTGTTAATTATAATTAAAAGAACCTGTAATATCAGATTCACAGTTGAAATACTGCCCTTGATTACGTTTTTACATAAAATAAAGAAAATCATAGCTATAACTAAAAGGTTTTGGTTAAAAAATTGTAAGAGTAAGCATCGAGCACCGATTGCCGTGACCCACTTACTTCGGCGCCATTTTGAATATTCTGCGCGCGCGTCGGTTTTGGTGGCACATTTCACATCGTACCCGGCTTATCTAAGCCCATTTTCCATTTTTTTTTTCGCTTTATCTCTAGTCAGTTTGGACTATTTAGGTGTTTATGTAAGTCATTTCAAATATTTTCTGTCGTCAATGAACATTTTTAAGTACCAACACTTGAAACGTAATGTGGATTTTCCATTGAGAATTTAGGTCAAAATTGCGTATAACCATTAGATTTAACAAAGCGATAGTACAAAATAATGTGATTAGTTATGTACCATTACGAACATTATTATTTTGAATGAGAAGTTTGGCCTGAATAATATCTGTAATTAAATATGTAGGTTGCGTTCCGTGCCACGAAAACGTTTATTCATTACACTATTCATATTACAAATAAGTAAAATGGAACTGTATATCTTTTTCGCACTGTTATTTCTTTAAATTCTATAAAAGTGTGTTGCATAATTTAGTAGAATTTTGTATAAGTATGTAAAGAAAGTTTCCAAAATTATCTGTAGTAAGTTTATACCTTTATCTATACGAATAGGCTCCGGAACTACTGGACCGATTTGAAAAATTCTTTCACTGTTGGAAAGCTACACTCTTTGCGGTGAACATAGGCTATGTTTTATTCCCGTATTCCCACGGGAACGGGTACTACGCGGGTGAAACTGCGTGACGTCCGCTAGTATATTATAAAGAGAAAAGATTTGATCGTTTGTTTGCATCGAATAGGCTCTGAAACTACTCAACCGATTTGAAAAATTCTTTCACTGTTGGGAAGCTACACTATCCCGGGTGAAATACTCTATATTTCATTCCCATATTCCCACGGGAACGGGAGCTACACGGGTGAAACTGCGTGATATCCGCTAGTATAACATAAGAGAGAAGTTCAGTTAATAATCATAACTAAAAAGCATAATTATAGCACTGCCCATTTCAGATAGACCTCCATTGTTCTATCTAATGATAAACAAACATAATTGTGTCGATATTACGTTATATTCTGTACTGTTTTGATGCGCAATACAAAATGGAGCTTGATTCTTGTTCCATAATTATAGGGACGGCTATACCTATTTATTTGTAATCAAGTTTTACTTGTGCCGCGTGTCTGAAAAGACATATTTTGTCTTTTTAGGGTTTAGTAACGCAAGTGGAAATTTGGAAACTTGACATCTAGTCTAGGCTTCGGTCCTGCCCATCTGTCTGTCAAGATCCTTAATTTATCATTAATGGTTGCTTCTAAAAAAATATAATTTAGATTCTTATTTTTCACAACAAGAAATAAATTAAGAATAAATTTGATTTTGCTCACTAAGTATAAATAAAATTAAAACCTGAGTTAAAGTGTTTTCAAAATAAGTTTAAACTTTGAATTAAAATTTTCAAAGTAGCCAAAAAATAATAAACATGTAAATTATTAGTTCTGCCAAAAAAATATTTTCTAATAGGCAGTTTAAAACAAAAAATATACTTAATTAATAAAAACCTCCAATTTAAATGGGTATAAACTATTTCTAAAGATTAATTAAAGATAATAACAAGATTATATAGGAAGTTATTAGTGAGATTTCATTTAACTTGCGCAAGAGTTTAACGAGTGCGTTCGGTTGTTTCCGGAAATCACGAAGATACACGAAGTGATTTTAAGTGGTTTGTCTAAATTTGCATCGATTACTGTCATCTTTTGATAATGATTGATAAGTCCTTCTTTAGATGAAAGGTTTTTTAGAATTTTCAAGAAATATTTGAGGGCTCAAGATTGCAACTGCGGTTCATGCCTTCGGCTCCCCTAACCAGGATAAATTATTTTGGAGTTATGTCCTTTACACTTTGGATTGTTGGCACTTGTTGGAACTTGTGTTATGACTTATGACCACGATCATTTGTTTTTGTTATTTGGAAGTCATTAATATAATATGAAAAAAAAAGCCGAAAAGGTACATAACACAATTTATTTAGGATTATCATCATGTCAGTGGAGAGAATCTTCGTCAGAACTGAGCGTTTCAAAAGTCGTTCCTCTGTCGAACTATAAAAACCTGGAAAGAGACCTGTCCGCACACGTTTTCCCTAGTTTTACAATTCCGGATTCTTCAAGCGCAGCGTGAAGAGGTCCATCACAGAGCCGCCAACTTGAGGACCACTGTCAGATGTCTTACGGACTGTGACAGTGGCCTCCAATCGCTAGATGCGCCACGGCTTTCTATCAGGCTAACGACGTCAATTTGGCTAGATTAATTTTTAAAAAAATAATTAATACGAATTGGGCTGTAAAGCATCAGTTCTCGTGCCTAAATACAAATAGAAAACAATCAGTCTCATTACACCGGACAGACAAAACGATAACACTATTTCCGTCCCGCTCGCACAGTTATGTGCTAATAATAGCATCTCGCTCTATTTTAACCTGCGCACGAGTTGCGAAGGTGACACAATAATAAACTTGAAAATGGACGTGGGTAAACTCAAATTACTGAGTAGTATTCTCTCATCTGCTCATTGATGAAAATCTGTAAAATTTTGTTCGATTTAGGTCGTTTTAACATTCTCCTTCGTGTAGTGGCGTAATTTGGGAGAGGCAAAGATTGGGAGCAGTGGATTTCTATAGGCTGATTTGATTAATTGAATCTCATAACTGCATATTTAAGCAGCTGTTTATTCTATAGAAGTCATGAGAGGTGGCAGACCAGCTTATCAAAGTTACCTTTTAAAACCATATCTTTGGACGTTTACAGTACCAGATGTGTGCCGACTCTCTTTCTCTATTAGGTATAAGTAATTTGTGTAGTTGTGTCAACTGATATCATTTAAACAACACAGAGTAAAACTATTCCTCTTCTTTAAACAAATTAAAAAACAAAGGACCCGTTATTATTAATTACTATATATGTAATTTTATGAATAATTATGGCTAACTTGATTATTATACTTTGTGACCGCTAACTAAAATATAATTTCAATTGCTAAATATTTCCTACTGACTCGTAGTCTGTTTTTGTATAGTTTCATTTTAAATTTTAATTCGATTTGCGTCAGTATTTCTTTAAGATTACATGCAATATTTTATGATCCCTTCATCGTCAACTGAGCCCACATCCCTCCCTTTTAATGCAACATCGACATACCTCTATAATTTGTCGTTAGTTTGTGCAGATATACAATATTGTTGATGAGATGGATTTATATGAGAGCGGGAGATGCCAAAGGGTTTTCTTTTCTCTAGCAGGTTTTATCTAGTCAGAAGCTTTATCAAAAGCAGGAAGCAGGCTCAATGTGGCAACGTGAGGTGTTCCCGTGAGGTGTTCGGGCTTTTTAGTCATTCCCAACTGGCAGGAGTTGCCAGGCCTGGAGGTCACACTCAGTTGTATGGAATTTTAAAAAGGAAACTCATACAATTTCCGGCGATCATTTGACAGGTAAAAAAGCCTCCAGCCATTTGTTACAGTCAGAAACCAAAAATTCAAATTGAGAGTTTAATCAATTAGTAGCTCTACTAAGCTAGGTTTTAATCATCACAAAATAAATATTATTTGAATACAATTTTTGACCGCTTTTCCAGCTATCTTGCTCGATTTAGGTCAAGGAAATGTGTAGACAACGATTGTATTTCACTTCTCGCTGGGAATATGTTGTAGTGTCACAAAATAAGAGTGACAGAAACTCCATTAGACTTCTCAAATATGTCAGTTATAATTCTGTGACATAAATCTAGCACACAGCACTTAGTTTGGCCACTTGATGACACAAATTGTCGTGATGATATAAGATATTAATGAAACCGGAAATATAACGTAGATACAAAATAAGAGAGCAGGCAAAGGCATTTTTTACAAATTTTTGGAACCATACATAAGTTATAGTCACTCCCCTAAGTAAGGTAGGGAAAGAAATGTACACTATTCACCGCACACATTAATTTTAATAGGCGGCAGGAACACTGCTACTTCGACCAGCCTGTAGCCCTGCCTTCGGTTTAGATATAGACTACTGTTACTTGGGGCCAGCGTCAAAAGCTTTAACATTCCCGCAGGTCACTCATCGCAGGAATTAAGGTTGTGATGGTTTTCAGAACAGCAAGCAAACGGGGCTTTTGATTGGTGTAAAAATGGAAAACGGCACATTATGTAGATCCGAAGGTAAAAATAACTTTCATTTCTTTTAAACACATGTCCGATGATTATCTCACGTTACATGTATTCATAGTGTGATATATGATGAGCCTTTCTTATGTAACTTAAAGTTGCGATCCAAGTCGACTTTCATGTCATTCAGAACAAAAACGACATAAGTAGTTGGATTCAACAATTCTAATGCAAAAACGACATAAGTAGGACATTAGATGGCGTGTCATATTTCATTCTGGAAAATACCGGTCAAAGGACAGCTTTCCATCAAATTGAGCATTATGTTTATTTGTCATCACAACGACATTACTAGTATAACTACTAAGTTGCGCATTCGTAGTCAATTGTCGTATCGATCGTGCAATTTCCGGGTTTTATTAAATGCTATTGTACTTGAAATAATGATTATTGGACTGATATCTAAGTGACACGCAGAGATATAGTTTTGTATAGATGTTTATAGGACTACGTTTCACTTTTAGGAATCCTGAATTCCCGTAACCCTTACCGGGTTTTAGTAGTTTTCTCTTCGTAGGCTTGGGGTCTTCCACTGACTCTTACACAGTAGTCTGATTTATTAAGAGAAATCCCTTTCATAAACGTTTTTGAAAAATTCAAAACGAAAATGATAAATGGTGACATACATAATTTTGCATGTTACATAATGTTATGATATCAAATTAAGTTTAATTCAAAAAGTGTCAGTCTAGAATTTACTCCAAGGTTGTTTTGGAAGAGCAAAAAAAAACTGTCACTTTAGCAGTAAACTGTTTGATATACTAAATAAACGTATACCGGCGATAGTGGAATTAGCGCAACATCGGCGCGATCATCTAGGTCACGGTCTGACGTGCGAGCGAGATAGAACATACCCGTTATACCGTTGTGTAACAGAGACAGAGCATACCGAGTACAGGTTTCTATCAAGCCAATGTTACCTGTTTTAATAAAATTCGTGTTTTCAAAAGATGTTTGTCGAGTTAATTAAAATTGTGCCGTAATATGAGTTGCTTTAATTAAATATGCTTTAACGTTATTACAAATTGTTGTGAAGAATTTTATTGTAAGCAATATTTTGAGATTTTAACTCAAGATTGTGAGTTGAAGATAAAACGGTTTTTTTACTTTCTGATCTCAGTTTTATTTATAAGTTTTCTTGACGTTTAATAAGTTGCAAAGATAAAATATGATGGTTCTGTTTTACTCCGTTGGACACAACACGAATAATTAAATGAAACAGTAAATACATAAGTTCAAAAACCAAGATAATAAAAATTCCGCTAGCTATGGATAAGAATTATAAAGTACATAATGTTCCAATTCACACGTACACACTCAAAGTAAACATAACGCGAACATAAACATACATACAAATATACACCTTATGTCGTACAGAATTAGGTGGTTATAACAAGACACAGACAGGTGATATAAGAATTTGTTTAACTTTCTACAGTTTGGTTTCATTGAGTGCGAATGCGAAACAGCTGATCGCAGGAATTTTCGTTTAGTGTCGTTATTGTATCGATTTTATTGGCTATTTTTAACATAGAAGTAGACTCTATCGACCAATGAAAGACGTAATTATTCTGAGATAGTTTTTTTTACAATTTTATTGGTGTAAATACTACAGTATACATGTACTAAGTGTACTAAGTTTAAAATACTACAGTATATCGGAGGTTGTGAGACAGTAGACACGGTAAAGAATGAAGAGGGTAAAATGACGTTGTTGTACACAAAAAAATATAATGACAAAGAAAGAGAAAGGAATGTATACATACAGATTATGAGAAAGTTTGTAAGTATGGATGTAAGTTTGTTACTCTTTCACGCTCTAACGGTTAATCGGATCTGGCTGAAAGGTAAGTACAGATAACAGGATTCCACGCGGGCCGAGTCACTGCCGGGAATAATGAAACATCCTTCCGAGAGTTTATCCAGAAATCCCTGCAGCCGGCAGTGTTGGGGACTTTGTGATTTAAGCCGATATGCCGTCCATTCAACCTGACTACGTACAAAATTTAAAAATTAAAAATCAGAGCAACAAGGCTCATTTACCTCTAGCTAAGCAATAACTAGTTAAGTATCAACAAAGACAGAACATAATAAGGGCAACACGGTTATGCAATCGTTTAGCAATGTATTGACAAACTCGCTGCAGATATGGTACGTGTGAGTCATCATCGGCTGTGATTTTTATCTACTTGAGAACGCATGTATCTGATTCACTTACCTTTGTTAGAATAGCCAGAACTTCTTTTCACTTTTTAAAATTAATGTGGAAAAATATTTATCTGGATCAAACCCACAACTTCTATCTAGCCGGGAGAGCTGTTTAGTCAACTAAGCTATCGAAAACCACTCAAACATAACGTTTGTTCATTTCATACGTTTAGCTAGGGGATGTATGAGTTGAAATTTTAACATTTACATAGACGGCACAAGAAATTATTTGAAACTTCGCTAACAAAAGTATAACTGTCTCCAGGATATCATCTATCTTCGTCAGCGGTTAAAACGGGTCAGCTATTTAGGTAGATATGTGTCTAAAATGTCACTGGCGATCAATCATGGATTACTTAATAACAAAGGCACAAGTTTAAAGAGTAATCTGTTCAAAAGTGACCAAACTCATAAAACGTACAAAAATGTATCAAAAATAGGGATTTGTCGAAAATGAGGCAAATTTCAATTACTGGAAAAGGACTTACTATGGAAAAAAGGGGGCAAAACCCGAACATAAGGATAAAATTTCGTATTTAAGCTTACGGCTTTGAAGTCTTAAGTCGAAGTTTCTGAAGTAAATCATAAAACAGCTAATGGCTTGAAACCCAAGAAATGTTTCAATGCGATTATAGAATCAGTTATATACCCGGCACATGCGATTCTTCACTTTAAGAGACTATCTATTACGTATTGAGGAAATAAAATTTTAAAAGATTTATATGTAAATGGAGCACTTCGTGATAAACTGACATTTCTTGACGAATTTATTGCACTTTGCGTGTTTATTTTTCGGCACGGCTCTTATTCCGGTCCAAAAAACTGCAAAATTATTAAATGCATTATGCAAATAAGGAATTCATTTATCTTATATTTCTAGTAACTTGTAAATTTATATTCTAGACATCCATACATGAATTTTATTGAGTAGTAGAAAAATGACATTACACAAAATCATTCAATTTTCGCCTGTAAAATATTCAAGAAAAACTTTGGTCTGCTGAAAACGCGTTAAAAATGAAAATAATCAGGTACTTACAATATCGTGCCCCTGACTGCCACTCCTGACGACCTCAGGAGCCATGTACTCGATGGTGCCACAGAAGCTGTATGCCCTGTTCTCTCCATCGCAGAACTCCTTGGACAGTCCGAAGTCTGTCAAGACGATGTGGCCTTCAGAATCCAGGAGGATGTTCTCCAATTTTATGTCGCGGTATATTATACCGAGCTGGGGGTGAAATACATAATCGTTAATCTTCTGAATAACTGGGGCAGGATAAACTAGCCAGTCTATTTTTTTCGAATAGCCGGGATCCTTACATAATTTTACAAACGAGAAAGTTTTTAAATTTGGATGTTTGTTACTAAATCAAGCTCTAATGCCTGAACGGATCTGGTTGAAATTTACAGGTACTGGGATAGATTAGAATCTGGTTGAAATTTACAGGTACTGGGATAGATTATAGCCTGGAATAACAAATAGGCAACTTTTTATCCACGGAATAAATTCCAAGGGTATGCGAGAACGGCAGCAGACTTCCTCGCAGTAGGACAACCATCTAGTTAAGCCCTTGGTCTCGTCATCACGCAGAAACGGCTGAACCGATTTCGGTATTCTTTTTGTTGAAGAGAAGAAAATAATTAGCAATTTTTCGTTAGGATACTGTGGCGGTACGATGTTAATTTGAAATGGCTGTAGGCAAAAACATACCTTATGCAGTTGCTCGAGAGCGAGTATTATCTCAGCGATGTATATCCTGACTTCGCTTTCGTTGAAGTGCTCCCGCTGGTACAGATGTGTGAACAGTTCTCCGCCGGCGACGTAATCTAGAAGAAAAGAGCATAAAGGTATTAGAAGTTCAAAGGATACCTTCTGTGCAATTACTCCAAAAGAACTTAAAGTACTATTCTGACTGATGGCAGATGTATGTGTTGTGTAAAAACTTCAAAAGTATGCCGGGCAGAATCATTAGAATCAGAAAAAAGAAATGTACGTGTATTTCAAAAAGTTTTTTAATATATGAAAGGTTCAGGGAGGGTCGGAATGCGAATTGCTAGAACCGTAGGATATGGTTCAGATTAGACGAGGCCTACATTCAGCAGTGGACAATGATAAACTGATGTGAATAAAGAAGTCTAGTTCCTAATCTCCATATTGTAACTCAAATACATGTACTAAAAGAAGTTCAACCAAAGAATCATCAACACATCAACCTGATAAGGTCAAGATCATTATGATTGTCAATTAAATAACCATCAACCTCAAAACCAGCTACGTCCGTCCCCAGGCTTCATCTATGACATGGTTATATATTAAAATACCCGAAATCAAAATGCCTTTACTTAAAATGCCTTAGACCAAAATACCCGAATTCAAAATACCTTAACATTCAAAATACCTTATTTCAGTTCACCTTACCTTAAAATGTCTAAACTTAAAATACAAATAATTATTATATCAGAATTCAAAATACAAATTTTCAAATATCCTTAATTTAAAATACCGAAAATAGAATACAATGTGAATATAAAAAAAAACCATAACCTACCCAGTTTATCGCTTTAACCTACTGGGTATTATTAGGTACCTATTTAGGTATCTATATATTATGCTATACCAGTTCATTATATAGCGCATAGTTAATAAATGAATGATTTAAGAAATAAAGATTTATTGCCACTCACACGTTTTGTTATTTGACTATAACTTATTTACACAGAATCCCCCCCCCCCCCCCCCCCAAAAGTGAAGCCGCAGTTGTAGCCGTAGGTCTGTTGGTCCTTGGGTATCCTTCTGAGGGCTTACCCGGGGCTCCCAAGTGTAGGCTGTTAAGTAGGATATGTGTGGTTTTTAGTCGGTAGGAGTCCGGCATAGTATCCATGTAGGATTTACCTCATGTTAAAACACTTTGATTCAGAGTTACAAAAGTACTACAGTGGGCTAACGAAAAAAAAAAATAACCACGAAGGCTAAGGCGGGAGCTCCGCTTCGCTTCGCTCCCGCCTTAGTCTTCTAACCTAACCTATCCGAGTCGGGATACTCTGAGTCGGGGTGTTAACCATCCACAGATATATAGCATCCATGTAGGATTTAAATCATGTTAAAAAAAAAGGTATTTTGTGTTTGAACATTTTAGGATAAGGTATTTGATAAATTTATTTTTTGGGTTTCGGTTATTCGACCGTAAGGCATTTTAAATTATTTATATTATAAATATTTGCCTTTTGAATATTGATATTTCGATTTCGGGTATTTTGGGCTCAGGCATTTTAAGTAAAGGCATTATGATTTCTGGTATTATGACGGTATACCCTATGACATACTTAGATACACTTTAACCCCACATATACCCCTGTAACGGTCTAATTTTTGGAAATCCTTAGTAGGTGCCTACATGTTAAGAGCAGCTTTTCCTAGATGACGTTGACAGATGTCAACAGAGTCAGTTATGTGGCAATTTTATTAACATAGCTACAAAACCTACTTCAAGGAACTCTAATGTATCCGCGAGTCGATCAAGTCACTTTATCAAGCGACTGTCTCATGTGATTATTCGTCATTGATCATTCACTGCGTACACTTGACGCTACTCTCATACGATCTTACATTGTAAGTTGACTTGATTGCCTCGGGGATCTATACGACTATATTCAGAACTAGCGGACGTCACGCTAAAATATAGCCTATGTTCACCGCAAAGAGTGTAGCATTCCAACAGTGAAAGATTTTTTCGAATCGGACCAGTAGTTCCGGAGCCTATTCGTTACAAACAAACAAACAAAAAAAAAAAAAAAAAAAAAAACATATCTTTCCTCTTTATAATATTAGTATAGATATTACAAATTTCTCTCCTATTCGCAGTTATTAGTCATGGTTTATGTGTCAGCAATAATATTTCACGATGCGTGGATCATTTGAAACCGCGCAATGGTCATTTGGTAGCATTAAAGCACTAGTTGCGTTCCAACATTTCGCTTGCAAGCGAATGCCGAAACGAAATTAATGGCACAAATTGTGGATAATTAATAGTTTCTCTTTCAAAATACAGAATAATACCGTTGCTTAGTGTTTTACATACGTATGAAGATGTTTGGTTGCTTTACAGTTTTTTTTTTATTACGGACCTACCAACATCGCTTAGAGATATAAATGAAGAATGCAAGGACATGCTTCTGAGGGCTTATCCGGGGCTTTCAACCGTAGAGAGTGGTAGGGAATATCTGGTTTTAGTCGATAAGAGTCCGGTATAGCATTTATCAGGGGTTTTCACACGCAAATAAAATTTTTGACGATTGTCATCAATTGGACGTAGTGTCAAATCAAAAACTATCAATGACATTTCGGAAGTGCCGATTGGAGTGAAACTTGAACAATTAGGTACTTTTTGGATAAGTGCCAACAAAATCGGTAACGTACCCACCCAGGTAAGCATAAAAGTGTTTTTCTTCTTTAGAAAAAAGCCGCGTTCCCCTTTTTTTAACGCGAGTAAAATCCTAAATGGATGAACTCCTACAGACTAAAAACCACACGTTTTCTACGTAATGCCTATGGTTGGGAGCCACGGCTGACCCTTCGGAAGGATAACCCTAAAATGCCTAACGTGCTCTTAGAAGGTTGCTCTTCAAAACTGCAACTTTAAAAGCAATAAGAATGTCAAGAAACAGTAAAATTAGGATATTCAAAAGCATTTCAAAGAGCCAACGTTCTTGGAAAACGAAATGCTACGAATGAAATAGGTATTTGGTATTAAAGCAATTCGGAATACTGTTAAACTGCAGTCGCAGTGCAACACTCGTTGGCGAGCTGCCAACTCATAAGCCTATCACTGAGTACAGCAATTAAAGCACTCTAATATAATTAAGACACTTCTGGAGCTGTTTTACTAGTTGTTACTAAATTTGCGAGTTAAAATTTATTTACAATCTCCAGTTTTCAAAGTTTCATCATTATACTTGTTGTGGAGACTTAGAAAAGTCTTTTCTTGTATCGTTTGAAAGTACAAGATGAGTACCTACTAATTGATAACCAAGATAAGATAACTGCTAAAAATAAAATGGACGATTATGGTATTTAAACTGAAATAATATATTGCCTACGTTCAAAGAAACGTCTATCTACAACTGACAAATACAAACTTGAGTCTTTTTTGACATTTTTCCTTACTCCATTAAATCAAAAAGGTCATTAATAAATTAATAATGTAGACACGTGTCAACAGGTAAAGATAATTTTAATTTCATTCCAATAAATTCACACATCGTACAAAGGGTTACAGACGGAACTGTGTATTAAAACGAATAAGTAAATAAAGGTTAGCCTTGACACAACTACAAGCACGTCTATAACTATAGTTACGAAATTAATGTTTAGAAACTAAACACGAATGACATATATATGAATTACTATTCATAAAACTGTGTTTACATAAGCACACGTCGTAATATCAGTAATGTTACAAAGAACTAAATTCTTTTACAGAAAGCAGACTTATTCTTTTGAACCGTTTCTAATGCAATTGACAGAAGATAATAGAAGAGCGCTTGGGAAAGAATATTATCTTCATTTTATCTCGGGAAAAGTTCCTCTGAGAAAGAGGTAAGTACGAAAAAAAAAATACTTACTGTTCTCTCAGAACAGTAAGCATTTTTCTATTTCAGATGAAATCACACACCCACAGCAAAACTTACATAAAAAGTAAGGTTATATAATATAAAAATACCAGAAATCAGAATACCCGAATTCGAAATAACTTAATATTCAAAATACCTTAATCCAGTACACATTACCGTACAATGTCTAAATTTAAAATACATAAAATTATTATATCAGAATTTAAAATTCAAATTTTCAATTAGCCTTCAATTACAAAACCAAAAATAAAATACAATGTGTCACTGTCATACTCATAACTGCGTAAAATGTAACACTTCGATTATAGAAAAAAAAAACCATAACCTACTCGTACTAACCAGCTGGTTTATTGCCACTCATACTTTTTTATTTTGCTTTTACTTATTAAATTTTTTTATTCGATTTCGGGTATTTTGGGCTCATGCATTTTAAGTAAAGGCATTATGATTTCTGGTATTGTGACGGTATACCAAAAAGTAATCATATTGATGAAATTTGAATTTGCCCTTCAAGTATCAAAAAATGTGTAGGAGTCTTGAACTGAAAACCTTTTCTAAATATCAACTCGTCGTATGACGTAGGCAGTAGCACTTGATACGTCACTACTTAAAGATACCTACGTTTACTCTATCAACATCCTACGCTATTTTGTTCCTAGTGTTTGCAATACGGTTTTCATTCATGACATCTTGAGCATCATGTTTGAATAGCGTCTTATTTATTTTATACCAATGAGGTGGCAAACAAGTTGTCACCGTAGTCTATGGACGTTTGCAACACCAGAGGTGTCACACTTGCGCTGACGACCCTGCAACAGTCTTCTAAGACTGATTTTGAAGACCCGTATTTTGTGGAAATTTAATTTTTTTGGAACACATTCGTATAAGAAATCCCTTATCTTATATTTCCATTTTGCAATTAGGAGTTTCGTGGGACCACCGACAAAATGTTTAAACCAATGTCCTTATTTCCTCAAAAGCTGTTTATTTTAATCTTTATGAATCTGTAATCAGTTCCTGTATTAATAATATATTCTTTAGGCATAATTTACTTATGGCCAACTCTATGCAAAACACAAATCGCAAAGACTTGAATATTAAACAGCCTAAATATTAATTGAGTTTTCTTTCTTGCCATTACTTTATGGTTCCCTCAAGGATCATATTTCGGTCCAGTTATTTATTTGGCTAAGTATTGTTAATATTTAAAAAAAACTGTTTATTTATAACATGACATTCTACATATTATGGTAGGTATTCAGGTTACAAATACCTACTACGTGACAACCCAACTCAACCGTGTTATTATCAGCATAGTTACGTCAATTTTACGCAGATTACTATAGGTATTAGATAGGTATAGTGATATAGGTACTATTATATAGAAAAATCTATTCGCCGTTGTTAAGTATTACCAAAGATAATATAATAGTATTACATACAGATCGGCAACTCCCTGTCGCGCCACATCTGTCAGTAGAGTTGACGTGCGCGTTGACGGACAATTTGCTTACATTTTATTGATCACACGCACACATTCAAGCTGGAGTTTCCGCCCTGTGGTATTACGCCAAAATCAGTAATATTTGACAGTTATGATTACAGAACTTCATAAATACAAATTAACCCTATAATATATCCCTATCCACCCTTGAAGCAAACCTACAATAAAGTACACATAAGAAACAATAATCATAACACAACGGAAACACCTCAAACATAGTTATTCGAGCAAACCAATTTGAGTGGGAACATTGCTGACACGGTAGCTTATGTATTGCACGTGCGTAGAACAATGGTTCGACGGGTTGCCGAGGGAAAAAGCACTAACACTAACGTCCGACGGGTCAAGGCGTAGTTATGAAACATAGCGCCGAGTTCTGGTACAATGAAACTCGAACATTTGCACCAATTGGTAGGTTTTATTTTGTGTTATTTGGATTTAGTTATGTGAAATAAATTTTGCAGAGGCATTTATCATCATAACCAATATGGCTGCCTCGGTTTTCCCAAAGGCCTACAGAATGGGGTTCTTTAAAAGGGGTCTTAGAAGGGTCGGCAGCGCGAGTGTTGCGCCCCTGGTGTTGCAAACGTTCATAGGCTGCGGTGACCACCAGTTCTCGTGGTGGGCCGTATGCTTGTCTACCATCTTAGTGGTATAAAACAAAACCAGGACAAAGGTCAAGTTCATTTGCAAACTGGTAAATCTACTAACAGATGATACTCAATGTGCACATTCACCCAAAGAGAGGTTTGGGGATCAGCCAGGAATAATTTCCAAATGTCGAAAAGTCTTATAGCTATCTAAAAACTAAAGTGCAAATATTAGATGGCGTTCACAATCAGATGAAAAGATGGTTGCCAATTGGCTATTATTTTTATCGTTCATTTACTTTTGTATAAATGACATTCAAAATATTCATAAGATAGAAAGTATTAGATATCAAAACGTGACAGTATGACAACTATAAGTACGTATGTATATAACAAGTGATAGCCGATAATGGTTAGTAGCATAATCAACAGCTGGTTTCAAATGATTGTGCAATTTATAGGATAACATTTGTTTCGATGGAGTATTTCAGAGGTGAGAAGTCATGCAAGGTTTGATAAAAATATCTTACTACTACCCGTTCGCTCTAACTTTGCCGCTGGCGTAGAGGCGTATACCCGAATTGTTAATTAGACGATGTAAATTAGCAGTAGCTAATGTCACTTCGTCATAGAAAATACGCAACATTATAAGAAGAAGTGACATTAGTTGCTGTCAATTTACTTCGTCTAATTAAAAATTCGACTTTAGTATGGAGCCGAACGGCAAAGTTAGAGCGAACGGGCAGTACAGTCATAAAAGACTTAGATAACTTTAGAAGATGATAGTAATATCAAATCATTCGTCGAGACTCGAATTTGTATGTCCATTGCAAAATCAGTTTACCTACAACCTTTTAAAACTAGAACAAAAGCATCAATGAATTACAACTTATTCGATCACGATTATGATGGCTCACATGATTTTATCTAGAGCCTCGCAATAAAACAATGAAGATGTTAAGCCCATGTCAAGGTGAGATGTACTATCGATATAACTGAAGCTCTTATATAGTTTGAAGAGATACATAATTAATAATTAAAGTGAGCAAGCGTGAGCTATTAGAATTCCTGAAGTTGGTACAGTGGGTCAAGGTGCTTGCAAAAGTAGGTCTAGCGCCATATTGTTTGGCAATCGTGTTCGCGGGTAAATGCCGCACTTTTTTTTTTGAATGTGCAGAAATATTCTCTACGCGTAATTATAGTATTGTCCACGGTGATCGAGGTTTTGACACTGTTCCGCAAGTTAGAACGGATTTGACAATTGTCAGTGTGTCAACCTTACGGTGTCGCTATCTGTTGGGCAAATTCAACTTTGAACTTTGAATGTAAACATGGATGTACAATAATACTTTCTATTTTGTCATGTTTTTGTTTTATAAAGATATTCACGTTACATTCTCGTATGTAAGAATTTGTTAAGCAAATTATATCTTTATACAGTGTGAAAGGTCACTCCTATCGCTAACGAATTTACGAATACAAATTTCATGTGTTTCATTAATGTTTTAGCTGTGGTTGGTTGCAAGTGGCCACACAGAGGTTTAATATAAGCAGCAAATGAAGCATGTGCTGAGATATGGTTGGAGAAGAGGGGATGGCGATCAGACCGCAGTGGCAACAATGGGTCTTTAAGCAAAGTTATTATGACTTAGCTAAGATTTCAAGTAAAGCTTTGTTTTTATTCCAACAAAATTCGTAAAAACATGAAAACTAATACCTATGTTAATTTCTACGTAATGTGATATACTGAGTGTGACAAGTAATGTTAATATTTTGGAAAATAACACCCATTAAAACATGTCACAAAGGTTAAAAACCCAAAGTTAAAGTCACAAGAACACTTACAAAGTCCCCTCCCGAAAACATTTACGGAACATCATTATTCATTTATGGAAATCGCGTTTACAATGTTTTTACTTTGACGAAAATTGATAAGAAAACACGCAGAGAAAATGTTTACTGAACACAGAGAAAATATGTAAGTATATGAATGGCTTTTATTTTTAACGTGAGGGAAAATCCTCATGGATGTAATGCTCCTACCGACTAAAAAACCTCACGTTACGCCCAACAGCCTATGGTTGGAAGTCCCGGGTAAGCCCTCGGAAGGATATCCCAGGAGTATATGAATGGCTAGGAATAAACTTTACTTTATTAAAAATTTTTGCAAGCAAAATCAAAAATGTAATTTAATTAGATTGATTAAATAGACCTTTGGCGATTTTTAAATGAGTCTTAAGGTAAGTATAACCAAGATTCAAAATCTGCAATATGGAAGACAAAGAAAGGGTTGACTTATTAGGAGGCAAACGAATTGGCAGAGAAGAGTAGTGATTACTCCACCGAAATAGGCACGGCTTCTCACCAAAAGAATGAGAATAAATCGTCTTTCAAATTGATCATAGCCGTCAAGTGAAATTGCCAATAATGAGTTAGTAACTCGCCAGTTAGTAATAAATATTAAAAATAATGTATAAAACTATTAGCATGGTCACAACTTCAACAATAAGATATTAAGAGTTTAAAATCACTAGTTATATAAACGTTCGCTTTGTTAGTATTTGGTTGCTTTCAAACAATACAGGCTTAAAAACTAAGCGTTTCATCACTTTCTAGCCTTGATGATGGTGATGTCAATTTTGCAACTTTTGCATTTGCCCCGCGGCAATTGTAAATAATAGTCGCAGTTATACAAAAACATTAACTGTTTGAATGATTCTCATGTCAAAATTGTATGTGTCAGTACGATTTGAAAGTTACTGCTTGCAGAATTATGGATATAAATTTCAATGGCTATTATAAGTTTAAAAAACCGTGTTCTGTAAACACTAGCCGTGCTTATGCTCGTGACCTACTTCGATAAACTCTTCTCCTTATTTTACTTTTTTAGGGGTGGAATTTTTGAAAATACTTTCTTAGTGAGTACCTAGCTTATCCTAAGACAATTCCATTATTTTAGACTAGCTGAGGAACGCGGCTTCGCCCGCGTGAAATTTGGTCCCCGTTCCCGCTTCCCGTGGGAACATTTTCCCGGGATAAAAAGTAGCCTATGTGTTATTCCGGACTATACTCTATCCCTGTACCAAATTTAAGCCAGATCCATTCAGTCGTTAGAGCGTGATTGAGTAACAAACATCCAAACATCTAAACATCCAAACATCTTCACAAACTTTCATTTATAATATTAGTAGGATTCAACGGTCTAGGTTAGCGGTATAGGCGAGCGAGTATGACCACTCGGTAATTATTAATGGAGGTAGTTTACTATAGTCAGGTCATAGAATTTAATAGTCAGACAACCAGAGTGGTCGTCATAGCTTGCAGAGTATGCTATTTGAAGTGGCAGTGAGCTGATCAAGTCTGTAAAAGAACCGATGGATGGTCGGTGGAGGAATATACACGTGGGGAAGGACGATCCCCGCCAAAAGGATTGACGACCTAAAGAAGGTCGCAGGTAGTGACTGGATGCGAAAGGCGAAGGACCGTGTGTTGTGGCGTAATTTGGGAGCGGCCTGCGTCCAGTGGTGGACTGTCATAGGCTGATTTGATTGATTGATTGATTGATATCCTTGGAAGAGACGACAGCAAACCGTTTTGAGTTTAACAGAATTTCTACTTTTGACTTATATTCGTTGTATAAAACAACGACAAATATAATTATTATTTTACACTGTACGAGCATTTTCGCTTTCAAATGGATTATCTTATTTTAGTGTACTTTTTTCTACGAGTTGACTTTACCGAGCTAATGATAGTCTACACTCTACAGGCAACAACACATTTGTATCATGATTTATTATATCATTGTTTACTATTTCGCTAACCCACAGTCGTAGAGATATAAGAAGTCCGTTTTGTCTTTTCGCTTTCTAGTATTGCTAACAGGTCACATGAACTGACGACCTAGAAAAGGTCGCGGGCTTTAACTGGATGCGGAAGGCGAAGGGCCGTGGCGTAAATTGGGAGTGGCCTACTTCCAGCAATTGACTGACAGACGGATTTAATATTGATTGATTGTCCGCGGATCAGCCCCGTGGAAACATATTCCTCATATAGAAAGACCAATAAACATACATTAATAGTAACAAATTTTCGCATTTGTAATATTAATACGGATTACATGGTCTGGTCCGTTTATAACGCCACATTAGATATTACTGTCATTCGTGGGAAAATTCATAAAATTACACACGCTTCTAGTTCTAATGCCAAATTTGACATGACTCAGCGAGGTAATGAAGACAGCCATTTTATTCATGTAGTTTATGTCTCGCTTGCTCTTGAATGAAATGGTTACGTCGAGAGCGAGACGGTAGTTCCGGATGTTACAGATGAAATATACGCACGTTTAACTTTCTCATAGTACGCACATTGGGTCAGTTTTGACGGTAGCTTCAAAAGGGTCAAATATTTGATGAAGTACCCATGAGAATCTGACAGACTAATCAATACGTCAAATCGTTAATGAATTTCACTAGGTTGAGAAAGTATTGCATCAATTCCAAGTCGTTTTTATTTTTGTTATGATAAGATACTCGTAGATGAACCAGCTACGTCTATATGACGTGCGCAGTTATCGTGGCACGTTGACTTCGCAAGGCTCGTATAAACGATTCAGTTTTTTCTGTTGACAGCTATGATTAATATGTAAAGTCTTTCTGGAAAGCTCTTAAACTGCAAGGGCAAGAAGCGACTCGTGACCATTATAAAAGAAGCTTCGTTCTACTGTATGTTTGATATTATCAATAATGACTGCTGCTGCTGACCTAATCGGCGGTTGAGATTTCAAAAACAAAAATCTCCAGCACTTCACAGTCATCAATGTTGAGAATACCTCACAAATAAAGGGAACGAACCTAACTGAAGTTCAAATTGACGCCACCCGCCTGATGAAAAGCCATGACGGGTCTGAGGTCCACTCGCAGACTCTCACAGTCCATAAGACTTCGGACAGTTTAATTTCTTGAAATTTCGAGTTTTCTTATTTTCGCTTCACATTTCAATAGTATTTTAGGAGAGTCTGTAACGTTATAGAAAATCCACAAGAACTCGAAAACTGCAAACATTTTGCACAACAAAAAGTCATCAAATAACACTATCTTAAGACTATAAAGTACAAAACCTCCTTCAGTGCACGTTAAGGCAAATTGCCCCAAATTCACAGCATGGCGGATGCAGCCAGGGTCAGTAAAACTGGATGTGTGAAGCAAGAAGCCAGTTTTCCGCGACCTTTGCAAAAGACACCGGGTCAGCACCAACTGGTTTTTAATTTCTTAAGCACGCGATATTGGAATGAACAATTTTTTGTCAATTGAGTGCATTCATGAAGTACTAAGCTTGAATTTCTGATCGAAGAGTGACAGATATGTAATCTGCTAAGGGGGCTTCCAGGGACAGCCTTGCAAGGTTTACCCAGGACTCCTTGTAGTAGGCAGATACAGAGCACCGTGTGATATTATCCAATTGGAATCCGGCATAGCATCCATGACGATTTCCAGACGTAAAAACAATTTTCCATTTTGGCTAGATGTTTAAACTAATAGGGTAGAACATAGCTTTAAAATGTAACGTGTGGAATTCTCTATGAATGTCAAGCCGTACTTGAACTAATGAAAACCAAACGGTTACTCTGCCTATCCGTCTAGCGCTGAACGCATCGGATAAATCCTCGAAAGGATGTCCCAGATGATTAAAATTGAATCTTACTAATATCAAAATGCGAAAATTTGTGAGTGTGGATGTTTGTTACTCTTTCACGCTCAAGCCGCTGAACGGGTCGGGCTGAAATTTGGTACAGAGATACATTAAAGTCTGGAATAACACATAGGCTACTTTTTATCCCGGGAATAAGTTACCGCGGAAACAAATTATACGCGGGCGAAGCATCAGCTAGTTGCTATAAATCTGAACTCAAACACGTCTAAGACGGAGGCTCAAGAGCTCAAGATGTAGAAATAACGAAATCTGATTGGATATCAAAAAACATAATTTCTCTCAGCTTTGTTGGCTGCCGAGCCTTAAGTGAAGTAAGAATGTTTCAGAACAACGACACGACTTTTACTCCATATACATAATACATGAAGTCTCTCACCGATCTCAGATCAAAATCAATCGTCTGATAAATCGATACGATTAAATTGCAAATATTTTGCCACAGAAATACCACTCTAAATACAAAATATTTAAGGTTGATATAACTTTATGTATAATTGCGTAAGTGCACACCTTGACACAGATTTGTTAGTTAGATTCAGAATTGAGAAAATTCGTCATAGTTGCCATATAATAAATACAACCCGTTCGCTCTAACTTTGCCGCTGGCGTAGAGGCCTATACCCGAATTGTTAATTAGATGAAGTAAATTGACAGTAGCTAATGTCACTTCGTCATAGAAAATACGCAACATTGTATGAAGAAGTGACATTAGTTGATGTCAATTTACTTCGTCTAATTAAAAATTCGACTTTAGTATGGAGCCGAGCGGCAAAGTTAGAGCGAACGAGCAGTAGTTTGCAAAAGTAAGATTTGTTTTATATTTGCGGGCTCTAGCCCGCAAATATAAAACAAATGACGTTAAAACGCCTGAATACTTATGGGTCATCCAGAAATACGTGACGTAAGTATCACAATAATTGAAATGGGATGGGGGTAGTTTACCTTAGTATTAAAACGGCGAAATTATTTATATTGATACAACTAAACTTGAAAATATTTCCAATTTGAATATAAAATTTCCATTTTAATTTCTAGATGTAAAATTGCAAGGGATTTGACGTCACAAGTTGGTTTTCTACAAGTGATGTGTGTGGTGTCCATTCCCCGGGTTAAGTCATAAAGTCATGAAATCGTTTGGCGTAATTTATGATTGGCCCCAACTAAAGTGATAAATTATACGAAACCAGCAAAGTGCCTTAACCATAAAAAAAAACAAATATTTGAATACATTCCGTTTTTATAACAAAAAAAAATAACCTTCGATTTTCAAAAAGCAAATTGATCTCCATCTAATTGAAATTCAAATATGGCGCCTTATATGTAACGGTTTCGAAGCCATTGGCTTTCTATTTACAATTGAAAATGAAATCGATGCGTTGCATTAAAATATTCTTTGCATAAGAAAGATAGATGTACTTACACAGGAAATTATAATCAAATATTCCATTAAGATTTATAGGTAAAGGAAATGATAGATCTTACTAATATTATAAATGCGAAAATTTTCTTAAGTGTGGATGTCTGCATGTTTGTTACCCTTTAACACTAACGGCTGAACGGCTCCAGTGGAAATTTGGGACAAGGAAAACTTAGTCTGGAATAGCATAAAGGCTAAGGTAGGCCTGAGGACGGTGAGAGGACTGCTGACCGTCCTTACAGAGGCAGGCCCATGACGGCAGCATGACGTGAGGAGTTCACGCACGCCCCCCTTAGAAGCGGGATCACAATCTGAAACCCCCCAAAGACGCGGGATCGCACCCGACCCACCCCCTAGGCGAGGCCGCAGTGGTAGCCGTAGGTCTATTGGGAGTCCTGGGACATCCTTCCGAGGCCTTGCCCAGGGCTCGCAACCGTAGGCTGTTGGGCGTTACGTGAAGTTTTTTAGTCGGTAGGAGTCCGGCATAGCATACATGATGATTTTACCTCACGTTAAAAAAAATGCTAATCTAAGCTCTCATGGGAAGTTGCAACAGGAACAAAATTCCACGCGGGCGAGCCGCTCGCTCGCCATCTTGTCTAGTATTTTCTTAAGTTAATTTTTGATTCCATGTAGATTTTGCAAGCTAAGAGATTTTTCGAATACCTAATTAGAAATAAAAGAAGGATTTTTAACTCCAAAATAAATTGATGCCCTACACTTCACCAGTGATTGATCCCAAAATTCTATAACACCTTCAAGTTCAAATAAACTAAGTGGGGTCTTTATCCTTAGCTTGTATAACAGTTGAAAGACCTTGGGGTCCGGACACGGAGGTCGAGGGTCTCGACCCCGGGAGGTCACATTGAAGGATCGATTTCCAAGTCCCTGAGCTTTTGAATATTCTTACAACTGTATAATATCTGAAGGGTTAAGTGTATTAGACATTTCATGGGCATCTGATACTTGTAGATTAGACATTTTGTTTGTGAAGATGAATGATATCTATAATAAGAAATCACAATTAATTATCTATTGTCTAAATTACAGGAAATTCTGTTGTTAGCTGAGTAATATGTAATTAAATAAATATGTAATTTTACACTTACAATGAATCCTATTTAGTACTAGAATTTAATATCAATTAATTCAATAAAGACTAATCAATATCCATCACATAATGAACTAAAACTAGTGTTATTAAATCATCATTTCGATTAAATACAATGATGATAAAACTATAAAATTGCTCCTTCCGCATGGAACTCTGAGACATAATACAAATATTTACTATACTAGCCTTGATATTAAAAATTGTATCGTACTCACCAAGGATAAGGTGTAATTTCGCATCGGTCTGGAAAGCGTAGTGCAACGTGACGAGGAAAGGACACGCCCTTACTGCCTCCAGGACCTGTTGAACACATTCAATTTAGTACACAAGAGATTGATACATCTTGGTACCGGCACCTGATTCAAATGTTAAGGTGCTAAATTGAATCCTTGAGGTACGCCAAGATTGATGGAGTCAAATTTATACTGCTTTTTCGGTTGGAAACTCTCATAAAATCTCTTTATGTGGTAACAAAAATGTATATACAAATGTGGAACCAATAAAGTAACAGTAACACATTATATCAGTTCAACGTCTTTCGTATCAAACGCTTTCCTTTAATATCCAAGGCCAGATTTTTAAAGAGCAAATCTCTTGAACTACTACCAATAGCGTAATATTGATATTTTACAATTCAGGATATTTCTTAACTAATTTGCTTATCCAGTTTATACCTACTACTCATGGACTACTATATTTTTGCATAGACATGTGTTTCCAAACGAATAATTATTATAAATGGGAAGGTTTTATAGTTTGTAGCTTTCAAGTTGCAAGGAAGCATCTTTTGTTCTGAGTTTGTGCTATTATCAAATTTTACACAAGGACGAACAGCGAGTGTTCTACAGGAAAAAATATTGAAACAAATAAAAGTTTTACTTGGGACTTGTATCTTGGGTTTGTATTTATATATAAACTTTAACTTTTGAATTTAATAAATGGAATGCTATCTTACTGTATAAATACTTATTGATTCACTCCCTTACCTGTCTTTCAGTCCTAGTGTGTTCTGCAGTTTTAAGTTTTTGAACTATCGATGCCTTTTTCAACACCTTCATGGCGTACAACTTTCCTTCGTCGACGCCGCATCTTTTTCTAACTAAAAACACTTTGCCGTAAGCTGGAACAAAAGAAAAAATCGTTTAAATAACAGTAAACAATGTATTGAAGAATATTTATGACCTATATTGGATATAGCAACACAGCAAGTTATCTAAGCAAGAAAACGCAAAGACTTTCTTTGTTCTACGTAATATACGAGTAACACATACTGAATTATTATTTTATTCCTATATGTTGGTACAAAATAAAAGTAAAGTAACCATGTCCCCATACGTCCACTCTAATGTAGCTAGAATAGAGTGTTATTGTAAACAATAGCTTTTTATAGGTCAATCTCATGTAACAAGTTGGTTGAGTTAGAACAAAAGAGTGATTATGATGTTTATACAATTTTAGATTTCATGTAGTGGTTGATACTCTTAAGACTAAGTAATGACGGAATAGAGTTAAAATATCACTACTTCCAAAGCTGGGTGTAGTTAACAGATGCTAAGGGATCACTTTCGCAAAAATGCCCATTGCGATGAGAAGCTGTCAAAAGAAACTAAATAACTCGCTTAGCTAGCGTGGTACAGTAAAGTCAAAAATAATTCCTACTCAAATTGTTGTTTGACACTTTGAAGAGGCCGATGCCCAGAACTGAACTTGACGCATATCAAGCAATTTTAATATACCAAATACTAGGCAGCACGGTCTCTGAACTTAGCTGTTTTATATGGAACGAACAAAACAACACCAAAAAATGCGTAAACAAGCCGAAGCAGTTTCCTTTCCGTTTTTAACAATGTTGTTATGGGAAGTGACTAGGTAAGGACAACAATGGCTGCAATGCTAAACAATGATTATATGCTTGCAGTAACTTTGGATATGCTACAGAAGAAATAAACCGATTTCGAAGAACCAGAAAGTAATTTAGATAGTGCTTTACTCACGACGCTAAAGCAAAAAAATGTGTGTGTCTGTCTCTAGCACAATAGCTAAACAGGTAATGTTTTATTTGAATATGAGTTTACTCATTGACTTGAGTTTTCAGACCTTTCTTTATCCTTGTCGTTTACGAGTAGCCAACAGACGGTTTATGAATGAATATCCGGGCCGAATCGATAAATACAAACTGTAACATCTGCCTTTTTGGCAAAAGATGTGGGGACAACCTATTCATGAACAGAAAGAAGGGCGGAATTAGTAATCGATGTATAAATCTCGAATCAGTGGTATTGGATGTGATTGTTGGAATATTTGAATAGCTTTAAGCTATTATTTGTTAAATCAACTTTATGTAAGGTAAAGGAAACTGCACAAATATGACTTTTGTGGTTTAATAACCTATAATTATAAAAATATTTTTCCTGATTTGACTGGCTGTTGTCTAAACCACTGAGGCAAAAATATTGAACTTTGGCCTCTTAGTTGCTGAGATGATGGCCCAAAGCAGAGCCTATATCTAATCAAATTGGCTTTGTTTCATTGTTCCTTTAACTTTTAAGCAAATCAAAAAGGTCCAATACCATAATATTGGCACTTTTTCCAAAAAAAATATAGGTTCAATATTATATGATCTGGAAAAGTTGTGGCTGACGTGGTAGAGGGTAACATACACCGCTTCAAAAGCTGAAGACCCGGCGGGAGAAGAATAGAGACAGGGCTCCGAATTCAAATCGGGACTAGTGCGGGTGACTAATTATAATTCTTTCTAAAAATTTCTTTAATAATGTACTTATTAGGGTTTAGTCAAATTGGGAAATACAACAACAACATCATCATAATGACTGTGCCACGTGTTAGTTCTGATATTACATTCACAACAACCGATGACTAATCGACTGCATCTATCTACGAAGCATGTGGTTATAATGTTATTTATAGCTTTTGAAAGCTATCTTGCAAATAAGCGAAACTTGTGTTATTTAATCCGTTGAACGCACGATAAGCATTGCATTTTTTTTAAACATTTTTGATCAGGTTCCGGATGTTCTCCCTGGAGGAAACTACATGTACTTTCTGTTGATCTAACTTAAGAAGGTGCAGTAAAGTAATTTTACCCTGAAAATATTAGGAACGGCTCGCCAAAGGTGTCCATTTGTCAGAGATTTGATGACCTATAGTAGTAAATATGAAAAATAAGTGTTGAGTAATATATCAAACGCTTTGTAGAAGTCTGTGTATACAGCGTCTAAACAGATCTTCCTTTTTGAAAACAGTAAGTTTAAAAAAATATCCTAATCAAAGATCGTCATGTGATCATGTCGGTATATGGTCAATGCTACCCTCAGCGATCAGGTGCTTCCTCTAGAGGTGGGTCTTTGTTTGCGGTAGCCACTCGAGTGCACCGGACGTATCCAGTTACTGTGAAACAGCTGTTACCGGCGCTGCTAGTTTTCTAATACGTGGCATTTTATAGTAATAGTTTGTTAGGTGTTTTGTCAAAGTTATACCTAAGTAAATTGATTTCATGTTTACTGATAATATACGCTCACCAACTTATTTGGGTGTCGTTTGGATGTTACGGCTTATCTCAGCTTCTAGAATCCCGATTTGGAAAATTCTTTTTGCATTAGGTAGCCCATTTATTGAGGAGCCCCATGTGCCGACGGGAAGGAGTAGGTACTGGGAACACTTTCGCAAAACAATTAATTGCGTAGAGAAGGAAAACTCGAAATAAAAGTCGGTTGTCAGTTGGGCCGGGTTGATGGTAGGTCGTCACAACCTGCGCCTGTCCGTTTCAACACGGCAATATGCTCACCACCTATTGAGTATTAATTTAAACTATGTTTTATCATGCCACTACCCAAGGGATGCAAAAAGAAAGGAGACGACTTTCATACTTGATTTAATTTTGTGTGGGGTTAATTTTGTGTGTGGGGTCCAATGGCAGTTCAAAGTACGGCACAGGTAAAGTCGGGGAGACACCTAGTTATTGATAGAAATTTATTTAGCACGGGTTTATCTTAAAATTTTTGTTTACGGTAAAGGACGTTATGGACTTTAGTACTGAGAGATAATTTAAAAACTTGTTTTGAACAAGTCCTTATCTCCCTAGTTAAAGAAGACCTATTAACTACCACAATTAAACAAGCCATTTATAATATTGATGTTTAATGTTATTTTAATAACATTTAGACCAAATATATATTAATTTACCATTAAGATAATAGGGGTATAATTAAGAGGCCGTTCATTAGCTTGTTTAAATATAAAAATACTTTGCCAATTTCATAGTTCGGGGTCAATGGAAAATACCTATTTTGATTCCCTTGAGAGTGACAAAATACATATTATTTGCGGCCTAAACGGTCCTATCATATTTTACGTTAACTTAGATGTTACTTTTTTTACATCTTCAAGGGTTTAAAGACATCTGAGTCTGTTTTTAATTTCAACTCAATACTAAGGCTTTACGATATCATACTTGTTTTCTGCCTAGGCCTATAAAACAGCTAAAGAAACATCGGATAACAAAGAATATCTATGTATATAATCTGTACTACAAGAATCGATAACCGATAAGTGTTGAACCATCGAAATCGGTCACTCATATGTGTAGACGATGAAGATATCGGCGAAAATACATACAAAAATAAAAGTATATTATCATACATCAACAGCAAAGATACAGGTCAAGTTCATACATATAATTACGCCTTTATACACGAAGGGTAGGCAGAGAAACATTATGAAAACTCACTCACTTGTACTATTCCACAACTTTTATTATAATTTTAATAATACCTAACCGGTTTCGCTATTATAGCATTCTCAAAGGTGTTTACACTAACTTCTGACATAAGTAAGGAAGTTAGTGTAAACACCTTTGAGAATGCTATAATAGCGAAACCGGTTAGGTATTATTAAAATTATAATAAAAGTTGTGGAATAGTACAAGTGAGTGAGTTTTCATAATGTATAACAAGTTCCATCAAGTGCCAACAATCAAAAGTATAAAGGATATAGAGAAACATTACACACTTAGATTTTGTTGGTCTAAAGAGCCGTCTGCGCCACCTGATCCTAAAGTAGCTAGAATTAACTGCTGGTGTTATAGGTATCAGAAAACTGATATTAATACTTTTATACACATACTACAAAGAAATACCCAGACCCTCGAGACAAATATGTTGTGTTCTACCGCCTGTACAACGGTTTGTGCTCTGAGGAATTGTTTGATATGATGCCTACAGCTACATTCTATCATCGCACCGCTCGCCACAGACAGAGTGTTCATCGTCACACGTTGCATCCGGAGCGCTCGAGCACGGTAAGATCCGATAGAGACTTTCTTCCGCCTACAGTATGGGGTTCTTCAAAAGGGGTCTTAGAAGGATTTTACAGGGTAGGCCGCCTTTGGTGTTGCAAACGTTCATAGGCTGCGGTGACCACCGGTACATCTGGTGGTGCCGTATGCTTGTCTGCCACTTTAGCAGCAAAAAAAAAAATACCTATGGATAACACAAATTATTGTCCCCGATGGAAATCGCACCCACTAAGTACCTCGTGATCTGCAGTCGTACTTTACAACCTCTAACAAACGACTTCAAACCTCATCTACTACTTGTTCGCTCTAACTTTGCCGCTGGCGTAGAGGCGTATACCCGAATTTTTAATTACACGAAGCAAATTGACAGTAGCTAATGTCACTTCGTCATAGAAAATCAGCAACATTGTATGAAGAAGTGACATTAGTTGCTGTCAATTCACTTCGTCTAATTAAAAATTCGACTTTAGTATGGAGCCGAGCGGCAAAGTTAGAGCGAACGAGCAGTATCTTAAGAGCCTACCAGATGCCAAATTATTAAAAGAAGATAAAAGATATTTTAGCGTGCAAGAAAGAGAGATAGTCCAGTCATTATATACATTTGGAAATGCAAATGAACCGAGAAAGCCAAATTTTGAATATTACGTGTGGAGGGGCTAGAAAAGCTTAAGTTCAAATTGTCGACCAAAATAACCTGGTGGGTTTTCCACCATCTTGAAAAAAGGGTTATATTCAGTTTTTTCATCATAATTCGGTTCCCCGTTGAGATACGAATATTTTAATATAAGTTTTTTGTTGCTCTTTGTACGATCTACAATTAAGGTCTACACATTTTTCACGTATCGATCACCGTTATCGAAATATCGATCCAAAAAGCCGCAATTTGGGAAGAAAAAATTGTTTTTAGCATTTCCTTCTTTCTCGTGAAATATATCGAAAAATGTCCATAAAAAAAATTGTTGAGCGTGTTCAGACCTACAAATTCGTTTTTTTATTTTTTATTTTTGACAAGAATTACTATTATTATTTAAAGAATTACAGAACAAAAAAAATATTTTTTTTCGCAAACCAGCTAAAGGCAAAACACCGGCAAAACTATACTCTCTGAATAGTTTCAAGCATGATAAGTCTTTTCTTGAGAACATTATTTTCATCCATGCTTTCAGCGGTTGTGACACCGCTTCGTCTTTTTATAATATTGGAAAGTCGAAATTCATCAGCACCCTCGAGATGAACCCGAACCTCCGGTCATCGGTAGAACTATTCAAGCAAAAAAGGTCGATCCAGAGATGCTAGCTTGCGCGGGAAAAGTATTACTTATCGCTCTGTATGGTGGTCGTAAAGAGGATATAAGGATTTTAAAACTCATTTCGTGCAAATGTAAAGGAAAGTGTGGGGCTGCTTGTGGGTGCAGGAAAGCAGGAATTAGTTGCTCCGTTATTTGCCTGCACTGTAGTGGACAGACATGCAACAATGTCGCCAGAGTCGAGATTTTATTCAACAACGATCACGATGATGATGATTATGTTTTTTCAACCGTCCCAGCATCATTTACTGCGATTCAAGAGTTTTCACGACTCGAAGAGTCTACCGAGAAAGAACTTCTACAGCCAGGACCATCGAAACGGCGAAAAACATGTGAAAAAAATTACCACCTGTAATTATTGTTTTTTGCTGCATAAAAATTATTTGATCAATAATTTTCATGTGTTTGATTTATAATTTGGCTGGTTTATTAATTTATTTGGTATTGCAATAATTGCTTGAACAACCATTCATCCATTTTGACGTATGGATACAACCGTGCGAATGGCTAAATCAAAACCGGGCACAGTCTTACTGACTTTGCGCCGCGCTAGAGGTCGTAATTCTTATCGAAAATAAAAAATAAAAAAACGAATTTGTAGGTCTGAACACGCTCACCAATTTTCATTACGGACATTTTTCGATATCTTTCACGAGAAAGAAGGAAATAGTTAAAAACAATTTTTTCTCCCCAAATTTATGGCTTTTTGGATCGATATTTCGATAACAGTGATCGATACGTGAAAAATGTGTAGCCCTTAATTGTAGATCGTACAAAGAGCAACAAAAAACTTAAATTAAAATTTTCGTATCTCAACGGGGAACCGAATTATCATGAAAAAACTGAATATAACCCTTTTTTCAAGATGGCGGAAAACCCACCAGGTTATTTTGGTCGACAATTTGAACTTAAGCTTTTCTAGCCCCTCCCCACGTAATATCCAAAATTTGGCTTTCTCGGTTCATTTGCATTTCTAACCCGATTTTTTCGACGTAATGACTGGACTAAGAGATGCGATCGGTTTTTGTGCGCTTTTAACGAAATAAATTAATTATAAAAAAACTATAACCAATATGAAAAAAATGCTCTAGTGCAAATGTAGATTTTACTATTGTCTTTCTTATAAATATTTTATATTATAAAAACAACTTATAACATACGAGATCTAGCTTAAAATTTCACGAAATCGAGGTATTTTCAACACAAAAATCCATCGAGGATTTCATCAGTAATCGTGTTTCGAGCCTAGAGCGTTTTTAGTTCATGAACTGAAGTTGTCTGTGTTCAAATTTTAATTCAGCAGCAAATACCTACTGCTTTACAATTACAATGGCAAAGTCTACAAAGTCCGCATTCAGACGTCCTTGAGGTGCATTGAACTTTAACGCTGAAAATAGGATTGGTGAACGTTTTCCAAATTGTGAAAATAATCTCTACTCGATAACGTACGCTACATAAAACTGCTATCTACACATTAATGTGTTATGTGTACCACCTTCTTTATACTACTAAGGAGGTAGACAAGCTTACCTGATGGAATCAGGATAGAATGATCTCAGAATTGATGGCTGTCAACTTTACAAGAACCTTCTGAGTCACTTTTAGAAGAACACCATAAAGTATTATAGGCGTTACATTATAGTCACGCTTTAAACCCTAACGTGGTAGGCAGAGGTATTACTCTACGCCCACATTACACTGTTTATAGTATCGTCCCTCGTAATAAATAGATGTTTAGCCCGTGTTGAAATAGACAGGGCGCAGGTTTTGGCTAGCTGCTATAGAAATTCTCTGAACTACATTTTGGTCTTCAGAACAGGGGAAGCATTATCTAAAAATATTACATTATTACAATAGTACATTTTACTTAGTTTTATACCTTACTAGCTGTACCTTACTGGAAGTCGTTATCGCGTAAAGTCATAACCCTCCTTTTGCGCAGTCGGTAAAAAAGGAGCCTATGTCCTTCCCAGGGCCCCAAACTATCTCTATACCGAATTTCATCTCAATTGCTCCAGCCGTTTAGGCGTGAAAGCGTAACAGACAGACAGACAGACTGAGTTACTTTCATATTTATATTATTAGTAGGGATGATATCATAGGTCTAGTTAAAAAATCAGTTAATACAATGTAATTTTAGTAATCTTGATGGAAAGGAACACTTTTATGATGGCATCTACTGAACTTGAAGGCAAAGATCAAGATATTAAAACATTGTAATATATTATAACTGACATATATATATATAATATATCATACAAATTAGTACGAGATTTAAATTTAAATTTTACAACAGACCATCGTTAAGCTCTTTTATGATAAAGCAAATTTTCGCGTTTCATACGCTCCTTAGATCCTGATAACTAAATACACCTCTCTATCTCTCTTATGTGACGTAAACAAAGTTGCAGGGGTCCGCTATTCTGTAAAATATAGGTTGATTCGAATGACAGTCGAACGTATACAAAAATTGACTTAAACGGCACAAACTGCCATAAAGTATTTTTCATATTGGTTATTGAATGATGGAGTTATGAGATGACAATCAATCAAACACTGCACCGTCGACTTGAGCGTATCTTCTTATATTCCAACTATAAATATATATTCCGACTATACATATAATCTTATATTTCCGAAATAAGCTTATATTTCGACTACACAACAGTGTCAAAGGCCTAAGTGAAATCTAAATTTTCGAATTTATCGTTTGTCTTTTGAACTTAGCACAAAAGCTACACATAGTTGTTGATAAAATGCAAATTTGACAAATATTGGCGCAGGTTATCGACCCTGATGACGTGTGATGTTTCAAAGAACAATGAAAACTAAACACTGACATATATTAGTACTAAATTATGCGACGTGTTTATGATAAAATACATCAATGAATAAATTTAGTTCTTAGAACTGACCGGCAAATTGTCTGATGATATTATCATAAGCAATGGACCGAACGATAAAGAATCACTTTTCCTCCTCAGTGCTAACGAACCCTATGTTAAGCATCTTACGCTCTGGTCACTATTGAAATGGGTAACGGTTTCAATCATTTCAATTTATGAGCGTACCCGTACTTCGGAAGACATGTCAAGCCAATGGTCCTCAATATAAGTAGTCTTAAAACTTCAACAGCAAATTAGGTTGTCGGTTTAACAAGGAAACAGGGTCGGTCGAGTGTAACACCTCTAATAGGCTGTATGCATGTGAGCACATCTTAGTAGTATAATATAAAAAAATGAAGAAGCAATTCAAAATTCAACACGGACATTAAGAATAATGGCGATAATGATAGTTATAACATTTAGAGTGTTATTCTCAAATGCCACATGCATAAATTAAATATTGATACTCAAAAACAAATTGCAAAAGGTCTTATAAAATGTTGTTTACATAACACGGTAGATATTATAAACATAGCATTTAAAATACCAAAACCAGTTTACAACAGTAGCAAGAATAATAATAATAATAATAATAATATTCACGGACATCTCACACAACGCTATCTGATCCCAAAGTAAGCTAGGAATAACCTGCTTGTGTTATGGGTATCAGACCACGGATATTAATACTTATATACTTTTAAATACATACATATTATACATAGAAACACCCAGACTCTAAAATAATAATATACTGTTTTAATAAATTTAGTTTATAATGAAAGATAACGGCAAGTACGTGCTTATAACATAGCAGTATTGTATGAAGCTGAGTTTTTTATCCCCTTTAATGAAAAACAATCTCGTTAGAATGAGAAAACTAAATCGAATACACGAACGACAAAAAATAATAAGAACAGATAGAAAATAGATAACATCGTTGTTGAAACATACATAAAGGTTTTTACACTCTGAAACGATTTCTGTTAAACTAATGTAATGACCACGGCCACGGATGAAACTGTTAACAAACAGTTGGTCATATTTGCGGCTGGATCCATTGTCGGTTGGTCCCATCATACAACCCGTGTGTAAGGAAAGAGGTAAGTTTATGGAGAAATTAACTTGAGCATTTACAATACTAATAGATTATGCCATCTATATTATTGGGATAAGCTTGTCATTTATGTAAAACTAATGTTGTTTGAAATCAGTGTTTCGCACTTGGACCTATTTCCAGTTCGTCCCATTCAACTTATTTGTAAGGAAAGAGGTAGGTATATGGAGAAATTAACTTGAGCATTTACAATACTAATAGATTATGCCATCTATATTATTGGGAAAAGCATGTCATTATGTAAAACTAATGTTGTTTGAAATCAGTGTTTCGCACTTGGACCTATTCCCAGTTAGTCCCATTCAACTTATTAGTAAGGAAATAGGTAGGTATATGGAGAAATTAACTTGAGCATTTACAATACTAATAGATTATGCCATCTATATTATTGGGAAAAGCATGTCATTATGTAAAACTAATGTTGTTTGAAATCAGTGTTTCGCACTTGGACCTATTCCCAGTTAGTCCCATTCAACTTATTTGTAAGGAAAGAGGTAGGTTTATGGATAAGGATAAATGAACTTGAGCAATTACAATTCTTTTTTTAGTGTTTTCGAGACAGTACAACCTTGTGCTTCCATCTCTAGACCTTTGAAAATGCTGTGAAGCGAAACCGCTCAGGTTTATAATAAATATTGTGGAACAAGTGTCGTTTTCAATATGTGCTGCATGCAAGTTTAACCAAGTGCCATCAATCAACAGTATAAATAATTACAATACTAATAGATCATGCCAAATATATTATTGAGAAAGTATGTCACCCATTTTGTCGCTATCTCTCGTCACAACGCTATCATAAACACAGTGCTGTACATTGCTTTTTGTAGTACAGTTCGCTTCGTCATGATAACTTAGAAAACGCAATGTACATGTCCGGAGGTGTTAGAACTTAGATGACGTGGGCAGATGTGTATACAGGATGGTGACATTTTGATTGTTATGACATTTGTATTTGTTACTTAATTTTTTATACCACTAAGACGGCAGACTATTGGAAAGTGGTCATTGTAGTCTACTGACGTTTACAACACCAAAGGCGTTAAGCTAGCGATGCTGACCTACAAAGACTACTTTTGAAAAATTCCATACTGTAGAAGTGTAGAAATTAGAACGACCTAGAGCCTAGACAGAACTTAAGACGTTATAAAATATTTAATTATAAAATGTTCAGAAGCGATTTGAGTAGTCTGGCGAGGTAAACGGCCCCAAAAGGTGAACATCTGCTTGCTGGGGGATAAAAAATATGCCACCTGGCTGCGGGTGTGAACGCCCAATGGATATGGACCTATGCTACTTGGGTGAACTTATGGTTATCAACGATTTTCAACACTATTATTAGCTTGACCTGTATGTACTTTCGATGTTATCCTTTTGAGGCGTACCCGGGGACTCCCCGGCCATAGGAAGATGAAACGTAAGTACGTGGAAGTAAGTATGATGTGTATGTAAAAATAAGTCTTAAATTGATCAAATTGTAACAGTTATTTTAGTTGAGCGGGTTTTAAATTTTAACATTATTTAGATGTGTTTTTCTTAAATAGGTACTTGGTTATTTTAATTATGTTTTGTTCGAAACCCGTTATCAAAGTTGAAACTAAAATACTTGGACAAATTTTATGTAATATTTTAAATACACAAATTATGCAATATGTAATTTAAGAGTCGATAAATCAAATTCATTTTCGAGAAACCGTCGTATTTTCATTACAAGCTTTTTATCATACAAAGGTCAATTTTTATATAATACTAGAGATGCGCCGAATGTTCGGCCGAATATTCGAATTCGGTACATTCGGCAAGTTTTGAATAGTTCGTATTCGGCCGAATATTCGGTTTATTTGCCGAATAATTACCGAATATTAATATTATTATTAACAAAATTAATAATTATTGAATCAGTAGGGGTTTTCCCATAATTAACCTCATGGTACAGGGATATCTGGTTTTGCACATAAAAGTAACGTATTCGATGATAAGGCCAATCTGGCATCTAATAAGTTTGGAGTGCTCAACATTGCTTCCCTAAAAATTGCCTGGTTTTCACCGCGAGCAGAGCTGAACCATTATTTAATTCGTTTAACTCACAATAAACTCGCGAAGTAAATACTTGTTTTCCCACCAATAAAATAAATGGTCGAGATGAAAGGACTGAGTGACAGAAATTGTTGTAATAAGCTAGCTCAGTTCTAGATAGTGGTCCGAGTCATTACGAAGTCCATTTTTATCTATTCTTCTTTAAGATACAATATGCAAGTTGGTATTTTTCTTCACGCTACAAAACACGTGTTCACGCAATACCTACGCTACAAAACAGTCCAAAACTCGCAAGTAAACTAACTCTCTGTGAAAATGAACTGCTCATTTTCCATTTCACATTTTATATTCACCTCACTCATCTCAATCCTAATTTTCATTTTTTAATTCTTCGTTGGTGGAAAACAAATCTCATTTCAATAAAAATGAGCCCATTCAGTTCACAATCTCCCGCTAATTACTCTATCGGCGCGTGCGGCCACACATGGAGTGATGTTGTCATTTTGAGCTGGTGCTCCTGAATACCAGCTTTGCCCGTTCGACTCGGTATAGAGGCGTGCCATGAGGATTATTAACGATAATCTACATAGGGGCCTTCGCGACAACTTCGATTTTTTATAGCTTGCAGGTTCTGTAAACCTAAGCGAACCACTATATAATAGCAACAGAGTGGGGATTCCCTGCATAGAGGGAGATTTACTGGTGAAATATTTGTGATTAAAGGTGAGACAAAAGACATTTCGAGTGTAAACTTTTTTGACGCTTGCATGCCGTTCGATTGAGAATCGGCACCTTGGGGCTGAGGGCTGCGCAGTAAGAATTTCGCCAAACACGCCAGCCTCGTGGATTGACCGGTACTAACTTGTTTGTCGCGTTAATTTGAACCGAATAGTTCGGCCGAATATTCGGTTCGGTACATTTCATACCGAATATTCGGCCGAATGTTCGAATTCGGTCCAACCCACATTCGGCGCATCTCTATATAATACCTACATACTATTAATTTACATTTATGTTTTATTTAAGAAAGGAACAGCAAATTAACTGTCACTAAAGTTAAAAATAGAACGAAAGACAAGACTTGAAATTAGAACATGAATCACAGTTGCGATGGCCGCAGAAATACATTTCTGGCCGAAACCAAATTTAAAAAAAATCAAATAGACCCTTTAAAAAAGTGTAATATAAGGTAGTTACACTAGTTTAGTAAGTACAATACAGGTCAAGTTATAATGGATGCGCCTGCGCACAGGTGGTGATTCAGTCACCGCTCCGTTGCACGCATTCCGGACCCAGACACGCAACCGAACGGATGTGCGTATATGGCTGGTAGGGGTGATTTTGCGCGAATTATGTAAATATTGTGGTGCGAAATTGGAATATCTTGGTAAATAATATGTAGTTGTATGTATAGGGGAAAACGCTGAACTTTTTTTATTGGGGATAATGGAATAAATTTGTCGACAAATAGACGTTATAGTATTACACAGTTAACGGGATATTTACCGGGTATACTACGCCAAATCGAATGCCAAATAATCGAACGTTCAAAATATCGAACGTTCAATATATCGAACGTTCAAAATATCGAAGATTACAAAATCAATGTTCGATATATTAAACGTTCGATATTTTAAACGTTCGAGTATTTAGATGTTCGTTTATTTGGCATTCGATTTGGCGTAGTATACCCATATTTACCAAGTACATATTTCGACACTGCTACAACTTTCTCTATAGCTTGGGCGTCTACAATTTAATTTTTATTAATTTAACATAATAAAATTCATGATGCCGTAATTATCAATCGTACTAGATCAAATGTACACCGGACATTTTGTGTTGCGTAGAAGATTTTTACACAAATCAAAAGCCTTTGAAATCCTTACCAACACTTCCGCCCCTTCCGTACCCCTGGCTTCTCGCGTGCGCCCTGTCATTTCCTGTCATTATGTTTGATTAACATAATTTACTGGTCGTTACAATCATCGACACCCCGTCATTTTATGTTTTGAATGACAACTTTATTTAGAAGTATATTGTCAAGTCAATGTTTTCATTTCAATCTGGTAATCGTCTGACGATTCTTTTCATGCGATATAATGACTTCATTTGGAACAGTTTAGAAGTTTTTGCAAGGTGAAGAGTAGCTTGAACTTCTTTCTTTCCAATTTTCAAAGTTTAGGAGATTTTATAAGTTGAAGATTAGCCTGAAAAACAGCTTCTCTATTCTCTTTCATTATCAATTCTTGGCATTACTACTCGTAATATTAGATTTCTTGCAATTTTTGTCGTGGTGAAAAGAAAAATGTGGGGAAAATGCCTTGTATCAACTGGTGAGGCAGATGGCAGAAGGTGGGGAACCATGTGTTATGCTGATAATATATTCATTGGGGAACACTTATGTCCAGCAGTTCACTGTGATAAGTGATAGGCTGAACACCTTACTTCTTATGTTATCCAATGTAAAAACTAAGGAGTGTAAGACAACTATGGGAACACCTTCATTAGTTTTTTAAAGAGTAAATAGGTAAAACTGTTTACCATAAAAACCATAAGATACCAGGACAACATAAATAGAAGTGAGTATATTTAGAGAACAAAAATGAAAGATTACGGGCTAAATAAAGAAGGGCCAAAGTAACAACTCTAAACAAATAATATTGAAAGCTTCGCTTGGGGTGACTGTTATCTCTACATATGGGTGGGCTGACACTGGAGTCAATGATCTGCCCTCAGTTATGGATAGGGCATAATTACGAGAAGATTTTGTGAGTCAGGTAATTCATAACTACCTACCAAACTTTAGCTATGAATTCAAGGTCAATTTTGAGTCCTAAATTAGTTGGTTGAGTTAATCTATTCATTAGAATCTAGAAGCTTCGTGATACCATCTAGGCATCTACCAGCTACGTTTATAAATAAACCTAGATTTGTTACGTATTAGGCTGGCAATGAAAAGAGTTCTATAATAATGAATGAAATTATATCTTTTCTAGAAAAAGGATTTAAGAATTACAAAGAATATCTACATCATCACAGTGATCTCCCAAAGATCACTATAACGTTTTGTTCCTTTGCAAAAAGGTCACCTATTTCCATAAGATATTTGAAAACGCTCAAACCACATTGCAATGCATATTTTGTCCAAAAATGGAAATATTCAGTTTGTAACAGGTTTAATGGAATTTTGGCACACGTTAGTTTCATCTATCTGTAAAGAGCAATATTTATGACACGATAAAAATATACGATATTATGAAGATCTAGGATACATCTAGCTAGTTCAGTTTATTTTATTTGCTTAAAATTAAGACTTTATTTAAATTCTAACAGGTTTAAAACTAGCGTATACAAATTTTAATATAATTTCCGCGTTACAATGAACATGTTGATTTTCCTGAAGTTGGTGATACAGGAACAAAATACCTATCTGTTTAACAAACCGATTGTCAGAATGCAGAGTACCTACCTAACTAAATAATTTTATCATAATTTTTGAAACGATGATATAATTTGGCTTTGTGATTCCAACTCAACAAAGAGACGTAATTTTTTATTTTTAAGTTCGGTTGGGGTCAACGTACACGAAAACGCACAGTGGGTCATCCTGGAAAGGCTTACCCGGGTCAATATTTGACTGACCCTTACCCAGCAGTGAGCGTCAAACTGGCCGAAATGATGATGATGATGATATTATGTGACAGAATTTTACCATTAGCTGTGTTAGATAGGTATTTGGGGTAATTAACCGCAAATTCAAATGTTATCAGACCGCGCGCGCACATACGACTGTTTCCATGAAGGCCAGTCACTTTTAAAATATGTAAATGAATTTTAAGTATCGGGAAATTATAGAGAACCTACCAACTTATTTAAAATCGAAATAGCTTGAACATAATCCCCTTTTAACCTCCTATTAAAAAGAAGAGGTGTGTCTAGAAGTAAATATACTAATCAAATCACATACGATCTTTTGCAGTAATCATCAAAAATCTATTAACTTCATCATCAAAATCTGGTAAACAATCCAATAACGTAAACAAATAAGAAAAAACAATATGGAAAATGCGCAAATCTTTTCAGAAGTACCAGGTGAGCATAGGTCGCGAGAGCGTATAAGGACGGGCGGGTAACGACCGGGCACCGCTACGCGCCAGTTTCGGGGGTCGACGACCGGTCGGCCGGCGTCCTGGGACGGCCTCTACGACAACATGCTAGCCTGGTACTTTAGCTGCTTTAATTCTCGTTTGTCAATCGATTATAGCCAGTAATTAATTACTTATCAACATGTTGATACTGGTTTAAGCATACTTTGGGGTAGGCAGAGATGATGTGACATTTGCTATATTTTTTAACTGTGGCCATACATATAACCAATCCGGTTACGGGTAAGTATTTCTGACCTAACCTAAGATGACAACAACGTTTTGGTTTAGGCTTATTACCATCTATTCAATACACCGAATAAATCTTGTTTGAATACTGAATTCACGTGATATTTTAATTTAACTAGCTACACTACAGCTAAACATCTCTACCAGTCTGTGCCTTACCAAAATCGACCACGTTTTTCGAAACGCTCATCCCAAAACAATGCACCCCTATTCCAGACACATAAAACACCCTAAACGGGTTATTAAAAAGCTCGCTTCTAATAGGGTGGGGTGTTTATGAGCACTTTAGACATCCACGTCGTTTCCACGACTAGAATCTTAAAAAGATTACAAAGTCATACTGCGGGTAGGTTTTCTATATTATGAGTACTTTCTTAGAAATTATTTGAAGGAACACTGACCTGTTCTAACCTTCAAAATGAACTGCTGCCCTCAGTCATCATATCTATGTATTTATAGCGTTTTAGGCTATAGCCCGTAAAAAGAGACCTAAATTAGACTGCTATAATTATATAAGTACTCTTCAGACCTATGACAACACTTTATAGGGCCATCAACCCTATGTCAAAATACAAATGTATTTTGACATAGGGTTGATGGCTGACATTTATCTCCTAGTCGCCTCTAGGCGTTTTTTCTTTTCCTATCTCGCTTTAGACTTAAGCAATTCTTCAGTTTCTTTCCAGTCAAAACACCATAATAATGTCCGATAAGGAATAACTTTGAGAATCCTGTTTCATTTAAGGCATGGCAGCAAACCCAGGTTAATGCTATTACTCAATTTGTGCCTTTCGCGATAATTTTTCAATAAACATAATTTATGTACGGGTTCGCTCGTTGATATATTTATTTACATTTGTGTTTAACCGGGGTCATTTTTGCCTCCTGAAATCTCTCATTGTCTGCGTGGTGACGCGATAGAGTGAAAATGTCAAAACCCATTCATTACGTGGATGTCGTAAAAGGCGACTAGGGGAACACTTTTAAAGAACCCATGGCGAAGAGAAGGCAAACTCGGCGAAACTTAAATAAAACCTATGCGATCCTCCAATGACCATTGGTCAATCAGTCGATTCATATTTTTTAAAATCATTTTGTACAACATGTCAATTACCTATTTTTTCAACGTCACATGACGTCCGTTTATGTAACCGGCAATATGTCAACAACAATCGCGTATGTATTAGATGTAACAGTGTATTTAGCGCATTTCATATTGATACACCGCGTCATCTGTTTGTTATGGCGTTACGTCCAATGACGTTGACGTTAGTTGTCACTAATGAACGTGAAATGACGTATTTAGATTATCGTTGCTATTAACGTCACTTACGTAACTTATTGATATGTAATATGATTTTCTTTTTTAAGAAATATAATAAGTAATTATTTATAACTCGCTGTTTTCCGCGGCTTCGTACACTTAGAAGTCGTTATCGCATAAAATCATTACCCTGATTTTGCGAACACAGTTAAAAAGTATTCATTTTTTTTTAAAGTACGCTTCACAATCTTTGAGCAAGCGTACGTACCAGACTGGCTATCAGACAGACAGACGAGTTACGAGCTCCTTGAACACGGTACCAAATAAACAAAATAGTTACTATCAACGACAGTACATTAAAAACTACAACGCACTAGTATTATGAACTACATAACCGAATGAATAAAAAAAGGTAATTCTCGCAGCCATAGTGTCGCGTATTGTTTTATGATAAGGAAACGATTATGAGTGTAGTGGTCATGGCGCGGCATGTGCTTGCGCAACCTGTCTACAAACGTTTACAATGACACTGTTGTACAGTCAACTACAATCATATGTACTAGTTTAATCTTACAAAATGATGTATCCCTGCGAGTACCATAATGAACTAACCAAACATGGTATCCACCGAACTTGACAGTAACATTGTATGGGTGTAAAGAGCAATAATTATATTAATTACTAGCTGACGCCCGCACATTCGCCTGCGAAAAATTTGTTTCCGTTCCCGCTTCCTGTGGGAACTTATTCCCGGGATAAAAAGTGGCCTATGTGTTATTCCAGATCATAAATCTATCCCTGTACCAAGTTTTAACCAGATCCGTTTAGCTATCAGAGCGTGAAAGAGTAACAAACATCCACAAACTTTCGCCTTTATGATATTAGTAAGAAGTAAGATGTATCCCAATACATTTATTTTTTATTTAAAGTTGACTTAGAAAGTAAGCTTTAAAATAAAATAATAAATAGCACGCATAACATGCATAGCAATCAATAATGTTACTGTCAAGTTCGGTGGATTCCATGTTGGTCACAATCTTTGGTTATAAGCTTCACCGCTACCGCTGCCGCGCTGGATACATCATTTTGTAAGATTAAACTAGTACATTTCATTGTAGTTGACTGTACTAGTGGTGAACTGATGATTCATTAATCTAGCGGCATACAGATGCAAGTATTCGTCCAAAACATGATCAACTTTAGAACGATAATAAAGAAGGGGAGGGAGAGAAACCCGCCTCACACACTCAATTCGTCAATCCTAACCTATAACCACCACTAATAGTGAGGAATGACGAACCGAACTCCTCAGGAAAGGAATTTTGGATGTTGGATAGGAAAATTACCTGTACCCTCCAGATTGGTAGTAATGAGCACTACTCCGCTTAACAACGTGACTAATATATCGACACGTGTTTCGCCTACACACGAGGCATCTTCAGGTCTGCCATGCTTCCTTTACACCCCCCCCCCTTCTCCTCTATTTATCGTTCTAGGGTGGATTGTCGCCATGTAACGCCTGATTCCATTGTTATGTTCAACTTTTAAAAAGTTAAAACAATATAAGTGATATTTTGCCGTTTTTCGTACGGAACCCTCTGTGAGCAAGTCCGATTCGCACTAGGCAGATTTTCTTTACGTAAACAAACCAGTAATAAGCACACGGTACCCTAAAACTCAGAAGGATGTCCCAGAATTTGCGACAGAATATGGCTACCACCGCGGCATCGTCTAAGTATGTTACTAGCTGCCGAGACGAATGTACGGAAATAAATAAAAATGTCACAAATGGTCACCCATCCCAAAACGAACCGTAGCCTAAGATGCTTAACTTAGTAATCTTTAACACAATAATAAGAAAGCAATGACACGGTCGCTATAGGAATAAGTAAATAAAATAAACATAGCCCTAGTTAGAGTAAATAATATAATTGGCAAGTAGAAGAAAATAACCGCAAAAGAGCAGCTAGCTAAAAATAGCAGCAATTTCCTGCTAATTTCGGTTTCTGGCTGTAATTAGGGGGATAAAAATAGATAGACATTATCGCCGTGTTTGGAAAATAGATTAGTTTGAAGGTTATATTTGAAGAAGCCAGAGCGACGATTTTCCGGTTTGCTGATAACTCAAATCTTACTAATATTATAAGAATGTGAAAGTTTGTGAAGATTTCTTTTTATAACACTAACGTGGCAGACAAGCATGTGACCCTCTTCTTGGAAAGAGGTCACGGTAGCCTGTAGGCGTTTGCAACACTCGAGCTGCCGACCCTTTAAAATCTTTCTAGACCCTTGAAGAACGTCATAACGTAGGCGTTTGGGAAAACCTTGGCAGATTTTTTTTTTTACTCAATCACGCTCTAACAGCTGAACTCAAATTGGCACAGGGATAGATTATAGCTTGGAATAACACACAGGCTACTTTTTATCCCTACAATATATTCCCTTGGGATGTGGAGGCGGGTATGGAACTTCAAGCGGGCAAAGTCGCGGTTTCAAGTCTATAGTAGCATTAAGATTTTAGATCAATCAACGTAATTTTCCGGAATTTTGTAAAAGATTGATGTGTAAAAACTTGCTGCCATGCAGTCCTGAGGATGCCTCGTGCGAAACACGTGTCAATATATTAGTCACGTGGTTAAGCGGAGTAGTGCTTATCTATACTAATATTATAAAGAGGAAAGATTTGTTTTTTTGTTTGTTTGTTTGTAACGAATAGGCTCCGGAACTACTGGACCGATTTGAAAAATTCTTTTGCAGTTGGAAAGCTACACTCTTTGCGGTTACTACACTTAGGCTATATTTTATTCCCGTATTCCCACGGGAACGGGAACTACGCGGGTGATACCGCGTGACGTCCGCTAGTTATTAACAATCTGGAGGGTACAGGACTACAGGTATTTTTCCTATCCAAACTTCCTTTCCCGAGGAGTTCGGTTCGTCATTCCTCCCTTACAATTAGTTGCGGTTATCCTTAACTGTTGTACGCTAGGATTGACGAATGGAGGGTGTGAGGCGGGTTCCTCTGCCTCCCCTCTTTTAATATCGTTCTACGATGGATATCCGACATGTAACCTCTAATTATCTTAGTTAGGTTTAACAAGAGTCGTGAGACTGTCTCATCCAACTGCCCCTCTGTGAAAGTGAAAGTTCACTCCGATTGACGTTGCCATTTTGGTTTTATTTCAAACTTTGAACAGGTGATCCACGTGACCTAGTGACGTAATATAATGCAACAGAGTCACAGACTACAGACAAAATCTCGCCATAAGCCCCTCTGCAATCTATTTTATAGAGAGGGGCTAAAAGTATAAAAAGTCGTGCACTGTAAAGTACAAAGCTTTCTATTTTCTATCTATTGATTGCCTCGATGGCGTTGTGGTTAGGGCTTGAACTCCGGAATTCCGGAATTGACATAATTCCGGAATTCCGATAAAATCTAATATCGTTCTCAATTCCGGAATTGGCGAGATCAATACCGGTATTTCGATATTGAAAAAAAAATACATTTTCGCTTCTTCTTTAATTTCATTACAAACAAAAATGAAGATTATAAGCTTCTTATGCAATTTAATTACCTTTTATTGCTACAATGTTGATAATTTAGGATTTCTCTATAAAAAATTAATTCGATTATGTACTTAGGTATTAATAATTTTATTTGATGATATTTCTAAAACCTACTAAGAAAGTCAATCCATATAATTATGGTATTTGATAGAAAACATACTATTTCAATAATAATAATATTATTGATGACGTTTTTGTTTTTTTTTTTACATTTAGACTTCCATATATAGTGCGAACTTAGAATTAGCTCTGACTTATGCTACGAGCTAAATTAAACTTTGATAGAAACGCTGTAAGAATTTGACAGAGGTCTCGCTCAGCATAGTTCTAGTAGTTCTGACGGAACTCATGGCCCCCGTACCATATTATTAGGGGCAAACTTTGCCCCAAGGCGCTCCACTGACCCAGAGTGAGGAGGGTCCTGGGTTCCCTGTTCTCATCAAGGTGAAGGAACATATTCCTTCGCACATGGCTCCGTCACACCGACGCCAAGGTGCCCGAAGTCACTGAAGGTGAGTTAGGGGCGACTGAGTACAGTCGCCCCTAACTCACCTTCAGCAGTAGCGGCTTAGATTCCGCAGGGACCGTGCCCCTGGACCCTACAGCATTCCAGGCCGAGCGTGGGTCCTGGCTCTTGAGGATCTCGGGCCCCGAATGATGGGGCTTTTTAGTGCATACCTCGAAAAGGCCAGATTCCCAAGGTCTGGAAGACAGGGAAACTGGTTCTGATCCGAAAGGCAAGGTGGTCGGCAGTCTACCCATCCGGGGATCGGCCGATCGTGTTGCTCCGTTGAGCAACTCCGGCCGATCCCCTATCGGTCGATCCCCAATAATTATACGCTCTAGGAGCTTGCATACCTCGTTAGGTATGCAAGCTCCTTGAGCGTATCATTGTACAGCGCACAGTCGGGCACCTCACACGCGCGGGGCCAGATCTGGCGGATAACCAGTTTGGTTTCCGTCAAGGGCGCTCCACCGTGGATGCGATCATGCGCATTAGAAGACTGACGGAGGAAGTAATATCGCAGGGTGAGGTGGTGTTGAAAGCGATGGCGATGTCAAGAGACACCGGCATCGCCTTCAACACCTTGCCCTGGAGCTGCGTTAGGGAGGCGCTTATTTATCATGGAGTGCCTCCCTACTTTCGTCGAATTGTAGGGACCTATCTTTCCGAGAGGGCCATAACTTACCCAAGCTGGCTAGGGCCCAGCCGGGTCAGCGAGATACGTCGTGCGGTGTTCCGCAGAGATCAGTCTTAAGACCGCTTCTGTGGAACATTGGTTACGATTGGGTGCTGCGTGATCCGTTGCTTAGAGGCGGCATGTCTCGAGGATCTGGCAGCGATGCAACTTGCGTCCTTGTTTAAATGTATTAATTATATTTCTTATTTATTCTTTTCTGGTGCAAGGAGGCGCTGGAGCGGGGCCATAGGCCTACGTCTCCAGAAATCTAGGTTCGGCAGTTCCAGCTCCACAAGGAAACCGTGGAGACCTGGACTTGAGCAAAAAACCGAATCGCCACATCACATCACACAAGGAGGGAATCGCCAAATCGCCAAATCGCCACAATCAAGGCGGTCAGACCGGTCATGGGCGAGTGACTAGAGAGGAGCCACGGTGCGGGTGCTCTGCCCTGCCGGTTGTCACAGATGCTTACCGGCCACGGGAGCTTCAGTAAGTATCTGTGACGAATACACCGGGAAACCACACCTGAGTGCCAGCACTGCGAGGAACGCAGTGAGGACACAGTACTTCACACATTAGTGGAGTGCACAGCGTGGGCTTAACAGCGCCTGGTCCTCGTGGTAGGTCTGGACGTGAACATTATCTCGCTGGAGACCATTGCGCGAGCTATGATCTCCAGTGGGAGTAAGTGGGACGCCACTGCGTCTTTCTGTGATCAGTTAATGCGGCGAAAAGTGATCGAGAGAGAACGCTCCCACCCGAATTTCGCATGTCTTTGCCCAAGACTATCGGCCTCCATAATCGGGGGCCTGAGAACGGTGGGAGGGCTAATCAGCGTCCTTACAAAAGCACGCCCAAGATGAAAGCGTGACGTGAAAGTTTTACGCACGCCACACGCCCTGAGATGCGGGATAATACCTGAACAAGCCCGAAATACGCGGGATAGCACCCGAACCTCCTAGGTGAGGCCGCAGTGATAGTCAAGGTCTGTGGGGAATCCTGGGAAGCCCACAGAAGGATGACCATCCTTCTGTGGGCTTACCCGGGCCAACGGTAGGCAATAGTTAGGAAACGCGTGGTTTTTAGTTGGTTACGTTAAAAAAGTAATTTTACTGGGAATCAAAGTAGTTTATCACTAATCACGTAGGACTGCCAGCTCCCGTTTCTTTTTTTACATATCACTATTTTGAACAAAACGAAACTTGATTGAGTTCCGGAATTCCGGAATTCAAATACTGAATATCGAAACCCAATTCCGGAACTGAAAAAGCGTCCGATATTCAAGCCCTAGTTGTGGTAAGTATAAGCGACTGTCGTGTTGAAGTGCCGGGTTCGATACCCGGGTCGAAAAAAAAATTGCGTGATCCGTAATTCGGAGTTCGGATGTTTTCTACGTATAATGCAATAGGTAATCTAAATATCGCGAGCAAAATTAACTGTTACCTAACATAAAACTGTCAAATTGAGCTATCGAAGCAAAAAAACATCACCTAATTTCATGATTTATTTGTTGGCTATGCAAATGCACGTTATTCAATGCAGAGATTGTGCAATTTGATTTCCGATGCCAAGTCATCTTATGAAGTTTGGAGAGGTAATTTTGTTACACCCAATACCCAGTATAGGTGACAAGAAATTATATCTGTAGATGAAATTAAATAATTCCAATTTTAGAATTCCGTACCCAAAGGGGAAAACGAGACATACAACAGACAGAACAGATGTAAGTAAAATGATATTTTTTAATATTATCCGTTAACATAAACCATGTTAACCCTTACAAAAACCACCGATAATCTAATTCGACGAACACTATCATGGCCCCAGGGACGATGTGGATACGGACAATGTCACAACTTCGACCAACACTTATCAGTTTTTACGGACATTCTTAGAATGTTTTGTTACGTTATTTACGGTAAAAATAACCGGCCAAGTGCGAGTTGGACTCGAGTATGGAGGATTCCGCTCCAAAAAAAAAAAAAAAAAATCACGTTTGTTGTACGGAAGCCTCTTAAAACATGTTTTAGTTGTATAGTGGCAACAGAAATACACCAGCTCACTATGTTTTTTTTTTATTTTATGTTTTTTTAACGTGGAGTAAACTTCTGATGGAATGCTATGCCACCGACTAAACACTTCACGTATCCTACCTAACAGTCTACGGTTGGGAGCCCCGGGTAAGCCCTCTGAAAGATACCACAGGACTAGTTCTTTAGCTAGCCTGAGATGCAGTCTCCTGAGAGACAGACATACTGCAAAGTCTCAGTAGGTACGGAACCCTAAAATGTGCATCTGTTATTTCGTAGGCGACAATCTAACCGTGTTATGGTCGTCCACGCGATAAAATAACCGGATGTGATGGTTAAGTGATAAAATAGGTTCGTGTTGCTTGTTTTGAAGTAATTATTAGCGAATTGAGTGATGAAATTTATCACAGTACATCCGAACTGATTGAAAATAGTGACTATAAATGTTTAAAATATCAGGGCAGCTTAGACTGTTGTTAAATGATGTAAGCAGGGCACTGATTGTAGATTACAGCTTGGCGAGGAAAGAAGATGACTCTCTTATATTTTTCAACAAATTAATTTAAAAAATTAATAAATAAAAGACGCGGAGGCGCAGACGGAAATTTACTCGTGAAATTTCATTTTTCTCACATTTACAAATGGCGAAACATGAGATAAAGTAGAGATATTTCAACAGTAAACTTATGTCTACGATATTAAGTCGTGCGATCAAGAAACGGGGGCCATAGACTAAATCCGAAAATATTTTCTAAGATTTGAAGAGTCCCATAAAGTAGTCTAAACATTAGGGGAATCCTTTATTTTTATAGTACCTACTTTTTCAATTCTAAAACAACATACTAAACATTTTGTGTGTCCATGTGTACATACACATCGATGCACACACACGTGCAAAGAAATCAAGCGCACCGACTTAGACGTTACTTTCATTTACTTGTCAAGTGCATATTGACCGTGTCAGGAGCCCATATACATAGGTGTAGGCAGAGACTTTACGCTCACTCACCAGATTAGTAATAGGCGGTGAATCTATTCTATGTTGAAACATCAAAAACAATTAGTATCTTTTTAATACATCTAAAATCGACTGATCACGATTAGACCAATTATCGTACACAAAAAAAACGCATCAACAAATAATATACACATATATAATAATCGTCCACGTGTCCGTATGAAAGTCCGTGGTACGAAACACGTGCACCTAGCTCGGTCCGCCGCGAACATGGGTCGTGTCACGTTTGTGCCCGAAGTAGGGCTGTCAAGCCGGATACGATGTGGGACATTGATATCCTATAGTACGGTAAAATTCCGTCGACGACCATTAGGAGGGTTAAGAAAGTATTGTCATTTTAATCTATACTAATATTATAAAGAGGAAAGATTTGTTTTTTTGATTGTTTGTAACGAATAGGCTCCGAAACTACTGGACCGATTTGAAAAATTCTTTCACTGTTGGGAAGCTACACTCTTTGCGGTGAACATAGGCTATATTTTATTCCCGTATTCCCACGGGATCCGGAACTACGCGGGTGAAACCGCATGACGTCCGCTAGTAAGGTATATAATCAAACTACTATATTATTATTATAAAGATGTGTTATTTTGTTGGTCAACTCAGGAAATACACATGTCTCATTTTTAGGGTTCCACACCCAAAGGGTAAAAATGGGATCCTATTCATGAGACTTCGCTGTCCGTCTGTCTGTCCCGAGGCTGCATCTCAAGAACCGCGATAGCTTGAGAGCTGAAATTTTCACAGATAATGCATTTCTGTTGCCACTAAGTATAACAACAAATACTAAAATCAGAAAAAAAAGGAGGATTAGAGGGGGGCTCCCATACAACAAACGTGATTTTTTGCCGTTTTTTCGTACGGAAACCTTTGTGCGCGAGTTCGGCTCGCACTTGGCCGGTTTCGTTTCCAAGCATTATCAGCACTTTAAAAGAATAAGCGTATCTACAGACGAAAAAAGCTAATTTATCTTATTCTATGTAGAATTAAAAGATATATCATACTCTGGTGCGAGACTGTTTTGTTTTGCAACCGGGACTTAAAGCTAATATAAAACAGGAAACGCGAACCCCTAAGGTGAACTCGTTCCATTGAGCACATACAGCTTGTGTTATAACGGGTTCGATACCACGGCTGGGTAAGTCCGGTGGCAAGGAACGGATGGAATATGATTATGAGGACAGGTGACTAAGACATTATCAGTTATATAATCACGCCTTTATACACGAAGAGGTAGGTAGAGACATAAATATGGACATTATAAACTTGGCTTAAGACTGATATGTTACTACTGGAAATTGAGACCGAGCTTTAACGTGCTTTACAAAGCACGAAAACGTTTGTAAATGGAAAAGTCACGCAAAAAACGTATGAACGAAACAGAAATCGATATAAAATTACATATACCTACCTATGTTTTAAGTTTCTAACATATATGAATTGTATGTTTCATATTATGAAACAGAATGTTGCCTTTTCAGGCCTGCAGAACACTCAAGTTAGCAGTTTTACGAGCGGTTCAGATATAATGACATAAATTATTTGGTTATCAATCACACCACTCAGAGACAGGTTTCTTCTTCATCCGATTGTAATTTAACGTTTCAATCGTCAAGTGTGATGATAGAATTCGGGACTACACGCGAATTACTTTTTTACTTACATACACCGACGTTTCGGACCCGTTGCAGCGCCCGTGGTAGCGGTTGGACTGAGGCAAGGATGTAAGTAAAAAAGTAATTCGCGCCAAGTCCCGACTTTTTTAAAGAATAAGTGATAAAAACCGCGATAGTTTAAAAATAACAATTCAATCTTGGCGCCCAGTGTCACAGTAAACCTCTGCCTATCCTTGCAAGAAAAACGCGTGTTTATACTGTACATGTATACTAGCTAGAAAATAAAAGCCAGGATAAGTGGAAACCTATTATATATGTACCGGGAAATATATATCCTGTATATATATTTTTCTTTTTTTCAAAAGGGATTGGATGGCCAAATCCGAAACTATAAGGAACAGCGAAAAATGCTCAAAGGAGTCACGAACCCGATTTTGATGAAACTTAAAACCTCATCATTAGATTTTTGAAAAACCAATAATCCTAGCTGGGAATCGAATCCATTGATTTTGTAAAAAAAAACACATCCTTTATTATGACACCATACGATAGTGTTGCTATAAGGATCTTATTCTGGGAAGTAATGACACACGGCAAACTAAAGGAAAGAGCTCATCTTTAACAAAATACATTTTATTTTTCTTACGTTAACTGATTAATTGTTCAAAATCTTTGCAATACATAGCTGGATTCGAGACCTCAAGGATCGTGCTGCATTCAATATTTCAATATTATTGATTCAGTTTAGAATATTCTCCAAAAAATCATTCTGAGCATAATTTAAAACACGGAATAGTTACGATCTTTTCTGGGAATTTGAACGAAACAAATTATGATACATAATTTAGGACCTTGAAATATGAATTCTATTAAAATTCCAAATGTTCCTTAAATTTGGCGTATATCATTACTTTGCAAAATTTGATCCTTAACAGCGACTCTATCGTATGGTGTAATAATAAAGGATGTGTTTTTTTTCTCAAAATCAACAAGTTCGATTCCCAGCTAGGATTATGGGTTTTTCAAAAATCTAATGATGAGGCTTTACGTTTCATCAAAATCGGGCTCGCGACTCCTTTCAGCATTTTTTGCTATTCCTTATAGTTTCGGATTTGGCCATCCAATCCCTTTTCAAAAATTCATCCTGTATATATGTATATATGAATGAATATAATTACATATGTACTGGGAAAGTTAATTTCCTGTCTTCAAAGTAATGATGTTTAAATTTATGAAAATATAAGGCTTTACAAGTTCTTTGAACTTTTCGCTATATAAGGGCAAATTGACACGACACATATAGTGGTGGTTAATATATCGTATAGCTAATTACTTCGCATGCTGTATACTTATAGCATAAAGCAAACGATATTTTTGCGTTTAGTTTTTGCTAGATGCTAGATGCGATATAGTAATGTTGTTTTCTTTCTCTATCACCTGTTTCACCTGTCTGGTGCCATCCAAGGCGGCGCGCGGTGCTAGCCAATCGCACAGGTGCGGATCGTTTAGCAATATAGCAATAAAGCAAATCCATCGTTCTTCCCCGATATCGGAGTGTCACACACAGGACTCGGCGTCCAGTCTTCGCATGTCGCGTGCTGGCGATTGTTTATTGTTTGTTTTATGCCGCCTCTACACATAGGCCAACGCGTTGGCAAGCGCGCTGACCCTGCCACTGGCCCAATGTGTAGAACGGGCGTTGGCGCATTGGCGGTAGGTATTTGAACGTTGGCTGGCGCGCTTGCGAGCTTGCCGCGCGGTGTCGGCAACGTCAAAGGACACTTGTCGCAAGCTTGGCGCACCATCCACACATTGGCCGCGCGATGAGTTTGCCCGGAGCAGCGATCATAGTGCACGTTTTCTTTTTACGGCGAATTAACACCTCACTTGACGAATTGGCGAACATGAGTAACGAGTACACATTTACAAAGTAATTATAAGCTGTGAATAAATATACAGCTGCAGCTGTTAGCGACTCAACATCCATTTTGAATCCGTCCGCACATTGGCCCGAACCAAACCATACTGAACGACCTGGAACGACCTTCCAATGTGTGGATGAACTCACAAGCGCGTTGGCTAGCGCACCGCCAGCGCGTTGCCGATGCGCTGGCCTATGTGTAGAGGCGGCTTTAGCGCAGCGCGTGCTTTTTGAATTCGCGATCTCGGAGTTCGGTCGGACGGTTCAGTAATAATAATTTGAACGATGTTTATATTAGTTGATTTTTGGTTGGTTGGTTTAGCTTTGAAGTGTAAATAGTGTAAGTAAATAGATATTGTTTTGTGATTATCTAGTGTTTGTGTTTTTATTAGTTCGGTTTAAATAAATCTAAGTATACAATACAAATAAATAAAATTGGAGTGTCTGTTTGTAATATTAAAATAACCGCTTTCTACTACATGCATACGAATGTATATACGGTACACATACCAAAATATATATTTTTAAAATTTTTGTCTGTCTGTCTGTTTGTTTTGGCTAATCTCTGGAACGGCTGGACCGATTTGGACGGGACTTTCACTGGCAGATAGCTTATGTAATAAGGAGTGGTACCTAACTTAGACTACTTTTATCCCGGGAATAAGTTCCCACGGGAAGCGGGAACGGGAACAAATTTTACGCGGGCGAAGCTGCGGGCATCAGCTAGTATTAGATAAAAATGTAGAAAAGAAGTGATTTGCCGATACGGAACTTCTTTAGTAAGGCCTAAGCGAGCCTGAAAAGTATGAAGGAAAGTTCATTGTTATAAATTGCATAAACACGAATACACGTTGTAGGTAAATAGGTATGTACATAAAGTTATAAACCATACTGTCATCAGTCCGAATTGCGAATTAATATATAGCAGTTGCCGCGCTTCCTTAAAATACACCCACCGCATTGCCTTTGTATGTAGCATACGCGTATAAAAATAGTTTGCTATAACAAAGCATGAAAAAAAACTTGCTATAAACATACAGCATATATATCATCTAGCAAGTTGTTGCTTTATAGCAACTTCGCACACTACTAGACACATACAGGAAGTTTCCAATATAACAGGTTTTTAAGGAAATACTACTGATATTGAAAAGGACAACGCATATTAATCATTCATTTAAAAAGAGTTGCTTTACGAAATTTTGACAGAGGTAGTACTCGTATTACTATACTAATATTATAAAGAGGAAAGATTTGATTGTTTGTTTGCATCGAATAGGCTCCGGAACTACTGGACAGATTTGAAAAAAAAATTCACTGTTGGGAAGCTAAACTCTTTGCGGTGCACATAGGCAATATTTTATTTCCGTATTCCCACGGGAATGGGACGGCTGGTGCGAACGTCCGCTAGTTGTAGAATAAAAATTTTGTTAAGTGCACTAAAATTCAACAAGTACGAAAATAGAACCTCCCCCTTTTTTTAACGTGAGGAAAAATCCTACATGGATGCTATGACGGACTCCAACCGACTAAAAACCACACGTATCCTACCTATTGCCTACGGTTGGGAGCCCCGGGTAAGCCCTCGAAAGGATGATCCCAGGACTCCCAACAGACCTACGGCTACCACTATGAAAAGCAACCTGCCCAAATAAACACCCATAGTCTAACTGCAGAACTTTGACACATCGAAGTTAGACCAAAACAAAATTAAAAGCCAACGCAGCAGCGAAAGCGGCTGAAAATATTAAAATTAATAAATATAAGGGTTTCGACTCATCGTATTGTTTTTGTATAGTCGGTGTCGATACCCTAGGTCCATGGAGTCCCAATGCGCAAAAATTTTTCAAGATTTGAAAAAGCGCCTTGTGGAGTCAACTGGTGACCCAAGGGCTGGCAGTTTTCTCGCTCAACGAATAGATATTGCTATTCAAAGGGGGAATGCTGCTAGTCTTTTGGGCACAATGCCACGGGGGCCTTATTTAGGTTTCGTTTAGATAGTAATAATGTAAATATATAGATAATGTAATAATTATGTTTCTTTGTAATTTTTAACTACACCTTTTGGACTTTTGGACACCTTTTGGAAAAAGGCCAGGTCAGGAGTACCCTTAATCGGAGAGCATGTATGAAAACACTTATAAAGGTTGAAGAAGCGATAGTGATATGTCAGGATCGTGGCAAGTGGAGAACCATAGTCTCTGCCTACCCCGTTGGGAAACAGGCGTGATGTTATGTACGTATGTATGTATGTAATTTTTAACAAAAAAAAAGTTAGACCTTTATTTTCGCAATTATAGAGGATAACCATCTTGAGTCACATCCACATCCCTGCAACCTAGGAAACGTGCCCAGGAGCTATTTTCAATATACAGTGTTAAATTTAGCTTTATGAAATACAGTAAGCAGCTTATTAAAACAACTACTTTTTATATTTTTTTGATATTTCCAAAATAATATAATATACGAATAACGAGTAAAAATCTTAGTAAAAATTCGTGAATATACCGCTAGCCTACATTCCTGAGCGGCTCCTGTCCGGCAAGAGAGTTCGCTGACCCCCTGTTCACGGGGTGATGATTGGTTAATTGTTTGATACGGCATTTTGTAAGATACGCTTACGATTATAACACTTGATATACGGGATGGTACTATTTTAGGAAGATTTTTCTTACAAAAAATTTTGATTTTTCTATTTTGAGAAGATTTTTCTTACAAAAAATCATGATTTTTTTTTAAGTGACCGCTTGCTGTCAGGTGGAATGTGTGTTTGTATTGTAGTCCTTCTTTGTCCAGAAAAAAATTACCCAGTGATTTTTTTATACCACTAAGGTGGCAGACGAGCATACGGCCACCATGGCCTATGGATGTGTGCAAAACCAGATTAAGTGTTGTTGTGGTGTTGCGGCGCAAATTCATTGATGAATTTACAATAGGTTTTTTTTTAACATGATGGAAAATCCATAATGGATGCTATGCCGGACTCCTACCGACTAAAAAACCCTCATGAACTCCCAACAGCCTATGGTTGGGAGCCCCGGGTAAGCTCTCGGAAGGATGTCTCAGGCTCGGAAGGATGTCCCAGGCTCGGAAGTATGCCCCAGCCTCGGAAGGATGTCCCAGAAATTTACATAGGTAGGTTCATGGTAAGTTTTTAAGTCTTGGAACTATGCTGTACCTAAAAAATCTTGGTCATGTTTATTTTCTTAACATCTAGGAATGCACTATATCGATAATGAGCAATATCATACAATACATATAGGAAAAGAAAGTCTTTGCGTTATAGCGACCAGAAAAATAAAAAAAAAGTACTTACCCCCTGTGCCTAGTACTTTGAGCAAATCGAAATGAGATATGTCGACTTTTGAAGCGCCGTTAAGATTAACTGTAACAAAATAAAATAGGTTAATTTAGGTATATCAAATACATAGCATAACAAGAAAGCCGTGAGTTCGTTCCCACCAGACTGCCCTCTCTTAACACGTTTATTGTGAAAGTGAAAGTTCAAACCGATTGACGTTGTTAGTTTTGTTTTATTTCAAACTTTGCACAGATGATCCACGTGACCTAGTGACGTAGTTTAATGCGACAGTCACAGACTACAGACAAAGTCTCGCCATAAGCCCCTCTGCACTCTATTTTATGGAGAGGGGCTAAAATTAACATAGGTATATCATCATTTGGCTGTCAAATTGAGGGAAACTGTCAAATTATGGACCGTGAGACTGGCCCTAAATTCGCTAGATATCGCCATGGCCAGGGTTGGCACGATTAAATCATTTTGATTTAAATCATGATTTAAATCGCGATTTAAATCAAATGATTTTTTCAATAAAAATCAATGATTTAATCAAAAATGTTTAATTTCACTTTCTTTCACAGAAATCAACATAAAAAAACAAATTATAATTAAGGCTCAAGACTAGGGTGTTTAAGTCTGAAAAATCAATATCATTATTATAATATTTGAATAAAAAAACTAGTTTTCCAGCCTTTTCAATTCCCAGTCGGTTTCTTAATTTACTCTGAACAATTCCGAAGGTGGAAAACACTCTTTCCACAGCAGCTGAAGAAGCTATCGCCCCAAACAATTGCTTCACCACTGGAAAAATTTTTGCCTGTTCCTCTTCACTAAATATATTTTTCTGTGACATCCACCACTCTAGTGGTGTCACATTTTTTATTATTTCTTCTGCGAACATCATGCTTTTGAATGGTTTTGATTTTAACTTAAGTTTTACTATCAATGGTAGCAAAACTGAACCATCATAGTGATTTCGTGCTTCCTCCAACTCTCTTCTTCTTCATCTGTCAGTGTGACTTCTGTTTGGGTTGGGTCTAATAAAAATGCCAAAAAGTGACTGGGGGTCATTGCTTGCTTATATATCTTTTGAAACTTCGACACATGGCTAATATTTAAATCAGTTTCCTCAAATTTAGCTTCAAGTTTCTTCCAAGCCATTACAGCAGTAGAAAGATTTGCATTATTTCTTTGTAAAGTATCCAATGTAACAGATATTGGCTTCAAAATTATTAAATAATCTTCCACAGACCTCTTTACGACCATGTTTTCAACTTTTGCTCTAATAACAGAATCTATGATGTCCCTGTTCTCTTCACATACTTTTAGTAACTTTTGGACAAAAGGGAAATCCCCGCGCTGTGTCCGCGCAATCCCTTGAGGGTGCGTTCCGTTTTGCGCAGAAAAATAGTTTAATTAAATAATAAAATGAAAAAATCAAAAAAATCGTGATTAATTAGGATTTTTTCAAAAAATCATGCTTTATTCGATTTTTTCAAAAAATCATGATTTTTTCCAACCCTGGCCATGGCTAACCAAATGTAAAAATACCCGTTCCCGAGATAATGAGTATTGACAAACAGACAGACGTACAACAAAATTATCCCATAAGGGTTCCGTTATTCCATTCAATTTACGGAACCCTAGAAATTACTTAAATAAAAGCTTGTTCCGATAATATTATACTACACTAGCGGACGTCACGCGGTTTCACCCGCGTAGTTCCCGTTCCCGTGAGAATACGGGAATAAAATATAGCCTATGTTCACCGCAAAGAGTGTAGCTTTCCGGCAGTGAAAGAATTTTTCAAATCGGTTCAGTGGTTCCGGAGCCTATTCGTTACAAACAAACAAACAAAAAAACCAATCTTTTCTCTTTATAATATTAGTATAGATTTTGATCAGGCTACTGGATTTTGCTCCAACCCCGAACAAATAAACAAACAGACATGAAGAAAAAAATACCGATTTGGATTCCGAAGCCCTAAATTAGGTCCATAACAGTAATTTTTTAAAATTTATCTGGAATGTACGGTCACAGCTATATTTACAATTTTATAATACCTAGTAGAGATTATTGTACTACCCGTTCGCTCTAACTTTGCCGCTGGCGTAGAGGCGTATACCCGAATTTTTAATTACACGAAGTAAATTGACAGTAGCTAATGTCACTTCGCCATAGAAAATAAGCAACATTGTATGAAGAAGTGACATTAGTTGCTGTCAATTTACTTCGTCTAATTAAAAATTCGACTTTAGTATGGAGCCGAGCGGCAAAGTTAGAGCGAACGAGCAGTAAAGATGTTTCTCATTCAATCACACTCAACCTTAGATCATCTAACCACAGGATGCGCCTTACTTAAGCATTGTTTTCTGCCATTGCACATGACCATTTGGTCTTTTGGCTTTATGAAAAGCCTGTACATCAGTACATCATTTTATATGATTAAACTAGTACATTACATTGTAGTTGACTGTACAATAACAATTAACACACAACAGCCATTACGCGTTTGTCGATTAATACATTTTTAATTGCAATGATATTTTATATGTCTTTGTGTTTCCCCCTTCATTTGTATGAAAACTGGCAGAATATTTTTGTATGCGGTGGTTCGCAAAGGCTAGTCCCGTGTTATATGGTCTAAGCACTCAACTCATGAACTTATTTGGATGATTTTTTTTTATACGTACAGATAGTTGACAACCTGAATTTATTGTCCCTAGAACTACTTAGTCCCGGTGGGAAACGTGTTGCAAGAACATTTGCACCTAAGACCCATGAATTTTTTTTTTAATGTTCAGTTGACGTCGCCACCAGCCTGATGGAAAGCCGTGGCGCATCTAGCGATTGGGGGCCACTTCTGACAGTGGTCCTCAAGTTGGCGGCCCTGTGATGTGCCTCTTCACGCTCCTCTTAAAGAACCCGGGACTGTAAGATGAGGGAAACACGTGTGCGGGCAGGTCGTTCCAAGTTTTTATAGTTCGACAGAGGAACGATCTTTTGAAACGCTCGGTTCTAATGGTCTCCCATCTTAAAAATAATCGTAGTTCTTATGCTTACGGGGTTATCATTTACAGAACATTGAACATGGGACTACCAGCGTTTTTAATTATGTACTTAAACAGTATTTTCAAAGACCTATCAATTAACAACAATGTTGCTCTGTAAATCATTCGAGGTAGTTATTAGGGTGAGTACACACTGTACTGAATACCGATATGCGCATACCAAATACTAGGTTTGGTGGTATTCAGTAATGATGTGGTATTGGTGTGTGACGTCATGGGCTGGTAAACATCGCCCCGGATAATATAACGGGTGTTATACAACGGTGTATAAAATGGTAAGTTTACGTCGATCTGCAAATACTAGTTCCGGCACTAGAGTATTTAAAACAAGAGATAAATGTATTTGAATGTTATATCAAATATCCAGTACTCACAATACTAAGTTTGTTTAGTTATTTGGCGATGTTTTTAATATATGTATCCCGCTCCATATATGTTTTCGGTATTTTAATACAGAAACATTAATATACTATAGAACAATATTAAAACCCTACAACCCTGGGTTCTTTTAAGCGATGTCATGCCATCATACTGATTAAACTACTAAAAATATAACTCTTCATTTTAAGGCCACTGCTAAAAGCCTCGACTATAACAGTGGCCAGGGCCTTTCCATCCGTCGCCAATTCGACATAGCCACCATAATAAGACAGGCGGCGTTATTTGACCGTGGTAAAAAAGTTTGGATATTCAAACTAACTGTACGCAGCGAATTGAGTACCGTTAGTGCGTCAGCGACGTGTTTTCGTCGCGTCAGAGCAATTTCACTTTTACTAGGTACGCCCTGCTTTAACTTTGCCATCATCTTATCTCATAGTGTTGGTTTTCAAACTTGCCAGTCATTCGGCTCGACTTTCGTAATTTATTTAAAATGCTATTTTAATTATGGAATAGTACGAGTATTTATAGAGTCGTATCGTGGTAACTAAATCAAATACTAATACTGTTCTTTGTAACGGATTTAAAATAAAAACGTCCATAATTCCTGTTGTTACGTTATAATAACTTTCTTACAAGAATTTATTCTATTGTATTTCGAATTTATAGTTTAGAAAAGGTAACCGCAACCACAGTACATAGGTTAGCTACAGACTTATTTATCAAAACACAGCTACGGCTTATTGTGTTCAATGTGATCATCCATTAAAACAATATTAAAACTCCAGACAGGTTGAAGGTAGTGGAGGCGTTTAAGCTAGTATTATTAAGAACACGATGTTCAAGTCCATTATTTCTAAAATAATTTCCAATTTAAATGGATTATGTATGTTATAAGTTATAACTCCCATCCTATTTAACTATAAACAATCCGCCAAGACGCAACCCGCAAAAGTTTGAACGTAACCTGGACTAAAGCTCAGATGATGATTAACCGTCTAACAAGCACTGACAGAAATAAGATTTTTATGCGAAAGATATTATTCCAGCTCTTGTTTGGATAATGTAATATTAACAGACAAATATTAAATTATTTTGTACGATAAGTAGGGTATTGACATACACACATACGCAACAAGAGTCTTCAGGTACCATAACAAAAACATGGATTTAATGACCCCCAAGAAGTTGGCACCACACTTTTAAGTTCCAAAAATTTTGCTATGATGACAGTGATACTAGTTTTATCACAAGTTTATATATGTTTTTTATGTGATAACAATTTACATAAGAATTGGCGATAAACAAGCATGACAGTGGCAACGTTTCCCTCAGCAAAGTCAAAAGTTCATTGACACCAAACTGTAATTATTTAATTTACGACATCGGTGCGCAAAAATAATACTACAAGAAAATGGCGGCCGAGTTCCGCAGTGTTGATATTTGTAATCTAGATATATCAGTGTAATCTTTATGCAGTTTATCAACATAATAAGGAAATACAGGTTATGATAACAGAACCTGATTTTTCAAAGTCATATTTTGAAAAATAGCAGCTTAAAAATAACTAGGTAGGTAAGTACATATATTAAGAATTCCTTCTAATAACGTTTACTAAATAAGGAAGATAAACTCCAAATAAAATCTAAACTAGCCACCTGTTTCTTAGAATCCATATAAATAAATACAATGCTCGGTAGGTATATATACAGATAGGTATGTACATAATACCTATTGCCTACATCAAACGCGCCAGACAAACAGCAGCCGTCACTGACAATGTCATAGGTACGTCGACCTATAATATTCAGTAATTTCTACTCCCCCGAAGGTCAAATAACTATTTACTTTTGGAATGTACTGGACCTACTAGGCTCTCATTCTCTCGAGTAGTATTTACTCATGTCTGTAATAAGCCTAAATTGGTCTTAAATACATTTCTTTAAAATAATTTGGAATATTCTAGATTGTACTTTGATGTATTTACATGAAGCAATTATGGCGCATAAGACAAATAAAGATAAATAAATAAAATGAAATGAGTTGAATTAGGTTTTTATAGCGTTCTGTAACTTTTAAAAGTTAGTTTATTTAATGAGGAATATCTTTGCACTGAAGTTTTGGTAACTAGAAAGATTACCTATCCTAAGAAACCTAGCCGCCAAGAACCGGAAAAGCGCTTGGAAGCTGACGATACACAAAGCATACCTTTAAAGAAGTAAAATATCTTTGTGTATTCATAACATAGTGTAGTGGGTTCATTACTTGGTTGTTAAAAATATTTTAGGTATATTTACCAAATTTGATAAAGCATTTTCCTCATATTTATTTTTCTTTATATTTATGGGAAAACCAACTTTTGTGATTGCATCTACATACTTATTATTGTGGGATGCCGAAAAGTGGTTCACAGAACATTTTACATATTGGGCTGCCAATAAGTCTAAGAGCCTCTCCCTATGAGAAAAACCACCCGCCCCAAGTAGAGAACAATAGTCTAACTACAGACCTTCAAAATCGCCAATTGGTTGTGGAGGTCAGATGGCAGTGGCTTAAGGGAAACATTCCATGGATTCTCCGTGCGGGCGCCGGGTCCATAGGCACATGGGGGAACACCCCGACGGCGTCTGGGACTTGCGACCTATTTGAGTAGGTTTAGGGTGGCCACCTTGCTATGCGTATAAACGCTCACCTTCCACCATCAGCAATGTTCCCTCCCCTGCCCAACCAGATTTGATAAGATCCTATCAATGGCGCTTTGGATATTCGTTTTAGTTAGTTAGTCAGACTGGAAAGCCGACATCAACTGGGTTGGAAAAGGTTCGGTGGATGGTGGTCCATGTATATTTGCCAAAATATTTGTCTCTGCCAGTAATCCTTATGTTACAAGTTCCCACAAAAACCAATATGCCATGTAGCAGATAAGATTTTAATGGAGGCCACTGTACAAATGTAATTTAGATATGGCAAGATGGAACATGGTGACTCGGAGAAGGTATGGGGAAGAATGATTATAATGACACGGGTTCTATGACCACCAGACAACGCTTATAATGAAGGCACCCACATAGAAAAAGCTTTTAAAAATCCCAATCCAAATTGAATGAAATAAGGGGTGAAAATTCGAAGCTTGTGATGGGTGAAGTCAAGAGTCACAGATAGTCAAGTACAATATTCTCAAATCCATAAAAATAGGTTACAATACTACGGTTTTTACTATGTAATAACCCTGCACAAGAACATAACATTTAAAACTACAACAAAAACAATAGTTGGTCTGTGTATCAACAAGTTGATAAGAAACTCTTATCAATGTACACCAAGGACTATGTGATAATGATAATAGTCAATTTTCCCATGCCTATAACATAACGTTAAGAAAACAATGTTATGTTTCTGTAATTGTACCTCATTTTTAGAGAAATTCATGTGTTTTTATACCTATTTAATAGCTTTGAGGTGACCAACAAGGAGACAAAATGCTTAAAAGTGGTAACTTTAGTTTTATGAAGGAACTTGTTTCAAATTCAGACTGAGGTTTTGATATGAGTTGTAACATTATATTATACACAATATCATCTAACCCAAATAAAGCTAACTATTGCTATGAGGTCAAGACAACAGATAAACATACTTATATTTTCTAAATACATAAGACCACCTCAACTCTGACACAAACATAAGCAGGGATATGTTTAAACCTGGGTAGAAAGTTCTTCAAAAGGTGCAAAAGATTATTTTACTATTTGTAAATTTTATCAGCAAACAATAAATTGTTTGCTGATAAAATTTATAAATTTTACAAATTTATAAATTTTACAAATTACTAATTGAAGCGCTAAGTAGAGTTAAAACTCTACTTAGCGCTTCAATTAGTAATTTGTAGTGTCCGACCGAAACTGGTTTTCCAGCCGAAACCGAAACCGAAACCGAACTTTCGGCCCCAGGATCAGTTTCGGCCGAAACCGAAACCGAAACCGAAACTCACGTGTTCATATTGAAAAAAAAAAAACAAGCCAAGTGCGAGTCGGATTCCCGCACAGAGGGTGCCGTTACAAAAATTGGGTACAAAAATTACGTTTGTTGTGTGGATGTTTTTTTTCTGATTTTAGTAGGTATTTTTTGTTATAGCGGCAACAGAACAGGGTGAGGAGGTGGTGGCGGTGTCTCTTGACATCGCCAACGCTTTCAACACCTTGCCCTGGAGCTGCGTTTGGGAGGCGCTTATTTACCATGGAATGCCTCCATACCTCCGTCGAATTTTTGGGGCCTATCTTTCCGAGAGGGCCATAACTTAACCGAGCTGGCTAGGGCAGGGTCGGTGAGATGTGTCGTTCGGTGTTCCATGGGGATTGGTCTTAGGACATCGGTTACGATTGGGTGCTGCGTGTTCCGTTGCTCAGAGGTGTCGGCGTAACTTGTTACGACGACACCCTCATTACAGCGCCATTAGCAACCCGAGAAGCAGCCCTAAAGGCCACCTGCGGTTTCCAGCTTACATATAGGGGGTGTCAGCATCGGCATCGAGCTCTCGATGTCGTATCAGGGGCTCGTACTTGATAGCCAGTGGAACTTCGGATACCACTTCCGAAGTTTGGTCCCATAGCTGAGGGAGGGGGGCATCAGCCGTACTCTCGCTCCCAATATCAGGAGGCCCATCGCTCCCTGCCGGAGACTGTCCCTTGGGATCGTGCGGAGCATGGCCCTATACGGGGCCCCTGTATGGACGGAGATCCTGATAGCCAGTAATGCGGCTAAATTGCTTAGCTTAGTCAGGGTGATAAGGGGATACCGCACGATCTCAGTTGAGGCGGCATGTCTTCTAGCCGGGATCCCTCTATGAAACCGAGAAAGCGAGGGCCCTTGCGTCATTGTTTAAATGGTGCAAGGAGGCGCTGGAGCGCGGCCATAGGCCTCTTTCTGTGAGCAGGTCATGCTCGTGAAAGAGGCGGTGGGGTGGAATCGAGAGAGAACTCTCCCACCCGAGTTCTGCTTTGCATACTATCAGCCTCCATGACCGGGGGCCTGAGTACGGTGACGGGGCTGCTCACCGTCCTTAAAGAAGCAGGCCTTAGACGATAGCGTGACGTGAGAAATTCATGTACGCCCCTCTCAAGAAGCGGGATAACAACTGAACAACTCCCCAAAGATGCGGCCGCAGTATGCATCATTTCGAGGGCATACTCGGAGCTCCCAACCATAGGCTGGTAGGTAGGATACGCCTGGTTTTTAGTCGGTAGGACTACTGTGCAGTGAAAATTTTAGGCCTCTATCTGGCACAGTTCCAGCGATACAACCTCGTGACTAACAAACAGACGGACGGCTAGGCCTCATGTCTCGTTTATAGGGTCCCGCTCCGTGCGAGAGATCGAATCGCACTTAGCCTTAGTTATATTTCCAATAGTGCACCTATTGGAAAAATAACCAAGTTCCACCAACAAATCAAGTTCCACCAAGTACCATCAATTAACGGTATAAATCTTTTCAAGTGTTCATTTTAGAAATATCTCCACCTAAAGATGAGTTTTTTTCTTTATGTGTGGAATTACTCATAAATGCTATTGCGAACTCCTACCGGCTAAAACCACACGGTGCCCTGCTACTAGCTCTTGGCTGGTTTTGGTTACATTCTAGAACCTTATTTTTGAAAGATGCTTAACCAATTAGGGTGAGAAGCGCCCCAAGACGTATATAAGGTGGAAAATTTGGTTGTTTCCGAGTAGGTTTCGGTGGCTAAATGGTCTATGGATCTTGCACGGTATGCGAGAAGATGCAGCTTCGAATCCTGCTCGAAACCAATTCTTTTTCCATATTTAAAATTTACATTTTAGAAGTATATAACTAAAACTGGACAACAGTGAGTCGGACTGGCGCACGAAACAGTTGTAGTACAAGAAAAGAGGCAAAAAATCACATAACGTTATATGGGAGGCCCCCTTTAATATTATTCATTTGTCTATTTCTAATATTTTTTGCTATAGCGGCAACAGAAATACATCATCTGTAAAAAAAATAACTGTCTAACTATCACGGTGCATGAGTTACAGCCTGCTGACAGACAGACAGACGACCAACGTAGTCAATGAAACTGACAACAAAGGGGTAATAGGGTTATGTAATGTCTTGGATCACCTTTTTAGGATTCCGTAAAAATTGTAAAATTATAACTATTGATTGCAAGTCCTTTGTAAATCTGTAAATCTTTGGTTAGTAACATATTAACTGGTTGGACTGACCCCCACCACGTCACAAGCAGAGCCAGGCACTCAAAATTCATGAACACGTGGGTTTCGGCCCGGCCGAAAGTTTCGGCCCATTTTGGCCGAAACCGAAACTGCGGCCGAAACTCGAATTTTTGGCCGAAACTGGCCGAAACCGAAACTTCGGTCGGTCACTAGTAATTTGTAAAATTTGGTCAAGTGTAGGGAATGCAATACCGGGATCCCGAAATACCGGGATCCCGCAGTATTTTTGCGGGACCAGTCCCGCACGTATATCGTGCGGGATCCCGCGGGATTAGCGGGACTGTGCAAAGGTAAACGCCATGTGTTGTTCTGTAAGCGGAAGCGCGCAAACTGATTCGGTGGAATACAGGGTGGAATTTAAAGACGGTAGTTGGAGGGAAAGTACCATTAATATTGATAATGGCAAGTTTTGCTGAAAGAAAACATTCCTTTATTTTCAAAAGTAAGTAAAACTGCTTTCAAAGATTTTTGAAAAATCACCTGCTTGAGCCGGGTATCGAACCTGGGAGATGTGAAAAAAAAAACATCCTGTATTTTATGATACCAACCGCAACAGTCTTTAATAAGGATCAATTTCTTTTAAGCAACATAGTATCTTAAAATAAAGGAAGATCAAGTAAAATATGTTTTTAATGTAAAGCTTACTCACTATCTGAAGAAGAAAAAAAACAGTCTAATTGAGAAACTCTTATTTTTTTTTGAAGTTGGTTGGTTAGGTGACCAGAACGAATATTCCCATTCACAGAAACTAGAACATTTTTTTTACCAACTTCTAAAAAAAGGAGAAGAATCTCAATAACATTGTTATTTTTCTTCAGATAGTGAGTAAGCTTTACAATAAAAACGTATTTTACTAGGTCTTACTTTAAATTAAGATACTATGTTGTTTAAAAGAAATTGATCCTTATTAAAGATTCTTTCGGTTGGTATCATAAAATACAGGATGTTTTTTTTCACATCTCCTAGGTTCGATTCCCGGCTAAAGCAGGTGATTTTTCAAAAATCTTTGAAAGCAGTTTTACTTACTTTTGAAAATAAAGGAATGTTTCCTTTCAGCAAAACTTGCCATTGTCAATATTAAGGGTACTTTCCCTCCAACTACCGTCTTTAAATTCCATCCTGTATAACCTAATAATGTACTTATTTGTTTTTATTGATTTAATCAGGGAGATTTGACATTTCGGGTACAATAAAAGTATTCAATTATCTCGTACATTGCTTGCTGGCTATCTGACATGTAAAGTTAGGAGTCGTTTGGCTGACAAGAATTTTGACATGCTATGTTTTTTGCGCTTCTAATAATTTGCAGTAGGTATTTTATTACTTATATGTATATCCGTTTAATAATCTTAATACATAAGTTATATTAAATAATTAAATTTTCCTTGTGGCCCCGCGGACTCAGTGTTCTGTAAAAGATCACTGCAGTAAGTTACATTTACTATGGCCGGTCATTAGATGGGTGACCACTTTGTGACATTTATTTGAGCGTTGCCGTGCTTCGGAAGGTACGTTAAGCCGTTAGTCCCGTTTGCCGGTAACATGGCAGTTAAGCCAAGTTGAAGGCCCAGCTTGAAAAATTTCAACAACAAGCAGTCGCAACCTGCCACCTGTCCATTTCAAGACGGCAATACGGCTCAACACATATTACGTGGTACGAAATCTTAAAAGGTCTCTGCCTACCCCTTCGGGGATTAACGGGTGACTATTTTTCAGTTCTAAATGGATGTATGATACAGAATTCTATTCTATTCTGAATGACTTTCAGAAATATGCGGGATCCCGCAAATACCGGGATCCCGCGGGACTGAGATCTCTCAGTCCCGCAAATACCGGGATTACAATTGTGTTGCGGGATTGCATTCCCTAGTCAAGTGTCATGTCATAAAATCCACTTAGAGGCTGTTGTTTTTCTTGACAACCCTATTAAGTCAAAGCTGACATTATTAGGGTTGTCAAGAAAAAAACAACCTCTAAGTGGATTTAATTTTGCTTGAACCTCACTGGTGGGTTTCAAAATAACAGTTAGAGAGTTTAAGTCTTAGCACAGGGTGGAAACTCCAGCTTGAATGTGTGCGTGTGACCAATAATGCTAAGCAAATGTTCCCTCAACATGTCAGTCAACTCTACTGACAGCTGTGGTGCGGCAGGGTGTTGCCGATCTGTATGTAATACTATCATATTATCTTTGGTATATGGCATGTTATGGCAATTTTAACTTAATAAGAATGGATGGACTATGGACTTGAATCAAGTTGAATATAGATGGTAAACCATTATAGCAAAGTTTAAAAACTTATAAACTAACAAAAATATGAAACAATTAATTTCTTATTCTCTGTTCACAACTACTCTGGTCCTTTCTATGGGAACTACAATCATTTGTGCTACAGTTGAATAGGAATTTGAGGGGTATTGACTAATTGTCGTTGCCTTAAAAGACCTCGGCTCTTTGTAAGATGACAAAGTGAGCAGTACTGTCCAGTAGTTCTTTACATAGTGGGTGCAGATAGTGTTTAAGAGTCAGGTAGAATTGAACCACCTTACAGAGTGGTTCAAGGTATATTATATATCCTCGTCTAAGTATGGTGAACAGATTGAAGAATTTAGGGAATATTGAATTGTTAATTTAATTTTTAAACATAGAGGTAGGGAGTAATTTTATGTTACATAACGTCGAAGACAAGGGACTGCCTCGGTAGTGCAATGTTTGTATAATATATCATGCAACTGTCTTTACTGGGATCTTAGTTGTGAATTTCAGGTCAGAAAAAATACTTGTGTAATTCACAAAAATGTTTGTTGTGAAGTTTGGGTGACATATACAACTAATACAGTATCTAGAGATTTATAAGTTTTTTATCGGTTGTCTAGATTTAAAACTTAATATTGAATTTCAGGCAGCTCTGTTTGGATACAGACTGTATTGAAATAAAAGGTGAGGGTGGGATTAAGTTTAAGTGCTCTTCTATAATAAAGAGGAAAGATTTGACTGTTCGTTTGTTTGCATCAAATAGGCTCTGAAAGTACTGAACCGTTTTGAAAAATTCTTTCACTCCTGGGAAGCTACACTATCCCCGGAAAACATAGGTTAAATTTTGATTCCCCTATTTCCACGGGAACAGGCGATAAGCGGGTGAAACAGCATGACATCCGCTAGTATTAAATATTCATCAACTAACTTATAGTCCTATACTATCTGTCAAAATGTTATAGAATAAGTTACACATGGTCGCCAATGGTCTCATTACCGAACCACTGAAAGGTACATACCGGAACAGTAATTGCACAAAAGCGAACCTTAGATTTACTGAGGGCCTTTGAAGAGAGTAGTACAACATGGACTACCCCAGAATTTAACCTGTTCCGAGTTTGTTCTGACTTTTCAGTTCTAATTAAAGAACCACTCTATTGATGTTGCACATTTTTGCGTAACAGCAATAAATCTGACAGAATAGTTTCTGTTAAGAATGATGGAGTCAATGAGTACTCCAACAGTAGAACTCGCAGCTCGGAATTAGAAACTCGAGATGAGGTCCAGTATGGAAAAACCAAGCTAATTGCACTATCACATAATGTGACTAACTCATGGACAGGTCTGTGCCATTGGCATGGGTTTAGGAGGTCACCCAGAGTTGCACCAAACACACAAGAACCAGGATTTAAAAAGAAGAGAGAGTGGACAATGTTTCCTCTACTAACCTATAATGTAGTAAATATCATGTGCATAATTCATTTATTATTTTGTTACACAATAACAGAAAGTCAACTGAAATGTGAAGTGTATTATTAACAATCATTGAATTACTCTGAAAGTGACAAGTGTGATTTCATAACATTTTATAGTAAAACAACCACTCACCTTTAAATTTTTTCCTAATTTTACTAGCCTCCACTAAACTCCAGTCCACAGAGTCCCGAGCTGGTGCAGGCACTGAGTTGCCTATAAGCTCCACTGAACTGCTCCTCTTTGAGCTAGGGCCGGGCAGAGGAGGAATCTCCTTAGGCTTTTCATAGTCTTTCATTGTTGGTACACTAGGGCATTCTAATATTTCTACACTTTTGTCCTTAAGTCCATTGTTACTAACACTACCGTGTCCATTCAGTGGAGGATCTGTCCTCGCCATCTTACACTGAGTCTTCTTGTGTTTCTGAGCGCTATGACGGCGTTTCAGTTTAGAAGAATGTGAAGAATTCCGTGAACTGACAGGTGAGGGGCATCCGCAATCCATACTGCCCTCCTGGTCGCTGCCTTCGTAATAACCCGATTCGTGCTCAGGTTTCTTATCAGGCAGGCTCATCTCGGCGGTGGCCATGGCTCAGCCTTCGACCAGAACCATGTAGACGCACGACACCAACACTTCACCAGCTCATCAATTTTGTAATAACGTCAAACACTAGCTACACGCAAACGTCGTTATTCCGAAACTTCAACCGCCGTAAACTGTTATGAAAACGCAAATAAATTATATTGCAACCATTCCTTCAACTTTCAGCGAAAGTACAAGACAAGAGACACGTAAAGCATTTCGCGAGTGGTTCTGGTTAGGTAGGTAACGCATTCAGCGACAACTTCATTCACAAGGTCTAGTCTTGTCACAGATGGCGCTGCAATGTAGTATAACTCGACCAAATCAAAGAGTTCAAAAACAAAACGCACGTCTGGCAGTTCTTGTCAACACAATTTGGTCGATACAAATTTCTTTAAACTAACTTCACGTTCACACAGTTGAGACGTCAAAATCAAAACTGAAGATTTGTCTTATTTCAAGTTATTTCATTCATGTAAATCGTAATCCCAGCTTCTTCCTTTTTGTTGTCCAGTTATCAAAGCTCAATAGCTACAAGAAGCTTGGTAATCCATGCAATGCCTGTAAAATTATCACTACACTGACAGCACAGTTCACTACAATCCGAAAGGTAAGGTTTCAATCACTAGCACTATGTACGAAGTTTTTACAAAACATCTGATCTAAACACACTTTATAAATAAATTAAAACCGCTGGCGCGACTGACGCGTCCGCTCACTCTCAAAGCGCAAAAGAAACTGAGAATTCGACAACGCAAAATAGAAACCGAGCGCGGGAGCGGTGCGCTCCCCACCATTTACAATTTACGAGGCCGCCACCCACATAGTGCATGCGAAACATGAAGACAAAGCGAGAAATCGATATTGGTTTTATATTTTCTTTCTTTCGTGTTTCATGATAATCTTCACTTCAAACGAATTCCCTATTAATATTTAGTAATAAATAAAAACATATCATCAAATTAGACGTATCTTTACTGCTGTAGTAATCTAAGAATCTAGCATATACTACAGACGGCGCATTTCATGTCCGTTGATAAAAAGAGATGCAGCTATCGGTTATGTATTGGAAAGAGTGAGATAAAAATGTTAGAGTGAATGCAGAGTAATTCTGTCTCTGTCTACATTGCTGAAGGTAGAGTGGCCATGAAGTTGTCCAGTTAAACATGGATTGAATATAATGGATTAAGAAATGATTCCTATTTGTGTAATTAATTACATTGTAATAATAATTATAATAATGTATTTTTACACTGTCGTTCATTAGGTATCTAACCGTATAATTTAGACCATTTCCCTGTTTATAAACTATCAATACACAATTATCATTAGATGTAGAAACTTTGGCTTTAATGGCAAAGACCAGCCAACGCCACTTGGCTATAAATTAAAATAATATTTTCTGTCTATATCACCTATTTTATTAGTAGCTATTGCCCGCGGTTCTGATCGTGTGGTAAAATTTTCCCGATATTTACAAATTTTCATCTCATTCCCTATTTTAACTCCCTTTTTAAGCCCTTTTCACGATAAAAGGTAGCATGTCTTTCCCAGACTCTAGTCTATTCCTGTACCTACTTATCACGTTGCATGAGAATTGGTACAGTAGGTTCGGTTGTGAAAGATTTTTACCCTTAACCATTGAAATGAACAGCTATCGGCGCCAGCGGGCCTAAATCAAATATTTCAAAATACTTACCTACAAATCATAGAAATAACATAATATGTTTCATGATATGAGACAATGTTGCCTTTTTAGGCCCTCAATTAATCCACTCTCTAGTAGATAGCAGTTTCTAAGCAATACTTTTTGAACTTTTAGTATTTTAAAAACACTAGGTATCGTCCAGAACAGGATAGAAGACAGAAACTTCTAGAAACAAAAATCGGTCAAGTGCGTATCGGACTAACGCACGAGTTTTGGTTCTGTACCAAAAATCACGTTTTTTGTATGGGAGCTTCCCTTAAATATTGACTTTTTCTTTATTATTTTAGTATTTGTTTTTACAGCGCCAACAGAAATAAATCATCTATGAAAATTTCACCTCTCTAGCTGATATGGTTCCTGAGATGCAGCCTGGAGACCGACAGACGGAAAGTGGAGTCCCATAATCAGTTTTTAACCTTTGGATACGGAACCTTATAAATCTACCTATATCTATACTATTATTATAAAGAGGAAACATTTGATTGTTTGTTTGTGTGCATCGAATAAGCTCCAAAACTACTGGACCGATTTGAAAAATTCTTTCACCGTTGGGAAGCTACACTCTTTGCGGTGAACATAGGCTATAATTTATTACCGTGTTAATACGGGAACGGGAATTACGCGGGTGAAAACGCGTGACGTCCGCTAGGATAAAATATAGAAACTTATAGAAATACCACAACTTGAAAAAGCTGCTATCGAAATTGTCTTATTTCGCATCCACTAGCCACCTCATGACTACATCATCAGACCCAGGTACTATCTAAGATAACAAAGAAAATAAGGCAAAATAAGGTTTCGATCATTTTTTATTCTAGAACAGGTAATAGCCCAGTCAATTAAGCGGCTGTGAAACTTATGAGCTGGAACCTAAGCAGTTTCTTCAGAAACTTATTGAGGGTGTTTAGGGGGAAAACATACTAAAAGTCCTGATGCCTGACGCCTCCCGGAGGCGAGCTTTACTTACTATTACCACCTTCCTCCGGCTCGCCTCCCGGAAAAAGGGGTCCTAAAAATGTTCTAAATGATTTTAAATACTTTTCCATATTCCAAACCGCTTTTGAAATAGGTACACGCTTCAGAAATGGATTAATTAAAATTAGGCACCGTGATAGGGAAAATTTTATACCAGGCCTTCCCTCCATGTAAGCAAAAATTTATTCCACAGCCTCCATTACAAGACTAGGTAGTTCTAGGGATATCAGATTTCTGGAGTTTTGGGTAACTGACAGGCTTTATATATGAGTAATAAGTTTTTGTGATGTTTTACTCCTTCAGCATACAACATATCGTTGATGCACATGTATTGTGATCAAAATAGAGGATTTTATAAACTCTTATTAGGTAAATCTTAGAATTGAGACCTTGTTCACTTGCCGGCTCCCTTCCCTCCAGTTCACCTCCTTGACATCAGCACATAGATTATGTTTTCTACATAAGCATCGTGAACTTGTTTCTGAAAAAAATCGCGTAGGATCCCGCTCACGCACTCTTAACTACTTTATTGACTGGATTGACCATTCCGTAAATTGAATTAGGTAGGTATTATGGCTTGTTTTCTGATATTTAAAATAGGCTACATATGCTACGATAGCCAACCATTAGGTGAGCCCATAAGCTTGTCGGCCACCTCTGTAGTATAAAAAAATAAATAAAAATACCTTTTGTTTAACATAATAAGTCTAGGTATTTTTGGCTAAATAGAAAAAAAAGGAGAATTATTATAAACAATAAAATATTTTAGTTTTGTAAATTCTAAAAAACGGCGTTTGGCGCCGGCGGCGCGGGCGCCGTATTCCCTTTGATGTATTTATCTTGTCCTTTGTACCTGGATGAAAAACTTGTACTAAAGTGATTGTTAGACACAAATAAATCCAGGTAGTTTGGCTATATAGAAAAACAAAAGGAAGAATTCTTAACAATTATTTTTATACAGATTAGAAAAATCGCGCCTGTAAATATATGAATAACTAGCTGACCCGTCCAGGCTTCGCCCGGGAAAAATTCGTATTCCATATTTGATAGCGAGCGACCTAAATTGGAAAACTTGCATACAAACCTCTTCGTAGTAACATTTTGAAAAACGCTGATACATGTGTTCATTTCTTAGACCATATAACACGGGACTAGCCTTTGCGAACCACCGCATACAAAAATATTCTGCCAGTTTTCATACAAGTGAAGGGGGAAACACAAAGACATATAAAATTTCATTGCATTTAAAAATGTATTAATCGACAAACGCGTAATGGCTGTTGTGTGTTAATTGTTATTGTACAGTCAACTACAATGTAATGTACTAGTTTAATCATATAAAATGATGTACTGATGTACAGGCTTTTCATAAAGCCAAAAGACCAAATGGTCATGTGCAATGGCAGAAAACAATGCTTAAGTAAGGCGCATCCTGTGGTTAGATGATCTAAGGTTCATTTATTTCTTTAAAGACGTAGGTGTACGAAGTTTCATGCTTCCAACTTTGAAAATGACGAACTGTCCATACAAACGTTTATTACCTATTTTACTTAGTAGTTAAGTTTTGAAAAAACGGTGATACACGTGTCCATTTATTTCTTAAATGACACAGGTTTATGAACTTTATTGCATCTAGCTCTTAAAATGACGGACTGTCATATAAACTTCCATACCCTATTTTACCCCCTTTATTAACAGAATTTCCAAAAATGCTTTCTTAGTGGATGCTTACATCATAAAATGCATCTACTGTCAAAATTTCAAGTTTGTAGGTCCAGCAGTTTAGGCTCTGCGTTGATGAATCAGTCAGTTAGTCGGGACAAGTAATATTTTATATGTATGTCTAGTATAGATAGATAAACCTGTGTGAATGTTTTTTTTTAACCACTCGTTTATCGGTTTATCATTGCTTCACACCAACTAGTCTTAAACCAATTCAGATAAGCGTAGGTAGTCTCTCTCTTCTAAACTTATTAGAGAGGAAAGATTTGTATTTTGGTATAATGTGTGTGTATGTTTGTAACACTGTCACCATTGGAATGCTACATTATCCAAAAGTAAAATACTATATTTTATTCCTGTATTCCTACGGGAATGGGAACTAATGGGGTGAAAGCGTGTGAAATCCACCAGTAATAAAAAAATAGATGTTGCCAATATGTCAAAGACGTTTGACGAGCTGTAAACCTTATTCTTTGCAGGCATTGTTGCATGGCATCACAGGCGCCGGGTCCATAGCGTGGCTCAATGGTTAACATTAACACCCCGACGACGGGCGTCTGGGACTTGCGACCCAATTGGCAGGTTTAGGGTGACCACATTTTTATGTATATAAAAATACAGATTGTTATGTATTCCTACTTATAACTATACGTTTAAGGTAAGTCTATGAGCAGCCGTGGACCTAAGGCCTAAATGCATTAATATTGGCAAAATAAATTATTATTAAAATAAGTTGAAATAGGTAGACTCTTAAAATGGATTTGATTTAAGAGACTTGATCAAAAGTGGTCTCCGCATGCTGTGGCCCTTCGTAACACCGTAAGTGCTATACCTACCTACCAGGTGCTTCCAACGACCCTAAAATATATCTGCGTACTATCTTCGACCTTGTAATAGTATAGATAGATATATGGTTTACTAGCTGATGCCCGCAGCTTCGCCCGAGTAAAATTTGTTCCCGTTCCCGCTTCCCGTAGGAATTTATTACCGGGATTAAAGTATAAACAGACTATAATGTATCCCTGTGCCAATTTCAGCCACATCCGTTCAGCCGTTCAAGCGTGAAAGAGTAACAAACATCCACACTCACGAACTTTCGCATTTATAATATTAGTAAGATTGTCTAACTACATACCTAGCTTTCAAAATAATACAATATATACAGAAATACTGAAGTTTTTGAAGTTAGATACAATACAATGTAAAGACCAAGCATAATATATAGTACCTATACTATTACTTGATCGAAGCGTACTATTAGTATTATGGCAATGTGGTTTTCTAAAAACTTGAAGCCTTTTGTTAGACACAGTAAGCCATGGCCTATGTTCCAGGTAGCATTCACGCGAGCCATGGCATACAGTGAAATACTTGCTTAGTAATTTCGTTTAACTACCCCAAGTACCCATTAGTCTCCTGATACCCAAAAATTTCAGTTGAAAGCAAAACTAACTTTAACAAAGAGTAAATCTTCATTAAAAAAAGTGAATAGAATTCTAAAACTTAATTTGCTACAATTTCATTCTTCTAAAAGAATATTTGACAATATCAATGCTTCGTTTGTATTTTTGCAAATAGACACTTACTTGCAAAAAGTTTATTGAAATTTTTTATTATCTTTTAACCCGAACAGAAAATGAGTTGTTTTAAGTAAAAATAATAAGGATGTCTCGAAACCAATAAAACAGGTAAAAAAACTTTAGATTTTCATCAACAATAGGTACTATACATCAACAAAGGATCATCTGGCGACGCGACGTGTGCCTATAGTACTATAGGGTCGAGAGCCTTCAATAAAATAATATTTTGTTTTATCCTGAACAGGACCAAAGTTCCGTTAGGTCCGGTAGTCAGGCTGTCTCGATTGTTACACGCGAGCAAACCGTTTGAACCGTAAAGAAAAACTTCTTCAAATAGTTCAATAATGGACTATTCTTTCCGTTGTAACTCTGGACTGAGGCCATCTTAGAAGTGTGCCGAAGGATCGAGAGCTTACAATAGTTACGATTCTTGATAATTTATTGAGTAGACACAGAAACCGAAAGCTATCCTTGGACATACTTCTGAAGAGCTACCGAATAGGTAGCGAACTCTGCATAGCGTCGAGAGCGTCATCCCAAAGGTAAGAGCAGTATGCGACGCCCGAGACGAATCTGCGTTGTGTACATCAGACACCTCTGGTGTGGTGTATCTAAAGAACCACCTTGCCTTATTTAGGACTCCTAGATTCCGCGAGGGTAGCCCAATACATTTTTAATATACCTAATCGAAAGTGGTCCAGATATATAGCATCCTATAGTATAGCCCTTTGTAACACCAGAAGTGCTGTACTTGGCGCTCCCAACGAGCCTGAAATCTACCTGTCTACTAAGTAATGTGGTGTAAAATGTAGTCTAAAAACTTATCTAGGAGCCTTTTGTTGGATACAATAAGTCTAGGGTACAGATAGTATTCAGCCGGGCCAGGGCTTACAATGATGTCTCCTAGCCGGGACCCCTCCATGGGACCTGGAAGCGAGACCCCTTGCGTTGCGTCACTGTTCAGATGGCGCAAGGAGGCGCTGGAGCGGGACCAAAGGCCTGCGTCTCGAGAAATCGAGGTCCAGCGGTCCCTGCTCCACCAGGAAACCGTGGAGACGTGGAAGGTACGACTTGAGCAACCAAAGGGGGGATTCACCACAATCGTGGCCGTCAGACCGGTCATGGACGAGTGGCTGGAGTGGAAACACGGTGCTCTCTCCTACCGGTTGACACAGATACTTACCGGGCACGGTAGCTTCGGTATCTGTGGCGAAGACACCGGGAAACCACGGCCGAGTGTCAGCACTGCGATGACACGGCGCTCCACGCGCTGGTGGAGTGCACGGCGTGGGTGCAACAGCGCGAGGTTCTCGTGGTGGGTCTGGTCTCGTGGTGGTTTCTCGTGAAAGAGACGGCGGGGCGGGAACGGGAGAGAACTGTCCCACCCGAGTTCCGCAGTTGGCCGCTGACGTGTCTTCGCCGAAGACTATCGGCCTCCATAACCGGTGGCCTGAGGACGGTGAGAGGGTCGCCCACCGTCCTTACAAAAGCAAGCCCATGACGGCAGCGTGACGTAAGGAGTTCACGCACGCCCCCCCTTAGAAGCGGAATCACATCTGAAACCCCCCAAAGACGCGGGATAGCACCTGAACCACCCCCTAGGCGAGGCCGCAGTGTTAGTGGGACGTCCGAGGGCTTACCCGGGGCTCTCAACCGTAGGCTGTTGGGCGTTACGTGAGGTTTTTTAGTCGGTAGGAGTCCGGCATAGCGTCCATGAGGACTTTCCCTCACCTTAAAAAAAGAAAAAGAAAAGGGCTTACAATGAAGTAGATACTTAGTAATTTACCCAAAAACTTCAATTGAATCCAAATCTAATTTCGAAAACGGGCAAATCTTCATTAAAAAACATGAAAAGAAGCCGAATAATATATTTGCTAGAATATCTTTCTTCTAAAAGAATAGTTGAATTGTTTTTAAACAAAATTGCTCATCCTTTGTTTGTAGTACAAAAAGTTTATTCCCAATTTTTGAACTGAACAGAAAAAAAAAGTTCTGTTAGGAGGTCTAACTATTCGAGATCTTTCGAAACAATAAAGCAGATAAAGGGCTTTAGATTTCCAACAATAAGTACTTGATATTCCTAACAAAGTACCTAATTTACTTTGGGACATGATCATCTGGCGAAGTGTGCCGGACACCTGGAGGGTCGAGAGCGAGAGCCTACAATCTATATCTATAATTTTTGTTTGTTTGTTTGTAACGAATAGGCTCCGGAACTGCTGGACCGATTTGAAAGTTCTTTCACTGTTGGGAAGCTACACTCTTTGCGGTGAACATAGGCTATATTTTATTCTTACGGGAACAGGAACTACGCGGGTGTAACCGCGTGACGTCCGCTAGTAAATAAAATTTTGTTAACAGGAAAAATTGAACAGGAATAAAACTGAAAAATGTATCGTTAGGTCCGGTAGTCGGGCTGTCTCATCAATAGTTGCGCGTGAGTACAGCTGTGTGATTAGTACTTGGTTAAGAAAAACTTCTTCAATACTTAGTTCAATAATGGACTATTACTTCTGCAGTAACTAGCTACTGGGATGCAGCCATCTTGTGATTTGCCGAAGGCTTACGATAGTTACAATTAAAATATGGCTCTATAATAGAGATGATTCCGGTGGAATTCTCTTTGAACAGATTTTGATGATAATTTGTTTCAGAGACAGATAATGCGGAAAGGCAATATGTTTTGAAGAAGTTTGATTCGTCATTGCTGCCTTACAAAATTACATTATAATATTATAGTGCAACCCTTCGTTACTGTGGGCTAGGTAGGATTGACGGATCAGGTGTGTGTGTGTGTGTGTGGTTTCGTCTCCTCTCCTCCTTTATTATCGTTCTTCGATTAATTTCATCATGGTAGACAAGACCCTACTCACTTGTAGGGTCATTAAAAAACAAAAATTCCCCGTAGAATACTTGCAACTTGGTAAAGTACCTAGATAATTAATAACTAATTAGGTGCTGCAAATAGATCATTAGGTAATATAATAAATAAATAATTTGATTCATTAGTTACCTAATATAATTAGGTCATTACAATAATATGCCTATGCAAGATAATTAATTGAGAACAATATGAGTTACTGGTATACCTTTTTTTTTACCGTGAGGGAAACTGCATCATGGATGCTACGCCGGACTCCTACCGAATAAAAAACGCCCTACAGCCTTTGGTTGGGAGCCCCGGGTAAGCCCTCGGAAGGATGTCCCAGGACTCCCAACAGACCCACGGCCGCCACTGCCTCCTCGCCCAGGGGGTGGTTCGGGTGCTATACCGCGTCTTTGTGGTGGTTTTGGGTGTGATCCCGCTTCTAAGGGGGAGCGTGCGTGAAATCCTCACGTCACGCTGCCCTCATGGGCCTACTTCTGTAAGGACGGTGAACAGCCCTCTCACCGTCCTCAGGCCCCCAGTCATGGAGGCCGATAGACTTCGGCGAAGACACGTCGCGTCGGCGGTAGGTACCCAACCCGCCGGCGCCGACTGCGGAACTCGGGTAGGAGCGTTACTTCTAGAGTGCTAGAGCAAACAGCAAGGCATATTACGAGCTATTTATTATTTTTGCCAAGACTTTGTTTTCCAATAGGCTAGTTGACAACATAAAAAATATACTGCAAATTATGGTCATCCTATCATCAGAAAATAACGTAAAAGACCTATGAGAATAAATTATTACACTCAAATAATTTTGCTTTTGACAATAATTCTAAGCTTAGTTTAAATTGATGTTGTAATCTAATGCATGGTTTTTTTTACATACATACATACATAACATCACGCCTGTTTCCCAACGGGGTAGGCGTGTGTGTGGGTGTGTGTGTGGGTGTGTGTGTGTCTGTGTGTCTGTGTGTGTTTGTAAGTCTGTCTGTGGCATCGTAGCTCCCAAACGGATGAACCGATTTTGATTCTGTTCCTTTGGTTTAAAAGATGGGTTAGGGTTAGCTATGTTTCATAAAAATCGGTTAAGCCATTTCAAAGATATGAGGGGTGAAAGTGGTGATGAAAAATTGAATGTGTTCAAATATACCCGTGTATCAAATGAAAGGTCACAACTTATACATCACGATACCGCAAGTTTTATGAAATTCGGTTTAGCCATTTGAAAGATATGAGAAGTGGAATGTATTTCTAATTCTGTAACCACACTCCACATTCCTGTTAACAAAATATTATTTATTGTAGGCTCTCGCTCTCGACCCTCCAGGTATCCCGCACACTTCGCCAGATGATTATGTCCCAAAGTTAGTTAGAAATACCAAGTACTTATTGTTGAAAAGCCTAAAGCCCCTGCCTACCTGCTTTTTTGTTTCGAAAGATCTCGAATAGTTAGACCTCCTAACAGAACTTTTTTTCTGTTCAGAAAAATTGGGAATAAACTTTTTGTATTACAAACAAAAGATGAATAAGTTTTGTTTAAAAACAATTCAACTATTCTTTTAGAAGAAAGATATTCTAGCAAATATATTATTCGGCTTCTTTTCATGTTTTTTAATGAAGATTTGCCTGTTTTCGAAATTAGAATTGGATTCAATTGAAGTTTTTGGGTAAATTACTAAGTATCTACTTCATTGTAGGTAAGCCTTTTTCTTTAACGTGAGGGAAAGTACTCATGGATGCTATGCCGGACTCCTATGGACTAAAAAACCTCACGTAACGCTCAACAGCCTTTGGTTGGGAGCCCCGGGTAAGCCCTCGGAAGGATATGTCCCAGGACTCCCAACAAACCCACGGCCGCCACTGCGGCCTCGCCTACCTAGGGGGTGGTTCGGGTGCTATCCCGCGTTTTTGGGGGGTTTCGGGTGTGATCCCGCTTCTAAGGGGGAGCGTGCGTGAATTCCTCACGTTACGCAGCCGTTATGGGCCTGCTTCTGTAAGGACGGTGAGCAGCCTGTCACCGTCCTCAGGCCCCCGGTCATGGAGGCTGATAGTCTTCGGCGAAGACACGTTGCGTCGGCGGCGCTCGACTGCGGAACTCGGGTAGGAGAGTTAGGTACTTCTAGAGTGCTAGAGCAAACAGCAAGGCATATTACGAGCTATTTATTATTTTTGCCAAGACTTTGTTTTCCAATAGACTACTTGAGAACATAAAAAATATACCTACTGCAAATTATGGTCATCCTATCATCCAGAAAATAACGTTAAATTAAATAAAGACTAAATTATTAGACTCAAATAATTTTGCTTTTGACAATTCAAAGTTTAGTTTAAATTGATTTTGTAACATAATGCATGCTTTTTTTATTACCGAAATATATGTTTATAATGGACTAGCTGATGGCACGCGTTTCTACTCGCGCGTTGTTCCAAATCCCGTGGGATTCATCATGATTTACAGCGAGAGTATAAGTTACGTAGTAACTATTTAGTAATCTGTGGTATAAGTGGGACGCCGCGGCGCCGCCACGCCTTTTTGCTAGGGAGGTAATGAGGAATTTCCAAAGAATAATTAAATCGTGTATCAAAAATAATTTCGGTGCCTGTCCTGGCGCATGTGCTGTGTGCGCCGCACACTTCGCACACAGGGGCGGCTCGGCCCTGCTTTCGCTTCTTGGTGGTTGCATTGAGGCGAATTTCCACACTGCGGCGCCACTGTGTTCTGTGAGGAGAGCAAGCAAACCGGGGTTAAGGAAGGCGCGGCGGTGGTCCTTAGTCTCCCCAAGTCATGTAGGCAGATATTCTTTGCCAAAGATAAACCCGCGGCACATGCTAACTTCGAAACTGTCGAAATCTTTTTATGACTGGAAATAACGGTAAAATTTTATGGCGGCTTTCTTTGAAGTTACCAATGTGGCCTAACCCTCAATTTTTTGCGTACGCAAAAACGGCCTGACCGGCCGCCAACCGAAAACGTATTATTTTAATTTTTTTTTAAAGAAAACAATATAAGAAGCAGCCATAACTTTCCAACAGTATAATGACGCTTTATGGAAGACAATTTGCTAAAGACAGTGCCATAAAAGTCATAATTTCTAAAAAGAAATATGTTTTGTACACAGAAATTAGAAATAATATCTCTTTTCTGACATCTGTGGTTTTGTAGCACAGGTACTTATTGCAGTGTTTAAAGGTACGATAGTGAATTCATAATGTTAAGCATCAGCCGCCATAAGCCCCGGGTGGCGACGGGATCCCGTGTTGCGACGGGTTAGAGTACAAAATGTCGCCACCCCTATACATCCCGAGGGTGTCGTAAGAGGCGACTAAGGGAGCATTTTTCTCAAAAAGATCCATTTAGTAGATAAGGAAAACTCGAAATGAAACCCGGTTGACATTAAAATGACAAGGGCGGCTTGAAAATGTTTAACTTTGGGTCGCAGCGACCTGCACCTCTCCATTTTAACACGGCGATAGGCTCACCACCTATTACGTGGGATATAAAACGATAAGGTGAAATGTGGGCGTAAAATATGCCTCTGTCTACCCCTTCGGGGATAAAGGCGTGATTATATGTATGTATATACTTTAAAATGGGTAAAAATTAAAATTCATCAATCAAATCAGCCTATATCAGTCCACTGCTGGTCGTAGGCCTCTACCAAATTACGCCACAATACACGGTCCAGGGCCTTCCGCATCCAGTCAGTTCCTGCAACCTTTTACAGGTCATCAAAAATAATTCAATTTTACCTATCTTTCTGTTATGATGACATCAATTGTAATAAATGGGGGCCATACCTACAACAAGATGAACAGTGTCAAGCTGAAAACGAGACCAAAAATGAAAGATGTATGTATGAGTTAAATAGTGTTAAATTATGAAGTGCAAGTTAAATCATGAATGACATAAGATCACCATGGGGTCCACGGGTGATATCGGTATCTGCCATAGATTTAGAATTTTTCGCTACTCTCAATAGATATACAAAGCGTGCGAGCGAGACCTCATTATCCATAGCACTTAGCTCGAGAAGAAAAGAGAAAGCAAATTGTGTACTCATATGTCAGTATTTTGAATCGCTGAGCCCGCTGGGATCCTATGGCGGCTCTATGTTATTCATAATATCCAATAATCTGTAGTGATCTTACGATTAAAATAGAAAATTTTATGTTTTCAACAGTATTGTCGTGTTTAGTGTGTGAATAGGATATTACAAAACGCAATTATACGAAGAAAGACTCGTTTAACAGGTCATTTGTGACTTCGTTCATTCCATTTTTGACGTACATATTTTGCCAAATTGGATGTAAAATTTCACTGAAAGTCCAACTCATAACGTAGATTATGCATTTTCCTTCATACATAACACAATATTTAATGTGTAAATGCATTTTTGGAGGATATATAAGGCAGAAATAGAAAGGGCTGTTTACAGTAAAATAGTCATGGGTAGGTATCGATAAGGATGTCGATAGTTCATTATAGTGGCATTGCTACAAACAAACTTATCTGGATTTAATTTACTATAAATATGATTGATTTTTACTCGAACTGTGTTATTTAACCTTTTTTTTAGGGTTTTGTGCCTATTTTAATATAATATTTCCAAAATTTGTGATCCATTTTGAGTTGATTTTTTATAATTTTACTTCACTTAAGGTACTCCACGCCACACCGGGATGTTTGCTGTGCATGGCGCAGATTAGCCTCTGCGTCGAATACTGTTCTCACCTTTGGGATGACTGTGCGAGGTACTTACTGGACGCGCTTGGCGCTATGCAGAGACGTGTTATCCAATTTCAATTATAGGTTGTCCTAAGATGACGGTAAGCCTCGAGCCGTTAGCGCAGCAAAGAACCATAGCGTCCTTAGCTGCCTTCTACTGAATGTATCACGGCGAATGTTCTGAAGAGCTCTTCAACCTGATTCCACCATCTCCTTTCCGATTCCGAACAACACGTCGGGCAGAGGTGCCACTCATATATAGCGGAGAGAATCTTCGCCAGAACTGAGCGTTTCAAAAGATCGTTCCTCTGGCGAACTACAAAATCCTGGAACGACCTGCCCCTACATGTGTTTCCCTCATTTTACAATCCCGGGTTCTACAAGCGGAGCGTGAAGAGGCACATCATAGGGCCGCCAACTTGAGGACTACTGTCAGAAGTCTTGTGTGCTGTAAGCATGGCCCCCATTCGCTAGATGCGCCACGGCTTTCCATTAGTTTCCATCAGTGGCGACGTCAATTTGGCGAGGTTAATATATTTAAAAAAATCTACGAGTAATATCTTTTATTGTTACTAGAGTTCAATAATAAATGAGTTTCTAGGTTTAGTATTACGATAAGAGTTGGATTTTTAGTAAAATTTCAAATTCAATTGGCAAAATATATATGTACGGCAACAATTCAATGTACGATGCTATAAATTACATGTTAAAAGTGTATTTTCACATTCACACACTGAATCAAAATTCGTAAAATCACTACAGAATTTCTAATATTACGAGTTACCCCATATAATCCCATTTTTACTTTTTCATAGTCGATTACATTCAAATTAACAATTTATTCCCCAAAACAAGAAGTTGGAGATGAAACTTCTAAGCACTTTGTGTGCTTAGAAGTTTCATTTCCATTCCATCCATTTATACAGATACTTTTATCGATAACATAGGTGTGACCATTCAACAACACTATTTAACCCACACATAGATCTTTCATTTTTGGTCTCGTCTTCAGTTTGACACTGTTCATCTTGTACATTCTAAATCTATGGTATCTGCGGACTCAAAATACTGACATACTGCTCGTTCGCTCTAAGTTTGCCGCTCGGCTCCATACTAAAGTACAATTTTTAATTAGACGAAGTAAATTGACAGCAACTAATGTCACTTCTTCATACAATGTTGCGTATTTTCTATGACGAAGTGACATTAGCTACTGACAATTTACTTTGTCTAATTAAAAATTCGGGTATACGCCTCTACGCCAGCGGCAAACTTAGAGCGAACGGGTAGTACGAGTACACATGTTGCGTGTGTGTGTACTCGTCTCGCTCGCACACTATGTGTATCTATTGAGAGTAGCGAAAAATTCTAAATCTATGCCAACAACTAACGCAATTTTTTGACGTTTATCTAGAATAATCTAGATAATGGCATGAACGAAACCCACCGTTGGGTGGTCGAATACTGTTCTCACCTTTGGGATGACTGTGCGAGGTACTTACTGGACGCGCTTGGCGCTATGCAGAGACGTGTTATCCAATTTCAATTATAGGTTGTCCTAAGATGACGGTAAGCCTCGAGCCGTTAGCGCAGCAAAGAACCATAGCGTCCTTAGCTGCCTTCTACTGAATGTATCACGGCGAATGTTCTGAAGAGCTCTTCAACCTGATTCCACCATCTCCTTTCCGATTCCGAACAACACGTCGGGCAGAGGTGCCACTCATATATAGCGGAGAGAATCTTCGCCAGAACTGAGCGTTTCAAAAGATCGTTCCTCTGGCGAACTACAAAATCCTGGAACGACCTGCCCCTACATGTGTTTCCCTCATTTTACAATCCCGGGTTCTACAAGCGGAGCGTGAAGAGGCACATCATAGGGCCGCCAACTTGAGGACTACTGTCAGAAGTCTTGTGTGCTGTAAGCATGGCCCCCATTCGCTAGATGCGCCACGGCTTTCCATTAGTTTCCATCAGTGGCGACGTCAATTTGGCGAGGTTAATATATTTAAAAAAATCTACGAGTAATATCTTTTATTGTTACTAGAGTTCAATAATAAATGAGTTTCTAGGTTTAGTATTACGATAAGAGTTGGATTTTTAGTAAAATTTCAAATTCAATTGGCAAAATATATATGTACGGCAACAATTCAATGTACGATGCTATAAATTACATGTTAAAAGTGTATTTTCACATTCACACACTGAATCAAAATTCGTAAAATCACTACAGAATTTCTAATATTACGAGTTACCCCATATAATCCCATTTTTACTTTTTCATAGTCGATTACATTCAAATTAACAATTTATTCCCCAAAACAAGAAGTTGGAGATGAAACTTCTAAGCACTTTGTGTGCTTAGAAGTTTCATTTCCATTCCATCCATTTATACAGATACTTTTATCGATAACATAGGTGTGACCATTCAACAACACTATTTAACCCACACATAGATCTTTCATTTTTGGTCTCGTCTTCAGTTTGACACTGTTCATCTTGTACATTCTAAATCTATGGTATCTGCGGACTCAAAATACTGACATACTGCTCGTTCGCTCTAAGTTTGCCGCTCGGCTCCATACTAAAGTACAATTTTTAATTAGACGAAGTAAATTGACAGCAACTAATGTCACTTCTTCATACAATGTTGCGTATTTTCTATGACGAAGTGACATTAGCTACTGACAATTTACTTTGTCTAATTAAAAATTCGGGTATACGCCTCTACGCCAGCGGCAAACTTAGAGCGAACGGGTAGTACGAGTACACATGTTGCGTGTGTGTGTACTCGTCTCGCTCGCACACTATGTGTATCTATTGAGAGTAGCGAAAAATTCTAAATCTATGCCAACAACTAACGCAATTTTTTGACGTTTATCTAGAATAATCTAGATAATGGCATGAACGAAACCCACCGTTGGGTGGTCGAATACTGTTCTCACCTTTGGGATGACTGTGCGAGGTACTTACTGGACGCGCTTGGCGCTATGCAGAGACGTGTTATCCAATTTCAATTATAGGTTGTCCTAAGATGACGGTAAGCCTCGAGCCGTTAGCGCAGCAAAGAACCATAGCGTCCTTAGCTGCCTTCTACTGAATGTATCACGGCGAATGTTCTGAAGAGCTCTTCAACCTGATTCCACCATCTCCTTTCCGATTCCGAACAACACGTCGGGCAGAGGTGCCACTCATATATAGCGGAGAGAATCTTCGCCAGAACTGAGCGTTTCAAAAGATCGTTCCTCTGGCGAACTACAAAATCCTGGAACGACCTGCCCCTACATGTGTTTCCCTCATTTTACAATCCCGGGTTCTACAAGCGGAGCGTGAAGAGGCACATCATAGGGCCGCCAACTTGAGGACTACTGTCAGAAGTCTTGTGTGCTGTAAGCATGGCCCCCATTCGCTAGATGCGCCACGGCTTTCCATTAGTTTCCATCAGTGGCGACGTCAATTTGGCGAGGTTAATATATTTAAAAAAATCTACGAGTAATATCTTTTATTGTTACTAGAGTTCAATAATAAATGAGTTTCTAGGTTTAGTATTACGATAAGAGTTGGATTTTTAGTAAAATTTCAAATTCAATTGGCAAAATATATATGTACGGCAACAATTCAATGTACGATGCTATAAATTACATGTTAAAAGTGTATTTTCACATTCACACACTGAATCAAAATTCGTAAAATCACTACAGAATTTCTAATATTACGAGTTACCCCATATAATCCCATTTTTACTTTTTCATAGTCGATTACATTCAAATTAACAATTTATTCCCCAAAACAAGAAGTTGGAGATGAAACTTCTAAGCACTTTGTGTGCTTAGAAGTTTCATTTCCATTCCATCCATTTATACAGATACTTTTATCGATAACATAGGTGTGACCATTCAACAACACTATTTAACCCACACATAGATCTTTCATTTTTGGTCTCGTCTTCAGTTTGACACTGTTCATCTTGTACATTCTAAATCTATGGTATCTGCGGACTCAAAATACTGACATACTGCTCGTTCGCTCTAAGTTTGCCGCTCGGCTCCATACTAAAGTACAATTTTTAATTAGACGAAGTAAATTGACAGCAACTAATGTCACTTCTTCATACAATGTTGCGTATTTTCTATGACGAAGTGACATTAGCTACTGACAATTTACTTTGTCTAATTAAAAATTCGGGTATACGCCTCTACGCCAGCGGCAAACTTAGAGCGAACGGGTAGTACGAGTACACATGTTGCGTGTGTGTGTACTCGTCTCGCTCGCACACTATGTGTATCTATTGAGAGTAGGTAGCGAAAAATTCTAAATCTATGCCAACAACTAACGCAATTTTTTGACGTTTATCTAGAATAATCTAGATAATGGCATGAACGAAACCCACCGTTGGGTGGTTAAACCATTTAACTACAGAACGTAGTTATATGGTCTAAGGTTATTCTCTGCCTTGCGCGAGTAGGTATGTATGACCAGCCGAGCATCAGCGCTGCAGCAGCGTGCGTGTAACAATTTTTTATGCAACCGGGAATTACCTTTAAGATGAGCATTTCACAAGACGAAGGTGGCATTATATTTCCAATATCACGGCTGTTCATTAATTATCGTGAGTTAACAATTCAATCTACCAGACGCGGAAGATTCGTGTCTAACGCGGAAGTGTTACTCGACCTTCGAATGAACGAGATACTAAAAGCACGTTCCTAGTGTTTGTGGAGAAAACTGTCTTTTATAAACTACTAGCCGGTTCCCGCTTCCCGTGGGACCATTTTCCCGGGATAAAAAGTAGCCTATGTGTTGTTCCAGACTAAAACTATCTCTGTACCAAACAACTCAATTCGTTCAGCCGCTAGAGCGTGATTGAGTAACAAACATCCAAACATCTTCACAAACTTTCACATTACCAGGTAGTACCAGCGGATGTCACGCGGTTTTATCTGTGTAGTTCCCGTTCCCGTGGGAATAGGGTGATAAAATATAGCTTATGTCACCCGGGGATTGTGTTACTTTTCAACAGTGAAAGAATTTTTCAAATCGGCTCAGTTTTGGAGCCTATTGAATGCAAAAAACATCATCAAATCTGTCCTCTTTGTAATATTAGTAGGTATAGATTGGATAGTATTTGTTACTTGCTGACCCGCGCAACTTCGTTTGCGTGATAATTTGATAAATGAAGAACCTGCGCTCGATCGATTTTGTGCAAACTTTACATAAACCATCTACTAAATAGTCCGAACAAAGCCTAAACATTTGGCTTGGATAGGTGAGCCCGTTCTTGAGTTATAAAATTACAACGAACAGTGGCATTAGTGGCATTAATAAAAAAGGGGGGTTATTTAAAAAAAAATTGTCGCACATTAAGCATTCGTTTGTTAGTGTTACCGCGGCAATTCGAGGTAACATGGTCGGCATGGCAAAACAAACCACGGAGCACCCGCCTGGCTGCCGTTTTCAGGGCCTGATTTAGGGTTCCGCGCGCCCTAAGCTAGCTATGAATATGCGCCCCCAGCTGCAACTAATTAAATTACAAGTCCTTTTTATGCAATAATAAGAATAAGTTCAATCAAAGTTTAATCAACAAAAAAATAATAACTGGATTGTTATTATTTTTCTATTGATTGAACTACTTTGTATGCGTATATACAAATTAAAATACGTTGTTTTTTTTTCACAATTAAGAACCTCTAAAAATAATTAGTTTATTTAATTTATGGCGGTTGGAATTTAATAAGGACTCGTTTTTAGCAATAAAATGCAAACGAATTATTGGAAATTGTTCGATTATAGCCTTCAACAACATAACATCGTGATTGCTTTCTATAGGATGACTGTCTTTCAGGGGTTTCGTGACGTCATTTCTTTCTATTATTTTGGCAAAACACTTATTTACCATTATTTTCAAATTGTGTGCCCTAGACCAGGGGTCGGCAACCTTTTGACTCGAAAGAGCCAAAAATGACGATTTTAAATTACAACATTTTTAAAGAGCCACAAAATCTTTCTTGATCCCACGACCCCCCCCCCCCCCTCCCCGTAAGAATTGGGATAGACTAGACTGCGGGGAAAATCTGCTATAGAGACAAACCAAGTCTGTCGGAAGCTCTGAGAACATTCTTCGAAGGGCGTCTCCGGGACTTACGGTCATAGGCAGATGGTAAGTCACAGGGTGGTTTTGGAGAATTTACACAATTAAAAAAATCTGAGTTATTATGTGGGATTCTCCCACTAAAACCCTGGGATGTTCCTTCTTGTCACTATTGTTGGGTCACAGGGAAGGCAAGCGTACAACAGCTACCTGCAACAGTCTCGACTCTGGGGGTCTAAATATTACCCACCGAAACTTCACTGCCGCGACGCCTGAACACGAGGGGTGCGTCTTAGTCAGTCTCACGGCTGTCTTAAAGCTTCCATCGTGGGCCACGCGTGGGAGGTTGGCATACTGGAAGTGTTAGGTCACCCCGCTCTGGCACCCGCAGCGCTTTTTTCATTGCCGTTGACGTCAAAACAACAGCCGAAACAATTTCCTTCGCCGTCTAACATAGCGTAAACAATAATAGACAGCGACGCGACCGGGCCAATAGGACTCTTAGAGCGGTACGCTCGCCCCCTCCACTCCGTACAAAAAGCGAGGGTGTGCAGCGCTTTATCCACGGCGCCGTCCTCGCAGTGGGTACATTGCCTCAGGCTCAATGCCTACCACATCATGCAGGTATTTACTAAAATATCCGTGCCCCGTGAGGAGCTGTGTGAGGTGGTAGGTATGTCAGTGCCGCTTTTCTACCCAGGAGCTCAGAATAAATAAGATGGCAGAGACGAGCTCAATGCTTACCGCCGAGCCTGGTACGCCATTTATGAATGAGATCATTGCGCGCTCTAACACGCCAGCTTTCAATATCTTCCGAAGATGGTTGTTTGCCATTTTGACGCACCAAAGCATTGGGCCGGTAGATTTCTGCCAGAACTGCGGCCTCTAGGTTCCGCGACGGACTGTCAGAATTAGACATGCCGTCTCTTATGATATTATATTCTCTGGGCTATGGCCCGCTGCGGACATCGCAGCAGAATCTTATTAGAAAGAAAATGGTGCTCCATATAACGCTTTCAAGCGCAGCACACCACCATTAGGCGAGTTTGCTTGTTTAACTACTACCTAGTAAGACTTTTGTGGTAATTTTGAAAATGAAAGGGTGATGATGTTCTTGAAAATGAATAATATGATAATTATGTATGCAACTAAAGAGCCGCAGGTCTACACCCAAAGAGCCGCATGCGGCTCGCGAGCCGCGCCTTGCCGACCCCTGCCCTAGACAACCCTTTTCCTTCTATGTTGACAAGCTGCCTGAGTAATGTTTCAGACCAAAGACATATTTTGAAAACAATGAATGAGGGATAAACTAATCCTCCAAAATCTTTCAAACAAATTAGTTTGTGAAAATAAAGTTTTTCCGTTGCCAGTAATAAATTGATGCAGGACAAACATTCTATTTTGGTTTGTAACTTTTTTGCTACGAACCCTGCAATATAGCCCACAATTTGCTCAACTGTCTCTGGAAGTTGACGTTCCACATACAGCATATTTGACAACGCCATGCAAACTCCGAAACAAACAAAAATTATAATTTAATTTCAATGCATAATATCATCCTACTAATATAATATCTTACTAACAATATTACCTCAGCGCTTAACATACTATGAACACTGCATAAAAATAATTTAATATTGGAATTGCGTTCATGTTGCATAACACTTTTCAACTTCCCCAAGTACGTGTTTTTAAAATGAATATTTACTAACTTATGGAAGGTGATTCCAGAGTTTTTCATATCAGTATGGCTTCTGCACCACTTCACAACACACGAAGGCATTTTTGGGATATATTTAACGCGAAAACACAATTAATATCACTGACTGATTGGTTCCAGCGACACAACCGTACGTTACGCGTGACAGCGCGGACTAACTGTGTCGCGCGGTCCCCTTTTTAAGCCCCACCTTCCGCGGTCCCCATTTGGTGGAGCCATTTTTTGAGCCGAATTACACTTCTATAGAATACATTATTCGTAGAGTCCTACCTACAAAAGACACTTTACGTAAGCTGATCCCACGTTCCTAATCGTTATTCTTTGTTAATTTGAAAATAAAATAAAACCCGATCCTGAGACTCCTTATGAGCTTATGACCCATGGTTTACTGAAGAGTTGGGTATTCCGCAGACTACTTGATGCATCAGCCAGTAAAAGCGAGATAAAAATACCATCAAAGTACCTAAAAGTACCTCGGTACATCCAGTTTCCGATAAATCGAATCAGTGAATCTTGGTAAAATTCCTTCATAACTCAGGAAGTGAGCTGATGATATGCACAATTTACAGATAAGTACGGCTCGAAAGCCGATGTGCTGAGGATGGCCCCGGCACATTGGCTTTCGAGCATAGAAAACCGAAAAATTAGCTCATCTGTTGGGCTGCTACGATGCCACCGATAGACACACACATACACAGATACACAGGTCAAACTTATAACACTTCTCGTTTTCGGCGGGGTTAATTAAATCGTCCGTAATAAGGTAGACGAAATACGAAAGGTACCAAACAAGGTCATAGAGTTAAGCTGAATCCTAGGTGTAAGCTGAATGTAACGGCTCGATTTATCCGGGTGATTACCATCCAGACATTTCGACATAAAACAAGAGATCTGTTGTTTTTCCGGTAATTACCTACATCTATTTCTTCTTCCAAAAAACTTTCCTGACTGTCACGAAATAAAAGAAAAATAACAAACAGTCCTAGAATCTGCTTTAAACTTGCGGTGTCCCCGATATGATGGGACATTACTGATCACTTCCGGAAATTTGAACGAAACTGGATTAAACCCGAATCTCCCCAAGAAATCAGATAAAACCCAAACCCACGGGAGGAACTGCGATGGCGTACAAAGTCTGTTTCGTAGACTTTGTACGCCATCCAATGGTGTATCGGGGAGGGGAAATAGGTGCTATCCTATTTCTTTGAGGAGTGAAGAGTCACGCCATCTTCCTGATCTGCTTCTGTAAGAATGGCAAGATGACAACTCGCCGTACTTGGGAGGGAGTTCCTCTCCTGCTGCCTCTATCGCAAATATGACTTGCTCGCAAAAAGACAGTGGCGTCCTATTTTCTCCCATTGAAGACCATGGCTCTCACCACGGTCTCCAGCGTGAGAACATCTACGCCCAGGCCCGCAACGAGGTTGCAGTACATAAGCTCAGCGTATCCTCGCTGCAATCACCGTAGTGCTGACACTCGGATGTTAACTTCCGCCGCAGATACTTACTCGTACTGATGCACTCGTGTCCAGTAAGTATCTGTGACATTCGCTAGGTGAGGCTCCGATGGTGCCTTTCCAGCCACTCCTCCATGACTGGTTTCACCGTCTCACACTTTTTTTTATACCACCAAAGTGGCAGACAAGCATACGGCCCACCAGATATACCGGTGGTCACGCACAAGGAGGCAAAGTCTCTCCTGTCGCGAAGTGGTTCCACACCACCTGCAAGCATGGGATCGTTGACCACTCTCATGGCTCGCCTCTGCACTGCATTCTGATATTCAGGTGCCCTCGCCCAGCAGTGGCAGCTGTACTCCATGTGCGGCCGCACTTGCGACTTAAACAGAAGCACTGTGTGCGCCGCAGTAAAGTATCACTGCGCCTTGTTGAGCACACCGAGCGGCTTGGACGCCAGCTTGGCCTTATTTCTCCAAATCACTTCGGTACTGAACGTCACTGGAGATGTCAACACCAAGGATACATATACTGTCAGAGATGGAGAGAGTTGTGCCCTGAAATTGTGAATTTAGAACAGCTGCCGTCAATGATGCTTCTACCGGCCAAAAAACTGGACACCCATTCACTTTGGTTCTTGGGTGCCTTGAACGCGACACGGGTGGAGCTGTCGTATTTACTACCACGCTGCCAGGGAGATGGGCGCAGGAATTTAATTTTAACGCACGTATTTGTATTTTCACTAAATTACCAAATATTATTATGTGCTTTGGTGTTACAAAATGTTAAATAACAATTTTAAATACGTTGTTAGGAGTTGTTACAATCTGTTAAAAATTGCTAGATGGTTTGTGTGCTCCTTTTCGGAAGCACCGTAAGTCACAACCCAGCACCGATCTCAACGCCAGGCGCCCCCTTGATCCTGGCGCCCTAAGCTTCAGCTTAGTTAGCTTATGGGTAAATCAGGCCCTGGTCGTTTTCGCTCTCTGCTGCCGCTCAGTAGCGATAGGAAGGGTGAAAATGAAAATTTACAAGACCTTTGAAACGGATTTACAGTCTATTCACGGGATTTCTTTTTTCTCATTTTTGTAATTTTTTTGACTGATACACGTCATGTGACGAAACTTGGACAGGTAGTTTTGGGACACTTTATATATGTATATGCATAGAATTATAACGCATTATATGTATATAGATATAGATTGCACATCCATATAGTCACACATTCATCCCCGAAGGACTAGGCAGAATCATACTATACGCCCAATAATCGTTTCGTATTTTCTCCATTGCCATGTTGAAAAGGACAGGCGCAGGTTGCTTTGCTGCTTCCTATTGTTGAAGTAAGTTAAGTGTCTAGCCACCCATAGGGCTTGCAACTGGGCTTAACGACTGCTATTTTACAGACAACCGGCTTAGCTTAGCGAAATAGAGGGTATATTAGTGGAGGCGCCACTTTATTATTCATCTTCGTATGGTAGGTAACATTGGCAACCCGTTAGAAACATACTTATTTTACGGTAAAATGTAATATAAAAATTGTACTCAGTACTTACTTAGAAAGACTGAAACTTTTACTAGATACATACAGGCATGAAGGACACACCTTGTTTAACCTAAAATTGTACATGTTTTAACTTATTGTGTGCCTCACGATTGCATGAAAGGGGTGTCCAGCTCACTTCTAACAGTTCTAACTGATTAAAATGTGATGTTTTTGATACCGTAAAATGGGGGGAATGGGGTTTAGGAGGTGAATTGGGACAAGCGTGAGATCTTTTTTGTGACTCTTTTATCCCACAGTATTTTCGTGTAAAATTATATGGTAGGAAATTTATTTTAAAGTTTGTAACATTTCTCATATACCCTGGCAACATTTAGTGTTTCTGTCATTAGGAATTGGGAGAAAAACGGTCTGCAATCTGTGGAGTCAAAAACATTAGAATTTTGGTCAGTAAAACATTTCAGTTTACTTAAGCGTTTACAATATTTGTATCAAAGTGAAGTTCGCATTTATTGTGGCAGTGTTTAAGGCTTCGAATAAGATATAAAATAAGTAATTTAACACACTAGTTTTTCTAATATTGTCATAAAATATCATTGAGGTGGATTTAAGAAAAAAATGGGGGGATAAGGGTCCAGCTATGGGGTGGAAAGGGTCGTATGTGAGGGGAATCGGGTCAGTAATGGGTTCGGTTGGGACCAAACAGGGGCGAATCGGGACGTCTATGGGTGAATTGGGATTTTATAGGTAGGGTTGTCAGGATGCATAAATTGTATTATTTTTCATAATTTACTGATATAATAACGAAGAACGACACGGGCAGAGCCGTGGGCAACAGCTAGTATTACATATTGAGAAATAGTTTCAGATTGTCTATAAAATTACATATTACTTACCTAACTACTTCATTTTTTGCAAACCTTAATACCTACCTATTCGAAAACGATAGTAAAGTGCCAGCCCTATCGAAAAACTCTATTGACCCCATTGACGACCTTATTCACCCCAGTCCGTGGGTCAATAGGGACAAGTATATTTTTTTAACTTTTTGAAGATATTATTTAACAAACATATATTATAATCGATTGAAAATAAAAATATAGACCACCGGAAACAATTTCATTGTATTTTTACTAGTGGTGGTAAAGGAAAAAGCAATGAAATTTAAGGTTAAACTTAGAAAGTGTCCCGATTCCCCCCATTTTACGGTATCATTTTTACAATGTCCATCATGCAGAATATTAGCTCCATTTCTAAACATTTTGGCCAAGCTGTAACTTGACTTCCAAAGCACAAAAACGTTCGTAAATGTATATGAGATAAAGTGGACACGGTTACCCATCTCAGGACCAGCCATAGCACAAGGTGCATAAAGCAGTGATCATTTACAAAACACTTAAATAGCGGGGTTATCAGCTTAGTTATAATCGTGACGTGAGTTTTACGCACGCCGCACACCCGAAACAACCCCGAAAGACGCGGATACTACCCGAAACCCCTGCATGGTAAAAGCTGCGTTGGTAACCAAAGTCTATCGGGAATCCTGGGACATCCTTCCGAGGGCTTATCAGGGGCTTATTTCTACACAAAAAACCTCTGGTCTAGATCTTCGCCCCTCACAACATAATAAGAAAATAGATCCACAAGAAAATAAACGAGGCCATTACAAATGATTGAGTTTTGGATAATTTGTGTAATGGAGATTTTATCGAAGCGACCTTGACACCGCTCTACTGGTCTGCACAGTATCTAGACATACTTCGTTTAATATTCATACATACATAATATACATATTATAGTCACGCATTTATCCCCGAAGGGATAGGCAGAGGTATACGCCCACATTTCACCTTATAGTTTTATGTCCCACGTAATAGGTGGTGAGCCTATTGCCGTGTTGAAATGGACAACCCGCAGTTGAGAATTTTTAAGCCGCCCAAAAGGTTTTCAACTTGACTTAACGATTGTCATTTTACTGACAACCATTTCGAGTTTTCCTTCTCTCCGCATCTTTTCGCGAAAGTGTTTCCTTAATCGCCTCTTACGACACCCTCGGGATGTATTGGGGTGGCGACATTTTGTACTCTTACCCGTCGCCACCCGGGGCTTTAATATTCATATTAGGTACTATTATTAGCTATGCTTCGCGGCTTCGTCTTACAAGGAGTAAGATTATAAATGTGAAACTTTGTGTGCATGGATGTATGGATGTGAGGATGTTTGTTACTTTTCATGCTCACTCGCTGAACGGATCTGGCTGAAATTTAGTACAGGGGGAAATGATAGTCTAGAATTACTATAGGTTAATTTTTAGCCTTGGAATACTTCGATCAACAATATACTGTTGATCGAAGTTGGAATAGGTATGTCCCCATGGGATCCGGTAACAGGAACGGAATTCCACACGGGCAGAGCTGCGGGCACGTTATATTATAAAGCTGAAGAATTTGTTTCTTAGCTGAATACAACTACACTGGTTAATAATTTCCTAATAAAGGATGTAAAGGGGATGGAGATGATATAATTATTAGTAGCCATCTTTGCGCTGCCACGTAATTATCTTTGATCCGTTTATTTAAAGCAGGGGTTCCCAACCTTTTCGTGGTCAGGGACCACTTTTATATTTTTCTTGTTAACAGGGACCACTATATAGGCATAATTTAAACAAACTGTGATAATATTAATCTGAAACTTAAAAAACGCAGTAGGAAATTGCATAAACAGGAAACTTTCGTATTTTTGTATTAATGTGATTTCTGGCTTGCATCTTCTTCATGAGATCTCCTAACCTAAGACTAATATTGTTACTCGCAAGGCGATTTCTCGGAGTTTCGTATAAGAAATTGCTTTTAAACACCAAACCACTCAAGTGAATTGGTTGTGTTCTTCCTGGATTCCTTCATTAACTTCACCAGCGTCCATGCTAAAAGGATTACGAAGGGGGGGGGGGTACTATTCCACTTCTTTGAGGGGTGAAGAGACACGCCACCGTCTAGGCCGGCTTCTGTGAAAGAGCGGTGAGCAGCCAACTCGCCGCTCTCAGACCCTCGGTCATGGTGGACGACCGCGCCACCGACTACGAACTCGGAATGGAGATTTCTCTCCCGCTGCATTCTTCGCGAGCATGACTTGCTCGCAGAAAGACACAGTTACGTCACACTTTCTCCCGTTGGAGACCAGAGCCCTTAACATGGTCTCCAGCGTGAGAATATTCACGCCCAGGCCCGCAACGAGGTCTTGTCGCTGCTATGCCCATGTAGTGCCGTGTCCCCGCTGTAGATACTTACCGAAGCACCCGTGCCCGGTAAACATCTGTGACACTCGGTAGGTGAGGCTGTCATGGCGCTCGCCTAATTAGTGGTGAGTCCTCACTTTGGTAGCTCAAGTCGTACCTTCCATGTCTTCATGAGCTTCTGGCGAAACAGGGATCACTATGCCTCTATTTCTTTGGGCACAGGCCTGTGGTCCCGATCCAGCGCCTTCATGCACCATTTATACAACGACGCAAGAACCCTGTTTTCCAGGTCCCATGGAGGGGTCTTGGCTAGGAGACATGCCGCCTCAACGGATATCGTGCGGTACCCTCTCCTGACGGCCATCGCCTTTAGCGGGCTATGCAGTCTAGCTACGTTGCCGGTCGTCAGGGCCTCCGCCCATACGGGGGTCCCGTATAGTGCCATACTCCGCACGACCCCGAAGGTCTCTTGCAGGGAGCGTTAGGTACTCTTATGTTGGGTACCAACCGCAAGAGCGCAGCTGTTGCCCCCTCTGTTTCAAGACTTAACTTCGGAAATTGTGTCGCTCTGTAATGATACGCTCAAAGAGCTTGCAAACCTCGACGAGGAACACCATCGGTCGGTACCCCGATGGCGTGTCCACTGCCGCCCGGCCATTCGGATCAGAACCAGTTTTCCACACTTTAGGCTTTAGGAAACTGGTCTTAAGCCAGGATCCACGCTCGGCCTGGAAACTCATTCAATCGTGGGCAAATTGCAGACTTTGTGTTGTCTTTGCTCGCCGAGCCAATGGGCGTACCAACCGCTCCCACTACCTGCGCTCTTCTCGCTCATTGCACGGCGACTAACGGTTCACCACCCGATAAATTTAAAATCCTTCAGGGACCATATTTTCGCTCCTGCGGACCACTGGTTGGGAACCACTGATTTAAAGGGACCACGGTGTCTCTGGTCACTGCAGCACTGTGGTCACAGAAGACATTATATATTTCTATACATACTCCGATGTTGCAAATGTTCATAGGCCATGGTGACCACTTCCGATAAAGTTGACGGTATGCTGGTCTGCAACCTCAGAAGTGTATAAAAAGATTTACTTTTATGAATTTTAACATTAATGAAACTAGACTTTATCTTCTAAGGTTATTTATTATTAACGGCGGTATTTAACCCATATATGCCCAGCGGGTCGTTTTTGTCCTGAAAAACTGGATTTGGTAAACGCGCTATAAACAGTTAATTAGTGTGAAACGATAACGAGTTTAGTTAAATAGTAGGTAGTTCAAAGTGTAAACATTTCTCAAAGTACCGAAGAAACCTTGAAATCATGGAAAAATCACAAAACTAATTAGTAAATAGTTAGTTCATCAATCAAAACTTACCGAATCCAATTTCATGGCGAACTGTGTCGGCCTTCACGATAACCGCTGTCTCCTCGAAAGTGCTGCCATCTATCGAAACCTCCTCGCCATCTTTTTGCACAGAATCTTTGAAATACTTTTCAAAATTCTTTTTCGTGAAGAACTCGAAGTCTATTACCGCTCTTTTCATTGTAGGCGTGGCGCTTCTGGGTTCTAAATCGAATTGTAGCAACCTAGCTGGAGACATGATTTCCTGAACTGGTGATGGTTTAACAAATAAATCATCTTCACTCTTTTTTGTGAGGGACAGCTGTAATAGCGTGGGGAGTTTTCGAATTTCTGGCGTTTTACCTATTTTTGGCGTTTCGATTATAGGTGGCGATTCTTGTGTAGAATCTTGAATTTCTGGCGAATATATCTCAAGCGTATCATCTAATGGTGGAGTTTCTTGTGTACTGGAATCTATATTTTCTGGAGTTATGTTAAATGTCTCAGGTCTTTCGGTTATTGGAGGTGATTCCAGGGTAATGGAATCTCGAATTTCTGGCGATATATTCGAACTTTTTGGCGCTTTGATGATTTGAGGTGACTGCTTCTCCTTTTTCGCGGACATTGGAGGAGATTCCACGTCAGGGGTCGTCAGCAGAATAGATGGCGTATAAGGAATTTCCGATGTTATTTCCGAAAATGTTGATGTATTGCTGGGATGGGATGGTTTCTTTTTAGCAGATATTTCCGGAGGAGTTTCCACATCTGGAGTCGTCAACCCAATAGATGGTGTGTAAGGAATTTCAGATGTTATATTCGAAAATTTTGGTATAATGATGTTTTGAGGTCGTTCTTTTTTAGCGGATATTAAAGGAGAAGTTTCGACATCGGGCGTCATCAAGTCAATAGAAGGGGTATAATAAATTTCCGTAGTTTTATTCGAAAATTTTGGTGTATTGATGGGATGGGATGGTTCCTTTTTAGCGGTTATTTCAGGAGGAGTTTCCACATCTGGAGTTGTCAACTCAATAGAAGGCGTATAAGGAATTTCCGATGTTATATTCGAAAATTTTGGTATAATAATGTTATGAGGTCGTTCTTTTTTAGCGGATATTGAAGGAGAAGTTTCGACATCGGGCGTCGTCAAGTCAACAGAAGGGGTATAAGTAATTTCCGAAGTTATATTCAAAAATGTTGGTTCTTTTTTAGCGGATATTGCAGGAGTAGTCAAATCAATAGAAGGCGTATCTGGAATTGCCGATGTTATTTTCGAAATTTTTGGCGCCTCGATATTTTGAGGCCGTTCCTTTTTAGTGGATATTAGAGGAAGAGTTTCGGTATCAGGAGTCGTCAAATCAACAGAAGACGTATAAGGAATTTCCGAAGTTATATTCGAAAATGTTGATGTATTGATGGAATGGGATGGTTCCTTTTCGGCGGATATCGCAGGAGTTTCGAAATCAGGAGACATCAATTCAATAGAAGGCGTATAAGGAGGAATAGAACTTAGACTAATACCGTCTACGGATACATCTCTACCTATGGTCACATTCTCCCCAATCATAGAGAAGTTATCTAAACTCATACGGAATGTGTCGTCAGGGAGCTCGAGGTTATCAGCAATAAATTGATTAGAACTTGAACTTGTAGACTCGTTCAAGGTAACGTCGTCGACTTTATTTTCAAACTCCATTTTGCATACAGTTTTAAGAAAGTCCAGCTGTTCTTATAGTCAAAATTAACACTTTAAAAGGGGAATTCAAAGTTAGCCTCGGCTATGTCCTTGAAATTATCTTGCCAATCGATATACGCATACGTATACGAACTTTTCACATCACATAAACACACACATGCGCATAACGTTCCTCTTTATCTGTGTGCATACGATAACTGTCAAACTAGTTTCGCGGCTACATTTTCCTCAACTCGTTCAGTCAATGAAAATATTGTTTAATTAAAATATAATAAAAGAAATGTTTTAACAGCGATGAAGTCCACTAAATATTTCTATAACACTAGTTGTTGTCTTCGGCAAGTAAAACTGTTTTATCGCGCCATAGGTCCGGCTATAAATAGATTGGTAATCTCACTCGCGACTCGCGCACTGATTTTTGCCCGCCTTTTTTACACAGGACACAAGTGTTAATATTATACAGAAATGTTTGTAACTTCACAATATGTGTTTCACAATTAATGTTTATTAGTTATTTAGTGTTGAAATTGCTTATTTTGCGCTCTAAATATTATAGATACGGCATGTTGGTGCGTTCCACAACACAACTACAAGATTTAGACATGTCAACAAACAAGAAGTTCCTCTACGCAGTACAATGTCATACACAATTCGTGGTTAAAAATGTTCCAAGAATGGGTTACTAAGTGAATATAGACTTATTATCGTAAGAACTTCGTCTTAAATTAATATTTTATTCATTTCTTGTAAATATTTAGTTATTTTTTTAACAATTCGCATTATATTTTACTGTCAGAGAAAATATTTTTAGTCTGTCAACACGCAACTGTCAAACAAGTTTTATTTTGTAAGATGGACGCCGGACGTATGGCTATTAGGTTGGGTAACACTGGTTGTTAAGTAATATGATTCGTGGAATTCTAATGTTAAGGTCAACTCAATTAGGATAAGATAAAGTAGGCATGTAAAGTTGTTAAGCAGTTATTCATTCGATTGTTATAACTATAACAATGTGTGTCAATGAATACAGAATTGAAACCATATTGAACGCCGCCTGTAATGTTTTAAAACTTTTAAGTTCAGATTATTATTACCTATTAGAAATCGTATAATTACTACACATAGGTACCTACTTATTTATTAAATTTAACCAGTAGGTTTTCCTGAACACCACGTTATAGTATAGGTATTAGTAAGTATATTATATTCACGCCTTTATTTCTGAAGAGGTAGGCAGAGGTACATTAAACGGCCTCACTTCACCATTATATTCCTGAGGACATCCTTCCGAGGACTTACCCGGGGCTCCTAACCGTTGTCAGTAGATTCCCTATCTAACTGGCTAAGGTTAGGACCCGTGTGGTTTTAGTCGGTAGGAGTCCGGCATAACATTCATTAGGGATTTTCCACAAATTAAATAAAAAACACTTCATTATGTTTTAGAAACCATTTGAAACTCAAGAAAGATTGGATCGCTTTATAAGCCTTGGTCTGTTTCTACCCCGATCAGCTGAAAAATAGAGAAATCAGGAAAATATCACGAAACAAAATAATTTTCCCGTAGGTACACTTTTTCGCGCCAATCTCAGTAGTTCCCTAGATTTTTTGTCCCGGTCGTTCCATGGAGCTGCTTGCATTTGCATAATGTTTACTAAAAATAATCAAATATTGTTCCGGTAAATCAGTAGGTAGGGGTGCGGCACTCCCGGTTTGCCATCGGTCAGCCGAAAGTCACAGCAGGACTCGAGCTAACCAGCGTCTTCTGGCTTGCTGGGCCCGAGCCCAAACGCCTTAACCGAGACTACCTACTTTCAAGTTTTCATCCAAAGACTACTTACTAGGTACTGCTCGTTCGCTCTAACTTTGCCACTCGGCTCCATACTAAAGTCGAATTTTTAATTAGACGAAGTAAATTGACAGCTTAGTTGCTGTCAATTTACTTCGTCTAATTACTTGAACTAATGTCACTTCTTCATACAATGTTGCGTATTTTCTACTAGCTGACCCCGCAACTTCGTTTACGTCACATTAAGTGTGAGAAAGGAGAGGTATCTCTTCATCAAGCAGCGTGTGAAACTGCCCTGTTTGCTTAATCATAAAAGAGCTTAAAGATTAAAATAAGATTAAGCCAACACGCCAGTTTAAAATTTCATTCAAAGAAACCGCTACAATTAAAATTTTAAACATATCTGATTCTTAAAAGCGTTATAACTTTTTTATTTATTAACCGATTGACATGAAATAAACGCTAAATGTTAAGTGGAGCAAACCTCAACACAATAATAAAACTGCATTGCAATCGGTTAAGCGGTTACTGAGATTAGCGTGCATAACCGTACAGACAAACAGACATACAAACAAACAGACAAAAATTCTAAAAATCATTGTTTTCGGTTCTATTGCGTTCATAAAGCCCCCCTATAATATTTTTTCTTATTTATCTTCCATGTACAGACAGCGATCTGTTACGATTTTATTTATTGATGATGATAATATGATATTGATGATGAAGCCAACACGCCAGTTTATATTTACACTCTCATTCAAAGAAACCGCTACAATTAAAATTTTAAACATATCTGATTCTTAAAAGTGTTATAACTTTTTTATTTATTAACCGATTGACATGAAATAAACGCTAAATGTTAAGTGGAGCAAACCTCAACACAATAAAAAAAACCGCATTGCAATCGGTTAAGCGGTTACTGAGATTAGCGTGCACAACCGTACAGACAAACAGACAAACAGACATACAGACAAACAGACAAAAATTCTGAATATCATTGTTTTGGGTCCTATTGCGTTCATAAAGCCCCCCTATAATATTTTTTCTTATTTATCTTCCATGTACAGACAGCGATCTGTTACGATTTTATTATATGTATTGATTGATGATTGATATTGATATTGATGATGTATTGATTAAGCCAACACGCCAGTTTAGATTTACACTCTCATTCAAAGAAACCGCTACAATTAAAATTTTAAACATATCTGATTCTTAAAAGCGTTATAACTTTTTTATTTATAAACCGATTGACATGAAATAAACGCTAAATGTTAAGTGGAGCAAACCTAAACACAATAAAAAAAACCGCATTGCAATCGGTTAAGCGGTTACTGAGATTAGCGTGCACAACCGTACAGACAAACAGACATACAGACAAACAGACATACAGACATACAGACAAACAGACATACAGACATACAGACAAACAGACAAAAATTCTAAAAATCATTGTTTTGGGTTCTATTGCGTTCATAAAGCCCCCCTATAATTTTTTTTTTATTTATCTTCCATGTACAGACAGCGACCTGTTACGATTTTATTATATGTATTGATTGATGACGAAGTGACATTAGCTACTGTCAATTTACTTCGTCTAATTAACAATTCGGGTATACGCCTCTACGCCAGCAGCAAAGTTAGAGCGAACGGGTAGTATAGGTATAAACCTCTGTTTATTAATATTAAATAGAAGTCTTTGCTTTCAACTGACTAATACTTTTACCTAATGCGTTTTGGGGCGCCACGCGGCGTTCGGCGTAGGCACCATCTACCGGCAACTTAGTTAAGTTAGGTACGCGGCAGGAATGCATGGGATTGGTAACAAGCGTTCGATTTGCGATGGCGCCATGGATAATTTAAAAAGAAGAAAGAAAAAGCTTTTTTATTCGACTTAATAAAAAAAAACATTATAAGTTTAAAAAAAAAATTAAAAGTACTTACACACACAAAGTAGATTATCGGCCACCTCTCAGCGTAATGCTGACCACCTGCATTACAGGCAGAAAGCGCTGGTTTTCAGAGGTGGCCGGACGCAATAAGACAGGGGCAGCCTTAATTTTCAATAAAATAAAATAAATATTCTAAGCATAGATTTAGAATATTTTCGATAATAACGCAATAATTTCTGCTGTCACATGAACAAATGACAAGGCTTCAACTTATTGCTTACTCTTCAAATGCAAGCTTACACAAGAAAAACCCAATATAAACAGGAAACAACACAAAAAAAAACTATAAAGAAAAAATAAAATGCATAAAGAATTAGGGCTGGCAACAAGACAAGCAATTAGAATGCTAAGTCAGAAGTTAAAATTTATACATATAAAGCCTTTTGTCCCCGAAGCGGTAGGCAGAGGCATATTCTATGCCCACATTTCACCTTTGATATTTAATCCCACGTACCTAATCGGCGGTGAGCCGTATTGCCGTGTTGATATGGGCAGGTGCAGGTTGTGACTGCCTTTTTTTTAACATGAGGGACCGACTAAAAAACCTCGCGTATCCTGCCTAACAGCCTACAGTTGGAAGCCCCGAGTATGCCCTCGGAAGTATACCCCAGGGCTCCCAACCTACGGCTACCACTGCAGCCTCATCTAGGGGAGGGGGGATTCGGGTGCAATCCCGCGTTTTTGGGGAGTATTTCGGGTGTTATCCCGCTTCTTAGGGGGGGCATGCGTGAATCTCTCTCGTCACGCTTGTCATCTAGGGCCTGCTACTGTAAGGACGATTGGCAGCCCTCTCACCGTCCTCAGGCCCCCGGTCATGGAGGCCGATAGTCTTGGGCAAAGACACGTCGGCGGCGCCCAAACCGCCGAATTCGGAACTCGGATGGGAGAGTTCTCTCCCGTTCGCTATCCACCGCCTCTTTCACGAGCATGACCTGCTTACTCCCGCTGAAGATCATGGTTCGCACCATGGTCTCCAGCGAGAGAGTGTCCACGTCCAGACCTGCCACGAGGACCTGGCGCTATTGCGCCCACGCCGTGCCCTCCACCAATGTGTGGAGCGCCTTATCCTCGCTGCAATCCCCACAGTGCTGGCACTCGGCCATGGTTTCCCGGTGTAATCGCCACAGATACTTACCGAAGCTCCCGTGCCCGGTAAGTATCTGTGACAACCGGTAGGAGAGAGCACCGTGTCTCCTCTTCAGCCACTCGTCCATGACCGGTCTGACCGCCGCGATTGTGGCGAATCCCCCCTTTGGTTGCTCAAGTCGCACCTTTCATGTCTCCACGGTTTCCTGGACGCGGTCGCGTCGCCGCGCCGCGACCGCGTCGCCCAGTGTGAACTGTAAATGTTCATGTTGCTTACTGCAGTAATCTTTTATGGAATACTGAGTGCGTGGGGCCACGAGCGCTTCATATTCAGTTTCGCTTTCATCTTCAAATGTACTTCTTTATATACCTACCACTAAGGTGGCTGACAATCATACGGCCCACCAGATGGACTGGTGGTCACCATAGCCTTTGAACGTTTGCAACACCAGAGGTGCTGTACTCGCGATGCCGACCTAGTAAAAACCTTCTAAACCCCCTTTTAAATAACCCCAGAAATCCCCATACTGTTGTTAATGACTGGTTCATTAATAACAGTGTAGTGGGGTGTAGTGGGGCCCTACCAACACCATCGGGCCCAAGTCAACCTCACGTGCAAGCTCGTGCACCTGGGGGCCGAGTCTGCTATTTTCCATCAAAAAGCCGGTCCAGTGCGATTCTATTACGATATTAAAGCGATTGGTCCTAAATTTGCTAGTCGCGTAAATCTTGTCTATCGCCACTATAGAACATCAATAGAATATAAATAGAATCGCAAAAGCAGAGACAAGGGCTTTATTTTTGTTGTTTTGACTCTTGTCAGTCAGTCAGTACTAGTAGGTGTTTTTTAGGTTATCTACAAATTACATAAAAGAGACTTTTGTAGAGAATTACAATGTAAAATTGTGAACTTTACCTATACCTAAACAAACGTGAACTTTATAAACGGCTTCAAAGCAAAGAGTGACAGTGTTATCCAGAAGAACTATCAATCAAATCAGCCTATCGCAGTCCACTGCTTGACGTAGGCCTTTGCCAATTTACGCCACAATTCACAGTCCTGCGCCTTCTGCATTCAGTCCCAGCCTACGACCTTTACCAGGGTCGTCGGTCCATCTAACGGGTGACCCCACGGTTGCCGAGACGCGGTTGGAAGAACTATATAGAAATTTGAGACAAAACTCAAATGTAAAAAACTGGTCCAGCAATGAATTTCATTTTGAAGAAAGGGCTTTGGATGCTAAAATTCATAGATTAAACACAGGAGACTGTATATTTTCATATACATATACATATAACAGCAGATTCAAGTCTTCTACAAATACATCTTTACAGAAAAAATATTGAACAATAACCTCATGATAACTCAAGATTGTGAATAGTGAAAGTTTTTATCTACAAACAACTACTCTGTCATATGGAAGTTGGTTTTTAAATTGATTAACACTAGTGTAACTACTCAACGGACTTAAAAAGTTATTTCATCATTGTGAAATCATGGTATTCCACAGCAACTATGTGAATAGCCAAACAATCTCAATACAGACAGCTTTTATTAGTGCTTGTGTGTGATAGATAATATGATGGATAGTAAAAATAAATATGCTATTATCATTTTGTTAAAACTCAAGGAAGCTGAGCAGTGATAATTTTAATAGATCTTGTATTTACTGGCATGTATGGGTTCATAGTATGACACAGGTAAAGCCGTCAACTACAGCTAGTATGTTGGATTATGAAAGAGTAATGTGCATGTACAGAGATCTTGGCCATCCAAGCCTGCCATGATGAGAAGCCATGCCTTCGATTCCAATGACCAATGCACTAGAGCTAGACTAATGTCAATTTGTTGTTTTGACTGGCCTCGTGGTTACTACTCTGACCACTAACATGTAACTCACATACTAACTGTAACTCTAATGTGTAGTCAGGTACTCCGTCTACGGAAGAGGTTGTGGGTTCGATTCCCACCCAGGTCAAATCTCTTTGTGTGATGATCATATTGCTTTGTTGCGTCTGGGTGTAATTTATCTATAATAAGTATGTATATAGAAATATAAGTATGTCTATCAGGCGTCTAGATCCCATAGCACAAGTTTATAGCTTGGTTTGGGCTATACGGTGTTGTGTGAGAATGTCCAACAACAATATTTCTATTAATACCTCCTCAAAATGAAATTGGGTAAGGCCTAGGTCTGAGTATAGTGGTAGACTGTAATAGGGTTATTTGATAGTGGGAACATTAAAAATGATGAAATATGGAAAAATATTTTTAATATTCATATTTGACAATTATTGTTTTTACATTATCTTCATCTTGCCAAAAATGCTATTGTAATAGCCACGCTGCTTGAAGATCAGGGTTAACACTTCAATTTTCAACTCGAGTATCCTGAAATAGATTACAATACAATTAGTTTTATTTCAGCTATTGCAAGCTTGTGAATTATGATTGATGATTAAAAAGTGATTTCAAAATGTTGTTAAAAGGAAATGAGATTTATCTGATAGAAATATTAAATGACTGTGATTTTAAGTGTCAAACATTGATTTAAATAAACAATTTTACCAATTTTGTCAACTCTTATTTACCCACCTCATGTTTCCATGGCCATTGTGAGTTCTTCTTCTAAAGGAGAGATAGGAAGTACTACAGATGTTTTATAACACAGTTATGCCATGCACAACATGCATTAACAATCTTCCCTGCTATTTTGAGACCATAATGTAATGAATGTACTCGCAGCAAATATCTGCAATTAACATAAAATGGTAAGGACTTAATCATCTTCACCAAGCTTGATGATCTGGATCACATTTATTAGGGTATTAGGAGCACTGTGAGTTGACCAGTTTTGTATCAGCATTGTTAGATGTGAATGTGACTTTCATCGGGCTGCTCTCCAACCAAACCAGTCCTTGTCCGTCGGTGTACTGGTGCACTAGATACTTGCCAGTTACTTTAAATTTGGAACCGGAAGATAGTTTGTAAACTCAGAATTTAAATGATCTGTTAGAATATTGACCAATTAGTAATGAAGTCTCATACTCCCATCAACACTACTTACAGGTGGGGTTTGCTTGGAATGGTACCCTACAGTAGAGTTCAAAAAGTGATTGATTTTTTATTTATACCCAAGTATACTCTAATATTCCCATTTAACACCTGACTTATTTCAGTTTCCTGAGAGTTTATAGGTATATAAGTCATTAGGGATGCCTATATAATTTAAAACCTGCAGTCTCTATACCAATATTATTAGGTATGAGGAAAGATTATGATGTTTGTTTGTTTGCATCGGAATAGGCTCCAAAACTTCTGGACCGATTAATAAATTCTTTCAGTGTTGGGAAGCTAGACTCTTCCCGGTGAACATAGGCTATATTTTAGTCCCATATTTCCTTGGGAACAGGAGCTATGTGGGTGAAACGGTGAAAATATGCTGTGCACCCGGGTAAACTGGGTATTTTAAATGTTCATAAAAACTGTAAAAAACAATTAAGTAAGTATATTGGGAATTGAGTGTACATAGGTAAGTACCTATGCCTATGTACTAAAACAATAATAACTACCTACTGTAAGTATTAGAAATGTGACTTGTATTTTAGATATGAGTGATTGTAAAGAATATTGGACAGTAGGTACTTACAGAAAAAAGATGCATGTCAATTGCATAGGTACATGTCTTCATACTATTTTGCTGATCTTGTTGAGTTGGCTACTTGGAATAGTTGCCATCTATGTATCTATAACTAATAAAGTTCATTGACCCTGCGACAATGGCTCACGCACAGCTCTAAATTCACTTTTTGGAGACTTATTATAGCACTACGACCATCCAATGTATGAGTGAAATAAATAAAGTCTGCTTCGGATAAAATGTTAGGCTAGACAATTAATCAATCTTCATCATTTTGATGTAAATTGTAAACTTGCTTCTATTTATTTTATCTGCAAATTGATTATTTTAAACAATAATACCTATTGTATGTATACCGAACGAAAATAACCAGCCTCGCACTTTCAATTTCTAGCTGTCAAACATTAATTACGCGACTTCCAAAACAAATCCCATCAAATAATAGCAGACTACGCATAAATGTCAAATACACTGGCGATTCTATCGAGAGACCATCGGTCGACCATAATCGCACTTCAATAGAAACAAGATAGAAGCTATTGAGTTAGCGAATACGAAAACTGTCAAATTGTACCGATGAGCTTCTATTTTGCTACGATATCTATTCTATTCTGATGCGATTGCAATAGCAGACTCGGCCCCCTGCTGAACAACGGACGAGGCTCTGACGGCGGCGGTCCATTTCAACACGGCGATGGGCTCACCACCTGTCACGTGGGACCGAATTATACACGGTGAAATGTGGGCCGGTATAGGCCTCTGCCTACCCCTTCGGGGATAAAGGCGTGAGTATATGTATGTATGTATGTATTAATAACAGTATGCTTCTCGACTGCAGACTTCTCAGTTTGGTGGTTCTTGACCGTTGACTGTCACGGTAGCCATGTGCTCCCTCGCTCGTTCACTCAGTTTGCCCTATTTATGAGCTTCCACGGCTGCACCTAGTTAACGTCAAGTTGCACCTTTGGTGATGTAACCGTCCATAGGTTACCGCTTTCCATCAGGTAAGCTGTAAGCTTGTCAGCCATTTTAGTGGGATAATAGAACCGGCCAAGTGCGAGGCGGACTTGCGCACGAGAAAGGACATAGGTTAACTGACCATACGTCCCGTTTTGAACGGGACTGTCCCTTTTTTCGGTCACCTGTCCCGTTGTCCCCAAGTAAAGCGTCGGGACGCTAAAATGTCCCGTTTTCAGAAACCTCGCAAAAATTTTTAAATTTCGAAGGATTCCCGGTATGCACGCGCTTTCGTTTACTTAGCCACACGCATACACACAGACTTTCTGTGCCTATTTTTTTGTTTCGGCGTAATGTGATGCACTGATAACTAATTTTAAGTTTTCTATTTTTGGACATACTGAATAACACCATTCTATTTTTTGAATTTCTATTTTGTATAGAAAAATGTTCCAAATTATAAAAATGTCTTTTTGAGGATCCTACAACAGAATTCTGTATGCGATCAGTCAGCAAGTTTTCTCCGAGCTGTGTCGAAGGTTGGATTGTGTTGGTTTAGGCTGCAATAGAAAATCATCATCATAAAGACATTTTTTTTGCTGACGCGGGAAACGCTCTTACGCGCCGTCATCCCAGCCAGCTGGGACGGCGTGTGGGACTCCCTGTCCCGGAAAGGGACCGTCCTACCCACTTAACCACGCGGTGTTCCTCCTCGCACTGTAACTGGGTCGGAAAATATCAAGAGGACTATTCACATCGACCCGGCTCGGAGGACCTCGTTAATTCGGGGCTTTCTTCGGGGGAGCCAGATGGGCGGCTTCCCACAGCTCCTGGAGCTGAAGACCACGTCCTCACAGCGAGGCAGAGAGCAACGTGTGCCAGCGTGCGCTAATGGGCACCCCCCGGAACACGGGGAGGGACAACTTTCGCCCACAGCAAGCAAATATTCGATAGGTGTACGGGAGTTCCTTACGATGGCGCCTCCCGCTTGCCACCTTACCAGCAAACGAGGCGACTGGGACTCAATACTGCTACTGCTTGCCGAATTGCTAGCGCCGCACCCGTAAGCAATGTTCCAGGGTGCACCAGCAAAGTTTGGTTTCCACTCCTCTCGGCGTAGCGTATACGAGTGTATAGCCCGAAGGGATAGAAAATCGTACCTCCTTGTGAATACAATGTGGCTCGGAAACAGATCTTTCATTTAGTGTGCGTAATTTAATTGAGATTTAAAGATAATTGCACTACTATGGCTGAAAAGTTTGTGAATTATATCATAGAATTTTACAAACAAGCCGTGAATATCTGGGACGGTGAATTTGCTTTTTTACATAAGAAATTGAGAAATATCGGGCAGATAGGAAAAGTACCTGTATGGGAAGAAAGTCAAATATCGCTGGATGTATTGATTGAAAAGGGGTAAGGGTACAAAATTATTTGACAAATTTACATTAATTTCAAGCTAACTTCTCAAAAAATCATAAACATGTGTGTCGGTGGCCAGTAATGCTGGGTCGCCGTCACCGCCTTTGCTAAAGAGGTGATGGCGACCAAACGTGAAAACTTGCGGGTGCGGGAGCGCCGCATGGCAGGTTTCATTCGCGCCCCCGACTAATGTCGTACCGATGGACGGAGGTTGGGGGGTGCCCTCCACCGATGATAATTTGACGGAGGCACCTTCCCGTGTTGCTGAGGTGCCTCCAGTGTCCGCTCACTTACAGAGGGGCGCTTGAGAGCGGTGCGATGCGGGCTCGTTTTCTGTCAGCTCATTAGGAAACTCTGAGGGACTCGACTGCCTGATTTTCCCGAGGAGAGCCCCGGCTCTACGGGGCACCCCTTCCCGGATTGAAGTTGAAACGAATTCTTCACATCCTTCGACCCGGCAATAGGGTGAGTAGGAACACTACGGAGTAATGGGTATTACGATCCCATTTTAGGGACCGGTGAGCCCCACATACCGTCCCAGCTCCATGTAGCTGGGATGACGGTGCCCAAACGCAAAAAAAAACCATAAACCATAAACCATAAACATAAAGCAGATTTGTTGTTCTGACAAATTTAATGTAAAAATTAACAAACACATTGGTTGCCCCCACAATTTTTGAAAGCTTCTCTCGATTTCTCTGGGATGATATCATTGGATCCTGGTTTCCCTGTAATGGGACCAAATAGGAAATATCACCTTTCAAATGAATTAAAATCGGTTCAGCCAATGAAAAGTTATTAGTAGATACTTATTTGAGGTAAATCCTCTCTTTTTTTGAAGTCGGTTAAAAGTCCCGTTTTGAGTTCAAAAATAAATGGTCAGTTTAACATAGGCTACTTTTTAACCGACTGCGCAAAAGGAGGGTTATGATTTTACGCGATAACGACTTCTATGCGGTCGAAGCCGCGGGGAGCAGCTAGTTAATACATAACCTAGATTTATCAAAACTATACGTATAACCATAAAAAAGCCGGCCAAGTGCGAGTTAGACTCGCCCATGAAGGGTTCTGTAGCAGCAAGTAACATAATATAAAAGTTCTTGTACATAGTTCGATGTAACTTTCATTGATGTTTTAACACGTTCGCAGTGGTAAAGATTTTTCTAGGCGAAAATTGCGGTTTATGACGTATTAAAAAAAAACTACCAACTCGATCTGGTTCAAACCAATTTTGCGTTGGTAGATTTTATGGCAATGTACAGTCACGACTCACGAGCAATAATATGTAAACATTGTCAAGGCTCCTAAAATATGTAAACACCTTCGGCTCCAAAACGAAGGGCAGAACGTGAAGAGCATTAAATTGTAACCACGAGTTCACATCATAAATATACAGGGTGAATTTTTCAAAAGGGATTGGATGGCCAAATCCGAAACTATAAGGAATAGCGAAAAATGCTCAAAGGAGTCACGAGCCCGATTTTGATGAAACTTAAAACCTCATCATTAGATTTTTGAAAAACCAATAATCCTAGCTGGGAATCCAACCCATTGATTTTGAAAAATAAAACACACCCTATATTATTACACCATACGATAGTGTTGCTATAAAGGATCTTATTCTCGGAAATAATGACATACGGCAAACTAAAGGAAAGTGCTTATCTTTAACAAAATACAATTTATTATTCTTACGTTAACTGATTAATTGTTCAAAATGTAGACCATTGTGTTCAATACATAGCTGGATTCGAGACCTCAGGGATCGTAATGCATTCAATATTATTGATTCCGTTTATAATATTCTCCAAAGAATAATTCTGAGCATGATTGAAAACACGGAATAGTTACGATCTATTCTGGGATTTCGAACGAAACAAATTATGATACAAAATTTAGGTACATGATATATGAATTCTATTAAAATTCCAAACTTTCTTAAATTTGCCGTATATCATTACTTCGCAGAATTTGATCCTTATTAGCGACACTATCGTATGGTGTAATAATAAAGGGTGTGAATTTTTTTTCAAAATCAATGGGTTTGATTCCCGGCTAAGATTATTGGTTTTTCAAAAATCTAATGATGAGGTTTTAAGTTTTATCAAAATCGGGCTCGTGACTCCTTTGAGCATTTTTAGATATTCCTTATAGTTTCGGATTTGGCCATCCAAGCCCTTTTCAAAAATTCACCCTGTATATACACTCATTGCATATACACTCCACCAATAATAAGTATACAACAAAAATTTCATAACTCTGTATACAAACAAATTCTTTAAAATTGTGAGAAACGATGCATGCTAGAGTGCCTGTCTGTAGGTCGGGCACCTTCGCGAACCATACGAATATCACAGATCTATTTTTTCAGAAAAATTATTTATTATTCTTTGTGGGGCTTATATATATGTATGAAAATGACAAAGATTGTTTGTTTGTTTTCCTTAAAGTGCCGTATTATAATATTAGTTTTAGTTAATCGATCTGAAACCTTTGCACGGGTTGTTTGGTATTGCAAACCCGAATGTGTTTTAACAGACTAAAAAAGAAGTTTTTTTTTTAATGTTTGTTACCTCATAACTCCGACATTTGAATGAATGAATGAAATCAAATTTTTGTTCTGATGGGTAGGTTTATGAGGACTTCAGTGTTTTGGTGAATCAGACAGATTCCAGAACACCGTCACAGGGGTAGATCGGTGTCAAGGAGTTTTAGTGAGTATTCCCAGTGCTGTCGTGATCAGGTGCTAGGCGACCCTCACACGAGCCCATGCCTCGCCAGCGTGGGTAATCCGTAAGCGGAGCTCTCCTTGTAAAAAAAAAGGTTTATGAGGACTTGAGAGAACCTCTCAAACATTATAGGTAGGTACACATATGGCGATTGTTGTATTTATCAAATACTAGCTGTTCCCCGCTGCTTTGACCGCCTTGAAGACGTTATCGCGTAAAATCATAACCATCCTTTTGCGCAGTCGGTTAAAAAGTAGCCTATGTCCTTCCCAGGGCCTCAAACTATTCCTATTTCAAATTTCATCTCAATCACTCCACCCGTTTAGGCGTGAAAGCGTAACAGGCAGACAGACAGAGTTACTTTCGCATTTATATTATTAGTAGGGATTTACAACATCAAATTACTAAAAATTATTTTTGAGAGTCGGTGCCAGCAAAATATCAATATAAATCTATGCAATTTTGAGTAGGTATATATTATTTTTTTCAGTTCAGTATTATTTTTGTTTAAGGTTCTATTTAGATATTAAATCATATATATCTAATTTGGAGGTTTTCATCAAATGTGGATACATATTTATGCAGCACCGTTCAGATACATGTTATTGCCGGAGAAGTTAAATATAATTTAATGGAATATAAGATGAGTACATCTTATGAATCAACGCGTGAATACATGTTATTGATGCAAACGTGCATACATAGTTGTGTCTTTCCTAATGGACATAATTTAATGAAGCAATGAGTGCATATCGACACCAGAAGTATCAATTAATGTAAGGGACAAAACACGGTTTTTCAAGAGAGCCAAAAAACGATTTTATTTTTGTAAATCTGTCTGTAATTTTTTACTGTCTGGTTCGATTTTAATTGTGTCAAGAGTGAAGTTTCTTAGAATTTATTCTTCTTTCATGCTATATACTCAAGATTTAGGAATGTCTACTGGTTTCCAAAATAGCGTGTCCGTTACATTAAAAAAATATGTTTAGTTGTACCTTACGTTACTGATATTTTATGTATAAACAAATGACTAAAGTGTAAGTAGCAAGAAATAATAGAAAATCACATGCAAATGTATTGTAAAGGACTTCACTTTAAGACTTTTGATGATATTTGATGTAACTTGGTACTGAAGGTTATCGAAAAGAATTAAAAAAAACGCTCAAGTCCGAGTCGGCCTCACGTACGGAGGGCTTAGTGCCAAACAACAGTAAAATATCACGTTTGTTGTAAGGGTACCCCCTTAAATATGATTATTTTTCTGATTTTAATATTTGTTGTAGACCCGAAAAATTACTTTGTGGTATTTTTACTACAGGAAAATATTTTTTTGCATGATGAATATTGGTATGAATCAACATTTAAAGATAAAAACAAAAGTTTTCGCACTAAGGTGCCACTACTAACCCAGCTGGAGAGGGTCTTGGTCTCCTTGTTTCCATCAGGATTTAGGGGACTTATTGCTCCTTATGGCTCCATCTCAGGCACTGAACGGAATCCCCGTTAGAACGATGTGCATGAAGTCACCAAGAGCATGTTAACCTGTGCTACTACTTAAAAAAGCACCAAACCCGACGGCATTCCAAGTCATGGGCCTGATGGCTCTCGAAGAATTTGGGTCTTGACTGATAGGTGGTGATGGCGGTGTCTGTTGACATCGCCATAACTTTCAACCCCTTTTCCTGAAGCTGCGTTAGAGAGGCACTCATTTATCATTATGGAGTGATTTTCTACTTACGTCGGAGGTTCAAGGCTTATCTTTTCGAGACATGAATAAGCTACCGGTTAAGGTAAGGGGTATCGTGCGTTATTTTGGAGGAATCGGTCCACTTCTCTAGAACCGCGGTGATGGTGCTACTCGGGAATTTGCTCGAATGGTTCGACGTAACGTACTACGCTGATGACACCCACGTTACGACGACGCGAAAATCTACTCACCGAGACGTGGCCCTAAAGGAAGTTTCTCGAGTTCTGGGTCTAAGATGGCGACTGGTTCTGAAGGTAGTCTCTTACAAAATTCAGGTTCTGTGCTTTCACGGACCTCGGGAGAAGTCACCCACGGAATCCAGCATACAAGTAGGGGGAATTAGCGTCGATATCTAGCCCTCTATAAAGTATCTTGGAGTCGTACTCGATAGCGGGTTGAACTTCGAATATCATTTTCGAGACATGATTGAAAACTGAGGAGGGGCAACGACTGCACTCTCGCGGTGGTTGACCAACATTAGGTAATACAATGCGTCCTGCACACTTTCAGGAACTCATAGAGATATGGAAGGTGCAGACTGAGCAACCAAGGTGGGAACTGCTGCTATCGGGGCGACCAGACTGGGGGGGGGGGGGGGGAGGATGCACGATGTCCATACATTAGTCAAAACAGCATAACAACAGAACCTCCAAAACGCGGATTAGCACCATTCTAGCTGAGTGCTGAGCCCCAGTGATGAGCTTGTCTACATGGGACCCTGAAACTTCCTTCCGAGGAGTTACCCGGGGTCGCCGCCCATGCACCGATACTCATTTTCGCCAAAATGTCCATTACGTTAATTGATACTTCTGGTGTCGATATATATTTATGGTGTGAACTGGGGAATGCAATACCGGGATACCGGGATCCCGCAGTATTTTTGCGGGACCAGTCCCGCACGTAAATCGTGCGGGATCCCGCGGGATTTGCGGGATTCTGCAAAGGTAAACGCCATGTGTTATTCTGTAAGCGGAAGCGCACAAACTGATTCGGTTTGAGAAAGTTTTTTGTAATTGTGAAAAAATGTCCTTTTCGCGAAATGTCCTTTTCTCAAAATGTCCCTTTCTCCAAATATGTGCAGTATAGGATTAACCCCGCTCAATCCGATTTGATAGGTTAGGCTAGGTTATAAAAAAAATAACCACGAAGGCTAATGCGGAAGCTTCGCTGCGCTCCGCTCCGACCTTAGCCTTCTAACCTAACCTATCCAAGTCGAATTGAGCGGGGTTAATCCTGTAGTGCACATATTTTGAGAATGGGACATTTTGAGAAAAGGACATTAGGTATGAGATGAGACCATGTGCCTCGTCCTGCCTACCCCTTCGGGGATTAAGGGGGTGACTATTTTTCAGTTCTAGATGGATGTATGATACAGAATTCTATTCTTTTCGAAATGACTTTCAGAAATATGCGGGATCCCGCGGGACTGAGATTGCTCAGTCCCGCAAATACCGGGATTACAATCTTGTTGCGAGATTGCATTCCCTTGTGAACTCGTGGTTACAATTTTATGCTCTTCACGTTGTGCACTTCGTTTTGGAGCCGAAGGTGTTTACATATTTTAGGAGCCTTGACAATGTATACATATTATTGCTTGTGACTGTACATCTTATATTTTTTAGATTTATCGTTCTCTTAGTTTAGAAGTTAGAGGGGGGGGGGGGACACATTTTTTCACTTTGACAGTGTCTCTTGCGCAAACTATTCACTTAACAAAAAAATGATGTTAGGAACCTCAATAGGGTTTTAGAACCCCCGTTCCCAACCGACCACCTGAGTTATCCACCTGGAAGAACTATCTATAGATACCGCACACGTATGGGTTTGATGAAAAAAAAATTTTTGAGTTTCAGTTCTGAGTATGGGGACCCCCAAAATTAACTGCTTTTATTCTAGTTTTATATAAAAATCTTGATGCGGTTCACAGAATACATCTACTTACCAAGTTTCAACAGCATAGGCCTTATGGTTTCGGAGAAAAGTGGCTGTGACACACGGACGGACAGACAGACAGACATGACGAATCTATAAGGGTACCGTTTTTGCCATTTGGCTACGGAACCCTAAAAACAGCGATGTAACTCGTCTGTGTGCGTGCGTGCAGTGAAGTGGCAGGTCGTGTCGTGTCAGCTCCAATTCAGAATGTGGCCGTGTCGGTGCCGTGTCTGTGTCGTGTCGCCCAATGAAGAAACGCTCGATGTCGGATCGATGTTTCTCTTTCACGCTCTAAAGGCTAAATGTATCTGGCTTAAATTTTGTATAAGCGCTCGTGGCCCCGCTGAATCAGTGTTCTGTAAACGATCACTGCAGTAAGCAACTTTCACTATGGCCGGTCCATGGATGGGTGACCATCCATGTGATTACTTTGTGACATTTATTTGAGCGTTTCCGTGCTTCGGAAGGCACGTTAAGCCGTTGGTCCCGGTTGCCAGTAAAATGGCAGTCGTTAAGCTAAGTTGAAGGCTTTATTTCAACAGCAGGCAGTCACAACCTGCGCCTGTCCATTTAAACACGGTAATACGGCTCACCACCTATTACGTGGGACAAATTATACAAAGGTGAAATGTGGGCATATAATATGCCTCTGCCTACCCCTTCGGGGATAAAGGCGTGATCATATGTATATATGTTAAATTTTGTATAGAAATAGATTATATTCGGTCACACTTCCCATGGGGAGCAAAAACGGGAACAAATTACCCAAAAAAGCTGCGGGCGCAATTTAGTAATTATAATCAATGGCTTCTAATGAGCTTTGAGTCTCCACTAATTTATAATTCCTTTTTTGTACCACTAAGGAGTCAGACAAGCTCGCGGCCCACCCGATAGTTGTGGTAGCCGTAGCCTATCAACGTTCGCAAAACCAGAAGCGCTACCGACCTTGTAAACATTTTCACACAATATCACATAGCCCGAATTAAGCTAATATATGTAAGCTTATGCTACGAGATATAGACGACTGATAGACATACTTATATATTTCTAAATACATACATATTATACATATAAAACACCCAAACTCCGAAACAAACATTTGTGGATCACACAAATATTTGGACCGACCCGGGAATCAAACCCAGGACCTCAGCGCGGCAGGCGGTTACACTACCGACTTCGCCACAGAGGCAGTCAAGAACCATTTACTGTAGGCGCTTGGGAATGACGGCAGCGTGACGTGAGGAACTCACGTACGCCCCCCCCCCCCCCCCCCCCCCCTTAGAAGCGGAATCACACCCGAAACCCCCTAAAGACGCGGGATAGCACCCGAACCACCCCCTAGGCGAGGCCGCGGTGGCGGCCCTAGGTCTGTTGGGAGTCCTGGGATATCCTTCCGAGGGCTTACCCGGGGCTCACAACCATAGGCTGTTGGGCGTTACAACCCGTTCGCTCTAACTTTGCCGCTGGCGTAGAGGCGTATACCCGAATTGTTAATTAGACGAAGTAAATTGACAGTAGCTAATGTCACTTAGTCATAGAAAATACGCAACATTGTACGAAGAAGTGACATTAGTTGCTGTCAATTTACTTCGTCCAATTAAAAACTTGACTTCAGAATGGAGCCGAGCGGCAAAGTTAGAGCGAACGAGCAGTACGTGAGGTTTTTTAGTCGGTAGGATCCGGCATAACATCCACGAGGATTTTCCCTCACTGAAATAAAAAAAAAGGCGTTTGGGAAAACCGAGGCAGGGAATTTTAGTTTTTACTAATATTATAAATGCGAAAGTTCGTGAGTGTGGATGATTGTTACTCTTTCACGCTCGAACGGTTGAACGGATCGGGCTGAAATTTGGTACAGAGATACATTAATACATTATAGCCTGGAATAACACATAGGCTATATTTTATCCCGGGTTCCCGGTTCCTACGGGAAGCGGGAACTGGAACAACTTTTACGTGGACGAAGCTGCGGTCATCAGCTAGTTGATAATAATGTTATAAGTCTCAAGCCCAAGGGTTTGTACTTGTCTTGCAATATATCATACATACATAATTATGGTCACGCCTTTATTCCCGAAGGGGTAGGCAGAGGCATATTATATACCCACATTTCACCTTTTTATAATTTGTCCCACGTAATACGTTGTGAGCCGTATTGCCGTGTTTAAATGGACAGGCGCAGGTTGTGACTGCCTGCTGTTGAAATAAAGCCTTCAACTTAGCTTAACGACTGCCATTTTACTGGCAACCGGGACCAACGGCTTAACGTGCCTTCCGAAGCACGGAAACGCTCAAATAAATGTCACAAAGTGATCACATGGATGGTCACCCATCCATGGACCGGCCATAGTGAAAGTTGCTTACTGCAGGGATCGTTTACAGAACACTAAGTCCGCGGGGCCACGAGCGCTTGCAATATTATATAGGGAATACTTCCGAGGGTTTACCCGGGGCTCCCAACCATAGGCTGTCGGGCGTAACGTGAGGGTTTTTAGTCGGTAGGAGTCCGGCATAGCATCCATGATGGATTTTACCTCACGTTAAAAAAAAAAGAGAAATAAAAACACACATGCAAGATTCACACACGCAAGAACACACAAAAAAAACGGTTTGGTTCAAGAAATCTTTACAAAAACAACAAATTTGTGATATTTAAATAATATAATTAAAATTTAAAACAATACAATTAGTAGGTAGTAGATAATTAGTCCATTGAAATTTTACAATTTAAGGACCGAATATTGCATTTGTTAGAGGACGCAATTTTATTTTTGGGACATGTGTGGGGGGGGTCAATAGAAGCTTAACCTCAAGTTTGTGGGGTCGCCACCCTTGTCCCCCGGCCGCAATCTTAAAAAGGGGTGAAAACACTTTTTTCCGAATATCTCGGAAACTATGAGTCTTACAAAAAATTTGTAAAATCTTAATTTGTAGCAAATTGTTTTGCCTACAAATATGTTCAACAAATTTTTGCCCTAAATTAAAAATTAAAGAAGTTATAAACAAAAAATTGAAAATAAAATTATAAAAATTTTCTTTTTTGCTCTGTGGCGTTTTTTAAATTTCTTTTAAAAGATCATCTACAGGATTAGTCTGAGGTATTTTTTTTTGTAAAATGTATAAAAAAAGTTATAGAGCAAAAAATAAATTTTTTATAAAAAAATTCTAGAAATTTTGTAAATTTTTTTGTTAAGTTATATACACATTTGTAGGCAAAACAATATGCTACAAATTATGCCTCTACAATTTTTTTGTAAGACTCATAGTTTTCGAAATATTGCGAAATAAGTGTTCTTTTCCCCCCTCTTTTCAAGATGGCGGCCGGGGGACAAGGGTGGCGACCCCACAAACTTGAGGTTAAGCTTCTATTGACCCCCCACACATGTCCCGAAAATAAAATTGCGTCCTCTAATAAATGCAAAGCTCATGTAACATTTCAATGGACTAAATGTAATATTATTACATCCATTTCTTTGAAAAATAATAAGTAGTATTCTGATCACTGTACAGTCGTATAGCATTATATTTATTTCATATCGGAAAATTATATGTAAGATATATACCACAACAAAATGAATGAAATAAAATGTAACTTTTACATAATATGATGATCGTTAATTCTCGAAATACTGATACATTAGCAAACACCTTATAGTCTAATCCTGCACGATCTGGCAATAATGTAAACATGTCATGTTTTGACAATCGTTGTCTAAAAATATAGTATGACAAATCATTGAAATTATTACTATTCTGAGTAGGTATTGTAAATGGAAATAAACTATCATAAAGAAGTTATTTGGTGTCGAAATGATTGTAAGAACACTGTATGAGTCCTGGATACTGGAATATAATCAGGGTGAATACTCAATTGCAAGTAACTATGGATATATAGGATCAAATGTGTTTGTTTACATTTTTGCGCAAAGCTATTGAAATACAGTATCGAAGTATTGGATGCCTTCGACCATTATCTTAAAACCGACCAAGTGCGAGCCGGATTCACGCATCGAGGGTGCCGTACCAAAACACAACAAAAACAAAAAAAAAACGCATGTTGTATGGGGCGACTTCCTTAAATATTATTATTTTAGTCTATCACTGTTCATGAGAAACAGCCAGCCACAGACACACAGACAGACAGACGGACAGTCAAGTCTCAGTAATAGAGTACCGTTTCTATCTTTAAGGGTTCCGTAGAACCCTAAAATGTACTGATGCTATTTGGATGAGGCGTAGATTGTTCGACTTCTTATTTCATAAGTTTTTTTAACATATAAAAAAGGTTAATTATATGGTAAGTAATAAAAATTACATTGATTTTATTAAGTTACTTAAGTTTAAAATAAAGTTAATTCACAATATAAATGCATATTCAATAATATCAATATACTTTATGTGGAATTATTTGCGTTTGGAATACAATTATAATAATAATAATCTAAAGTTAATCTTAGATCAATTATTATAAATAGTTCTTAAGTAATCTTTTGATGTTAAACATTCGCAAGGGATTTATTTAAAAATAATTTAAATTATCTTCCTGTGTTATTAACTGGAACATGGACCCAACTTCCTTAAGCAGGATATACCCTGAAATAGAGAAAAAACAGTGCATTCAATTATACATTATACATAATAATAACAAGAAAGCCATGAGATCGTTCTCACCAGACTACCCCTCTCTAGCACGTCTATTGTGAAAGTGAAAGTTCAATCCGATTGACTTTGTCATTTTTGTTTTATTTCAAACTTTGAACAGATGATCCATGTGACCTAGTGACGTAGTTTAATGCGACAGAGTCACAGACTACAGAAAAAGTCTCGACATAAGCCCCTCTGCACTCTATTTTATAGAGAGGGGCTAAAACTGATCCTTTATAATTTGATTGTTGGCACTTGATGTAACTTGTTATAATACAGATAACTCACTGACTTGTACTATTCCACAACTTTTATTTTAATTTTAACAATAACTGACCGGTTTCGCTTTATAGCATTCTCAAAGATGTTTACATTAATTTTGACATTATGTAATGTATACTGGGTGTTTCTTTTAGGGTGTCAAGCCGCCACTAGCTGGTAGCAGGGTTTCATACCTATCGATTTAACCCCCATGTATGTTCTAAGATTTTTTGTAGTTTTCGAGATATAATGTTCTGCATAATTCCCTATTTTTTATTATCGATTAAAATTTTTACATCTTGTATCAAAGTTAGGAAGGAGATTATTTTGTCCATAATACTGCAATCAATAGGCATTATAATAATAAAAAAATATCCAAGAAAAGTCGAACCAAAAAGAAGAAAGCCACGTGGACACGTAATTATAAAAAATAGCGAAAAAAAATTATATCTCGAAAACTACAAAAAATCGTAGAACATACATGGGGGTTAAATCGATAGGTATGGAACCCCGCTACCAGCTAGTGGCGGCTTGATACCCTAAAAGAAACACCCAGTATACTGTAGAGGGTCGGAAGACTGTCGTGATCAGCAAAATATACATGGAAGATATTTAATTGAAACGACACAGAAGCCGAAAAGTTAATTTTTAAAAAATGTCTGTCTGCCCCAAATTAACATCACGCCAAAACTACTGACTCAATTTCTTCTTCCTTCAATACTTGGCACAATCTTAGCTTATTACCGTTCACTGGTTTGGGGGGCTTGCGGTAGTTTGCCCGTGTTCCAGTAATCGTCAATGTAATTATGTATTATTTTGGGTGACCGAATTCAGGTAACGTCTTTCGTGCGCCCGAATTCGGGCTAACGACCTAGTGTGATTGCAATTGCGTCTTATTGGGTGTGTAATTGTTAGTGTCCGACCGAAACTGGTTTTCCAGCCGAAACCGAAACCGAAACCGAACTTTCGGCCCCAGGGTCAGTTTCGGCCGAAACCGAAACCGAAACTCACGTGTTCATATTGAAAAAAAAAAAACCAGCCAAGTGCGAGTCGGATTCCCGCACAGAGGATTCCGTTACAAAAATTGGGCACAAAAATTACGATTGTTGTGTGGATGCTTTTTTCTAAGTAATTTTTGTTATAGCGGCAACAGCACAGGGTGAGGTGGTTGGTGGTGGTAGTGTCTCTTGACATCGCCAACGCTTTCAACACCTTGCCCTGGAGCTGCGTTTGGGAGGCGCTTATTTACCATGGAATGCTTCAATACGTCATGCTCATTAAAAAGACGGCGGGGAGGAAGCGGGGGAGAACTCTCCCTCCCAAGTTGCACAGTCTGCGGCGGCGCGCTCTATACTATCAGCCTCCATGACCGGGGGCCTGAGGACGGCTGCTGACCGTCCTTACAGAAGCAGGCCCTAGACGATAGCGTGACGTGAGAGATTTATGCATGCTCCCCTCAAGTAGCGGGACAACAACTGAACAACCCCCAAAAACGCGGCCGTAGTATGCACGATTCCGAGGGCATACTCGGGGCTCCCAACGCGTGGTTCTTAGTCGGTAGGACACCGGCATAGCATTCCTGTAGGATTTCCCTCACGTTAAAACAAGTAGCAGCAACAGAAAAACATCTAATCTAAAATTTTACGCCTCTATCTGGCACGGTTCCAGCGATACAACCTCGTGACTAATAGATAGACAGACGGCTAGGCCTCATGTCTCGTAAATAGGATCCGCTTTAACCTCTTCGTGCGAGCGTCAGACTCGCACTTGGCTGGTTATTTTTTCAAAAGGTGCTGCAAGTTCCACCAAGTGCCATCAATCAACGGTATAAATCTTCTCAAGTGGTCATTTTAGAAATATCTCCACCTAAAGATGAGATTCTTTCTTTTACTTATGGAATTACACATAGATGCTATTGCGAACTTCTACCGACTAAAACAACTCGGTGCCCTGCTACTAGCTCTTGGCCGGTTTTGGTTACATTCTAGAAGTGTATAACTAAAACTGGACAAGAGTGAGCCGAACTCGCGCACGGGTTACATACAAGAAAAGTGGCAAAAAAGTCACGTATGTTGTATGGGAGGCCCCCTTTAATATTGTTATTTCGATGCCTCCAAGGAACACTCCTCTAACTCAAAATTTTGAAATTTTCGTTTTTTACCTAATTTGCTTTAATATTATCTAAGGATTAAGCCCCCCAATTTTTATAAAAATATCATGAGAAACAAAAAAGTTTTAAGATTTACAAAACTCTAAGTATATGTACTTCCAGCAATCATGGGGTAGACATGCCACTACCTCAATATAGCGGAGCGTATGCTGAGCGCACGGGCGGCGGCCCGCGACTGCCCGCGAGGTATATTCCACCAACTACGGTTGGTGGGATATACGCGCGCGCTCGTTTGTTTATCGTAGCTTTGGTGGTGAAGAGAATCAAGCCATAATTTTACTCAAAATGAACTAAATATGCCACATGCATAGAAAAATGTTGTTTTTATGGTGGAGAATACAGCTAACTGCCAAAATAGCTTGAGAATCTCGAAAATTGAGGTCACGGTATGGCCACCCGCTGTCTTTAATTTCACCAGACGGGGTCTTCCAAGCTGTTGGACTAAGACCTTGGAACCCCTGTTTTGCTCGATCACAGCCTCGACGACGCTGGTGCTATGTCGTCTGAGGTCACGTCGTATCAGCTAGTGGATCCTTAGGTTCAAATCCCACTGGTCTGACGAAGACGTGTGCAAAGATCGCATGTCTCATCTTATCCCGAGAGCTTAGAGCACCTGTTATTGCTTTTTCCGGACAAAAACCTTCGGGACTATTGCTGCAGCGTCCTGACTATAATATCAACTTTTTATGGGGCTTCTTTTTAAAGAATGAGTTCATCAAGAAAAGCTTTTAAGACTCAAGAAAGTTGACAAGCCCCCGGTCATTCCTACGCCCCACTGCAAAGAGGCTGATTTTCATTTTGCCGCGTTTAGTACTCCCACTATGGCATTAAAGCCCCCCATCACAACATTGTAGTGAGTCTTGGCATTACGGTCGGGGCATACACCTGGATCCCCTTCAGGAAGTAGGTACCTGTTGGTAAGACTTAGTATACTAAGGCGAAACACTGCTGATCTCCACAACGATGCTAACGAGGTCCTTTTTCACCACAAAGTGGACACCACCCTCGGGAGAATGCCTTCCGTCACTTTCTTGAAAGTAAAACAGGTCCTCGCACAAACCCAGTATGTGCCAGTTTATGCGACCTAGTTCTACCTCGAGTTCCATGAGCCGCTCGTCCAGGCGCAGATTGGCTCCTTTGAACGTTGCCAGGGTTTGGTAAAGGGTTTCTTGCGAGTTTTCCTTCTCTACACCATGACCCCGTCCGTTAATTGGCTGGTGCACCACCGGCAGGTGAGGCTGGCTTGGACCCCGGGGATGCTGGTGGGGCCCCATCGCACCCAGGACTTTTGTAAGAAAGTTACAATTCCTACCTCTTGCCATGATTTTATATAAACCTTAATGCTTCAAGTGAGGATGTTGATGAAGGCCTATTATTAGTAAAGATTTTTAACAAATATCTATATCTTTTATTATTACTTTGTGCCTAGTTATTAATGAAGATAATTTTAGTTTTATGTAAATGAGGTCCTAACTGATACAAATTGCAAGCATTGATTCTAAATTTGAAAATTCTAAATAGGTCTATGACACTTATATCTTTTCACCACCATGTTTATTAATTAGGAATGTTCAAAAGATTTCAATAGTGAAAAGAGACAAGTGCAAATTTGCAATTAACCGAAAAAACCGTCTGCTAACAAAAGGTATTATTATGTCTAAAAAACAAGGAACATGTTTACCTAATGTAATGCCACTCTTGTTAAAATCTTACTTACGGTTTGGAAGTTGTAGACTAATTATTATTTTTAGTTCAATCTCGACACTTAAATGCTCGTTATCTCGAAAATTGGTAAATGTGGCTTGACTCTCTTCAACTCCAAAGCGACGATATACTGTGATTTACTATGTAAGAATATTAATTTCTAGAAGTTAAGTTAAAAATAATTATTTTATTCGTACGTACTGTATGTTATTAAGAATTTTTTAATAATTAAAATAAATAAATATGTTTACAGTAAACTTTGTTTCCATTTATTTACATACATCTATAAAATAAAAATAAAAAGTATTATGTTAAATTCTAAGGTTTTCGTTGTTATCTACTAATACAAAACGTTAAGTCCGTACACTTTATGAGTTACAATCCACTATATGATTATTAGCAGTTTGTTACACGGCGTAACATTTTCTTGTTATCCCAACTACAAAACTCCAACTAACATAAATTGATATAAATTGGTTTTATTGGCAGAAAATATTGGTTAAAAAACTGTAAATAAGTTATAAATTTGATTTTAGACGTAACTAATATGTGTATTTTATTCTTTCAAGGATTTTATTTATTATTCTGTATTATCTAATATTCCCTCATATATTCCTCCAACAATGAGTTAGTGGAATGTATCCTAATCTTGAACTAGATTTTTTTTCTGTTACAATCCGCTAACTGGGGCTAACTTTAAAATTAAAAGGATTTACAATATACTATAAATGGGGTTTGAAGCAAGAGTAAATCAGCTAGTAACATACAAAAAATCATGAATATATCTGCATTAATAAAGATTTTATCGAGTTTTTTCGTTCACATGCTTCTCGTGTAAACCTATGAATTTGAAGTTAGAGGAGTGTTCCTTGGAGGCATCGATTTTATCTATTTTTATTCTTTGTTGCTATAGCGGCAACAGAAATACATCATCTTATCACGGTGCATGAGTTACAGCCTGCTGACAGACAGACAGACGACGACAACAAAGGGGTAGGGTATGTAATGTCCTAGATCTTTAGGATTCAGTAACCAAAAGTAAAAACAGAACCCTAAAAAGGTGGTCTAAGACATAACACAGGGGTAACTGTCTAATACTTCTCAACGATTGTGGCTTGTGGTTTAAATAAAGTTGTATTATTATAGCTGCTATTGATTGGAAGTCCTTTGTAAATCTCTAAATCTTCGGTTAGTAACATATTAACTGGTTGGGCTGACCCCAGCCACGTCACAAGCAGAGCCAGGTACTCAAAATTCATGAACACGTGGGATTCGGCCCGGCCGAAAGTTTCAGCCCATTTTGGCCGAAACCGAAACTGCAGCCGAAACTCGATTTTTTGGCCGAAACCGAAACCGAAACTTCGGTCGGTCACTAGTAATTGTGTATGGCTTTGTACAAAGATAGTAAATTGTAAACATAATGCAATGGAGGTCGTGGGTTCGATTCCCACCGGAGACAAATATTTGTGTGATCCATAAATGTTTGTCTCAAGAGTCTGGATGTTTCTATGTATAATATGTATGTATTTAAAAGTATATAAGTATTAATATCCGTGGTGTGATACCCGTAACACAAGCAGGTTATTCCTAGCTTACTTTGGGATCAGATAGTGTTGTGTGAAATGTCCGTGAATATTTATTTATTTATTTAATCTAGTAAATACTGGGCGGAAAAAATCATTGAGTACTGGAGGGCCACTACCTTAAAGCTTAGCTCATGTTACTGAAAGAAAACATGCATTTATTTAAAAAATGTGAGGTACAGACCTGCTCCAGGTATTCGTTCCGCGAGAGCCAGAAGTTGTCCCGGTTCTTGCACACCTCGGCCAGCACGGCGCCTCCGATGAACACCATGTCCTTGCGCCGGGGAGGGTCCTCCACGCGGATCTTGAATTTCTGTTCAAATTACATGGCATTTTTTGAAAAGAGTGGCCGTAATTTTAATTGCGTGACGTCCCTGGCCGTTGGTAGAGCTAACTACCTTGACCTTAAAAAACAAGCTAGAAAATGTAGTATTTTATAGTTTATTTTAGTTGTAACAAGCTAATACTCATACTTATTCAAAATCGAAGAAAACCAAGTTATAGGTGTATATTTCCTTTATATGTTTGCATATTTTTTTCTTTCGCGTCGATAAAAATTGTAGTCCAAAATTTATTCATGTAAAACTTGAGGCTGACTCTATGATTGTTTTACACAATATGTAAACATGTACACAATTTGCAACAAAAGCATCTATCGACACACATCTTTAATTTAAGATTAAAAATCTATTTTTAGCTATAATTTTCCGTCTACTTATGCAGAAAAAAAGTGTGTGCGTGTAACCTTTACGCGCGATTTAAGTAAAACTTCTTTGCCATTGACGGCATCAAATGTTATATTAATATCATTCATTCGAATGTTGAAACGAAACGCAGTTTTCACTATTCATAATTCAAATTAGTTGAATTTCATCAACTTTGAGATCGCTTCCAGCCGGTCTATGTGAAATGGTTGGCGGCTCCGCTCCGACCAACTCCGAGCGTATACGATCCGGTCTGTGTGAAAAGAAAAGTGCGCGCCGATGCTCTCCAAATGAAAGCATTTTTTTTTCAATAAAACTCAGTTTTTTTCTATCGGAAGTAACGCTTACTATTATAGTAAGCGTTAAGCCATCTGCCGGGCTGATATGTGAATCTACGGCTTTCCATCAGGCTGGTGGCGACGTCAATTTGGCGTGCTGAATATTAAAAAAAAAAACAATCATCCAGGGCGCCACCCAAACGTACACAAAAAAAAATCATGGAATCCAGCCGTTTAGGCGGAGTTGATAATTTAAACAAAGTTATCCTATAAGGGTTCCATTTTTCCTTTAGGAGTGTGGAACCCCAAAAAATATTATATTTTCAAAAAATACTTACAGCAAGTTTGTCGCAATCATTCTTGAGCACCCTTTCCAAATACAGTTGTTTGATTTCCCGCTCGAGGCGGGAAGGCAATCCCGGGTACATAGTAGACCCTCCAGACAGCACTATGTGTTTGTACAGCTCGTTGCGCATGTCTATGTCCGCTGACTGGGAAGTGGGAAGAAACGGTATAGTTATTGGGATAGATATTCAACATTTTCAGTATCTAACTAACTCAAAAATATTGCTTTTCAAAGGTGGAAAGCTGCCATGCCAGTCTTTTGGGCACAAGCTCTTTATATTTAATTTTTCACTGAAATGAAATGAAAGTCATTTTTCTTCGGGGATATGTTAAAGATTATCCTCAGTCTGTTGGACACAATGCCAAGGGGCCCATCAAGGTAGACTGGCTCTGGGGTAGTTTACAGGACCCCGGGGTTGCTGCTGGGCCCTGGGGTTGTTGGAAGGGGTTCTATCTTACTCCATCAGGGCACGGAACCCCTGTGTCCTCACCTGTATGGTGTTGAAGATAAGCTGGAACAGTGCCTCGCTTCGGGCGCTTCGAACTGATGACGTCTGGTAGAATAATTGTGGCCCCGGGTGGTTAATGTGTTGCAGTGTTGTTGGTGGGCTCCCGGAGTATTGGTGGGGCCCAACGTGGATGGTACGACCCGGGTTGTTGGTGGGGCCCCGAGTTTCGGTTGGTCCTGAGGATGTTGATGGGCCCTCGGATTGTTGTTGGGGCCCAAGATTGTTAGTGAGGTCCCCAGGTTCTTGGTGGAGCCTATGGTTATTTGATAAGGCCCCTGGTTGTCAGTAGGAGGCCCCAACAGTGTACGGAACTCTCATGTCCTCACCTGTATGGTGTTGAAGACCAGCTCGGCGATGCCTTGACCCTCGACGTTGATGAGGTGCGGCTGGAACAGAGCCTCGGGCGCCTCGAACCTCTCGCCTCCCACTTTGATGACGCGACCGTCTGGTAGCTGGCAAATAATTATAATGATTGGTTATTTTCTGGCCAATAATACAATGGCTTTATCTTATTAAAAAAAAATCAAAATTTTTCAAGAATTTGAAAAAGCGCCTTGTAGAGTCGACTGGTGACCCAAGGGCTGGCAGTTTTCTCTTTCAACGAATAGGTATTGTTATTCAAAGGGGGAATGCTGCTAGTCTTTTAAACACAATGCCACGGGGGCCTTATTTAGGTTTAGTTTAGATAGTAACTAGCTGTTGCCTGCGACTTCGTACGCGTGAAAATTATGTTATTTGCCAATTTGATTGCTCTCTGCTTAGCCCCTAGGATATGTAGCGTGATAGTATAATTAGCCTATTTGAAGACCCTACCCCTAGTTAATATTTGTGCAAAATTTGAATCAAATCTATTGAGTACTTTTCGAGATCCTTCCGGACAAAGCAAAGCAAACAGACAAACAGACAAATTTTTTTCTAACTACATTTTCGGCTTCGGTATCTTATATAGAACACCCAGTAAGTATTTTTTTTAATATATTTAATGTAGAGTTTTCACTTTTCTATCATTTTATTATATGTATAGATACTGTAAATATAGAGATATGTAATAATTATGTTTCTCTGTAATCTTATTAATATTATGTGAAATTTGCTACTCGTCCCTACTTCCCGTAGGAACATATTCCGGGGATGAAATGTAGGCTATGTGTTATTCCAGAGTCCAGACTTATAATATACCCTTGTATCAAATTTCAGCTCGAACCGTTCAGCCGTTAGCCGTGAAATTGGGTACTGGAATAGAAATAAAGAGATTATAGACTGCCTCTGTGGCGCAGTCGGTAGTGTAACCGCCTGCCACGCCTTGGGTTCGATTCCCAGGTCAGTCCAAATATTTGTGTGATCCACAAATGTTTGTTTCGGAGTTTGGATGTTTTCTACGTATAATATGTATGTATTTAGAAGTATAAAAGTATGCCTATCAGTCGTCTAGATCCCATAGCACAAACTTATATTAGCTTAATTTGGGCTAGACGATGTTGTGTGAGAATGTCATCAAATATTTGTTATTTATTTATTATTATAGGCTGGAATAACACATAGATTACACTTTTTATTCCAGGAAAAATTTCCCATGGGAAGCGAGAACGGGAACAAAATTCCACGCATGTGGGGTCGCAAGCGCCATGTAGTGTAAATAAACTAATAAAAAACATGTTTTTAGAAGACAATTCAAGATACAAGCACTGTAAAACACAACATAATACTACTCTGCCTACACAATGTATAGAGATGTTAGGGTGGAGGTGCTGTTAGTTAAAATACTGGTATAAAGCCAAGTTCTGCAGCAGGATACAAATTGTTCAGATACTGTAATATAATGCTATCTGTGTAAAAAAAAATATTGCGTGTACTTAGTGTACACACGTAAGAAGTGAAACTTTTTCATAAACTTAATTTTCACCTCACCTTAAATTAAGTCAAAAAGTACAAAAGTACAAAAGTCCAAAAGTCCAAAAGTCCAAAAGTCCAAAAGTCCAAAAGTCCAAAAGTCCAAAAGTCCAAAAGTCCCAAAGTCCAAAAGTCCCAAAGTCCCAAAGTCCCAAAGACCCAAAGTACCAAGGTCCCATCCAAAAGTCCAAAAGTCCAAAAGTTCAAAAGTTCAAAAGTTCAAAAGTCCCAAAGTCTCAAAGTTCCAAAGTCCCAAAGACCCAAAGTACCAATGTCCCATCCAAAAGTCCAAAAGTCCAAAAACCCTTAAATGACATGCTATCCCTGGATAAAGTACTCTTAATTCGAATCCACCGTGGTGGGGAACAGAACAAAGATGGCGCGTAACCAAAAATCGTGACGTGACGTGACGCAAATTTTTTTCCAACGCCGATAAAGAAGTTTCACTTCAAAATTGTGAACCTTTTGTGCCAAATAAAGATTATTATAAAAGATTACGAAGCGCTCGTGGCCCCGCGGACACAGAGTTCTATAAACGATCACTGCAGTAAGCAACTTTCACTATGGTCAGTCCTTTGATGGGTAACCATCCATGACCACTATGTGACATTTATTTAAGCGCTTCCGTGCTTCAGAAGGTACGTTAATCCGGTGGTCCCGGTTGTCATTAAAATGACAGTCCAAGTTGAAAGCCTTTTTAGGCGGTTTGAATAATTTCAACAGCGGGCAGTCACAACCTTCGCCTGTACATCTCAACACGGCAATACGGCTCACCACCTATTACGTGGGACAAATTACACAAAGGTGAAATGTGGGCATATAATATGCCTCTGCCTATCCCTTCGGGGATAAAGGCTTGACCTTATGTATGTATGCCTAAAAGGTTACTCACCACGTAAGGTTCCACCAGCACCGTGGTCTCCCAAGCCAGCCGTTGCTCCTGTTCAATGTTGTATCCAATATAGCACAGTTTTTCTTTCATCATGCGGACCGTTTCAAAGTCTGCAGAGTGGTTGAAGGCATACCCTCGGAGGAGTAGAAGCTGGTGATAAAATATTAATTTGAAGGATAGGCTATCAAATATATAAATGCTTCTTAATCTTAAGGCGGCGCTAGTCGGTCGCTCGAAATCGGCCAAATAAGCATGCTGTTTCACCTCACATCGCATAGTGAGAGCGAGAAGCTGCGATAATGCATTGATTCAAAGGTCCTTTGGTAGGAAGGGTGTTATGAAAAAAGTAATTCATGTCTCAACTTAGAATAAAATTTTCTGAAATCTTTGAGAAATTAACTTTGTCGGAACGGACTTAGATTTTGAGTTCTTACACAGAAAGTTGTCTAAGAATTTGGCAGAAAATCGGAGTTTTAAGGGCTTCTTTCTCTTTAATAGTTTTTTTATTTCCCATTTTTTGAACGGTACAGACAAAGTTTATGATGAGGCAAAACAGTAAAATGTTTGACTTTGTATGTAGGGTAAGAGTATTAAACAGTTGAGTAATATCCTCCCGAAGTTTGTATGGACAACATAGCGACTAGCGCAACCTTAAGCTATCAAATTCCCTCTTATTCTTTAAATATAGGGGAAAATCTATCTAAATATATAACTTTGTTATTATGTCATAGAAAATGTTTGTTTCGGAGTTTGGGTGTATACAGGGTGAATTTTTGAAAAGGGCTTGGATGGCTAAATCCGAAACTATAAGGAATAGCTAAAAATGCTCAAAGGAGTCACGAGCCCGATTTTGATAAAACTTGAAACCTCATCATTAGATTTTTGAAAAACCAATAATCCTAGCTGGGAATCGAACCAATTGATTTTGAAAAAAAAAAACACACCCTTTATTATTACACCATACGATAGTGTCGCTGATTAGGATCAAGTTCTGCGAAGTAATGATATACGGCAAATTTAAGAAAAGTTTGGAATTTTAATAGAATTAATATTTCATGTACCTAAATTTGTATCATAATTTGTTTCGTTCGAAATCCCAGAATAGATCGTAACTATTCTCTGTTTTAAATCATGCTCAGAATGATTCTTTGGAGAATATTCTGAACGGAATTAATAATATTGAATGCAGTACGATCCTTGAGGTCTCGAATCCAGCTATGTATTGAAAACAATGGTCTACATTTTGAACAATTAATCAGTTAACGTAAGCAAAATAAATTGTATTTTGTTAAAGATGAGCACTTTCCTTTAGTTTGCCGTATGTCATTACTTCCCAGAATAAGATCCTTAATAGCAACACTATCGTATAGTGTAATAATATAGGGTGTGTTTTTTTTTCATAATCAATGGGTTCGATTCCCAGCTAGGATTATTGATTTTTCAAAAATCTAATGATGAGGTTTTAAGTTTCATCAAAATCGGGCTCGTGACTCCTTTGAGCATTTTTCGCTATTCCTTATAGTTTCGGATTTGGCCATCCAATCCCTTTTGAAAAATTCACCCTGTATATGTATAATATGTCTGTATTTAGAACATAGTATTACTACCCGTTCGCTCTAACTTTGCCGTTGGCGTAGAGGCGTATACCCGAATTTTTAATTACACGAAGTAAATTGACAGTAGCTAATGTCACTTCCTCATAGAAAATAAGCAACATTGTATGAAGAAGTGACATTAGTTGCTGTCAATTACCTTCGTCTAATTAAAAATTCGACTTTAGTATGCAGCCAAACGGCAAAGTTAGAGCGAACGAGCAGTATATTATATTTAGTACATCTATCAGTCGTCTAGATCCCATAGCACAAGCTTATATTAGCTTAATTTGGTCTAGATGATGTGTGTGAATGTCCACAAATATTTATTTATTTATATTTATTTAATACTAGCCCTAGCCCTAGTTTGAACACCCAGCGAGTATTTTTTAAAATATTTCCAATGTACAGTTTTGACTTTTCTATCATTTTATTATAAGTATTCATTATTTAATATGCCTCTGCCTTCCTCTTCGGGGACAAAGGCGTGACGATATTGTATGTGAGTGATAGTTACCTTGATCAGATACCTGGTGATGTCCCTGCCAGCTATGTCCAGCCTCCTGGTGAGGTGCGGCAAGGCGAACTCTTCGTACACGGGGCAGATGTGGGTCACACCGTCACCTGCATGGAATTCAAATCGCAACATTTAATCCCAAATTGATTTGAAGGTCTGATCGGAAAGAATTTCAATAGTGGGGTCGTCACAAACTACGTCTGTCCATTTCAACACGACAATAGGCTCACCATCTTTTACGTGAAAACTAAAGGTAAAATGTGGGATACCCCTTTGAGGATGACGGCGCGACTATTATAGCGGGTTTAACATTCGGAACGGTCAGATTGGGCAAGTCTGTAAATATAAGAGATACAAAAATCTGTTCTTAGGGACCATCTCATCAATTTTAGAGAAAATAAGAACTGCATACTTAGATTATAAAAAATCTTTTGCACTGTCCGGGAATCGAACTCGGTCGTTTTCTAATTAAATATCAATTGTGTAGGTCATACGGAGTTAATATTAGTATGACACATGATATCTAAAATAAACAGAATGCATTGTATTTCTTGCTTTTTAATTTAATCAAGTAGGTACTTAAGTACATGTTCGAAGTGAAACTATTTTTTTTGCCTAGCTATGAGCTTCTAAAGGTGGTCGATTTTCAAAGCGCGCATTGTAAGAAATGATTTTGGTAAATTTGTACTGGTACAATGCGCGCTTTGAAAATCGACCACCTTTAGAAGCTGATAGCTAGGCAATGATTGGAGATAGATACAAAGTGCAAAGGACAAAGTTGTAGAGAATTTAATTAGCTTTTATTTTGTAGTACAACATAATTTCGTAAAAAGCACCGTTTTTGAGAAGCAAGCAAAAAACCAGAAAACGGGACCTTCTTTGTGAGCATTCATTGACTAGACTAGACTATCTTTCGATTATTCAGCTGATGAAGCTGATGTTCGGGTTTTGGGGTTCCTTAACTCACGCGATTACGCAACATAACCACTCAACTAAAACGATTATACTGTTAAATCATTCTAAAGATAATATAAAATGCGAGGCCTCACCTGAGTCCACGACGACCCCTGAAATCAGTCCTTGTGCGTACAGTGTGAGGACTGCCTGTATAGCTATGTACGCGCTGTCAAACTCGTACTTTTCAAACATTACCTGCGGACAAACAAACAAACGCTTGAGACACACTATCTATCTATAACAAATAAAGGTTTCTTTCTTTCTATACATATAATAATTAAATAAATATTCTAGGACATTTCACACAACGATATCTGATCCCAAAGCAGACCACTGATACATTTTTAAATACATACTTATCATACATAGAAACACCCAGACTCTTGAGACAAACATTTATGGGTCACATAAATTTTTGTCTCCGGTGGGAATCGACCTCGTGATCCGCAGTCGTACATTTCAATCTCTAGAAGTCTAGACCAATGACGCAGTAAATAAAACTGTAGAGGGTGGAGAATCTGTAAATGGAAGACATTTTGAATATATACTGAAGCCGAAAATGAATTTATTTTACATACATACATACATACATATACTCACGCCTTTATCCCTGAAGGGGTAGGCAGAGGCCTATACCGGCCCACATTTCACCGTGTACAATTCGGTCCCACGTAACAGGTGGTGAGCCCATCGCCATATTTATTTTACAATACCCTTTAAATTTTATGATTAAGCAAACATGAGTTCATTCATAGGAACCCTTGAATTCTAAGTTTAGCAAAAGTTGAGATGGCAATAATTTCTGTAAGAAAACTCTCTATATTGAAACTTTTGTGAAACAATCCTTCGACCAAGTAATAGTATAGACGGGTCCACGTCACACATTACGAACTCAAAAAGTGAGACTAGTTCACACACAAAGATACTGCAGCAACGACACGACATGCACACATACATTCTTTTTTCGAATTTAGGGTAGTGTTTTTACACTTCGGGAACGCACAGGAAGGCATCTTGCGTAAAATGTGTTATCTTGACACGCGTGGTTCACCTCCGGAGCAATAACACCGACTACAACCATGTGATCGCATACGCTTACTTTAACGAATGTATAGATGGGCCGGGCTATACTATTACTTAAAGACAATCCTTAAAGTACTCCCTTTCTTGTGGTAAAAAATCGGTTGTCTGTAAAGTCGGTTTACTGACGATAGTTGAACGTGATAACGTCATAAGAAAATAAAAATAAAATAAAAATAACATATCAAAACAAAAAGAAATATAAAAACACATCAATTGATTATAGTGCCATCTGTTGAAAACATTGCTAAAATAGATGGAACGCCTCAGAGCGAGGCAGCGCGAGGTAACGACATAGGCTCCATCGAATTATAAGACGTTGTCGATTTATAAGAAGATTATTGAACATACATTGTTACCAATTGTTATTGTTTTAGTTCAGCCGTAACAGCGTGATTGAGTAACAAACATCTTCACACTCTCATATTTAGAATAGAATTACAGTACGGAAACTCCATACAAATGATTCGTTTTTAATTCTGTCATCGTACAGAGCTTGAATGTGTGCGTGTGACCAATCATAAGCAAATGTTCCCTCACGACACCCGCCGACTATAATGACAGCTGTGGCGGGACTGGCGGGGGTGGGGAAGCTTGCTCAGTGGGGGCAGGGAGTTGCCTGTCTGTACGTAATACTTATTATATTATCTTTGATAGAACGAAAGTATTATATTTACCTCGATCATTTTCTCTCGATTCTTGGTAGGGTTCATGGGCGGCTCGGTGAGCAATATCTTGGTCTCCTTCGGGTCCACGTTCATCTTGCTGGGTCCAAAAGTGTAGTCCCACACGTGGCACATGTCCTCCCAATTGCGGACCACCTGTAAACAAGTTATTTTAGCCAGTGAAAAAAGGATTATTGGTTTTAAAAACGAGGCTAGTTAATGACTTTTAAAATCAGCGTGGAATTTTGTTCCCGTTTACGATGGGTATTTATTCCCGGGATAAAACGTAGGCTCCGTGTTATTCAACACTATAGCCCTGTACAACATTTCAGCCAGAACTGTTAAGTCGTTAGGGCTTGAATATATCTGTCTACACTCACAAACTAGCTATATAACGGGTGCGTATGTGTGACAGTATTGTGTGTGTTTGTAAATCTATACTAATATTATAAAGAGGAACGATTTGATTGTTTGCATCGAATAGGCTCCGGAACTACAGGACCGATATGAAAAATTCTTTCACTGATGGGAAGCTACACTCTTTGCGGTGAACATAGGCTATATTTTATTTCCGTATTCCCACGGGAACGGGAACTACGCGGGTGAAACCGCGTGACGTCCGCTAGAAAAAAATAAAACTTACCCCATTCTCCATGGGATAGCTGACTTCAAGCATAGACCTCAGTTTGGACGCCTCATCTCCTACCATCAAATCCTGGAAACATATTAATTTGATAATAGTACCTACGTTATAAAAAAAATGGTATTGTAAGTATGTTACCTAAACATATTTTTTCCAAAATAACCGCAGTCATGAATAATAAGAGAGTTCATAAGAGTTCTGACAGTGGTCCTCAAGTAGGCGGCCCTATGATGAAGAACCCAGGATTGTAAAAGGAAGGAAACACTTTTGCCAGGAGGGTTGAACGACCTGCCAGCACACGTGTTCCCTCCCTTTCACAACACAGCACGTGTTTCCTTCCTTTCGCAGCATCGGATCCAAGTTTTTATGGCTCAACCGAAAAGGACCTTTGAATCGCTCAATTCTGGCGAAAATTCTCGAAAGTTCTCTACCCGGCACGCGTTGCTCGGGATCGAAAACGAGAGGTTGAAGAAATATTCATTATATGCTTCGACCAAGTAATAGTATAGACGGGCCCACGCATACATTGCGAACTCAAAAAGTGAGACTAGTTAACACACAAAGATATTGTGGCGTCCGTAGGTCTGTTGGGAGTCCTGGGACATCCTTCCGAGGGCTTACCCGGGGCTCCCAACCATAGGCGTTACGTGAGGTTGGTAGGAGATAACATCTATGAGGATTTTCCCTCACGTAAACAAAAAAAAAGGCAACGACATGGCATGCACACATACATTCTTTTTTCAAATTTAGGGTAGTTTTTTTACACTTCGGGAACGCACAGGAAGGCATCTTGCGTAAAATATATTATCTTAACGGTATACCGTCATAATACCAGAAATCATAATGCCTTTACTTAAAATGCCTGAGCCCAAAATACCCGAAATCAAAATATCAATATTCAAAAGGCAAATATTTATAATATAAATAATTTAAAATGCCTTACGGTCGAATAACCGAAACCCAAAAAACAAATTTATCAAATACCTTATCCTAAAATGTTCAAACACAAAATACCTTTTTTTTAACATGATTTAAATCCTACATGGATGCTATATATCTGTGAATGGTTAACACCCCGACTCAGAGTATCCCGACTCGGATAGGTTAGGTTAGAAGACTAAGGCGGGAGCGAAGCGAAGCGGAGCTCCCGCCTTAGCCTTCGTGGTTATTTTTTTTTTATTTTTCGTTAGCCCACTGTAGTACTTTTGTAACTCTGAATCAAAGTGTTTTAACATGAGGTAAATCCTACATGGATACTATGCCGGACTCCTACCGACTAAAAACCACACGTATCCTACATTACAGCCTACAGTTGGGAGCCCCGGGTAAGCCCTCAGACGGATACCCAAGGACCAACAGACCTACGGCTACAACTGCGGCTTGGACTGGGGGGCTGCAAAATAAGTTAAAGTCAAATAACAAAACGTGTGAGTGGCAATAAATCTTTATTTCTTAAATCATTCATTTATTAACTATGCGCTATTATAATGAACTGGTATAGCATAATATATACCTAATAATACCCAGTAGATTATAGCGATAAACTGGGTAGGTTATGGTTTTTTTTTATATTCACATTGTATTCTATTTTCGGTATTTTAAATTAAGGATATTTGAAAATTTGTATTTTGAATTCTGATATAATAATTATTTGTATTTTAAGTTTAGACATTTTAAGGTAAGGTGAACTGAAATAAGGTATTTTGAATGTTAAGGTATTTCGAATTCGGGTATTTTGGTCTAATGCATTTTAAGTAAAGGCATTTTGATTTCTGGTATTTTAATATATAACCTATCTTGACACGTGTTTCACCTTCGGAACAATAACACAGACTACGACCAATTGAGCGCATGAGCTCACTTTAACGTCTTCAAAACTAATGTTTAGATGGGTCAGTCTATACTATTACTTGGTCGAAGATTATAAGGGCTATTTACTATAGGGATTACAGTATAAAGTCAAATCAATCTTGCTAACAAAATTTTGTGAATTTATAGTACTAAAGAAAATGGAAGCGCTCGTGGCCCGGCGAACTCGTTGATCTTTAGTAAGCAACTCGGTGAGGTGTATGATTAATCACGGCAGTAAGCAACTTTAGCTATAGCTGGTCTTTGGATGGGTGACTACAACGTGGCCACTTATGACATTTATTGGCGAGTCTTCGTGCTTCGGAAGGCACGTGAAGCTTCAAGGACTAATCTAGTAGAGTATATTCATAAAGCAAATGGTCACGGTATAAAATATTGGTAACATGAATATAATTATTACATAGATATGGGCTATTTTAACTATTATCGTGGTCATGCTTATATGCAATTATATTTATCTTATTACTGCTTTAAAAAGAATACTAACTAAATATGACTAAAAGTTACATAAATTGTTATAACTATAATACTTATTTTTGTATTTTATATTAGCTACATGTAAGCAGTGACAGGGCTATATACGATCAGTGATTCAACTGATAGCTATGGATATATCTCGGGGATCAGTACACACCCTCAGAAGATTACCTGAACTACTTCACAAGTTAACGCCTGGTGTGCATGGAATATACACATTATATGATTAGTCTTAGCAATATTTAGTATAGTATGTAACCCCATGTGGCGACGGGGCCCATATTGCGACGGGTAAGAGTACAAAATGTCGCTACCCCAATACATTCCGCGCTTAGAGTATATGTAGAACAAGTTAGCTATGTTTACTCTGAGATTCCGAGGGTGTCGTAAGAGGCGACTAAGGGAACACTTTCGCAAAAAGATCCATTGCGTATAGAAGGAAAACTCGAAATGAAACCCGGTTGTCAGTAAGATGACAATCGTAATGCCAAGTTGGGCGGCTTGATAAATTTCAACTGGCGACCTGCGCTTGTCCATTTCAACACGGCAATGGGCTCACCACCTATTACGTGGGACATAAAACTATAAGGTGAAATGTGGTCGTATACTATGCCTCTGCTTACCCCTTCGGGCGTGCCTATATGTCTGCAGCTGAATCTAGACACATTATACTCGTTGAGCCCCTAACCCTTCAGTTACAGTTTCAAGTATTATTTTCCAATAACAAATAATACTTCTTATAGGAAACATAAATATATGATATACTAGCTGTTTCCGCGGCTTCGACTGCGTAGAAATTGTAAATCGTTATCGCGTAAAATCATAACGCTCCTTTTGCGCAGTCAGTTAAAAAGTAGCCCATGTCCTTTCCAGGGCTTCGAACTATCTTTATACCAAATTTCATCTCAATCGCTCCAGCCATTTAGGCGTGAAAGCGTAACAGACAGACCGAATTACATTCGCATTTATAATATTTAAGTAGGGATTAATCCACTTAATTGTGCCTGAACAAAATGCATACAGACAGGATTAGTATAATAGGCATGTATTTTATAAATGAAAAAATGTTAATAGATTTACAGTCCTCATAGTAACTATATGGCTATAATCAAAGGCTGATGTGAATCTCTGATATCTTCTGTATTAAAGATCTGATTAGAATATCCAGTGCAGGTCAATCCTTAGGGACAATCCCCCCAAACATTGCGTCCCATATTTCTATAAAGTTTGAACATGTCTAGAAATATTGATGTTATGCAATGAGAGAGTGCATACATCTCGCGCGCCTCGGATTGCCACGCCTGCGTTTATAAAGTTCGTTCGTTCGCGTCGCAATTATGCATTGATAGGATCTTACCAAATCTGGTTGGGCAGGGGAGGGAACATTGCTGACGGTGGAAGGTGATCGTTTAAGCGCATTGTAAGGTTCTAGGTTTACACGGGCTGGTTTCCACAACTCGACGTCAATTCTGCGCCTATTTTGCGTGAAAAACGCGCATTGTAAGGTGGCCACCCTAAACCTACTCGACTGGGTGCCGTCGGGGTGTTCCCCCCTGTACCACGCTATGGACCCGGCACCCGCACGGAGAATCCATGGAATGCAAGAATAAGGTCTCTTATTAGGTATTAGGCAATAAACTACTGCTGAGGCAGGAGGGCCGCCCTTCCCGCCTCAGCTGTGCAGTAGTTTACCCTGTGATACCTTTTTTTTTTTTTTTTTTTTTTTTTTTTTTTTTTTTTTTACTAGGAGTGATCCGCTTACAGACGAAACACGCTGGCGAGGCGTGTGACAGTGTGAGGGTCGCCCAGCACCTGATCTTGTTGGCACTGGGAATACTCACTAAAACTCCTTGGCACCGAACTGCCCTAACGGAGGTGATTTGGGACCTGTAAACTCAACCAAACCACCTCTGGGCTACTCAGCATTGCTGAGCTGCCGCGCCGGTGGAGGATTACCTCGGTGTGCGCCAGGTAATCCCCAGACGTGGTGACCAGTGCAATGCACACAAGAGTGCCACTCTCGTGTGCTGGCCAACCCTGTGATACCTAATAGTAATTGGGGCGCGAACGAACGAGTTAATTAGACGCAAAGATCCGTGGCGCGACCTGTAAAAATGTGTGGCACAACCAATATCGTCTTGGAGGTGTTATAAGTACTTCACTCATTTCTAGTAGCTACAAAACTAAGCCACAAAATGATATGTTAATGGCCAATCACAACAACTCATCACTGAAAATTATTTTTTATCAAAACATTTATTTAGACAAAAACACATGGTTAATATCGATGGCATAACTTATTTAATGTTGTCAAGTGTACAGTCACATTGGGGATGCCAAAATTATTAGTAATTTCAAAACTGGTTATGTTTCAAAAATCATGCATTTATAATAACTGCTCTTTGACTTACTCCAATACAAATATCCTGCAACATAAATATTGCTTAGTATATCAAAAACCACCAGCCAGATGCACAGACAACCTAGAAAAGGTTGCAGGCTGGGGGCTGCGTTTCGCAGAGGACCGTGTGTTGTCATACCCGTTCGCTCTAACTTTGCTGCTGGCGTAGAGGCGTATACCCGAATTGTTAATTAGACGAAGTAAATTGACAGTAGCTAATGTCACTTCGTCATAGAAAATACGCAACATTGTATGAAGAAGTGACATTAGTTGCTGTCAGTTTACTTTGTCTAATTAAAAATTCGACTTTAGTATGGAGCCGAGCGGCAAAGTTAGAGCGAACGAGCAGTAGCATAAATTGGGAGAGGCCTACGCCTTACAGTGGACTGGCATAGGCTGATTGATTGAAATCAAAGAAGAGGAAGTATTTTTGAATGGCACCCACATTTTTCTTAGCAAGTTCTGTGCATGATTGTTTATTTGTTACATGCAAAGATTACAAATGGTTCGACTGATATCATTCAGATCAATTAAGAGAGGTGCAAGAGCACTTCCGATATTACATAGGTCAACTGGATGTCACAAGTGCCATTTACACAATATTGTGTTTTCATAACAGTCAGATCTCAGCTAGTTCCTGTTAAAGTATGAAGTTATGAGACATCTAATGAAAAGGACATATAAATGATTATTTACATGATACAGGGAAATAGAAATGAGCTGTTTGTCACTAGAGCTATTTAGGTAATTTGCTTCTAAGATTTTGGTAAGTACTGTAATTAGAAAATTTATATATTTACTGGTGATTAGATGGCATGTTTTTATTGCCAGATCCTACATTTTGTACCTACCTACTATGTTGTGAGTCTGCCAGTAATTGCAGAAGCAATAATCTTGATATTATTTAAAGCATGAATATTTTTTGTTCTGATTTCTCTCTTTGTATTTAGTGGATAATACATAATTGTCTTTTTTCCTATGGAGTGGTGACCTCACACTTATATGGTACAAAAATGGGCGTAAGATTTTTAACTTAAACACAGACATAAATTCAATACATAATTCAGTGTGAGATGTCTTTGATTGATGAGATTATCTAAAATAAATAATGATAACATTTTATTTGAGTTTTTCTAAAAGAATATTTTGCATAATTATCATTATAATAGCAGGATAGGTACGACTGTTATGGTTGTAATGAAAATATTTTTTTAACATGTAATACCTTGACTTCAATGTCTCCAATTTTATTCTCTGCCCTGATGATTGGCCTGCCGACCATCGACGGGAATATGAAGGCAGGGAAGTTGCTGCCGGCATATCCGCACTTCACGAACTAAAACCGAACATATAGAATGAGGAACAAGGATGATTCAACCGCTTATCAACAACCACCATTATTCTTATATTTTATATGAACTTACACCTGTTCCGTTGTCACAAACGATAACTTTCCTGCCTTTTTCATCCATTTTCTTTGATTATACTAATTTCACTTAGAATTAAATAAGTCTATCAAATTATTTCAGTTTCAATAAAAAACACGTATCAGCCCCCCTGGCTTCGCTGTAGCTATTTGAAGTGTTTGATTGACGTTTGATAAACTTGTCAAACTTTGACATTTCTTTTTTTTTATTAATGTACTAAACTCTAGGATCAAGTATATCCTTACTTGATCCTAGACCAGGGCTTCCTAAACTTTAAAGACAACGGAACCCTAGCCAAATACCTGTGTGATACACGTCCAAACCTGCCACGAGGACCTGGCGCAATTGCACCCTCCAATGTGTGGAGCAATTGTACCCGCTGTGTTCCTCGCACTGGCACTGCGGTGGTTCAAAGTGGCGTTGTCGTTTTTTATGGTGCAAGGAGGTGCTGGAGCGGGGCAATGGCCTGCGCCTCATGAAAGCGATTCTAGGTCCGGCAAGAACTCATGAAGACTAGGAAGGTCCGACATTAACAACGAAGGTTCGCCACAATCCGGGGGATAAAACCGGCTATGAACGAGTGACTACAGAGAATATGACAATTTCTACTGTCGGTTGTCACAGATAAATACCGGGGTTCGGTGCTTTGGTAAGTATCTGTGATGAATACACTGGGAGATCACGGCCGAGGGCCAAAACTGCGAAAATCACAGCGTGAAAATAACACTGCCCAAAATCAGCGCCCCTGGCTGTTCTTTTTATAATACTTACATGAATTGTGTACCCCTTACACTCATTGTTATTTTCAGGATAGTAATCGGACATAGATTTTAGATCTACCAAATGTTTAGTTGTAATAGATTTCCTTTTATTGATAGCTCTAACGCGTTTTCTTAGAAGTTATGCATAGTTTACATCTCTACGAAAATAGATGGTGATTATCCGAACTATAATAGTAGTTTAAGATTTAATTATATTAATGGAGTTTTTCTCATCACATATTTAGCGTGTTTCAACATAATTTTGGCGGAACCCTGATGCCTACTCCACGTGTAACCCAAAGATGTTCTGTGTTACTCACCAACTAGCGTGAGGTAGCTATGCAGAGAACTCTATCCCAGGGCGCCTTATTTCTGATTTTCCAGTCTGTGTGCAAGGGTAGGCTAGGGCTCTGACGAAAACAGACAATAGGGTGTACACACATATATTTACTAAGTACACAGAGATACACAGAGACACACAGAGAGCTTATTCACTGATAGACACAAATATCACAGGTACACAGAAATAAAGTCTAATTCCACTTAATAGACCACTGCCGCGTGAGCAGGTAGAACGGGTAAGCAGCTAACTACACTGTAATAGGGTGACAATTACTGGCCTTGAGTAAGCTGAGAGCAGCACAGCCCGAGAATGCCACGTGGAGGCGGCTGGTCCCTCTCAAAACACCTCGCTCATGTAGTCCACGTGTCATTGGGTGTGGCTCTGCCAACCGTGGACGGGCCGCTTTTCCCCGTAGTAAAAAAACCCTGTTATGACAAGTAAACGACAAATGAAATAACTGACATCGCGACCGACGAAATTCGAACCGCTTAGCAAACAAGAAATGACGCTTACCGGTATCCCGGGTGTAGGTTGACACAGAGTCCAACTCCTTCCGAAGAGAATAAGTTAACTCAGACTAATTCCTTAACAGGTCCTCATGTTGCAACTAACAACCTCCAAAGAAAAATTGAGGCGTGCCACTCAGAGTAATATCAATCCCTCGTCCTTAGCCGATGGTCAAAAGAGACTCGGAACCTTGTATCAGGGCTTTATCCCCTCTCTCACGTGGAATCGTCTCGAATTTTCATCTAAAACCAGCTTTCATTCAATGCAAAAACGATTCGTCACTCGTCCTTATGACATCCTGTCATTCTGACAGCAGAAATGTCACCACTGACAACCGAAAAAAAGATAACTAGATAAGGCTGCTTTCACATCCTGAATACTGCATCTATAGAAAATAAATGCTACACACGGAACCCCTAGGTTCCGCGGAACCAGTTTGGGAACCGAGGTCCTAGACTAAACTCGATACGGTCAAACTGCAATTGTCAAGCACTTACAATTTCATGTGCACGTACACGTCGATGCACACACACATGCAAAGAAATCACGCACACTGAAGCAACTTCCATTCAAATTTAACGTGCTTGACAATTGCAAGGCGTGCGCTGCCAGCTGATCGTGTCGGGACCCCTTTAATGGGCTCCCGACACGATCAGCTGGCATCGTGTAATGAAGTGAGTGATCTACATTTCACATACGTACATACATATGGTCACGCTTTTATCCCCGAAGGGGTAGGCAGAGGCATATTATATGACCATATTTCAAGTTTTTTTTTTAGAATTTGTCCCACGTAATAGGTGGTCGTACGTATTGCCGTGTAGAAATGAACAGGCGCAGGTTGTGACTGCCTGCTGTTGAAAGTTCTTCAAGCCGCCTATAAAGGCCTTCAACTTGACTTAACTGCCACTTTACTGGAAACCGAAACCAACGACTTAACGTGCCTTCCGAAGCACGGCAACGCTCAAATAAATGTCACAAAATGGTCACGTCATGGATGATTACCAATCCAAGGACCGGCCATAGTGAAATATGCTTACTGCGGTGATCGTTTTCAGAACAAAACGGTTTTTATTTCGTTTTCGAGTTCGTGAGCCACGAGCGCTTCTCTACAGGCTACTAGTTCGCTATTAGTATCCCCCACAAACTATAAATCTACATTTGATTATTACAGTAGAGGAAGGTTTTTTTTAACGTGAGGGAAAATCCAATATGGATGTTATGCCGGACTCCTACCTACTGAAAAACCTGACGCCTATGGTTCGGAGCTCCGTTTAAGTCCTCGGAAGGATGTCCCAGGACTCCCAACAGACCTACGGTCGCCACTGCGGCCTCGCCTAGGGGGTGGTTCGGGTGACATCTCGCGTCTTTGGGGGGTTTCGGGTGTGATCCCGCTTCTAAGGGGGGGGGGGGGGGCTTGCGTGAATCCGTCACTAATGTTTAATGCAAGTTTCAAACTCGTAGGAGCTTCCATCGTCAAGTCAAGATACAAGTGGGCGTAACGTTGAGAGTTCTGAACCTTGCGCCCTTCTTATATTTCGAGAATGGGTGGTCATATGAGATTCAAACTTGGATGTAGCATTAGTGACGACATCGTAAGGAAATGTGACAACCTAAAAGAAATAGAAATGCAGTGATTTATCAGTAATTCAAACTGCTGGCCGCAAGCAGGGCCTGATTTACCCATAAGCTAACTAAGCTGAAGCTTAGGGCGCCAGGATCAAGGGGGCGCCTGACGTTGGGCTCGGCGCAGGGCTGTGACTTACGGTGCTCCCAAAAAGGAGCACACAAACCATCTAGCAATTTTTAACAGATTGTAACAACTCCTAACAACATATTTAAAATTGTTATTTAACATTTTGTAACACCAAAGCACATAATAATATTTGGTAATTTAGTGAAAATACAAATACGTGCGTTAAAATTAAATTCCTGCGCCCATCTCCCTGGCAGCGTGGTAGTAAATACGACAGCTCCACCCGTGTCGCGTTCAGGGCACCCAGGAACCAAAGTGAATGGGTGTCCAGCTTTTTGGCCGGTAGAAGCATCAGGGCCGTCATTGACGGCAGCTGTTCTAAATTCACAATTTCAGGGCACAACTCTCTCCATCTCTGACAGTATATGTATCCTTGGTGTTGACATCTCCAATGACTTTCAGTTCCGAAGTGATTTGGAGAAATAAGGCCAAGCTGGCGTCCAAGCCGCTCGGTGTGCTCAACAGCGCGCAGCGGTACTTTACTGCGGCGCAAACAGTGCTTCTGTTTAAGTCGCAAGTGCGGCCGCACATGGAGTACAGCTGCCACTGCTGGGCAGGGGCGCCTGAATATCAGAATGAATTGACTGAAGTCCTTCGTTCGACTCGGTGCAGAGGCGAGCCATGAGAGTGGTCAACGATCCCATGCTTGCAGGTGATGTGGAACCTCTTCGCGACAGGAGAGCCTTTGCCTCCTTGTGCGTGACCACCGGTATATCTGGTAGGCCGTATGCTTGTCTGCCACTTTGGTGGTATAAAGAAAAGTGTGAGACGGTACTGTTGAGCCGGTGAAACTAGTCATGGAGGAGTGGCTGGAAAGGCACTATCGCAGCCTCACCTACCGAATGTCACAGATACTTACTGGACACGAGTGCATCAGTACGAGTAAGTATTTGTGGCGGAAGTTAACATCCGAGTGGCACTACGGTGATTGCAGCGAGGATACGCTCACCTTATGTACTGCAACCTCGTTGCGGGCCTGGGCGTAAATGTTCTCACGCTGGAGACCGTGGTGAGAGCCATGGTCTTCAATGGGAGAAAATAGGACGCCACTGAGTCTTTTTGCGAGCAAGTCATATTTGCGATAGAGGCAGCGGGAAAGGAACTCCCTCCCAAGTACGGCGAGTTGTCATCTTGCCATTCTTACAGAAGCAGATCAGGAAGATGGCGTGACTCTTCACTCCTCAAAGAAATAGGATAGCACCTATTTCCCCTCCCCGATACACCATTCGATGGCGTACAAAGTTTACGAAACAGACTTTGTACGCCATCGCAGTTCTTCCCGTGGGTTTGGGTTTTATCTGATTTCTTGGGGAGATTCGGGTTTAGTCCAGTTTAGTTCAAATTGCCGGAAGTGATCAGTAATGTCCCATCATATCGGAGACACTGCAAGGTTAAAGCAGATTCTAGGACTGTTTGTTATTTTTCTTTTATTTCGTGACAGTAAGGAAAGTTTTTTGGTAGAAGAAATAGATGTAATTACCGGAAAAACCACAGATCTCTTGTTTTATGTCGAAATGGTAATCACCCGGACAAATCGAGGCGTTACATTCAGCTTACACCTTAGCTCAGCTTAGCTCTACTGGTGTAAGCTGAATGTAACGCCTCGATTTGTCCGGGTGATTACCATTTCGACATAAAACAAGAGATCTGTTTCAGCTTAGCTCTACTGTCGGTGGCATCGTAGCAGCCCAACAGATGAACCAATTTTTCGGTTTTCTATGCTTGAAAGCCAATGTGCCGGGGCCATCCCCAGCACATCGGCTTTCGAGCCGTTCTTATCTGTTGTGCATATCATCAGCTCACTTCCTGAGTTATGAAGGGATTTTACCAAGATTCACTGGTTCGATTTATCGGAAACCCGATGTACCGAGGTACTTTTAGGTACTTTGATGGTATTTTTATCACGCTTTTACTGGCTGATGCATCAAGTAGTCTGCGGAATACCCAACTCCTCAGTAAACCATGGGTCATAAGTTATTATGAAGTCTCAGGATCGGGTTTTATTTTATTTTCAAACTAACAAAGAATAACGATTAGGAACGTAGGATCAGCTTACGTAAAGTGTCTTTTGTAGGTAGGACTTGTAATTTAATTAATTGCAGCTGGGGGCGCATATTCATAGCTAGCTTAGGGCGCGCGGAACCCTAAATCAGGCCCTGGCCGCAAGGTGTAAAATCGCCTCGTTTCAACATCCAATATCTACGAACCCAAGGCGTCACAAATTTGGAATAAGGTTGAGATATGCGTCACATTTTCGTCACTGAAAGATGCGATACTACCACGCCGCTAGCAACTTGGGCGCAAGGTTCTGAGGTTACTAAAGAACTGATATGCTTATTGACCTCTTTATGACTCATTTCCAGGTCGACGACAGTGACATGTAGACTAATATTGTAGTACATAATGACGGATATCCGGCAATGCTATGACCGGCCAGTGCTACTGTTACTCGACACAGCGGGTGACCTCTAAGCGTACATAACATGTTTTTGCGGTGAGGTTATCTGACAAGATATCTTTTGAATTGCTTGGAGCTGGAAGATTCTCTCCACTGTATAAGCAAAAACGGAGAGAATAAGATTAAGTTGAAGAACACCAGGAACAGCACGTGTCGCTGTATAGCTTCGAGTAATTCAAAAGCTAAGAGCAGTATTCGCTGCAAGGACGAATTTGCATCGTGTACAGCGGACACCTATGGTGCGGATAGATGAATATAATTGTGATGACCGATGATATGATGTACCTACAGTCTGCGCATCGAGGCTTTTCGCCACTACCTTTGAAGATATCAAGAGACGCATTCCGCGTGTTTCTATTTCTGCCGACTGCCAACTTCTGCTTTCTAGGCACTCATAAGGTCTTGGTACTTGTTTTTGGAGTTATCGAAAGTAATAAAGACCCATAGGTACTCCTGCGGTTTATTAACTCCTGCCCCCTTAGACAATTGGCACAAGCGTAAATCACAAACGGAAGGATAGAATATATCGACCAATCGCACTCAAGGTCGTCGCCGGCGTACGAATCGCGCGCTGCGCTGGGAACTCAAGCTTGCCTAAGGGGGCTGGTTAGTGATCAGTTACTAAAGAGCGGATTTTCAAACCCAACCCAGCTGCTCTATGTGTCTAACCGAAATTCAACAGAAAATGATCTAGAATCGGATCCGAATGCATTTAAAGATGGGGATAAGATGATTTCTAAGCTGATGTCAAGTCAAAAAACCGGACAAGTGCGAGTCAGACGCGTCTACCGAGGGTTCCGTACAACCGTCTGCCCGTCCTTAGAATACGAAATATACTTTTAGCGACAAGCATTAGAGGTTCTATTTTTTACAGATTCGAGGGAGGATATACCTCAACATATGGTAATAATTTCAACTCGATACCTCCTCGCATTCACGAGATAAAGGTCTTGACAGACAAACGGATGGACGTACGGAACTACGTAACCCTCGGCGGGCGAGGCCGACTCGCGTCCGTCCGATTTTTATTAATCCTACTAATATTATAAATGTGAAAGTTTGTGAAGATGTTTGGATGTTTGTTACTCAATCACGCTCTAACGGCTGAATGGATCTGGCTGAAATTTGGTACAGGGATAGAATATAGTCTGGAATAACACATACTTTTTTACCCGGGAAAATGTTCCCACGAGAAGCGGGAACGGGAACCAAATTTCACGCGGGCGAAGCCGCGCGCATCAGCTAGTTATCTATAAACGTGTTCTGTAAACGATCATTGCAAGTAAGCAGATTTCACTATGGCCAGTCCTTGGATGAGTGACCATACATGTCACCACTTTGTGATATTTATTTGAGCGTTTCTGTGCTTCGGAAGGCACGTTAAGCCGTTGGTCCCGGTTGCCAGTAAAATGGCAGTCGTTAAACCAAGTTGAAGGCCTTTTTAGGCGGCTTGAAAACTTTTAACAGCGGGCAGTCACAACATGTGCCTGTCCATCTCAACACGGCATACGGCTCACCACAGTCACCACCTATTACGTGGGAAAAATTCTAAAAAGGTGAAATGTGGTCATATAATATGCCTCTGCCTATTCCTTCGGGGATAAAGGCGTGACCATATGTATTGTATGATGTATCTTTTCACAACTACTCAGCAATTATTTGTACAATAATAGCTTTTGCCCTAACTGCGATGTTTCACGATCCCAAATTAAAATTGTTCATATTGACATGGTTATATCTATTTCTAACTATAGCAATTGAATGTCCTGGGACATCCTTCGTCCTGGGACATCCTTGTCCTAGGACATCCTTCCGAGGGCTTCCACGGGGCTCCCAACCATAGGCTGTTGGGCGTTACCTGAGGTTTTTAGTCGGTAGGAGTCCGGCATAACATCCATGAGGATTATCCCTCACGTTCAACAAAAAAAAAACTATAGCAATTGAATAAAACAATATTTAAATAACAAGATTTTATTTACAAATTATTCATTTTCTTTTCCTCTTACCACCACCGCCATCTACTTTCGCGCCTTTACGCTTCCCGCCCTTTTTGTCAGCCATCTTGTTGGGCCCAGCTTTTCTGTCAAATTTGTTATAACCTTTTTTGTCCGAGTTTTTGAAGTTTGTTGGTTTGTTTTTCTTATTGTTTTTATGTCCTAATATTTTCTTGTTATATCCTTTAATCCATCTGTCACGTTTTTCTTCCCAGGCTAATTGTTTTACGCTTGAATTGTCTGTGTTAGCGACGGCGTGACTTGACCCTTGCTTTTTGTTGGTCGCAGTTTCTTCTAACAGTGTTGAAAACTCTTCAGCCGAAGCGAATAGGGAGCCTAGGCCGTCACCTCCTGTTGGATGTTGAAAAAAAAAAAACATTTTATTATGACTGTGGCGCCAAATTCTATACTTATCATTGACATATATATTCTACCGATAGACAGGAACATCCGTACATTCAATATGTACGCGCATGAGCGAGAATGGACTCGCCCAACGCGTGCTATAAAACGCATATTTTGGTGTGAATAATACGGTCTAAACGTTGTATAATTATATTATTTAGCATTAACTTGGATGTGTTCACTTCTGTACATTGCGTTTACAACACTTTGTTTGATAATTCTACCACAATAAATTAAAATATCTCCGCCGCGTGCGTGCCGTTCGTATTGTGGCTCAAACCGAACTAACAAGCGATGAGTACATGTACCGCGGCTGAGTTGTACACGATGCTTGTTCTGATGGCCCCATCTAGTACGTAGTACATATTGATCGATGATACTTATCATGTTTCCTGAACAAATTAACATCAACCGAAGTGTTACAATGTGTTCGTGTACCGAAGGTGATCAAAAGTAGTGTGATTTCATTTTGTTCAAATCACATGTGTCTTGTTGAGTAGTACCAATGAACTCAAACATACATAGGAAGGCAGTTCTTATGACTGCGAACTTTCTGTGATTTAAACTGTGCTTTCCAGCAGCCACTTCTCGCTTACCCATTAAGGTTGCAATGTTCGACCTTGACAAATCCTAAGGCAATTCGAACGATTGCGGCGTACGCTTTTGCCGGATTTCATTCGATTCTAATACATTATATTACTGTTATAAAATCTGAGGGGTTTTAAGAAAAAATCTATACGTAGAATATTGTTCCTACCGGTCTCCTACCTATATCTATTTTATGAAAAGTTTTTATGAGAATTTAACTCATTTATTTAGATAAAAAAAGTACATTACTTGTTAAGATTTTTGCAGTATTTTTCATTTTTCGACAAAGTATTCCTAATCGTGTTTTGGTACGTTAATAAGCAAGAGTATCTAATAAATTACAATAATATAGTTTTATCAGACCAAATCGAAGAATATTTCCCAGTATAAAGTTCACCCCAAGATGAGTCTCTTTCGAACATATAAGCCTTAACATAATTATAAGTGGAGTAAAGAGCGCTCATGTCCGCGAACTATGCTAGCTGAATTCCATGCTCCCTTTTATTGGTCTCCTAAATACCCAAGCCCCGTTGTGACGGGTAAGAATACAAAATGTCGCCACCACAATTACACCACGAGGGTGTCGGAAGAGGCGACTAAGGGAACATTTTCACAAAAACATCCGTTGCGTAGAGAAGGAAAACTCGAAATGAAATCCGGTTGTCAGTAAATTGACAATCGTTAAGCAAGTTGAAGGCCTTATGAGCGGCTTGAAAAGTCAACTGCGGGTCGCGACGACCTGCGCCTGTCTATTTCAACACGGCAATAGGCTCACCACCTATTACGTAGGACATAAATGAATGTGGGCGTATACTATGCCTCTGCCTACCCATTCGGGGATAAAGGCGTGACTATTATGTATGTAAATACCCATTCATGAGCTTGATCACTAGTTCACATGCAATCTAATAAATAAATAAATATTCACGGACATTTCACACAACGCTATCTGATCCCAAAGTAAGCTAGGAATAACCTGCTTGTGTTATGGGTATCAGACCACGGATATTAATACTTACATACGTTTAAATACATAATTAAACTATAGCTAAAACTATAAATATAATCTCTTACCCCCTTCAGCGTCCGACAAGTCCGCGTCATCGTCTCCAGACAACTGCGGCTCGTCCTCGTCGCCAGACATGTCGAGGCCCCCGTCGCTGTCTGTGACACATACATACATATTATTTATACAAATTTATGGCTAAAACAAGGATCAATTAATTTAAAACTTTTATTTGATACGAGATGACGCTCAATGCCAGTAAAATGGCAGTCGTAATGCGAAGTTGAAGACCTTTGAGGCGGCTTGAAAATTTTCAACCGCAGGCAGCCACAACCTGCGCCTGTCCATCTCAACACGGCAATACGGCTCACCACCTGTTACGTGGGACAAATTCTAAAAAGGTGATATGTGGACATATAATATTCCTCTGCCTACCCCTTCGGGGGTAAAAGGCGTGATGTATGTATAATAGTGTACGCCCACATTTCACCTTAAAGCTATGTTCCACGTAATAGGTGGTCAGCCTATTGTCGTTTTGAAATGGACAGGTAAAATTTTTCAAGCCGCCTAAAAAGGCCTTTAACTTGGCTTAACGACTGCCATTTTACTGGCAACCGGGACTAACGGCTTAACGTGCCTTCCGAAGCACGGAAACTTTCAAATAAATGTCACAAAGTGGTCACATGGATGGTCACCCATCCAAGGACCGGCCATAGTGAAAGTTGCTTACTGCAGTGATCGTTTACAGAACACTGAGTCCGCGGGGCCACGAGCGCTCACTAACCTCCATCATCATCATCGTCAGGCGCTGCCGGCTCAATATCTCCATCTTCTTCACCCTCTCCATCATCCAGAGGTTCCCCATCTTCGTTACCATCAAGTTTGTGTCCACGACGCCTCGTGTCCGCCATATCTCCTAGGTAGTCAAGTTCATCATCGGAGTCGGCTGAAATGAGAATATATAGATTACTTGCTGACGTCACACGGTTTAACCCGAGTAGTTCCCGTTCCCGTGGGAATACGGGAATAAAATATAGCCTATGTTCACCGCAAAGAGTGTAGCTTCCCAATAGTGAAAGACTTTTTCAAATCAATTCAGTAGGTACGGTAAGTTATCCAGGTGATTTTTTCCGAAGATTTTTACACTCCACATTAAAATTTATTTACAACTAACCACAAACCACACGTACTGCTCGTTCGCTCTAACTTTGCCGCTCGGCTCCATACTAAAGTCGAATTTTTAATTAGACGAAGTAAATTGACAGCAACTAATGTCACTTCTTCATACAATGTTTCGTTTTTTCTATGACGAAGTGACATTAGCTACTGTCAATTTACTTCGTCTAATTAACAATTCGGGTATACGCCTCTACGCCAACGGCAAAGTTAGAGCGAACGGGTAGTACGCACTTCGAACCGACACACCTTCGGCCACATTCAAAACCAAGTTTAGAAACCACTTGCGAATAAGAATAATATTTCTTATTTCGAAACTGGTTTCGAAAAGATAATAGGTAACAATTCTACTTGCGAAACTGGTTTCGATAAACCAATATGTTTCTTTTTTCGTAGTACCAAAGATAATATAATAGTATTACATACAGATCGGCAACTCCCTGCCTCCCACTGAGTAAGCTTCCCCATCCCCCCACCAAAGTTGATGTGTCTATTGTCGTGTTAGTACTTGAGAGAGTGTCACTGCGTTGCATTACGTATTACTACCTACGTACTTTGTGCTATTGCTTTGGTTTAATTTGTGCTTAGCCGAGGGTAGATTTGAAAAAAAAAAGTACCTACATACATGAGATTGCGTTCTGTTCCTTATTATTTAATTTCCATAGCTAATGTCCCTAGTATACTCACACACACATTCAAGCTTAATTCAAGCATTCACATTACGTGTATATTAGTGTGGGTGAAAACGAACATTTTTGTATGGAGTTCCGCCCTGTGATCTTACCAAGTTCTTTTGTCCCGGTGACAGAGTCCAAATATTCCTCAAAATCTTCGCTCTTGACGGAGTCCGCATCACTGTCTTCACTGTCTGCAGCGTCTGGGTTCCGTCGCTTTTGTAGGAAACTGTCGATAGGAACGTCATGGTAAGCAATAAAGGCACTCAAGGGTTGAAAATGAATCTTAGTTATATATGTAGTGAAGCGGATGGAAGATGGAAAGATACCCTGGATTCTAATGTTTTACAATTTTTAGGTTTTACGGCACTCCTGATTGGTCCAGGTTACTTTCAGGTAATTTGTGGCTCGATAATCGAAAATACAATTTAAACGCGTGGACGGAAATTTACGGTCGAAAAACACGATATATGTATAGGGTGATTGGACATAAAACATCAATCTATACTAATATTATAAAGAGAAAAGATTTGCTTTTTTTGTTTGTTTGTTTGTAACGAATAGGCTCCGGAACTACTGGACCGATTTGAAAAATTCTTTCACTGTTGGGAAGCTACACTCTTTGAGGTGAACATAGGCTATATTTTATTCCCGTATTCCCACAGGAACGGGAACTACGCGGGTGAAACCGCTTGACGTCCGCTAGTAAATAATAATAAATTTTAAAGGCGGAAGTTTGTGAGTGTGGATGTTTGTAACTTAACCATGGTTTAACGACCGAAAGGATCGATATACTTTTCATTCCGAGAATAATATTCCCACGGGAAGAATTTTACGCGGGCGAAGTCGCGATCATCATCTAGTAAATAATATTATATTCTACTAGCTGACCCGCGCAACTTCGTTTGCGTTACATGGGAGTGAGAAAGAGAGAAGCGTGGTATAAATATGTAAAGTGATATAATGTTTCCCGTCGCATTTACTTCCATCCGTCTTTTTTTGGTACGGATCCGACTCGCACTTGACCGGTTTTTATCGTTCACTTGACTGGCTACCACTGCAGCACAGCAGACCACGATTACCGCCGTCGTCACCTCGCTCATATTTTAAAACTTATTAAGAGCCTACCAGACGCCAAATTATTAAAAGAAGACAGAAGATATACATTTTAGCGCGCAAGAAAGAGAGAGATGCGATCGGTTTTTGTGCGCTTTTAACGAAATAAATTAATTATAAAAGAACTATAACCAATATGAAAAAATTGCTCTAGTGCAAATGAAGATTTTACTATTGTCTTTCTTATAAATATTTTATATTATAAAAACAACTTATAACATACGAGATCTAGCTTAAAATTTCACGAAATCGAGGTATTTTCAACACAAAAATCTATCGAGGATTTTATCAGTAATCGAGTTTCTAGCCTAGAGCGTTTTTAGTTCATGAACTGAAGTTGTCTGTGTTCAAATTTTAATTCAGCAGACCTCACGAGTCCTGAGATATAGATCAAAGTAATAGTCTATTTGGCGTCATATGGACTCTTAAGAGGTTATTGTAAGCGAACCGTAAAAGATAGGCATATGCTGTTAAGGATTTATTTTCATAATTTTTTAAGAGGAACAATTTAATAATACACTATTTTAACGTAACTTTAACCATTTAGTCAGTCTACGCAATGGAAGCTCTGAAAAGAAATTTTCCCCGTTCTCAAAACATTATTCATGGCTGCTCCGCCCCTATTCGTCTTACCGTGATGTTATGTTGTCATTAACCATCCTCAATAAATTGACTATTAAACTGTAAAATAAGTTTTGAAATGCAATTAGTAGTTTCTGAGATCCTAGCACAAACAAACTCTTCAGTTTTAAAATATTGTGAACGGACCTTCAGAGATAGACAAATTAGGTTATTGTGAGCGAACCTTAAAAGATAGACATATGCTGTCGCGGACTTTTTTTTAATACTTTTTAAGAGAAACAATTTCGTAATACACAATTTTTATGCAACTTTAACCATTTACGCAGCGTACGCTTCGGAAGATCTCCGACGGTAAAAAATATTCCCCGTTTTCGAAACATTCTTGATTGCTGCTCCGCTCCTATTCGCCTTAGCGTGATGTTATATAGCCTATAGCCATCCTCGATAAATGGACTATCAAACTGTAAACGAATTTTTGTAATCCAACCAGTAGTTGCTGAGATCCTAGCGTTCAAACAAACAAACAAACTCTTCAGCTTTATAATATTAGTAATGATGTGAAACTTTGTGAGTGTGGATGTTTGTTACTCTTTCACGCTCTAACGGCTAAACAGATCTGGCTGAAATTTGGTACAGGGATAGATTATGGTCTCGAAAAACACAATAATTTTTATCCCGGGAATAAGTTCCCATGGGCAGCGGAAAAGGGAACAAAACGACGCAATAACGGGAAATATAATACAGTCATTCCACTTACTCGTATAAGAAGCGTTCGTCGACGGGCACCTTACTCGCGTCTTCACTCAGATACGACGATGAGGTGACCGCCACACCCTTCATACCTGCGGGGGGACAAACAAACACATGTAACGACACGCTATAACACTCCGAAGACACTTTTTTTTCCTCGCCAAATTGACGTCGCCACCAACATGATAGTAAGCCGTGGCGCATCTAGCGATTGGGGGCCAGTCCTGTGAAGCAAGGCAAAGGTGGGAACAAATTATCGGACGCGTCCGTAAGCCGCGGCTGATATAAGCAAGCCTGCTTGCATCTGAATAGTATAAATAAACGAAACTGTGCTATCGGTCATAAGCAGCGGACGTGACCTTGTGCTGTCCTTGAGCGCACGAACGTCCGAATAGAATCTGGCCGGCTGGATATTTTTGCTGTCGCGGACGCCTAATGAACAATCGTACACATTATTAAGCCGAGTTCGTCAGCCGCGGCTAACGGACGCGTCCGATAATTTGTTCCCACCTTTACAGTCCGTAAGACTTAAGACATTTGATGCATTCCTATAATGATATTGCTATAAATTTATATTTGAGAAATCTATTTTAATGTATTTGATAATAATGTATGACGAAGTAAATCTCTGCTGAATAAAACAATGTTTGCATGCCCAGTTTAGGCAGAACATGATGTACTTAATCTTAAGCGTAACTGTAACATCTTTTATACAATGTTCAAGCAAATAAAGATATATTATTATAATTATTCGGATGAAAGATATATTATTATATTATAAGGGGTCGTCCGTAAAAAATACACTTATGCTAAATAACGCTTTATAGTATGCTCTCGTATTTTTCTATGATGTAACATTCGCAAGAATGCTCATTGTTCAATCAATGCTCAAGTCGCCTTTGAGTAACGAATACAAAATAAAAACTCACCTTTAGCGGTATAATTCTTCCTTACTGCGAACTTGGGGTGCGACCCCTTAACCTTTTTCACTCCCTCATCTTGTGCGTCTTCAGCGCGCTTTTTGGGGTTTTTGAACACGAAGCGGTCCAGGAATCGAATCCCGGCGAAGTCTTTTAGCGGGTCGCCGCTGTACTGGATCACTTGTTCTAAAAAATTAGAAAATATCAAATAAATAAATATTTACGGACATTTTTAAATATCATCTAGCAAAAACTAAGCTATAAGCTTGTTCAGGGGTGCGTGGCGGGAACCTCCACGTGGTGCACTCTGGAAACGAAAGTGGCAATGCCTCTTCACAGTGCGGGGAGACATTGCCACTTACGGCCAATACCCGGCCGAGGCGGGAGCAAGCTGTTAAATATGGGTTGCTCTTTGCGATGTTTTTCCGCGTACTCTCTGAATAGCAGAGGGTACAGTGGAGAAACAAAGTGGAGAAGGATTTACCACCTCTGGACTATATAGTCCAATGGGGATAAGTCCGTTCTTGGGCGCGTTGGTTCACTGTTCGCGCAGGGACTAACAGGCATAACTATGTTATGCCACCGCTGGAGAGAGAAGGCTAGCCACCCTCTCGCGTTCCGTAACCAGCAAGTGATCGGCAAATACCCGACTGATGGCATCAGGAGGGTACGCCGCTCACTTGTTGGCCGGAGGGCTTGCCTTGATCAGCCGGCCCACGACAAGGAAAAGTCTTTAACACCCGAGAGAAATGTCGTTAAAACCTATGGATACCTGCCTACCTCCATAGTATATAGGCTTGTTCGGGTGCAGGGGGCACCACCCGGATCGACTTCTTTTCCCCCATACTCGTGGGATAAAATATGAAAAGAAATAAAAATAAAATAAATAAAGAAGGAGAGACGGCGCAACAGTGCAGCGCAACGTCAGAATCTGACGTAGCGTTGAGCAATAGGAGCGGAGCAAGCAGCCCTATCGACTCGGCTGCGGAGAAATTCCAGCAGTTGGGGCAAAAGCGGAAGAGGCGCCCAAAGGGACAAGCCCAGGTGACGGACACTGCCTCTAGTGAAGATTCGGGCCCGGCGCCCAAAGTAATTTCAGTGCTTGGTCGCCGAGGTAGAGGAAGACCCCAGGGGGCCGGTCGTGCTACTGCTGCTCAGAAGGCGCAGCGGTGCGATGACGAGCGAAATACGGAGAACGAGCGTCGCCTTGCCGGCCTGTTCGAGAAGATTTCGCGTGATAGGCAAGCGGTGACACCTTCTTCTGTAGATACGCCAGAGGAGACGACCGAGATTAGGATGCGTAAGGCTATGGATGTTATCCATCGCCTAGCAGAAACAACTAAGAAGTCTCTTGCCCCGGAACAGGAGACTATTATGACGGCGGCCGTCACAATAGCTGAGATGGGAAAGATTCTCTTGGACCGACTTGAAAAGCTGGGACAAGAGAACATGCGACTCACAGCGGATAATCATCAAGGCAATAAGGGGGCAACAGTCCCCAGCACTCCGCCAGAAGTGCAATCACACACCATATCACGGAGAGCTCAGCCTGATGTGGATTTAGTTTTGCAAGCAGTCCAGGGGATGGAGGAGCGCCTCGGAAGACGCATCTCCGCCTTGGAGAATGTTACCTTCCGCCCTCCACTGGCGCAGCCGAGATCGACTTACATGGCTACGGAAGCAGCCCGTCCGGCGACAGCTTCAGCTGTGGTGCCCGTGATAGCGCCACAATCTATCCTGAATCAGAAGAAAGGGTCAGCCGCTAGTGCAGCAGCCGGCATTATTCAGCCCTGTAATAGTGAGGTGTGGCAGGTTGCTGGTGACAAAAAGAAAAAGAAGAAGGCTGCTAGGAAAGAGAAAAAGGAAGTAGCCAAGGCTGCTGCAGCGAAGGAGACACAGAGGCTTCGTGCACCTCGCTCTGCGGCTGTTGTTATTACTCTGACGACAGAAGCGGCAGTGCGAGGAGTAAATTACTCTGAGGTCTTGAAAAAAGCCAAAGAAAATTTAGACCTCAAGGCTCTTGGCATAGAGGGCGTTCGGTGCAAATCCACTCGGACAGGGGCTCGTCTTCTTGAGATCCCCGGTGTTGCGAGTGGTCCCAAAGCAGATGCACTCGCAGTTAAACTGAGGGAGTCATTAGAGGCAGCTGACGTCCGAGTGTCCAGGCCCACAAAATGTGCTGACATGCGCATTATGGGGTGGACGATTCCGTCACGACGGAGGAGTTAATCACTGCCGTGGCTGAAATCGGCAACTGCCCCACCGACCAAATAAAGGCTGGAACGATACGTTTCGGCCTTGGTGGTATGGGAACAGCAATTGTCAGCTGCCCAATAGCTGCGGCTCAGAAGGTTGCCGACGGCCGAGGCCTCTTAGTGGGTGGCTTTTTAAAGGCCCAGGTGAGACTACTGCAACCCCTCCCGACAAGGTGCTTCCGGTGTATGACTGTGGGGCATGTAGGGGTCATGTGCACGGCTGAGGTTACTATAGGAGATCGGTGCTTCCGTTGTGCTCAGTCCGGTCACAAAGCCGCTGGCTGCAGTGCACCACTGCACTGTTTTAAATGTGCAGCAGCTGATAAACCAGCCGGACACCGAGTTGGTACAAAGGCTTATGACTCTTATTGGTCAAACCCAGGGGGCCGTCCTGAAAGAATGAAACGAGTTGCAGGAACTCAACGGCACGGTTCGCGGCGGGGGACGGAGATGGACACCCAATAATGGATTCACATCTTTGCATCCTGCAAGCGAACATAAACCACTGCGTCACTGCTAAGGACATTCTTCTCCAGAGCATGGCGCAGTGGTCTATTAATATTGCGGCTGTCGCTGAGCCCTACGTCAACGTTCCACCTGGAAATGCCTGGGTGGTGTCACTAGATGGCTTAGCAGCCGTCGTGTGTGGTACTGCCGCTGGCAACTCCCCGCTTACAGTCATTGCAAGGGGACTAGGCTGTGTAGCGGCGGTAACAGAAGGGGTGGCGGTCGTGTACGTCTATTGTCCTCCGAGTCGAAGTCAGACCGAGTATGATGACTGGCTTGCTCACTTGACTGGGATCGTCGATGCTTGCCGTCCGTACCCTGTGTTGGTGCTCGGGGACTTTAACGCCTGGTCTGTGACCTGGGGTTCACGAGTAACTAATGCAAGGGGCAGGTCGGTAGAGAACTGGGCCGTGACATCTGGCCTAGTTCTATTAAATCGAGGTTCTGTTGACACTTGGGTGCGGTCATGGGGTAGCTCCATCTTAGATCTCTCGTTTGGGAGCCCCGAAATTGCTCTTCGTGTTCAGGACTGGCGTGTCCTGACAGGGTTGGAGGTGATGTCCGACCACAGGTACATTCGGTTCAGGATCTCCCCCTTGATCTCTGCTGCGCCTATTCGAGCGGTTCCACCCGAGCCACGTTGGGCGCTGAAGCTTCTGAACCGAGAACTACTCCAGGAAGCCTCCATTGTACAGGCTTGGGTCTCTTGGCCGGAAAGGCCTGTTGACGTGGATGTCGAGGCAGAATGGTTCCGGGAGGCCCTATCGCATGTCTGCGATGCGGCGATGCCTAGGGCTCAACCCGGGTCTGCAAGGCGCCAAGTATGCTGGTGGTCACCGGAGATCGCACGTCTCAGGCAAGCCTGTGTAGTCGCGCGACGCCGGTACTCTAGGTTCCGCAGAAGACGTCGTCGCCCAGATGATGCGACAGCCCGAGAGGCGGAACTTCTCGAAGGATACAGGCTAGCCAGACGTACCCTCCAAGCGGTGATTAAGCAAGCCAAAAAGGACTATCGCCAGGAGCTGCTGGATACTCTCGAGCGGGATCCCTGGGGGCGACCCTACCTTATGGTGAGGGGTAAACTGCGCCCATGGGCGCCTCCTCTTACTCGAAGTCTCCAGCAGGAGCTGCTTGAACGGGTTGTTTGTGCCCTGTTTCCAGAGAGGGTCGAGGAACACACTCCACCATCGCTTCACCTCGCAGACCCAACGTGGAAAGCGAAGATGCACCCGAAGTCTCTCGACAAGAGCTAGAAGCAGCGGTGCTAAGGTTAAAAGCTAAAAACACCGCTCCGGGGCCAGACGGAATTCCGGGTAGAGCGTGGATTCTGGCTTTAGAGGCTCTTGGGCCCCGACTGGTAGGGCTCTTTAGCGCATGTCTTGAGCAGGGCCGGTTTCCTAAAATATGGAGGACGGGGAAACTGGTCCTCATCCGAAAAGAGGGGCGCCCGGCGGATTCACCCTCTGCGTATCGGCCGATAGTGCTGCTCGACGAGGTGTGCAAGCTATTTGAGCGAATAATAGCAAACCGCCTTGTCGTGCACCTTACAGAAGTCGGGCCAGATCTAGCGGACAGCCAATTTGGTTTTCGTCGGGGGCGCTCCACTGTGGATGCAATCATGCGCGTGAGAGCTTTGGCGGAGGAAGCAGTATTGCAGGGTGAGGTGGTGCTGGCAGTATCTCTGGATATTGCCAATGCATTTAATACCTTGCCTTGGATCTGTATCAGGGAGGCACTCGTGTACCACGATGTGCCTCTCTACCTCCGCCGTATCATAGGGGCCTACCTTTCAGAGAGAGCCGTCATCTACCCGAGTAGAATGGGGCTCGGTCAGCGACATATGTCGTGCGGTGTTCCACAAGGCTCTGTGTTAGGGCCTCTCTTGTGGAACATCGGCTACGACTGGGTGCTTCGTGGTGCGTTTTTGGAGGGTGTGACGGTGACGTGTTACGCCGATGACACCCTTGTGGTAACACGAGGTCAGACGTACCACGAGGTAACCACGAAGGCCACGGCTGGGGTTGCCCAAGTCGTTCAACGCATCCGACGACAGGGTCTTGAGGTGGCGCTCCACAAGTCTGAGGCTCTGTTTTTCCACGGACCACGTAGACGACCACCTCCGGGAGCCAGTCTTATTGTGGGAGGGGTACGCATCGGCATCGAGCCCTCCATGAGGTACCTCGGACTTATACTCGATAGTCGATGGAACTTTGGAACGCATTTCCAAAGTCTGGCCCCTAAGCTCAAGGGGGTGGCGACGTCACTTGCATGGCTACTACCCAACACTTCTTGTAGAAGGCTCTATGCTGGGATCGTGCGGTCCATGGCTTTATATGGAGCCACAGTATGGGCGCAGAATCTGACGGCCAGCAACGTGGCAATACTGCGACGTCCGCTGCGACTGCTGGCTATCAGAATTATTAGAGGATACCGCACGGTTTCCTTTGAAGCAGCGAGTCTTCTAGCTGGCACTCCCCCATGGGACCTGGAGGCAAGAGCTCTTGCAGCACTGTACATGTGGTGCAAAGAAGCGGCGGAGCGGGATCTAAGACCTGCTCTTAGAGAAATCGAGGAACAAAGGTCCCAGCTACGACAGGTGGTCATGGAGGAGTGGAAGGAGCGGCTTGGACAACCAAGTGCTGGGCACGACATAGTCGATGCGGTAAGACCCGTCTTTAAGGAATGGGTTGAGAGGCGTCATGGTTGCCTCTCCTACCGGCTAACGCAGGTGCTCACCGGACACGGTTGTTTCGGCGCGTATCTGCATCGTATACAGCGGGAGCCAACGTCTGAGTGCCATCACTGCTTAGGCTGCTCAGAGGATACGGCGCTCCATACACTGGCATATTGCCCAGAGTGGACGGAGCAACGACGCGGCCTCGTAGTGGCTTTAGAATTGGAAAACCTCACGCTGCAGGCTATGGTTTTGGCCATGGTGAGCAGCGATGCGGCATGGAACTCCGCCACCTCGTTTTGCGAAGTGGTGATAAGCGCAAAAGAAGTGGCGGAGAAGGAACGGGAGAGAAACAGTTCTCTCCCGTGCCGCAGAAGACGCACTGGGCGCCGGAGATCCCAGAACGATCTCCGTCCCCCATAAGCGTGAGCCTGTGGGCGACACTACGAGCTAGTTGTTGCCCCAGCAGAATCAGGCTCAAGGTGGTGGCGCGTGGTGACCTAGCACGCGCCTCTTCGACGAAAAACACGTGGTCTCCACAATAGCAGAGGCCAGAGGCCGCCGATACCTGGCGACTGGGGCTGGTCAGGATCCCTGGGATTTTCTTTCGAGGGTACACCAGGTTTCCTGACTAAATACAGCCAAGAGAAAAAACAAAAAAAAAAAAAAAAAAAGCTATAAGCTTGTTCATTGAGATCTAAACGATTAAGGCCGGATTCGATTAAAATCGGAGTAGTTAATTAATATAAATATTTGTGGACATTCTCACAAACATCATTTAGCCCACATTAAGCTAATATAAGCTTGTGGTATGGGATCTAGACGACTGATATACATGCTTATATATTTCTAAATACATACATATTATACATAGAAAACGCTCTAATTTCGAATCAAACATTTGTGAATCACACCAATATTTGGACCGACCCAGGACCTCCAGAGCCGCAGGCGGTATCACTACCGACTACACCACAGAGGCAGTAAGACACATAAGACTATACTAGAGAATAACTTGTACCTCTTCTAAAATTAAAGTGATTTTCCCCTTTTACCAACAACTAATAAGCATAACGTAACTATGGTAACCATACTGGAGTTGAGTACTTCAGTATTGGACATGGGTTACCAAAGCTACGCCACGTCCGCTAGTGTAGTAATAAAAACACAACTTACCGCTGAGCAGTTTCTGCGCGAACAGTCTGACGGTGGGGTGGAAGTGGTTGGTTAGCGCCGTCAGCTCGAGGTAGGCCGAGGTGTGTGCGCCCGCGAACGTGGGGTTGCGGACCCACGGGCTGTACTCTGTGATTGGCTGCGGACGGAGAGTGTATATTGGCAGAGATATATAACAGTGAGAGGTAGGCCGAGGTGTGTGCGCCCGCGAACGTGGGGTTGCGGACCCACGGGCTGTACTCTGTGATTGGCTGCGGACGGAGAGTGTATATTGGCAGAGATATATAACAGTGAGAGGTAGGCCGAGGTGTGTGCGCCCGCGAACGTGGGGTTGCGGACCCACGGGCTGTACTCTGTGATTGGCTGCGGACGGAGAGTGTATATTGGCAGAGATATATAACAGTGAGAGGTAGGCCAAGGTGTTTGCGCCCGCGAACGTGGGGTTGCGGACCCACGGGCTGTACTCTGTGGTTGGCTGCGGACGGAGAGTGTATATTGGCAGAGATATATAACAGTGAGAGGTAGGCCGAGGTGTGTGCGCCCGCGAACGTGGGGTTGCGGACCCACGGGCTGTACTCTGTGATTGGCTGCGGACGGAGAGTGTATATTGGCAGAGATATATAACAGTGAGAGGTAGGCCAAGGTGTTTGCGCCCGCGAACGTGGGGTTGCGGACCCACGGGCTGTACTCTGTGGTTGGCTGCGGACGGAGAGTGTATATTGGCAGAGATATATAACAGTGAGAGGTAGGCCGAGGTGTGTGCGCCCGCGAACGTGGGGTTGCGGACCCACGGGCTGTACTCTGTGATTGGCTGCGGACGGAGAGTGTATATTGGCAGAGATATATAACAGTGAGAGGTAGGCCGAGGTGTGTGCGCCCGCGAACGTGGGGTTGCGGACCCACGGGCTGTACTCTGTGATTGGCTGCGGACGGAGAGTGTATATTGGCAGAGATATATAACAGTGAGAGGTAGGCCGAGGTGTGTGCGCCCGCGAACGTGGGGTTGCGGACCCACGGGCTGTACTCTGTGATTGGCTGCGGACGGAGAGTGTATATTGGCAGAGATATATAACAGTGAGAGGTAGGCCGAGGTGTGTGCGCCCGCGAACGTGGGGTTGCGGACCCACGGGCTGTACTCTGTGATTGGCTGCGGACGGAGAGTGTATATTGGCAGAGATATATAACAGTGAGAGGTAGGCCAAGGTGTTTGCGCCCGCGAACGTGGGGTTGCGGACCCACGGGCTGTACTCTGTGGTTGGCTGCGGACGGAGAGTGTATATTGGCAGAGATATATAACAGTGAGAGGTAGGCCGAGGTGTGTGCGCCCGCGAACGTGGGGTTGCGGACCCACGGGCTGTACTCTGTGATTGGCTGCGGACGGAGAGTGTATATTGGCAGAGATATATAACAGTGAGAGGTAGGCCAAGGTGTTTGCGCCCGCGAACGTGGGGTTGCGGACCCACGGGCTGTACTCTGTGGTTGGCTGCGGACGGAGAGTGTATATTGGCAGAGATATATAACAGTGAGAGGTAGGCCGAGGTGTGTGCGCCCGCGAACGTGGGGTTGCGGACCCACGGGCTGTACTCTGTGATTGGCTGCGGACGGAGAGTGTATATTGGCAGAGATATATAACAGTGAGAGGTAGGCCGAGGTGTGTGCGCCCGCGAACGTGGGGTTGCGGACCCACGGGCTGTACTCTGTGATTGGCTGCGGACGGAGAGTGTATATTGGCAGAGATATATAACAGTGAGAGGTAGGCCGAGGTGTGTGCGCCCGCGAACGTGGGGTTGCGGACCCACGGGCTGTACTCTGTGATTGGCTGCGGACGGAGAGTGTATATTGGCAGAGATATATAACAGTGAGAGGTAGGCCGAGGTGTGTGCGCCCGCGAACGTGGGGTTGCGGACCCACGGGCTGTACTCTGTGATTGGCTGCGGACGGAGAGTGTATATTGGCAGAGATATATAACAGTGAGAGGTAGGCCGAGGTGTGTGCGCCCGCGAACGTGGGGTTGCGGACCCACGGGCTGTACTCTGTGATTGGCTGCGGACGGAGAGTGTATATTGGCAGAGATATATAACAGTGAGAGGTAGGCCAAGGTGTTTGCGCCCGCGAACGTGGGGTTGCGGACCCACGGGCTGTACTCTGTGGTTGGCTGCGGACGGAGAGTGTATATTGGCAGAGATATATAACAGTGAGAGGTAGGCCGAGGTGTGTGCGCCCGCGAACGTGGGGTTGCGGACCCACGGGCTGTACTCTGTGATTGGCTGCGGACGGAGAGTGTATATTGGCAGAGATATATAACAGTGAGAGGTAGGCCGAGGTGTGTGCGCCCGCGAACGTGGGGTTGCGGACCCACGGGCTGTACTCTGTGATTGGCTGCGGACGGAGAGTGTATATTGGCAGAGATATATAACAGTGAGAGGTAGGCCGAGGTGTGTGCGCCCGCGAACGTGGGGTTGCGGACCCACGGGCTGTACTCTGTGATTGGCTGCGGACGGAGAGTGTATATTGGCAGAGATATATAACAGTGAGAGGTAGGCCGAGGTGTGTGCGCCCGCGAACGTGGGGTTGCGGACCCACGGGCTGTACTCTGTGATTGGCTGCGGACGGAGAGTGTATATTGGCAGAGATATATAACAGTGAGAGGTAGGCCGAGGTGTGTGCGCCCGCGAACGTGGGGTTGCGGACCCACGGGCTGTACTCTGTGATTGGCTGCGGACGGAGAGTGTATATTGGCAGAGATATATAACAGTGAGAGGTAGGCCGAGGTGTGTGCGCCCGCGAACGTGGGGTTGCGGACCCACGGGCTGTACTCTGTGATTGGCTGCGGACGGAGAGTGTATATTGGCAGAGATATATAACAGCGTTGATACCGAGAGCAAGCCTTCTATAGTGTAGGTGACAGAATTAAAGAAATTCCACCCTGCGACATTAGGCTGTGCCTTTAAGCTTCTTACGCCCTTAGCACACCTCCACCGCGAAACCATGATAGCGGAACCGCAGTAATTCCGCCAAGTTCTGTCACATGTAGGAGGAGCGGAACACTAGCGAAACCGCCTGTCCTAATGCATAGATTTAACTATCTTCTATCTCTTTCACCGCAGGGTTTCGCCAATCTGCTCCTACGCCAGTCAAACCTCCGCGCTTCGGCCGCCTTGTTATTGCGGTGCCGCGTTGTCTACGCGCCGGTTTGTCAAAATTGACAGAAATACAGAGCGAAACGGCGAAACAAATATTTTTTCAGTAAATGGACGTGAAGTTCACGGAAAAACTACTTCAAGCCATCAGAAATAGACCCTTTATGTATTTATTAAGTCATCCAGATAATAAAAATAATATGATAAAATTGCGATAGCGTCACATCGACTAACTCGTGTCAGGTTCCGTTGCCGTTCCGCTGTTCAATCCACACTTGATCACAGCGGAATTCATTACGCGGTTCCGCTGTTCTGGTTTCGCGGCGGAGGTGTGCTTAGGGCGTTAAGGTTTCGTACTCGGAAGGTTAAAACGAGACCATATTACTGATACTTCGCTGTCATCTTTAGATTATCAAGCTGTATCTCATGAGCCGTGATAGCTAGAGAGCTTTAATGTTCACAGATGATGTATTTTTGTTGCCGCTATGACAACTAATAATAAAAATAGAAAAATATAGGTTACATATCCATACAGTGCATCCCCGTGTGGCGACGCGGTCTCGTGTTGCGACGGGTAAGAGTACAAAATGTAGCCAACCCAATACATTTCAAGGGTGTCGTAAAAGGCGACTAATGGAACACTTTCGCGAAAAGATCCATTGCGTAGAGAAGGAAAACTCGAAATTAAACCCGGTTGTAACAATCGTTAAGCCAAGTTGTAGGCATTATGTGTGGCTTGAAACATTTCAACTGCGGGTCGCGGCGACCTGCGCCTGTCCATAACAACACGGCAATAGACTCACCACCAATTACGTGGGACATAAAACTATAAGGTGAAATGTGGGCGTATACCATAGTATACGTCCACATTTCACCTTATAGTCTAGACGCATACCTCTACCTACCCCTTCGGGCATAAAGGCGTGAATAAATGTATGTATGTATATCCATACAGAATCCTCCGCGCGAGTGCGACTCGCACTTGGTCGGTTTTCGCACTTATTACAATTTTACGGTCATCATCATCATCATCACGCCTTTATCCCCGAAGGGGTAGGCAGAGGCATATTATATACCCACATTTCACCTTTTTATAATTTGTCCTACGTAATACGTTGTGAGCCGTATTGCCGTGTTTAAATGGACAGGCGCAGGTTGTGACTGCCTGCTGTTGAAATAAAGCCTTCAACTTGGCTTAACGACTGCCATTTTACTGGCAACCGGGACCAACGGCTTAACGTGTCTTCCGAAGCACGGAAACGCTCAAATAAATGTCACAAAGTGATCACATGGATGGTCACCCATCCATGGACCGGCCATAGTGAAAGTAGCTTACTGCAGTGATCGTTTACAGAACACAGAGTCCGCGGGACCACGAGCGCTTCTATTCAGTATAAGTAATCTTCTAATTTTACGGTAACATACACATTACGAAAAGTCGCCTCACAGTCAACATTCTATCGTCAATCTAGCGTAGGCAATAGACTTCAGCCAATCATAAAGTTTCTAACAAACACAAGTTGTTCACATGATTTCGGAAAGTCATCTCCTCTTTGAACCTGGCGTGGATCCAGCTCCCGTCTCGTCTGCGTCTCTCGGTAGACCTAAGACCTTACCAGTCAGTAGATTCAGGGTACCTAGAGTCTCCAGCCTACCTTGTCCGCGTTGGCAGTCCTCTTCAACGACTTCTAAAGGTTCCTCTTTAAACCTGGCGTGTACACATCTTGGTCAGATCTTGGTCTCCAGCTCTCCTGTGTCTTGTGGTAGACCTAGGACCTTACCAGTCAGTAGATCCAGGGTACCTATGGAGTCTCCAACCTTCCTTGTCTTCTACTTCCCCCTCAACGCCTGCAGAAGGTTCCTCTTTAAACCTGGCGTGGATCCAGCTCCCGTCTCGTCTGCGTCTCTCGGTAGATCTAAGACCTTACCAGTCAGTAGATCCAGGGTACCTAGATACTCTCCAAACTACCTTGTCCGCATTGACAGTTATCTTTAACGCCTGCAGAAGGTTCCTCTTTGACCCTTGCGTGGAACCAACTCTCCTGCGTTTTTCGGTAGACCTAAGACCTTACCAGTCAGTAGATCGAGGGTACCTAAATACCCTTCAACCTACCTTGTCCGCATTGACAGTCCTCTTCAAGCTGATCTTAGTCTCCAGCTCCCTATCCTTAAGTTCAGTTTCCCCCTCGACGCCTGCAGAAGGTTCTTCTTTAATCCTGGCGTGGAACCAGCGCTCCTGTATCTCTCGGTAGACCTAAGACTTTACCAGTCAGTAGATCCAGGGTACCTCGAGTCTCCAACATACCTTGTCCGCGTTGACAGTCCTCTTCAAGCTGATCTTGGTCTCCAGCTCCTTATCCTTAAGTTCAGTTTCCCCCTTGACGCCTGCAGAAGGTTCTTCTTTAACCCTGGCGTGGGACCAGCTCTCCTGTGTCTCTTGGTAGACCTAAGATCTTACCAGTCAGTAGATCCAGGGTACCTATAGAGTCTCCAACCTTCCTTGTCTTCTACTTCCCCCTCAACGCCTGCAGAAGGTTCCTCTTTAAACCTGGCGTGGAACCAGCTCTGTCTTCTCGCCTGCGTCTCTCGATAGACCTAAGACCTGTCAGTCAGTAGATCCAGGGTACCTATAGAGTCTCCAACCTTCCTTGTCTTCTACTTCCCCCTCAACGCCTGCAGAAGGTTCCTCTTTAAACCTGGCGTGGAACCAGCTCTGTCTTCTCGCCTGCGTCTCTCGATAGACCTAAGACCTGTCAGTCAGTAGATCCAGGGCACCTAGATACCCTCCAACCTACCTGGTCCGCGTTGACAGTTTTCTTCAACGCCTGCTAAAGGTTCCTCTTTAACCCTGGCGTGGAACCAGTTCTCCTGTATCTCTCGGTAGACCTAAGACTTTACCAGTCAGTAGATCCAGGGTACCTAGAGTCTCCAGCCTACCTTGTCCGCGTTGACAGTCCTCTTCAAGCTGATCTTTGTCTCCAGCTCCTTATTTTTAAGTTCAGTTTCGCCTTCGACGCCTGCAGAAGGTTCCTCTTTGACCCTGGCGTGGAACCAGCTCGCTGTCACAGACCCTCGCTTACGTTTCTCGGGCTGGACCACCCCTTGGGCGTCGATCTTCAAGTCGACGTACGATTCTTCTTCGTCATCTGCAATATTATAAAAAATAATAATAAATATTTGTGGACAATCTCACACAACATCATCTAGCCCAAATTAAGCTAATAAAGGGTGTTTTTTTTCGAGGTATAGAACTTTGAAATGGAATAAAACGAAAGTGATTGTTTTTATTGATATGGAAATGACTTTATTCGAAAGGAAATCTTCTGGCATTATAATTTAAATATGATTTCTGGCATATAACCGCCATGGCTGGCTCGGACGTAGTCTAATCTAGAGGTCCAATTTTCGATGACTTTCCCAACATTTGTGGCCGTATAGCGACAATATCGCGCCGAATGTTATCCTCCAAGTGGTCAATCGTTTCGGGCTTATCGGCGTAGACGAGCGACTTCACATATCTCCACAGAAAATAGTCAAGTGGCGTAAAATCGCACGACTCTGGAGGCCAATCCACGTGTCCAAAACGTGAAACTATGCGGTAACCAAACGTTTCCTTCAATAAATCAATTGTGGCACGAGCTATGTAACATGTTGCGCCGTCTTGTTGAAACCACTACTCCTGCACATCATGGTTGTTCAATTGATGAACGAAAAAGTCAGTAATCTTCGCTCTATAGCAGTCACGATTGACTGTAACATTCTGGTCAGCATCGTTTCTAAAGAAGTACGGACCAATTATTCCACCAGCCTATAAAGCACACCACACAGTCAGTTTTACTGGATGTAACGGTGTCTCAACATACACTTGAGGATCATCATCACCCCAAATATGGCAGTTTTGTTTATTGATGTATCCATTCAACCAAAAGTGAGCTGCACCGCTAAAGAAAATTCGCTTATGAAAATCACGATACGCATTTCGGACAGAACCATGATTTTCAGAATAAATTTGCACAATTTGGAAGCATTGTTCAGGCTTCAGTCTATTTATGTTAAAATGCCAAACCATACTAAACATAAATCACTTTACAGCTGACAAAAATACCGCCGGTTAAAACAGCTAGGCCAACTTAAAGTTTTATACCTCTAAAAAAAACACCCGTTATAAGCTTGTGCTATGGGATCTGGACGACCAGTTGTTCGAATTTCTGACATACTGTGATTGAAAACAAGAAATACTTTATCCTTCTTACCCAACAATAGATCCTTCTTATCACCATGAAGCAAATCCACTTTCTTCTGCTGCTCCTTCAGTTCTCCATCTTCTACACTCTCCACTGTGTTGTTCACATCTCCTTTGTCACTCTGACCATCCTCTTGGTCTACTTCTAAGTCCTCTGGAGGTTCTTCTTTTATTTCCTGCAAGAGAAATAAAATTAATGTATATAATAGTATAAATATAATTAGCTAGTCTGCAGGAACCCTGGGATATTCTCATACAAACAACAAACTAAATGTTCTGAAGAGCTCTTCAACCTGATCCCACCCTCTCCTTTCTGATCCCGAACAACGCGTGCCGGGCAAAGATGCCACTCGTACACAGTGGAGAGAATCGTACGCCAGAACTGGGCGTTTCAAAAGATCGTTCCACTGTCGAACTATAAAAACATGGAACGACCTGCCCGCACGCGTGTTTCCCTCATCTTACAATCCCGGGTTCTCAAGAGGAGCGTGAAGAGGCACATCACAGGGCCGCCAACTTGAGGACCACTGTCAGAAGTGGCCCCCAATCGCTAGATGCGCCACTGCTTTCTTACCATCAGGCTGGTGGCGACGTCAATTTGGAAAGCTAAATATTTAAAAAAAACAAACAAAAACGTGTTTTATTCTACAAAAAAGTGACAAGTGAAGTACAATGGTCTTACCATTCTACTTAAAAAACTAATGTGGAAGTTTGTGAAGATGTTTGGATAAAAGGATTGGGCTGAAATTTGGTACAGAGATAGACAGCTTACGGGAAGCGGGAACGGGTACCGAATTTTACGCGGGCGAAGCCGCAAGCATCATCAAGTAAATTATAAAGTAAACTCCGAGCTTTGCAGAACATGGCCCCCTCTCAGCCTGATGCTGTCTCACGGCTAGCGTGATAACAGCACTGATTTTAAATAGTTGCTAATCTTAATAATAGTATAAATGAGGACCTTTTAAATAGTTGCTAATCTTACTAATATTATAAATGAGGACCTTTTAAATAGTTGCTAATCTTACTAATATTATAAATGAGGACCTTTTAAATAGTTGCTAATCTTACTAATATTATAAATGCGAAAGCTTGTGAGTGTGGATGTTTGTTATTCTTTCACGCTCAAACGGTTAAACGGAACTGGCTGATATTCGGTACAGGGATACATTATAGTCTAGAACAGGGCTGTCCAAACTAGATGTGACCCAGGGCCAACAAAAATGGCTAAACACATTGGAGGGCCGCAAAATATTTAACAAAGTAAAATACATGTATTATAGGTATCATTATTTTATTATCTACTTTCTCATTAATTTGCCTTTTACAATTCTGTCAACATCAACCTCAATATTAGTAGTAGCTAGACGCAGTGCATGTTTAAGTGAAGTATCTGTCAATGAAGACCTGTATTTCGGTTTTTAAACTTCATTGTTGAAAATGCACTTTTCACAAAGGTAGGTACTGCCCATCATCGAGCCCATTTTTAGTCCGAAATTCGTCAGTTTCGGAAAATGTTCAATAAGGAGCTTAAAAAATTCAATTCCTTCTTTTCTGCCCTTGTAAAAGGGGTCTGATTGCAGATCACACAGTTCCAGTTGATAATAAATCTTCACACTTTCAACTGCGACCGTTAAGGGATGAGTGAAGAGTGCTTTATCACTCTCAAACTTTTTAAATCTGCGAAGCGGTGCTCAAATTCGACGATTATTTCGTCCATGTAATTCAAGTAGTCCAAAAACTAATAATTTTTCAAAAAAAAACTGCGTCCCGGTGCGTTGCTCCCCGCGCCAAAACGATGGTGTCGTCGACGTAACACGTATTACGCCGACCCCTCGGAGCAACAGAACACGCAGCACCCAGCCGTAGCCGATGTTTCACAGGAGCGGCCCTAATACCGATCCCTGTGGAACACCACACGACACATCCCGCCGACCCGGCCCTAGCCAGCTTGGGTAAGTTATGGGCCTCTCGGAGAGATAGGCCCCGACAATTCGACGGAGGTAGACCCTACACCCTGAGAGACTGCTTCCTCCAACAGGCCTCTAATGCGCATGATCGCGTCCACGGTGGAGCGCCCGTGACGGAAGCCAAACTGGCGGGCAAGGTGTTGGCGATGCCAAGAAACACCGCTACTGCCACCTCACCCTGAGAGACTGCTTCCTCCAACAGGCCTCTAATGCGCATGATCGCGTCCACGGTGGAGCGCCCGTGACGGAAGCCAAACTGGCGGGCAAGGTGTTGGCGATGCCAAGAAACACCGCTACTGCCACCTCACCCTGAGAGACTGCTTCCTCCAACAGGCCTCTAATGCGCATGATCGCGTCCACGGTGGAGCGCCCGTGACGGAAGCCAAACTGGCGGGCAAGGTGTTGGCGATGCCAAGAAACACCGCTACTGCCACCTCACCCTGAGAGACTGCTTCCTCCAACAGGCCTCTAATGCACATGATCGCGTCCACGGTGGAGCGCCCGTGACGGAAGCCAAACTGGCGGGCAAGGTGTTGGCGATGCCAAGAAACACCGCTACTGCCACCTCACCCTGAGAGACTGCTTCCTCCAACAGGCCTCTAATGCACATGATCGCGTCCACGGTGGAGCGCCCGTGACGGAAGCCAAACTGGCGGGCAAGGTGTTGGCGATGCCAAGAAACACCGCTACTGCCACCTCACCCTGAGAGACTGCTTCCTCCAACAGGCCTCTAATGCACATGATCGCGTCCACGGTGGAGCGCCCGTGACGGAAGCCAAACTGGCGGGCAAGGTGTTGGCGATGCCAAGAAACACCGCTACTGCCACCTCACCCTGAGAGACTGCTTCCTCCAACAGGCCTCTAATGCACATGATCGCGTCCACGGTGGAGCGCCCGTGACGGAAGCCAAACTGGCTATCCGCCAGATCAGGCCCCACGCGTGTGAGGTGCCCGACGAGGCGTTGTGCAATAATGCGCTCTAAGAGTTTGCACACCTCGTCGAGCAACACGATCTCCCGGTACCCTGATGGGGAATTTGCCGGTCGCCCCGCCTTTCGGATCAAGACCAGTTTCCCTGTCTTCCAGACAGCCTTATAAGTCGAGGCCCAAGCTCCTCGAGAGTCAGGACCCAAGCTCAGCCTGGAATGCCGTCGGGTTGATCGAATACATACCCAAAGTATTTTAATTACGTCGCGGGAAAAATAATTTGCTCATTAACGTACCTATTTAAATAAAGAAGATAAAAGGATTCTGCGGGCCGCAACAATGGACGCCGCGGGCCGCACGCGGCCCGCGGGCACTGCTTTGGACAGCCCTGGTCTAGAAGAATAACTTGTCCCGGGAGTTCCTATGGGAAGCGGCAACGCGCTGGCAAAGCTGCGGGCATCAGCTAGTAGATTACATAAAAATGGGTGAAAGCAATTTTCGACCTTATCAACTTGCTAATTTTATTTGCTTTGTTTTGGTAATGGCGCTAAGCTGAGTCAACGTAAATTCCTTACTATAACCACAAGGCGGAAACTCCATACAAATGGTTCCTTTTCAATTCTGTCATCGTACAGAGTTTGAATGTGTGCGTGTGACCAATAATGCTAAGCTAATGTTCCCTCACGACACCCGCCAACTATAATGACAGCTGTGGCGGGACTAGCGGGGGTGGGGGGCAGGGAGTTGCCTCTCTGTATGTAATACTATTATAATTATATTTGCTATAACACTAAGATGATGGTGAGGAATATTTTATCCTAAACGTCACAATAGTGTGACAGAGCAGTGTGGAGTGTGGAAGTGAGTCGGGAGGAGAGATTTCCACACAATATAAAAAAAAAATCTCACATCCTTGATATCCCACCACACCAGAAAGAAAGAAAGTGACTTTCCATCAGGCGGTTGGCGCCAAAAGAAAAGGAATTAGAACAATATGTACACTTATAAAAACAGTTTCTCGAAATTTTTTTTTTTTCATCTCAAAACCGCCCACCGCGCCTAAAGAACTTCTCATTTCAAAAACTCACCTCCTTAATCTCCCGCTTGGTCCACACCAGACGCACAGCCTCCTTCTTCTCCCCATCCTTCAGGACCTGGGACACGAGGAACAGCATCCCACAAGCCTGCGCCGGACTCATGTGACAGCACAGTTGTAACAGTCTCTTGACGAACGAGCAAACCCGCGGTACATTCTTGTCTTGTTTCAGAGACTTGTATATTAGAGAGAATAAGAGAGCTGAATGGGTTGTGCTGAAGATGTCCGCGTTAGTTAGTTTGCGGTAGAGGGCGCTGTAGTACCTGTATAAACAATGATATTATGGATGTTTTATTTTAGAGTAAAAAGACAAATTCGCTCGAACCAAAGACTTCTATATAAACTGAGGTAGACATGCCCTACGCACCGATTTTTGAAACCTATAAACTGAGCTAATTAGCAGCGTTGCTCGCACTGTTGTGAGTCAAAACTTCGAAAGTAGGTGCTCGACTTGCAATCGGAGTCCATACGCCTTCTCTTTTTACTCTTTTTCTATTCGTATATTGCTATTGTGCGTGGTGACAATTACGTAAAAAATATTTATAAGTGAGTGTAGTCTTATTAATGTGTGTATTTGAGGATTGCTATTGAAATCTCGTTTGTTAGAGTACAGCGCGTCTACCTCAGTTTATATAGAAGTCTTTGGCTCGAACGGGGATACTAATATTTTAAAGGCGAAAGTTTGTGAGTGTGGATGTTTGTTACTCTTTCACGCTCTAACGGCTGAACGGATCTGGCTGAAACTTGGTACAGGGATAGATTATGGTCTGGAATAACACATAGGCCACTTTTTATCCCGGGAATAAGTTCCCACGGGAAGCGGGAACGGGAACAAATTTTACGCAGGCGGAGCTGCGGGCAAAGGTCACGACTACAAGTCCCTACTGAACCAATTTGTGTTTGATGTTTTGTGTACACCAGTACTAAAAGGCGAGCGCGTGTATCGCATGTTGATGTGATTGTATGGGTTGTATGTGTGTATGTGTGTACAACTCACCGGTCGCCGGAGCGCGCGGACGCGTCGCTTATGTGGAACAGCAAGGCGAGCGCGTGTATCGCGATGTTGATGTGATTGTATGGGTTGTATGTGTGTACGTGTGTACAACTCACCGGTCGCCGGAGCGCGCGGACGCGTCGCTGATGTGGAACAGCAAGGCGAGCGCGTGTATGGCGATGTTGATGTGATTGTATGGGTTGTATGTGTGTATGTGTGTACAACTCACCGGTCGCCGGAGCGCGCGGACGCGTCGCTGATGTGGAACAGCAAGGCGAGCGCGTGTATCGCGATGTTGATGTGATTGTATGGGTTGTATGTGTGTATGTGTGTACAACTCACCGGTCGCCGGAGCGCGCGGACGCGTCGCTGATGTGGAACAGCAAGGCGAGCTCGTGTATGGCGATGTTGATGTGATTGTATGGGTTGTATGTGTGTTAGTGTCCGACCGAAACTGGTTTTCCAGCCGAAACCGAAACCGAAACCGAACTTTCGGCCGCAGGGTCAGTTTCGGCCGAAACCGAAACCGAAACCGAAACTCACGTGTTCATAAAAACCAGCCAAGTGTGAGTCCGATTTCCGCACAGAGGGTTCCGTTACAAAAATTACGTTTGTTGTGTGTGGATGTTTTTATCTGATTTTAGTAGGTATTTTTGTTATAGCGGCAACAGACAGGGTGAGGTCCTGGTAGAAGTGTCTTGACATCGCCAATGCCTACAACACCTTGCCCTGGAGCTGCGTTATGAGAGGCGCTTATTCACCAGGGTATGCCTGCCTACCTCCGTCGAATTGTTTGGGCCTATCTTTCCGAGAAGGCCATAACTTAGTCGAGCTGGCTAGAACCGGATCGGCGATATGTGTCGTTTGGTGTTCTACAGGGATCGGTCTTAGGACCGCATCTCTGGAACATCGGTTACGATTGACGATGCGGTCTGCTGCTCAGATTTTTCGGCGTAACGTGTAACGCCAAAGACACCCTCGTTACAGCGCGAGGAGCAAAACATCGCGATGCAGTCCTGTGGTGGGTTGAATACGGTGTAGGGGTCTTGGGGTCGCCCTTTACAAATTCGAGGCTCTGTGCTTTGGAACCTTGGAAGGGGCCACCTGTCGGATCCAGCTTACATGTAGGGGGTTTCAGCATCGGCATTGCTCCCTCGATGACGTATTTGGGGCTCGTACTCGATAGCCGGTGGAACTTTGGATACCTGTTCCGAAGTTTGGTCCCAAAACTGAGAGAGGGCATCAGTCACATTTTCGCGGTTGTTGCTCAACATCAGGAGACCCAACGCTTGAATCTCCTGATGTTGGGCAACAATCCCGGGGAGCGTCTGACGTCTGAGCGGAGACTGTACCTTGGGATAGTGCAGTGCATGGCCCTATACGGGGCCCCCGTATGGGCGGAGATCCCGACAGCCAGCAATGCGGCTAGATTGCTTAGCACGCAGAAGGCGATGGCCGTCAGGGTGATAAGGGGATACCTTACGATCTCAGTTGAGGCGGTATGTCTCCTACTCGAGACCCCACCATGGGACCTGGGAGCGAGGGCCCTTGCGTCATTGTTTAAATGGCGTCAGGAAGAGCTGAAGTGGGGCCATATGCCTGCGTCTCGAGAAATCAAGTCTCCGATTCCTGAATTCGCGTTCCGAACTCTACCAGAAAACCAAGGAGAACTGGAAAGTGCGACTCGAGCAACCAAGGGGTGGAATCGCCACAATTGAGGCGAGGTCAGACTGGTTAAGGACGAGTGGTTGGAGTAGAGTCACGGCGCTCTCTCCTACCGTTTGTCACAGATGCTTACCGGGCACGGAAGCTTCGTTAATTATCTGTGGCAAATACACCGGGAAACCACGGCTGAGTGCCAGCACTGCGAGGAGCGAAGCGGGAGCACAGCGCGGTAGCGCCAGGTCCTCGCAGGTCTGGACGTGGACATTCTCTCGCTGAAGACTATGGTGCGAGCCATGATCTCCAGCTGGAGTAATTGGGAGTCCGCTGCCTCTTCCTGCGCGCGAGCAGGTCCTAGACGACAGCGTGACGTGAGATTCACGCAACCCCAAGAAGCGGGATAACTCTTGAACAACGATAGGGATAGTACCTGACCCCCCCCCCCCCCCGGTGAGGCCGCAGAAGTAGCCATCCGTCTGTTGGGAATCCTCTGGACATTCTTGCAATCGGCAAGTTCCACCAAGTGCTATCAATCAACGGTATAAATCTTCTCAAGTGTTCATTTTAGAAATATCTCCACCTAAAGATGGGTTTCTTTCTATTACATGTGGAATTACTCATAGATGCTATTGCGAACTCCTACCGACTAAAACTACACGGTGCTCTTCTACAGTTACTAGCTCATGACCGGTTTTGGTTACATTCAGTATATAAATAAAACTGGACAAGAGCAAGTAGGGTTCCATACAAGAAAAGCGGCAATAAATCACGTTTGTTGTATGGCGCTTTCTATTATTTGTTGCTATAGCAGCAACAGAAAAACATCATCTGTGAAAATTTTTACTGTTATACTATCACGGTGCATGTGTTGCAGCCTGCTGACAGACAGACAGACGACCAACGAAGTCTTAGGAATGGGGCCCTGTTTTACCCTTTTTGTACGGAACCGACTAATAAGGGGTATGTTCATGTTATGTGCTAGATCACCTTTTAGGATTTCGTAACCAAAAAGTAAGGACGGAACCCTAAAAAGGTGGTCAAAGACATAACACAGGAGCGATTGTCTAAAACTTGTCAATGATTGTAATTACTTGTAGTTTGAATAGAATTTTATTCAATCAATCAATCAATCAATCAATCAATTCATTTATTTGCGAAAATGGGTTACAATGGTGTTACAAAGATTAATTTAGGTTCTCCATCCTCCACCCACAGGTATGCAAATATTAACATTTCGACATGCAGCCTTAAAATAATAATAGATAAATACAATCAATAGTCATAAAGTAATACCAAATCATTTCATTATTTATAATAAAATATTAACATTTTTTCTTTTAATCGCAATTCTAAAGGTTGCCTGGTAGAAATCGCACTTAGCGATAAGGTCGCCTATTACAAGACCTTGTATTACTTAACGATGTAATTTTTTATCTGTGTAAAACAAAGTATATTTCTATTCTATTCTATTCTATTCTGAATCAGTCAAAATTATGTAAATACAATAGACATACATTATTTTATTAGAACAAAAAGGAACAAATCTATCGCTAGAAATAAATGTCAAAATATTAAATTATTGCAATCAAATTTAAATCAAAATAAAAGAAAAACCATTAGGAAAGTAGATACATTCAGATCATAGCATGTATATTATTATCGTCAAGAAATTCCTGTATCTTATAATATGTTTTGTCAATTAGTAAATTGTTGAGTCTCTGCTTAAATACATGCGCTGTTTCAATTTTTCGTAATTCAATTGGTAGCTTATTATAGACCCTGGACACCATACCGTAGACACTCTTACTTACGAGAGTTGTTTTACGAGAGATTGTATGTATCTTAAACTTATTCCGACGGCTATTTAATTTTTCAAAAAAATTTGGATTCTTTTTCACGAAAGTTGCTACTTCTAGTATATATAGGCTTGGTAAAGTCAACAACTTTAAGGCCTTAAAATGGGGTTTGCAGCTCTCTGTTCTTTTTATTCTCATTATTGCTCTGACGCACTGCTTTTGGGCTCTAAAAGCAACCTCCCAGTCAGTACTATTTCCCAAAAATATCACTCCATATCTTAGGGTGGATTCTACATAGGCATAGTAAGCAGATAACAGTGTGGAAGTATTAACCGCCCTAGAGAGAGTGTAGATAACATAAGCGCTTTTATTTAATTTTGCACAAATATAGTCTATGTGCGCCTTCCAGTTCAATGTGCAATCTATTTGTAGACCCAAAAATTTTGCAGTCTCGACTTCACCTATTTTAGTGCCTGAATATCCGACCTCGAAGTCTAGAGGTAAATATCTTACACGATTTTTAAATACCATTATGTTTGTTTTGTCAAGATTGATAACAAGGTTATTCTTTTTTAGCCAGTCAATTATAGCAATAAGGTTGTTGTTAATTGTATCTTTGAGAATAATTTGATTTTGATTCGAAAAAACTACAGTACTGTCATCAGCAAAGAGAAACATGGGGGAAGTGACCGCTTTAGGGAAATCATTAATATAGATGAGGAATAGTAATGGACCCAAAACGCTTCCCTGGGGTACCCCATATTTTACGCCTTTATAGTTTGATGTATATGATATTTCTTTTTTCCGCATTTGACATACTCTTGTGATAGATGTAGCCTGTTTCCTACCAGTAAGATATGACATAATCAAATCTAGTACATTGCCCCGAATACCACACACGTAAAGCTTACTTTTAAGAATTTCATGATCTACGCAGTCAAAAGCCTTAGTAAGGTCCATAAATAAGGCACAGACTGGTATATTTCCATCAACACTTTTCATTATTTCTGCTAGAAATTTAAATATTGCCTGATTTATAGTTTTATTCTTTCGAAAACCAGTTTGCGCATCTGTAATTATGTGATATTTCTCTAGGTAGTTAGTTAAGTTTTCATAAATAATTTTTTCCATTACTTTAGATAAGACCGGAATAAGAGCTATGGGTCTGTAACATGTCATTTTATCACGGTCAAGTTTCTTAAAAATTGGCCTTATTATTGTGGTCTTTAATTTTGAAGGAAATACTCCTTCTAAAATACACAAATTATAAATATGGCATAGTACTGGTGCTATCACCCCACTTACGTATTTCAATACGCGTGTAGAGATTTCGTCATATCCCGTACTAGATGTGTTTTTTAAGGATTGGATAATTCTAATTATGTCATGAGGAGTTGATGGATTCATAAATATAGAGTTGCTGTTTGGAACGAAACCCAAAGTAGATTTACTATTTAATGTTGAATTATTTTTTAATTTAAAATTACTTCGTGATGTCAAATTACTACTTAATGTCTGATTGCCGTTCAATGCGAAATTACCGTTTAATGTCAAGCTACTATTAAATCTACTATTTGATGTCAAGTTGTTTTCTATTGTCGAATTCCTATTTATTGTCAAACTATTCGGTGTCAAATTATTATTCAATGTCAAATTACTATTCAGTGTCGAATTTAAGTTACGTATAATATTGCTATTTAATTCCGTGAAATTATTTAATGTCGAATTACTATTCGATGTCAAGTTTCTATTTAAGGTGAGGTTATTATTTATAATTAACATTTCAATTTGATCGATAAAAAAGTTGTTAAAATGCTGAGCAATCTCATAGGGATCTGTAACAATTTGTCCATCTACATTTAATCTCTGGATACGATCTTTAGGCATATATAATTTATTTTTGTTTATTATATTCCAGCTGGCCTTAGATTTATTTTTACTATTACTAATGTAGTAGCTGTTTTGAGCTTTTTTTGTAAGATTAATTATTTTATTTAATCTCACTGAATAGGTTTTAAAGGCAATCTTATCCAATTCATTTTTCGACTTTCTATATTTCCAAAGTAAATGCCTCTTGCGTTTTGTACATAGTTTTATCCCTTTACTAATCCATTTCTGGCGGGATTTGAAACATTGTTTATATTTTACGATAGGGAAACATAATTTATATAAGAGACAAAATAACTCGTGGAAGTCAGCAAATGCAGTCTCAGGATCACCATTATTAAATATTTCATCAAAACTAAGGCAGCTGAGATAGTTCTTAAATTTATAAAGATTTGCTTTGCTATATTGTCTCTTTTCTACAGTCCATTGATCAATCTGACAGATTATTTTAATAGGGCACTTCAGTAGTTGTGCTGTGTGGTCTGAAAGGGCAAAGTCCGTTGTATCCGTTTTACTACCACGAATATTATAGATCATGTGATCAAGACAGGTACCGCTGGACAAACGTGTTGGTGTTTTAGAGTCTAATTTGAGATTGTGCTCCGCAAGCAGATTTATAAACCGTTTAGATTCTTTGGTCCTTATTAAAGTGTTGATGTTGAAATCACCACATATTATTATCTTTTTAGATTTGTAGCAAAAATGTCGAAGGAGATTACTAAAATTGCCGAAGAACACGTCCATTTCACTTGGTTTATTGTGAGGCGGCCGGTATACACATATGATTATTATATTACTATCGATTAGTTCTACTGCACTGCACTCAAGTATGTTTAGCAATTGAAATTTTTTTATATCCTCTATGGCCCTAAATTTATGGCGCAAATGCACGAATATGCATGACCCGCCACGTCTATTATTTCTACAATATTTACTGGTAAGGGAGTAAGAAGGTATATGTATTGAATCGTGTTGTAACATATTATGTTCGGTAATGCAGATTATATCCACGTCTATATTTCCATCTTCTAGTTCATTTAAGTTTATAAGAAATTTGTCTAATTTACTAGAGAGGCCGTCAATGTTTTGATGAAGAACATAAAAATATTTACTCTCGAAAAAAAATATTATTTACCTCATCTGCTTTTTTTGCATCTATGTCAGTTTCATCACTCACTTTCAATACTGTAGTAGATTGACTCAATTTTAGAGCATGCTCTGTTTGGGTTCCCTTTTCACACTTATGAGCATTTTTTTTTCGTAATAGCACAAAGTAATTATCTGTCTGAAGCCGGTTATGTAGATATAGGATTTCTCTAAGTAGAATTTGACATGTATGAGTGGCATAAAGTCTACGATACGGCAATTGTATAGAAAACCCCATATCGACGTAGGTTACGTTTTTAAACTTTGAACATAATAGTCTAAGTTCATAATTAAGCTTCCATTCTCTAAGATGTCTATTTAATGGAATCTCACAAAACAGCACATTTGTATTTCTTGTAGTGTATAAAAAGTTACTTATACATATATTAAAGATAGATGGAGACCTGTCATTCATCCCTCCGAGTACAACAAGATAATCGTTGTTAGTTAGTGAGTTAATTGATAGTCGTTCGGAGATTAAGACATCCTGTAGAGTAGCACCTGGTTTCCAAAAGCAGCTGACCTGGAACCGTTCCCCAATTAACCGCTGAAGCGTAGTTTGAATGTGGTATCCTTGGTCGTCAGCTATCACAATAATTTTGTTAACACCTTTCTTACATAACTTTGAAACAGAGTTTTTATTGTTAGCTTGTTTTAGCAGTGATGATTGATGCAAGGTAACTATTGATTGGAATTCGTTTGTAGTTTCTAAATCTTCGGTTAGTAACATATTAACTGGTTGGGCTGACCCCAACCACATCACAAGCAGAGCCAGGCTCTCAAAATTCACGAACACGTGAGTTTCGGCCCGGCCGAAAGTTTCGGCCTATTTTGGCCGAAACCGAAACTGCGGCCGAACTCGATTTTTTGGCCGAAACTGGGCGAAACCGAAACTTCGGTCGGTCACTAATGTGTGTATGTGTGTACAACTCACCGGTCGCCGGAGCGCGCGGACGCGTCGCTGATGTGTAACAGCAAGGCGAGCGCGTGTATCGCGATGTTGATGTGATTGTATGGGTTGTATATGTGTACGTGTGTACAACTCACCGGTCGCCGGAGCGCGCGGACGCGTCGCTGATGTGGAACAGCAAGGCGAGCGCGTGTATCGCGATGTTGATGTGATTGTATGGGTTGTATGTGTGTATGTGTGTACAACTCACCGGTCGCCGGAGCGCGCGGACGCGTCGCTGATGTGGAACAGCAAGGCGAGCGCATGTATCGCGATGTTGATGTGATTGTATGGGTTGTATGTGTGTATGTGTGTACAACTCACCGGTCGCCGGAGCGCGCGGACGCGTCGCTGATGTGGAACAGCAAGGCGAGCGCGTGTACCGCGATGTTGATGTGATTGTATGGGTTGTATGTGTGTACAACTCTCCGGTCGCCGGAGCGCGCGGACGCGTCGCTGATGTGGAACAGCAAGGCGAGCGCGTGTATCGCGATGTTGATGTGATTGTATGGGTTGTATGTGTGTACAACTCACCGGTCGCCGGAGCGCGCGGACGCGTCGCTGATATGGAACAGCAAGGCGAGCGCGTGTATCGCGATGTTGATGTGATTGTATGGGTTGTATGTGTGTACGTGTGTACAACTCACCGGTCGCCGGAGCGCGCGGACGTGTCGCTGATGTGGAACAGCAAGGCGAGCGCGTGTATCGCGATGTTGATGCGATTGTATGGGTTGTATGTGTGTACGTGTGTACCACTCACCGGTCGCCGGAGCGCGCGGACGCGTCGCTGATGTGGAACAGCAAGGCGAGCGCGTGTATCGCGATGTTGATGTGATTGTATGGGTTGTATGTGTGTACGTGTGTACAACTCACCGGTCGCCGGAGCGCGCGGACGCGTCGCTGATGTGGAACAGCAAGGCGAGCGCGTGTATCGCGATGTTGATGTGATTGTATGGGTTGTATGTGTGTACGTGTGTACAACTCACCGGTCGTCGGAGCGCGCGGACGCGTCGCTGATGTGGAACAGCAAGGCGAGCGCGTGTATCGCGATGTTGATGTGATTGTATGGGTTGTATGTGTGTACGTGTGTACAACTCACCGGTCGCCGGAGTGCGCGGACGCGTCGCTGATGTGGAACAGCAAGGCGAGCGCGTGTATCGCGATGTTGATGTGATTGTATGGGTTGTATGTGTGTACGTGTGTACAACTCACCGGTCGCCGGAGCGCGCGGACGCGTCGCTGATGTGGAACAGCAAGGCGAGCGCGTGTATCGCGATGTTGATGTGATTGTATGGGTTGTATGTGTGTATGTGTGTACAACTCACCGGTCGCCGGAGCGCGCGGACGCGTCGCTGATGTGGAACAGCAAGGCGAGCGCATGTATCGCGATGTTGATGTGATTGTATGGGTTGTATGTGTGTATGTGTGTACAACTCACCGGTCGCCGGAGCGCGCGGACGCGTCGCTGATGTGGAACAGCAAGGCGAGCGCGTGTACCGCGATGTTGATGTGATTGTATGGGTTGTATGTGTGTACAACTCTCCGGTCGCCGGAGCGCGCGGACGCGTCGCTGATGTGGAACAGCAAGGCGAGCGCGTGTATCGCGATGTTGATGTGATTGTATGGGTTGTATGTGTGTATGTGTGTACAACTCACCGGTCGCCGGAGCGCGCGGACGCGTCGCTGATGTGGAACAGCAAGGCGAGCGCGTGTATCGCGATGTTGATGTGATTGTATGGGTTGTATGTGTGTACGTGTGTACAACTCACCGGTCGCCGGAGCGCGCGGACGTGTCGCTGATGTGGAACAGCAAGGCGAGCGCGTGTATCGCGATGTTGATGCGATTGTATGGGTTGTATGTGTGTACGTGTGTACCACTCACCGGTCGCCGGAGCGCGCGGACGCGTCGCTGATGTGGAACAGCAAGGCGAGCGCGTGTATCGCGATGTTGATGTGATTGTATGGGTTGTATGTGTGTACGTGTGTACAACTCACCGGTCGCCGGAGCGCGCGGACGCGTCGCTGATGTGGAACAGCAAGGCGAGCGCGTGTATCGCGATGTTGATGTGATTGTATGGGTTGTATGTGTGTACGTGTGTACAACTCACCGGTCGTCGGAGCGCGCGGACGCGTCGCTGATGTGGAACAGCAAGGCGAGCGCGTGTATCGCGATGTTGATGTGATTGTATGGGTTGTATGTGTGTACGTGTGTACAACTCACCGGTCGCCGGAGTGCGCGGACGCGTCGCTGATGTGGAACAGCAAGGCGAGCGCGTGTATCGCGATGTTGATGTGATTGTATGGGTTGTATGTGTGTACGTGTGTACAACTCACCGGTCGCCGGAGCGCGCGGACGCGTCGCTGATGTGGAACAGCAAGGCGAGCGCGTGTATCGCGATGTTGATGTGATTGTATGGGTTGTATGTGTGTATGTGTGTACAACTCACCGGTCGCCGGAGCGCGCGGACGCGTCGCTGATGTGGAACAGCAAGGCGAGCGCGTGTATCGCGATGTTGATGTGATTGTATGGGTTGTATGTGTGTATGTGTGTACAACTCACCGGTCGCCGGAGCGCGCGGACGCGTCGCTGATGTGGAACAGCAAGGCGAGCGCGTGTATCGCGATGTTGATGTGATTGTATGGGTTGTATGTGTGTATGTGTGTACAACTCACCGGTCGCCGGAGCGCGCGGACGCGTCGCTGATGTGGAACAGCAAGGCGAGCGCGTGTATCGCGATGTTGATGTGATTGTATGGGTTGTATGTGTGTACGTGTGTACAACTCACCGGTCGCCGGAGTGCGCGGACGCGTCGCTGATGTGGAACAGCAAGGCGAGCGCGTGTATCGCGATGTTGATGTGATTGTATGGGTTGTATGTGTGTACGTGTGTACAACTCACCGGTCGCCGGAGCGCGCGGACGCGTCGCTGATGTGGAACAGCAAGGCGAGCGCGTGTATCGCGATGTTGATGTGATTGTATGGGTTGTATGTGTGTATGTGTGTACAACTCACCGGTCGCCGGAGCGCGCGGACGCGTCGCTGATGTGGAACAGCAAGGCGAGCGCGTGTATCGCGATGTTGATGTGATTGTATGGGTTGTATGTGTGTATGTGTGTACAACTCACCGGTCGCCGGAGCGCGCGGACGCGTCGCTGATGTGGAACAGCAAGGCGAGCGCGTGTATCGCGATGTTGATGTGATTGTATGGGTTGTATGTGTGTATGTGTGTACAACTCACCGGTCGCCGGAGCGCGCGGACGCGTCGCTGATGTGGAACAGCAAGGCGAGCGCGTGTATCGCGATGTTGATGTGATTGTATGGGTTGCATGTGTGTATGTGTGTACAACTCACCGGTCGCCGGAGCGCGCGGACGCGTCGCTGATGTGGAACAGCAAGGCGAGCGCGTGTATCGCGATGTTGATGTGATTGTATGGGTTGTATGTGTGTATGTGTGTACAACTCACCGGTCGCCGGAGCGCGCGGACGCGTCGCTGATGTGGAACAGCAAGGCGAGCGCGTGTATCGCGATGTTGATGTGATTGTATGGGTTGTATGTGTGTATGTGTGTACAACTCACCGGTCGCCGGAGCGCGCGGACGCGTCGCTGATGTGGAACAGCAAGGCGAGCGCGTGTATCGCGATGTTGATGTGATTGTATGGGTTGTATGTGTGTATGTGTGTACAACTCACCGGTCGCCGGAGCGCGCGGACGCGTCGCTGATGTGGAACAGCAAGGCGAGCGCGTGTATCGCGATGTTGATGTGATTGTATGGGTTGTATGTGTGTATGTGTGTACAACTCACCGGTCGCCGGAGCGCGCGGACGCGTCGCTGATGTGGAACAGCAAGGCGAGCGCGGGTATCGCGATGTTGATGTGATTGTATGGGTTGCATGTGTGTATGTGTGTACAACTCACCGGTCGCCGGAGCGCGCGGACGCGTCGCTGATGTGGAACAGCAAGGCGAGCGCGTGTATCGCGATGTTGATGTGATTGTATGGGTTGTATGTGTGTATGTGTGTACAACTCACCGGTCGCCGGAGCGCGCGGACGCGTCGCTGATGTGGAACAGCAAGGCGAGCGCGTGTATCGCGATGTTGATGTGATTGTATGGGTTGCATGTGTGTATGTGTGTACAACTCACCGGTCGCCGGAGCGCGCGGACGCGTCGCTGATGTGGAACAGCAAGGCGAGCGCGTGTATCGCGATGTTGATGTGATTGTATGGGTTGTATGTGTGTATGTGTGTACAACTCACCGGTCGCCGGAGCGCGCGGACGCGTCGCTGATGTGGAACAGCAAGGCGAGCGCGTGTATCGCGATGTTGATGTGATTGTATGGGTTGTATGTGTGTATGTGTGTACAACTCACCGGTCGCCGGAGCGCGCGGACGCGTCGCTGATGTGGAACAGCAAGGCGAGCGCGTGTATCGCGATGTTGATGTGATTGTATGGGTTCAGTGTGTACGTGTGTACAACTCACCGGTCGCCGGAGCGCGCGGACGCGTCGCTGATGTGGAACAGCAAGGCGAGCGCGTGTATCGCGATGTTGATGTGATTGTATGGGTTGCATGTGTGTATGTGTGTACAACTCACCGGTCGCCGGAGCGCGCGGACGCGTCGCTGATGTGGAACAGCAAGGCGAGCGCGTGTATCGCGATGTTGATGTGATTGTATGGGTTGTATGTGTGTATGTGTGTACAACTCACCGGTCGCCGGAGCGCGCGGACGCGTCGCTGATGTGGAACAGCAAGGCGAGCGCGTGTATCGCGATGTTGATGTGATTGTATGGGTTGCATGTGTGTATGTGTGTACAACTCACCGGTCGCCGGAGCGCGCGGACGCGTCGCTGATGTGGAACAGCAAGGCGAGCGCGTGTATCGCGATGTTGATGTGATTGTATGGGTTGTATGTGTGTATGTGTGTACAACTCACCGGTCGCCGGAGCGCGCGGACGCGTCGCTGATGTGGAACAGCAAGGCGAGCGCGTGTATCGCGATGTTGATGTGATTGTATGGGTTGTATGTGTGTATGTGTGTACAACTCACCGGTCGCCGGAGCGCGCGGACGCGTCGCTGATGTGGAACAGCAAGGCGAGCGCGTGTATCGCGATGTTGATGTGATTGTATGGGTTGTATGTGTGTATGTGTGTACAACTCACCGGTCGCCGGAGCGCGCGGACGCGTCGCTGATGTGGAACAGCAAGGCGAGCGCGTGTATCGCGATGTTGATGTGATTGTATGGGTTGCATGTGTGTATGTGTGTACAACTCACCGGTCGCCGGAGCGCGCGGACGCGTCGCTGATGTGGAACAGCAAGGCGAGCGCGTGTATCGCGATGTTGATGTGATTGTATGGGTTGCATGGGTGTATGTGTGTACAACTCACCGGTCGCCGGAGCGCGCGGACGCGTCGCTGATGTGGAACAGCAAGGCGAGCGCGTGTATCGCGATGTTGATGTGATTGTATGGGTTGCATGTGTGTATGTGTGTACAACTCACCGGTCGCCGGAGCGCGCGGACGCGTCGCTGATGTGGAACAGCAAGGCGAGCGCGTGTATCGCGATGTTGATGTGATTGTATGGGTTGCATGTGTGTATGTGTGTACAACTCACCGGTCGCCGGAGCGCGCGGACGCGTCGCTGATGTGGAACAGCAAGGCGAGCGCGTGTATCGCGATGTTGATGTGATTGTATGGGTTGTATGTGTGTATGTGTGTACAACTCACCGGTCGCCGGAGCGCGCGGACGCGTCGCTGATGTGGAACAGCAAGGCGAGCGCGTGTATCGCGATGTTGATGTGATTGTATGGGTTGTATGTGTGTATGTGTGTACAACTCACCGGTCGCCGGAGCGCGCGGACGCGTCGCTGATGTGGAACAGCAAGGCGAGCGCGTGTATCGCGATGTTGATGTGATTGTATGGGTTGTATGTGTGTATGTGTGAACAACTCACCGGTCGCCGGAGCGCGCGGACGCGTCGCTGATGTGGAACAGCAAGGCGAGCGCGTGTATCGCGATGTTGATGTGATTGTATGGGTTGTATGTGTGTATGTGTGTACAACTCACCGGTCGCCGGAGCGCGCGGACGCGTCGCTGATGTGGAACAGCAAGGCGAGCGCGTGTATCGCGATGTTGATGTGATTGTATGGGTTGTATGTGTGTACGTGTGTACAACTCACCGGTCGCCGGAGCGCGCGGACGCGTCGCTGATGTGGAACAGCAAGGCGAGCGCGTGTATCGCGATGTTGATGTGATTGTATGGGTTGTATGTGTGTACGTGTGTACAACTCACCGGTCGCCGGAGCGCGCGGACGCGTCGCTGATGTGGAACAGCAAGGCGAGCGCGTGTATCGCGATGTTGATGTGATTGTATGGGTTGTATGTGTGTACGTGTGTACAACTCACCGGTCGCCGGAGCGCGCGGACGCGTCGCTGATGTGGAACAGCAAGGCGAGCGCGTGTATCGCGATGTTGATGTGATTGTATGGGTTGTATGTGTGTACGTGTGTACAACTCACCGGTCGCCGGAGCGCGCGGACGCGTCGCTGATGTGGAACAGCAAGGCGAGCGCGTGTATCGCGATGTTGATGTGATTGTATGGGTTGTATGTGTGTACGTGTGTACAACTCACCGGTCGCCGGAGCGCGCGGACGCGTCGCTGATGTGGAACAGCAAGGCGAGCGCGTGTATCGCGATGTTGATGTGATTGTATGGGTTGTATGTGTGTACGTGTGTACAACTCACCGGTCGCCGGAGCGCGCGGACGCGTCGCTGATGTGGAACAGCAAGGCGAGCGCGTGTATCGCGATGTTGATGTGATTGTATGGGTTGTATGTGTGTACGTGTGTACAACTCACCGGTCGCCGGAGCGCGCGGACGCGTCGCTGATGTGGAACAGCAAGGCGAGCGCGTGTATCGCGATGTTGATGTGATTGTATGGGTTGTATGTGTGTACGTGTGTACAACTCACCGGTCGCCGGAGCGCGCGGACGCGTCGCTGATGTGGAACAGCAAGGCGAGCGCGTGTATCGCGATGTTGATGTGATTGTATGGGTTGTATGTGTGTACGTGTGTACAACTCACCGGTCGCCGGAGCGCGCGGACGCGTCGCTGATGTGGAACAGCAAGGCGAGCGCGTGTATCGCGATGTTGATGTGATTGTATGGGTTGTATGTGTGTACGTGTGTACAACTCACCGGTCGCCGGAGCGCGCGGACGCGTCGCTGATGTGGAACAGCAAGGCGAGCGCGTGTATCGCGATGTTGATGTGATTGTATGGGTTGTATGTGTGTACGTGTGTACAACTCACCGGTCGCCGGAGCGCGCGGACGCGTCGCTGATGTGGAACAGCAAGGCGAGCGCGTGTATCGCGATGTTGATGTGATTGTATGGGTTGTATGTGTGTACGTGTGTACAACTCACCGGTCGTCGGAGCGCGCGGACGCGTCGCTGATGTGGAACAGCAAGGCGAGCGCGTGTATCGCGATGTTGATGTGATTGTATGGGTTGTATGTGTGTATGTGTGTACAACTCACCGGTCGCCGGAGCGCGCGGACGCGTCGCTGATGTGGAACAGCAAGGCGAGCGCGTGTATCGCGATGTTGATGTGATTGTATGGGTTGTATGTGTGTATGTGTGTACAACTCACCGGTCGCCGGAGCGCGCGGACGCGTCGCTGATGTGGAACAGCAAGGCGAGCGCGTGTATCGCGATGTTGATGTGATTGTATGGGTTGTATGTGTGTACGTGTGTACAACTCACCGGTCGCCGGAGCGCGCGGACGCGTCGCTGATGTGGAACAGCAAGGCGAGCGCGTGTATCGCGATGTTGATGTGATTGTATGGGTTGTATGTGTGTATGTGTGTACAACTCACCGGTCGCCGGAGCGCGCGGACGCGTCGCTGATGTGGAACAGCAAGGCGAGCGCGTGTATCGCGATGTTGATGTGATTGTATGGGTTGTATGTGTGTACGTGTGTACAACTCACCGGTCGCCGGAGCGCGCGGACGCGTCGCTGATGTGGAACAGCAAGGCGAGCGCGTGTATCGCGATGTTGATGTGATTGTATGGGTTGTATGTGTGTACGTGTGTACAACTCACCGGTCGCCGGAGCGCGCGGACGCGTCGCTGATGTGGAACAGCAAGGCGAGCGCGTGTATCGCGATGTTGATGTGATTGTATGGGTTGTATGTGTGTATGTGTGTACAACTCACCGGTCGCCGGAGCGCGCGGACGCGTCGCTGATGTGGAACAGCAAGGCGAGCGCGTGTATCGCGATGTTGATGTGATTGTATGGGTTGTATGTGTGTACGTGTGTACAACTCACCGGTCGCCGGAGCGCGCGGACGCGTCGCTGATGTGGAACAGCAAGGCGAGCGCGTGTATCGCGATGTTGATGTGATTGTATGGGTTGTATGTGTGTACGTGTGTACAACTCACCGGTCGCCGGAGCGCGCGGACGCGTCGCTGATGTGGAACAGCAAGGCGAGCGCGTGTATCGCGATGTTGATGTGATTGTATGGGTTGTATGTGTGTACGTGTGTACAACTCACCGGTCGCCGGAGCGCGCGGACGCGTCGCTGATGTGGAACAGCAAGGCGAGCGCGTGTATCGCGATGTTGATGTGATTGTATGGGTTGCATGTGTGTATGTGTGTACAACTCACCGGTCGCCGGAGCGCGCGGACGCGTCGCTGATGTGGAACAGCAAGGCGAGCGCGTGTATCGCGATGTTGATGTGATTGTATGGGTTGTATGTGTGTACGTGTGTACAACTCACCGGTCGCCGGAGCGCGCGGACGCGTCGCTGATGTGGAACAGCAAGGCGAGCGCGTGTATCGCGATGTTGATGTGATTGTATGGGTTGCATGTGTGTATGTGTGTACAACTCACCGGTCGCCGGAGCGCGCGGACGCGTCGCTGATGTGGAACAGCAAGGCGAGCGCGTATATCGCGATGTTGATGTGATTGTATGGGTTGTATGTGTGTACGTGTGTACAACTCACCGGTCGCCGGAGCGCGCGGACGCGTCGCTGATGTGGAACAGCAAGGCGAGCGCGTGTATCGCGATGTTGATGTGATTGTATGGGTTGCATGTGTGTATGTGTGTACAACTCACCGGTCGCCGGAGCGCGCGGACGCGTCGCTGATGTGGAACAGCAAGGCGAGCGCGTGTATCGCGATGTTGATGTGATTGTATGGGTTGTATGTGTGTACGTGTGTACAACTCACCGGTCGCCGGAGCGCGCGGACGCGTCGCTGATGTGGAACAGCAAGGCGAGCGCGTGTATCGCGATGTTGATGTGATTGTATGGGTTGCATGTGTGTATGTGTGTACAACTCACCGGTCGCCGGAGCGCGCGGACGCGTCGCTGATGTGGAACAGCAAGGCGAGCGCGTGTATCGCGATGTTGATGTGATTGTATGGGTTGTATGTGTGTACGTGTGTACAACTCACCGGTCGCCGGAGCGCGCGGACGCGTCGCTGATGTGGAACAGCAAGGCGAGCGCGTGTATCGCGATGTTGATGTGATTGTATGGGTTGTATGTGTGTACGTGTGTACAACTCACCGGTCGCCGGAGCGCGCGGACGCGTCGCTGATGTGGAACAGCAAGGCGAGCGCGTGTATCGCGATGTTGATGTGATTGTATGGGTTGTATGTGTGTACGTGTGTACAACTCACCGGTCGCCGGAGCGCGCGGACGCGTCGCTGATGTGGAACAGCAAGGCGAGCGCGTGTATCGCGATGTTGATGTGATTGTATGGGTTGTATGTGTGTACGTGTGTACAACTCACCGGTCGCCGGAGCGCGCGGACGCGTCGCTGATGTGGAACAGCAAGGCGAGCGCGTGTATCGCGATGTTGATGTGATTGTATGGGTTGTATGTGTGTATGTGTGTACAACTCACCGGTCGCCGGAGCGCGCGGACGCGTCGCTGATGTGGAACAGCAAGGCGAGCGCGTGTATCGCGATGTTGATGTGATTGTATGGGTTGTATGTGTGTACGTGTGTACAACTCACCGGTCGCCGGAGCGCGCGGACGCGTCGCTGATGTGGAACAGCAAGGCGAGCGCGTGTATCGCGATGTTGATGTGATTGTATGGGTTGTATGTGTGTACGTGTGTACAACTCACCGGTCGCCGGAGCGCGCGGACGCGTCGCTGATGTGGAACAGCAAGGCGAGCGCGTGTATCGCGATGTTGATGTGATTGTATGGGTTGTATGTGTGTACGTGTGTACAACTCACCGGTCGCCGGAGCGCGCGGACGCGTCGCTGATGTGGAACAGCAAGGCGAGCGCGTGTATCGCGATGTTGATGTGATTGTATGGGTTGTATGTGTGTATGTGTGTACAACTCACCGGTCGCCGGAGCGCGCGGACGCGTCGCTGATGTGGAACAGCAAGGCGAGCGCGTGTATCGCGATGTTGATGTGATTGTATGGGTTGTATGTGTGTATGTGTGTACAACTCACCGGTCGCCGGAGCGCGCGGACGCGTCGCTGATGTGGAACAGCAAGGCGAGCGCGTGTATCGCGATGTTGATGCCGGCGAGGTGCACGAGGCGGTGTATGGCGTCGATGTGCGCCGGCTCCTCCGCCAGGCGCGCCTTGCTGGCGAACGGGTACGCGCGCTTCACGCCCGTCAGGATAGCGGACATCACGCGCGAGTCTATCTCACCCTGTGCAGTAATCAAGTCTGTCACACGTCTGCAGATTTGAGAGTAAGGGGTGTTCCTGGGCGAAGGAACAACGCAGCCACGCGATGCGATGCATGCAACGTGATTGGACGCAAAGCGACACGACATACGGCGTGTTAATAGCAGTTTTGCTTAAAATGCTTAGGAGGAATAAATCCCTCCCTATCTAGTATTGGTCTATGTTGTTGCGTTTATAAGACTGCGACGAGAAATAATGAAGTATCGTTTGCAAGGCGTTCGTTAAGTATCATTTGTAAGGTGTTGTCCAACGACAAATTCATAATCGATCTTGAGAGATTCCAGCCACTCTGAGCGGTGGCCATTGAAGACCCCCAGAAACTACAGCTCAGCGTTCAAGAACAGCATCTATGCATCATTTGCCCTTTCGCTGAGGTGTTGAAACAGCCTCGATGTCACAGGTTCTTATACCCCGTTTACATTCAGCCGCAGTAAGTAGGGAAGTGGTCAGGACGAGTATGTAAACACGATACTTCTCATGCCCCTGCCATTGCTACTCGCGCTGCCCGTCGCTCCCCAAAAGAGCGGTTTTTTGTGCGGGAGTCAAAGGACCGGGCAGTGCGTGGTTACATTCAGCTCCGTCGCTCAGTTCTCGCCGAGTGAGTGAGAGAGAGTTCTATTACGATGGATAGATATCATCCACCATCTTTGACGGCGACGTATTTTCTTTTTTTAAGTTGAAATCTTTTTAAAATTCTTACATAATTGTATATTGCGAGAAGACGCAGCGCGGACGCAGTAAATATTTCGACGTCTGCCATTGCCGAAAGTCGAAAGCGATGTGAGTGGTAGGGCAGTATGTAAACACTATACTTCTCTCGATCCTGCCACGGCAGTATCAAGGGAAATATTGCCGGCAGCTCGAGTGGCAGCGGCAGGGGCTGCATGTAAACGAGGTATTATACGTGGGAAAACATTACCACGCAGCTTCAACAGAGTCTACCGAGACGCACAAGTAGGTCCTGGCTCACGTGCAGCCAAAAGATGGAAATGAAAGTATTCTCAATGCAGCGCAACCGGGGACAGCAAACATTCGCCCTAATGAACGCGCATTATCTCGACATTTCTTCTCGATTTAGTCTGGGTAACATAGGTACGAGGATATGTCAGGTGTTTGGGTCTTCGTCAGGAACATCACAGCTGCCGTCTAGCGGTGCATGGAGTCTATAATGTACGTAGGTGAACTCCGGATCGAATTGTGATTTTGCGGGGTTTTGTCCGGCCGCTGTGAAAACAATCTTGATGAAGGGAATACATGAAGACTCGCCGACACTCGCCGCAGCAGCAGCAGTGAGTGACAAGACCTCTATACTGTGTCGAAGGCGACCAGCGGCACTACCATGTCTCCAGATCTACTGGTACTCGTAAGCGGGTTGTCCCACACTATACTCAGCTCAGCGTCCACTGGGAGGGCAGTGGACGGCTGAGCTGAGTATAGTGTGGGTCACTGTGGGTAAACCCGCTTACGAGTCTTCAGATCTCCTGGTACTCATAAGCGGGTAGACCCACACTAGACTCTGCTCAGCGTCCACTGCCCTCCTACGCACCACCCCCGTGCTGCAGGATCGCTGCGGGCCCGGCTCTGCAGCTGCTTAGCCGAACGCTATTCAATCATGGCTGTTTTTCTCAAGGACCCCCGGTCATCACTACCAACCACTTGCCGGCGAATATGGGCGGTTGGTACTCCTTACATTCACACTTTAAGAAATAAGTAACGGATTTCTTTTAAGTGCTATCGCATCGGGGTTCCTTCAGGTCGGGAGTCGGGGCTCATGGCAATTTTGCCACCCTATATTTACGCCAGTGATCACCAGAGCATCCTGACCTCTATATCACACCCTGTACCCTAACAGTTGGAAAATACACAAATAAGTATGTTTAAACAAATAGCAAGTACACAATACCTTTTTAATAGAAGCCTTGAAGAATGAGAAGTATATCCTGATGAGATTCTCTGCTATCTGAGAGTCATCCTTGCCCAAGAAGAATTGGTTCAGGAAACAGATTCCGTAGTACTGTGCCCGGGACGATATGTTGGACCTGTGATCATAAATACATGATATTAACTACCTATTGACAATTAAAAACAAATATAGTAGATTGTACTACAAGTGCATAAAAGAATCTATTTTATACGAGACTGGCTCGGGTGGATATTAAGTCGAGGATAAAATTGGTTTTATGATCGAGTTATACACTCTGCTTTTCACTTCGATTGCAAGGAAATGTAACAGCACTTGTAGTACAATCTACTATTTCAGTTATAAAGCAAATTTAATTACACAAAATGTCTAAATACTGCTAACTTTCTAAGTTTCTTTCCCGCCAATGTCTTTTTTCAAGTTATAAATAATCAAGGTTATAAAAAATCAAGGTAATCATTCTACATGAAGCATTAGGCATGGGTAACGAGACCTATACTGCCTAATCATAAGTTCATTTTATAATATTTTTTCACTCATAATACTATCAGATTTTTAATGTTTCTTAATTTATATAGAACACAGAAAGTACAAATTAAATGTAACAAAAAAAAAACAAGTTATTTAATAGCGTTTTATTATGTTTGGTTCATAGAGTAACACGATCTTCATGGTACCGTCTCTACGGTCTAGTATGGCCATATTGTTTTAGAAGAAGAAAAAGAACTTTATGCACTAGAGCATAAAATGTTGTTTTAGTCCGCATACACCCAGCATAAACAAGAACTTTACGAGCATAAGAAGTGAAAAAGATATTTTCATTGTACCTACTGACCTGAACAGCATCTTCTCGATCTCCACGAGGACCACTCTCTTCATGTTGGGGTGGTTGTAGAGCAACTGGCACAAGTGGTAGATGACCTTGCTTGCCACCGCCTGGGATGGGTCACCCAGCTTGTTGATTATGTTGCTTAGCAAGCTCTGCAGACAAGTAAACATGATGTAAAACTAATTGTTTGGATACATAGAGGAAAATGTATCATCTTACTAATATTATAAAAGTGAAAGTTTGTGGGTATGGATGTGTGGATGTTTGTTACTCTTTCACGTTCGAACGGCTGAACGGATCGGGCTGAAATTTGGTACAGGGATACAATATAGTCTGGAATAACACATAGGCTACTTTTTATCCCGATAATAAAATCCTACGGGAAGCGAGAAGACAAACACAAACTGCAAAAGCCGTTTGGCGAGTTAGAACATAAGTGTATTTTTTTTTTACTTTTGTCATTAATAAAATAAAATTAGATACTAGCGGACCACACGCGGTTTCACCCGTGTAGCTCCCGTTCCCGTGTAAATATGGGAATAAAATATAGCCTATGTTACTCAGGGATAGTACAGCTTTTTAAAAGTGAAAGAATTTTACAAATCGGTTCAGTAGTTTCCGAGTCTATTCGATGCAAAAAGCAGTCAAACAATCAAATCTTTCTTCTTTATAATATTTATTTATTGCCTGCCTCGGTAGCGCAGTCGGTAGTGTAACCGCGCAGGAGGTCCTGGGTTCGATTCCCCGGGTCGGTCCAAATATTTGTGTGATCCACAAATGTTTGTTTCGGAGTTTGGGTGTTTTCTATGTATAATATGTATATATTTACAAAATATATAAGTATGTCTATCAGTCGTCTAGATCCCATAGCACAAGCTCATATTAGCTTAATTTGGGCTTGATCATGCTGTGTGAGAATGTCCACAAATATTTATCAACTAGCTGCACCCCGTGGCTTCGTCCGCGTAAAAGCCGTTATCGCGAAAAATCATTACCCTCCTTCTGCGCAGTCAGTTAAAAAGTGGCATATGTCCTTCCCTTGGACTCAAAGTATCTTTATGACAAATTTCATCAAAACCGGTTCAGCGGTTTAGGCGTGAAACGTAACAGACAGACAGACAGATTTACTTTCGGGTTTATAACGTTATTTTTCCTTTGAAATTTAAAAAATAAAATTTAGGTTTGTGAAAATGTCGTGACTCTACCGGGGGTTCGGAAATGCTACAGACTGAGAAGAACACACCCCAAGAAACTCAGTCAGGTCCCTGCCAAAATTTATTTTAGAATCTAATTAATACAGTTTTTTTTAATATGTAGAAAGGAGCAATCCGTGTCACAGACAGGCAGCCTTATCTTCTAGAAAGTCTTTAATGCTAAAATAAGATTTCTTAGTAGGGATCGCACACAACAAGCTTCAAACATACCTTTTCTCTCTCCGGGTGGTGCATGAGTAGATAGGCCATGGCGCTTACGGCCTTCTCCTTGTTGGCCTCAACGGAATCGTGCGCGAACTTGTTCAGCGCCTCCACATACGCTGCAAGTGTACCATATTACAATATGTGCGTTTAACATGACTGCTCCACTTCTCTAAATTATAAGCTAGACGAGATCACCCCCCCCCCCCCCCCTCCTAATAAGCGGGATGAGACCCGAAAAACCCCCCAAAGACACGGGATAAAACACGAACTCCCCTAGATGAGGCCGCAGTGGTAGAGGTAAGACTGTTGGGAGTCCTTGGGTATCCTTCTGAGGGCTTACCCGGGGCTTCCAACCGTAGGCTGTTAGGCGGGATACGTGAGGTTTTTTAGTCGGTAAAAGTTCGGCATGGGATACCTGAGGTTTTTTAGTCGGTAGAAGTTCTGCATAGAAAAGCATGACTAGATTCGACAGTAAGTCATTAATCAAATAGCTTTTTGCATTTCTGCTTAGCTGACTCAAATTCACGTGCATCCATTTGCGATATACTCTTAAAAAGGGGCACAAAGATCGCTTCACATATTAATATAGCACTCGGAGCCCCACGGACTCAGTGTTCTGTAACTTCCATTGTTGCTATTCCTTGGATGGGTGACCACTTTGTGACATTTATTTGCGAGCATTCCCTTGCTTCGGAAGGCACGTTAAGCCGTTTGTCCCAGTTGTCAGTAACATAAAGCATAAGGCCTTATACAGACAGTGGGCCTGCACAACCTGTGGTGAAATGTAGGCGTATACTATGACCCTGCCTACCCCTTTGGGGCTATAAGCATGACTATAATATGTGCATGTATTAACATATAGATTTCAATACTCACTTCCATACAACTCCTTGAGCTGATCTTCGTAATACCACAGCTTGAGTACATTCCTCCGAGCCTGCTTGTTGCCCGACGTCATCTCATCCAAGTGGCCCAGTGGACGCTGTGCCAGGGTGCGCAGTTTGACGTCCGGGATGAGCAACTCGGATATCAACAATTCTGATAGTGCATCTGTTGTAAAAAGCAACATCATTCAACTCTCCATCCTACTAATATATTAATGCGAAAGTTGCTTTGTTAAGCCTAAATCACTGAGCCGGTTTTGATCAAATTTAGTACAGAGGTTGAATATTACTCGGGAAAGGATATAAGCTACTTTTTTACTCAGGACCAAGTCTCTAAACGAAACTGGTACAGAAAGGCTCAGGGATAAAAAGCACTATTTTAATACAGTTGCTCAAAAAGTGGCGTATTACAGGGACGTTTAGCGTTCGGGATGTGGGCTATTACACACTCGTGCTTTTTCTTTACCTTTCCCGCACTAGTGCGCGTTTCCTTTCCCAACTGTCAAAATAATGTCTGTGATTCATGCAAATATTTCAAAAAAAGATACTAACTTGTTTCAATATCAGATTAAAAGTAATTTTAATTAAAATTTAAACATAAATTAATATAAGTATCGGCCAAATTAAATTTATAAATATAAAAAAAGTTGGCTGTATGAAGTGCACTGCCATAGTAGAGGAAGATCCCAGAGCCCCCAGACGTCACTCATTTTCTGATGGACAAAAAATATACGAGTGATTAGTGGTGGGGTGTACTATGATCATATGACTAGTTGCTACCTTGGCCAGACGGCCGATTTTCAGGTAGCAATTAATCAAGGTACCACTGCTCACCTCACTTAAATTCTGATAGCTGATTTTAACATATATTTTACACAATATCGTTAAAAATCAGTATTCATTACTCCCAGACACATGCGGTCGGCGGTTTTATGTTACAGACGCTTCAAAGCTCTGAAAAAAATTTATTGTGGTCACTTATTTTCTGATGCTTGATTTTTATATATGTTATTCAGACAACTATTTTAAAACGTTTTGCAAACGGACAGACCGATCCAAGGGGCCAAACATTCCCCAGACCCAATTTTAATGTCGCTGAGAGTATGGGCGCGGGCATTATCCGTGCGTATTATGCGTATGTAGCATGTCTAATCGAAGACGGAATTAATATTGAAATGTAAATAAAAATGCATAAGTACCTACCTATTAGTAATTAACGCCTGTCATTTTAAAATTTACTTTTTCGTATTTGTTTTATTTAATAGAGAATTAAGTTTTAAAGGTAATAATTTGAAAATCACGTAAATAATCAAAGATTAACTTTGAGAAAAGTGCTCGTCTGACCGCAATAATTATAGAATTGTGCCTTACAAACTGTTTCATGATTTTTTTTTTAATCGTATTAATTTTAATTTTTCAAAGTAAATATCGAATAACGAACCTTAAAAAACTACATAAAATCGGACAAATATTTTTTCTAATCTTCATTGTCATCGGCGTTGAAGTCAGGTAATTCATCATCGAGTCAATCTTGATATCGAATATCTAAATCGTCATCTTGTTCATCAGTGTTTTCCTCGGGCTAAGGTTCGTTACCAATAAATAATTATTTGAAAAGGTTGCTGTTATTTAATTAAATTATTATTACTTTGTAAAACTCTTAATATTTACTTTAAAAAATTAAAATTAATACGATTAAAAAAAATTCATGAAACAGTTTGTAAGGCACAATTCTATAATTACTAGCTGACCCGCGCAACTTCGTTTGCGTCAAATGAGAGTGACAAAGAGAGTGGTATAGTATTAATATTTTAACTAGGTACTACCCGTTCACTCTAACTTTGCCGCTGGCGTAGAGGCGTATACCCGAATTTTTAATTACACGAAGTAAATTGACAGTAGCTAATGTCACTTCGTCATAGAAAATAAGCAACATTGTATGAAGAAGTGACATTAGTTGCTGTCACAGTAATATAATTCCGTCGCATTTACTCTCGTCGCGTGTCTTAGGTATATTTAATAGAGGGTTGTGGTAGGTTTTAATAATGTGTGTAAAAAGTGATATAATTTTGCTCGTCGCGTCGCTTATATTCATTTAGAGTTGACCCGCACAACTTTGTTGAAGTGAAATAATGTTTCCCGTCACATTTATTTTTGTCCGTTTTTTGGTACGGAACTCATCGTGTGCGAGTCCGACTCGCACATGGCCGGTATTATCTTTCAGTTGATTGGCTACTGCTGCAGAAAACGTTTACTTCCGACGCGTAGTCGAGTTGCGTCGCTCATATTTTAAAAATTATTGTGAAGGTTATTGTAAGTGAACCTTAAAAGATGGGCATTTGCTGTTCAGAACTTTTTTTTGTAAATTTTTAAGAGGAAACATTTTGTAGTACACAATTTTTACGCAACTTTAACCATTTACGCAACGTACGCAATGAAACCTCACAAAAGAAATACATTTTTCCCGTCCTTAAAACATTATTCATAGCTGCTCCGCTCCTATTTGTCTTAGCGTGATGTTATATAGCCATTAGCCATCCTCAATAAATGGACTAAAAAACTGTGAAATTATTTTTGTAATGCAACCAGTAGTTTCTGAGATCCTAGCACAAACAAACTCTTCAGTTTGATAATATTGTGAGCTAACCTTAAAAGAAAGACAAGAGAGAGAGGCTGTATAATATTAGTATGGATATGGATTGCGGTCAGACGAGCACTTTTCTCAAAGTTAATCTTTGATTATTTACGTGATTTTCAAATGCTTACCTTTATACCTTAATTCTCTATTAAATAAAACAAATACAAAAATGTAAATTTTAAAATGACAGGCGTTAATTACTAATAGGTACTTATGCATTTTTATTGACATTTCAATATTAATTCTGACTTCGATTAGACATGCTACATACGCATAATACGCACGGATAATGCCCGCGCCCATACTCTCAGCGACATTAAAATTGGGTTTGGGGAATGTTTGGCCCGTTGGATCGGTCTGTCCGTTTGCAAAACGTTTTAAAATAGTTGTCTGAATAACATATATAAAAATCAAGCATCAGAAAATAAGTGACCTTAATAAATTTTTTTCAGAGCTTTGAAGCGTCTGTAAGGTAAAACCGCCGACCGCATGTGTCTGGGAGTAATGAATACTGATTTTTAACGATATTGTGTAAAATATATGTTAAAATCAGCTATCAGAATTTAAGTGAGGTGAGCAGTGTTTTTATGTACCTTGATTAATTGCTACCTGAAAATTGGCCGTCTGGCCAAAGTAGCAACTAGTCATATGATCATAGTACACCCCACCACTAATCACTCGTATATATTTTGTCCATCAGAAAATGAGTGACGTCTGGGGGCTCTGGGATCTTGGACCATAGTCTCTGCTTAGGAAGGTATATATTCTTTTACGGTTGCCGCCATTTTGGACAATTCAGGTTTATTGTGTTTTTATTATTTTATTAAATTGCTTAATTTTTTCGCAACTGTATTAAAAATAGTTGTTCAATACAACGTGTGGGATTGTTATTTCAACTTGTTCCGACTGTCCACCCTCGCCTTCGGCTCGGGTCAACATCTGTCGAAACTCGTCGTAATAACAGAAATCCCTCACTTGTATCGAAAACTACTATATGTATGTATGTGTGCGTTTCAAAACTCACCAATAATAACGAGGCCATCTTTCTTTTTTGCTGGTTTAACAGAGTTTATTAAATTTCTTAATGCTGATAAATTGTATATTGGATTATCCTGCAATTGTTAAAAAAGACACAATTCAAAAGCTAGCAATAGGTATGTATAAATTCTAAAATTTTTGCACTCGATCGAGAACTGCCTCGGTCAGTAGTATAACAGAGTTGAGCGCTGAAATCCTGGGTTCAATTTCCAGGGCAGTCTGATCGTGATCCACAAATATTTGGTTTGGAATTTGGACATTTCTATGTATAATTTATGTATGTATTTAGAAATAAATAACTATGTTTATCATTTTTCAAGATCCCATAGAGCAAACTTAAAAAAAAGTCTAGTCTAGCAAACCATATAGGCCCACTAAATAGATAAGACCATCATAATACCAACTCTCAAATCTAATTCTAAAAATACTGATTGTATAATAGATACAAACCTGTATGAGTATGGTAGCTGCGGCTACTCTGTCTCCTATAGCGCCCTTGTTCAATAGCGTTTTGGCCCATTGATGGTCTGAAGAACCACTGCGATTATTTTCTGAAAAAAGAGAAAGATCAGTATAAGGAGCATATTGCTTCTGTATGGCAAAGGCTAGGGGATAAAGTCCCATTCTTTTTTTAAATCAAATTTTTATAGAGGCTTCGGTCATTGTATGTGGCCATATATTTCTATACACACTACTCATTTACTATCCTTTCTTTCCTCTCCCTCATACAAGCCTCGACAAACGCACATAATGCCTTGCAGTCCTCAGACAGTGGTTGGCTAAGAACAATGTTTAACCACCCATTAAGTCCCATCCCGATCCGAAGTTAGAAAGTGGAATGATCTCTCTGTCTCGGTTTTCCCAAGGGCTTACAGTATGGTGTCCTTCTTGTTATTGTCATTCGTTATTCCACCATTTTGAATAGATTTCCTCATCTATTGTAGCTAGTCTATACTAATATTATAAAGAGGAAAGATTTGATTGTTTGCTTGCATCGAATAGGCGCTGAAACTATTGGACCAATTTGAAAAAGTCTTTCACTGTTGGGTAGCTACACTCTTCGCACTGAATGTAGGCTGTATTTTATTTCCGTATTCCCACGGCAACGGAAGCTACGCGGGAGAAACTGCGTGACGTCAGCTAGCACATTATTTAATGGCATTGGTAACTTTAAAAGTTAGGTTGATCATCCTTCCAAAAATAAATTGGGAGCAGGCAACATCCTGCAGTGGACTGTAGCAGGTTGTTTCTGTACAAACATAATCTTACTAACATGATAAATGCAAAAGTGTGGCGCCTAATCTGTTTGTCACTCTTTCACACTCTAACTGCTGAAAAGATCAGGCTGAGAATGTGGTACAAGGGTAGATTATATTTATATGTGTATGGAATAACACATTGAGAAATTTTTATCCTGGGAATATGTTTCCTAAAGTTGCGGGAACGAGATCAGTATTCAACACAAACGAGGTCATGGGCATTATTATTTTCTTGTAGGGAACGCCGGCTATACCGAGCAGATGATCCGACCGCCTATACCGCTGTCCATTTCGTCCAGGTCACGGGCATCAGCCAGTATCATTATAAATCTCGTACTGGGACATCCTTCCGAGGGTTTACCCGGTTCTCCCAACCGTAGGCTGTAGGGTGTAACGTGAGGTTTTTTGGTCGGTAGGAGTCTGCATAGCATCCATAAAGGATTTTCACTCACATTAATAAAAAAAAAAACATAAATCTTACTTGTTTCATATGCCAAAGTGTCTCCATGTAATGCACTGCTTGCTTCTTTAGTTAACTCATCTATTTGAGTCTGTGTTAATGTGATTGTTGTTGAAGTAGGTTCCTCGGGTACCTAGAAGGAAATATGTACAATAAAGGTTTATAGATAAATATTTAGGAGTTGTCTCACATATAGGAGTTATATAGTGTGTGGATATCACCAAAATAAGTGATAGACAGTTAATTAACCATTGTATTGTCACAATTAATCACAAGCTTAGGTATCTATACATCGTCCGTATATATCGCCTATACAGTAATGCAGTCATACAAGATGTGTTGCTAACGTTTGATAATATCAAAGATAATATAATAGTATTACATACAGACAGGCAACTCCCCCCGTGCCACAGCTGTCATTATAGTTGGCAGGTGATGTGAGGGAACATTTGCTTAGCCTTATTGGTCACACGCACACATTCAAGCTTGAATACAAGACCTATCATAGACTTAGCATTATCATTATTCTCTTGCGGGGACGCCGGCACCGCCGGGCGGACGATCCGGCCGCCTTCAGAGATCATAAATAGCATAGTATATGTCCCTTCAAATATTTGAGATAATATACCCAGCAGTATCTACTAAACTAAGCTGCAATAACACACACTTGTACTTATTCATATCTGTTCCTTCATAGGGGCCTCCGAGAATGATTTGATGCCAGCAAGAATTGCTTCTATCAAGCTGATCCTGAGGCCATTCAGTCTCAAGATCAGCCGGAGGTTACGTTATTAAGAGACGCCCTGAGAACGGAAAGAAAAGACTTTTTATTAAGTAAATGAAGTGTGAACTCGTACCTGGTGATACCATTTCTTTTTATCCTCAAATTCTAAGGTTTCTGCAAAATTTTTGGCAATGCCTTTGCTTTTCTTCTGATCGGCGTTTTTATCTTGTTGACCGTAGTTGTTATAGGCTTCATCAATTAAAATATTCTCCTCGAACCTTTTGTGCTTCATTTTATATTTTATAAGTTAACTGTTTTATGTTTAAGTTTATCTTTTATGAGATTAGTTTATACAAAAATAAAATAACCAGCACGTGAACAGTGAACAAAACACAAATATAACCTCAGAAAAATATGTCAAGTTGACATGTATTGTTTGACTTTGACAATTTTGACACTATAAGAAAACTGTCTTTACTCATTTTTTATGGCCTGGTTACTAAAAATATGATCCTAGTTTCTTATCTTAGCTTAGTCAATATTCTATCTGTTTTATATTACTGTGGTGGCAGAAAAGCATACGGCTCTCCTAATAATAACTAGTATACATTGCAGCCAATGGAAGTGTGCGAAACCAAAAGTTTTACTTATGCACTGTTTAGCTTAGCTTAAGCTTTTAATATTAGTAACTGAAATCAACTGTCTAATAATGAGTCTTTGAAACACGGGAACGCATGTTATTAGAAATACAAATAACGGTTCCGATCCGAATCCGAGAAGAGACTTACGAAAGATGCTTTAACGTAATGGTAGTTTACAGAACACTTTGAGCGATAAGATCCTCAATTAGTGGAAACTTCTTCATTGCCTAAAGCCATACTCCACGTGATTTTACAAAAAAAATGATTTGTTAGTAACATAGTGTGAGCCTAGGCTCACTCTTAGACTATTTAATAGTCTTAGGGCTCATTATGGTAACTACCAAAGACCCCACCCGCCCCGATTTAATTATTTGGGTTAAATCTAACCAAACCAGGTAATTCGATCGAGGTGGACACAAGGACTTCTCCTGGTCCCCTGTTTTGCCGTCGTCTCCCCTGACACAGTAAATCAGTACCTATCGTAACTTCATACAAACGGACGAAGCGAGAGCCATACCGACGAGTCGCGATCTCTGTTTGTGGTCAGTACGCAACCAGTCGTCCACCGCGCCCCTAAGCGATTGTGCCGAGGAGACCAATGGACGGTGTGTGTAAAGCTAGCTAACTACTTGTAAAGTTCTCATCAATATAAACCAATCAAGGCCAAACATAAGGTGATTGCTGTAAATCGTTAAGGAATTCCCTTGTACCACTTTACACCTAGATGGGTGTAAAGTTCTCATTTTTTTATATCACCAAGGCGGCAGACAAGCATACGGCCCACCAGGACTGGTGGTCACCGCACCCTATGAAGGTTTGCAACACCAGGGGCGCCAAAAAAATCAAGCCCAAACACAACGTAACTGCTGTAAATCTTTAACAAATTCCCTCGATCATCTTTCAGCTCCATCATCAGATCGACTCCAGACCTTTATTATATTTTAGTACTTAAAGCACTTGTTTAAAATGTTAACAAACGCACTATAGTTGTCCCTACAATTTTCGGTGGTTGACGTCGATTTCTCCAGGATCCAGTCATCAGATCCTGACTTGGTGAAAAGGGACCACGTCAGAAGTAAACTCTATCTAAAATATTTATATTTGGACCGACCCGGGAATCGAACCCAGGACCTCATGCGTGGCAGGCCGACCTACGACTACCGACTAGCCACCGAGGCAGTCTATTCGTGTTAAACCACTTTTTTGGGCGGTCGGTTGGTAAAAAAAAAAGAACAAAATACAATAATTAAGTTTATTTAAAAACCGCTAATGCAAAATTTTCATTTAATTTACAAATTACACATAACGATACTGACAACTATGCCTACATACATTACAAATAGAAATTTGTCAGAATACGTTAGTACTAAGATTTTAGACAAAGTACTTTTAAATAAAATACTTACTTTTAATAAAAAAACCATTAAGCAATCAGTCAATATCACATAAGTATTTAAAAAACTTATTATTATAGGGGGTAAATATGAGTACCTAACATTAATAAGTTGCATTGGTTTAAAATTTTCGCAATCGCTTCGTGCGACCGAGCGATCATGTAGCTCATCGCGCGAACGACTATCGCTTGCTCAATTTAAAAGTTCCTTTGGAACGTCATTTTTAGCCCCTCTCTATAAAATTGTGTGCAGAGGGGCTCATGTCCAGATTTTGTCTGTTTGTCTGTTTCATTAAACTACGTCACTAGGTCACGTGGATCATCTGTTCAAAGTTTGAAATAAAACAAAAACGACGAGAACGTCAATCGGATTGAACTTTCACAATAAACGTGCTAGAGATGGGGCAGTCTGGTGAGACCGATCTCACGGCTTTCTTGTTGTAATTGTGGAGTCAATAGTCACTATTTAATTCTTTTACAAATTGACTCTACAAACAAAGAACATGAGAAATTTTGGATTATTCCCAGTAGTTCCGTTGAAGTAGTTTCACGACGGAACTAGTGATTCTTTTTTTCCCAGTAGTCCAGCGGAACAACGCATCAATAATTCAGTTTCCATTAGTTCCGCGGAACAAAGTTAACGAGATTGATTCGACATAAATAATGTAAATGTTTAAGTATTTACTTACTTTTAAATATCGATATCGGGGGTTTAATAAATAGTCAGAATTTCTGTAAAATCAATTATATGGCAACATTCCATATTACTGTTTAGGAAGATTCTAGTTTGATTGTCACGAACGGAAGAAATTCGCTTCTTGAACATATTGATAGTTCAGAATACGACCCTCAATTTTCTAATTTTATTTAAATAAAAATGTTATTACTTTATGGTTTGAAAAGACTAATATTATCTATATATCTGGCACTACGCATATACAAAATCTAGCACAGTTTAACTGTAATTACGACCTAAACGATTATAAAAAGCTACGCGTTAAATAGTAATTATTATATTACTAGCTTATAATTTAAGCTTATTTCGCTAAAGGATAAAAATTTAAAATAATAATAATAATATAGTTTTAATAGGTTTTTTATGCTGAATAACTGATGAACGAATGAATCAAAAGACCGATTCTTATTTTTTTAAACTATACTCTGTAAAATATAGCTTGATCTCTGTGACAGTTATATTAACGTAAACAAAATTAACTTTTATTTCAAAGGCATAAAGTTTTTATTTACAGTTTTCACATATTATGTGTTCTCACTCTCTGCATTTCAACCACAAAAGCTTTATGCCGTTCACATAAAGTCAATTCTTGTTTACGTTTGTAGAACTGTCACAGATATCAAGCTATATTTTACAGAGTATAGTTTCAGCCTCATTTTGATCTACATTTTACAGACATAGTATAAAATGTTATCAGTACCACTATTTATTTTTTTGTTTTCATCGATTGGAAATATTATTTATCTACTAGCTGTACCCACAGCTTCGTCCTGAACATGCTTAGGGATGGAATTTTGAAAAATCCTTTCTAGGTGGATAATATATTATTAGACACTCATAACCTAAAAGTTTTTTAAGCTGGGAGCTTAAAAAACTTTTAAAGAGTCTTAGTCTAACAGAAAATAAGATTTTTAATAAATGATAATAAAGTGTATAATGGTAGTACTGGCAACATTTTTATTAAATAGATCGACATAACACTGAACCTAGTTAAAATTATCTGGGATGCTATATAATTTCATGTCCAATAAGAAGTAGATGACATCAGTCACAAATTAGAGATAGTACAGATGGAAACCTACATATTAAATTCGCTGAGGCTACGCACACATAGACACCGCTCACAGAGTTCACAGACACGAGGTCAAGCGAGGTTGAAGAGAGTTTCGATACTGATTTGTGCGCAAGTGTGCGTAGCAGAGGGTAGGTGCGAAAAAAAAAGTACATGCTTCAGATTTCCATCTGTCCTATCTCTAATTTGTGCATCAGTTGACATATATGGCTATGACACAAGATACAGATCCAATGGTAAAGTAAAAATAACTACCATCACAAATTTAGTAGATCTGGCACCATATAAATCAGAAACAGAGTCGAAGGAAGCATTTTACTCAGTATCAAAAGAATCTATTTTTACAAAGTTATATTTATCTTAATAAGCAATGAATACTAAATACACAGGAACTAACATTAAAACACATTATTAAAAATTACCAGTTCCAATTATTACTAAAACCTGCTTTTAAACTTAAATAAAGCAGTCTTAGTCTCACAAAATTGCTTAAATTATGAGATTTCTATTAAAATGAGATGTAAAACAGTCTTATATCTATAAATGCATCATCTGGTCACCGTTCGTTGTAAAATGTACAAAAATTAAATTAATTATGACACATTACGCATTGAATTGAGTTTCAGTATTGTTATTTTGAGCCTTATAAAGAGCTGTTACTAGCTTAGTAAAACTGCAATTAAGATATACATTTTGGACTGTTCGAAATTATAAGAATGCCTTTCGGAATGTGAAACGCACCCTCTTGTTTTCAAGCGCGTTAAATCTTTTTACTCAATTTTAAAATTAAATAGTTTGTATAGCTATGAATACAAATGACACCAAACATCACCAAAATGGCGGCTTGTAGCTTAGATTCTAAGACTTCGTTTCAATAAGGACGTTTCATTTCAATTTCGGACGACATTTTGCTTAATAAAAAACGTTTCTATGTATATATTTCAGTCTTAATCACTAAGTTTATTTACAAATGGCAGTATCATTTAGCTTTAGTGTTTAATATAAATACAAGCCTTCTCGGCGGGATTAAATTGTAACAGATGATGTGGAAACTAAATGCTGAAGGATATTCACTCTTTGTACTGAGTAATAAAGTTCAAAGTTGATGTATAATGACACTTACAAGTCTAGATAAAATGCACTTAAGTGGACATAGGTAAAGCAGTCTATTTTACACCTTATTACTGTGCATAAGAATTTATATTAACTTTCAGTTATACCTATTGTGTGATAAATGTCTTACCGAATGTCACAAGCATTTAAATACCACATAATCTATATACAAATTTGACTAAAATTACTTAAAAATTAAGCTATAATTATTCCAATAATAAATGCATCAAAATGGCTATATATTTCACTATATTTAATAAGAAGACTGACTAAAGGTTGAATACCACTTGAACGAAAACTAGGAAAAAGAGCATACGATTTAGTGTGATTCAATCTTCAAATTATCTTTTGCACTGATCTCTTTTATAAGCACACCGAACTACCCCTAGGCGAGGCCGCAGTGGTAGCCGTAGGTCTGTTGGGAGTCCTGGGACATCCTTCCGAGGGCTCCCAACCGTAGGCTGTTAGGCCAGGACACGTGAGGCTTTTCATCGGTAGGAGTTCGGCATAACATCCATGAGGATTTTCCCTCCCGTAAAACAAAAAAAAAGCACACCGAACTATCTATGTATTTACATTTAATAGGGATAGACAGAGGCATACTTAAAGCCCACATTTCACCATTAGTGATGTCCCACGTAATAGGTCCGCCCATTATCATGTTAAAATGGACATCTGCATGGTGTAAGTACCCGCTAGTGAATTTTCAAGCCGCCTATAAGCCGTTCAAATCGGCTTAACGACTGTCTTACTGAGAACGGGGACCGAAAAATCATCTTAGATATAGTGCAGTGTACTTATATAAAAGAGATCAATATTTCAGAAATTTTATTTAAATATTTTAATTGCAAAGTCCCAATTTCAATATGTTTATTAAATTCTGTATTACTACAGTATAGATGAAAATCCAAAATACCATTTAGTAAATGGATTTCGGTTTTTTTAGAGAGAGAGAAAGAGGTACCAGTTATATGAAACCAGTTTAAATCAACTTATAACTTGTAAAAACTATTAGTATAGCTTAGTGCGAGGCCGCATCTGCGTTTTTCCGCGGCAGTTTCTAACCTCAAAATGTCATCAAACTGTCAAAATCAATGATATCAAGTCAATGTTTTGACATTTTGAGGTTAGAAACCGCCGCGATAACCGCAAGTGTTTTTGCATGCTGGCTACATTTTCAAAATGCTGTCAAGAACGTCACATATGTCAAGCAATGACGTAATACAATTTGATTGGTGGTTTTTATTGACGTTTATCACAAATTAGAGATGGTACAGGTGGAAACCTACATACTAAATTAGCTGAGGCTACGCACACATAGACACCGCTCACTGAGTTCACAGACACGAGCTCAGGAGAGGTCAGGCGAGTTTTCGATATTGATTTGTGCGCGAGTGTGCGTAGCAGAGGGTAGGTGTGAAAATAAAGTACATACATGAGATTTCTATCTGTACTATCTCTAATTTGTGCGTATATTGTCAATTGGATACTGATTGGTGGTTCTTTCTATAGTCCAATCCTGCCCGATCTGGCAATAATGTAAACATGTCATGTTTTGACAATCGTTGTCTAAGACCTTAGACCATATAACACGGGACTAGCCTTTGCGAACCACCGCATACAAAAATATTCTGCCAGTTTTCATACAAATGAAGGGGGAAACACAAAGACATATAAAATTTCATTGCATTTAAAAATGTATTTATCGACAAACGCGTAATGGCTGTTGTGTGTTAATTGTTATTGTACAGTCAACTACAATGTAATGTACTAGTTTAATCATATAAAATGATGTACTGATGTACAGGCTTTTCATAAAGCCAAAAGACCAAATGGTCATGTGCAATGGCAGAAAACAATGCTTAAGTAAGGCGCATCCTGTGGTTAGATGATCTAAGTCTAAGACAGATGAGTAGAAAAATATAGTATGACAAATCATTGAATTTTTTACTATCCTGAGTAGGTATTTTAAATGAAAATAAACTGTCATAAAGAAGTTATTTGGTGTCGAAATGATTGTAAGAACGCTGTATGACTCGTGGATACTGGAATATAATGAGGGTGAATACTCAATTGCAAGTAACTATGGATATATAGGATCAAATATGTTTGTTTACATTTTTGCGCAAAGCTATTGAAATACAGTATAACGGGTTAATATATTATGTACTGTACAGTGGCGCCCCCATTATTGTTCATACCTTATTTACTTTGCCGTGAGACAAAATGTAAACGTTTTATTACTTTTAGCCTCTCTCTATAAAATAGAGTGCAGAGGGGCTTATGGCAAGACTTTGTTTGTAGTCTGTGCAGTAGTCACAATATGGTTAAAAAAACAACTTTAACAAAATCTAGTCTGTAATCTGTAATTTGTAGTCTATGACTGTCGCAGTAAACTACGTCACTAGGTCACGTGGATCATCTGTTAAAAGTTTGAAATAAAACAAAAATGACAACGTTAATCGGATTGAACGTTCACTTTTACAATAAACGTGTTAGAGGGGCAGTCTGGTGAGAACGATCTCACGGCTTTCTTGTTTTACATTTTTATTACTTCACATACGGTCACGCCTTTATCAAGAGGCAGAGGCATATTATATGCTCAAATTTCACCATTTATAGAATTTGTCCCACGTAATAGGTGGTGAGCAGTATTGCCGTGTTGAGATGGACAGGCGCAGGTTGTGACTGCCTGCTGTTGAAACTTTTCAAGCCGCCTAAATAGGCCTTCAACTTGGCTTAACGACTGTCATTTTACTGGCAACTGGGACCAACGGCTTAACCTGCCTTCCGAAGCAGGGAAACGCCACCCATCCAAGGACTGGCCATAGTGAAAGTTGCTTAATTCAGTGATCGTTTACAGAATACTGAGTCCATGGGGCCACGAGCGCTTCAATTTATTACTTTTCACACTAAACTAAATATAGACGGCATGTCGACTGCCTACTTAGTCTTATTTTATTTTCACATTTTTGTCTATTAAACACACATGACCCCGTGCCCGGCCCCGGGTGGTGACAGGGTCCCGTGTGGCGACGGATAAGAGTACAAAATGTCGCCACCCCAATACACCCCGAAGGTGTCGTAAGAGGCGACTAAGCGAACACTTTCGCAAAAAGATCCATTGCGTAGAGAAGGAAAACTCGAAATGAAACCTGGTTGTCAGTCAAATGACAATCGTTAAGCCAAATTGAAGGCCTTATGGGCGGCTTGAAAATTTTCAACTGCGGATCGCGGCGATCTGCGCCTGTCCATTTCAACACGGCAATAGGCTCACCACCTATTACGTAGGACGTAAAACTTTAAAGTGAAATGTGGGCGTATACTATGCCTCTGCCTACCCCTTCGGGGATAAAGGCGTCATTATATGTATGTATGTATGTAAACACACAATACATTTTTCCTTCCACTCGGCTAAAAAGTTCAACAACTACTATTAATACAGTATACTCGTTTTTTAAAAAAGTTTTTTTGCTAAGTAGTCATTATTTTCTATACTTTTTTGCAAGTTAAAGTCAGAGTTTTAGGTGATTATTGTTCGGTCTTGTCGTGAGATTGCTGTGAGTTAGTTTCGGAGGTGAGATCTTGTAGTAGATTCGTGATTTCCTCGTAGATCTCCGTGAACTGAGGCCGGTCGGCAGGAGATATACTCCAGCAGCGTTTCTGGAATTAAAAAAAGTAAAATTCTAAGAAAAAGAATTGTCTTTTTTAATGAATTGTGAATTTTTTACACATTCGTAACTATTATTATAAATGTGAAAGTTTGTGAAAATGTTTAGATGTTTGTTACTCAATAACGCTCTAACGGCTGAATTGATTGGGCTGAAATTGGGTACAGAGATAGCTTATAGTGTGAAATAACGCTAAACTGAAACAAAAATTCAAGTGGGGGTGCTGCGATTTTTCTTCACACCTTTATCTCAGAAGGGATAAGCAGACTGACAGAATACGCCTAAATTTCACTTTGTAGTTTATAGTATAGGCAAAGATAATATAACAGTATTACATACAGATAGGCAACTCCCTGCCCCCCACTGAGCAAGCTCCCCCACCCCCGCCAGTCCCGCCACAGCTGTCATTATAGTTGGCGGGTGTCGTGAGGGAACATTAGCATAGCCTTATTGGTTACACGCACACATTCAAACTCTGTACGATGACAGAATTGAAAATAATATTTTGTATGGAGTTTCCGCCCTGTGCTTTAGGTACAGGGCGGAAACTCCATACGGTTTCAAGCTTAAATGTGTGCATGTGACCAATAAGGCTAAGCTAATGTTCCCTCACGACATAACTATAATGACAGCTGTGGTGGGACCGGCGGGGGGGAGGGGGTTTAGTTTGGTCAGTGGGGTCAGGGAGTTTCTTATCTGTACGTAATATTATTATACTATCTTTGGTATATGTATGGATAATAATAAAGCGATACTCACAAGTAGTGTGGCGAGCGGGTCGGGCATCGAACCGGGGACCGTCCACTCGAGCGAGCCACTCTTCACTTTCTCCAACACCGAGTTGTCGTTCAACTTCGCGAATGGCAGCTCCGCTTTAGTGTAAATCTGGAAATTAACACGGAAAAAGATTTAGATTAAGCTCACAAGCGGTAGAAATGGTAGTTTGAGAAATTTTAAGATAATAGATTTTTATTCCGAGAAAATACACTCGTAAACACAGACTGAGACCAGTTATTGGTATGCGAAACAGGTCTTCGAAAGAAACTTCGACTGCACGCACAGCTCACAAAATACACTCTCGTCCAAATTTCTTTGAATTCTCAGAAAATAATCCATTATAATACATTATGTCAATCACGTACGTCTGTTAAGTCGTTGGCATGGCAGTCGTTAAGCCAAGTTAAAGGCCTTTTAGGCAGCTTGAAAAATTTCAACAGCAGGCAGTCACAACCTGCGCCTGTCCATCTCAACACGGCAATACGGCTCACCTAGGTGGTGAGCAGTTACATGAGACAAATTCTAAAAAGGTGAAATGTGGGCGTATAATATGCCTCTGCCTACCTCTTCGGGGATATAGGCGTGACCATAAGTATGTAATCACGTACAGAAACCAGTAAAATATGACGTACCTCCCAGACCGTAGCCGCAAACATGTACACATCGGACTTGGTGGAATAGTCGCCCTCCAACACCGCCTCTGGAGGCAGCCAGCGGAGAGGGATCACCTGTGCAATACATTGGCATATTATATCTTTGAATATATCATTCTACTGTATGCTTAGATCAAGAATAACTAGATGTAATATCGACGCGAGAAATCCGGCACCTATAGAAGACGGCTCACTGCATCCTTGTTTGAACTGGCGATAATGGGCCGACATTGAATAATACAAACGTATGGAACAAAACGACTTAACTGATATATCAGTGGCATGATATTTTATGCTTACGTATTACGTAATAACTTTAAGGTACATTTTACGTTAAATGTGATACAGTCTTGAATTATTTATTTACGATTGCTAATAAATAGAATATAGGTTTAACTAAATGATGTTTGAATTAAATGATGATGATTATTATTATTAACTACGTATCGACTTGGGACACTTTTTAACTTTCATTTTGTTCGCGACCCGTAATCTATTTTATTCTTGATCTAAGACTGTATGTCACTGAACTCCCCCTAAACGGTGGATGGTTTAGATTCACAAATCAACCCAGTAGATGGCGCTGCAGTCCGGTTTACTACTGGTGACTGAAATTCATTTGATCATTTGACGTGTGACCGAAAAAGCATTAGGCCATACTACTACTGATTGAATGAACAATACCATAAGAGTTTTTATCGAGCAAACATTTGGTATTTTTACTACTGATCGAATGAACGTTTGGTCGAAAAACAGTTGACGATACAATATTTTAACAGGGGCTTAATCAAAATGGCTAGGTTAGGTTAGATTAGAACTGCGACCACAACGCACGAGCCGAGCGAGCGAAGTGAGCGTGCCGCGGCAGTGGCCGGCGAGTGCCAGTACCGTATTCTACTTATTTCGCTTTTGTTTGTTAAAATATTCTTAAGTCAACTGTTTTTCGACCAAACGTTCATTCGATCAGTAGTAAAAATACCAAATGTTTGTTCGATAAAAATACTTTTGGTCAATTGTTCATTCGATCAGTAGTAGAATGGCCTAATGCTTTTTCGGTCACACGTCAAATGATCAAAAGAATTTCGGTCACCAGTGGTAAACCCGCTGCAGTCGGTATACAGAAAAGTGATGCTGTAAAGTACAGAACTAGAACAGCAGACTGACCACTATCCACTGCATTTTTAATGATTTAGTTACACTAATTGCCTTTTAAAATTATCTCTAAATATATGTTTTCTCAAGCACATGTGGATATATTGTCATTATTTTCGAAAAAAAGAAAATTTGCAAAGTGTCGAATTATTTATTTTTGTTCTTGGATGTTCTCGGCTTGGAAGTATGCCAAAGTAAAGAAAATTTATTTCAAAAATATTAATCTTTTACATGTTGAGATTCTTATAAACAGCAATATTGTTTGTGTATTCATGTATGTCCAAGTTTAGCCTAAGTTATACTCCAGTAAAGCGATGGTAACTTACTAGAGCTATCAGTGGAATTTGTCAACAAACAAAAAGGACAATTATTTGTTGTTATAGCGGCAACAGAAATACATCATCTGTGAAAATTGTAACTATCTATCTATCAAGGTTCATGAAATACAGACTGACAACAGAATCTTAGAATAGAATTCCATGTATTGTTCCACAATATTTATTACTAGCGGACGTCACGCGGTTTTACCAGCGTAGTTCCCGTTCCCGTGGGAATACGGGAACAAAATATAGCCTATGTTCACCGCAAAGAGTTTAGCTTCCCAACAGAGAAAGAATTTTTCAAATCGGTCCAGTAGTTCCGGAGCCTATTCGTTACAAACAAACAAACAAACAAAAAACAAATCTTTCCTCTTTATAATATTAGTATAGATTTTACACTACTAGCTGATGCCCGCAGCTTCGCCCGCGTAAAATTTGTTCCCGTTCCCGCTTCTCGTGGAAACTTATTCCCGGTATAAAAAGTAGCCTATGTGTTATTCCAGACTATAATGTATCTCTGTACGAAATTTCAGCCCGATTCGTTCAGCCGTTAGAGCGTGACAGAGTAACAAACATCCACACTCACAAATTTTCGCATTTATAACATTAGTAAGAAGACCTGACCGGTTTCGCTTAACAGCATTTTCAAAGATCTATATGGAAAGACAAGGTAGTACTGTCTCGAAAACACTCCAACAATAACATTTTTATAGTGTAGGTGTACGAACATTAGAGATTTACCAGGTTATGAATTTTCCCCAAATTTAGGTAAATTACAAATTTAAACTTTTTACTATATCTATACTAATATTATAAAGAGGAAAGATTTGTTTTTTGTTTGTTTGTTTGTAACGAATAGGCTCCGGAACTACTGGACCGATTTGAAAAATTCTTTCACTGTTGGAAAGCTACATTCTTTGCGGTGAACATAGGCTATATTTAAGTCCCGTATTCCCACGGGAACGGGAACTACGCGGGTGAAACCGCGTGACGTCCGCTAGTCTTATATATAAAAATGAATAGCAAAATGTGTTGGTAAGCGCATAACTTCAGAACGGGTGGACCGATTTCACTAATTCTTTTTTGTTGTGTAAGATATTGTCAGGAGAAGGTTCTTATGGAAGAAAAAATATTGTATTCCCACGGGAACGGGAACTACGCGGGTGTAACCGCGTGACGTCCTCTAGTTTATTATAATGACGACGATAGTATTTGCTGAATGTTGCATGCCGCAAGGTTAAATATGGTGATACTATACATAACTGTAACTCACAACATCTTGTATACCTGTATTTGCAATGAAATAAATGAAATGAAATAGTTTTGTTGATGTGTGTGACAAATGAGTACAATGCAATATTTGACATTTAATAATTTGACACTTTCAATTCTTGACATTTAATAATTTTGACATTTAGTAATATAGTATTTGACAAGTGTCGTTTTCAATATGTGCAGCAAGTTCCACCAAGTGCCATCAATCAACACTATAAATAATAGGATCACGTTTTAGAGTCATGGTCTCCTGGTTATGGAACCCTGAAAAAGAAAAGATGGTTTGTATGTACCTGTTCATGTAGCTTATAATATTCGTGTGAGTCAGGTCCCCGGGTGAGTGCTGGGAAGGATAGTTTCAGTTGTAGCTTAGATGTTATAACGCAGTTGCGCGCCGCTATGTCTCTGAAATTAAAAATAAAGTATTCCATATAAGAAGAATATATAATGGGTAGCCTTATCGCTAAAAATAAGAAATATCATGAACGGGTTTAATTCCTCAGTCCACAAATAAATAGGACCGTGGAGTGTCCACAAGTTAGCGGCCTAATTTTTACTGCTTCGCGCTGAGTTTAAAGAATCCAGAGTCAAAAAGCAGTAGAAACCTACCTGTGTGTGAGTCTAAGGTGTGCCAGTCTATAAGCCGCGGCGGCTAAGTCGGCGGCCAACACGGCTCTTTGCAGGGGGGCTAGCGGGGGCTAGGGCCGGCCCCCCACACCGCACTGTGCGGGTGGGTCGCTCCTACTCGGGATATGTACTCCCTAACTAAAGCCCCCTTGACTCACAAAACTTAGAACTACAAGTGACTAATTAAGATCCCTTGATTGACAAAACGTCAACGGGGTTCTTGGTGAGTCAAGGGGTCCTAAGCTTTGGGAGTCAAGGAGGTCTTAGCTTAGGAGTTTCTTCTATATTTAGCTCACCAAAATAACGTCGCTAAATGGAAAGCCATAACGACATCTAGTGAATTGAGTGTCCACAAATTGGCGGCCTAATTTTTTGCTGCTTCACGCTAAGTTTAAAGAAACTAGAGCTGAAAAAAGCAATAGAAACTTACCTGTGTGTGAGTCTAAGGTGTGCCAGTCTATTGGCCGGGGGCTTAGTGGGCGGCTAACACTTGGACCACCAACTTGAACCCTTTGATTCTCAAAACTTAGAGCCCCTAGACTCTTAAAACTAAGACCCCTCTTGACTCACAAAACTAAGACCCCTCTTGACTCACAAAACTAAGACCCCTCTTGACTCACAAAACTAAGACCCCTCTTGACTCACAAAACTAAGACCCCTCTTGACTCACAAAACTAAGACCCCTCTTGACTCACAAAACTAAGACCCCCCTTGACTCACAAAACTAAGACCCCTCTTGACTCACAAAACTAAGACCCCTCTTGACTCACAAAACTAAGACCCCTCTTGACTCACAAAACTAAGACCCCTCTTGACTCACAAAACTAAGACCCCTCTTGACGCACAAAACTAAGACCCCTCTTGACTCACAAAACTAAGACCCCTCTTGACTCACAAAACTAAGACCCCTCTTGACGCACAAAACTAAGACCCCCGTTGACTCACAATACTAAGAACCCCCGTGACTCCCAAAATCCCTTGTTTCTATATTTAGCTCGCGAAAATGATGCCCAAAGTTGGCGGATCAATGATATGCCTCTTTACGCTCCGCTTATAGAAACTAGGGCTGAAATAAGTACTACCCGTTCGCTCTAACTTTGCCGCTGGCGTAGAGGCGTATACCCGAATTGTTAATTAGACGAAGTAATTTGACAGTAGCTAATGTCACTTCGTCATAGAAAATACGCGACACTGTATGAAGAAGTGACATTAGTTGCTGTCAATTTACTTAGTCTAATTAAAAAATCGACTTTAGTATGAAGCCAAGCGGCAAAGTTAGAGCGAACGAGCAGTAGTAGAAACCTACCTGAGAGTAAGCCAGAGGTGCGCCAGCCTATTGGCCGCGGCGGCCAAGTGTGCCGCCAACATGGCTCTATGGAGGGGGGCCAAAGGGGGCGGGGGTCTACCCCCACCCCTACACTGTACGCGTGGGCCGCCCCCACTCGAGATATGTACTCTCTAACTAAAGCCCCCTTGACTTACAAGACTTGGAACCCCAAGTGACTCATTATGAACCCTTGATTGACAAAACGTTAAGGGGGTCCTAAGCTTTGGGAGTCAAGGAGGTCTTAGCTTGGGAGTTTCTTCCATATTTAGCTCGCCAAAAAGACGTCGCTAAATGGAAAGTCATAACGACATCTAGTAAATTGCTGCTAAAGAAACTAGGGTTGAAATAAGTAGCAGAAACCTACCTGTGAGTAAGCCTTAGGTGCGCCAGCCTATTAGCCGCGGCGGCCAAGTGTGCCGCCAACATGGCCCTGTGGAGGGGGGCCAGGGGGGGCGAGGGCCGGCCCCCCGCCCCCACAGTGTGTGCGTGGGCCGCCCCCACTCGGGAGATGTACTCAGCTTCTTCTTCGGGTGTTCGGGTGGCTAGGAGGAATTTCTTTAGTTCACCCTGTAAGTACAACATCACGAAATTATTATATGTTCTCTTAACGCTTTCCGTATGATTTATTATGTTCGATAGACTCACCCAGTCAGTATGCTCCAATAACATATAATGCGGGTCAGTTTCGTTACACAGTCCGATCAGACGGACCACATTCTCGTGGCGAACTCGACCAAATATGTCTAGTTGACGGCGGAATTCTGCCAGTTGGACCTATAGAATAAATATTTTATTTTTTTATTAAAACTATTCATTACTTCTAGAATTAAACATACATAAATATACATGGTCAAGACTTTTATTCAATTCATTTGTTTCGTAAAAAAATCGTTCCCTAAGGGGTAGGCAGAGGCATATTATACGCCCACATTCAACCTTTTAGATTTTGTCCCACGTAATAGGTGGTGAGCCGTGTTGATATGGACAGGCGCCAGGCGATGAAGCACGGAAACGCTCGCAAATATGACAAAGCGGTCACCCATCCATAACCGACCACAGTAAATGTTGCTTACTGCAGTGATAGTTTACAGAACAATGAATGCGCGGGTCACATGCGCTTTTTAGAATAAAAATAGCGTCTATAATATTTATAATATCTATCAGTCAGTCGTTCAAAATTATGCCAAAAAAGCACGCTTTTATCCCAGAAGGGGTAGGTAGAGGCCTATTATAAGCCCATATTTAACCAATTATTTTCTCCAATGTAATAGTTGGTGAGCCTATTACCGTATTTAAATGTTTAGCTTCAAAAAATTAACCCAAAATCCTCACCTCGTCTTTAGTAGTTAAAGCCTTGACCAACACAGGTCGGATCTTGGTGTCCGTATCGCCACAGTCTTTGTTGCGCAGTTTATTGATTTGTATCATATCTATCTTGGCTAGCAGTACCTCGCCGAATTCACCACGACCTGCAAATATCACATAAATAATCTTAATATTAAGAAAGATCACTGCCTCAGTGGCGTAGTCGGTAGTGATACCGCCTGCGCTAGAGGTCCTGGGTTCGATTTCTGGGTCGGTCCAAATATTTGTGTGATCCACAAATGTTTGTGTGTTTTCTATCAATACATATAATAAAATGTATAATTATGTATGTATTTAGAAATATTAAAGTATGTCTATCAGTCGTCTAGATCCCATAGCACAAGCTTATAGCTTAATTTGGGCTAGATGATGTTGTGTGAGAATGTACAACTTATTTATTATTTTATTTATTTAAAGAAATAAAGATATTTTTTATTCTAAAGTAACATGAAGTACAGTAAATAAAAATCAACGTGTGTACAGTACGCGGCAAACAACTTGAGCATCGCGTCAGGCGGTGGGAGAAAGTTTGCGCATGTACACTTGCGTGCAAAAATATTGTGTCATTGATTAACGCATTTTTTATTATTATTGGCATTTTATTGTGTTAGCTAATAACTTTTTAGTTGGTGGTATAGAGAGGAAAGAGATCACGAAAGTCAAGGTCGTGGCTCAAGAAGTTTGCCGTTTACTGTATCAACGGGTTCTTGGAGGACTTGAAATTAAAATTGAACTTAAGGACCTTCTAAACGGGCCATGTTTTGCTGCAATTTGTGGCTGCAACACTGTGGCCCGGCAACATTGCGAGCAATACCGGCCAGACTATGCAATATTGCCGTAGTGTCCCGGCCATTTGGCCAAACTTGTTTAGTGTTGCCACATAAGGCCGATATTGCCCCGATGGGTTGCCGAACGATCGCTAGGCGGTCGATTTTACTGCAATATTGCTCGGCCAGTTCTGTTGTTGTTTCAGTCGCTCTCTTTGTTATGTCACAGTCTATCCTTTTCTACGCGACATGAAGTTTGCTGTGAGTGATGCCATGTTGCTATATTATGTGTTTTGTGAACAGCTCCGTGTTTATTTCGAGGTTATGTTATTATGTATGTTCAAAAATGCTATTATAGAATAGAATATAACTTTATTTGTAAACCAAGTTACAGTTTACAGAAAATAGCTCAAATTATCAATAGTTTCACGCCTATTTAAGTAAGGTCGAATCCACAATCTCTTCTTTTTATGTTTATTTTTTAATAAAACAATATTTGCTGCAGCTACAAGTGTGATTTCGTCAGCCATTGTTGCCAGTTTGTGTGGCCCGTTTAAGAAACTGCATCAAGAGTCATACTATTGCAGACATATTGCAACACATTGCCCAGCCATTGATTGTTCGGCCATCAGTTGCAATAAAATATTTTTGAGATTGCCGGGAAATTAGTTGCCGAAAGTGCAGCCACAAATTGCAGCAAACCATGGCCCGTTTAGAAGGTCCTTTATTGAAAGTAGCGTTGCTGGTAGTGAACGGACAGCTGCGCTTGAGGCCCTGGGTTCGATTTCCGGGTCGGTCCAAATATTTGTGTGATCCACAAATGATTGTCTCGGAGTTAGGGTGTTTTCTATGTGTTTCTACTATAAGCATGTATTTAGAAATATATAAGTATGTATATCAGTCGTCTAGATCCCATAGCACAAGCTCATATTAGCTTAATTTGGGCTAGACGATGTTATGTGAAAATGTCTACAAATATTTATGTCGTTTTATTTATTAATTGCATTGTAAGTAAATTATACTTACCCAATGTGATTTCGTCCGTCAATAACGTCCGTGGCACGGATAAGTGTTCGTATTGTCCGGATTTCTTCGACGCCCGGGATATTCCGGATACTTCGGAATTGTCAGCACCTTTATATAAAATCAAGATATAAGTTTAAAAAATAATTCTAACTACTGCTCGTTCGCTCTAAGTTTGCCGCTCAGCTCCATACTAAAGTCGAATTTTTAATTAGACGAAGTAAATTGACAGCAACCAATGTCACTTCTTCATACAATGTTGCTTATTTTCTATGACGAAGTGACATTAGCTACTGTCAATTTACTTCGTCTTATTAACAATTCGGGTATACGCCTCTACGCCAGCGGCAAAGTTAGAGCGAACGGGTAGTAGCTTCTATCTCTCTTTCTCGGTTTTGCCAAACGCCTACCCTACATTAAGGTTCTTCAAAATGGGGTCTTAGAAGGTTCTTGCAAGTTTGACAGCGCAAGTGTAGCGTGTCTGGTGTTGCAAACACCCATAGACAATGGTGGTGTGCCGTATGCTTGTCTGCCACGTCAGTAATATGTAATAAAAAAAGCTTTCTTAGATTTTACCAATATTATTAATGCGAAAGTATTATTTACTGTGTTTCATCAAGTATTTAATTACGCTTTAATGGCTGAAAGGATCTTGCCAAAATTTGGTAACATATTTTGATAGATTATACATACATACATATGGTCACGCCTTTTATCCCCGAAGGGGTAGGCAGAGGCATATTATATGCCCACATTTCACCTTTTTTGTATAATTTGTCCCACGTAATAGGTGGTGAGCCGTATTGCCGTGTTTAAATGGACAGGCGCAGGTTGTGACTGCCTGCTGTTGAAATAAAGTCTTCAACTTGACTTAACGACTGCCATTTTCCTTATAGTCTATATAGATTATAGATATATATATACAGGGTGAATTTTTGAAAAGGGATTGGATGGCCAAATCCGAAACTATAAGGAATAGCGAAAAATGCTGAAAGGAGTAAAGTAGAGCCCGATTTTGATGAAACTTAAAACCTCATCATTAGATTTTTGAAAACCCCATAATCCTAGCTGGGAATCGAACTTGTTGATTTTGCAAAAAAAAGCACACCCTTTATTATTACACCATACGATAGAGTCGCTGTTAAGGATCAAATTTTGCAAAGTAATGATATACGCCAAATTTAAGGAACATTTGGAATTTTAATAGAATGCATATTTCATGTACCTAAATTTTGTATCATAGTTTGTTTCGTTGGAAATCCCAGAAAAGATAGTAACTATTCCGTGTTTTAAATTATGCTCAGAATGATTTTTTAGAGAATATTCTCAACGGAATCAATAATATTCCTTAGTTATTCCTTGAGGTTTCGAATCCAGCTATGTATTGCAAAGATTTTGAACAATTAATCAGTTAACGTAAGAAAAATAAAATGTATTTTGTTAAAGATGAGCTCTTTCCTGTAGTTTACCGTATATCATTACTTCCCAGAATATGATCCTTAATAGCAACACTATCGTATGGTGTAATAATAAAGGGTGTGTTTTTTTTTTCAAAATCAATGGATTCGATTCCCAGCTAGGATTATGGGTTTTTCAAAAATCTAATGATGAGGTTTTAAGTTTTATCAAAATCAGGCTCGTGACTCCTTTGAGCATTTTTCGCTATTCCTTATAGTTTCAGATTTGGCCATCCAATCCCTATTGAAAAATTCACCCTGTATATATACTAGCTGATGCCCGCGGCTCCGCCCGCGTGGAATGTTATTCCCGGTCACAGGGGTATGAAAAATGGATGTTGGCCGATTCTCAGACCTACTCAATATGCTCACAAAATTTCATGAGAATTGGTCAAGCCGTTTCGGAGGAGTATGGCAACGAAAACTGTGACACGACAATTTTATATATTAGATAGTCTGGAATAAAACATAGACTACTGTTCCTTTGGAAAAGTTCCCATGGGAAGCGGGAACGGAACCAAATTTCCTTTTTTCCCACAGTAATATACGGAACTCACCGCTATCCTTCTCATGTGCTAAAAGTCTTCCATTATGAAGAGCAGCGCCGTTAACTTTTGTCTTATTATTTTCTTCTCCTTCTTCTACCAATTTCTCCCGTCCCTCTGTCATTTCTAACTCCATTTTTTCTCCTGTAAAAAATATACAGTATACGCTAAAACCAAGTGATGGGGAATTTCAAAAAGTATAGACCGTTCGCTCTAAGTGTGCCGTCGGGGTATAGGCTTGTGTAAGACGTAGTATGGGAGGTGACGGGCAAACTTAGAGCGAACGGGTATATCCTAGGATCCCTTTAAGAACGACCTTCACCAAGCTGGTTAATGGATGAAAAGTGTTTTATATTAAACTAAATATGTCACTAATTAATTTGCAATAGGGTTGCCTAAAAATTTTCAGTCCAGAATATGATAAATTAAGAATTAAAAAAAAAATTACCTACTATTTTCTGGTTTGCTTAATAGATACATTCCATACCAATTGAAAGTATAACGCCCATAGAATATGCAAATGTTAGGTTGTCGATTTTTTTCTCGTCACGGATTTTGTTACGCAGGTATAAACAGGTAAATCGATACTAGTAATGCAACGCCCTGGTTAATGAATTAAGTAAAATTTGCATATTCTATGGGCGTTAAACTTCCAATTGGTATGGAATGTATCTAATAAGCAAACTAGTAAATAGTAAAAAAAAAAAAAAAAAATTTTTTATTTATCATATTCTGGACTGAAATTTTTTAGGCAACCCTATTGCGTTTTAATTTTTGACACATTCAATTGAATATAAAACACTTTTCATCCAATAACCAGCTCGGTGAAGATCTTTCTTAAAGGGATCTTAGACCAGTGGTAGATTAGGTATTAAAAGTAGTGATCCCCTTCGACCAAGTAATAGTATAGACGGGCCCACGTCATACAATGTCATTACGAACTCAAAAAGTGAGACTAAGATACTAGATGCAAAATTAGGACTTACGAGTGAAAATTAATTCCCAATTCCTTTTATCAACACCAGTACCATGTAAGCTCCCGCTAAAGATATAGACACGACTACGGCTTTTAATTCCATCATAAATTTACTACTATCTGACAACAGATGGCGCTAGTTTCTTAGACACAACTCGCCTTCTTCAGCTGCTGCTACTGAACAACAGATGGCGTAACTTTCTTAGACTTACCTCTCTGCCGTCTCCTCAACCTTCGCCTCCTGCAGTAGACCATGAGCGCCAACACCAGCACCATGTAAGCTCCCGCCACAGATATAGACACCACCACGGCTTTGCCTGCCAAGCCGCTAGATTCTGCAGCTGGAAGTTCTCCTTCTGCAAATAAGTTTATAGTGATGTTACCTATTTCTTTAGTTCTAATTTATAAAAAATACGTGTCACCGTGTTTGTGGTCTCAGTCCTTCATAACGATACGACCGATTTTAATGTTCTTTCACTTAGGAGTCTGATATTTTTTTACGAGGATAGCGTCGCCACCGGTGGCGAAAATCAGCAAACTGTAAATAACAACTGTATGCGTTTGACATAAGTCAATTTCGTTTACGTTAATATAACTGTCACAGAAATCATGCTATATTTTACAGACTATAAGAAAATTTTATATCGTAAATATGCAGACGAACTGCCAAAAAGAAAGCCCTGCGTTTCGTTGAATGCAAAATGGTTTGTTTTATTGACGACGGACAGCTGCGGACTGCTGCAGACAAAAGTGCCTGTGTTTTTTATAATACCACTAAGGTGGCAGACAAGCATACGGTCCACCAGTTGTACTGGTGGTTACCGTAGACCAGAGGTGCTAAACTCGCGCTGCCGACCCTTTAAAAACCTTCTAAGACCCCTTTTGAAGAACTTTTGTGTGTGCGTTGTCCTTTAGCCTCTGCCTCTTTAAATTGTAAGTTAATCCTAAATTTCAACAGCGAGCAATTACAAAGTCACATCCTGTGCCCGTCCATTTTAACTGTCAAAGTCAAAGTTCAAATTTCACTGTCAATTATGAGTGACCAAGGTGAAATGTTGGCAAATAATACGCCTCTTTTCCCTTCAGGGACCATAACATTATGTGTGTATCTTCTATGCTTTACCTCGCCCCGTGTGGCGACGGGGTCCCGTGTTGCGTACAGTATGTCGTCATCCCAATACATCCCACGGGTGTCGTAAGAGGCAACTAAGGGAACACTTTCGCAAAAACATCCATTGCGTAGAGAAGGAAAACTCGAAATGAAACCCGATCGTTAAGCCAAGTTGAAGGCCTTTTAGGCGCCTTGAAAATTTCAACTGCAGGTCGCGGCGTCCAGCGCCTGTCCGTTTCAACACGGCAATAGTTTCACCAACTATAAGGAGAAATTTGGGCGTTACTTTTTTTTAATTTTTTTCTTATTTACTTATGCATATACAGATGCAATTGTAAACGTCACTTATATAAACCAAAGAGTTACCACCACGCCTCTGTCTACCCCTTCGGGGATAAAGGTGTGATTATATGTATGTATTTTTGTATGTTTTACCTGGATGAACGACCAGCTGCAGTTCGTTCCTGGCCAGTCCAGCGGCGCTACCGGCCGTGCAGCCGTACAGGTCCGCGTCCTGCACCGACACGTTGCGGATCAGCAGCGTGCCGTTGTGGAAAAGGACTAGTCTGGAAGGTCATCAAATAATATTTGTGAATATAGCCATCAATCACAGAGTGAATTGAAGATTTAGCAAACTAGCTGACCCGCGCAACGCCGATAGGGAATGGCGATATATTCCCAACACAAGTATTTAATTACTTACTGGGAAATCTCAAGAATGTAACAGCTAGGTAACTTACTGAAATAAAAACCTTTTTATTTTTATTTTATTCATTTACGTGATAAATGAAGAACCGCTCGACAGATTTTGTGCAAACTTCACACAAACCATCTACTAAATAGTTCGAACAAAGCCTAAATATTTGGATAGGTGAGCCCGTTCTTGAGTTATAAAATTACAACGAAAAGTGGCATTGATTTTCATATATACTAGGTGTAACAAAATAACCTCTCCAAATTTCATGAGATGCCTTGGCATCGGAAATCAAATACAAATATTCAATGAAAAAGGGGGGTTAATTTCTTTAATTAAAAAAAAATTGTCGCACATTAGGAATTCGTTTTTTACCGCGGCAATTCGAGGTAACATGGTCGCCGTGGCAAAACAAACACGGAGCACCTGTCTGGCTGTCATTGTCGCTTTCTACTGCCGCTCAGTAGCGATAAAAAGGGTGATAATGAAAATTTATAGGACCTTTAAAACGGATTTAGGGTTAAAGTATTCATGTGATTTTTTTTTCTTCATTTTTGTAATGTTTCATGACTTCATGACTGATGCCACGTCACATGAAGAAATTTGAACAGGTAGTTTTGTTACACCCAATATAAAGATGACTGCCTCGTTAGTCTAGAGGTCGAAATATGCGACTGCGGATGACAAGGTCGTGAGTTCGATTCCCACCGAAGACAAAAATTTGTGTGATGTTCCTATGGGTGTTTCTATGTATACATGGTTATTCCTAGCTTACTTTGGGATCAGATAGCGTTGTGTGAAACTGTCCGTGAATATTTATTAAAAAAAAAACTTGAGAGGTGTCAAGGGACACCCGAATGGAACGAAGTTCCTTTTAATTAATTAGTGCAGGAATTGTAATAAAATTTTATTTTAATTTTAAAATTTTATTGTACAAAAACAAAAACAAAAACAAAAACAAAAACAAAAAAATTAGTGAAGGAATTGTAATAAAATTTTACCTCCTCCTTTTTTGAAGTCGGTTAAAAAAGTGTCGTTACAACTTTTCGTGACAATTTTTTCCGTCTAGCCCCCTTTCACAACGCGCGATAAGGAACTTCGTTCCAAAAATTATGATATATCGGTGGCACATTCGGTTGTGTAACTGGAGGGCGCGTTTAGGTTTTGATTCCCGGGTCGGTGTAAATATTTGTAAGACGTACAAATCTTTGCTTCGAAGTTTGAGTGTTTCTATGAATAATGTGTGTGTACTTAGAAATATATAATTATGTTTATTAGTAGCACAGGGCGGAAATTTCATACGTTTTCAAGCTTGAATGTGTGCGTGTGACCAATAAGGCTAAGCTAATGTTCCCTCACGACACCCGCCAACTATAATGACAGCTGTGGCGGGACTAGCGGGGGGGAGGGGAAGCTTACTCAGTGGGAGGCAGGGAGTTGCCTATCTGTATGTAATACTATTATATTATCTTTGTCAGTAGTCTAGATTCTATAGCACAAGCTTATATTAGTTTTATTTGTATTCCACAATTTATTTATTTATCTATTATATACAAAATAACCCAAACTACGAAAGAAACATTTGCAGACAGATCAAACAAGTTTGGTCCATCACTGACTGAAATACATAATTGCTGAAGACCGATATAATTATATCTCGAACCAAACCCGAAACGTTAGGACCGCGCAGTCATATACAATATCACTGCGTCATCGAGGGAGTCTCAAAATAACGTAAGTTCAACTCGGTTGTTGGGAGTCCTGGGACATCCTTCCGAGGGCTTACCCGGGGCTCCCAACCGCAGGCTGTTGGGCGGTACGCGAAGTTTTTTCCGGTAGGAGTCCGGCAAAGCATCCATGAAGGATTTTCCCTTACGTTAAAAAAACCCCCACGTTAAAAAAAATTACTAAGTTCAACTCTTTCTCACCTTGAGGAAGTTGCGTTTTCGCTATCCTCTACTGCTACTCCATCTTCTGCAACAGAGAAAATAATGTTAACATAATTTGTGCCTGCGTTTTTTTCTACCAAATATAAATAAAGAAAATTATGATTTAAAAATGGCGACAAACGACTCGTTTTTACCGTCGCCACCGTAGTTAGAGGAGTACCAGACTAACTTGATAAGTTTTTACCGCAAAAGAAATATAGATAAATAGGAACCCAAACATACTCTTTCTTAAAATAATAGCATCAAAAATACTTAAATCGATTCAGTTTAAACGGAGAAAAGAGGAATACGAAATGTCGATTTTGCCAAAAAATTGTGATAAAATTGGTCTGAGCTGCGTTTTTAACACAAAAGAAATATATATAAATAGGAACCCAAACATACTCTTTCTTAAAATAATAGCATCAAAAATACTTAAATCGATTCAGTTTAAACGGAGAAAAGAGGAATACGAAATGTCGATTTTGCCAAAAAATTGTGATAAAATTGGTCTGAGCCACTTTACGAGGTTATAGCAATCTTACTAATATTATAAATGCGAAAGTTTGTGAGTGTGGATGTTTGTTACTCTTTTACGCTCAAACCGCTTAACGGATCGAGCTGATGATTTGGTACAGAGATACATTATCCTGGAATAACACATAGGCTACTTTTTGTCCCGGGAATAAGTTCCCACGGGAAAAAAATTGCGCAGGCGAAGCTGCGGGCATCAGCTAGTAGTTAAATAAAATTGAAAAACCTATTTTTCTAATTCTTCGCAAACACTGTTCTCTCTTAATATAATAAAGTCTTTAAAACGGGCAATAGTTGAAGCAATGGTTAGTAAAAAATGTGTTTTATAATCTACAGGAATATTATTCAAAAAATAGATGGCATCTTTTGTTTGATCATTGTGCATGATAGAATTAAGTATTTGGCCCGATTGGGCAGACTGTTGATACTAAACGCGTGGTGAAACATTTCACACTGTTTATGCAAAATTGTCTTTGTCAATGGACTTACGTAGTTTGGCGAGTAAAGCTCGGTTTCGGTCCCAATGCGTAGTGGGCGGGGGTTCCCCGCTCGCCACGCAGTTGAGAACCGCTGTCTGTCCCGTTGATACGTGAAATTGCTGACCCGGGGTAGGCTCGTTTACCCGGGGAGTCACTGGAAAGTATACAAAATTACTTATAAGCAAAGGGAAAGATAGAAAGTAAGAAAATATTTATTTATGACACGCACATTTACATATAATAAAGCAATAAATATTATACTATTATGAAATTTTAGAAGAAATTAACTACAAATACAACAAAAAACATATAAAAGATAAAGCCTACGAGTATTGTCGTGTTGAGGCGCGGGTTGTGGTTGTGACTACCTACTGTCAAAAATTTCAAGCCGCCCAGAAGGCCATGGCTTAACGGCTACCAATTTGCACAGTACAAGCGAAACCAACGACTTATTAAAGTGTCTTCTAAAGCAATGCAATTTGTGTGTCGGTATCGCGCATAGGTTGACTGCCTCTGTGGCGCAGTCGGTAGTGATACCGCCTGCGGCGCTGGAGGTCCTGGGTTCGATTCCCACCGGAGACAAATATTTGTGTGACCCATAAATGTTTGTCTCAAGAGTCTGGGTGTTTCTATGTATAATATGTATGTATTTAAAGTATATAAGTAGGTATTAATATCCGTGGTCTGAAACCCGTAACACAAGCAGGTTATTCCTAGCTTACTTTGGGATCAGATAGCGTTGTGTGAAATGTCCGTGAATATTTATTTATTAATTTATTTATAGTAAAATTTCTCTCTCAAATTCCTTCGCGCGCAAAATCTTTATTTTGTTTTTTCTGTCTGTTCGCTTAAATCTACAAAATACTCATCGAATTTTAATGTAGTTGCAGTTTTCAGCATTAGACATAGTGTGATTTAAGAGGAAACTTTATATTTATAATACAATCATATAAGTGCAGAAACTTTGCTGGAACGTAGCTAGAAATAAACAACTTTTTTTTTTATTTGAGGGAAAATCCTCAAAGGATGTTATGCCGGACTCTTACCGACTAAAAAACCTCACGTAACGCCCAACAGCCTGTGGTTGGGAGCCCCTCGGAAGGATCTCCCGGGACTGAGATAAAAAACTTCAAATAATATCAAAATAACATACCAACAACATCCAGCGTGATTTTTGATGTGATAGACTTCTCTCCATCGACAGCCTTGCAAGTGTAGTTCCCAGAGTGTCTTCGCTCAGCTTCAGCCACCATTAAAGTGCCGTTAGCAGACGTCACGCCTTCGGGTAAGGGGTCCTCGTCGTTCTAAAATGAGATGTGAAAATCAGTACTATCTAGCGATTTGCTGAGGGAGAAAACTGCAAGTCCATGGGTCACCACTGTCACCAGCCGACTCTAATATGAGCATTTTCAAATTCTTAAAAAATCTAAGCGCAATATTAAACGAAAGACATCGCTCTTAGCGATAAGACCACACTTTGTACTCTTATTTATGTTATTAATGTTAAGTCATAATTAAGAATACTGTATGTGTTGGTGAATCACAAATATAAATTATTTATCTGCTCCTCAAACAGTTTTTATAGGAAGTTGAAGACGCAGCTTCGCCCGCGTGGAATTCACATTCCATATGATTATATTCCAGGGATAAAAAATTGCCTGTGTCATTCCATCCCTGTACTAAATTCTTATTTATATTATTAATTTTAAGTCATAATTAAGAATACTGTATGTGTTGGTGAATCACAAATATAATTATCTATCTGCTCATCAAACAGTTTTTATAGGAAGTTGAAGACGCAGCTTCGCCCGCGTGTAATTCACATTCCATATGATTATATTCCAGGGATAAAAAATTGCCTGTGTCATTCCATCCCTGTACTAAATTTCTTCCAGATTCGTTCAGCTATTAGTGTGATTTAATTTTTTTAAAACCTTTACATGAATATAATAAGTAAGTTAACTTTTATCACTTACCAGAAACCATTGCACAGTGGGAGCTACACCTCCAGCAACTTTGCAATGAATTTTGCCCGAGTTCTTCAGTTCTAACTTCTTACTGTACGGTTCTGGTTCAAAGTGTAGCACGGCATCTGTTGGCGAGTAGCAGAACTTATAACAAACTTGTAACACCGCCATCTATACATTGTGATTGAAATAAATTATGTGCATAGTTGTGGAAATACGATAACAGATGGCATACATACATATGGTCACGCCTTTATCCTCGAAGGCATATTATATGCCCACATTTCACCTTTTTTATAATTTGTCCCACGTAATAGGTGGTGAGCCGTGTTTAAATGGACAGGCGCAGGTTGTGGCTGCCTGCTGTTGAAATAAAGTCTTCAACTTGACTTAAGAGCCTACCAGACGCCAAATTTTTAAAAGAAGATAGAAGATATACATTTTAGCGTGCAAGAAAGAGAGAGATGCGATCGGTTTTTGTGCGCTTTTAACGAAATAAATTAATTATAAAAAAACTATAACCAATATGAAAAAAATGCTCTAGTGGTCTAGTGCAAATGAAGATTTTACTATTGTCTTTCTTATAAATATTTCATATTATAAAAAAAACTTATAATATACGAGATCTAGCTTAAAATTTTACAAAATCGAGGTATTTTCAACACAAAAATCTATCGAGGATTTTATCAGTAAGTGTTTTGAGCCTAGAGCGTTTTTAGTTCATGAACTGAAGTTGTCCGTGTTGAAATTTTAATTCAGCAGACCTCACGAGTCCTGAGATCTAGATCAAAGTATTAGTCTATTTGGCGTCATATGGACTCTTAAAGACTGCCATTTTACTGGCAACCGGGCTCAACGGCTTAACGTGCCTTCTGAAGCACGGAAACGCTCAAATAAACGTCACAAAGTGATCACATGGATGGTCACCCATCCATGGACCGGCCATAGTGAAAGTGGCTTACTGCAGTGATCGTTTACAGAACACTGGAGTTCGCGGGGCCACGAGCGCTTCAACAGATGGCAGTAGGTGTATAATCGTACTTACCATTCGTAGTGGCCCGATGTCGTCTGCTGGTTTTATGATTCTTGATTTTGTGAGCCGAATGATGTGTTATATCTGAAAAAAAAAGTAAAAAAAATCAATCAATGCGTGTTTAATCATGATGAGCAACATACAAACATAATAGTTACGACTCTATCCCCGTACGGGTAGTCAGAGGCAAAGACCACATATTTTCACCTTCGCAATTTATTGCAATTTTGGAATTTATTGCATTTTCGGACACAAATGCAATAAATTCCTTTTTGAAACTGACATTAGATTATTGACAAGTTGTGCTCCACTGACGCGTTTACAGTTAATCAATGAACGATAGGTATAGATAGCCAGAAGGATTCAATATCTGAATTGGTCTCGTCTCGAGGCATAAATTTTGAGACTCGATCAAGAGGGCACGAGTACCAAACCTACAAATGAGACTGCTCTTTTGTCCTGGGGTATCTTTCCGAGGGCTTACCCGGGGCTCCCAACCGTAGGCCGTTAGCAGGACACGTGAGATTTTGTAGTCGGTGGGAGTCCGGGATAACATCCATGAGGATTTTCCTTCACGTAAAATAAAAGGCGGAATGAATAAGAAGTTGCTCGTTTGTTAAAAATGATGATCATTACTTTTCCTAGCAGTCTATTAGTACTGATCAGATCACTGATCGGGCCAATAAAGTACATTTGGAATGCAACCGGATCTTCACGTCGAAATGAGAGGGTATAAGATCTACAACCCGGCGGAAATATCTGCGAACCTGGCTTAAGAGTCCGTCTGACGCCAAATAGACTATTACTTTGATCTAGATCTCATGACTTAAGAGTCCATATGACGCCAAATGGACTATTACTTTGATCTAGATCTCAGGACTCGTGAGGTCTGCTGAATTAAAATTTGAACACAGACAACTTCAGTTCATGAACTAAAAACGCTCTAGGCTCGAAACACGATTACTGATAAAATCCTCGATAGATTTTTTGTGTTGAAAATACCTCGATTTTGTGAAATTTTAAGCTAGATCTCGTAAGTTATAAGTTATTTTTATAATATAAAATATTTATAAGAAAGACAATAGTAATATCTTCATTTGCACTAGAGCATTTTTTTCATATTGGTTATAGTTTTTTTATAATTAATTTATTTCGTTAAAAGCGCACAAAAACCGATCGCATCTCTCTCTTTCTTGCACGCTAAAATGTATATCTTCTATCTTCTTTTAACAGTTTGGCGTCTGGTAGGCTCTTAACACAAACAACTTCAGTTCATGAACTAAAAACGCTCTAGGCTAGAAACACGATTGCTGATAAAATCCTCGATAGATTTTTGTGTTGAATATACCTCGATTTCTTAAAATTTTAACCTAGATCTCATAAGTTTTAAGTTCTTTTTATAATACGAGTATAAAATATTTATAAGAAAGACAATAGTAAAATCTTCATTACACTAGACCACTTTTTTGATATTGGTTATAGTTTTTTTTTTATAATTAATTTATTTCGTTAAAAACGCACAAAAACCGATCGCATCTCTCTCTTTCTTGCACGCTAAAATTTATATCTTCTATCTTCTTTCAACAATTTGGCGACTGGTAGGCTCTTAATGACATCATGCAAACTGTACGGTTGGATAGGCGAAAACGGGGCGAGATGCGGATAAACGAGGTTCGCATATATTTCCACCAAGTAATAGACAAGGATTCGATTAGACTGAATTCCGCCTCGGCTAGTACCTATAACACCATTTATACATACACTAGCGGACATCACGCGGTTTCACCCGCGTAATTCCCGTTCCGTTGGAACACGGAAAAAAAAAATAGCCTATGTTCACCGCAAAGAGTGTAGCTTCCCAACAGTAAAAGAATTTTTCAAATGGGTCCAGTAGTTTCGGAGCCTATTCGATGCAAACAAACAATGAAAACTTTCCGCTTCATAATATTAGTATAGATATCATCCCATCGGGGTAGGCAGAGACTATGACTTTCGACTGGCTACTATCCTGGAACACCGCTTACGTTTCTTCTACTTTCATAAGCGCATACATACACGCTCGCTGGTCAAGGGGCTTCTTGACCTTGGCTTTTTCCAACAGGTCTTAAATTTGATCGCCATGTGTATGCCGAGATCGTCCGCTATCAGTTTGCCCATTTATTCTCACCTTTTAAATCTGCTTATTTAGTCTACGTTCATCCATCTTCTCCACATGTCTGAACCATCTAAGCATCCCTTTTTTCTATCTTCGTTACTACATCTTCAGTTATACCACATTGTTTTCTAATCACGCTATTCCTTTCTTGGTACATCAATTTCACTCCAGCTATTCACCATTCAGATAAAACATAAACATATCCTCAATAAGCAGAACATCAAACGCCATCTATTTTTGGTGTTCTAAATTAATTACTGTTAAAGAAATATTTATATGAACGAATATTGATAAAGTACTATCTAATGCCCGCGCCGCGCTGAGTTGTGAAGTTTCCCGTACCAAATTCCCACAGGACCTTCTTCCCGGGACAAATATCTAGTATAGTCAATGTGTAAATCCAGGGTGTCAACTGTCTGTAGGAGGTAGGGATACTAAATTTTAGTCATATTCGTTCAGGGTTTAAGAGTGTGATTGGCAACAAACATTTTCACAAGCTTTGAAATTTGGCAGAATCATATCTTGTGCGAAGAGAGCCGCGGGCAGAAGCTTGGCAGTTTTATCCTGAACGAATACCAGGTACTTATTGACTCATGAATAGTGATGTACAAGTCTCCAGGCGTCCGAGTCCCTTTGCCCAGAGCTTGGTGTCGTTTACAGGGCTCGCCTCCTGTGTATAGCGCCCAACGACTCGAGAGTCTTTTTCAGAACTCGAGCGTTTTTGAAGTCTCGAGTCCTTTTTGAAGGCTCGAGCCGTTTTTGAAGGCTCGAACTCTTTTGAAGGTTCGAGTTATTTTAAAGACTCGAGCCCTTTTGTGTGCTCGATCGATTTTGAAGCATTTCTCTTTAGCGCAATAGTATATTTCTGCCCATCTGTTCACTGTCGTGATTCCTGTCTCCTAAACTAAGCAGGAAGCCTGTCTTTTAGGAAACAGACAGACCGACAGACGGCGGAGTCTCATGAATTGGGTCCCGGAGCTTACCGAGCTCACCGAGTCTTGCCATTCCGCCTGGAGGCTGCAAAAATAACGGTCAACGCCCCGAGGCTTATACATCTAGGGAATGCAATCCCGCAACAAGATTGTAATCCCGGTATTTGCGGGACTGAGCAATCTCAGTCCCGCGGGATCCCGGTATTTGCGGGATTCCGCATATTTCTGAAAGTCATTGAGAAAAGAATAGAATTCTGTATCATACATCCATCTAGAACTGATAAATAGTCACCCCCTTAATCCCCGAAGAGGTAGGCAGGACGAGGCATATGGTCTCATCTCATACCTATGCCCTTTTCTCAAAATTTCCCATTCTCAAATATGTGCACTACAGGATTAACCCGCTCAATCCGACTTGAATAGGTTAGGCTAGAAGGCTAAGGCCGGAGCGGAGCGCAGCGAAGCTTCCGCATTAGCCTTTGTGGTTTTTTTTTTGTTACCTGACCTAACCTATTTAAACGGATTTGTGGGGTGGGATGGCATATCATCTTATTTTCTACAACAGTCCTGCAAGGCACTTACTCCACCAATAGCCCACATATGTAATCTTGCCATAACTACCGGAGTTTTTCCAAATGCTTTAAAAAAAGCTATAATCCACCCAATCTACAAGACTGGGGACAGAGGCTGTGTCAGTAATTATCGACCAATCTCAATACTCACAGCTCTATCAAAGATTCTTGAGAGGGTACTAAATAATGCCCTGAGAGGATACCTCGACAAATTTAACATTCTTGCCGGAAATCAGTATGGTTTTCGGGCAGATCTTTCTACTGAAGATGCAGTTATTGACCTGGCAAATACTGTCACCAAAAATATAGACCAAAATAACAGGTGTCTGTGTATCTTTTTGGATCTCTCGAGGGCATTTGATACAGTCTCTGTTCCAATCTTGTTAGATAAAATGGAGAAGCTTGGCATACGAAGTACCACACACAACCTTTTTAAAGATTACCTTACAAATAGGAGGCAAATGGTTAAAATAGGTGAAAATATAAGTGATGAGGAAGAAGTGTCTTACGGCGTCCCACAAGGGAGTATTCTAGGCCCGACACTCTTCCAACTATACGTAAATGACCTCTGCAATCTATCTCTACCACACACTAACATCTTTGTTTACGCTGACGACACTGCGATTGTAGTAAAAGGTCCTAACTGGTCAGTGGTGAGGGAGAGAGCCGAATACTCCCTTAAACAAATCATGACCTGGCTCCGTAACAACCTACTCACGCTTAACCTTAGCAAGACGTCATACATTCCCTTTTCGCTATCTAAAATCAATACCCCTAGTCAGGATTTCTCTATAAAAGCCCACACATGCACCTCAAGAACTGACTGCAACTGTAAAGAAATAACTAGAGTTACCAGCACAAAGTATCTAGGAGTCCATATCGATAGTAAGCTTAAGTGGGATGTTCAGACGTCGGCGGTAAAAAGTAGAACCAGGAAGCTTATGCATGTTTTCAAATCCCTAACTAAAGCGACTACACAGATGCAAGTAAGAATGGTTTATTTGGCACTATGCCAATCAATTATTCAGTACTGCATACCGGTGTGGGGAGGGTCCGCTAAATCACAGATGCTCGAATTGGAAAGAGCACAAAGGGCTGTATTAAAGGTTATGGGCAAGCGCCCTATAAGATATCCCACTGCTCAGCTTTATGAGGAAAATATGCTCTTGACAGTGCGTCAGCTCTTTGTCCTCCGATCGCTGCTTAGAATGCATCAAGGCGTACCTTCTCCAAACCCTAATAAACGCAGTAGTCAACTCGCCTTTCCCATAGTGCGGTGCAGAACAGCTTTTGCCAAGAAACAGTGTCAGAGCTTAGGTTGTAAAATCTATAACACACTAAACAAAAAACTTAAAATCGTAAAAATGAAAAAAAATGAGGTAAAAAGAAAAGTAACTGCTTGGCTGCTCCAGCAGGATTATGAGGGTACTGAAAACTTACTTAAATTCATCGAATAAGTAATGATACGACACACACACACACACACACACACACACACACACACACACACACACACACACACTCACACACACGCACACACACACCACACATACAACACACACACAGACACAAACACGCACACGCACACAACACACACACAGACACACACACGCACACATCACTTTTCACATTTGTTAATGTAGCTTAACTTTATTATTTTTAATAAGAAAAATGGTTTGCAAACCGTAACTCACGATTCACCATGTATAATTACTTATAGTATACAAATGATACCGTTTGAGCACTGTCTCCCAAAATACAGGTTTTAGCCTAGTTTGGGAACCAGTAACCTGTACCAATATGTCACATTATTATAGGCATTAATTGTAAGATCATGTAATGTAAACCACAATTTTTGAAACAAATAAACTATTATTATTATTATTATTATTGATTCTTATTAAAGACTGTTTCGTTTTTGGTAACGGATTGAGCGGGGCTAATCCTGTAGTGCACATATTTGGAGAAAGGGACATTTTGAGAAAAGGACATTTCGCGAAAAGGACATTTTGAGAAAAGGCCATTTCGAGAAAAGGACATTTTGAGAAAAAGACATTACGAGAAAAGGACATTATGAGATGAGACGAGCTGGGCCTTCAACTTGACTTAGCTGCCATTTTACCGGCAAACGGGACCAACGGCTTAACGTGCCATCCGAAGCACGGCAACGCTCAAATAAATGTCACAAAGTGGTCACCCATCTAAGGACCGGCCATAGTAAATGTAACTTACTGCAGTGATCTTTTACAGAACACTCCGCGGGGCACAAGGAAAAATAAATTATTTAATATTACTTTTGTATTGAGATTATTAATAAGTAATAAAATAGCTACTGCAAATTATTAGAAGCGCAGAAAACATGGCATGTCAAAATTTTTGTCTGCCAAATGACTCCTAACTTTACATGTCAGATAGCCAGCAAGCAATGTACGAGATAATTGAATACTTTTATAGTACAAGAAAAGTCAAATCTCCCTGATTAAATCACTAAAATCAAATAAGTACGTTATTGGGTTATATATTACGTCACAATTACAAAAAACTTTCTCAAACCGAATCAGTTTGTGCGCTTCCGCTTACAGAATAACATATGGCGTTTACCTTTGCACAATCCCGCTAATCCCGCGGGATCCCGCACGATTTACGTGCGGGACTGGTCCCGCAAAAATACTGCGGGATCCCGGTATCCCGGTATTGCATTCCCTAATCACATCTCACATCACTATCATGAAACCGAACTCAGAATGTGAAAATTCTCATAGATTAGCTGTACTTCTACCGTCTATAATAATCTATCTATACATATAATAAAATGATAGAAAAGTCAAAACTGTACATTAGAAATATTAAAAAAAAAATACTCGCTGGATGTTCAACATAAGATACCGAAGCCGAAAATATAGTTAGAATTTTTTTTGTCTGTTTGTCGGTTTGTCGGTTTGTCTGTTTGCTTTGCTTTGTCCGGAAGGATCTCGAAAAGTAGGTACTCAATGGATTTGATTCAAGTTTTGTACAAATATTAGCTAGAGGTAGGGTCTTCAAATAGGCTATATACTATAACGCTACATATCCTAGGGGCTAAGCAGAGAGCAATCAAATTGGCATTATAACATAATTTTCACGCGTACGAAGTCACGGGCAACAGCTAGTACTGCCCGTTCGCTCTAACTTTGCCGTTCGACTCCATAGAAAAGTCGAATTTTTGATTAGACGAAGTAAATTGACAGCAACTAATGTCACTTCTTCCTATATTGTTGCGTATTTTCTATGACGAAGTGACATTAGCTACTGTCAATTTACTTCGTGTAATTAACAATTCGGGTAAACGCCTCTATGCCAGCGGCAAAGTTAGAGCGAACGGGTAGTAATAAGTATATAATCTGCGCTCCGTTCGCGTTCTACCTACTTACTTCCCGTGTCCTGCGACAAAGAAGCTTATGCTGTAATGCAGTAGTCGTATACAGAACACTGGCATTCAAGCGCTAAGACAATAAAATACAAAAACCGGTCAAGCGTGAGTTGGACTCGCGCAGAGGGTACCGTACCAAAAACCGGCCAAAAATCACGTTTGTTGTATGAGAGCCCCCTTAATCCCCCTTTTTTCAGATTTTTGTTTATTTGTTGTTATAGCGTCAACAGAAATACATTATCTGTGCAAATTTCAGCTCTCTAGCTTATGACGGACAGACAGACAGACGGACAGCGAAATCTCATGAATAGGCTCCCTTAAAAAGTACTATCTTGTTGGTCTGAGTTTGTGCTCTTCAAAAACAGGTCCAAATCTCAGTAACGACATCGCCATCCTGACTTTACAAGTGTCTATCTAACTCTGTAGCTGGAGTGACACTGATGGACAAAGAAAGAAATTGTGTAATAAGGGAACATTGCGGTTTGACAGAAGATGTAGTGACTAAGATAGAGAAAGGGATGCTCAGATGGTTCGGACATGTGGAGAGAACGAATGAAAACAGACTGACAAAAGAGATTTATAAGGCAAGAATGACTGGTAAGGGTCGACCGCGTCATCGGAGAGCATGTATGATAATAACACTTATGAAAGTAGAAGAAGCGAAAGTGATTGTCAGGATCGTAGCAAGTAGAAAGCCATAGTCTCTGCCTACCTCGTTGGTAAACAGGCGTGATGTTATGTATGTATGTATCTAACCCTAACACATGTCCGACAATAATTTATGAGGAAAAAAAAGCCAAACACACACACAGTATTGCGCCTTACTTAGAACAAACGTTTCACACTCGCCCGACACCGCGTAAACAAACACGGCGGCACATCAAACGAAATGTGCATACGCTTTTACATGTGTTAGGAAGGCCATGATACTGGTAAAAAGATAGGACATCTTAAAAAATATTAAAAATATATTAACCCATTTTGTTTGATGTGAAACATCTAGTATAATATAACCGAGGGATAAACCCACTTGATGTGGCGATTGAGAGTGATTTACAATCAATCGTTGGATAGAAGTGACAAAATCTGGGATAGACCAGACGTTAATAAAGGTACTACGATTCGGCCTCGAGACGCTTCGAAATGGAGCTCTTCTCGAGGACTTTTTTAAAAAGTATTTATGCTTGCATTCTGTTCTCAAGTGTTACTTCTAGGGCTAAAATGTGAATCTACATTTGATTACAACCGGAAACCAACGCTAGGGTATTTTATTTTTACATTATTCTAGTGTTGCCAAAGGGAAACTTGACTGCCTCTGTGGCGTAGTCGGTAGTGATACCGCCTCCGGCGCTGGAGGTCTTGGGTTCGATTCTCGGGTCGGTCAAAATATTTGTGTGAACCACAAATGTTTGTTTCGGAGTTTGGGCGTTTCCTATGTATAATATGTATGTATTTAGAAATAAATAAGTATGTCTAACCGTCGTCTAGATCCCATAGCACAAGCTTATAGCTTAGTTTGGGCTAGATGATGCTGTGTGAGAATGTCCAACAATATTTATATTTATTTATTTAAACTTAAAAAAACCTTTTTTAATTCACCACATAATTAACTTCAACAGGACTTTCCAATACTGAACCTTAAACCACAATAGAGTGCAATTTAAAATCAGGACTGTCCGATTTAACTAACAAATCACTGTCCCACTACAAAATCTAAATATACAAGCGTCCGAAGAAGCGACTGCTGCACGTCACTCGGCATTGAACCCGAGACTACGGGTTCGAACGATCAATTAATTATCACTTAACCATTATTGCTATATCGATGAGGGCACTGCACTAATTTATAACTAACTAGCGGACGTCACGTGGTTTCACCCGCGTAGCTCCCGTTCCCGTGGGAATACGGGAATAAAATATAGCCTATGTTGACTTCGCATCAGTGAAAGAGTTTTTCAAATCGGTCTAACAGTTTCGGAGCCTATTCGATGCAAACAAACAATCAAATCTTTCCTCTTTATAATATTAGTATAGACTAGTTGTTCCCCTCGGCTTCGTCCGCGTAAAAGTCGTTATCGCGTAAAACCATTACCCTCCTTTTGCACAGTCAGTTAAAAAGTAGCCTATGTCCATAGTATAGAAATATAAACTCTGCTGTGTCCTTCCCTGGGACTCAAACTATCTCTTTGTCAAATTTCATTAAAATCGGTTCAGCGGTTTAGGCGTGAAAATGTAACAGACAGACAGACAGACAGACAGATAGACAGACAGACAGAGTTACTTTCGCATTTATAATGAAAATGGATGGGGACTAGTTGATGCACGCGGTTACACGCGCGTAGCTCCCGTTCCCGTGGGAATCACTACATATTATAAAACAAAGTCGCTTTCTCTGTCCCTATATCCCTTTGTATGCTTAAATCTTTAAAACTACGCAACGGATTTTGATACGGTTTTTTTTAATAGATAGAGTGATTAAAGAGGAATGTTTATATGTATAATAACATCCAATAAATAGTGGAGAAATATTGTAAACCCGTGCGAAGCCGGAGCGGGTCGCCAGTACAGGAATAACATATAGCCTATGTTGACTGCGAAGAGTGTAGCTTCACATCAGTGAAAGAGTTTTTCAAATCGGTCCAGCAGTTTCGGAGCCTATTCGATGCAAACAAACAATCAAATCTTTCCTTTTTATTAAATTGGTAAAGACTAGTTGATGCCCGCGGTTTCGTTCGTGTAGAATTTGTAGCGGTTCGCGTAGGATAGGAACATATTTCCAGGGCAAAAAGTAGCCTATGTGTTATTCATGCCGGAAAAATGTTCCCACGGGAAGCGGGAACGGGTACCGAATATCACGCGGGCGAAGCCGCGAGCATCCGCTAGTAGCAAATATTTTATAGTAAGTAGGTACTTACTACCTGTTCGCTCTAAGTTTGCCGCTGGCGTAGAGGCGTATACCCGAATTTTTAATTAGACGAAGTAAATTGACAGTAGCTAATGTCACTTCGTCATAGAAAATAAGCAACATTGTATGAAGAAGTGACATTAGTTGCTGTCAATTTACTTCGTCTAATTAAAAATTCGACTTTAGTATGGAGCCGAGCGGCAAAGTTAGAGCGAACGAGCAGTACGTTAAAGTTTGTTTAGGTCGAAGTATTATCTAATCATTCTACCTAATCAATATTTGTACAACCCGGCATTTGCTTCATATCCTTAGCTATCATGGTTCCATAAGAATGATTGGGAAACTATTCTACCAGCCAGAAACCAGCCAAGTGCGAGTCGGACTCACCTACCCAAGTATCCGGACCATAAAATTGCAAAAAAATCAAACTAATTGAATGGGAGCCCCCCATCTCCGCCCCTTATACCTATTTTAGGTAATGAAATATATAAGTATGTCTATCATTTATTTATTTCATTAATGGATGTTATTATACATATAAACCTTCCTCTTCAATCACTCTATCTATTAAAAAAAACCGCATTAAAATCCGTTGCGTAGTTTTGAAGATTTAAGCGTACAAAGGGACATGGGGACATAGGGACAGAGAAAGCGACTTTGTTTTATACTATGTAGTGATTTTTTGTCCAGTATTTAGCCTAGCTATCACGGTATTTACGGTTCATAAGATACAACCGGTGACAAACAGTTGGACAACAAAGTCTCAGTAGGTACTTAATAATGTCTGCCTCGACCAAAAAATTTCAAGCTCAATGCTTGAAATTTTTTGGAACTTCAACTTGAAACTACCCCGCGATTATTCCTAACTTACGTAAAAATAAAATCATATAAAAAAAGCAAATACTTCGAAAATAAATAACAACAAAGCGCCCCTCGCGGCAGCCGAACGCAACTGTATAATGGCGGCGTTGCCATGGCAACCGCTCGTAAAATTTTATTGCGCGCGCCCCCGCCTGCTCGCGCTTTCAAAATGGTTACTTTGCGAGCTGTACAATCCTAGATTAGAGACCGTTTCATTTTCAACACACTATGCACTTATTCCCAAGTGCTTATAGGGTATTTCTCCCCTAGATTTATTTTAGGACTCTTTTTTCTGATTTTGCGTCGCATGAAAACGGTTTAGGTGTCTTTTGGTGCACCTGGCTTTCAGATTGGATGCGACTAGACTTGACGTAAACCGGTTTCACCAGCAAGTGGTGCACCACCTGACTAACGGACCAAAAGGAGGAAAGCTACAAAAAATGCCCAAGCTGCCAAACTTCATGTTCTTCATAATGGTCATGGAATCTTCGCCAGAACTGAGTGACTCAAAAGATCGTGTCTTCGTCGAATCATAAAACTTGGAACGACCTGCGTGTATCCTTCCTCTAACAAACCTCTTGAGGCTCGTCAATTTAAGGACCACTGTCAGAATTTCTATAGTTATAATATAATTCTCCTTTTGGTTGCTCAAGTCGCACCTTCCATGTCTCCACGGTTTCCTGGGTGCTGGGACCGCTGGGCCTCGATTTCTCGAGACGCAGGCCTTTGGCCCCGCCCCAGCTCCACCTTGCGCCATCTAAACAGTGACGAAGGGCTCTCGCTTCCAGGTCACATGGAGGGGTCCCGGCTAGGAGACAAGCCGCGTCACCTGAGTTCGTGCGGTATGCCCTTATACTCTGACGGCCATCGCCCTCTGCGGGCTCAGCAATCTAGATATATTGATGGCCATCAGGGTCCCCGTATAGGGCCAAACTTCGCACGATCCCCAGGTACAGTCTCCTGTAGGGAATCGATCCAATGGATAGTATAATTGCCAGTTTGTACACATGTCAATGAGAATAGGAGCAGTAGGTACAGTTAAAGGTTATAAGCGGCTTGACTTACCTACCAAGGCTGATGATGATGGTTATATATTTATTGATCAAAATCGCTTGACAAACAGACAATTTTTGCATCTACGATATTATCAAAGATTCACTCAAAACCAAACAAAAAATACTCCACAAATATACCTAACATGAGGTCCTCTCGGCTCAAAGATCGCATATTTATTAATGGAAAGCTAGTTGGACCGGTTTATGACGAATCAATCCTAAGCGATGGGAACCTTTTTATTTTTTAATCAATCCGTCATGATTGTGTACACCGGATGTCGGCCATGACAGATTAATTTCATGACTACATGCAAGGGATATATTTTCATACAAAGTAGGCGCATCCCTACTAATATTATAAATGCGAAAGTAACTCTGTCTGTCTGTTACGCTTTCACTCCTAAACGGCTGGAGCGATCGAGATTAAATTTGGTATAGGGATAGTTCGAGGCCCTGGGAAGGACATAGGCTACTTTTTAACCGACCGTGCAAAAGGAGGGTTATGATTTTACGATATAACGACTCTTACGCGATAACGACTTCTACGCGGTCGAAGCCGCCGCGAACAGGTAGTATATTTCTACTATGGCAGGTGGTTATGTATATTTTTAAAGCTCGCCAAATTGACGTCGCCAGCCTGATGGAAAGTCATGGTGCATCTAGCGATTGGGGGCCACTCTCACAGTCCGTAAGACTTCTGACAGTAGTCCTCAAGTTGGTGGCCCTGTGATGTGCCTCTTCACGCTCCTCTTGAACCCGGGATTGTAAGATGAGGGAAACACGTGTGCGGGCAGGTCGTTCCCGGTTTTTATAGTCTCGAGTCTCGACATATTCGACAAAATTTTATTTTGTACAAGCTGTTGCCCGCGACTTCGTACGCGTAAAATTATGTTATAATGCCGATTTGATTGCTCTCTGCTTAGCCCCTAGGATATGGCGTGATAATAATATATATACGCCTAGTTAATATTTGTGCAAAATTTGAATCAAATCTATTGAGTGTTTTTCGAGATCCTTCCGGACAAAGCAAAGTAAACAGACAAAAAATATTCTAACTATATTTTCGGCTTCGGTATCTTATGTTGGACACCCAGCGAGTATTTTTTTTTAATATTTCCAATGTACAGTTTTGACTTTTCTATCATTTTATTACATGAATAGATTATGTAGTTTTCGACAAGGTAATGATTTAGTGACTAGTGAAAGTTCACGGAAAGTAACCAAACAATATTTCTCGTAAAGTATTTTTCGGGAGATAATCTTTACTAAGTAAGTTGTACTAATAATAAATAATCTTTTTGTTACTCAATCACGATCTAACGGCTGAACGAATCGGACCGTAATTTGGTACAGGGATAGATTATAGTCTGGAATAACACATTGGTTAATACTTTATCTCTTAAACTAGCGGGCGTCACGCGGTTTTACCCGCGTAGTTCCCGTTCCCGTGGGAATACGGGAATTAAATATAGCCTATGTTCACATCAAAGAGTGTAGCTTCCCAGCAGTGAAAGAATTTTTATAATCGGTCCAGTAGTTTCGGAGCCTGTTCGATGCAAACAAACAAACAAACAATCAAATCTTTCTTCTTTATAATATTAGTATAGATTTAGATTTAGAATCGGGATCGGGAATGGTAGCAAAGATTCTGTATAAATATTTCTCAAAAATAGTGGTATTGAAGCAAGTAAGTCCCAAAATAAGTTTGCATGACAAACAAAGTTAGCAGTTTATGACCAGTCATAACCTACAAAATAACCCATTTCCACCTCCGTCACATAATTTAAAAAATAAAAACGTCATACTAATTTCCATTACGGTAAGAATTTTTCCATTACACAAATAGCACAAACTTAATTAGACAGTGGCACTTTGTTTAAATAATTAAAGTCAGTCCCCCACCCCTTTTTAGTCATAAACAACCCCCAAAAGTCGTAAAATAACACAAGTTTATGGGTTTTCAACCCCCAGAGCGCTACAGTTTACGGAGCGTTACAGTAGGGTTGGGAATCGTGAAGTATCGATAACCGGGAATCGATATTCAAATATCGCTTTGACAAGGCGTAAAGCTGAGAATCTGAGCTGAGATTTTATTTTGTAGTTTTTTTTTTGCTTTAGTGTTATAACATATTTTTTTTTAGGATTGGTTTCTCTGTAATACGTAAAGAAAAACAGTAGCTTTTTTCCTAATTCAAGTAAATTACTTTAAGTATAGAAAGCTTCAAAATTGTGGTTCCTTTAATATCTTAATTATGTTCATCCAAAGGTTGCCTGGAAGAAATTGCTGTGTGCAAAAACGGCCGTCCATTATACCTAACTTTAAAATCTTCAGTATTTCTGTAGGTACATATTGTGTTATTTTGAAAGCTATGTAGTTAGTACAATAAAGCATATATCAATACATATAATAAAATCGTAACTGTCTGCTTGTCTGTACATTTGTGCACGCTAATCTCAGCAACCGCTCAACCGATTGCAATGCGGGTTTCTTTATTGCGTTGCTGTTTACTCCACTTAACATTTAGTGTTTGTTTTATGCCTATGTTTGTTGCCTATAATATTTGCACGCCACACAAGCAAAACATGACTGATCTTTCGTATGTTTTTTTTTTTCATTCACATCTTGTATACATTGTATGCACTACTCATGTTAAGCAAATAAATATCTTATCTTATGTCAATCGGTTCATAAATAAAAAAAGTGATATCAATCTAAAGAATCACATATAAAATGCGGCGTACGAAGTCGCGGGCAACAGCTAGTCTATCTTATATTTTTGTTTTACCTAATATAAATTCTGAAGCGATTATGGAAGCATTTTAAAGGATTTCGTTCACATTCTTTCAATCGAATTAAAATTTCAAATATCTCCACACACCCTTATTAAACCTGCATTGCATCGTAAATTTTTTTTATGGCAAAACCGAAACGGCAAGTTCGTTAAATCCATGGCATAATTTAAAAAAAAAAATCCTATTGCTTTTTCCTCTGGAAATGGTTTTTGGCGGTTTTAAATAGTTTTAATCGTTTTTATAGCTCACTTTTAGCGCTGAATATATTCGCATCAACGTGGAATAAACTAAATAATCGGGAATAATAGTCCAACCGTTCATGAAATTACAACGAAAAGTGGCATAGATTTGTATACTTTTATACAGATATAGACTTTCGGCCTCCATGACGGGGGGCCCGAGAACAATGAGGGGGCAGCGTACCCCCCCCCCCCCCCTAAGAAGCGGGATAACACCCTAAAAACCCTAAAGTCCTGGGACATTCTTCCGAGGGCTTACCCGGGGCTCCCAACCGTAGGCTGTTAGCAGGACACGTGAGGATTTTTAGTTGGTAGGAGTCCGACAAAACATCCGTGAGGGTTTGTCCTCACGAAAACCAAAAAAAAGCGTCCTTATTTGAAACTAATACAATAAGTATCACTTAAACCACCACAAAATTACAGTCTAACAAAAATTAATTAGCAGGTCTCGTTCTAGTGACAGTCCAAGTCGTTATTGCGTACGTGTCGGGAATACGCGCCATTTTGTATTTCGTTTGAAATAAGATAGGACGTAACGCGTGCCTTGTGGTGTTTAGCGGCAGAAAAAAAATCGAATTTGGCGCCTTATTTGTTGATTAACTTGACATTTGTTTTTTTTTTAATTTTGGGAGGTAGTCATTGGTTACAAAACCCTAAAGTTTCGTAACTAAAAGGTAAGAATCGGAAACTATTACTGAGAATTCGCAGTCTGTCCGTCTCCCTGTCACGAGGCTGTATCTCATGAATCGTGATAGCTAGAGATCTGAAAGTACCTAAATCACAAAAAAAAATAAGGGGTCTCTCATACTATAAATGTGATTTTCCCTTGACCTTGCGCTAATCCGACTCGCACTTGGCCATTTTTTATTATTATTATTGTATAACGCAATGGCATATTTTCATACATTTTAGTAGTAAATAGAAGAAAGAAAGAAAGAAAATGTGTTTATTTGAGATCACAACGTACATAAAATAAAATCAAACTGGTTACATAACAAAAATAATAAATAATATAATTATCAATAAAAATACAAAATCAGAGAAGTAATTAAAAAAAAGTGTACAACCACAATTTTGCCTTTACCTATGCATAAATGGATAAGAAGAAAAAAACTACTACTATCTATGTCCTATGACCTCTATCTATAAATACAGTTCAATGAGTATGTACTACGAAGTATCTAGTTCGTCAAAGTGAAGCCATAGGGCACTGCTAGTACGAGTAGCTTACAAGTTAACAACAAATCAAGCTCGCCAAGTTACGTTAAAGTTTCAAAGACGCAACTTCGCCTTGGTTTCAGGGTAAACGCCTTTACAAATACTAAACTCTTAGACCATATAACACGGGACTAGCCTTTGCGAACCACCGCATACAAAAATATTCTGCCAGTTTTCATACAAGTGAAGGGGGAAACACAAAGACATATAAAATTTCATTGCATTTAAAAATGTATTAATCGACAAACGCGTAATGGCTGTTGTGTGTTAATTGTTATTGTACAGTCAACTACAATGTAATGTACTAGTTTAATCATATAAAATGATGTACTGATGTACAGGCTTTTCATAAAGCCAAAAGACCAAATGGTCATGTGCAATGGCAGAAAACAATGCTTAAGTAAGGCGCATCCTGTGGTTAGATGATCTAAGACTAAACTAAAACAAAATAATGGCGACTAAGACTTTGAAAGAACCTTTTGCAATAGTTAGAAGCTTAATTAACAATACATTAGGTACTTGTTCGTAGTCGTACATAATGACCTTCTTCTTCGGTGGTGAGCAGAGGTCACAAGACATATTTTCTTCCATAGGTGGTGCGCCTAATGACGTGTTGAAATGGACAGGGGCAGGTAATGGCTTACTGCTGTAAAAAAAATTTCAAGCTGCGCACGCCCCGAGTAAAATTTTTTGCCCGATCAGGATGATAATTGGCAGAGATTTTTAGATCATTCCAAAAATGGTTCTTACCCAAATCCGGTTTTGAAATACCTACAATTCGGAAGTGAGTCTACTAATGAAAAATTCAGGTTGTGGGTGTCCCTTGTAGAAATATGTTGTGCCTACGTTATCAACAGCATATTTTCTTAAAAATAATTGGTCAAATATAGACTTGTATTACTTTTCCCTCCCCAGGGTAGTTAGCAACTGTTTTATGATTCATACCACCTACCAAAATAAATAAAAAGACTGTAAGGTTGGAATTAATTTACGTAAATGAAAATTGGTGTACACAAAGTTTGTAAAAGCCAGCGCCAGAGTTCCGTAACGTTGTTTGTATGAGTATGTATGAGTGGCCGTCTCCACTACCCTGCGATTCCGCCATTCGTCTGTTTGCATCATCCATTAAAAAGTTACTAAATATTTATCGATGTTAAAATTTCAGGCGACCAATTTTATTAAATCGAAACACACCTACTTCATAGAGTCACAGAGGAACACCCCACTTTATGACTTTAAGTATAAATGGTCGCGTTGCTCTATGGCCTACTTGGAGAAAAAAAAAGTATTTAATTTTTTTTACTAAAAGTGTATTAGTTTGCTTCTTATGCCTTCGGTATAAAACTACTATATTATTTATGTTCATGAGTCCAAATTCCAAGCACAAGTTTTATATTAATTTGGGGTAGATGTTTTTTGTGAGTGTTCCGAAAATGTTTAGATATTTAGTTTTTTTTTCTTTTAATTTATATTTTAGTTGATCAGGCACAATACTGAGTCTGGCTTGAGTCAGTAAGGTGTTTTATAAACGCAACTATGTGGTTTCAGTTTCAGGAAGCTTAACATTATTGATGAGGAACTTCCATTGTAATATTCCCAACAGCACGTGACAAAAAACGTGTTTTGCCGCCAAAATTCGATATAAGGGTGGGTGTACACTGTATGTCGCATGCGGATCACGTGCGCGACCCAAATTCGCTGTATAGGAGCTTGGCAGATGGATGATTGTGTTACTCAAAGTACCTAAGATTGTCTGTGTATGGTGAGAGCCATGTCTTTCAGTGTCTTAAAAAATAAGTTGAAATGTCATTATTTGGCGGTAAAGTTTTGTTTGAGGATTGACTGTACCTAACATTTTTTTTGAGTACATACTTATTACGTTTTTTTATTTTCTTTTTGGGCTCGGCTTGAGAGATTTTTGCCAAAGCAAGTAATTTGAATATTCCTTGTTATTTAAATTTAAAAAAAAAAATAGGCTTGCCTTCTATTACGTGGGACATAAAACTATGAGGTGTTTGGTCGTATAATATGCCTCTGCCTAACCCTTTGGAGATAACATAATGTTAAGGGTAGAGTCCACTCCTAATATTTTTTTTATTTTTAGGTTTTTTAATTTTTTTTTATGATAGATACAGCATTAGAAAATACATACAACCCTGAATTTTCGACCCCTATTTTTCCATCGCGATTTTTATTTTTGATAATTTCCTTCAATTATATTTTTTTCTCTGCAATTCAATTTGATCTTCCGCCTTCGCCAATATGGGAACCGGGAACAGAAAGAAACACGGACTGGGAAATGAACCAAGAACGGGAACATGGGACCGGGAACTCAGAACTCGGGGTACCGATGTCCATATTCATAGTTATGGCAGGACAACGTCTGTCGGGTCACCTAGTTTATTCATAAGAATTACATTCTTATAGATAACAGAGTATTTATGTCCAGGAGTGGTCAATGTTCTACATGTTTACATAAACATTGGATTTAAATGTAGAATTCTATTCTAGGACTTTCCAAGAAATCTTAAGCCTTAAAGCATTATCTTTCTTTTAAAATTTTAAAATGTGCGTTACTATTTTCATTTTCTTTTCCTAACTCAACTGGTAAGTAAAAATACGCACAACATCAAAAGAAACAGAAATATACAAAATAGGTCAAGCATTTCGTATAATATTCAGGCCACACACTATGTAAATTCTCCCGAGAGCTGCATAATAGAGTTTTGATCATCATTCCTCCTTTGCCCTCCATTTTCTCTCGCCCCTGCCTGAATGGCATTATAATGAGTTTCTTATTAGAAAAATAATCTGCTTATTATGTTCTGATATCTAAGCTGAACTAATATTATACCTACGGAGTAAATTTTTGTTTTTAGGTAAACGATAAACCCTGGAAATAGTCAACAGATTGAAAAATTGCCGTAATATGAAGTTATTTATAGGAAAAATAAAATAGTCAATATCATCATCACCCTGTATCAGAGCACTTGCAAGTAACAATAATGTCCAAATCCTGATTGAAAGGCTGATTTCCATACGTTACAATAACATAATGGAAATCAGCAAATAGCTGAGAACATAATAATCTATTTTGTGACAGAGAAAAGTACGTATAAGTACCTACAAATTTTCAAGAATGAAAGTCAACAACATAGAAAAAGCTATTGTAGTCAGACAAAAACAAAACCTATGAAAGAATAGACGGAATGCCAACAAACCTGTGCCTGTCTAAATTCGCGCTGAACAATTCGGACAGAGTTAGGCAAATAAAAAAAAAGAAACTAAACGCTAACGATCCGACATCGAAACAAAAAATGAATAGCGGACCATGGCAGACTTATCAATTATTCGAAGCCGGAATTTTAGCAACACAATGGTCCATCAATTCCGTTGCTTTTAAAAAACTAGCAACACCAACATTCCCGTAAGAGACGCGGAAAAAGCGCGCCAATGGCAAGTAGCCATATTGGATTTTTCTTTTTTTTTAAAGTAACGGTTTAGGAATTGCATAAATTGTTGAGGATTAGACTTATTAAAATTAATGACTGGATGGCATGACAATACGCTCAGCTTCATCTGAGCCGGCCTAAAACTTCGAAAGATAAGAACATCTAATTTGGGCAGTAGGTAGTTTTCCTATGTGACGTAAGTTTAACGGATCACATAAATATTTTTGTTCCTATTAAGGATTTGAACCCGAGCCGTAAGTTAAGAGTAAGGGCAGCCGCATACACTGCCAGATTTCACGAACTTAGAATAGTTTTCAAGTCGCTCTCATAACTTACGGCACATGTGAACCAAAATTGTACCAAAGCACTTGTATCGCAAACTCGGTACAAAAAAGATTCATGAATATATTCAAAGAGTACGTAGAAAGAGGTTGAAAAAATAATGATCTGCGGAAAAAATAATAACGTTACGTCCGCAGTTCAAAAGTGAATTCGAAAAGGAAATAAAAAGAGTATGTGCGCAAATCTATGTTTGACGATCTCCATATTGGATATTGGGTTTGAAACTAAGTATAGCAGATGTCACACGGTTTAACCCGCGTATTTCCCGTTCCCGTTGGAATACAGATTTAAAAAATAGCTTATGTTACTCGCTAATAATGTAGCTTTATAATGGCAAAAGAGTTTTAGAAATCGGTCCAGTAGTTTTTGAGTTTATTGGTTACATACAAAAATACAAGTGTGGACTAGCTGGATTTAATGATTCTGCCAAGAACATGAATTAATTATTGCAGTATCAGTCTATTGCACTACTTTTTTGTGTAGTTTACTTCATGGGGTTCTTCAAAAGGGGTTTTAGTGCAGTTCGGCAACGCGAGTATAGCACCACTAGGTTTATACTCGCGTTGCCGAACTGCACTAAAACCCCTCAAACGTAGGTACATAATAGACAAATTGTTTCTTCAATATCAATTTATTTATTTACTGTAACAAACAATAAATAAATAAATTCAAATTGAAGAAAAACAAGGTACTTAACCAATTTTTTTTTCGGGCAGACTAGGGCCGTACGCTTGTCTGCCAAATAGAGATTTATACATATAAAAACCGGGAAAGTACGAGTTGGACTCGTGCAGTGCACCGAGGTTCAGTATTTACCAAAAAAATCACGTTTGCGGTATGGTATGCCTTGATTATTATTTTTCTAATTTTAGTATTTGATGTTATAGTGGCAAAAGAAATAAGTAAATGATCTGTGAAAATTTTAGCACTTTAGCTGCCACGATTCAGGAGATACATCCTCGTGACTGACAGACAGCCAGACAAACGGACAGCGGAGTCTCCGTAAATAGGGTCCTTACCTTTTGAGTACGGACGCCTGAAAAAGATGCGCAAAATGCAGCAAACTTTAGAAAAATCGAAACATCTCAATCTACAGATACCGGCCTTCTATTGTGCAGCTGTGAGGAGGGGATGTTTCACAAAAGGGTACTACGGCATTCATGACAAGGCGACGAAGCGTGCGCTAGACTAGTCGATGACGATGACTTAAGGATGGCCAGTGATGCATATCGATAGAAAAATATATTCTAACTAGATGATGCTCGCGACTTTCGAATTATTTCTACCAAATTTCGAATTCGGTACCCGTTCCCGCTGTTACAGTGTGATTGAGTAACAAACATCCAAACAGCCAAACAGCCAAACATCCAAACAGCCAAACATCCAAACATCTTCGCAAACTATCACATTTATAATATTAGTAGGATTTTTGAAGTTTCAATTCTACCGTGATAAATGAAATAATCCGAAAAAGTTGTTATCCGTCAAAGAACGGGAGTTGTCGATCGTTCGTAGAGCACTTTAATGTAGCAAAGGCTGCCCACATCTCTTCTCTTCTCTCGTATTATAAAGAGGAAATATTGGATTGTTTGTTTGTTTGCATCGAATAGGCTCCGAAACTATTGGACCGATTTAAAAAATTCTTTCACTGTTGGAAAGCTACACTCTCTGCGGTGAACAGATGCTATATTTTATTCCCATGTTCCCACGGGAACGGGAACTACGCGGGTGAAACCGCGTGACGTCCGCTAGTCTATACTAATATTATAAAGAGGAAAGATTTGATTGTTTGTTTGTTTACATCGAATAGGCTCCGAAACTACTGGAACGATTTGAAAAATTCTTTCACTGTTGGGAAGCTAAACTCTTCCTGGTGAACTAGGCTATATTTTATTCCCGTATTCCTACGGGAACGGGAGCTACGGGAGTGAAACCGCGTGACGTCCGCTAGTCTATATTAAACAGATGGCCGATGAAGCAAACGAATTCCGGGGTTAAGTCCGCGACTTGGCACACCTGGGGTAGGCCGCCCATACATGCATAGACCAAAGACTTCTATATAATCTGTGGTAGACATGCCCTACGCACCGATTTTTGAAACCTATAAACTGAGCTAATTAGCAGCGTTGCTCGCACTGTTGTGAGTCAAAACTTCGAAGGTAGGTGTTCGACTTGCAATCGGAGTCCATACGCCTTCTCTTTTACTCTTTTTCTATTCGTATATTGCTATTGTGCGTGGTGACAATTACGTAAAAAATATTTTATAAGTGAGTGTAGTCTTATTAATGTGTGTATTTGAGGATTGCTTTTGAAATCTCGTTTGTTAGATTACGGCGCGTCTACCTCAGTTCATATAGAAGTCTTTGGCATAGACCGCCTGATGGCACGCATGTGAACACGTTACTAACCTAACCACGTTTCCTACTGGGGTGAGGAAGCAAATTTTGAATCACGAGTATAGAAGGACCAGGTTGCAGTATGTTGCACGTGGTGAGCCTAATACGCCTATTGTCTTGAAACGGAGCAGATTGTGGATTTCTTACCCGTTATTTAAATATTTCTTCAACTTAACGAGCCATGTGCTAGGCAGTCGCTACCAACGGCTTAATGGGATTTCCGAAGCACGGAAAAGCTCATAAGTAAATTATTGATTTTGAGGATTTAAAATCGATACCAAAACTTATCGAACAATGTCCCATCCCTAAGATTGGTAAGCCTACACTGCCACTTGATGACTCCTTCACTTCGCGGCATTGAGAAGAACTGAAAACAAATACTTTTGAAATTCGAAACGGATGAACTCTAAGCATTTGAAATTCGAAACACCGAAGAAGTTTGGTTTTCGCCATTTTGGGCGCTGATTCTGTAAACGATCACTGCAGTAAGCAACTTTCGCTATGTACGGACCTTGGACCATTTAAAAGAGTCTCACGAGTCTGGGTGTTTCTATGTATAATATGTATGTATTTAAAAGTATAAAAGTATTAATATCCGTGGTCTGATACCCATAACACAAGCAGGTTATTCCTAGCTTACTTTGGGATCAGATAGCGTTGTGTGAAATGTCCGTGAATATTTATTATTATTTATTTATTTATTATTTAAGTAAAAACTTTTCCATTTACACTAATAAATCAATGTTCCAATTCAAACAACCCTGTAGGCCCTGAGATGAGTATAAGATAGTCCTGGGACATCCTTCCGAGGGCTTACCCGGGGCTGCCAACCGTAGGCTGTTGGGCGTTACGTGAGTTTTTTTAGTCGGTAGGAGTCCGGCATAGCATCCATAAAGGATTTTCCCTCACGTTAAAAAAAAGGCCCTGAAATGAGACTTTTCAGCTTATTATACTTAGTAAGTATATTTATATAGAAAACAGCCAAACTCCGAAACAAATATACCTACCTATTACAAAAAAACCTAAAACCTGTAGCAACAACAGTGCACCACCGAGGCAGTAAAAAAAATAACAATAAATAAAGTTATGAACCGAATGCCAATCGCTAAAACTAGCCATAGACATATTTGAATATTTATAGTGACCATTCATAGGCTGAATGGAATAGCTACAAAGCCTAGGTTTCACGAACGACACATGCCAAACAATGATTTCCGTTTCCGCTCGCAATATGGCGTCATTTTTCACCAGTATCCGTTGTTTTCAATTGTTGAAAACCTTTTAACGTGGCTATGAAAATGGTTGTATGAAAATATTTTATTAGGTTCCGTTTCTTGCCATTTGGCTACGGAACCCTAAAAAGACAATCAATTCATTAACACCATAAAACAATTTAATTTTTTCTTTTCGTAATGAATTACCAACAATTTTGCCGCCGTATTTTGTTTTTAGCATTTTTGTTCCTTTTAATAAGCTTTTATTAGGTCGTCGTGTATGTAACTAACAATGTAATGGAATCTAAGGATACTAATTTAACCATCTTCCAAGGATTGTAGCGACATGAAAATTGGCAGATGTATATAGTTCTGATGACAATACAATAATATGGTACTGTCAAACTGATATGGTGATGGAGCCGGAAGATAGGCACAGAAAACAAGTGGAATGTAAGGTAGCTAATTTAACCAGCTTCCAAGGATCGTAGGGTCATGAAAATTGGCAGCTGTATGTAGTTCTGATGACAATACAATAATATGGTACGGTCAAACTGATATGATGAAGGAGCCGGAAGATAGGCACTGAAACTTCGATGGAAAAAGTGGAATCTAAGGTAGCTAATTTAACAAGCTTCCAAGGATCGTAGCGTCATGAAAATTGGCAGCTGTATGTAGTTCTGATGACAATACAATAATATGGTACTGTCGAACTGATCTGATGATGGAGCCGGAAGATATGCACTGGAACTTCATGATGGAATATCGTATTATATCTGTTTTTGGATTCGTCAGAAAAGTCTTGTAATGAACTTTGACCAGGCTTAGGTTTCAAGGTTATAACAAACCTTTTTTTAATTGACTTGCAAAACTATGCAATGGAATCTCAGGTAACTAATTTAAGCATCTTCCAAGGATCGTAGCGTCATGAAAATTGGCAGATGTTTGTAGTTCTGATAACAATACAATAATATGGTGCTGTCAAACTGATCTGATGATGGAGTTGTAAGATATGAACTGTAACTTCATGATTGAACATCGTATCATAGCTGTGTTTGGATTTGTTAGAAAAGTCGTGTAATGAGCTTAGACCACGATTAGGGTTTAAGGTTATAACAAACCTGTTATATATTGAAGTTAATATTGAGTGTAAATATTGACATAGGTACCTACCTGCAGAAAATGTATATGTATTAGAGTAATAATGAAATATTTTCACATTAGTCGAACTCAGACAAGACACCATGTAATACAGAAATCCCTACTAATATTATAAATGCGAAAGTAACTCTGTCTGTTACGTTTTCATGCCTAAACCACTAAACCGATTTTGATGAAATTTGTTATAAAGATAGTTTGAGTTTAAGAGAAGGACATAGGTTACTTTTTAACTGACTGCGCGAAAGGAGGGTAATGATTTTATGCGATAACGACTTCTACGCGGATGAAGCCGCAGAGAACAGCTAGTTAAGGTATAAATGTTGTGACTAAAAAGTATTAAATAAATAAATGGTTTAAAAAACCCTAGAAAATACGCTTTTATAATGCACGAAAAAACCCAAAAATAAATTATGGATCGTTCAAGTTGCCTCTATTTCTGGGCTGAAGTGTAAACTATGTGCTTTTAGTTATAATATTTGATTGCAAAAGCGTGGGGCGCTGTAACAGGAAAGACTTTCCTGGCGGAAGCTGCACGAAGTCTTGTCAGATTAAGGATAAGGTCACATTTATAAAAACGTGTTTTTCTCGTGGTTTTAAACTATTAATTTACACTATCACGCTTTAATATATCTATTGTGACTTTTACTATTATTAATATCATTTTAAATTTCGGAAATGTATTAACGATGATAGGCTTTAATTGAAATACATAACATACTTACTTGAAAAGTAAAGTAGTTAATCACGTCTACGCATTTTCAACACCCACTTTTGCCAGTTTTTCGTGACGCCCGCGTAATAGCAGCAAACCTATTACCGTTACGGATCTCTATTAGATAATTCATTGGTAGGTCCTTAAAGTTTCGGCATTCCGAGATATTTAGTACAATATGTAGTAATCACGTAATAGGAATACAAACGCATATATCCCCAAGCGGGTTTTTAACGGTAACCAAAGATATCTCGTTCTCGAACAAGAACTCTACATTTTGCCACTGTTAACGTATTCCCCTCATGTATCAACTTAATTGCCTGAAAGAAAAGGCGTTCCCTTTGGCAGCATAAACGTTATGCTCTTGTGCGACCTCATGCAGCTTTCGCCAGGATTTTTATTATATAAGGATTAGTATTAATAGGAATATGCTTACAAAAAACTCTTTCTAGTTCTAGCACCCCACGCTTTTATAATCAAATATTATAACTAAAAGCACATAGTTTACACTTCAGCCCAGAAATAGAGGCAACTTGAACGATCCATAATTTATTTTTGGGTTTTTTCGTGCATTATAAAAGCGTATTTTCTAGGGTTTTTTAAACAATTTATTTATTATATTTTTAAATTTTGAAAATAGAATAATATGAGGTTTCATCTATACTAATATTATAAAGAGGTAAAGTTTGTGTGTTTGTATATTTGTTAAATTGTAAGGGATAATCTCGGGATCTACTGAACCGATTTTAAAAATTCTTTCACTAATAGAGAGCTACGTTAATGTGGAGTGTCATAGGCTATATAGCATCACGCTACAACGAATAGGAGCGGAGCAGTAATAGTAAATGTTTCAAAAACGGGGGAAAATTTATTCCTTTTGAGAGCTTCGTTGCGTGTGCTGCGTGAGTAATATTGTTTAACCGACTTCAAACAAGGAGGAGGTTACTCAATTCAACCGTTTTTTTTATGTTTGTTCGCGCAGAACTCCGTCGTTTATGGACCGATTTAGAATTTTTTTTTTCGTTTGAAAATAGATACTCCCAAGGTGGTCCCATTTTAAGGAAGCCAGGATCTGATTATGGCATCCTGGAGAAATCGAAAGGAACTTTTAAAAATTGTAGGGGCATCTAGGGCGTTTGTAAATTTTTTTATTAAGGGTTTTAAAGTAGTACAACTTAATGAATGTCTGGAGTCGATCTGATGATTGAGACGAAAGACAGTAGAGAGAATTCCCTAACGATATACAGCAGTTACTTTGTGTTTGGGTTTGATTAATTTGTACTGTCGAGAACTTTACACCTAGATAGATAGATTTTCAGTCCACACGACACTAAAAATAGTGAAAAAAAAAAATTTAACAAAAAGGAAACCGACTTCAAACAAAACTAAAAACTGAAAAATAAAATTTACTTAGCACAAAGTTAGTATATTCTGATTTATCAGATATCATCAAAACTAATATTATAAAGAGGTAAAGTTTGGGTGTTTGTATATTTGTTAAATTGTAAGGGGTAATCTCGGGATCTACTGAACCGATTTTAAAAATTCTTTCACCAATAGAAAGCTACGTTATTGTGCAGTGTCATAGGCTATAATTATAGCATTAGGCTACGACGAATAGGAGCAGAGCAGTAATAGTAAATGTTTCAAAAACGTTGGAAATGTTATTCCTTTTGAGAGCTTCAGTGCGTGTGCTGCGTAAATATTTATAGTTATGTAAAAAATATGTACCTACTACAAAATTGTTTCTTTTAAAAAAGTTCTTAAAAAAATTGCGCGATGGCATGTGTCTATCTTTGGGTTGGTGCACAATAACCATTTTAATGGCAATCAATTTTTTCTACAATAATGCTTTTATTACTTTTAATACGAAATTGTTCTTAAAAATAATGCGACGGCAATACACGCGACGACTAACCTTTCTCTCTCTCTCTCACTCTCTCACGTAGTATTGAATATTAACGACGAGACGCTACGGGAGTAAACGCAACGTGACGGGAGTAAATGCGACGGGAACAGGTAATACTCTCTCTTATGTGGCGCAAACGAAGTTGCGCGGGTCAGCTAGTTTAGTATAAAAACATTTAAAAGAAACTAAAAAGATTTTTAACTATAAAGTCGTTAATAGTAGGATTATGATATCTCTAGACTTTGTTGAGGTGGGTACATAATTACTTTGTGCTAAGTAAATTTTATTTTTCAGGATTTGTTGAAGTCGGTTTTACTTTATTTTTTTATTCAACTAACATTCGGTACAACAAACATATATTTTAGTTCGAAACCCTCCGTGCGTCCAGTAGCACTTGCCCGGATTTAACGTCTCTCGTCAATAAAAATAAGACTGTATTAAGGCTTTATGCGCTAGTTACCAAGTAACTTAAAACACTAAGTTCTAAGTTACCCCAACATGACATTTAAAGTCAGGGTAAGTCAGGGTAACCTTCCCGAAGGTGTGCACGTCCCGTCCGACCGGCGGCGACCTTTGTCTGATGAGTTATGAGTATGACGCAAGGGTTCAATGAGCCAGAATTGCTGAACTGCCCTTTGGTTTACAACTTTTGTAAGACGCATAACTTCTATTTCTTTACATCGTTTTTTTTTAACGTGAGGGAAAATCCTGCACGGATGATAAGCAAGACTCCTACCGACTAAAAACCACACGTATCCTGCCTAACAGTCTACGGTTGGGAGCCCTGGGTAAGCCCTCGGAAGAATACCCCAGGACTCCCAAACACTGACTACACGGAGTTAACGGAGCTGGGAGCGTTTGATATTCTCTATTTATGTCGTGAGTGTGTGACTGCCAAACTTACCTTGAAATCCAAATGCATATTGAAAATCTGCAACAAAAAATATACGTTAAAATAAATAAGTTTCTTTTTTAAAATAAATTATTCACGGACATTTCACACAACGCTATCTGATCCCAAAGTAAGCTAGGAATAACCTGCTTGTGTTATGGGTATCAGACCACGGATATTAATACTTATATACTTTTAAATACATACATATTATACATAGAAACACCCAGGCTCTTGAGACAAACATTTATTGGTCACACAAATATTTGTCTCCGGTGGGAATCGAACCCACGACCTCCAGCGCCGCAGGCGGTATCACTACCGACTGCGCCACAGAGGCAGTCAGTTTCTATGTAATCTACGTTTAGAGTTCCATACCCAATTGTCAAACGGGACCCTGTTGCCGATTCTTCGCTGTCTGTCACCACCAGGCTGTACTTAACTATCTCACGAACTGTTTTTAACCTTAACGTACGGAACACCAAACGTTTTTTTAAAAGATTGTTCCTCAGTCGAACTATAAAAACCAAGGAACGACCTGCCCGCACACGTGTTTCCCTCATCTTACAATCCCGGGTTCTTCAAGCGGAGCGTGAAGAGGCACATCACAGGGACGCCAACTTGAGGACCACTGTCAGAAGTTTAACGGACTGTGAGTTAGGTCCCCAATCGCCAGATGCACCACGACTTTCCATCAGTGGCGACGTTCGGCGAGCTTAATATAAAAAAATAAAAAAACACGTACTTAAGTAAGTACGTGAATACTTGAATGTTTACAGTCCAACAAGTTTACAGCGCACTTGAAATATCTGAGTCGGTCATGTTTCCGACGTTTGCAATTAAAACGAGTAGCGGCCACGCTAACGAATTGCAACCACATACGGTACACTGCAACAAGGCTTCAAGGGACATGCTTTTACTCATTAGTTTTTGATATTATAACTGTTTAGGCTTTTTTTAACGTTTTTTTTTTATATTTGGCTCGCCAAAATGATGCCGCCGCCTGATGGAAAGTCACAGCGACGACATCTAGCGATTGGGGGCCACCGTGCCAGTCTGTAAGACTAAAGAAAGCGGCCCTCAAGTTGGCGGCCCTATGATGTGCCTCTTCACGCTCCGCTTGAAGAACCCAGGATTGTAAGAGGAGGGAAACACGTATGCTGGCAGGTCGTTCCAGGTTTTTATGGTTCGACAGAGAAACGATCTTTTGAATCGTTCAGTTCTAGCGAAGATTCTCTCCACTGTGTAAGAGTGGCCTCTCTGTCCAGCACGCGTTGTTCGGGATCGGAAAGGAAAGGGCGGGATTAGGTTGAAGAGTTCTTCAGAACACTCACCGTGGTAGATACGCTAGGACGTGTGGGAAATCCGACTCTTACTGACTAAAAACCACATGTTCCCTACTGCCTAAGGTTGGGATTCCCGGGTAAGCCCTCGGAAGGATGACACCAGGTTGCTGTTTACATGTTTGAAAAACAGAATTGGAAGATCCTTGACATTGAGACTGTTTATGTTTATAGATCGTGCAAAGGTCATGGGCGAGTACGACTCGCTCTTGGCTGGTTTTTTTTGAAAGTAGTCGTTTTGGGAAGGTGTCGTTTTGGGAAGTAGACGTTTTGGGAAGTGGTCGTTTTAGGAAGTTGACGTTTTGGGAAGTTGTCGTTCTGGGAAGTTGACCTTTTGGGAAGTTTTCGTTTTGGGAAGTTGTCGTCTTGGGAAGTTGACGTTTTGTGAAGTTAATTTCAGAAGTTGACGATTCGGGAAGTTGACGTTTTGGCACAGTTGTCGTAATGAACCTAAAGGATTGCAGAGGGGCTTATGGCGAGACTTGGGCCTGAAGTCTGTGACTCTGTTGCATTAAACTACGTCACTTGGTCACGTGGATCATCTGTTCAAAGTTTGAAATAAAACAAAAATGACAACGTCAATCGGATTGAACTTTCACTTTCACAATAAACGTTAGAGGGGCAGCGGGTGAGAGTAAGACCGTCTCACGGCTTCTCGTTCTCGAACACATTACACCTATCGATATTTTTTTTTTAATTTTCCTGAATTTTCAACTTCAAACTAAAATAATTAAATATTGATTAATTAGAATAAAAAAGTTTCCTGTGAACCACACTCGATTTTTCTAACATTCTAGTAGAATTTTCTAGAGTGTTCTTATTTAAGTACATGCTACTACAGTGAGGCTAATCCTGGTCTCCTTGCGACCCTCAAAGTGAAGGTCCATTGGACCGTGTGATGGCTCCAGACCTTAAATGGGGACACATTTCTTCTCGAACACATACCTATCAATAAATTTTCTAATTTTCCTGAATTTTCAACTTTGAACTATAATAATTAAATATTGATTAATTAGAATTAGAATAAGTTTCGTGTGAACGACACTCGATTTTTTAAACTTTTTAGTAGAATTTTCTAGCGTGTTCTTGTTTCAGTACATGCTAGTACAATCAGTCCCTGTCTCCTTGCGCTTGCGACCCTCAAAGTGAAGGTCCATTGGACCGTGTGATGGCTCCTGTTACGGTTCGTGAATTCATTTAAAGAATGCTCCCCTGCGCTTAAGCTAATAGTAATTGCATGTGATCCTAGTATGAAAGTTTGTGAAGATGTTTGGATGTTTGTTACTTAATTACGCTGAACGGATTTGAATGCCAATTTGATTGCTCTCTGCTTAGCCCTAGAATATGTAGCGTGATAATATATATAGCCTATTTGAAGAGCCTACCCCAAGTTAATATTTGTGCAAAATTTGAATCAAATCTATTGAGTAAGTACTTTTCGAGATCCTTCCGGACAAAGCAAAGCTAACAGACAAAAAATTTTCTAACGATATTTTCTACCCAGCGAGTATTTTTTTTTTTATATTTCCAATGTACAGTTTTGACTTTTCTATCATTTTAATGTATAGATTTCTAGAATAATACAAGCTACTTTTCATCCTGGATGTTCCCACAAGAAACGGGAAAGGGGTACCGAATTTGATACGGGTGAAGAATCATCCAGAACTAAATATGGGGATTAGAGGTTTGTTTGTTTATAATCAATAAACTCTGAAACTAATAAATCGATTTGATGATGACAACTGTCTTATACTTTGTTAATTAAATAATATTTTATTTAATGAACAAAGTGTCCGTCATGAGCCTGGATCTCATGAGACGTGATATCTAGACAGTTTTTATTTTCACAGATAACGTATTTCCAAACAAAAAAGCAATAATTTAAGATGGTAGGTCTCCCTATACAATGAACGTACTTTCTATTTTTTTGGGACGGAACCCTCTATGCGTGACACCAACTCACACTTGGTCGGTTTTTAATATTAGGAATTTGGATGGATAATGTTGAAATTTGGTCGCTTAAGTTATTCATACGCTGACTGTACAACTAATCAATTCATATTTTTGAAGCTCATCAATAAACAACAGACTGATTCTGAAAAGGATAAAATTAAAATTTGAATTCTTGCCAAACGTCAGCGCCCTTTGCCTTTTACACTAGGTACTTTATGCATTAAAAAACTGTGACTCAATTAAAAACAAAATAAAAAAAAATTGTACTACCAGTTCGCTCTAACTTTGCCGCTGGCGTAGAGGCGTATACCCGAATTGTTAATTAGACGAAGTAAATTGACAGTAGCTAATGTCACTTCGTCATAGAAAATAAGCAACATTGTATGAAGAAGTGACATTAGTTGCTGTCAATTTACTTCGTCTAATTAAAAATTCGATTTTAGTATGGAGCCGAGCGGCAAAGTTAGAGCGAACGAGCAGTACTAAACATTTTTTTTATTCATTCGTGGTACCTATGTATTCGTTATTCAAATACATTTAATTGGCGGGTCAGGGCGGGAAACTTTCAGACAAGCGTTACATTGTGTTTTAATAATTTTTCAAAACTAGTGTAATTTTGAGTGTTTATGTGTAATTTATGGTGGATTATTAAACATAAAGGTTCGACAACGTGCAAAAGTGTTGGAAAGTGATAAAGCGCAGTGAAACGCGAGTTTTTAGGTTTGTCGACGAATTCCACATCAAGCCCTAGTAAGGTACCACCGCCTTACTAGAGTAGAACTTAGTCCAAACTTGGACATACATGAATACGCTGCTCTTAAGAAGAATCATAACATGAAAAATGAAAATGATTTATATTTTCACAACAATGAAATTTACTTGACTTTGGCATACTCTCAAACCGAGAAAGTCCAAGAACAAGAAGAAAAAAAAAAAAAAAAAAGGTATCTGTTTTAAAGATTTCATACCTAAACTTTTTTTTTATCGAAGTCATGTGACCGGAAGTTTCATAAACATGCCAACAACTCTTAAAATATTTTCTTAATTACCATAATCTATCAGCTTAAGTCATGAGACGGCCTTCTTATAAAAAAATGTACCGCCTTGATTCGTGACCTGTACCGAACTAAAAAAAAAGACTGTGATAGTCGAACTCGTACATGGAAGATTCCGTACAAAAAAAACCGGCCAAGTGCGAGTTGGACTCGCCCATGAAGGGTTCCGTAGCAGCAAGTAACAATATAAAAGTTCTTGTATGTAGTTCGTTGTAACTTTCATTGATGTTTTAACACGTTCGCAGTGGTAGTGATTTTTCTCGGCGAAAATTGCGGTTTATGACGTATTAAAAAAAACTACCAACTCGATCTCGTTCAAACCATCTTTCGTTGGTAGATTTTATGGCAATGTACCTACCTTATTATTATTTTTTAGATTTATCATTTTCTTAGTTTAGAAGTTAGAGGGGTGGGGGGGGGGCACATTTTTCCACTTTGGAAGTGTCTCTTGCGCAAACTATTCACTTTAGAAAAAAATATGTTAGAAACCTCAATAGATACAGGTATGGGTTTGATGAAAAAAATTGTTTTGAGTTTCAGTTCTGTGTATGGGGACACCCAAAATTAACTGCTTTTTTTCTAGTTTTATATGAACATCTTGATGCGGTTCAGAGAATACATCTAGGTACTTACCAAGTTTCAACAGCATAGGCCTTATAGTTTCGGAGAAAAGTGGTTGTGGCACACGGACGGACAGACAGACATGCCGAATCTATAAGGGTTCCGTTTTTGCCATTTGGCTACGGACACGGACATTTTACCGAATATAGTGGAGATTATAACATGAATAACATCCAACTGTTAGCACAAAGAGTTTTGTATTTCACGTCTTAATATAGGTACTAAACTTTAATAAAACAGTGCTCCTGTTACTATACGATTGTATTTATATTTATAATTATTATTTTTTATGAATATCTGAAAAAAAAAGTTTACTACCATCACTAACGAAGGCAAAGCTGCTTCATCTACAATACTCCACATCTCAAATAATGGTCTAGCCCAAAAAAAACCAGCAAAAGGAGAAAGTAAGTTTCGACTAGAAGTTGCAGAACATGGGAGAAACAAAAGCTTATTCGGGTAACACAGCAATCAAGATAGGCAACCTGAGTGCTAGAGGTAATTTAACTGTGAACGGACTATACGCTTGTTGTCAAAAAATATTTTTTTATTAGTATTTAGTAAACAGAGGCAACGGAAATACATCATCTGTGAATATTTCAGCTGTCTTTAACTATCACGGTTTCTGAAGATAAAGCCTGGAGACAGTCACGTTTTTACCTATTAGTTACGGAACCCTAAGCTATACTGGGGAGAAACGAAAACTCGTAAATATGTCGAATTTTATAGAAAGCGCACCCCTAGAGGGGCTCACGTTGCTTGCAAGGGTAGGAAAGCAACATCCCCAAGTTTTAAGTTGTTTTGTGAGTCAGGGTTGTTAGCAATGATTATTTGATTGCTTACCCGGATAATAGCGATGTCTTGAAGCAGATAATTTGGTTACCATTTGAGAGATAAGATGTCTAACAAGTTTTTTACCGGATTAATCGGTAAAGTTAAATTATTGTCGGTATTATTGTTGTGTACACGGCAATACCTACGGCTTTATAAAAAGGTGAAATGTACATACATACATAATATGGTCACGCCTTTATCCCCGAAGGGGTAGGCAGAGACATATTATATGCCCACATTTCCCTTTTTTAGAGTCCCACGTATTAGGTGGTGAGATGGACAGGCGCAGGTTGTGACTGCCCGCTGTTGAAATTTTTCAAGCCGCCTAAAAAGGCCTTCATCTTGGCTTAACGACTGCCATTTTACCGGCAACCGGGACAAACGGCTTAACATGCTTTCCGAAGCACGGAAACGCTCAAATAAATGTCACAAAGTGGTCACATGGATTGTCACCCATCCAAGGACTGGCCATAGTAAAAGTTGCTTACTGCATGATCGTTTACAGAACGCTGACTCCGCGGGGCCACGAGCGCTTCCTTTATAACCTTCGCAAACTTTATAACCCGACAAAACAGATATCCTATTACCTGGAAGAGCCGCGACGTCCTCTAGTATCAGTGATAACAATTTGTTTCTTATCATATCATTCCCTTCTTACCCACCGCACTACCAAGCCACACTACCGGTAGTGTCGTGGGGAAATTTCTTTCCCTTCTACACTACCAGCTAGTAGTGTCGCGGGTAATTTATAAAAGGTCTTACATCTCCGTTCCTATCGACACTACTATAAGATACCGCACTACCAAATACTCTACCGGTAGTGTCGTAGGGAATAATTCTGCACTAGCAGCCCTTTTTACCCACTACACTACCAAGCCACACTACCGGTAGTGTCGTCCCCTCCGGAGCAAAATGTGCAAAACGCAAAATGACTACCACACGCAAAATGTACAAATTGCAACAAATGAAGATCGACAAAACAAATGAAGATCGGTTAAACAAATGAAAATCGGTGAAACAAATGAAGATCGGTAAAACAAATGAAGATCAACAAAACAAATGAAGATCGGTGAAACAAATGAAGATCGGTGAAACAAATGAAGATCGTTAAAACAAATGAAGATCGGTGAAACAAATGCAGATCAACAAAACAAATGAAGATCGGTGAAACAAATGAAGATCAACAAAACAAATGAAAATCGGCGAAACAAATGAAGATCGGTGAAACAAATGAAGATCGGTAAAACAAATGAAGATCGGTAAAACAAATGAAGAAACAAATGAAGATCAACAAAACAAATGAAGATCAGATCCATAAAACGAAAGACTATGCAAAATGATAAGGTCAAAAAATACCTCTAAATATCTCTAAAAATGTGGTTTTGGACGTTTATAGACATCATTGATCACGAATATAATTTGTTTCACGGATCTTCATTTGTTTTACCAGTCTTCATTTGTTTTTTCAGTCTTCATTCGTTTCACCAATTCATCTTTTTTTTGGAATTTAAATTTGGACATTATTTTACTACTAACCCAAAATTCTGATGCTTTGATTATTATATTCCAAAAAAACTGTTGTGAGCATGTCCTAAGAATAAAATGTACATTTCGCATTTTGTGCATTTTGCGTTTTGCAATAATTCTGCACTAGCAGACAGCAGTGCAATGGATAATTTATAATGGGCCTTACATCATCGTTCCCATAAAGTCGTCTACTACGCAATATCTCCACTGAGTACTTCCTTAGTAAATAGGTATACGTGAAAGAGAAAGAAAAAATATAGGTTATTTAGTTTATTGGGTATACAGCGGCTGCCCCATATCAAAATCTAGCAAGGAACATTTTTTAAGAAAATGTTTTTATTACATAATCTTTATCAACTAGTAAGTCCCTACAAAAAATAACCGGCCAAGTGCGAGTTAGACTCGCCCATGAAGGGTTTCGTAGCAACAAGTAACATAATATAAAAGTTCTTATAGTTCGTTGAAACTTTGATTGATGTTTTAACACGTTCGCAGTGGTAGTGTTTTTCTAACCGAAAATTGCGGTTTATGACGTATTAAAAAAAAACTACCAGCTCTATCTCGTTCGAACCAATTTTCATTGGTAGTTTTTATGGCAATGTACATCATATATTTTTTTTAGATTTATCATTCTCTTAGTTTAGAAGTTAGAGGGGGGGGGGGGGGGGGGGGGACACACATTTTCCACTTTGGAAGTGTCTCTTGCGCAAACTATTCACTTTAGAAAAAAAATATTTTAGGAACCTCAATAGCATTTTTAAAGACCTATCTATAGATACCCCACACGTATGGGTCTGATGAAAAAAAATTTTTGGGATTTAGTTCTGAGTATGGGGACCCCCAAAATTTACTGCTTTTTTTCTAGTTTTGTATAAGAATCTTGATGCGGTTCACAGAATACATATAGTTACCAAGTTTCAATAGCATAGGCCTTACAGTTTCGGAGAAAACTGGCTGTGACACACGGACGGACAGACAGACAGACAGACAGACAGACATGACGAATCTATAAGGGTTCCGTTTTTGCCATTTGGCTACGAAACCCTAAAAAATATCAGAGTGAAAATCTAACAAATAACCAGAGATTGGAACACTAATAACCTAGTAAGCGAATAGTCTTGCAACGTCCCGTTCTTAAAACGGCCCGCTGCAAAAATCGTGAGGTTCTCGTAAATCGTCCCGTTCGCGAAATGTCCCGTTCGCTAATTGTCCCTTCGTAAAATGTCCCGTTCGCAAACTGTCCCGTTCTTAAAATGTCCCGCCATATCCCAGTAGTTACATTGTCTAGTTACATGAAGATTCACAAAACAAATGAAGATTGCTTAAACAAATGAAGACCGAGAAACCAAATGAAGATCGAAAAAACGAATGAAGACCGATAAAACATATGCAGATCAATAAAACAAAAGACTATAAGCAAGTTGATAAGGTCAAAAGTTAAAACCCATTTTTTGTAATCTAGATACGATAAACATTAATAAAATTGGTACAAGCAATTCTCGACCTTATGAACATGCATAAATATTTATTTATTTTTTACATATTCATGATCAGTGATGTCTATAAACACCTAAAAGCACATTTTTAGATAAGTGTCATTAAGGTCGAGAATTGCTTGCACCTATTTTTTTTAATGGCAATCGCATCTAGATTACAAAATATGGCTGCGAGTAGTTTTTGACCTTATCAACTTGCTAATAGTCTTTTGTTTAATTGATCTGCATATGTTTTATCGGTCTTCACTTGTTTTTTCGATCTTCATTTGTTTCGCCGATCTTCATTTTTTTACCGATCTTTATTTATTTGAAAATTATTTAATCACTTTATACATTTTGACTTTTAGGATGTTCTTCGTATACCAAAAGTGACCACAACCTATAATAAATCCTTTTCCACTCGCATGTCCTAAAAGATCCATTTTTCATAAAAAAAAATACTTTAATACTTTGTTTTTTCGATCTTCATTTGTTTCGCCGATCTTCATTTGTTTCACCGATCTTCATTTGTTTTGTTGATCTTCATTTGTTTCACCGATCTTCATTTGTTTTGTTGATCTTCATTTGTTTCACCGATCTTCATTTGTTTTGTTGATCTTCATTTGTTTTGCCGATCTTCATTTGTTTTAACGATCTTCATTTGTTTCACCGATCTTCATTTGTTTTACCGATCTTCATTTGTTTCACCGATCTTCATTTGTTTAACCGATCTTCATTTGTTTTACCGATCTTCATTTGTTTCACCGATCTTCATTTGTTTAACCGATCTTCATTTGTTTTGTCGATCTTCATTTGTTGCAATTTGTACATTTTGCGTGTGGTAGTCATTTTGCGTTTTGCACATTTTGCTCCGGAGGGGACGACACTACCGGTAGTGTGGCTTGGTAGTGTAGTGGGTAAAAAGGGCTGCTAGTGCAGAATTATTCCCTACGACACTACCGGTAGAGTATTTGGTAGTGCGGTATCTTATAGTAGTGTCGATGGGAACGGAGATGTAAGACCTTTTATAAATTACCCGCGACACTACTAGCTGGTAGTGTAGAAGGGAAAGAAATTTCCCCACGACACTACCAGTAGTGTGGCTTGGTAGTGTGGTGGGTAAGAAGGGATATCATTGATTGATAACAAAATAATGGAGTACAGTGATTAGATAGCGTGCTTTGTGGATGCCGGAGGTGATATAGTGCAAATAGTGCATTTTTTTATAACCTGTAATGACATTGATGAAGTTTTTTAAAGAAAACGGTTTCTTATCTTTTTATCTTTATACTAGCGGACGTCACGCGGTTTCACCCGCGTAGTTCCCGTTCCCGTGGGAATACGGGAATAAAATATAGTCTATGTTCACCGCAAAGAGTGTAGCTTTCCAACAGTGAAATAATTTTTCAAATTGGTCCAGTAGTTTTGGAGCCTATTCGTTACAAACAAATAAACTAAAAAACAAATCTTTCCTCTTTATAATATTAGTAAAGATATAATTCTACTTTACGTGTGTATGTCACTGAACTCCTCCTAAACGGCTGGACAGATTTGAATGAATTTATTGTGTGCGTTTGGGTGGCGCCCTGGATGGTTTAGATTCACAAATCAATCCGGCAGATGGCGCAGCAGTCGGTATCTAGGTTATAACTGTATAACGTAAACGAAGTTGCGCTGGTCAGCAAGGTATAAAGGTATACATTAAGCTCGCCAAATTGACGTCGCCACTGATGGTAAGTCGTGGCTAGGGATTGCAATCCCGCAACAGTATTGTAATCCAGATATTTGCGGGACTGAGAGATTTCAGTCCCGCGGGATCCCGGTATTTGCGGGATCCCGCATATTTCTGGAAGTCATTGAGAAAAGAATAAAATCCTGTATCATACATGCATCTAGAACTGAAAATGAAACGAAAATAAATTATTTAACGTTACGTGTGTATTGAGATTATTAAAAAGATGAACACAAAAATTAATCTGCGAAATGTATGTACGCGCATAACTTCAGAACGGATGGACTGATTTGGCTTATTCTTTTTTTATTGGGTTTGTTATTGTCAGGAAAAGGTTTAAAAAAAATTGGTAGAAACTTTGAAATAATTATCTGTAACCTGGCTCGAACTGTTCGAAGAAATGGTTTCTATTACGATTTTGGATCGGGTCTTAGAAATTGGAAACTCCGAAATGGGAACCGGGAACAGAAAGACTGACAGGGTACTGGCACCCAGTTACTGAAAACCAGGAACCGGGAACTCCTAAACCGAAACCGGGAACCCGGACTCTGAAACCGAGAAAGGGAACAGGGGACCGGAAACTCAGAACTCGGAATACCGATTTTATTATGTAAAAAACAATGTCAGATAGCCAGCAAGCAATGTCCAAGAAAATTAAATACTTTTCTAACTGTTTGTTTACAAGAAAAGTCAAATCTTCCTGATTAAATGGCCAAAAAAATTAAAAGCACGTTATTAGGTTATATATATTACGTTACAATTACAAAAAATCTTTCTTGAGCCGAACCGAAAAAAACCGCTGGTGGAGTGCGCGGCGTGGGCGCAACAGCGCCAGGTCCTCTGGTGAACAATGGCGTTGACCTTTACGCAGTCCCGCTAATCCCGCTCGATTTATGTGCGGGACTGGTCCCGCAAAAATACTGCGGGATCACGGTATCCCGGTATTGCATTCCCTAGTCGTGGCGCATCTGGCGATTGTGGGCCACTCTCACAGCCCGTAAGACTTCTGACAGTGGTCCTCAAGTTGGCGGCCATGTGATGTAAAATCGGAACCCAATTCCTGAGACTTCGTTGTCCGTCTGTATGTCAGCAGGCTGTATATCATGAACGGTGATAGCTAGAAATCGGAATTTTGCAGATTATATAGGTATTTTTGTTGCCGGCTATAACAACAAATACTATAAACCAAATAAAATAAAGGATATTTAAAGCGGGCTCCTATTATTTGCAATTTAGGGTTTCGTAACCAAAGGGTACAAACGGGACCCTTTTATGAGACTTCGCTGTGAGTCTGTCTGTCAGCATGCTGTATCTCATGAACAGTGAAGGCTAGAGAAACTCCAAAGCTACTAAACCGATTTTGAAAAATCTTTCTGCGCTCGGTTCTTTCTGCCTACCCCGCAAGGGATTTGGCGTGAAGATAGTATAGTATAGAAAAATCTTTCACCAACATATAGCTACATTCCTAGCGAGTAACATCAGCTATATTTTTACGAGTTCCCACGGGAACGGAAACTACGCGGGTGGAATCGCGTGACGTCTATAAAATAACAAAGTTAAATGAGATCATCTTAGTTTTAATAAATCACAGAAATATTATTAAAATAAATACCTAATTCTGGGCTCGTATCCCACAGCGATGTTTAAATCACTAAACAAGGCACCCAGTGCCGGATTAAGCCAGCGCGGGGCCTGTAGCAAATTCTGTCAAGGGGCCCTTGGTTTGCTTTAGGTTCTCAAGTGTAGGGTATTATAAATTTTAAATATGGAAAAAGAATTGGTTTCGAGTAGGATTCGAACCTGCGCCACTTACTTACTTACTTACGATGGCGCGTAAGCGCGTCGGCACGGTTCGCCGAAGACGCAGGTTCGAATCCTGCTCGAAACCAATTCTTTTTCCATATTTAAAATTTATGATCAGTTAGCAAAATAATTGCTTTTCAAAAATAATCTTAATGTAGGGTATTAAATAAAACAAAACTGTTAGGTACCTACAAATAAACTTTCTAGATTTAATATGGGCAAATTTAGAGATTACACTTTTAATATTATATAGACTTCTCTAAATTATTGATTATTGGATGGAAAAAGGAAGCAGCGAACTGCAACAAATGAATAGTGATTTTTTGGTTTCAAAGAAAATTTACGAAAACGAAAATAAGCCACGATTCTGCCATAAGTAATTTTTCACCTATAAACATGAACTAACGAATAAAACTCACGTCAGAGACTGTTTGTGTTATTCGGAAACCAAAGGACGGCTTTCATGTTTTGATTGCAAAGTTAGGAAATCAGATAGTTCGTCACCACTGTTTATAAAGACGAATTACTTAGATGACTGGAAGAATGCGCACAATGAAGAAAGCACTCCGCAAAAACAAGCCATAATTTCACTGTTAAACCTCTAAAACAAGAATACGCGACAACGCGTGTTGATTCTCAACTTGTGAGCCAAATAGAAACAGAGCAAAAGTATTAGAGGCTACTGTTAAAACGAATCATTGCAGTAATTAAGTTTTTAGCAGAATGAGGTCTTGCGTTTCGAGGTAGTGACAAAATTGTTGGTTCACCTCACAATGGAAATTATTTAGGCTTTCTTTTTTTTACGTGAGGGAAAATCCTCAAAGGATGTTATGCCGGACTCTTACCGACTAAAAAACTCACGTAACGCCCAACAGCCTGTGGTTGGTAGCCCCGGGTAAGCCCTCGGAAGAATGTTACGGCCTTACGGGACAAATTATTTAGGCTGTTAGAATTACTAGCCCAATTTGACGCAATAGTACAACACATTACTTGTGGTGTGGCAAGCGCTCAATTTTAGAAATGTGGTAGGTACAATTTAAAATTATTGTAGTAGATATTGATACCAACGTTTCTCGTGGTAGGTATAATACCTACCTATAGTAATTGAAAAAAAAATAAAAATAAAAATATCCAAATTCACATAAAGTAAACTTTTTTTTATAATTTAAATAATTCTTAAAATGTTTCTTTATTTTATAAAAAATCTACCAAACACAGTAGATTGGATCGTGACTGAGTTAGTAAAATTTAAATAGTTCGCCTGTTTTCATCGAAATACTTTTAATCGATATTATATTAAAATCGATTAAAAAATACAATCTCAGCTACGTAAACTCGCAAAATAAATGTATACCTATATAAAAATATAAAAATCTGGCCGCTTGAAGTGTAGAAACGGGTTAAAGATGCTAGTCTAAATATTTCGATTATAATTAAACATTAGAACATTAATGTTATTAACGTTCGTAAAATACGAATAAACGTGACGAAATCGAGTTTTAGATTGTCAAGTGGAAGTGAAGCATAGCCGAAGCGCTTCGCGTTTAAGTCATGCAAGATAACGCTCCTATCTAAATTAGGTATTTTTTTTATTACGGTCAGACAGGCGTTGGAGTGCGGGGCCCCTAAATTCGCGGGGCCCGTAGCATTTGCTACTCTTGCTATATGGCTAATCCGGCACTGAAGGCACCATGGGCGGAGCACGGAGGATCTACCTGACTAAAACAGGCAAAAAAACTACCTAATTAAAATATTTGCCGAAAAGTTGTAGCATTTTTGGAACGGTTTTAATTAGGTCATTTACATAATGACTAGATGACGCCCGCGGCTACGTCCGCGCGTAGTTCAGTTTTTTTTTTCACGTACCCCCCCCCCCCCCCACAGAAACTTATTTCGGTAATAAAACCGGTCAAGTACGAGTCGGACCCGCGCACGGAGGGTTCCGTACCGAAAAACAACAATATCTCATTTGTTGACATAGCCCTTCTTAACTCTCAAACTATCTCTATGCCAAATTTCATCAAAATCGCTTTAGCGGTTTAGGTGTGAAAGCGTGCAGATAGAGTTACTTTCGCATTTATAATAAGTATTAGGTAACGAAGTAAGGATAAGGATCAGTAAGAAAAAGTCACGTCTTTATCCCCGAAGGGGTAGGCAGAGGCATAGTGTACGCCCACATTTCGTCGTGTCGTCTGTTATACGTAATAAGCGGTGAGCCTATTGCCGTGTTGAAATGGACTGGCGCAGGTCGTGACGACCCGCAGTTGAAAATTTTTAAGAAGGCCTTCAACTTGGCTTGACGATTGTCATTTTACTGACAAGACAACCGGGTTTCATTTCGAGCTTTCCTTCTCTACGCAATCTTTTTACGAAAGTGTTCCCTTAGTCGCCTCTTACGACACCCTCGGGAGGTATTGGGGTGGCGACATTTTGTACTCCTACCCGATGCAACACGGGACCCGTCCGTAGAAAATAGCTGCATATGACAGTTGTGTAGGTGCTGTAGAGATAATGTGGGAGTCATGCACCACACGTGGAACTTCTGAAACCAGTAGCTCATCAGTCTTCATAATCATCAGTCCATTTGTTTCTGTGTTGGACTCTTGGCACGATAAAAATACATAGGTAAATCAATCTTACATCATCATAAATATTTATATTACCTACCTACCTATTTAAATAAAGGTCATAATTTCGATACTTTTTAGGGCAAAAGTATGTATCAATCTCAGCTGATTGACACTCACAGCTGAATTTTTTTTATTCATATTAAGCTCGCCAAATTGACGTCGCCAGCCTGATGGAAAGCCGTGGCGCATCTAGCGATTGTGGGCCACTCTCACAGTCCGTAAAACTTCTGACAGTGGTCCTCAAGTTGGCGGCCCTGTGATGTGTCTCTTCGCGCTTCAATTGAAGAACCCGGGATTGTAAGATGAGGGAAAAACGTTTGCGGGCACGTCAGTCCAGGTTTTTATAGTTCGACAGAGGAAAAATCTTTTGAACGCTCAGTTCTGGCGAAGATTCACTCCACTGTGTGTGATTGGCATCTCTGCCCGGCACGCGTTGTTCGAGATCGGAAAGGAGAGGATGGGATCAGGTTAAAGATACAGACCTCCCCAGAAAACCAGGTCAGAGTTGAACTGTGGTCTGTCGTCAAGTTCTGGTAATAGCCAAATGGTGATAGCTGCACCTGCTGATTAACTTACTAGCTAGCTCAATCAAACAATCCATTTTTAGGGGGTATCTGAAAGCGTTTAAAAAATTAATGCTGCAAGTCATTCTGTCTTTTGCCAAATATAGCTTCCTCTTTTCATAGTTGTATGCAATGCTAGGGAGATGTAAAGTTCCCAAATACCAAAATAGTAAAATATAATAATTTTTTGGACTGCTGGAACTACGCTTAACAATTCATCTTTGATCCCTGAACAAAAGTCTTTGTATTTGAATAAAACAAACCTAAAATTGTGATAAAATTGCATCAAGGTTCATAGTTTTCATTACTTTACTCTAGCACTGGATAACCTTACCTTGTGTCGTTGTAGAATGTAAATATTATACTAAACAGAAATTATACTCTCTGAAATTATCTAGAATGCCTGAAATAGACGTAGGACTATTTCAAGGCATTCTGGTAGATATTATTTTTAAATGGCTAAGACAGGTAGGTACTGTATGTCTGTATTCTTCTTGTATAATAAAGAAGTAAGAGTAGTAGAGAGTACAAGGAAAGTCATTTATTTTATAGGATATGGAATGATGAGATTCACATTGGTCATATTTTTACATAAATAATAATCAAACAAGTAGCCGTGAGACAGTCTCACCCGACTGCCTCTCTTTAACCCCTCGTATGTGGAAGGGGCAACAAACTTGTACCCGTCGTCTGTGGCAAGTTACACAGGCCGCTGGGAGCGCGCGACTGCTCTTCGAATTTCTCAAAATTCAAGGAAAATTTATATGAATCATAATATGAACAATGACTGTTTTAGGAAGATAAATAAGTGAATAATGTTATTCATGAACATTTATTTATAAAATCATGTTTTTTATAATATTACCGAACATTACCTGTTGCAAAACATGAACGATTTTGTCAATAAATTAGTTCACAGAATTTGGTTATTTTTATTTTTACACATTCCTAGATAATTTTCCAATCAATTGATAAGTAAACTCTCTGGGTTCCAACAATAAATCACTCCTAAAAACAGATTTCAAATATTGCAAATTGGCGTTTGTCGAATTGTTAGACTGATATATATTTTTTTTTAACGATGGCACTACTGAATGGTAAAATTGATGATCATAGATACAATATCAAGCAATAAAAGAACCTATTTTCAAGAGCATTAGCGTTTTATTTGCGTAAATTTAGAGCCGGTATTCTTGGGACGGATACGGGACAACACAAATGGTGGGGTATGGACGGATACGGCACAAAACGGTTGAGAGGTTAAAAGTTCAATCCGATTGATGTTGTAATTTTTGTTTTATTTCAAACTTTAATGCAACAGAGTCACGGACTACAGACACAAGTCTCGCCATAAGCCCCTCTGCAATCTATTTTATAGAGAGGGGCTAAAATGACTTAGGTAGGGCACAGATTATGGTAAAGAACGAAAGATATTTTCAAAATATGTTTCTCAATCTCAAATGTCTATGCATAATGTCCACAGCTGCATATTGTTATGTATTTTGAATTCGCCGACATAATCATAACAGTGAGTATTGAATGCCTACATATCTGGAGATTATCTGCTAGATTGTAATTAGAACTGGGACATCTGACATTCATGTAGAAAATTAACTTTAGTAGTCATATTACAATTTAATCGCAAAATTAGACAGCAGTCCGCACTTGAGCAGAAAAGGACCTCAGAATGTCTTAAATCCAGTCGGTATTTGTAATTTTAACACTCTTATAAATATTTATAACATAGGTACATATTTGTCTAACATAAATTTCTAATAAGAATCTCATTTACCTCTAAAATGCTATGTATGCTAATTCAGTATTCTAAATTCAAACCGTACCAAGTAATAAAAACTCACGTCTCACTTCATAATAACATCAAACGGGGTAAAGGCATTCTCGGAACAGAATGTTCAAGTACTTACTGTCAACATCAAAGCGTGTCGGCTTTCAAAGAAATATGCAACAAATTATGCATTCGAACAAATTCCCATTAATATCTGCATGGAATGACCGTAAGGACCTATAAATAGCCCACAAAAGGGCTCGATTCAAAGGATGCGACTTACCGGATACAAGAAGCGTAACGAGCAGAAACGCACGTATCCCGCACATTTTGAGGCACTTTATCACACAAAACTGCAATATTGAGCGTTAAAACTTGTCTGTCAGGTAGTAAGAACTCATTTCGCGATTAAATTATGAGAATAAAACTCATGTTTGGTTCACTACATGCACGTAAACAATTTATTTACCGATAGCACGACCTGTCATGAGGCTGGTTCGCTACGATTCAAGCTCAAGCGAATGAAATGAATGAACTCTGCTCAAGTCCCGAGCCGTCCCAGCGTCGGAACTTCAAAAGCTTCTTTCACAGACGTCACACAATGATAAAAAAGCTTTACATGTATGCACACATAAACAGTTGCGGAATCCAGACAGCAGCTAACTTCATTGCATAATTGACAGTTCATTCACACCGCTTCGTTCGGAAACCACGTTTACTGATTAAAAACGTTTTTTTAGTTTAATTTGCAATAAATTAAAATACCATACTTTTAGGTCTAGTTTTATTTATATAATTTAATTAATTGAGTTTATGAATGATTAAAAAATTTACATTGGTAGAAATGCCCAAGTAAAATCCAAGTGGCGAAATTCCATTCTCAACTTTTCCTCAATAGATGGCGGTATTAGTAATACATATGGTAACCTTTTTTTAACTGTCACTACTCATCAATAGATGGAGCTTGATTACACTTGATTACTTAAAAATACAAATCCTAATACACTTTTATTAAAGCTTGAGTGGGAAAAATTAAAATATTATGTACTAGCTGTAGCCCGCAATTTCGTACGCTGCATTATCTTCAGATTGATATAACTTTTTTATGAACCGATTGACATGAAACATGTTAAGGAGAGCAAACCGCAACGCAATAAAGAAAACAGCATCGAAATCGGTTAAGCGGTTGCTGAGATTAGCGTGCACAAACGTACAGACAAACAGACAAAAAATCTAAAAACCATTGTATTGGGTTCTATTGCGTCCATAAAGCCCCCCTATAAACTTTTTTCTTATATATCTTTAATGTACAGACAGAGACCTGTTACGATTTCATTATATGTGTGGATTGATTATCGAATTGTGAGCTTGTAGGAGGTCAAGTCGGCGTGTGTTTGGTAACCTCGTGTGTCTTGATCGTTTTTGGAAATTTCAGTGTTTCTGTGTGAATTGTGACAAATCTTGACTTGTTTCTAACATCCAAAAGCTTGTGTGTTGTTCTGGTTAAGGTATTGTTCTGTCTTGTGTTGTTTCTTATGTGTTTAAGTGACTATGGATAAGGAAAAGCCCCCCGACCCTCCCCATCCAACAACTCCTGAGACTCCCACCTTTTCCTCTCCCCCCTTATTCCCCTCTACGACTATCCCTTCTACAAATCAACTTTCCCAATTTGCCGATATATCTTGCAGTGTCTTGGAATCCTCTCGGAAACGCCGAGTTGATGACGAAACACTATCTAATCGCCCTCCCAAGCAGCAGAGGAACCAAGTAGGTCGTTCCCAATACACCCCCGGGGATCAAGGACCTTTTGTAGTCCATGTCTCACATATTGAATCCCAAGCAAACTCAGGTGCCTCTATCCACCCTGTTAGCTTTGGTTTATTGCTGTCCAAGTTTAACGTCATCAACATAGTTAAAGACGGCGTTAAAAAAGTTGGTCGGAACCGAGTTTCTGTAGAGTTTGCCTCCTACCAAGATGCCAATTCCTTCCTCAACCATTCAATGTTAATACCGAACAAACTTGATGCCCGTATTCCATCCTACCAGACCACCCGCATGGGTGTAGTCCAAGGTGTCCCTACAGACATGTCTGAAGATGAAGCAAAGTCGTACATGTCTGTTCCACAGGGTTGTGGTCAAGTTCTAAAAATAAGGCGAATCAACCGAAAAGTGACCCGAGATGGAGCTACAGAGTGGAGACCCACAGAAACCTGTGTGGTCACTTTTGATGGACAAACCCTCCCTCAGAGGATATATTGTTGTTATACCTCTCTACCAGTTCAACAATATATATTCCCAACCATACAGTGCCGTAAGTGTTGCAGGTATGGCCACGTTGAATCATTGTGTAGGTCTAATCCCAGGTGCTTCAAGTGTGGACATGACCATGCTGCCCTTAGTTGTTTCATTTCGGAAGAAGAAGCCTTCTGTGTGCTGTGCTCTGGTACCCATTTTGCAAATAGCAAGATGTGCCCGGAGTATACCAGACAGAGAGCTATTAAGACAACAATGGCTGAGAAAGTGGTATCATATGCGGAAGCTAGTAAGGCGATACCTCCAGTCCCTACAAGCTCATATGCTAATGTTGTTAAAAATACCACCACTCAGTCCTACCGCAAAACTGTCTACTTAAAACCGAGAGTGCATGTCCCTCTCCCTCCTTCTTATGACAAAACTGCCCATCATAACATTGTTTCTTCCCCTCAATCTTCACAACCCAATGGCTGTGCCATAACTAACCCTCAGCCACAACTTTTTGACACTATTATCCCCATTTTAGAAGTCTTGATCCAAATTATATCCTCCTACATTTCTTCAAACAACCCACCGTCCAACGTTGCCAACACACTTAGCACCCTTTTAAACCTACTTAAAAATGGCTCCACGCCTAAGCTACCTACAATGGAATGTTAGGAGCGTGTATCATAAAAAACACGACCTCATATATCTTATTAATAAATATAATCCCATTGCGTGTTCCATTGCAGAGACATGGTTAACGTCAAACCTTAGTTTTAATATCCCGCACTACAACATCCTCAGAGCAGATAGATCTGATGGCTATGGAGGAACAGCCTTAGTCATCAATAGTAGAGTTCCCCTACACGCTATGCCCTTGTCCTCACCGGACCAGGGTGTGAATATGGTTGCTGCAAAGGTGGAAGGCATTACAATAGTTTCTGTTTATATTGCGCACCCACATCAAAACTTTCTCTCTATCCTCAGGCATACTTTCCAGAACATTCAGGGCCCTATGTTAGTAATGGGTGATTTCAATGGCCATCACTACAGGTGGGGTTCAAACCGCTGCGATGCCTTTGGAGTAGGTTTGGTTGAGATCCTGGATGATCTCAATTTGTGCATCCTTAATGATGGTAGCCCTACCCGAAGAAACCTCCCTGGCCAAAATACAAGCTGTGTGGACCTTACATTCTGTACCACTGACATTGCCTCCTCTGCCTGCTGGGTAACTACAAACCTGACACATGGCAGTGACCACTACCCAATCCAGGTATACCTTACAGATAAGACATATTTAGAAAAAAGTTCCCCCCCTCTCCTTAAATTTAATTTATCTAATCCTGATTGGGACACATTTGCAGCTCAATTAGATAGTAAAATCCCCACCCTACCCACTTTAGATTCCCAAAATTCAGAAAACAGCAGTCGCAGCCATGTGCAGGAATGCCTAGAGAACTTTACCAAGGCTATCACCTCCTGTGCGGAAACCAGCTTCCCAATTAAAAACTCTGCCCGAGGTAAAATACCATCCCCACCATGGTGGGACCACGAATGCACTATTGCAATTAGAGAGAGGAAGGATGCCGAAAAACAATATGACCGGGCTATGAATGTGCAAAACTTGCTTAATTATAAACGGGTTCAAGCCAAGACTAGAAAGTTGTTACGCCGCAAGAAACGTGCAGGCTGGGTCACATTCTGCTCTGGGCTTGCTCCCAGAACCCCTCCCTCTGTTGTCTGGAGAAATATCAACAAATTCAGAGCGGGATGCTCACCTTCTTTACGCTCTCCAATGACCCGTGAGACAGCAGAGCTTTTTTTTAACAAAATTGCCCCTTCCTATGTCCCCACAAGCGCTGAGTGCCATCAGATTCCCGTGAATTCCTCACGGGACCCCTTCGACCTACCATTCTCCATGGTGGAGCTGGACATGGTGCTTAAGCATGTTAAGGACTCTGCACCAGGCATAGACGGAATTCCATACTCATTCCTCACTCATGCAGGCACTACGACGCGAAGCTATTTCCTGAACATCATCAACCACTGCTTCATCAAGGGCTGGATCCCGGACCCATGGAAGACACAAATAGTTATCCCGGTCTTAAAGCCGGGAAAAGCTAGTGACGATCCAAACGGCTACAGGCCAATCGCCCTTTCTTCAGTCCTCACTAAGATCTTGGAACACCTAATAAAAACCCGGCTAGAGTTCGTTGTTGAATCCCGCGGGATCCTTCCCGGGTCTCAGTTTGGATTCGGAAAGGGCCTTAGCACTATGGACAGTGTGGGTACACTTGTAACTGATGTCAGAATTGCCTTCTCACACAACCAGTCAGTCGTGGCAACCTTCCTCGACGTTTCATCCGCTTACGACAGCGTCCTCCTCCCTATTCTCAAGCAGAAATTGCAAGAGTTGAGACTACCGGCGAGGTTGATACAGTGCGTGTGCGAGATGCTCATGTCCCGGTCCCTGGTTTTGAGAGTCCAGGGTGAGGAATTCGAGTGTCGTAAAATTTGGACAGGTCTACCACAAGGCTCGGTCTTAAGCCCCATGCTATATAATCTGTATACAGCAGACATTGGATCATGTCTTAACAGCAACTGTCATATTTTACAATACGCGGACGATCTGGCGTTATATGTCTCGAATCCCTCCATTACAGATGCTGCTGACTTACTCTCCATCTCCCTGGACTCGCTAAATGAGTGGCTACTTGACCACGGACTGAATCTGTCTGCACCCAAGAGTTCAGTGGTAATCTTCTCCCGTAAAAGAACAATCCCTCGTATCCAGCTGCATATCCAGGGGCATAGTATTCCTGTATCCTCCAAAGTGAAGTTCCTTGGAGTATACTTGGATTCAAAATTGACGGGTCGCCACCATCTTTGCCACCAAGTTCAGAAGTGTGAGCGAATTACCCCCATGTTAAAGGCCCTTGCGGGGGTTTGGTGGGGTGCCCACCCATTTACTATGAGACTGATATACAATGCACTCATTCGTAGTGTAATGGACTACGGGTCATTCTTACTGATCCCATGCAATAAAGGGGCTCTGGCCGGGCTAGACAAGATCCAAGCCTCATGCCTCCGGATGATCTCTGGATGTATGAAGTCGTCCCCTATAAATGCATTGCAAGTGCTGTGTACGGAACCCCCTATGGCACTGAGACGGAAGTACTTAGCGGACCGCTTCGTCAACCGTCTGTGCTCCCAAAAATCCCACCCCTTGTTGCCAAACCTTGAATCCCTAAATCTCCTCTGTAACCGGAATTCTATATACTGGAAAAAAAAAGAAGTTCCCTTAATCCTTCAATCTTTTAGGTCCTTACAAAACTTAGAATCTTCTATTGCAAAATTTGACAGGCTCCCACTCTTCTCTCATAGTTATGAGGTGCTATGCTTCAAACCTCAGATAATATATAACATCGGACTTGACAAGACATCTGAGTCAGCAGGTCCCACATTCAATGCGCTGGTAGATAGACATTGGAAAGATTTTCAATACTTTTTTACTGACGCATCAAAGCTGTCCAGAGAGGGCCATACTGGTGCTGCAGTATTCTTCCAAAATTCCCGGATAGCAATGCAGTTCAGATGCCCTAAAGAATCCTCGGTGTTTACGGGTGAATGTGTAGCCATACTCGAGGCCTGCTTATTCATAGAGTCACATAATATTTCAAAAGCAGTTATCTTCACAGACTCCTTGAGTAGTCTTCAAGCTCTGGAACAAAATCCTCATAAATCTAAACTCCACAGCTCCCTTATTTTGAATATTAAAAAAAGCCTGCTCTTAAGCCATCAGAATCAGAAAACCGTACAACTGGTCTGGATCCCGAGCCACTGCGGTATCAGAGGCAACGAATACGCTGATTCCCTCGCTAAAGAGGCTAAAATAAAATAAAATAAATAAAATAAAATTTATTCCCTTTGAAATTTTTAAAAAATTATTTAGGTTTGTCAAAATTTTTGTGACTCTACCGGGGGTTCGGAAATGCTACAGACTGAGAAGAACACCCCAAGAAACTCAGTCCGGTCCCTCTTATTCATCTTAGTATCTAATACAGTTTTGTTTTTTAAATGTAGAAAGGAGCAATTCGTGTCACTGCCAGGCAGTCTTGTCTTCTAGAAAGTCTTTAATGCTATAATAAGCTTTCTGGTACAATTTAAGTTTTACTAGTTTTTTAAATTTATTAACTGACAAACCTGTTATGGCTGTCGGCAATGTATTGTACATTCGAATACAATTGCCCGCAAAAGAATTGCTTATTTTATTTAGCCTAAATCTAGGTACAGCCAATTTATTCTTATTTCTTAAGTTTAGGTTATGGATATCACTATTTTTAATAAATTTACTGTTATTTTTATGAGTATATAATAAGTTTTCATATATGTACTGTGAATACACAGTAAGGATGTTGATATCCTTAAACTTTTCTCTTAATGACTCCCGAAACCCCATACCATAGATAGCCCGGACAGCCCTTTTCTGCAACACAAAGATACATTCGATGTCGGCAGCGTTACCCCATAATAGTATGCCATAGGTCATGACACTGTGGAAGTAGCTAAAGTAGACAAGACGCGCTGTTCTAATGTCTGTCAGTTGTCGGATCTTTTTAACGGCATAGGCTGCAGAGCTCAGTCTGCCCGAGACTCTCCCGATATGAGGCCCCCACTGCAAGTTGGAGTCTAACTTTATGCCCAGAAAGACAGTTTCATCGACCAATTCTACTTGATCATCCCTAATCTTAATACTGGTGTTAACGAGCCTAACATTTGGCAAGGTGAATCTAATACATTTTGTTTTAGTTTCGTTTAACAATAAATTATTAGCGTTAAACCAGTGGACTACCCTAGAGAGGGCATTGTTTACTTCGTCAAGATCGCGTTGTCCACGTTCAACTTTAAATATTAAAGATGTGTCATCAGCAAACAAAACTACCTCGTGATCGTCTCTTATAAGGTGAGGGAGATCATTTATGTACACTAAAAATAGAAAAGGTCCCAGAATTGAACCCTGAGGCACCCCCATTGTTACAGCAGAACCATTTGACTGTTTACCATTTATAACTACTCTCTGTACTCTATCTCTAAGGTAAGAACTAATTAAATCCAAGGCCGTCCCCCGGATTCCATAATGATCAAGTTTTTGAATTAAAGTCTGATGCTGGACGCAATCGAAGGCCTTAGATAAGTCGCAGAATACACCATAAGCATCATACGACTCCTCCCAGGCCTCATATATACACTCTAACAATTTGATTCCAGCATCCGTGGTAGACCGACCGCGCGTGAAACCGAATTGTTTAGTATGGAATAGTTTATTTGTATTAAAATGATTTTGCATTTGATTAAGCATTGCCTTTTCAAAGATTTTACTGAACGTGGGTAGTACAGAAATAGGACGAAAATTGGACGGATCTGAGGTGCTACCCGATTTAAACAGAGGAGTTATTTTACTAAACTTCATTAAGTCAGGAAACACACCACTATCAACACAATTATTAAATATTATTGATAATTCAGGGGCAACCATTTCAATTAACGAATTAACTAAATGTACAGAAATTCCCCAGAGGTCAGCAGTTTTCTTAATATTTAAAGATTTAAAAGTTTTTATGACAGTGTGTATACTAATTTTACTGAATTTGAATATTTCATTACAGCAAGGAACATTTGCTTTTAACAAGGATTCTGCTATTGGGGTAGAAGAACCTAGGGCTCTGGTCAAATCTACTGGAATTCGAGAAAAAAATTGTTCAAATTCGTTAGCGACTTCGGCATCTGTTGTAATTATGTTACCATTTACTTTAAGTTTAAAATTATTATCATTCGATTTTGCTTGGCCTCTTTCTGCGTTAATTATTTTCCAAGTAGATTTAACTTTGTCTACACTATTGAGAATTTTATTACTTATATACTTTCTTTTGGCTGCTAAGCAGTCTGCTTTAAACTTTTTTGAATAAGTTTTAACATAATTTAGAAATTCATCTGTTCTATTAAGCTGTCTTTCTGAGTATAGTTCATACAGTTTTTGTCTACTTTTATGTATATCCTCAGTGGCCCATTCACTGAAGGCTGGCCTATCACCGATTGTGACTTCCTTAGACTTGAATACAGAGTTGAACTCATTGTAAAAGGAATCAAAAAATAACTTATACATTACATTTGGATCTAAGCCAGTGTCTAAAAATGGAAGTTTATTGCAAAGTCCAACTCGCATACGTTCCAAGCGGTCACTAGTTACTGGTCTACATAATATTTTACGTCTTTTAACTTTTTCTCTTGTGATCTTGAAAGATGCTATTTGCCCAGTATGATCTGATTTTATCTTATTTATAATACTCTTACTTTCTGGCAACATATCACTGTATATATTGTCCAGACAAGTAGCTGTTGTATCACAATATCTAGTAGGCTCTAAAAATAAGTTAGTGAGATTGTGTGATTTAAATAAATTTAAGATATCATTGGTCTGACGCGTATTTATAAGTATATTAACATTAAAATCACCGCACACTATTAGGTGTTTATTAGTTTTTCCAAGTTTAAATAGCACTTTATCCATTACTTCCTCAAACTCACAAAAGGGTGAGACTCCAGGTTTATATACGCATACTACTATGAATTGCTCCAATTCTACGCACGATATTTCAACTGTACACTCTACAGAGAGGGACACAACATCTTTCCGTTCCTTATATTTTAATTTCTTATTTAAGAGGGCTAACATATTTCGCGCCACATATTGCTCAGAAACCATACTTTTCATTGCATTTAAAGTCATTAAATATTTATCGTACAAACATTGTATTCACTTACATACTTAGTAAATTTAGTTCTCTAAACGTTTCATAAAACATATTTTACCTAACAACGGATTACATATGGTTAATATCAACGAAAGTGAAACAGGTTTTTCAAATCGTACGATTTGCATAGATTTCGATGCTTAAATTCATGTCAAATTACTGATAAATTTAAAAAACAAGGGATACGAAGGAATTGCAAAGGGCGTTAGCTATCTGTTTGTAGAATAACCTGATATCAGGAAGGTACCTTTTTTTAGAGAAAAATGACTGTAAAGTTTACTCAAATACTGAGAAATTTCACCAAAATAAAGTAGTCTTTTCACCAGCTTCTGTAGTTTAAATCATTATGATAATTATGTAATATTATGCCAGAACTTCTCCTTTGACAATAAAAATATTTCTTTTTAAGTAACTAGATACAGATTTTTTTTTACAAAGTATTTTGTGAACCCCTATAAATGCAGATACGCGAACAAATACGATTTAGTACCGCCGAGAGGCTCTCAGAGAGTGGTCATGTCGCTCGATATTCCATTTTTGAATACGAAAAAATGAACAAAAATAGTCTAATTCTAGCGTGACCAAACAATCTTAGTACTTTGTGACGTATAATATAATATATATAAATATTTATGGTCGATATACAACGTGAACTTTTGTATAGTGCAAAGCTCAGACACCCCGACTAGAGTTTCGCTTCAAAATACTGTATAAAAAAAAATAAATGAAACTAACGAAAACTGACCAAGTTATAAGCTTTTACAGTTGCACTATTTTCTTCACGAACAGCGTAGGTGTAGGTATTATACGCAAGGCAGGTAGTCACTATTCGTGTGGTATTGATAATAACATATTAACACACCATTTTCATATGTGGTAATTATGGAACACCTGTGAGGAACCAGACCAGGATTGGGACGGCTACAAAGCCGCTAAAGCAAAATACAAGTAGCGACTGAGATACAAAAGTACCAAGTAGAAACCTCTGATAGAGTCAGACTAATACTAGCCAAACAAGGGACAGAACTGTCCGTATCTATAAAGAAACCTGACGGCGCGGCGGCCTGACCCACACATGAAAAGAATTATTTATACTGTTGATTGATGGCACTTGGTGGTACCTTTCGGCATTTTCAGAGGCAAATTAACATTATATAATGACCACTAAATCACTTAATTACTTGAAAACAATAAATTAATAACATATAAATTACCACTACAACATTCTACTAACGTTAACTATCATAAAAAGAAGCCGAGAGTAATTTGATACAAACGCACTTCCCAGAATGCCAATTGCTGCAGACACTCATGTGGCTGGTGGAAAACGTATCCACAGAAGAAGTCCAGTGGGAGCTCGCAAGACCTGTTCTAATCTATTCTGTCAACTTACAAAAAACTGAATGGGTGATTAACAGCTTTAAGTCCTTCAAATCTCCAGGACAGAATGAAGTCTTCCCTGCAGTGATAAAATGGGAGAGGACACAAGTTGATATTGTCAATTACATAGTATCTATACGCCAGACAATGAATGGGACTGTGACCCAGACTGTGGAGAGAGGTCTAAGTGATCTTTATACCAAAACCCGGTAAAGGGATTATGTTTGTGATTCAGACCTCTGGTTATACAGACCGTTAAGCCCTTCGTCTTTCCTGCTAAAAACTCTGGAAAGATTGTGTGACAGAGACAATCGAGTGACGGATCTTCAAAATAAGCCACTGCATTCCAACCAACGCGCATAATGCCCCCGGCAAGTCTACAGACTCAGCACTACATGCAGTGGTACACAAAATAGAAGAGGTCATCCAGAATCAATCAATCAATGTGCCTCGGCACTTTCATAAACATAGAGGGAGCTTTCGACAGAAGAAGCATAACCACGGCACTGGCAAAACACCAAGTATACACGGTAGTCAGTGAATGGATAGATAACATGCTAAAAAACTCATTTTAAAGCTACAGACAAGCAGAAACCAGTGCGCAGCCATGGCCAAAGGTTGTCCACAAGGGGGCGTGGTCTCACCACTGCTAAAGAACCTTGTTTTAGACGACCTAATAACCAATCAATCAATTTAACCTAGAACAGTCCCTATACAGGGTGAATTTTTGAAAAGGGCTTGGATGGGCAAAACCGAAACTATAAGGAATATCTAAAAATGCTCAAAGGAGTCACGAGCCCGATTTTGATAAAACTTAAAACTGCATCATTAGATTTTTGAAAAACCTATAATCCTAGCCGGGAATCGAACCCATTGATTTTGAAAAAAAAAACACACCCTTTATTATTACACCATACGATAGTGTCGCTAATAAGGATCAAATTCTTCGAAGTAATGCTATACGGCAAATTTAAGGAAAGCTTGGAATTTTATAGAATTCATATTTCATGCACCTAAATTTTGTATCATAATTTGTTTCGTTCGAAATCCCAGAATAGATCGTAACTATTCCGTATTTTAAATCATGCTCAGAATGATTCTTTGGAGAATATTTTAAACGTAATCGATAATATTGAATGCAGTACGATCCTTGAGGTCTCGAATACAGCTATGTATTGGAAACAATGGTCTACATTTTGAACAACAAACAGTTAACGTTAGAAAAATAAATTTTATTTTGTTAAAGATGAGCACTTTCCTTTAGTTTGCCGTATGTCATTACTTCCCAGAATAAGATCCTTAATAGCAACACTATCGTATGGTGTAATAATATAGGGTGTGTTTTCTTTTTCAAGATCAATGGGATCGATTCCCAGCTAGGATTATTGGTTTTTCAAAAATCTAATGATGAGGTTTTAAGTTTCATCCAAATCGGGCTCGTGACTCCTTTGAGCATTTTTCGCTATTTCGTATAGTTACGGATTTGGCCATCCAATCCCTTTTGAAAAATTCACCCTGTATACATGGATGTGGAACAAGCCATAGCAGATGGTAAAATTAAATTATGTAGAAAAACGGATCTGTTTACAAAGCATGACTGGTATTTTAAAATCCAAGGCCAACTTCAAATCAAGTGAGAAGCTGCTTTTATTTTATCTTCTAGTGATCTTGTGTACATAATAAATATTTTTAATGAATTGTATTTAAATTACTTTCAGTCAAGCTAACATTTATCGATTTACGGTGTAGACTGAACACTAATTTGCCCATAAGCACAGTAAATATTTCGAAAGACGACGAGTTCTGGACTACGAGGATGGAACCTAAATTGTTAAATTTTTACGACTAATGTCTGTTGCCCAAAATGATTGCGCCCAGAAAGAACCGATAAAATAAAATAAAATAAAATTTATTCCCTTTGAACTTAAAAAAAAATAGGTTTGTCAACATTTTTGGGACTCTACTGGGGGTTCGGAAATGCTACAAACTGAGAAGAACACCCCAAGAAACTCAGTTCGGTCCCTCCCAAAATTCATCTTAGTAGGTATCTAATAATCGATCAATGCCGATACGGAATGGCTTTTTCTTGGCGGTGTGCATTGTTATGCACATACCTCTTAATAAATATTTGGTTGTTGTAAATGAAAAACACATACTATCAATAAAGATTAGATTTAGATCCAATAGCTCAAGCTTATAGCGTAGTTTGGGCTAGAGTATGTTGTGTGAGAATATCCAACAATATTTATTGATTATTTATTAAAAATATTTTAATGTTCCTGCCAGCACTGAATCTGCAGTAGGCAGCAAAACATCGGACCATGCCAAGCGCCTGCGCATTGCTACATTAATATTATTGTTTTTAACTATGTTTGTGTATTGTCAAATTTAAATATTTATAGTGTAAAATAGAATATTGTCCATTACTTTCTACAATTTTCGTATATTTAGATACTTTAAAAATAAACTTATGGACCGTTTTCATGTATATGTGTATTATATACTATACTATCTTCAGGCCAAATCCCTTGCGGGGTAGGCAGAAAGAACCGAGCGCCACACGGCACGCTCCATACACACCTCACTTGCTTCTTCAATTTTCATTTTTCTTTTCATGCATGCACGTCGGTACCTTCGGTTCGGTATTTCTAATTGCAATCTTGATATTAGTTTGGTAAATAAATGTCAACTTTATTAATTTTATGATGTCAGTGTATATCACTACTTAATATCAATCAATTTGCAATAAAATAATCAATAATTATTAACTAATATTACTAACATAAAAATTAAATTAAAAGATTGAACGCTTAGACTAAGAATATGACACCGGTAATACATCAAGGAAAACAAAAGTATCAAACTTGTTACGGCTGTATGCGCCGCGCCGCGCTGATTTCTTACGATCGTAAAGAAAGGAGATCATTCACGTTTCATACATTTTTGGGCCAATTCTGAAAGTGCCGGCCAGAAAAAAATAATGTAATATTCGCATAGAACACACAATTTCTAGCAAAAAATACTACTACATTAACCCTGTGCGTGCTATGGTTTTGTTGTTACATGCTTTTAAAATACGAGAAAAATGTTATTTTGATGATGTATTTTGATACATTTTATCACTTGAATAGTGATTTGTTTTTACGTGATTCTATTGTATTATGAAAGAATTATCATTTTACTAATTATCTATGTACCTACGCACAAACAAAACGTATCTAACGATTCACAACAAGTCCAAACCTGTTTCAAAAAACTTAGACAAAGGTGCCGCGCGCGCAGCCCCCCAGTCTGAAGCGACAGGTACCTGGAAAATCACCCCGCCACCTCCCGACGCCCGATGGGTGCGATGGGGCCCTACCACCAACCCGGGGTCCAAGCCAGCCTCACCTGCGAGTGGTGCACCTGCTGATAAACGGACGAGGTCATGGCGCACAGAAAAGGAAAATTCGAAACTAAACCCTGTACCAACGTCCAGTATTGTGCGAGGTCCGAAGAAAGGGGGAGGACACGCTAACCCGTGCATCAGGCGACCTGTTTTACTTTCGGGAAGGTGACGGAAGACATTATTCCGAGGGCAGGATTGGCTTTATGGTGAAAAAGGACCTCGTTAGCAGCTTTGTGGAGATCAGCGGTGTTTCGCCTCGGGTAGCGTACTTAATACTGAGACTCACCAACAGGTACACCCTGAAGGTGATACAAGTGTACGCTCCGACCTCGAAAAGCACTGTCGAGGCAGTTGGGGACATGTACGAGGATATAGCAAAAGCACTACATGGTACTGCCAAGACTCACTACAGCGTTGTAATGGGGGACTTCAATGCCAAAGTACGAGTACAAGAACGCGGCGAAACGAAGATCGGCCCCTTTGGTGTAGGGCGCAGAAATGACCGGGGCCATATGCTTGTCAGTTTTCTTGAGTCTCAGGGGCTCTTCTTGATGAACTCTTTCTTTAAGAAGAAGCCCCACAGAAAATGGACTTGGCGATGCCCCGACAAGGTCACAAGGAACGAGATAGACTTCAACATGACGGACAGGAAGTCTATATTTAGAGATGTCTCTGTGGTTAACAGGTTTAATACCGGTGGTGACCACAGACTTGTACGAGCATCTCTGAATTTGGACTTACGAGCTGAAAGGGCCCGTATGATGAAGCCTGCTCTCCGACCTACCGCGCTCCAGTTAGCCTCAGGGGCTGAGAGGTTCCAGTTAGAACTTCAAAATCGTTTTGATCTGCTGGAAACCACTGGCAATATTCACGATAAGGCCGACAATGTGGTCAGGACGCTACAGCAAGAGTCCCGAAGGTTTTTGTCCGGAAAAGGACATAACAGGTGCTCTAAGCTCTCGCCCGAGACTCTCGAACTTATGAGAATAAGATGGGAAACGCCATCTACGCACTCGTCTTCGTCAGACCAGCGGGATCTAAATCTCAGAATCCGAAAGCTGATACGACGGGACCTTAGACGCTATAACACCAGCATCGTCGAGGCAGCGATCGAACAAACAGAACAGGGGTACAGTTTTTATTTGCCCAACAGCTTGGAAGACCCCGTCTGATGAAACTAAAGACAGCAGATGGCAGAACTGTGACCTCAAGGTTCGAGATTCTCGAGGAAATTAAGAGCTTTTACAAAGACCTGTATGCATCACGGACAAAAAGGCCGACGAGTAGGACCCTACTGATTGTGACCACCGAGTCCCACTATCGCGCAACTATAGCGAGGACATTCCGGGCATCGATCAGGGCGAGGTGAGGGCGGCTCTCGGGCAACTTAAAAACAACAAGTCCCCTGGGGAGGACGGAATTACAACTGAACTACTTAATGCGGAGGGGGGGGGGGGCTCCGGTTCTCAACGAGCTGATGAGTTTGTTTAATTCCGTCCTCCAACAGGGACAAACACCAGAAGCGTGGAGCGGGAGTGCGGTGGCTCTGTTCTTCAAGAAAGGTGATAAGACCTTGCTGAGGAATTACAGACCCATCTCACTCCTGAGCCATGTTTACAAGTTGTTCTCGAGAGTAGTCACAAACCGCCTCGCCGGAAGGCTCAACGAGTTTCAATCGAAGGTGCAAGCCGGTTTTCGAAAAGGCTTCAGAACCGTGGACCACATTCATACTGTACGGCAGATTGTACAGAAAACAAACGAGTACAATCAGCCGCTGTGTATGGCTTTTGCGGACTACGAGAAGGCCTTTGACTATGTCGAAATAAAATACTCTTTATTTTTATTTTACATGCTCCTATACGTAGGAACGAGAAATCAAAATTGGGCATAAAATATGCCTCTGCCTCACCCTTCGGAGAAACAGGTATAATTATATGTATGTGTGCTTATATGTGTGCTGAAAGACATAATTAATAAAATAAATCACTATTCAACTGCTCATATCAATTAGAATGACACCTTCGAAAGAACATTTTTCACGAATTTTAAAAGCATGTAACAAAAAAACCATAGCACGCACAGGGTTAATGTAGTAGTATTTTTTGCTAGAAATTGTGTGTTCTATGCGAATATCACATTTTCTTTTTCTGGCCGACACTTTCAGTTTTTGGTCCAAAATGAATGATGTCCTTTGAAAACCGAATTTACGCTCTTAATAAAATCAACGAACCCCCCCGTGTTGTGTTGACCCTGCAGAACGCACTACCAACCCGGTGACTACTGAAACTGAACATGAGCTCATACTCCTTACGCATATGTTCTGTAAGACAAACAATTTCAATATTTTCTGAGCTCATGAACAGCTCCAATTCAAACTCTTTGACCTGTGTTAATGTTGCAATATTATAATGCACCAGGCTGATGTAATCTACATTTTTTAATTTAGTTTTGTTCGGAGGACAGTTTCCGATAAAATTACGGTTTGCAATTAAATTTAACTCCATTAATTTACAATTTTGGCTAGAGGGTAAATCCTCTGTTGTCCCAGCAGTTAATTTAAATTACTTGGAACAGATTCCAAAGTCCTAAATCTACTCTGCTCAAATAAAGCAGTTTTGTCAGCCAAGTTTTTGGCTACAGAATAAAAATAATTAAATAGCAAACTTGCTATTTGTCTTTTATAATATTTGGGTAGACAATACCTACCCTTGTGATTATTATAGACTATAAACTTACTATGTGACAAATTTGTGTTAAATACAGAATTAAAGTCAATTATATTAAATTTATTATTATACTGACTTATTAAATTCAAACGCAAATTCATCTTATATCTAAATGAATTTTCCGAATCTGGCACACCTTTTATAAATGGAAGTGTGAACATTACAACTTGTATGACATTTAAGTTTAAGATGTAATTCATGTATAGGGACAAATCATCATTGCTAATTTTCCCCCTGTTTGCACAGAAAATTATTATTTTACTGTTAGCTTCAAATTTATATTCTAATATCTTTTGCATAATACCACTTAATGAAGCACCCGGATAGCAATTATTAATAACCGAGTAATAACTTGAATTTGAGTTTTGTTTTAAAAATGAACTTAGATTGGTACCAATATCATCACTAAATACAATTAATTTAGTACAACTATTACTATTATTTACACTGTCACACAATATATCCACTGATGTACTGGGCGAGCATGTGGTAATGGGAGCTAGGGGCTCAGCGGTAACCGGTTCGCCCTGGGCCTCCACCGGCTCAATTGCTTTAGGGCAGTTAATATTGCATAAGTGGTCATTTAGGAAACAATTAAGGCGCTCAGTGTTATCATTTGATGTTTTGAGTACCTTGTCTATTGTTAAAGAACATTTAGTAAAGTCCTTAAGGGACCATTCATATTTTTTAGTCATATATTGTAGCTCAAATTGCAAACTTTGTATTTTTGACTCTAATTTTTGTGTGTCAGTGCAATATTTTAAATGGCTTTGTTCTAGTTCTAACATTGACAATTTAGCTTGTTCTCTAAATTTTAAACAAGAACCTATATTTTTACACTTCTTGATTAACATTTTATGGAATTTTAATTGCTTTTTTGATTTTTGTATGAACTTTTTAATTTTTAGATATTTTTTTAGTTTATTTCTGCTGCAAAACAAAACCGACTTGTCCTGTTGATATGGACTGTCACCTGTAAGATCTATAGTAGTCAAGTCCAGGTTTTGAGAATTTGCAGAAGGAATAAACTGCGGGATACCACTCATTAACTCACTAAAAAGATTATCGGTTTGTTGGGCAGTAACTTTCTCAGCAGCTTCTTCCAGGTGTGAGATCTGTCCCTGGGCATCCCTTAGCTCCTGTTCCAGAAAGGTCGTCCTCCTCAAGGTTTTCTCATACTCGTCACTGCACTCTTGGAACCTATCTACAATTGACTGAAGGTGGTCCCGCTCCGCAACAATGTCATCATAACTAACATGAAGTCTTGATAATTCGCATTTTAATTTTTTTGTGTCATTCAAAGCGTTTATCAATAGATTTTCATTTTCCTCTTTTTCCTTTTCCAACTGTACACAGAGCTCCGTTTTAGATATAAGCTCCAGCAACACCAACTGAAGTTTGGGCTCTTCCTGCTGGCGGCCGAGAGCTCTGCGACTACGGGTATTCATATTATTAATAAGTAAGTGCAATTAAACGCGAATTATATGATGGAGCTCCTTGTACAGTTTATGGTAAGAAGTAACAAGGTTATGTACCGGCTATAAATTATACTTATAAAGAAGGCTGTATCTGCACCCTCCTCGGACTTGAGACATCTTGTCTGCCAGGGATACGATCTTCTGAGCCTCCCCCAGAAAACCCTACAGTCTACGTGGCAAGTCTATTGGTCGAACTCAAGCAGGGAGAAAGGCAAATTCTACCACTCTATACAACCCAACATATCACCGAAGCCCTGGTTCTACCATTTTAAAAAGTCTCCCAAACCAGTCATTTCAGTCGTCTGCAGACTACTTATTGGACACTGTTGCTCACCTGTCTTTCTACACAAAATCCATATAAGGGATTCTTCATTATGTGAATGTGGACTGGACGAGGGTTCATTGGACCATATCTTCTTTAATTGTCCCTTACGAAATTCCCCTCCCGACTTCTATACCCAAGTAAAAAAACTCAAGATTCCCCTTCCTATTAACTTTGCCTCCCTATTAACATATCCTTCCCGACAACTATTTTCGATTTTGATATCATTTATCAATCGTAACACAGTCAAACTGTAATTAGATAATGCCCCATTGTTATACTACCCTATAAGTTTTAACTCATTAATAGAAAATTCCCAATATATTTATGTAGGTACTTATAAATAATATATATAATTGTGTGACTTGTGTGTGTCCATGTGGAAATAGTCTTGTAATATTTGTTGCAGTGTTCCCACCCACTAACTTCAACAAGATCCCAGCGCGTCAGGCTCAACTCAGATCACTGCGAAATCGGTTATTATCATAACCACAAGCACACGCAATCTCCATTACACGTTTGATTTTGGCGAAGTTGCTGGCATCGGCCCCGGCAGAAAGCCATAACCAAAAAATAGAATAGAATAGAGCTTGTAGGCATTTATCAAAAATTATAGATATAAAAGAAGTTTAAAGTAAGTTAAAATAGTTTGATATGCTTACGGTAGATGGCATGGCACCTACAAAAACATCGCCGAACCTAATTCATTTTTGGTCTACCTGAAACTTAGGGTTCTAGATGAGGGGAAAAGAAGGAAAAAATAAATAAAGCATCAAATAAGAAAATTTAGTTAAGCCTGTTTATTGTGGGGACCCAGTTTGCATTTGCATTCTCTTTGCCTAGATCTCATGTTTCAATTAGCAGGTGCACCAATAGAAGGGGAGGCAAGTTTGGGTCATGAAGTCTTGTTAGGGCCCCATTGCTCCAAAAGTGAGGTTGAGGGAAGACCAGGGAGAGACCACCAGGAAGAGACCCTCTCCCTCTACCAAATAATAGTTGCCTGAGACCAAGTTTTTTTGTGTAACTCATTGTTAATATTATTATCTATACTAATTCCGAATTTTTGTTTATTATATTGGAATGAAGCATGATGACTAAAATGTATACTCACACTCAGGATAAACCCTAGTGGGTTTTATGGGTGTTACCATATTATGTACTATTGTTTTGATATTTTAATAAAAAAAAGTGAAGTGGACTTAATGAACCAGATCATAAAAGTGGAGTACTTGCAAGGCATGTTTGACAACCAAACTATAAAATTAAATTTAAACATTCTTTTTATTACTAAAATAGTGCTTTGCAAATGTTTGACCAACAATTAACGGGAACACAACGGTTGCATCAGCATATAATTTAACAGGTGTTGCATTTGGCCTGATTTTTCCCCATGATACAGCTTCATCAGGCCTGGCTCCGGCATCACTACCATCATACTCGCTGGCAGTGTTGATATATACAGCGTAATCAGCACCATTTCTCATAAGATTTGCATTACAAATGTGGTGTTTTATCACACCACCTCCTAAAATTATCATTCCAGTGTTGTTAGCCTTTACGGCCATTGTATTCAGTCTTCGTAGATCACTTAATATGTCAATGACAAGTCCTGGACGTTTAAATGAATGGAAATACATCATATCACCGAGAGAACCATCAGTTAATGCGGGACTGAATACAGGAATATTGTTCCTCCAAGCCCAGTAGCATACAGAGCTCTCATCATTAATTTTTTCCCCTAATCTAGCTATAATTTTCGACGGTGTCCAGACGGTACCATCACGGGTCTGTTCATCCAGCATCTCATTTAATAATGGTGTCACCCATTCCTCAAAGCGGCAGTAATTGTCATTTGGCACTAATAAATTACCAATTCTGTTGATACCACGGCTTCTCAATAATTTCCCGCTCAAATTGAAGTCCCCTACATATGTAGGAGCAAGACATTTGATAAAATCTTCTTCTACACCACCAGCTGTTGTGACAATGCAATCAACCAGCTTATTTTTAACCAAAAATCTGAGTGTATCGCGTAAACCAGACGAGATCATGTTAGAAGTGTATCCCAAGAATATAGTGCAGTTAGTTTTCTTCTTAATAAATATGTCATCTTCGTAAGGGTCGGAGGTTTCTTCAGTCAAAGGTACAGATCTACATTTTAGCATTTTATTTATCTCTTGCACAGAATTTCCAAAACTAGTGGCTTGGAAGCCGGAGTGAGCATAACTTTCGAGTATTTTGTTATAATCAGTGCCGTTTTCCCAATCGTAGCCAGTGACGATAGGTGTTTCAGCTGGCAGCTCTTGACTTGGTAATAAAACAGCGTTTACAGCTACGTTTGGAGCCAGATTAGTTCCTTTATTATTGGTATTTGTAGTATCCATGATTACTATCGGTATACTTATCTAAAATAATTTAAGAAACACCAATAACATCCAAATTATGCAGGGTAAAATTTTATTATTTTCCGCAGCTCTATGTTTTTATGAGTTGCGGTATGTAATGTCAAAACTGTCAAAAACATCAATTGTCAAACTTGTTTTTTTTTAAATTAATTTGTACTGGCTTTGGTTTGTTTCCTTCACTGATCTGTAGTGGTTTCCTTCCATTCCCTTTCTTCATTTCCTTAGACCATATAACACGGGACTAGCCTTTGCGAACCACCGCATACAAAAATATTCTGCCAGTTTTCATACAAGTGAAGGGGGAAACACAAAGACATATAAAATTTCATTGCATTTAAAAATGTATTAATCGACAAACGCGTAATGGCTGTTGTGTGTTAATTGTTATTGTACAGTCAACTACAATGTAATGTACTAGTTTAATCATATAAAATGATGTACTGATGTACAGGTTTTTAATAAAGCCAAAAGACCAAATGGTCATGTGCAATGGCAGAAAACAATGCTTAAGTAAGGCGCATCCTGTGGTTAGATGATCTAAGTTCATTTCACATTAATAAGTCACAGTGCTCGTCTTCTAAGTCCAGTCAAAGTCGTAGATAAACTGAAAGTATCTTTGGATGTTTTGTCAGGAACAACAATAGTGCACGTTATCGGACTTGTATAGAATCCACATTCTTATACACAAAACACTCAAAAAAGCGACATGGTTCTTCCCCGCCAAAAGGTCTTGCGCGTCAAACTAGTTTAATGTCAAATTTCCATTTTTTTTCAAAAATTCATTTTACGTTCTTTAACATCAGGTTTTCAAGCCAACCATTTCAATAAATAAAATAAATAAATAAATTCTATTTTTGTTTCAATTTCTTTATTAATTTCAGTTCTAAATTATTTTTTTATAGGTTCTTTTATAGTCAGACTCCCTAGTCTTTGCATTGTCTGTAGAATTTTAAAAAACACGGTATATTCACGGCTTTATCCCCGAAGGGATAGGCAGAGGCAGGCAGAGGCATATTATATGCCCACATTTTCACCTTTTAGCCCCTCTATAAAATAGATTGCAGAGGGGCTTATGGCGAGACTTGTGTCTGTAGTCTGTGACTCTGTTGCATTAAATTATGTCACTAGGTCACGTGGATCATCTGTTCAAAGTTTGAAATAAAACAAAAATGACAACGTCAATCGGATTGAACTTTCACTTTCAAAATAAACGTTAGAGGGGCAGTTGGGTGAGACCGTCTCACTGCTTCTTGGTTAGAATTTGTCCCACGTGGTGAGCCTTATTGAGACCATAGATTTAGAATTTTTCACTACTCAGACAGACAGGTAACTAACAAAGGCACTGTTCATACTGCACCTATTTCAGTGGGTTAACCCTTTTTATAAAGTTTTTATTAGTTTCACCTGTATGTTTGCTTGTTTGTTTGCTTGTAACCGACTCCTTTGGGCTCGATTTTGCCCTACTTTGAACGATCAGATTTAGTTCAAACTTTGCACACTTGTCAGAGACAGATGACAATGCAATAATTCGATAAAAAAATGAAAATAAATGAACTACAAAATTAAAAATAAATAAAAGTTTTAAAAAACTATAAAAAACGCTTTTATAGAAAATCCAACTATAAAGTAGAAAATAATTAATGTTAATAAGTTTGAATTAAGAATTAATATTGGTAGATACATTTAGGTACATAGGGTAAACCACCCAATTATTGGCACTTTTAGAATGAATTATTGGCACTTTAGTTAAGAGTATATTTCGAAAAATAAGGGAAACCTAGTTTATTTCAGTTCGGTGTTGCCCATTTAGTAGGGCAGTATAACAATATCCACGGACATATTCACGGACATTTCACACAACGCTATCTGATCCAAAAGTAAGCTAGGAATGACCTGCTTGTGTTATGGCTATCAGACCACGGATATTAATACTTATATACTCTTAAATACATACATATTATACATAGAAACACCCAGACTCTTGAGACAAACATTTATGGGTCACACAAATATTTGTCTCCGGTGGGAATCGAACCCACGACCTCCAGTGCCGCAGGCGGTATCACTACCAACTGCGCCACAGAGGCAGTCTAAGACAATATCTCTTTTCACTTTAGGGCAGCATCAACAAGTGTGAGGACGCCGTCGCATGGTTTATGCGCGTGCCAAGTGGAGGTTACCTTCTCCCTACTTTAATATGGAGGGTGCTTCGAAACTAGTAGGAACTCAGGAGATTGAGTTCTTGAAGATGAGAGATCAGGCAGGCCCTTAAGTGCGACGTGATTGCTAGCTGATACATTACTACTACACAAAAAATCAAAAGAACCCCCACCCCATCCTAATACTTTTCTCACCTTTGGGATGACCCCGCGAGGTACTTGCTAGACGCGCTGGACGCTATGCAGAAACGTGCTATCCGAATGTCACGGAAGACCTCGAGCCGTTAGCGCAGCGAAGATCCATAGCGTCCTTTGCTTTTTTTTATCGTATGCAGATCCTACATGGATGCTATGCCGGACTCCTACCGACTTAAACCACACAATGCCTTACAACAGTCTATGGCCGGGAGTCCCGGGGAAGCCCTCGGAAGGATGTCCCAGGGTTAGCGTCCTTGGCTGCCTTCTACCAGATATATCAAGGCGAGTGTTCTGAAGAGCTCTTCAACCTGATCCCGTCCTGTCCTTTCCGATCCCGAAGAGATGCCACACAAACACAGTGGAGATAATCATCGTCAGAACTGAGCGTTTCAAAGATCGTTCCTCTGTCGAACTATAAAAACCTGGAACGACCTGTCCGCATACGTGTTTTCCTCGTCTTACAATCCCGGGTTCCTTAAGCAGAGCGTGAAGAGGCACATCACAGGGCCGTCAACTTGAGGACCACTGTCATAAGTCTTACGGACTGTGAGAGTGGCCCCCAATCGCTAGATGCGCCATCAGGCTGGCGACGTCAATTTGGCAAGCTTAATATGAAAAAAAAAGTCCACTTTCAGGGCATCGATTGGCCGAAACGCTCTCAGTATATGGGCCACGTGAGAGTGAGAACGACCGACAAGTCTTTAGGCCTTACATGATGAAAACCGCCTATCGCAATGGAGGTATACTTCCCGCAGTGAATTCTGATAGGCCGATTTGGACGATTCGGTGATTACAAAAGACGTAACGCTAAGATGAGAGAAATGTACTTACTCTACATTAGGTAATAAAAAACGGATACTCCGTTGACATAACAATTTTTTTGGATTCATTAATTATGTGTGTACGGAATGCAGTGTTGTCATGCAGGAAATACGTTTGAAACTTAGTGTAAAATGGCCGGCAGGAATCTTAATGGACGTAGCATGTACGTCAAACTCATGTCGCGACACACAGGGCTGTCACATGCATGTTAGGAAAAATATTGCAATTTATTTCTAAAAAAAAGTGTTTATTTTTTTTTTGCACACAGATGTTAAATATTCAAAGACATTACCAATCTTAAAAAAATACCGGTATCTCTATCACTGTTTTTGGGCAGGCATAATATTATACCGTAAGAGGGAGAGCATGAGAATCTACCCGGTCTAGTTATATCCCGGATGGTTACTCGTATGAAGGACAAAGATCGTTTCACTTACTAATATTGTCCACAAATAAATCATTTACAGTAAAAACCATTCGCATTTGAAATGCATAAACCTTAAATATTAAACAGGCATTGAATTTAATTCAAAAACCTGGTTAATAATAATTTTCTTCCCAATAACCAATGACAGTTATGAATTCTTTTCTATTCTACGATGTATGTGTCTATTCTATTTTGTAATGTAAGTATGTATTTAGTGTTGTTTCTTTTTATATATTATTTTGGTTGACTACAACGCAACAATTAATATCATTCATGTCGATCCAAAGTTGCCTGGAAAAAATAGCTTTAAGCGATAAGGCCGCCCATTGTACATTTGATTATTTTCTTATACATTGTGCTCGCCACAGACAGGATGTCCATCCTCACACTGTACGTCCGGAGCGTTCGAGCACGGTTAGATCCGATAGGGGCTTTCTCCCGGGCACGCTTAGGTTGTGGAATGATCTCCCTGCCTCGGTTTTCTCAAACGCCTGCAGTATGTGGTTCTTGAAAAGGGGTCTTAGAAGGGTTTTACAGGGTCGACAGTGCGAATGTGGCGCCTCTGGTGTTGCAAACGTTCATAGGCTGCGGTGACCACCAGTCCTTCTGGTGGGCCGTATACTTGTCTGCCACCTTAGTGGTATATAAAAAAAATAGAATATTCGTTTTGTAAAAATTTCGGTGTAAAATAAAGAATTATCTATCTATTAAAATTTCTTCAAAGGAGTGACAGCCCTATATTTACTTTCTACGATGTCGTGTTGCATAATCGGCGCAAGCGCTGTTAATCACAGATCGAACAACCGTCTAATTATCCGATGCGCCGTTGAATAGTGTAAGTATTACGGATTACACCGGCCATGTTATTAAATCTATTAAAATATAGTGATATATTATTGTTGTGAAGTGGTCTTTTGCAATGTGCACTACTTCTATCTAGTGTAGATAACAAGGTAAAATGGTTACGTTACGAGTGACAAACATACATACATATAGTCACGCCTTTATCCCCGAAGGGGTAGGCAGAAGCATAGTATACGCCCACATTTCACCTTATAGTTTTATGTCCCACGTAACAAGTGGTGAGCCTATTGCTGTGTTGAAATGGACAGGCGCAGGTCGTGATAACCCACAGTTGAAAATTTTCAAGTCGCCCATAAGCCTTAAACAACTTGGCTTAAAGATTGTCATTTTACTGACAACCGGGTTTCAATTCGAGTTTGTCTTCTCCACGCAACGGATCTTTTTGCGAAAGTGTTCCGTTAGTCGCCTTTTACGACACCCTCGGGATGTATTGGGGTGGCAACATTTTGTACTCTTACCCGTCTCAACACGGGACCCCGTCGCCACACGGGGCATTTGTCTGTCTAAGAGGTATAAAAAAGTCTTGTCTATTCTTTATCTCATTTTTTTTTTTTTTTTTTTATACTACTTAGGTGGCAGACAAGCTTACGGCCCACCGGAAGGTTGGTAACCGTAGCCTATAGACGTTTGCAACACCAGAGGCGCTACACACGCGCTGCCGACCCGGGTGCAGGCTGTGACGACCCACAGTTGAAATTTTTCAAGCCGCCCATAAGGCCTTCAACTTGGCTTAACGACTGTCATTTTACTGACAACCGGGACCAACGGCTTATCGTGCCTTCCGAAGCACGGAAACGTTCGTAAATAAATGTCACAAAGTGGTCCACGTGGTGGTCACCCATCCATATCCGGCCATAGTAAATGTTGCTTACTGCAGTGATCGTTTACAGAACACTGAGTCCGCGGGGCCACGAGCGGATCATTCTAATCATATCTTTTAACTAGAACACCTCACGCGGATTCACCCTCATACTACCTTTCGCGTGGGAATACGGGAATAAAATATAGCCTACATAGCTGTTCCCCGCGGCTTCAACCGCGTAGAAGTCGTTATCGCGTAAGAGTCGTTATATCGTAATATCATAACACCTTATTTTGCGCAGTCGGTTAAAAAGTAGCCTATGTCCTTCCTAGGGCCTCGAACTATCCCTTTAACAAATTTCATCTCAATCGCTTCAGCCGTTTAGGCGTAAAGCGTAACAGACAGACCGACAGAGTTACTTTCACATTTATAATATTAGTAGGGATAGGGATTATAGACTAGTAGACGCAACGCGGTTTCACCCGCGTTGTTCCCGTTCCTGTGGGAATATGGGAATAAAGTATAGCCTATTCTCAACGGGAATAGTGTACCTTTCCAACAGCGAAAGAATTTTTCAAGCTTAGTGGTTTCGGAGCCTATTCGATGCAAACAAACAAACAATCAAATATTTCCTCTTTATAATAATATTATAGACTAGTGTATGCCACGCTGTTTCACCAGCGTACTTCCTTTCCCGTGGGAATAAGGAAATAAAATATAGCCTATGTTCACTGGGAATAGTGTACCTTTTCAACAGTGAAAGAATTTTTCAAATCGGTTCAGTAGTTTCAGAGCCTATTCGATGGAAACAAACTAACAATCAAATCTTTCCTCTTCATAATATTAGTATAGATACCAAACTGTGCCACTTAGTTCAGCCCGCGGCGTCGCTTCAGTTACGTCACCCTAACTGTAATGAATCTATTGATATTAGCTTACTTTGCCCAAGGCAAGTTTTGTGTTGTTATTAATCATTGTTACGCGAACATAGAATTGTTCACATTTGGTGTTCGTGCAAGAATGTAGTAAGTACTATTTTATCTTAGGAATTTAAACCGAAATTTGAAAAAAATCTGAACGGTTTGTACAAAAGACATCAACGCGTAACAAGAAAAATAAAAATAACCGGCCTAGTGCGAGCAGGTTTCACACAGAGGTTCCGTACCAAAATAATCAAAAATGTATGTAAACAGCCCTCATTTTTGTTGGGGTTAAATAATGGTATTCAAATATTTAATGGGTTGCAATTGCACAAATCAAAGTTTACCCAATATCTTCGTGTACCTAATTCCGTATGCAAACTTTAGGTAAATATATTTATAACCCACCTTTCACCCATTTCAAATTGTTTACATTACTGCGCTGCAATAATCCTAAACTATGCAATAACTGAGTTTATGATACAAGTATTAGCAAGATATTAAGTACTTAGGGCCACCACACACGACGTTTTTTTAACGCGCAAATAACGCGTTTTTGATACGCGAGTTTTTCACGAGTTCTCACTGCATTAGCAGATAGTGTACCTGGGTCATTATCAGGTGGCTCATTATTTGGTTGACTTCGGTGTACAATTTTTTTTTTCAACTAAGGTTTTACTTACACGAAATATCAAATCTAGTGTTAATTTAAAACATTTCAGTAGTTGAGGGAACTGTATAGGCTGAATGGTTATGAAGGGATTTCACTTTTTTATAATGAGGTCCACCGAAATCAAAATGGATCGAAATCATTATGGATCACACAGATATTTGACTCTGGTGGGAATCGAACCCAAGACCTCGTTATTCGCAGTCTTACATTTTTACCTCCAGACCAACGAGGCAGTTGAGAAATGCAAATAAATAAATTATTGATTGATTTCGGTGCTTTTAAATATTGATCTCCGTGCAAGTATTTCCACTAAAAAACACCGGAATCAAGGGCACTGAAATCAAAATATTTAGCAAAATCCTATATATTTTAAAAAGTAATCTGTATTATTAATACTTATGTTTTTTACTGAAATCTTATACATAAAAGACACACTTTTAATATAGCTTTACATCATTTGTTCAAATAATTGAGGATAAAATGGATGCACCGAAATCAATTTTAGGTATATACCAAGCCACCGAAAATGATTACGAACCTTAACAAAACAGTTGGGCGATGACACACCGACGTCTAGTCCTTACCACCGGTGCGGTGTAACTGACAGTTTGTATTACTCGAACAACTATTCTTGCAGTCGCTAGAGATACAGAGTAATGAACGAATCGGTGCGCGCCACTGAGGTCAATTCTGAACGTCGGACGTAAAGACAACCAGTTGTAACTTGTCTAGTAATGCCGATAATGGCTTAGTAATGTTATAAATAGAGTTAATAGTTATCAAGTTATTTGTGAATATATGCACATATAACACCTATATTGGAGAAAAAAAGATAAAAAATAATTTTCGCTGCAATACGGGACCGGACGCGACACCGAGGTCAATATTTTTGTAGTTTTAATTTTTTTAAACTAACTTTTACGTAATTAATCTAAAAAAAACCACAGGCCCCCCCTACTATTTTTGACCGTACAATTTATAGAAAAAAAATCATATTGATAAGTAATCTACAGGTATTGGTTTTCGACGCGGACTCGCCTATTTGAGCCGGCTGAGAATGACCGACCTAATTCACGACCTACCAGATAGACCGACGATCTAAAGAAGGTCGTAGGGAGTGACTGGATGCGCAAGGCGCAGGGCCGTGTATTGTGGCGTAATTTAGGAGATCTGATTTGATTAATTGATTGACATTACATATGTATCGATAGAAGCGCAAATGAAACGCGCGTTGAACGTTTTTATCAATTCGAACACAATTTTTTTTTATACCACTAAGGTTGCAGACAAGCATGCGGCCCACCAGATGTACTGGTGCGAACTGCAGCCCATGGAAGTTTGCAACACTGGAGACGCTACACTCGCTCTGCCGACCCTGTAAAAATCTTCTAAGACCCCTTTTGAAGAACCCCATACAGTAGGCGTTTGGGATAACCGAGGCAGGGAGCTCATTCCAAAATCTATTCATTAGTAAGGATTTACTCAAAATTGTTACTACATTGTTTATGTACAGTGTCTTGTTCGTTTCAGAAACAGCACGAAGGCTAACGTAGATACGTAAGCAGTTCTTAAAAGATTGCATTGCTTAAAACGCACCGTGAGTTCGCGTTCAAAGAGATATTTGCTCGATTGTAGCTATATACTGGGTGTAACAAAATTACCTCTCCAAATTTCATGAGATGACTTGGCATCGGAAATCAAATACAAATATTTAATAAAAAAGGGGGGTTAATTTTTTCATTTTTTTTTAAATTTTTTTGTCGCACATTAAGAATTCCCGAAGAAACCGCGGCAATTCGAGGTAACATGGTCGCCGTGGCAAAAAAAACACGGAGCACCCGTCTGGCTGTCGTTGTCGCTTTCTACTGCCACTCAGCGATAGAAAGGGTGAAAATGGAAATTTATAGGACCTTTAAAACGTATTTACGGTTAAAGTATTCATGTGATTTTTTTTCTTCATTTTTTGTAATGTTTCTTGAAATCTTGACTGATGCCGCGTCACGTGACGAAATTCGGAGAGTCAATTTTGTTACACCCAATATACGCGATAATCGTGTTCAAAGAGGAGACACGCTTACTACTGCTGAGCGTATTCTATCAATATGCTATGTTCAACGATAGTGCGTTGTTTACGCGCGTCTTCAGCGCGTTATAAAAACGTCGTGTGCAGAAGACCTTATTCTGCGTAAATATTGGGAAATGTTATTAGAGTGGCAACATTTTGTTACTCTTGAGTTTGCAATTACCCACTTCTGGAGACTCAAGATGATGTCATACGACCCAATATCTTATAATGTACTAGTTGTAAACCACGGCTTCGTTTGTGTGAAAATTTGCGATACAATAGATTTAGACAGGGTCTCTCTCTACTTAGTTAGTGAACATAGTAGCCTATTTTACTCATTATCTATACTAATATTATATGTGATATTATTAAATGCTCATCTTTTTAACTTTTCTGCACACTAGGTAACGCCACTAATTTACTGAATGCAAACCAGAAAACCAAACCAAAAAAGTATAACGAATTGGATTTATTTAGTGTGCATAATTAGTGTGCAAGTCAGTATTTTAGGTTTAACTTTGAAATATTTAGTTCGGAAAAAGGGAATATACAGATTCCGATTTAAATACATGCCATATTATATGGACGTCACGTTTGTGAGTTGTGAGTTGTGAGGTTGTGAGTTTGTGACGTTGTAAGGGGTAATCTCGGGATCTACTGAACCGATTTTCAAATTTATTTCACCAATAGAAAGCTACGTTATTGTGAAGTGTCATAGGCTATAAATCATCACGCTATAATGAATAGGAGCTGAGCAGCAATGAAAAATGTAACATAAACGAAGTTGTGAGGGTCAGCTTGTACACAAATAAATGTAAATAAAATAAACAATTATGGGTTGAACTAACCTTTTGTTAACAAATCAGTCAGTTTTTGAGTTTATCCCTGACTAACAAACAGACAGATCAACACACAAAATTATAATCTACTTATTTGGTTTCAGTCTTTAATTATATTATAAAATGCTTTTAATTGTCGTCCTTGCGTCCCTTTATAGAGCATAGAAAAGACTTAAGTAATCTACGTACTTAATTATTAAACTCGCTAAATTGTCACCCCGTTCGTCTTGTGGAAAGCCATGACCACATATAGCAATAGTGGGCCGCTCTAACAGTCCTTAAGATCGTGGTCCTCAAGTTAGCGGCCCTGTGATGTGCCACGTCACGTTCCGCTTAAAGAACCCAAGGTTGTAAAAGAAGGAACCACGTTTTGCATCACAAATTTAATTAACATGAACTTTATAACGTTTCCAATCAATCAATCAAAACAGCCTATCGCAGTCCACTGCTGGACGTAGGCCTCTCCTAATTAACGCCACAATGCACGGTCCTGCACCTTCCGCATCCAGTCCCAGCCTGCGACCTTTACCAGGTCGTCGGTCCATCTAGCGGGTGGACGTCCTACCCCAAGTTAGCCGAGACGCGGTCTCCAATCTAGAATCCGTTTGCTCCATCGGCCATCGGTTCTTCTGCAGATATGGCCGGCCCACTGCCACTTCAATGTGCTTATTCTGCGAGCTATGTCGACCACTTTAGTTCTCTGTCGGATAGTCTCATTTCGGAGTCTATCCCTCAGAGACACCCCAAGCATAGCCCTTTCCATAGCCCGCTGCGCAACCTTTAGAGCATTGACCAACCTCTCTGTAAGTGTCCACGTCTCGGCAATGTATGTCATAACGTTTCCAAACTAGCTATATGATTGAATGCTTTGCAATCAGAAGCATCCAAAACACTTAAGTCTATTTCTTAGATAATTTACTTTAAGTAAACAAATCAAAAAGATTAATTCTAACGACACTTTCTACTCGCAAAATGCTCTGATATAAATAACAAGTTTGTTTTGGCTGGCTGCAAGATTATGCGAATTGCTGAGTGAAAATCACATTCGAACTTTACAAAAAATTGTTCTAATATAATTTTCACTAGACCTATTTAGGTAGGAGAAAATCAATGATTAGAAATCCGTATCCCACGGAAATTACCAACCTATTCCGGGAATAAAAAGTAACCTGTGTTTTACTCCAGACTATTATCTATCTCCTTGTACAGTCAACTACAATGAAATGTACTAGTTTAATCTTACAAAATGATGTATTCCTGCGAGTGCCATAATGAACTAACCAAACATTGTGACAAACATGGTATCTACCGAACTTTACAGTAACATGTATTGATTGCTGTGCATGTTATGCATGCTATTTTTTTTTTAAAGTTGACTTTAAAAAAAATGTATTGGGGTACATAATGCTCTTTACACGCATACATGTTACTATCAGGTTCGGTGGATACTATGTTTGGTTAGTTCATTATGGCACTTGCAGGGATACATCGTTGTGTAAGATTCAACTAGTACATTTCATTGTAGTTGACTGTCGACTGTACAAAATTTCAGTCAGATCCTTTCAACCGTTAAAGCGTGAAAGAGTAACAAACATCCTACCCTGAAACATCCTTCCGAGGGTTTACCCGGGGCTCCCGGCCATAGACTGTTGTAAGGAATTATGTATGCTTTTAGTCGGTAGGAATCCGACATAGCATCCATGTAGGAGTCCGGCATAGCATCCATGTAGGATTTCCACATAAAAAAGAAGTATTCACGAATATTCACGAACATTTTTACACAACGCTATCTGATCCCAAAGTAAGCTAGGAAGTCATGGGTATCAGACCACGGATATTAATACTTTATACTTTTAAATACACATACTTATTATACACTGAAACACCCAGACTCTTGAGACAAACATTCATGAATCACACAAATTTTTGTCTCCGGTGGGAATCGAAACCACGACCTCGTGGTCCGCAGTCGTACATTTCGACCAACGAGGAAACTATATGTACCTAAATACTTTTTTTTTAAGTAATAGTGGAATTACCGGTGGCTTACTTTGTAATTAATATTACATTAGAAGAAATGAGGCGCCGCGGCCCCTGTAGCAAATTCTAGTTCAAGTTGAACAGTTAATTAGAATTAAGAACTAGATTAAGTAACATGGAGCGATGTAATTTCGACATTGTTTTCGAATAATACTTGAATAACAATGTCGAAATACGTTTCATGTAACTTGGGTAAGGCCGCGTGGGTCAGATTTTGAGTTTTTTGAAACAATCCTACTCAAAAAGTAAAGGGTTTATAATTCTGATAAATATATATATAATAGTTAAGGATATAAGCTAAACATATTCCGAGCCCGTTACACGATCCAATAAATTTCACTAGATAGAAAAAAATCCCAAAGTTGACTCTCTCAGAAAAGTTTTTTCAAAACTGTGGCTAAACTATTAATATTTAATATATTTTTTTTGCACTCAATTAAAGGTATTACGGTTTTATACACATTTTCCGAGCGTTTTTCTATAAACAACTACTTACATAGTTATCATGTACGAATATCTACCAAACGCAATAGAATTGCGCCGCTGACGGCCGATCAGTCTCGCCCTGGCGCTTGTGGAGGCAGGACCTGTGTCAGTTTTTTTCGCAACTATTTCGTAATTATTATGCCAAATTACGTTGAAATCACGCCACAGTATAAGAATATCAGTAATGGGCAAAATGTAATTAGATTAACCGTTACAAATGCGACTCATGGTAAAAATGTGGTGATCTTTTACTTTTTAAGTGTTTTCACCACATGGTAACCAGCTACCTAATGCATTAAAATGTCTACGAATTACATGATAATTTCGCAATCCAACATGGCGGCCACGCCGTAATCACAAAATTTCATGATGGGTATCGTTTAAGGGGTTTTTTGGTATGCTGAGTACGAAGTACGTAATAATTTTGCAATCCAATATGGCCGCCGCGCGGTAATCACAAAATTTCATGATGGGTATTGTTTAAGGGGTTTGTTCGTATGCTGAGTACGAATGACGTGATAATTTTGCAATCGAATATAGCCGCCGCGCCGTAATCACAAAATTTCATGATGGGTATCGTTTAAGGGGTTTTTTGGTATGCTGAGTACGAATCGCGTACTAATTTTGCAATACAAGATGGCCGCCGCGCCGTAATCACAAAATTTCATGATGGGTATCGTTTAAGGGGTTTTTTGCTATGCTGAGTACGAATCACGTGATAATTTTGCAATTCAAAATGGCCGCCACGCCGTAATCACAAAATTTCATGATGGGTATCGTTTAAGGGGTTTTTTCGTATGCTGAGTACGAATCTCGTGATAATTTTACAATCCAATATGGCCGCCGCGCCGTAATCACAAAATTTCATGATGGGTATCGTTTAAGGGGTTTTTTCGTATGCTGAGTACGAATCACGTGATAATTTTACAATCCAATATGGCCGCCGCGCCGTAATCAAAAAATTTTATGATGGGTATCGTTTAAGGGTTTTTTTTGGTATGCTGAGTACGAATCACGTACTAATTTTGCAATACAAGATGGCCGCCGCTACGTAATCACAAATATTCATGATGGGTATCGTTTAAGGGGTTTTTTGCTATGCTGAGTACGAATCACGTGATAATTTTACAATCCAATATGGCCACCGCGCCGTAATCACAAAATTTCATGATGGGTATCGTTTAAGGGGTTTTTTCGTATGCTGAGTACGAATCACGTACTAATTTTGCAATACAAGATGGCCGCCGCTACGTAATCACAAATATTCATGATGGGTATCGTTTAAGGGGTTTTTTGCTATGCTGAGTACGAATCACGTGATAATTTTGCAATCCAATATGGCCGCCGCGCCGTAATCACAAAATTTCATGATGGGTATCGTTTAAGGGGTTTTTTAGTATGCTGAGTACGAATCACGTGATAATTTTGCAATCCAATATGGCCGCCGTGCCGTTATCACAAAATTCTATGATGGATATCGTTTAAGGGGTTTTTGGAATGCTGAGTACGAATCATGTGATAATTTTGCAATCCAATATGGCCACCGCGCCGTAATCACAAAATTTCATGATGGGTATCGATTAAGGGATTCTTTCGTATGCTAGGTAGCAATTTAATGTAATTGGCCTTAATTTTACAATAAAAACCTTTTGTCATAGTATTTTCGCATTGCTAGGCCTGAACTTAATAAGCAAATCTTTTTAGTTTACTACTGTTAATAGCTTAGGCGGCCAAATTGAATTCCAAAATTATCATGTTATTCGTACTCAGCATTCGAAAAAACCCATTAAACGATATCCATCACGAAATTATGTGATTACGGCGCGGTGGCCATTTTGGATTGCAAAATTATCATGTGATTCGTACTCAGCATACCAAAAAACCCCTTAAACGATAACCATCATGGATTTTTGCGATTAAGGCGCGATGGCCATATTGGATTGCAAAATTAGTACGTGATTCGTACTCAGCATACCAAAAAACCCTATAAACGATACACATCATGAAATTTTGTGATTACACCGTGGCGGCCATTTTGGATTGCAAAATTATCACGTGATTCATACTCAACATACCAAGAAACCCCTTAAACGATACCCATCATGAAATTTTGTGATTACGGCGCGGCGCCCATATTGGATTGCAAAATTAGTAAGTGATTCGTACTCAGCATACCAAAAAACCTCTTAAACGATACCCATAATGAAATTTTGTGATTACGGCGCGGCAGCCATATTGGATTGCAGAATTATCACGTAATTCGTACTCAGCATACCAAAAAACCCCTTAAACTATACCCATCATGAAATTTTGTAATTACGGCGCGGCGCCCATGTTGGATTGCAAAATTATTACGTGATTGGTACTCAGCATACCAAAAAACCCTTTAAATGATACCCATCATGAAATTTTGTGATTACACCGCGGCGGCCATTTTGGATTGCAAAATGATCACGTGATTCATACTTAGCATACCAACTTTAGAAAACTTTAGAATTTTTTATGACCAGTTATAATGTAATTTACATTTTTTACGCAACTGTAACCATCTAGCAAACTTACGCAACGGAAACTCTCAAAAGAAATGAAATATCCTAGTTTTCGAAAAATGTTTCGTTGCTGCTCAGCTCTTATTCGCCTTAGCGTGATGTTATATATTTTGGTATTTTTCAAAAATGGACATTCTGTTAAGAAACTTTTGAAATTCAACTAGCAGTCTCTTAGACTCTAGAGTTCAAACAACTAAACAAACAAACAAACTCTTTAGCTTAAAAATAATAGTATAATAAATATAATTAACTCATTTATTTAGGAAACTCGAATAAATCACTACACTTAATAAAGTTAGATGCATTTACTACGTCAAACAAAGTTAGCATGCTGTTTCTTTCTACTCTACTGTATACTGTGGCATGAGAGTTGACTGCCGCTGCCGGCGCGCGGTGTGTCTCGCGCCCGGGGCGAGGGGAGCGCCAAATGCCTACTTGTGCGCTATAACCGCCCCTTTAACATTCTTATCCTACTAATCCTACTAATATAACTGCCGGGACTGCCTCTGTGGCGCGGTCGGTAGTGATACCGCCTGCGGCGCTGGAGGTCGTGGGTTCGATTCCCACCGAAAACAAATATTTGTGTGTCCCATAAATGTTTGTCTCAAGAGTCTGGGTGTTTCTATGTATAATATGTATGTATTTAAAAGTATATAAGTATTAAATCCGTGGTCTGATACCCATAACACAAGCAGGTTATTCCTAGCTTACTTTGGGATCAGATAGCGTTGTGTGAGATGTTCGTGAATATTTATTTATTTATTTTATTACAAATGTGAAAGTTTGTAAAGATGTTTGGATGTTTGTTACTCAATCACGCTCTAACAGCTGAACGGATTGGGCTGAAATTTGGTACAGAGATAGTTTATAGTCTGGAATAACACATAGGCTATTCATCCCGGGAAAATGTTCCTACGGGAAGCGGTAACCGGTATCAAATTTCACGCGGGTGAAGTCGCGAGAATCATCTAGTTTCCTATACTTAATAAATATTCAAAGACTTAACCTTACTATATATTTATATATTCATTAGGTTATATATTAAAATACCAGAAATCAAAATGCCTTTACTTAAAATGCATTAGACCAAAATACCCGAATTCAAAATACCTTAACATTCAAAATACCTTATTTCAGTACACCTTACCGTAAAATGTCTAAATTTAAAATACAAATAATTATTATATCAGAATTCAAAATACAAATTTTCAAATATCCTTAATTTAAAATACCGAAAATAGAAAACAATGTGTCACTGTCACTCACACGTTTTGTTATTTGGCTTTAACTTATTTTAGTTGTAGCCCTAGGTCTGTTGGTCCTTGGTTATCCTTCTGAGGGCTTACCCGGGGCTCCCAACTGTAGGCTGTTATGTAGGATACGTGTGGTTTTTAGTCGGTAGGAGTCTGGCATAGTATCCATGTAGGATTTAACACTTTGATTCAGAGTTACAAAAGTTCTACAGTGGGATAACGAAAAATCAAAAAAAATAACCACGAAGGCTAAGGCGGGAGCTCCGCTTCGCTTCGCTCCCGCCTTAGTCTTCTAACCTAACCTATCCGAGTCGGGATACTCTGAGTCGGGGTGTTAACCATTCACAGATATATAGCATCCATGTAGGATTTAAATCTTGTCAAAAAAAAGGTATTTTGTATTTGAACATTTTAGGATAAGGTATTTGATAAATTTATATTTTGGGTTTCGGTTATTCGACCGTAAGGCATTTTAAATTATTTATATTATAAATATTTGCCTTTTGAATATTGATATTTCGATTTCGGGTATTTCGGGCTACGATATTTTGAGTTAAGGCATTATAATTTCTGGTATTGTGACGGTATACCATTCATTATATAGAGGAAAGATTTGTTTATTTGTTTGTTTGTTTGTAACGAATAGGCTCCGGAACTACAGGACCGATTTGAAAAATTCTTTCACTGTTGGGAAGCTACACTCTTTGCGGTGAACATAGGCTATATTTTATTCCCGTATTCCCACGGGAACGGGAACTACGAAGGTGGAACCGCGTGACGTCCGCTAGTTCATTATGAAATACTAGATGACGCTCGCGGCTTCAACCGCGTGAAATTCGGTACCAGTTCCCGCTTCTCGTACATATGGCCGGTATCCCGGTATGAAGAGTCTATGTGTTATTCCAGACTATAAGCTATCTCTGTGCCAAATTTCAGCCCGGTCCATGTTACTTCGCCGTCCAGAGAACTCCCATACCACAAACTAGAACTGGACAGGCGCAGGTCACCGCGACCTGCAGTTGAAATTTTTGGCTTTCAACTTGGCTTAACGATTGTCATTTTACTGAAAACCGGGTTTCATTTCGAGTTTTCCTTCTTTACGCAATGGATCTTTTTGCGAAGGTGTTCCCTTAGTCGCCTCTTACGACACCCTTGGGATGTATTGGGGTGGCAACATTTTGTACTTTTACCCGTCGCCATACGTGGCAGATTTCCTGACGTTAAAAAAATAGCATTAATAATGACAAATTCGACTATCGAATTCTAATGTGAAATTTTGCATGAATCAGCCGTAGTAGTGTAGAATAAAAAAAATTTTTCAATAAAAAATACAACCGACTTCGAACAAATCCTGAAAAATAAAATTTACTTAGCATAAAGTAATATGTATTTTGATTTATCAGATTTTTTTTCAATATTTTAAGTGACGGGTGAACCGAAAAATATATCTATCTAGGTGAAAGTTCTCATTAATACAAATCAATCAAGCCCCAACACAAGGTAGCTGCTCTGTAAATCGTCAAGGAATTCCCTCGACTGTCTTTTGGTTCCATCATCGGATTGACTCCAGACCTTCATTAACTGTAGTACATTAAAGCACTGAATTAAAAAGTTAACAAACGCACTAGTTGTCCCTCTAATTATCGGTGGTTGCCCTCGATTTATCCAGGATCCCATAATCAGATCATAACTTGGTTAAAATGGGACCTCCTCAGAAGTAAACCCTATTCAACAAAAAAAAATTAAATCCGTCTATAATTGACGGAAATATCGGTGAACATACATAAAACATTGAGAACTTTTTTTTTTAAGTCTGATCTATCAATCTAGGTGTAAAGTTCTCATCAATACAAATCAATCAAGCCCAAACACAAGATAACTGCTGTAAATTTTTAAGGAATGCCCTTGACTGTCTTTCGACTCTATCATCAGATCGACGCCAGACTTTCATTAAAGTGTAGAACATTAAAGCACTTAATTAAAAAGTTTACATGCGCACTAGTTGTCCCTACAATTTTCCGTGGTTGCCCTCGATTTCTCCTGGATCCCTTCATCAGATCCTGACCTGGTGAAAATGGGACCACCTCAGAAGTAAACCCTATTCAACAAAAAAAAAAATTTGAAATCCGTCTATAATTGACGTAAATATCGCTTGACATACATAAAAAAAAATACATACAGACGAATTGAGAACCTCCTCCTTTTTTTGAAGTCGGTTAAAAATATAATTAAACATTACATAACTTATGTACGGTAGAATAATATTTATAAACAACCGTGTGAAACCAGTTGATGTAACTTTTTAATTACTATTTTTTTTAATACAGCGAGGGCGAGCCGCAGCTTAAGAACTTGTTTGTAAATTGAAATGAAAGTATTATATTGTGTCAGGAGATGGGTTGAGTGGCCTCTTACATCAGGTTTAGTGGGCTTGAGTACTTTGCCGTTACTAGGTACTTAAAAATTACCTGTATTAGTTTGTATTGAATGAAAATCAAACAAAATATCAAATGCGAGTCGAACTCGTTTTTTTCTGATTTTAGTATTTGTTGTTATAGCGGCAACAGAAATATATCATCTGTGAAATTTTCAGCTCTATCGCTATCACTGTTCTTGAAATGCAGCTTCGTGACAGACGGACAGACAGACAGACGGACGGCGAAGTCTATGAACAGGGTCCCGCTTTTTGCCCTTTGAGAACCCTAGTTATTCGTAATAGTATGTATTGAATGAAAAACCGGCCGAGTGCGAGTAGGACTCGCGCGTACCAAAAACAGGCCAAAAATCACGTTTGTTGTATAGTAGCCTCCCTTAATCCCCCCTTTTTTTTCTGATTTTAGTATTTGTTGTTATAACGGCAACGGAAATACGTCATTTGTGAAAATTTCAGTTCTCTAGCCATCACGGTGACTGAGATTTAGCTTCGTGACGAATAGACAAACAGAGAGACGGACAGCGAAGTGACATGAATAGGGTCCCGTTTTTTACCTCCTAAAAATTATCCGTAATAGCATGTATTGAATGAGAAAAGACCACCCACAAAAACACAAACATAGAAACTTGGAACGACCTGCCTGCCAGCCGCGTGCTTCCTTCTTGCAACAGGGTTCTTCAAGCGGAGCGTGAAGAGGCACATTATTGGGCCTTGGTCTATCTATGGGACCGGCAACTTAACGGAGTATGGAGAATTGTGGTAAAGACACTGCAAACTGGGAAAGGGACGGTCTTTCGTCGTTAAGCCAAGTTCCAAAGCCTTTATTGGTGGCTTCAAAAATTTCAACAGCAGGCAGTCACGACTAAGCCTACCCCTTCGGGGATAAAAAGGCGTGATTATATGTATGCATGTAAGTTTAAAATTTCTGTTAACATCTAAGTAAAAAGATCTTCTGCTTTCAGTCAGATTAAAGCTTGAGGGTTCAGAAGCGCTTGTGACCCCGCAGACGCAGTGTTCTGTAAACGATCATTGCAGCAAAGCAACTTTCATTATTGCCGGTCCCTAGATGGGTGACCAGTGACCACTTTGTGACATTTATTTGCGAACGTTTCTGTGCTTCGGAAGACACATTAGCGGTTGATCCCGTTGTCAATAACATCACAGTCGTTAAATCAAGTTGAAGGGCCTAAATAAACTGTGTTAGATGCTAAGATGAATTTTGGGAGGGAACAGACTGAGTTTCTTGGGGTGTTCTTCACAGTCTGTAGCATTTCCGAACCCCCAGTAGAGTCACAAAAATTTTGGCAAACCTAATTGTTTTTTAAATTTCCATTAATTTAATTCTATTTATTTTTATAGACTTGAAAAAATTCAGTCAAACAGTGTATTGTCACGCCTCTGGTATTGCAAACGTGCATGGGATTAGGTAACCACATTCCATCAGGTGGGCTGTAAACATGTCTGCCACCTTAGTGGGATAAGAAAAATCAAAAGTATATGAGCAGTAATAAAAGTCAATTATACACAGGCCGCATTTGCGATTTACCGTGGCGGTTTCTAACCTCAAAACGACAAATTCTAACTTCAAACTGTCAAAATCAATTAAATCAAGTCAATGGTTTGAGACATTTTGAGGTTAGAATCCGCTGCGGTGCGTCCTCAGCCTTACCTTAAATATTTCACCATTTTAAACAACATAATACCACTACTAAATGAACGCATTATAATGAACACTAGGTTAATGAAGAAAATGGAATCTGAAACTGGTCTAAAAATATCTGGAAAGTAAGTAGAAAGTCAAAATTGTGCTGTGAAAGTGTACCTAGACTACCTAGGTAATGGAATAGCGGGCACCTGCTTTCCATATGATCATGTAATTCGAGCTTCTAGGGTGTAGGCACGATAAATAACTTGGACTTAAGAGTGCACCTGTCGCTATTCGGTTGAAAAAAGATAGAAGAATAGATTTTAACGTATAAGAAAGAGATAGATGCGATCGGTTTTATTAGTACTACCCGTTCGCTCTAACTTTGCCGCTGGCGTAGAGGCATATACCCGAATTGTTAATTAGACGAAGTAAATTGACAGTAGCTAATGTCACTTCGTTATAGAAAATACGCAACATTGTATGAAGAAGTGACATTAGTTGCTGTCAATTTACTTCGTCTAATTAAAAATTCGACTTTAGTATGGAGCCGAGCGGCAAAGTTAGAGCGAACGAGCAGTAGTAGGTTTTTTTTTAACGTGAGGGAAAATCCATCATGGAAACTAAAAACCGACTAAAATACCTCACGTAACGCCCAACAGCCTTTGGTTGGGAGCCCCTGGGAAGCCCTCGAAAGAATGTCCTAGGACTTCTAACAGACCTACGGTCACCACTGCGCCTCGCCCAGGGGGTGATTCGGGTGCTATCCCGCGTCTTTGGGGGGTTTCGGGTGTGATCCCGCTTCTAAGGGGGGCGTGTGTGAATCCCTAACGTCACGCTGCCGTCATGGGCCTGCTTCTGTAAAGACGGTGAGCAGCCCTATTAGAAGTAGGTATTAATCAAATCAGCCTATAGCAGTCCACTGCTGGACGTAGGCATCTCCCAAATTACGCCACAACACACGGCCCTGCGCCTTCCGCATCCAGTCAGCCCCTGCGACCTTTTTCAGGTCATTGGTCCAACTGGCGGGGATAGGTATTGATGAAAAAAAAAATATTAAAGAACTTACGTCAAAAATGGTTCGAGTAAATGAAGATTTTACTTTGGTCTTTCTAAAACTAACTACATACTTATGTGATAACAGCTTAAAAGTTCACGAAATCGAGGTATTTTGAACAAAAAAACTGTCTAGAAATTTTATCAGTAGGTAATCGTGTTTTGGTTTCGAGCATTATTAGTTCATAAAATGAAGTTGCTTGTGTTATAATATAACGTTAAATCATTAAACCTCACGAGTCCTGAGATCTACATATTGAAAGAAGTGTCGTTTTTTCAATGCTCGTATGTGCAGCAAGTTCCACCAAGTGCCATCAATCAAAAGTATAAATAATCCTGAGATCTAGATCAAGATTACAGTCTATACGGACTCTTAAGTGGGATATAGATAGGTAGGTATTGTGTTTTTTTCGTGTGGATATCCGTCATGGATGCTATGCCGGACTCTTACCGACTAAAGCCGCACGACCCTACCACTGCCTATGGCCGGGAGCCCCGGGTAAGCCCTCGGAAGGATGTCCCAGAATATAGGATTTTGTGGAAAGTTAGTATAAGTTAATAGGAATTAAGTTGAAGAATTCGTTTAAATATTGTGCATACTGCTAAATAAGTTAAGTTAGTTTTCGATTTAGTGGAACCTAAGTATACTATTATTGGTTCTCTTTAGGGTTCCGTACCTAAATGCTAAAGACTCGCCCATGAAGGGTTCAGTAGCAGCAAGTAACATAATATAAAAGTTCTTATAGTTCGTTGTAACTTTGATTGATGTTTTAACACGTTCGCAGTTGTAGTGATTTTTCTAATCGAAAATTGCGGTTTAGGACGTATTAAAAAAAAACTACCAGCTCTATCTCGTTCAAACCAATTTTCGTTGGTAGTTTTTATGGCAATGTACATTATACATTCTTTTTAGATTTATCATTCTCTTGGTTTAGAAGTTAGGGGGGGGGGGGGGGACACATTTTCCACTTTGGAAGTGTCTCTTGCGCAAACTATTCACTTTAGAAAAAAATGATGTTAGAAACCTCAATAGCATTTTTGAAGACCTATCTATAGATACCCCACACGTATTAGTTTGATAAAAAAAAAAATGAGTTTCAGTTCTGAGTATGGGGACCCTCAAAATTTACTGCTTTTTTTCTAGTTTTATATAAGAATGTTAATGCGGTTCACAGAATACATCTAGTTACCAAGTTTCAATAGCATAGGCCTTATAGTTTCGGAGAAAAGTAGCTGTGACACACGGACGGACAGACAGACATGACGAATCTATAAGGGTTCCGTTTTTGCCATTTGGCTACGGAACTATAAAAATGGAACCCTATTATGAGACTTCCCCGCCCTCTGTCTGTCTGTCTGTCTATCGTAAGGCTGTATCTCAGAAACCGTGATAGCTAGAGAGCTGAAATTTTCACAGATAATGTATTTCTGTTGCCGCTATAACTAATATCAGAATCCTATTAATCCTACAAATATCTGTTAAAGTTTGTGAAGATATGTGGATGTTTGTTACTCAATCACGCTCTAACGGCTGAACGGATTGGGCTGAAATTTTGTACAGAGATAGTTTATAGCTCGAACACATAGGCTACTTTTCATCCCGGGAATATATTCCCACGTGAAGCGGGAAAGGGAACCAAATTTCAAACGGGTGAAACCGCGAGCATCATATAAGGGGTTAATAATTACTTCCACTTGACTGGTTTTTTTATTGTATTTAAATAGCTATATTTACAAGTTGGCTAATTCAAATATATGCAGATTTCAATATGCACAGAGAATACCGTTTAGATAGATATTAATTAATTTGTTGTAACTTCGTTTGTTTTGTAATATTTAAACGTTTTTTCAACTAATTATTCGGACGCAATACTCTTTAAAATTCCTTTGTAAGTAATTATAATTAACCACAGGTAGTGTTGCCATATTTCCAGCTATTAAAACTATACATACTTATCTACTATTATATTACTCAATCTAAGAATATCTAAAGTTCGAAAGTTTGCATGTTTGGGATGTTGTTATTTATTAATTACTAGCGGACGTCACGCGATTTCACCCGCGTATTTCCCGTTCCCGTGGGAATACGGTAATAAAATATAGCCTATGTTTACCGCAAGGAGTGTAGCTTCCCAACAGTGAAAGAATTTTTCAAATCGGTCCAGTAGTTCCGGAGCCTATTCGCTACAAACAAACAAACAAACAAACTAACAAACAAACAAACAAAAAACAAAAAACAAAAATACAAAAAAACAAATCTTTCCTCTTTATATTATTAGTATAGAATAGAAGTATAGATTGTGAAAATCCAAGGTTTTCCATTTTTACCCTTTGTATACGAAACTCTAAATAGCAAAAAAAACAAAATACCTTTTCTGTATTTATTCTTAACGTGAGGGAAAATCCTCGTGGATGTTATGCCGAACTCCTACCGACTAAAAAACCTCACGTTACGCCCAACAGCCTCTGGTTGGGAGTCTCGGGTAAGCCCTCGGAAGGATGTCCCAGGACTCCCAACAGACCCACGGCCGACGCGCCACTGCGGCCTCGCGTAGGGGGTGGTTCGGGTGCTAACCCGCGTCTTTGGGGAGGTTTCAGGTGTGATACCTCTTCTAAGGGCCTTTTTTGTTTATTAGTATTTCTATCATAGTATTTCCTGCGTAAGGCATTAGTTTTTTTTTTAAATATTTCATTTAATAGGTAACAGTCTGTTTCTTTCGAACTGTTCCGTTCATTAATTAAGTAACAATGACCTGCTAGCCGTTTTTTTTATTGCTATGGTCACTAGTTTATTAAGCCATTACCTTTAATTATAAAAAAAAAACATATCTAATTGCTGCTCTCCCTTTTCAGTAAGTACCTATATAAACTATGCATTAGTTTTTGACGCTGTTTCGATGTTTCAGAGGTAAACGAAGATTCATCCATTCTGATACTATAAATCTGAATACAACCCTGTCTGTCTGTGAAAACCGCTCAAGCAATCAATCAATATCAATCAATCAATCAATATCATCAATTCAATATATACATTTAATAAAATCGTAACTGTCTGTTTGTCTGTACGTTTGTGCACGCTAATCTCAGCAACAGCTCAACCGATTGTAATGCGGTTTTCTTTATTACGTTGCGGTTTGCTCCAATTAACATATACCCCCCTATTCATAATCGTTTATTAAACCTATTTTAGTTAAAACACACTTTAAGTCTATTGCTGTCTCTAACCATACTCTGTCATTGATTAGAGACAGCAATAGACTTAAAGTGTGTTTTAACTAAATAAGGTTTAATAAACGATCATGAATAAGGGGGTTAGTGTTTGTATCATGTCATTCGGTTCATAAATAAAAAGTTATATCAATCTAAAGGATCACATGCCTTGACTGCCTTGACTGCCTCTGTGGCGCAGTCGGTAGTGATACCGCCTGCGGCGCTGAAGGTCGTGGGTTCGATTCCCACCGGAGACAAATATTTGTGTGACCCATAAATGTTTGTCTCAAGAGTCTGGGTGTTTCTATGTAAAATAAAAAAAAAACGTCAAATTGACTGAGTTGGTCGTGTTTTAGAAAATTTCATTAAATTTTAAAAATATGTATACTTATTAAATGTTTTGATTAATTTATAACGTGAAAAGCAGGACAAATACAGCCAATAATAAAGAATCAGAATTTATCCAGTTTACAAATACAATATTTTTTCACAAATTTGACAGATACTGAAAAATTTTTGGTGGATGGTGGTGGTTGTTTCCTCTGCGGAATATTCTTTTGCGCAAAACGCCATTACCCCGATAACCCAATACGTACCTGTTCCACCACAGAGCACCTCGAACCTCTACAAGTGTTCCACAAGTCGAGATTGCGAGCCCAAAATTATTGCTGGCTGAATTTATAAGAAGAAATTTATTTTAAAGACTTCCCCGCATGCGCCCTGGGTGACAGGGCGTGTGCCAAAATTATTTATTTTGTGTTTATATTTGTGTTTACTTTTTACAGTTTTTGTTTAGTCATTAAGTTTCTTTATTGGTATAGTTTTTAAGATGCAGAGCGCGACGCAATCCGAAGATGGTACGTCACTTTTTACTCATTCATGCTCCATTTGTAATAAATCATTTAAGAGTGTTAGAGGCCTTAATATTCATATTGCAAAAGTACATAAACGCCTCAGTCATAATTCTACTTTGTTACATTCACACAATTTTACTCCACATACTACTGTTCCATCTAATAGTAACCCTTCAGCCACCCCTTTTCATCTCCTTCTAAGTCATTTAAAAAAGAACATCAGTTTGGTAAAACGAATTCCTCGAGGCGCCAGGATCTCCGTCGCTACACTTTTGTCAAAAATTATTACACAATGTTTGGATAGCAATTGTATTGAAGATTGGCAAAACCTTTTAACATTTCCTTATAAAATATTGCATGCCGAAACTAATGATCAGTCCATTTCTCTAACACAAAAAATAAAGAATAATTGTAACAACCCCACACTTCCGTCACAAAATTGCGATTTTCGAGTAAATATCAACAAAAAGTACCATAATTTTAACAAACTAGTAGAAGCAAAAGTTAGCGACGGAGATTTGAAAGGTGCAGCTCGTCTTCTTTTTTTCAAGTGATGTACTATCTCCGGATACAACAGACACCCTTACGGCTTTACAGACAAAACATCCCCCAGCTCCTGTTTCGGACTACTTTTTGGACCCGCCTACATCGCCCGATGTGTGTTTGCTGGCACAAGAAAAAGACACAGTGAGTGCTATTAATGGTTTTAAAGTTGGATCGGCAGCTGGCCTTGATGGTCTTTCTCCACAACACCTGAAAGACCTAACTTCTCACTGTGTGGGTGATGCAGGTAAGCACCTCATTGGTTGTTTAACAAAATTAGTTAACCTCATGCTCTCTGGGAACATTAACACCGAGATTGTTCCAGTTATCTATGGAGCAAATCTCATTGCACTCACTAAAAAAGACGGAGGAGTTCGTCCTATTGCAGTTGGTTCTACTTTTCGGCGTTTAACATCCAAAATTTCAGTCCGTTACATTTTGTCAAAATTACAACAACAATTTGAACCTACTCAATTAGGTTTTGGTACTAAAGGTGGGTGTGAAGCGGCGGTTCACGACTTGCGCACGTACCTTAATAAAGATGAGTGTGAGGTTTTATTAAAAATTGACGTCAAAAATGCCTTTAATTCGGTAAATAGGGACACCCTGCTTTCAGAAATTAGAAACAATATTCCGGAAATTCACAACTATTTACTAAATTGTTATCATGAACCATCAAAATTAATGTATAAATGCAACGAAATCTCTTCTGAAGTCGGTTGCCAGCAGGGTGATCCCCTTGGGCCAGCCATATTCAGCTTAGCTATTAACCCTATCATTCAAAATTTAAAATCAAAATTTAACGTGTGGTATTTAGATGATGGGACTCTTGGAGGTGATGCCGTTACTGTTCTCTCAGATCTTTTGGAAATAAAAAACAAATTTAAGTTGATTGGTTTGGAACTAAATTTTAATAAGTGTGAATTATATATTCATAATGCTCACAACCGTTCCGAACTCATAGAAAAATTCAATTTCTTATGTCCAAATATTAAAGTAATTGATAGAGAGAATCTTAACCTTTTAGGGTCTCCGATTTTTGAAGATGCTATTCCAGAAATAATAGCATACAAAATTTTAAAATTTGAATCAAATGTGGATCGACTTCTCAATATAAATTCACATTATGCAATCACAATTTTAAAATTTTGTCTATTTGTTCCTAAATCTATGTATCTGCTTCGGTGTTGTCCTTTTTGGAAACATCAGAATTGTTTATTAGCGATTGATTCCCACATAAAAACGTCTTTAGAACGTATTTTGAATATACATCTTAATGAACAATCTTGGACTCAAGCTTCCCTTCCAATTAAATACGGTGGATTAGGGATCCGCAAAATTTCCAGTGTGGCTTTGCCAGCCTTTTTGTCATCTGTACATACCACGTCAGCACTCGTAGGTAAAATCCTAAACAATTGTTTTACTAATTATGAGATGGCTGGCTGTACAGATGCCAAGGATGCTTGGCTTATGGCTTGCCCAGGTCAAAATTTTCCTATTCATCCAAATTCACAACGGAGCTGGGATGACGCAATTTCAAAATTAACTTATGACTCGATTTTAAACGCCAGCTTAGGCCCAGATCGTGTAAGATTATTAGCGCTCAACAGAAAGGAATCCGGTGATTGGCTAAATGCTTTTCCAACTGCTAACACCGGAACCTTTCTTGAACCGGACACTTTGAGAATGGCAGTTGGCTTGAGACTTGGCGTCCCGCTCTGCGCCCCACACCTTTGCCCCTGTGGTGTTACCGTTGACTCTATGGGACACCATGGACTATCCTGCTTAAAGAGTGCAGGTCGCTTCTCTCGCCACGCTGCGCTTAACGATATCATTCGCCGTGCTCTTGCCACCGTCGGTGTGCCCGCACTCTTAGAGCCAAATGGCATTTTTAGGGACGATGGCAAGAGACCGAATGGGATGACCTTAATTCCGTGGGAGATGGGTCGGGTCCTAGTCTGGGATGCCACTTGCGTAGACACATTGGCCCCGTCCCATCTTCCTCGAACAAAAGAAAAAGCCAGCGCAGCAGCGGAAGCGGCAGAAAATAAAAAGATAACCAAGTATAAGGGTCTCGGCTCGTCGTACAATTTTATTCCAGTCGGTGTCGAGACCCTAGGTCCTTGGGGTCCCAAGGCGCATAAATTCTTCAAAATTTTGAAGAAGCGTCTTGTGGAGTCTACTGGTGACCTAAGGGCTGGCAGTTATTTCTCCCAACGAATAGGCATCGCCGTTCAAAGGGGGAATGCTGCCAGTCTTTTGGGCACAATGCCACGGGGGCCCTATTTAGATTTAGTTTAGTTTTATTTATTTTGTAAATAGTTATTACGCTTTAATGTACATACCATTTGTCTAATATTTTATTGAATAAATTACTTTACTATGTAAAATATGTATGTATTTAAAATGTATATAAGTATTAATATCCGTAGTCTGATACCCATAACACAAGCAGGTTATTCCTAGCTTACTTTGGGATCAGATAGCGTTGTTTGAAATGTCCGTGAATATTTATATTATTATTATACTACATATTAAAAATAAAAGAAAAAGAAGCAGTAAAAGAAAAAAAAGAAACATATAAAATGCAGCGTACGAAGTCGCAGGCAATTGTTAGTTAAAAATAAAATTGGAAAAAGGTCTAGTTTGCGTTAGGGAACCTGCCGGGAAGCGCATGGGCTACTTTTAAATCGGCTGCGCAAAAGGAGGGTAATAATTTTACGCGATAACGACTTCAAGATGCTTCTTGTTAATTTTCAAATTTTTAGCAAAAAAAAACCGACTTCAAACAAAAACTGAAAATTGACAAATAAAATTAACTTAGCACAAAGTAATAGGTAGTATATTTAGTTTTATATCAGACTAGCTGATGCCCGTAGCTTCGCCCGCGTAAAATTTGTTCCCGCGGGAATTTATTCCCGGGATAAAAAGTAGCCTATGTGTTATTCCAGACTAAAATGTATCTCTGTACCAAATTTCAGCCCGATCCGTTCAGCGGTTTGCGCCTGAAAGAGTAACAAACATCCACACACACAAACTTTCGCATTTATGATATTAGTAAGATTTTATTGAATGTAATACTGAAATCGGCGCCAAGTAAAACTATAGGTTTAGGTAGATATTATTAATCTCTCATAGAAATATTGGCACCGACTTCAGTATTACAGTAAATAATATCTGATATAAAACTAAATATACTACCTATTACTTTGTGCTAAGTTAATTTTATTTTTCAATTTTCAGTTTTTGTTTGAAGTCGGTTTTTTTTTGGTAAAATTTTTTTTTTTCATGATTTTCAGTGACGGGTAGACTGAAATTATATCTGTCTAGGGGTAATGTTCTCCCCAATACAAATTAATCAAGCCCAAACACAAGATAACTGCTGTAAATCGTTAAGGAATTCCCTCGATTCGAGGGATTTCTTCGATTTCTCCAGGATCCCAGCATCCGATTCTGACTTCCTGTATATGGGACCACATGGGAAGCACCAGCTTTCAAACAAAAAAAGAATTTTCAAAATCGGTTAACTCCTTCTAGCGATTTGCCGGTAACAAACATAAAAAAAAAATAAAAAAATACAGACGAATTGAGAACCTCCTCCTTTTTTGGAAGTCGGTTAATAAAATCAAGATCTGATTCCTGAGATAGAATAGAATAAACTTTATTTGTACACCATGTTATACATTCCAGAAATAAACATTTGCAGACATTGTACAAAGGGCGGCCTTATCGCTAAAAAGCAATTACTACCAGGCAACCTTGGGATGGACAGAAAAAGATATAGATTATAAGACAAAAAGATACAGCCTCATGACGGACAGACAGACAGACAGACGGACAGCGAAATCTCACCATAAGACGCACGTAATCTTTTAATAAGTTTTCCACGTTTGCAAAATAGTTCAGTAGTTCAGTAAGTTTTTACTTGTAACAGAAACTGGTAAATATTCCACGGTCTTTAGGGTTCCGGTTTTAAACCGTTTAGTAAATAAATAAATTCTCAAAGGGCCTCTGCGTATTGGACCAGTATTTCCCCGAAGCCATGATCTTTGTAAAAAAATAAAGAGAAGATAGGTACCTGTGAACACCTGTGAACACCTGTAAACACCTGTGAACACCTGTGAACACCTGTGAACACCTGTGAACACCTGTGAACACATGTGAACCAGAGAGACATAATAATGTTTGTGTTGTTAGTCACAGTCAGTCATATTTTTTCTTTCTTTATTTGATGTACGCTTTTGTTACTGCAGCTGGCAGAAATAAATTATTTTTCTTCCTTTCTTTATTTTCTTAATGTCTGTCAATGACCTTTTTTTTCATTTTTCTTTTTTTTCTAGTTTTTTTCGGCTTGGGAGTATGCTAAAGTCAAGTTTCCATTGCGACAATATGAATCGTTTTCATATAAGATCAGCAGCGTATTCATGCATGTCTAAGTTTGGACTAAGTTCTACTAGGGCTTACTAGGGCTTGCTGTGGAATTTGTCGACAAACCTAAAGAGCCGCGTTACTCTGCGCTACATCACTTTTCAACACTTGTGCACGTTGTCGAAACTTTATATTAGAATTCATCATAAGGTAAATTAGAATCACATAAACACTCAAAAATACACTAGTTTTGAAAAATTACTACGCAGTGACAACTGCTTGTTTGTAAGTTTCCCACCAAATTCCGTCAATTAACTAATTGTCGAATGGAACAGACGAGTGATAGATATCAGAAAAGACGTCTGCGGGGAGTCCTGGGACTGTTGGGAGTCCTGGGACATCCTTCCGAGGGCTTACCCGGGCTCACAACCGTAGGCTGTTGGGCGTTACGTGAGGTTTTTTAGTCGGTAGGAGTCCGGATAGCATCCATGATGGATTTTCCCTCACGTTAAAAAAAAAGATCTCAGAAAAGAAGTACATATTTCTGACTAGCTGAGCCCGCAACTTCGTTTACGTCACATTAGGTGTATGAAAGGAGAGGTATTTCTTCATTTATTTATTTATTTATTTAAAAGTAGGTTACACATTTTACAAAGTAAACATGTTGCCAAACTGCAAACGCAGTTTGTTGGCAAGCGTACACTCACTTACTTAATTATTACCTACCTTAAACTTATCTACACATAATTATCTAATATATAAAATTCTCGTGTCACAGTTTTCGTTGCCATACTCCTCCGAACCGGCTTGACCGATTCTCATGAAATTTTGTGAGCATAATGAGTAGGTCTGAGAATCGGCCAACATCTATTTTTCATTCCCCTAAGTGACCGGGAACCGGGAATAACATTCCACGCGGGCGGAGCCGCGGGCATCAGCTAGTAACAATATAAACCAGTACCTAGTTTACCCAGACAACCCAAATACAACAACGATCTAATTAAAGCAAAAGTTAAAACAGCACTATTCTTTAAGTAGTGCTCTTTTAACTTTTACCCTCAACGAGTATTTAGGTACTTGCTTTCTAATCTATTAAAGATCTTTGGTAACATATCTATTGGTTCTTTGCCCGTAGTATTTTTTTTTTATATTTATTTGTTACAACATTTCTAAACCAATCGCTATAAAAAAAATCCACTATCATTAAATACTCAACCTTAAGTTTAACCGGAAGTACATTAGTCTTAAAAAATAGTTCGTCATAGTTGTCGCGACATTTTCTTTTAAATTTAGTACTGACTAGATATTTTAGGAATCTAATTTGCAAGTTCTTGACGTCTTTAAGGTACGTATCAAAAGTTCGACCATACGTACTTAGGCAATAACTGAGTGCCGAGTCAACCAGCGTGAAGTATAAAATACGTAATCAGACTCAACAAAGCAGCGTGTAAAACTGCCCTGTTTGCTTAATCATAAAAGAGCTTAAAGATCTATTCTAAAACAATTCAGTTCACGCCTTCGGCGCGACTGAATCGTTAAAACATACTTTAAGTCTATTGCTGTCTCTAACCAATGACAGAATATGGTTAGAGACAGCAATAGACTTAAAATGTGTTTTAACTAAAATAGGTTTAACAAACGATTATGAATATGGGGGTAAATGTTAAGCGTAGCAAACTTTAACGCAATAAAGAAAACCGCATTGCAATCGGTTAAGCGGTTACTGAGATTAGCGTGCACAAACGTACAGACAAACAGATATACAGACATACAGACAAACAGACAAAAATTCTAAAAATCATTGTTTTGGGTTCTATTGCGTTCATAAAGCCCCCCTTTAATATTTTTTCTCATTTATCTTCCATGTTTTTTTTATTTTTTTATTCTACTTAGGTGGCAGACAAGCTTACGGCCCACCGGAAGGTTGGTAACCGTAGCCTATAGACGTTTGCAACACCAGAGGTCCTACACCCGCGCTGCCGACCCGGGCGCAGGTTGTGACGACCCACAGTTGAAATTTTTCAAGCCGCCGCCCGTAAGGCCTTCAACTTGGCTTAACGACTGTCATTTTACCGACAACCGGGACCAACGGCTTATCGTGCCTTCCGAAGCACGGAAACGCTCGTAAATAAATGTCACAAAGTGGTCCACGTGGTGGTCACCCATCCATATCCGGCCATAGTAAATGTTGCTTACTGCAGTGATCGTTTACAGAACACTGTACAGACAGCGACCTGTTACGATTTTATTATATACTAGCTGATGCCTGCAGCTTCGCCCGCGTAAAATTTGTTCCCGCGGGAAGTTATTCCCGGGATAAAAGGTAGCCTACGTGTTATTCCAGACTATAATGTATCTCTGTACCAAATTTCAGCCCGATCCGTTCAGCGGTTTGAGCGTGAAAGAGTAACAAACACACACTCACAAACTTTTGCATTTATAATATTAGTAAAGACTAGCTGACCCTCGCAACTTCGTTTACGTCACATAAGGTTTGCGAAAGGAGAGGTACTTCTTCATCTGACTCATCAAGCAGCGTGTGAAACGGCCCTGTTTGCTTAATCATGAAAGAGCTTAAAGATTAAGGCTATTCTAAAACAATTCAGTCCCCGCCTACGGCGCGGACTGAATTATTTTACAATTTTATGATTAAGCCAACACGCCCGTTTAGAATTAATTACCCTTACAATCAAAGGAAAACTTGAATTTTAGGTTTTGCGAAAGTTGAGATGCCTCTAATTCCTGAACTACAAAACCCTCAACATTGAAACTTGTGTGAGACAAATCTTAAAGTATTCCCTTTATAACACTGAAAAAAATTTTGGAATCGCATCACGCGTTGAGAAATTACAACTGAAAAACCATTTTATCTTTCATCCCCTCTCCCGCAGGAATCACGCAAAATATCGGGATCAAAAGTATCCTAGAACCTTCCTCGGACTATAAGCTCCAAGTGTACCAAGTATCATTCAAATCGGTTCAGTAGTTTCGGCGTGATACTTATTCGGGATACAGACAGACAGACAGACAGACAGACAGACATGAAAAGTTTAAATTACATTTTCGGCTTCAGTATCAATTAGAGAACGCCCTCCAATTAAAATTTTCAAAATATCTTCCATGTACAGACTCTCGTCTCGACCCTCAACAGTTTTATTATAAGTATAGATGTAGGTATAGGTATGTATTGATTTCTGTGCGAGTGACCATGATTCGAGGAAAATGAAGTAGGAAGACTACGTTCTTGGTCAGACGACCTAAATAAGGTTTTGGGAAAGGTAACAAAAGGTAATATTAGTGTGAAAACGAAGATCTGTTAAACACAGATTTAAGTCGATTGAATCTGTCTATCCATCTTTTGTACCAAAACTATAGGTACTACATCTGCAACGAACTATTGTTGGACATTGTTGGACATTCTTACACAACATCATCTAGCCCAAACTAAGCTATGAAGCTTGTGCTATGGGATCTAGATGACGACCCGCCCGCACACGTGTTTCCCTCATCTTACAATCCCGGGTTCTTCAAGCGGAGCGTGAAGAGGCACATCACAGGGCCGCCAACTTGAGGACCACTGACAGAAGTTCCAATCGCTAGATGTGCCACGGCTTTATATCAGTGGCGACGTCAATTTGGCGAGCTTATAAAATTAAAAAAAAACATGTTTAGGCAGTAGAAAATAAACTTTCCCTTTTGACAAAAAGCCTATTTAGCGTATTTCATTGTTAGAGATAGGCATTTGATGAATGAATAGTTTTTAATCATTATTTAAGCTGTGGGTGGGCCTTTATTTAAACTTATTGAACCACAGATTATATTACTATCTCTTATTGTGACATAACCTGCGCCTGCCCATCTCAACACGGCAATACGGCTCACCACCTATTACGTGGGACAAATTCCAAAAGGGTGAAATGTGGGCATAAAATATGCCTCTGCCTACCCCTTCGGGGTAAAGGGGTGACCATATGACGTATGTATTGTGACCTCTCTGTGCTCTCCTTTCTACATAATAAAAAAAAACTGTATTAGATTCTGAGATGAATTTTGGGAGGGACCGGACTGAGTTTCTTGGGGTGTTCTTATCAATAAAGTCAAATTACAAAGAAAATTGCTAGGTACCTACATAAGTATAACTTTTTCCAGGATCGCCCTTGTTTTGGTCTAATTCAACTAGGCTAAGAGTTTGCGCGCGAAATCGGAGACATGCGGACTACTCCGTTGAAAATTTTCCAAAATTAGTGTGTTTCGAGTGTTTTATGAGTAAAAGTGGTGGATTTTTAAGCATAAAAGTTCGACAAAGTGCACAAGTGTTGGAAAGTGATAAAACGCAGTGAAACGTGACTCTTCCATTTCTCGACAAACTCCAGAGACACTTTTAGTAAAGTACCACCGCTTTACTAGAGAAGACTGACTTTGACTTAGGGCTGCACTTGACTTTGACCAGACTTAGAGGACGAGGACTGTGACTTGAAAAATGAAGATATAATAAATATAAGACTAGGCTGTATGGCTCAAATTGCCTTTGCCTATCCGAAAATGGATAAATAAAACTACTACTACTATTCAACTAGGCTAATTACAGAATGAGTGTGTGCTTCTCAATTCAAGTAGCCGGATATCCGGATAACCAACATATCAGTCAATTTGACGTAATACTCTTAAATCAATCACTAATTACCAGTTAAATAACACACAGGAAAACGTCAACTTATTCATTTACAAATTACTTCCAAACGCTCTGGCAACAATCATTTTCACTTGGGCTGATGGTAAGTCACGAATGGAGTGTAGAGAACTTGTGTTTTTATTAAGTAAGAAGGTACTTAAACAGGGTGGAAAAAGTACCCTTAATATTGATGATTTCAAATTTTGCTGAAAGGAAACATTTCTTTATATTCAAAAGTAAGTAAAACTGCATTTAAGATTTTTGAAAAATCACCTGCTTGAGCTGAGAATCGAACCGGTGAGATGTGAAAAAAATCATCCTGTGTTTCACGATGCCAACTGAAAGAGTCTTTCATTGTCTGTGTTTCAGCAATATACTCGTATCTCAATAGTCCGTTAATCCACCCATGAAAATCCAGCCAAGGGGTGGATTTCCGGAATTATATATTGTTAATCCAGTCCGTTAATCCACACATGAAATGGGTGGATTTCGAAGATGGACAAAACACATGGAGATCAACAAAACAAATGATGGTCGGATAAACAAATGAAGATTGACAAAACAAATGAAGATCGACAAAATAAATGACAGTCAGATAAACAAATGACGATCGAAAAACAAATGAAGATCATCAAAATAAATGAAGATCGAAAAACAAATGAAAACCGATAAAAAATGCAACTTAATAAAACAAAAGATCTAGGTATGAGCTTTGAGTTTTGGGTTTTGTGTTCTAAGTTCTGACTTTTGAACTTTCAGTCTTGTTGATTTTTGAGGGTCAAAAATTACTTGCAGCCATTTTTTGTAATCTAGATGCGTGTGCCATTCAAATAATAGGTGCAAGCAAATCTCGACCTTAATGAAACTTCTCTAAAATGTTCTTTTAGGCGTTAACAGACATCACTGATCATTACTATGTAAAAAAAAAAAAATATAATGCATGTTCATAAGATCGAGAATTGCTGGCATCTATTTTTTTCAATGGCAAACGCAGCTAGAAGAAAGATGAAAGAAAAAACGTTTATTTGGTGCAAGTAGGACACATAAATTGCTCAACTCTAAAAAATAAATAAAAATCCTTTTATTGTGTGCCTCACGATTGCACCAAAGGGGTGTCCAGTTCAGCATGTGCCAGGCGGACCTTGGCGCTGATTTTCAACTGGAACCCGTGTGTTGTGTGTTATTTGTGTATTTATGGTTAATGTGTGAATGTAGTAAGCGTGGATGTGTAGTAAATACGTAATATTATTAGGCATTTTAGTTATATACGTATATACTTAAATAGATATAAATACTTATAAGTAGGTACATAAATTATTATTTATTTAGAAAAAAAATAATTTTAAAAACACATCACTACATATAATAGAATCGTAACTGGTTTTAAATAAATATTGAGGTAAGTATTTTTTGCTCCACCCAGTACCAATTCCAATAAATACTGTACTAAGTATGGTATTTTGATAACTTGCGAAGTTACCCGTTAAATTTTAAATACACATATTATATCAACTTAATCATACAATTCATACATAGAATACATCAAAATTCGTTAATTCATTTCTTTTATTATAATATAATAATTAAATCAAATATTATAGTCTCTTCACATTTCAACACAATTTCCCTCTATCCATTTATGTCACACTTGTATAACTCATTCATTCAAATTATAAATTAGGTAATGTAGTCTTACCATTGGTTAGAGCGTCTGCAAGCCGACTCCGGTCAAATAAGTGAAATATTACAGACCACGCAGTCCAGCCTCCGCTGTGCTTCCAAGAGATATTCACGTAATCTATATTTGAAGGTAGTCACAGATTTAATGGACCGCAATGGCGGAGGAAGGTTGTTCCATATTTTGGATGCAGCTAGATTATTTGCCGATCTTCATTTGTTTTCCGATCGTCATTTGTTTATTTGACCGTCATTTGTTTTGACGATCTTCATTTGTTTTGCCGATCTTCATTGGTTTTTTCTATCGTCATTTGTTTATCCGACCGTCATTTGTTTTGACGATCTTCATTAATTTTGCCGATCTTCATTTCTTTTTTCGATCGTCATTTGTTTATTCGACCGTCATTTGTTTTGACGATCTTCATTTGATTTGTCGATCTTCGTTTATTTCTTGATCGTCATTTTTTTATCCAACCGTCATTTGTTTTGACAATCTTCATTTATTTTGCCGATCTTCATTTGTTTTTTCGATCGTCATTTGTTTATTCGACCGTCATTTGTTTCGACGATCTTCATTTGTTCTGCCGATCTTCATTTGTTTTTTCGACCGTCATTTGTTCTGCCGATCTTCATTTGTTTTTTCGACCGTCATTTGTTTAGACGATCTTCATTTGTTTTACCGATCTTCATTTGTTTTTTTGATCTTCATTTGTTTTTTTTATCTTTTTTATTTATCATGAATAGATCCGGAAATCCACCCCTTAGGTGGAATTCCGGACATACCATAACATGTAATTCCGGTTATCCACCCCATTGGGTTTTTTGTCATTTCAAATTTTTTGGGGTGGATTAACGGAATAATCCCAAATTAAGACCAAGTATTTTTTTTATTGTAAAGATTAGATCTTAATCACTGACCTCCAAAATAGTGAGTATCTTGGAGGTCAGTGACTCGCTTTCTGGAAAGGAATTTCCAAATAAATAGAATAATTTGCAGATCCCTGCTTTTTGATTGACAGATTTTTTGTAGGAAGAAAATAAAACGTAAGTATTACTTTCAGTACTTATTGCAGTAGTTGCACTTGCAACGCTCACGCACGTCCTACAACGGTCCGTCAGAAATGTATTAGTTTTTATTGGTCAACTAGCTGTTCCACGCGGCTTCATCCGCGTGGATTTCTTTATCGCGTAAATCATTATCCTCCCTTTTGTGCAGTCGGTTAAACAGTAGCCTATGTTCTTACCAGGGCCTCGAACTATCTCTTTACAAATTTTCAGCTCAATCGCTTCTGCAGTTAAGGCGTGAAAGCGTAACAGACAGACAGACAGACTAACAGACAGACAGACAGACTAACAGACAGACAGACGAGAGTTACTTTCGTATTTATAATATTAGTAGGGATTTATTATTAGCATAGCAGATTTTTTAGGTTTCTCTTAACATTTTGGCTAAATAGTTAAAAAGAAGCATAATAGGCAGATTTCTTCCAGGCAACCAAATGTAGGTTATACCACAGATTATATAATATATTCTATAGTTATATGCGTGGATGCGATTGGCTCTTCTTAACTCTCTCCAACCTCACCAGCTTGTGGTGTGTGTCACTGCTGACTAACTGACGAGCTCGTAGCCAGGAGAAAGCCAGCTGGAAACTAATCCCTGTACCAACCCGTCCCACCAGCGTGGTACAGTCAACTACAATGAAATTTACTAGTATAATCTTACACAACGATGTATCCCTGCGAGTGCCATAATGAACTAACCAAACATGGTATCCACCGAACTTGACAGTAACATGTATGCGTGTTAAGAGCAATAATTATGTATCCCAATACATTTATTTTTTATTTTAAAGTTGACTGAGAAAGTCAACTTTAAAATAAAATAATAAATAGCATGCTTATCATGAATAGCGATTAATAGATGTTACTGTCAAGTTCGGTGGATATCATGTTTGTCACAATCTTTGATTAATTTATTATGGCACACGCAGGGATACATCATTTTGTAAGATTAAACTAGTAAATTTCATTGTAGCTGACTGTACAAACATGATTGGGAGAGGTACATACTATAATAGACTACAATAGACATTTTAGGCTTAAAATATAGTATCTTGTCTCCAAGATAATATATGTGTCATGTTCATGATACTCGCATTTTCTTTCATTTCACTATCAAGTATCAAATGAAATCATTTGGGATCAAACTTCAACATAATGCTGTATTCACACTGCCGCGATAACGTAGTTGCTATCTTAAATGATTTTAGCTATACTAAAATAATAAAGATGAAAGATTTGATTGTTTGTTTGTTTGCATCGAATAGGCTCCGAAACTACTGAACCGATTTGAAAAATTCTTTCACTGTTGGAAAGCTAAACGCGGGTGAAGTCCGCTAGCATGGTTATAAACGTTCTTTCTTATGTTTCACTAGCGTACCCGTGGGAATACGGGATAAAATATAGCCTATTTCCCTCGGGATAATGTAGCTTCGCAACAGTGAATGAATTATTCAAATCGGTTCAGTAGTTTCGGAGCCTATTAAACGCAAACAACAAACTCGACCTCTTTTATAATAGATCCTAAGGTTAGACTTTTTGTTGCCTAATAGAACATTACAACCAGGACAAGTAAATCCTGATATCCCTACTTCCCTTTTTAGCGTGTGGAAAATCCTACAGGGATGCTATGCTGGACTCTTAATAACTAAAAACCACAGGTTTCCTACCTAACATCCTGCAGTTGCGAGCCCCAGGTAAGTCCTCGGAAGGATGACCTCAGGACAGTAAAACAGAGCCCTAATTTAATTACATATTTACCTCTTTGTCAGCATTTTTATACTTAACGTCTCTGAACTAGACCGCTAGACAGACGAACAGTTCCATGATTTCTATGAACCCAAAAAAGCAAGTTAACGAATTTTGTTAAGTAGGCAAAGGAATTTAATGATCTTTCGAAAAAAATACCCAATAACTCTCCAGCTAAGGTGCAATGTTATAATATTTTGAAAAATATCACCTATGTAAAATGGAGTTTCATTAAAACACAGCTTTATACAGCTTAGATTACAATCTAGGATGTTATTTAAAAAGATAGCCTCCACTACGCGAAGGAAAAGTACTTACACCTTCAATGCAACGACCGCGCTCGCATACAGCCAGTCAGTGCCGTACACACATCGGACGACTAAACGCGTTTTGGCGCGAACATTTGACATACCGGGCATATTTGGATAGACGATCAGTGCTTTTTTTTTTTTTTGTGTGTGATTTTTTTTTGTTTTGTGAATGATTATTTTGGTTTTGGAACTTACCGATAGGTGAGGATCTATATATTTTTTTACCTAATTTTGTTTTCTTACATCTTTTTATTTTTTTTAATGTCAAATATTACCCGTACCAGGGATAGTGGTCCCCGGGCCAGAGCGAAAGACTTTGGGCTGCTACTTATAATAAATAATTTATTTCAAGCAACGCAATAAAAGGCAATGGAAGTTAAAAGCTGTTTTAATGTTCGTTGTACCAAAATAAACATGACTGAATTTATAACTTTCATAGGGGTCGTTTCGTAGAGTCATAGGTACCAATTCGGTCCTATCAAAACATTTTTCCATCGAAAAAGCGATTAGGCCATCCGTAGTATCGATAACTTGTTAAATTGTAATTTGTAAAATTATCTTACCATGCAATAAATAAATTCATTTTGGTATTGAGTAAGTAGGTCTTTAAGTAAGATATTTTTTAACATAAATACGTAGTAAAACCACAGATTACTAAATAGTTACTACGTGTAAAACACAACATGAAATTTACAAATACCTATTATGACATTTGTAATGAGCTTATTTGAAATTATAAACAACAATTATTGGATTAAATTTGTTAATATATGCGATTAAACTATCTTCTTACGTATTACATAAATATTTTTTAATGAGACAAAATACTTAAAATGTAAGGATATGAGCAAATTCTTAGGTATAAATAATGCAATTTCCAAAAGGAAGTCATTTATATTAATTTTTTTATGTAACATGTGGATAGTACATGTACGTAATTAATTTAAACACGCATACATTAAAAAAGTCTTAAACTATTGCGTGAAATTTAAAAAAAAAGTTGTTATTTTTTTATGCTATCGACATTTTTGACAGACTGTCTCTATTTTGACATTTCCTGACCGACTTGTTTCCTTGGATCATTCTTCGGTCCTTGGATGGGCATGGGTGAATGGGTGACCATAACGTGACCACTTTGTGATCTTTATTTGCGATCGGTTCCGTGCTTCAGAGGGCTCTTTAAGCCGTTGGCCCCGGTTGTCAGTAAGATGAAAATTTTCAACAAACTGAGCCTTCCATTTCAACACGGCAATAGGCGTGACGTGAGGTTTTATAGTTGGTAGGAGTCTATGGATAACATCCATGAGGATTTTCCCTCACGTTAAACAAAAAAAAAAGTGGGCAAGAAACCTATAAGATGAAATGTTAGCGTAAGGGAAACTGGGGACACTTGATCCCCCCTTTTGTTTTTTATCCCTAATTTCTATATTGAGTATCCGTTTAAAAAACCGTTGGTACTAAAATACGTGAAATTTATTTGCTTATAATTGCTGTAAGAGCCAAAGATATGAATATCTAAATTTAGTAGTTATTTGACTAAAATCAATAATAAGGAATCGTACCATGTGTCCCCTATATACGTTAGACTTGATCCCCCCGGTCTGGATGACTTGATCCTGCGGGAACAAGTCTCCCATATTTAGGGTCACATGATACCTTTACTAAGGAGTTAAATAAAAAACGTCTTGTCTGTTTATTCATTTTCGAAATCACATATTTCTCCATATATCTATCTATATCACGGTTTATTGGTAGCGCTCGGGGCCCCGCGGTTTCAGTGTTCTGTAAACGATCACTGCAGTAGCGACTTTCACTAAGAGCCAGTCCTTGGATGGGTGACCATCCATGTGATCACTATGTGACATTTATTTGAGCGTTTCCCTGCTTCGAAAGGCACGTTAAGCAGTTGATCCCGGTTGCCAGTAAAATAGCAGTCGTTAAGCCAAGTTGAAAGCCTTTTTAGGCGGCTTGAAAAATTTTAACAGCACAACTCGTTTGCTCCACCGAACATCGGTTCTCCTACGGAGATGTGGCCAGCCCACTGCCATTTCAAGACACATGCTTCTGCAAGCTATGTCGACCACTCTAGTTCTCTAACGGAGAACATCGTTTCAGATTTTATCCTTCAGAGACATCTATAGCACAGCTCGTTCAATTACCCGCTGTGCGACTTTATAGGCATGGACTAGCTTTATTTTCGTTCCCTGGCACCATTTTTCAGGCACCTTCTCTGGTTTTGTAGGCTCTTGGCATATTGTTCTGCATTGAATTGAAAAAAAAAAGGTTGGGGACACTTGAGCCAGGTGGATCAAATCTCCCATAATAAAGTGTACCAATATACCCTGAGCTAATTGAGGTTATAAACAAAAATATTTTCAAATGTCTATAATATTACCACTTTATTACGTAAAGAATTGCTAATAATATAGATAATGGCTCGTATTAAATGCATACACACTTAAAAGTCCTATTTTAAATAAATATTTAGTCACAATAAAAACTAATCAAAATTTTCTTTCTGCCGCAACAATTACTTACTCGCCCGCCATTTGCCAAAGTGTCAAATATGATAGGTTTACCATCTTTAGAAAATTATCGTATACCATATACAATCGATATTGCCACTATAAAACTAAATACGGCTTATACAGGTTCTGTAAATCTTGTGTACCTAGTCTCCCGTAAGGATCAAGTATCCCCAGTTTCCCCTATACTATTATGTCTATGCCTACCCCTTCGGCGATAAAGATGTGTCCATATGTATGTTGTGTGTATGATTTGAGGAAGTTTGAAAGGAAGTTACTTCACTTCCCTGCTTTTAAAAGCGGGAAATAATAGGTACATGTGTACATCATGTTGATTGAGGCTCTTGGCAATCAGACCATGCGCTGATACGACTATCGGAACAATAATCGCAGAATCCACATCCCACATGTCGACAATCTCGTGAGCCAAATCCTAATATTTTATTTGTTTTTCTTTTTCTGCTTTCACGAGATTTCCGTCAGAAAAGAGACCTTAAAATCTCCACAGTAATATTTTATTAGGGGACCTATGAGAGCTATGATTGATTCCAATAATATGTAAAATCTATGGTATAAAATTCGAAACGATGTTATCCGTCAGAGAACCAAAGTGATCTACATACACTACATTTTGAAGTGGCAGTGATCTGGCCACATCTGTAGAAGGACCGGTGGTCGATGCAGCAAACGAGATTTAAAGTGTGGTAGAATAAACGTGGGGTAGGACGACCCCCTGCCCAATAGACCGACGACCTGAACAAGATTGCAGGGAGTGACTGAATGCTGAAGGCGCAGGATCGTGTGTTGTGGCATAATTTGAGAAAGGCCTACCCCCAGCAGTGGACTGCCATAGGCTGATTTAAATATGTAAAATCAGGTCAAGGTTCCTAGAAGTTCCCTCGGGGGTATAATCGGTTTCCTTTTTTTTTACGTGTGAAAAATTCTACAGGGATACTATGACGGACTCCTGCCGACAAAACAGGGTTCGAAAAAATCCGATTTTTATAATAAATATCAAAAATCCGATTTTATTGATATATATCCGATTTATTGATATATATCGGATTTATATCCTTGTAACCTTGTAAAATGAACCTTATTGCAGTAATATTAAGGTTTCAATTTCAGTTAAAAGCAGACCATACTGGTATGTCAAAAGGGATTTCCCCAACTTAAAATGAGGTTGCCATTTTGGGAAACTATCTAAAATAATTCTGAAATGTACTTTTTTACAACGTGTTGCCCGAGTAAACATTTATCTCCAATTTTTTTTAGTTCAGAAGGAATAGATCCATTGATATATATATCAAGATAAAAATCAATTGATATATATCGTGATATATATCATGATTATCCGCTGATATGTATCGGCGAACCCTGCGACTAAAACCACACGTGTCTTATCAAATGCGTACCTAATACGGATGGGTTTGGAGCCCCGAGTAAGGTCTCGGAAAGATACCTCAGGCACAGTATCCTCAGGACAGTTTTTATGGTTTAACAGAGGAACGATGTTTTAAATCCCTCTGTTCTGGCGAAGATTCTTCTAAACACTCTATGATAACAGAAAACGCCAAGGACTTCAAAACTATCTCTGTTTGGGTACGTGTACAACACGTATCCTACCTAAGTAACAGCCTATAAGATAACAGCGGCTTTCCTTCTTAGCTTTAGTCGGTTGGAGTAGGTATATAGCATCCATGTAGGATTTATCTCACGTTCATAAAAAAAACATAAAAATTTGAACGCTTTGCCATTGCACGTGGTTTTACACACACACATGGTCACGGTTTTATCCCCGAAGGGGTAGGCAGAGGCATACGCACACATTTCATCTTGTAATTTTATGTCCCACGTAATAGGTGGTGAACACGTGGTTTCCTCCTGTTTTAAACCGGGGTTCTTCAAGCAGAATGTGAAGACTCGTTTCATTGGGCCGCCAACTTGAGAGTTGATCATAGGTTGTCAATATTCTTGGGGACTAGGTTCTAGGTTTCCACAGGCTATTTTCCGCAACTCGACGTCATTTATTACGCAAATCTTCCCAGTTCCTCCAGGAAGTCTAGCAGACTCTTCACGTTGCCGACGAATTACTGGAGCGACCTCGGTGTAGCCCTGTATCTGGCCAGTTCCGGGTACTCCATAAGAATGTGACTGGCAGTTTCGTCCGTCTCCAAAGGGGGCTGTCTGTGACACCTAAATTGAAGAGATGTTTGTTAAGTAGTTCTTGAGGACTATGAGACGAAAATGTACCTCTTTTAACTTGACGTCATCGTCGGCTTTCCATCAGATTGCCGTTGTAATTTTGGAGAGCTGTGCAGTTGGCGTTTCCCTCAGGTCCATGCCAAGGTAGAGTTGAGGAGAATCATCTTCACGCTGAAATGCCTTAAATAGGGCGGCATTGACATTGGAGTAAATTCAATAAACGTAGGTACCTTCTATTAATAGTTCAAGAAAAAAAAAATATCGTCGCGGAAATCCAGGGACATCTTTCCGAGGGCTGGCCCGGGGCTTCCGGCCGTAGGCTGTGGTAGGGAACGGGTGGTTTCAGTCGGTAAGAGTCCAGCATAGAATCCATGAGGACCATTTCCGCACGTAAGAAGAGAAAAGCCCTGTGTGGCGACGGGGTCCCGTGTGAAGACAGGTAAGCGTACAAAATGTCGCCACCCCAAATCATCCCGAGGGAGTCGTAAGAGGCGACTAAGGGAGCACTTTCGCAAAACGATCCATTGCGTAGAGAAGGAAAACACGAAAAGAAAAGTTGTCATGGATATGACAATCATTAAGCCATGTTGAAGGCCTTATGGGTGGCTTGAAAAAAAATCAACTGTGGGTCGTCACGACCTGCACCTGTCCATTTCAACACGGCAATGGCCACCTATTACGTAGGACATAGAACTATAAGGTGAAATTTGGTCGTATACTATGCCTCTGCCTACCTCTTCGGGGATAAAGGCGGGACTATATGTATGTATGTATGTAAGAAGAGAAAAGTACACATTATCGTTTTGGTCCCTCTGTCTCTGCCGTATCTCGTTTGTAAAGGCACCTTGAATATAACAAGAATTTATTTATTACTTAAATTACAATTGCGTTGCAAATAAATAACATTATGTCATTATTTGATAACATTATGCAATTAATTAAACATTAAAATAAAACAAATTAAAAATAATCAGATTTGAACATTGCACAATAAAATTCATTCATTAAAATAATAGTTAATTTAGCAAATTCCAATGATATTTTTGGATTAATTTATCTATACCAATAATAACACTTAATTAATGATTAATTTGATTGTTGGTTTGTTTGCATCGAATAGACTCCGAAACTCCGAAAAAACCTTTCACTGTGAAGAAGCTTCACTATCCCCAGATGACATAGGCTATATTTTATTCCCATATTCCCACGGGAGCGGGAACTAGGCGGGTGTAATAAAACCGGGTGCTAGGCGGGTAAAATAAAACTCGTGAAGTGCTTCTAGCACCGCTAATTCAGTGTTCTGTACGATAACTGGGTTAAGCATCTTACGCTATGGCTGGTACTGTGATAGGTGACCACTTTATGACATTTCCATTCAAACGTTTCAGAGCTTTTTTTTTTAAGATTAGCAGATGTCACGCGATTTCACCCGCGTAGTTACCGTTCCCGTGGGAATACGGGAATAAAATATAGCCTATGTTCACCGCAAAGAGTGTAGCTTCCCAACAGCGAAAGAATTTTTTAAATCGGTCCAGTAGTTCCGGAGCCTATTCGTTACAAACAAACAAACATACAAACAAACAAAAAAACAAAAAAACAAATCTTTACTCTTTATAATATTAGTATAGATAAATATGAATTTTAAAAAAATACTCGCAGGGTTTTCAATATAAGATACTGAAGTCTTCTTCTTCTTCGAGTCAATGGCTAATATTAGATATTAGATACTCTGGCTTCATGTTAGATTTTGTCGGCCCAATACTTGGCCACAGCCACAGCGCTGTCCGTTGCCCTACACAGGTCCTCGGTAGTGCAGGTGGAAGGGCACAGTGGGCAAGAGAGCAAATGCGACATGGACTGGGATGGGGCCCCGCGATCGCAGGGCACTTGAGACATGTCAATATAGCCAAATTTTCCCTGCAACGGCCAACCTGGGTCCGCAGGCGATTTAATGACTTCCAAGTTGGCCACTGGAGATGATGACCAGGTGGCAGGTTTTCTTTTGGTCTGATGAAACCTGCTGGGACAGGGTGTTTGGCTGCCCAGGTCTGCTCTCTTGCCCGCCGTGGTGGGCTGTCTATGGCAGGAGTGGTTCTTATGAAGCTCCGGCGGCTTTTTAAGCGGAAGGGAGGAGTCACGTACTTGTACAGTGGGTGGCGGGGATCTGTCTGTTGTTTTTTCTTCTCCACTGCACAAGCTACTTCTCGCCGGACATCTGGTGGGGCTATACCTGCCAGAGGGTACAGCATATTTAGTGGGGTACGCCTGAGGCAGCCCGTAATTATCCTACATGTGTCATTTAAGGCCACATCCACTTGTTTGGCATGGGCGGAACGGTGCCACACTGGGCACGCGTACTCTCCCACGGAGAAAGACAGCGAGAGACCGGTTGTCCGCAGGACGTCAGGAGCCGCTCCCCAAGAAGCCGAAGCGAGACGCCTCAGTAGGTTGTTTCTGGTCCCTACTTTTTGCTTCGTGTTAAAGCAGTGACTTCGGTAAGTCAGCGCTCTGTCCAGGGTCACACCGAGGTAGCGCGGATTTGAGCAATGCTCGATATTGACGCCTTGCCACGACAGCCTAAGAGCTCTGGATGCTTCGCGATTTCGGAGGTGAAATACACAAGATTGTGTCTTCGACGGGTTTGGTCGTAAGGCGTTGTCATTGTAGAAGTCACCAAGTGTATTCAGAGCGGTTGTGAGAGACGCTTCAACCTCTTCGAAGCTTGGCGCCTGAGCCGTAAGCGCAAGGTCGTCCGCATAGGCAAAACGCTGAGTGCCAGGAGTTTTTGGCTGGTCATTGGTGTAGATGTTAAATAAAGCAGGAGCCAGTACACTTCCTTGTGGGAGTCCGTTATACTGTCTGTACGTCCGTAGATACTGAAGTCGAAAATATAGTAAGATTTTTTTTTGTCGTTTGTCGGTTTGTCTGTTTGCTTTGCTTTGTCCGGAAGGGTCTCGAAAAGTACTCAATAGATTTGATTCAAATTTTGCACAAATATTAACTAGGGGTAGGGTCTTCAAATAGGCTATATGTTATCACGCTACATATCCTAGGGACTAAGCAGAGAGCAATCAAATTGGCATTATAACATAACTTTCACGCGTACGAAGTCACGGGCAACAGCTAGTACTTTAATAAAATTAAACATTAGAATAAATAAAATAAAATAAACATTTCATACCTAATTTTAAAATTCATGCATTAAAATAATAGTTAGGGTACTACCTATAGCAACTTCTTGGACCACCGCGACGGTCGAGAGTAGTGTCTCGGTGGTCCAACGGTTAGAGCGTATTGTCCGGCAAACCAGAAAACGCAGGTTCGAGTCCTGCTCGAGACCAAAATTTTTCCACATTAAAATTAGTAAAAATGTATACGATAAATGTCATAGACCCTGTTTAATCAATAAACTACGAATCGGCAACACGCGATCAGTCGGAAAGTCGGAAGCAAGAGCATGTTGCTTATATAAATTTGATTTGTTGTATATTGTCAGTAATGTGATTATGCTATTTTCCTCTCCTCTATTCATGAGACTTCGCCGTCCGTTTGTCTGTCTGTTTGTCCGTCACGAGCCTGAATCTCAGGAACCGTGACGGCTACATACAAAGCTGAAATTCAGACAATTGATGGTAAGTATTTCTGCTGCCTCTATGACAACAAATACTAAAATTAGAAAAATAAATTATATTTAGGGGAGGCTCACCACAAACGCCAGTTCTTGCCGTTTTTTTGGTACGGAACTCCTGTGCGCGGCGCGAGTCTGACTCGAACTTTTTTTTAAATGTCATAATTCTTTTTGTTATACTTACACTAACGGCTCCGCCCCCGTGAAACTTGGTTCCCGTTCCCGCTTCCCGTGGGAACATTTTCCCGGGATAAAAACTAGCCTGTGTGTTATTCCAGACTACACTCTATCCCTGTACCAAATTTCAGCTAGATCCATTAAGCCGTTAGAGCGTGATTAAGTAACAAACATCCAAACATCTTCTCAAACTTTCACTCTTATAATATTAGTAGGATTACAATAAAATACCCCCTTTCCCTATCTTCTTGAATTACGTGCGCAGTTTATTTTAATTACAAGCGTAGCTACCAAACGGTTTGACAGATCCGAAAAATATGACATATTGTTCAAATCAATTAGGAGAGGTGCAACTGCACTTCCGATTAGCCTTAGAGCAACCGATAGTGGTATCAAGACCTCGTGTTCAAATCCGTTATATCTGGGTCATGGAAGGTCCCACAAAGGCCTTCAGAGTCCAAATACTGAGCGTGGAAGACGGAAGACCGTCAAGACATAAATTGGGGGAGACCTGTTAATGACCAGCTATGGACTGTGACAGGGTTGACGTTTGATGGGAAGATGTCAGCAAGCAACGTACAACTTGGCAAAAAAGGTTAGAAACGGGACTAATATTTTGCAGGCTGGCTACATTGTCAAAAAGCTGTCAATAACGTCACATTTGTCTGTCAGTCAATGACGTTATACAATTTGATTGGTGGGTTTTATTGATGGTTGTTGACAACTGGATACTGATTGGTGGTTCTTTTTAACGGGTTGCCATATAAACAGCACAGTGGATCCTCCATTATTTTCTTCTCTTTTTTGCCAAGCTGTACCTACATACGAGTTTTCTTAAATCATTTCACAAAATATTGATATTAAAACGCGAAATAAATATTGAAATTTTCAATGTACCGGCACCGATAAGCCTTTCAACTACTACCATGAGACGGGCCGAGACCAACGTCGGCTTAACGACTCTTCTAAATAAAAATCCCAAAAAATTAATATCTGTGGCATTTATTGTTTTTTAACGTGCGAAAAATCCTACATGGATGCTATGCCGGACTCCTACCGACTAATAACCACACGTTTCCAACCTACCGCCTTCACGGTTGGGAGCTCCGGGTAGGGCCTCGGAAGGATGACCCCAAGACTCCCAACAGACCTACGGCTACCACTGCGGCCTCGCCTAGGCCCCCCTTAGGCGAGGCCGCAGTGGTAGCCGTAGGTTCGCAGACTTCGCAGGAGTTTTAGTTATTACTTAATAATATTAATTGTAATTATGTCGTTTTTCTTTTATTACCCGAACTGCCGAAGACAGGAGGGTAATGTTTTTCGAGATAATGTATGTATGTATGTATGTATGTATGTATAATTCTTTGTCACGTCCTAAAGCCTTAAACGGCTTGACGGATTTTGACATGCGAGGTGACATTTGATTCGTCGTGATTGTGTGAGTGACACCAGGTACATTAAAATTTCTAAAAAATCAAAATGGCAGACTTTTGACGCTAAAATGAAAACGTTGATTTTTTTCTTGCACGTTCAACAAACTCAACGGCTTGACGGATTTTAACATACGAGGCAATGATATATGAAAACTATAGATACGTTATCAACACTGAAAAATGGCAACAAAAAAGTCAGGCAATTGCCTTAATTTCCATACATGCTATCATAGATAATTTCATAGAAATTCTTTTTTTGAATGTATAAAATATTTGCCGTTTTTGAAAGCCGTGATGTTCGTACATGACGTGTCTATATTATAATACGTCTTTGATACGAGGTGTCATTTGATTCGTCGTGATTGTGTGAGTGACACCAGGTACCTATATTCAATTTTTTGAAAAATAAAAATGGCAGACTTTTGGCGCTAAAATGTAAAGTTTGATCATTTTTATTGGACGCTCTACAGCGTGAACGGCTTGATGGATTTTTTATATTAGTATCTTATATCTTAATAGTCGTTTTAAAACTTTCTGATCTGAAGCCATTTAATAAAGAACAATAGATAAGTTAAATAATAGCACAGATAAGATAAAAGCAGTAATTAAGGCGATGCGATTTAATCGTTTATGCAACTACTTAAGGCTTTTTTTAACGTGAGGTAAATCCTTCATGGATGCAATGCCGGACTCCTACCGACTAAAAACCACACCTACTGCCTAAATCTCTCCCAACCATAGGCTGTTGGGCGTCACGTGAGGTTTTTTAGTCGGTAGGAGTCCGACAAAGCATCTATGAAGGATTTTCCCTCACGTAAAAAGAAACAATACTTACAGCTATTCTACAAATAGGTATTATATAGCTTCCTGGGACATCCGGGGCTCCCGAGCGTAGGTTTTAGTCGGTAAAATTCCGGCATAACACAAAACTCAAACTCAAAAAAACATTTATTTCGCATAATCCTAATACATAGGCACTTGCGACACGTCAATGAATTGAATACAAAACAAAGTTACTACCACCAGTTCGGAACGCGGCCCGCTTGAGAAGAACTGGCAAGAAACTCGACAGGCTTTTCTTTTTGTGCTCTATTTACAAAATTTTAACTAAAAATCACAAATTATTGCTTGAGAATGCAGTAGAGCAAGCAGATCATTTCCAGGCTTCCTTGTCAAGCAAATAATCGTCAATTGTCTAGTAGCCCTTGCAGTACAATTTACTTTTCGGACGATTTCGTCGGTGTTACAATTATAACGTGGAAAAAGGTTTTAAAGCACAAGATGCCATTAAAAAAAATTATGAAGAATTTTGGCAGCCCGATTGTGGCGCCTCTGGTGTTGCGAACGTCCATAGGCTGCGGTGACCACCGGTACATCTGGGGGTCGTATGCTTGTCTGCCACTCTAGTGGTATAAAAAAAAAAAGAAGAAAATTTTGGTGACCTGGGTGTCAGTTGATATTTCACGTATTAACCAATAAAATTAAGTTGTAATGGCAAATGGCATCCTATTTCTTAACCTTGACTTCAATTCAAGGTTAAGAAATAGGAACCTTGTTGAACTTCGAGTTCGATCGAATCCAGCCTTAATATTATAAATGCGCAAGTTTGTGAGTGTGGCTGTATAGACGTACTCTTTTACGCTCTAACGACTGAAGGGATCTTACGGGCACATAATAACACAAGGCTATCTACTATTTATGATTTCTTTGACGGGAACTGGAAGGAATCGTATCACGTCGTTATGTTAATTTGCAAAATTAGTGTAATTTCGAGTGTTTTGTGTGTATCAATGGTGGATTCTTAAACATAAACGTCCGACAACGTGCACTAGTGTTGGGAAGTGATAAAACGCAGTGAATCGCAACTTTGCAGTTTCTGACAAAAAATCCAAAGGAACTTTCAGAAATGTATCCACCGCTTTTCTGAAGGAAGACTGACTTTGACTTAGAGGACAAGGACTGTGACTTATTAAAGCAAAATGAAGAGTTAATAAATATACAAGACTTGGCTGTATGGCTCAAATTGCCTTTGCCTATCCGAAAATGGATAAATAAAACTACTACTACTCTACTATTTATCCCAGGAAAAAAATCCCATGGGAAACGCGGACCGGGAAAAAATTCCCCACGGATGAAGTCACGTGCTCCATTTTACAAACCTAACACTATCGTATCACAAAAGTTATCAAACACTTTTACAAAAAGAACTTCAAAAAGCTTAGTCGATTACAATCTTTGAATTACATAATTTTGTATTACAAAATAACAATTGTGAGACAAAAGTATTTATAACAAATTACTATACGAGTTATGCAAGAATGAAAGTGAAAAATGCCAGTATATAATGTGTATAACATTACGTGTTGTGTAGCTAGTTAATAATGTTGTAGTAATAATAATAATAAACCGGTTGTTTGTGAGAAGTAGGGTCAATGAGATCAGAATGAATGTAAACAAAATTTCTTGTTACATGTTTATTAGAAGACATTAGGTATAGTCATTATACTAATTTGAAATTAAGTAACTACACACCTATTTTTTACTGAAGCAGGCCGATAGACGACAGCGTGACGTGAGGGATTCACCTACGGCCCCCTTTTTTTTTTTTTTTTTTTTTTTTTTTACGTAAGGGTAAATCGTCATGGATTTTATGCCGGACTCCTACCGACTAAAAAACCTCACGTAACGCCCAACACCCCCCTAAGGATATGGGATAACACCCGAAAACCCCCCAACGACGCGGGATAGCAACCGAACCACCCCCCTAGGTCAGGGGTCGGCAACCTTGTCGGAAGAGCCAAAAATGCCAATTTTAAATTACAACATTTTTCAAGAGCCACAAAATCTTTCTTGGTCATACGAACACCCCCCCCCCCCCCCCCCCAGAAGTGGGATAAAACCATAGCCAGCGGGGAGAGACTGTGGACCAAGTGTGTCGCGAGCTCTGGGATCATCCTTTTCCAAGGCCGTACCCAGGACTTACGGCCATGGGCAGATAGCGGTAGCGCACCATGTGGTTTTTGAGGATTTCCAAAAGTAAAAAAAGACAGGGTGATTATGTGGATTTCTCCAAAATTGGTATACCCACTAAAACCATGGGATGTTCCTTCTTGTCGCTATTGTTGAGTTACAGGAAAGGCTAGCGTACAACTTCTGCAGTCCAACATGCGCTGCCTGGGCTGCAACAGGCTGGACTCTGTGGGGTCTAAAAAAATTACCCACCGAAACTTTACTGCTGCGACCCCAGAACATGAGGGCGCGTCTTAGTCAGTCGTGCGGCTTGCTGTTAGGAATACGAAAAAAATTGTCCTGTGACTTAAATCCAACATGGCGGACATCCAAGATAACGGATTGCCTATTTGAAATGTACCCCCATGATATGGGTATGAAATAAAAGGGTTTGAAGCGTGTTTTTTAGTTTTTTAAACTATTTTATTTTATTTATTTACACTTTATTGTACGCCAAGTAAATAAAATTATGTTAAATACATACAGTGCAAGAAGATGTACAATGGGCGGCCTTATTCCTAAAAAGCAATTTCTACCAAGCAACCTTTGGAAGAAGAAAGAAGGTAATGAGAGGAGAATGAGAGATTACATAGGTACACAGTAAATAAATATTTGTGGACATTCTCACACAACATCATCTAGCCCAAATTAAGCGAATATAAGCTTGTGCTATGGGATCTAGACGACTGATAGACACATATTTGTAAACACATACACATTATACATAGAAAACACCCAAACTCCGAAACAAACATTTGCGGATCACACAAATATTTGGACCGACCCGGGAATCGAACCCAGGACCTCAGCGCGGCAGGCGGTTACACTACCGACTGCGCCACAGAGGCAGTCAATACAGATACAGTATATCCCATCATGTTAATGAACTTTTTGACTGCCACCATGGTCTAGATCTGACCACGAGGCGGTTCTGGATTTGGTTCCAGCTACGAAAGAAAATTGTGTGATCCATAAACATTTGTCTGGAGTCTGGAGAGTAAGTGTATCATAAATTATTTATGTACTTACCTGTTTACAAAAAAAATGGTAATATCCTAGCTTAGTTTCTTAAAAAAAATGTGAAATTAAGTTTGAACGATTTGTAATACTCACTCAAAAAGTACGTAATTTTAACAAAAACACAAATTACACTTCGTCGATAATCGATACAAAGAGGAAAATGTTTTTAGAACGCGCCATCTTTTTTTCTTCGCTTCGCTAAAAGAACGTTGTAATTACTTACTTAATAAACCTGCAGTGTCTCCACGATTTGCTGATAACGCGATTTGCTGAAAGTTCCACGTTCTACCTAATGAATTAGTCTGTTATTGATAGACGTATCATTGCTGAAACACTAATCATAATAGACATTTATAAAACCAAAAAACGTCATGAGATACAGCCTTTTTTGACGCGTGGATTGGATGCCATGCCGACTAAATGTCAAATATAGGAATAGGTAATAGGACGTATAATGTGCTACCTTTGACTGCCCCGTTTAAGGTCAGGGAAAATCCTTCATGGATACTATGCCGGACTCCTACCGACTAAAAAACCCCACGTAACGCCCAACAGCTTACGGTCGGGAGCCCCGGGTAAGCCCTCGGAAGGATGTCCCAGGACTCCCAACAGACCCACGGCTACCACTGCGGCCTCGCCTAGGGGGTGGTTCGTGTTTACCCGGGGCTCCCGACCATAGGCTGTTGGGCGTTACGTGGAGTTTTTTAGTCGGTAGGAATCCGACATAACATCCATAAGGATTTTCCATCACGTTAAAAAAAAACGGGGTGGTTCGGGTACTATCCCGTGTCTTTAGGGGGTTTTCGGGTGTTATCCCGCTTTTAGGGGGGCGTGCGTGAATCCTTCACATCACGCTGCTGTCTAGGGCCTGCTTCTGTAAGAACTGTGAGCAGCCCCCTCACCGTCCTCAGGCCGCCAGTCATTGAGGCCAAATAGTCTTCGGCGAAGACACGCCGACTGCGGATCTCGGGTGGAAGAGTTCTCTACCGTTTCCGCCCCGCCTCCTCTTTCACGCACATGACCTGCTCGCAGAAAGAGGCGGCGCAGTCCCACTTGCTCCCGCTGGAGATCATGGCTCGCACCATGGTCTCGAGTGAGAGAGTGACAGCGTACAGACCTGCCACGAGGAGCTCGCGCTGTTGCGCCCACGCCACCAGCGTGTGGAGCGCTGTGTCATCGCTGCGGTCCTGCTTGGTTTCCCGGTGTCTTCGCCACAGATACTTAACGAGGCTACCGTGCCCGGTAAGTACCTATCTGTGACAACCGCCTACCCCTTCAGGGATAAAGGCGTGACTATATGTATGTATGTACTCGATCGTATGTATTAATTTATTAATTGATTATATGTATAGATACGATTGATTGAATAAGTGACGGTTTGGGCAATGTTTTGAAAATGTCGTCAAGGCAAGTTCAGTTTTTAGACTTAGACGTAAGTAGTTTGGAAATTTCTTCGATTTTCTTCTTGGTTTCTTTTCCTTTTATTCAAGTCGTAAGTTCGTAAAAAATCCTACAACATCTGTGCAATAAGAACTGAATCTTTTTTTTCGTGTGGAAATCCTCTTTGGACCACACCGTCCCAGGTAAGCCCTTGGAAATTCCATCGATTTTCAAGGGATTGACTTTTTTACGGTTTCATTCGGTTAGCTCTGACTACGATCAACGGGTTCTAGTTAAAGCCGATTTTTTAATTTTTCACCCTCTAAAAGGATGCAAATTTTTAACATTTTCCTTCTTCGGCGACCTTGATGTTTAAAGACGCTTGCTCCTTAGCAATGTCACTTCTGAGACAACATTAGCAATTTTACTATAGTATTACAAATGACGAAGTTTTGAAGTGAAGATGTGGGAATTCGTGGATGTCAGAATGTTTTGATGTTGGTTACTCAATCAAGTGCTGACGGCTGAAAGGATCTGGCAGAAAATTTGGTACAGGGATATATAATTATCTGGACTAGCACATAGGCAACATTTTCACCTCGAAATATGGGAAGGAGAACAGTATTCCACGTGGGCAGAGCCTGGTGCGCTACCTTTTTTTTTTAACTTGAGGAAAATCCTATATAGATGGTATGCTTCCTACTGACTAAAACCTTACGTAACGGCCAACAGCCTACGGTTGGGAGTCCCGGGTAAGCCCTCGGATGGATGTCCCAGGACTCCCAACAGATCTACGGCTGCTACTGCGGCCTCGCCTAGGTGGGGCGCTACATAAAATTACATCATAATTCGGTCCACTAACGCTCTTGGAATTCAGATACACTTCAATTACCACACACATCCGTTTTGAAAAACACTCCGCTAATTATTATACGTAAACGATCACAATAGTTAAATCACACTTTCACGGTTACATAAGATACACTATTTACATATGTGCATGTAATCACGCCTCTTTCTTATTGGGGTAGGCAGAGATTGAGTACCACTTATTTTTGCCAATTATTCTATGCGTTCCCGATTCACACTTTTTCTATATCGATAAGTTTTTTTTTAAATATCCCCGAACGTTGATGTTTTAAATGCTCTGTTCCTAAGTGATACTATTTTACTAAAACCCACAAATCCGAAAGATCTGAAATTTGGTATAAGTATGTCCTGGAAATTTTGATGACATTAGCACGACATGGTAATCTGGAACTTCTGCTGCATCAAGTAGGTTTGTGGGATATCCAACTTCTCAGTAAAATTTGGGCTTTTTTTTTCGTGCGGAAAAATCGTCATGGATGCTATGCCGGATTCCTACTGACTAAAAAACCTCACGTATCCTGCCTAACAGCCTACGGTCGGGAGCCCCGGGTAAGCCCTCGGAAGGATACCCCAGGATCATAAATTTAGGCTTATTAGGGCCCTCCACTGAGACTGTTCTGTCTCAGTGTAGGGTTTCTTTTTTAAAGGAGATTGCCCATTATTTAATGGACCGCCGTTTCGTAACAAATCATTTTGTATGACAGCGAAATTTTGACATTAAGTTGGATGGATATCGTACTTTCATAGGAAATAAGAAATATTCTATTATTTTGTGGTGTTTTCTCTTATTCTTCGTTTTGCTGTTCAAATTTGAGGTTAGTTTCGAAGCAAATGACCATCAATCCGTCAAATCAATTTTGTCCAGAAAGGGCTAATTGTTACATGGATAAACATGGATTTAATTCAAATAAGATAGAAGTAATAGTTCCAACACTAATAAATAACCCTGAAAATGTAATACCTACCTAGTTACCTACACATCAATGTTTATATGTTATCTCTATTTAATGCATGGTCGCGCCCGGTTCATTCAGTTGCGATAAAACTTTGTCAACCTATAGCTTGCACTTGCGTGAAAGTCGTAGACATAATTTGAACCCGGCAGGTAGCACTGCACCCCGTGTGGCGACGGGGTCCCGTGTTGCAACGGGTAAGAGTACAAAGTGTCGCCACCCCAATACATCCCGAGGGTGTCGTAAGAGGCGACTAAGGGAACAATTTCGCAAAAAGATCCATTGCGTAGAGAAGGTGAACTCGAAATGAAACCCGGTTGTCAGTAAAATGACAATCGTTAAGCCAAGTTGAAGGCCTTATGGGCTTGAAAAATTTCAACTGCGGGTCGCGGCGACCTGCGCCTGTCCATTTCAACACGGCAATAGGCTCACCACCTATTACGTGGGACATAAAACTCTAAGGTGAAATGTGGGCGTATACTATGCCTCTGCCTACCCCTTCGGGGATAAAGGCGTGATTATATGTATGTATGTATGTATGTATGTAGGTAGCACTGCAATCTGGGTATAGGACTGTGCCATGCGAAGCCGGTGTGGGTCAGCTAGTACTTATTAGGTTATGCAGGTTTGTGTAGGAAGAAGAAAATGAAAATGCTAGAATATTTTTAAGCAAGTTTTATTCATCTATGATGTCTATATCATCACCCTCCTATTCATGAAACATGTTGTCCAAAAATGCAGCTGGCGGTTCAATGTATCTAAATCGAGCCCTACATAGGTACCACAATATAGTCATAATGTGGGCACAGCCTCCCACCGTACGAAAGCCTACCAAACAATAACTGTTTGGTAGGCTTTCGTACGGTGGGAAGCTGTGCCATTTTCACATTGATGAAAAATACAATTCCGTGAAGTCGCAGCAGCCCTTTTGTATATATTTGACGATATTTTAGGAATATGTACAACATTTGGAACATGGCACACTTGATAAATGGGTTGTGGTGGTGGTATAGGTATAGGCCTTAAGGAAGTAGCAGATTGTGAAACACTGTCTGTCTCGAAGTTGTGAGGACTTCCATATTCTCGTATGGTGTATCAGCACCTTCATGTATAACCTGCTGCCGCCTACTCTGATCGTACTGGGTCTGTCTCCTTACAGTTCTATACGCATTTGCCCAACAAGGCAGGCAAACTTTTTGAAGTCTGTGAACCTGAAAACAAAGAAAATAAAGTTGAAACCGACTTTAATTTATGTCTTTTAAAAAAGGCTCTGAAAAGGTGTTCCGTTATATTTACATTATACATCGACTAAGGTGATTTTACTGCATTTTATCTGCAACTAGAGGACGTCACACGGTTTCACCCACGTTTCCGTGACAATACGGAAATAAAATATAACCTATGTTCGCCGGGAAGACTGTAGCTTTCCAACAGTGAAAGAAGTTTTCAAATCGGTCCAGTAGTTTCAAAGCCTATTCGATGGAAACAAACAAACAATCAAATCATTTCTCTTTATAATATTATTATAGATTATAAATGTCACAGACTTGAAGAATGCTGTGAAAGAATGCCTTGCGGCATAGTATTATTAAAAGTATATTTATCTGTTGATTAGGTATACATGTGACATGATGAGATTTCCTTCAGGGCTATTAATTATCACTTTATGCGTCTTAGCTCTCAGTATGGAAGACCCACAGGCTAAGCACACTTGCTGATGTCCATAAGCTCATACGGCTGCTGATTCACTAGATGAGCTTTGAGATGCTCTTTGAAATATTACAAAACATTCTTGACAAAGAAAATCCTCCACCGATATCTGCAAATAAATAAAATAGAATTCGGTTAAAAAATATAAACCTACTAGACTAATATTTTCTGTTATGATATTGATTAGGAAAAATCTACTTTATTGTAACACATCACTGATATGGAAAACACAACATCAGGTTAAAACCTTTAGCATAATTGGTTATTGTCATGCTTCATTATGGATTTACTTAACCATTTGAACATAACTAAATATACTAATTTACTATTACAAATAGTTTCAAGTATGTTACAAGTACAGAATACAAAAATTAATTGAATAAGATATAAGTACTAACCACTTCTGGATCAATCCAGGATCGTAAAATTCGAATCATGACATCTGTTGCCTCCACGACTCGACGTCGAGGTAGAGGATGTACCAAAGATAGGGAACAATTCACATTCATTTTCAATTTTTGACAGTTCGTAGTGGCCGCACATTGATATTTGCGATTGGCGGCCATCTTCGTCACGTCAGTCCGCGGCGCGTTAAAAGATTGCACCACGAATTATATCAAAGTTTAAACGCCACAAAATATATTTTTCGAGTGAATGAAAAGATTGTTAAAAAAATATAAAATGATTTATGAATTTACTTAGGTAGCCATACACTTTTTACTTAGGTTTTTCAAAAAGAAACGAAGCCTGGGCGTTCTCCTTTGAAATTGATAAATTGTAGCTATAAAATTATGTACCATTCATTTATTACATACTGAACAAAATTATAACAATTGTAACAGACATTAAATTTTAAATTTTTTATTAATTTGTAGGTATGTTTAATTGAATAAAATTTTCATAGTTAGAGTAGTAGTATTGGAATGTAAGCTATTGATTTATTTGTAGAAAATGACAACTTTAATGGATAATAATAATAACAGATTGTAACACTAATTAAGTAACCTGCAGCCGATGGTTCCAAAAAAAACCAAAATGCTTTCAACTTAATTTAATTAATAATTCAAAATTACAATAAAAAATGTTACAACTAAAGGAATCGACTACGATCGATGTAAGATACGAAGTGACGTGATTTCGTCGAAGCGGGCGCATGTGCGCATTAGGTAAATTGACGTGTCAGCGCCTCGTGCTCGTTTCCTGTTGCCAAGGTGGAATGAGTGTACTTCGTGTCAGCAATGTGTCAGCAATTCCCTCAGTGGCCGATGCCTTAACACCTCCCGCCGTAGCTCAGCAACTATTAGAGGACTTTTGTTGAGAATAGTGCTGAGTAATGGTCCGGGGTAGGAGCTGGATGCTGTGGTTGTTCAACAACCCTCTTTGTGCCATCTTGGCTTGTAGATTGACTTCCATCTTTCACTGAAATTTTAATAGTTCGATGTCGATACTTTTTGATAAAGATGTAGCTTGAAAGGACAACTGCACCAAATAGGATAAGGTACAGCGGTACTGTAGTGTGATATAATGATGTATCTTGTACTGCTTGTAGATTAATTGGAGGCTGCATCATTATCTTGGTATGACTGGCATGTAAGTTCTCCAGGTTTATGGAATTCAGTTTGAGTGTGGATTGCAAAGGAGAATTCCTGTTGTAATCTATAGGTAGGTCCATTATTTTCGTTGCTTGTCCTTTTAAACGATTATTGATGTTAGCTATTGTGAATTCGGATGTCTTTAAATAGCAATGTTCGGGCAGGATAGCTAGGTAACTTCCTCGAAGTGTTTTAAAGACGTTTCTTTCACACGATGTCTGTACCTTAGTGGGTTTCGGGAACGAGATTACGTAGTGTTTGTCGTCTAGTCGCTCGAAGGCCTCTTTTGAGAGTTGAACAGGAGTGTGGTTGCAGGTAGGATCTAACGTCTGCGTCGTAATGATTTGCTGGATGCAGTCTTCTTGAGTGTGGTGATTGTAGCTAGACAGTTTCTCACAGATATACCAGTCAGTAACCTTCGGGCATTCTGCCTCTATGTACATAAAATCAGACTCATGTATTGCTATAAAAGGTGAGGGTGGAATGAGGACTTCATGATTTTTGTTAGGCACGACGGATAACTTGTACAGGTGGTATGTTTTGGGTAAGGCAATCGGTAATTTAAATACTATTACTATCTTACTTTTACTATAATAAGAACCCAAACTAATTATATCAAAATAATCTCTAATACTTATCTCTAAAATTTCCTCCTATGATAGATAGAGTACGTAACCTCTATGACATAGAGGTTACGTACTCTATCTATCATACCTTTTAATGCTTTTGGGTTAAGCATCGAATGGTGAGTACTTTTCGCATGAATAAAAGCTAACAGATTTTCTATTCCTAACATTTCCTCGGATAACTCTTCTATATTATCGGCTAGTATAATCAGTAATTGAGATAAATGAACAAGTTTAGTAAACTCTACATTGGCTAGATTGGTAGTATTTATCAAAATATTAATTGTCTCGGTGATTTTATTCTGGTTAATTGTCAAATTATCTAGGACTTTAGTTTGTTGAGACATCCAATCTTTGCTTAGGCTAATATGATGGTTATGCTGCAAACTTAACTCGTTTTCCTTGTCTTTTAACATTTTAATAGCATTATCATAGCGTAAGGCGTCGGTATAATCTAAATTACCTGAGATACTTTTAATTACGGAGCCTAATCCGTCTATCAATCCGCGTTTAACTCGACTTGATTCAAACGTTTCTAACTGTTCTGTAATCTTGTCTAGTTTGGTACGTAGGTACTGGATATGGATTTCGTACATTGAGTTAGTCATATTATTTAATTGGGGTTCTATACTATCTAATTGACTCTTAACGCTGGTAACCTTAGAAGTTATTTCTTCGATATCAACGAATTGTAAAAAGGAGTGGTATTGGGAAATTATCTTAGTGGGGCCTAAGTCGAAGGGTAGAAGTCCCGGTCCATCGTCGATGCTTTCAAGTGTGATCTCTTGAGCAGCTACCGCTGGTAGAAGGAACATCAGGATCATCCTGTAACAACCGTGTTGCCTTAGGTACTCTTTTTAAACGGGATTTTGCGACTGGGCCGCGTTTCTTTTTAGTGTAAATGTGTATGGGTAAATCGGCAAGTACTGTGTCTTGTGTAAACCTAGGGGCTAGCTTTTGACGAGCAGCGAGTGGGTTTTTGATAAATATCTGTTGCTCGGGGATGTAACTTTCTTCTGGTTCGCGATTTTTATTTAAGTTGTCTATTATATCTGTCCTATCCCTCAGTGAGTTTTCGCTAATAATTTCGTAAACTTTACGCATTTTTGAGTGGTGGTCCTGCATATACTGTTGCATTAAATGTTCGGTCACGTCTAGATTTAGAGGATCGCGGGGATCAAAATGTCCACTTATAACTTCTAAAGGTCTACATCTGGGGAAACTATGAATGGTACTATTGTAGGCTAAAATTGCATAGGGCATAAGGTTAATAGCAGACTCGGTACGGTGCTTTACTTTAAGTATTCTTAGGTGTTCTAAAAGAGTCTAATGTAGGCGTTCTACCATGCCATTTTCGTTGGGTGCGTGAGCTAGGATCTTGTGATGTTGTATCTTATGTAATCGTGTAAACTCGAGGAACAACTGGTTCGTGAACTCTGTTCCACGATCAGTTACTACTGTGAGTGGGACACCGTGATGGGTACAGAAGGTAAGCATGGCTTGAATTACACTCATAGCGGTTCCGTCTCTTAGATGATACGCTTGGGCATACTTTGAGAACGAATCTATGATGGTGAGAAACTTCTCAGTTTCGACTGTAAATAGGTCTATGTGAATAACTTCGAAGGGCTTAGATGGTGGTGGAACCAAGTGAAGCTGTTGCTTGATTGGGTTACGATCGTATTTACTTTGCCCACAGATCGTGCATTCATTGATATACTTTGAAATCTGCTCTTTCATTTTGGGCCAGTAGTATCTTCGAGATAAAGCAGAATAGCACTCATTTATGCCGCGATGATTGGTTTTCCCATCGTGGTATTTTTGAATGATCTCCTGCTGTCGCAGATACTCTTTGACGTTCTCGAGCTCTGTTTTAGTTAGGACTAGGTTCATGGCGGAACTTTTAAAGTGACTCTGAATAATCGGAATTATATTGTACATCTCTAAAGGTGGGTTGATCAATATACCAGTCTTTACTTTAGGGTTGACGTATTCTTTGATTGCATCTACAAGGTCTAGTTCTAGTATGGGTTTACGTAACTGTATAGCTGTTCGCGTATGGGTGTCAAAAGGTTTGGTGACCACAGCTTTGGATCTGTATTCGCCAACGACTGTAAAGTGTATTTGTCTATTAAATTTATTGAGGGGTTCATCCGTCATGGGCACTTCCAAGATTGGGTTTTCTGCGTCTGTGTGAGCTGTGAGGGTTCTAGATTCGTCTAACATGGGCTTGTTAATAGAGGGGTTAACTATCACTGAGCTGGTCTCTTCATTACAGACTTCGATTCTAGACAAGGCGTCGGCGTTGGTGTTTGCTTTGCCCTGCTTATAGACGACGGTAAAGTTGTATTCACTCAACTTTAAACGCCAACGAGTTAATCGAGAGTTCGGTTCCTTGAGATTCATTACCCACTGTAATGGTTTGTGGTCCGTAATGATCTTAAATTTGCGTCCGAACAAGTAAGGACGGAAGTATTTGTCGCCCATACAATCGCGAGTAACTCTTTCTCGATGGTACTGTAATTGATTTCGCTGGAGTTGAGAGTTCGTGAGGCGTACGCTATAGGTTTGTCGCTACCTATAGGCCCTTGCGATAGTACAGCACCAATGGCTAAATTAGAAGCATCTGTGGTGAGAACGAATTCCTTGGAGAAATCAGGATATTGAAGTATGGGGTCGTTCATGAGAAGGGTTTTGCATTTTTGAAGCAATTTGTGTATTCGGAATTAAAGGTAATTTTTGAACCCTTTTTTAAACACTGGGTGAGCGGTTTTGTTAACCGGGCGAAGTCAGGGATAAATTTACGATAGTACCCGAGTAATCCTAGGAAACGTTTTATTTCCGTGGGTGTCTTGGGTAATGGATATTTTTGAATGGCGATTATTTTATCAGGGTTCGGCTTTACGCCTTGGTTGCTGATAATGTGACCCAGAAAGGCTGTTTCCAGCTTGAGAAACTCTGACTTGTCAAGTTGTATTTTGAAGTTGGACTCCCTCAAGCGCTGGAACACTTTCTCGAGGTTGTTCATATGTTCTTGGAGCGATGTACTAAAGATAATTATGTCGTCCAAGTATACGAGACATATGACATTCTGCAGACCCCGGAGGACGTTGTCCATGACCCTTTGGAAAGACGCTGGAGAGTTCTTGACCCCTTGGGGCATTCTTAGATATTCGAAATGACCTTGCTCGACATTAAAAGCAGTTTTGGGAATGTCTCTAGGGTCCATTTCGACTTGATAGAATCCACTTGCCAAATCCAAAGTGGTGAAATATTGGCTAAGTGATCGGTACGTAGTTTGGAGATCACTTCTTGGGCACGCAAAGAGAGTTGGCAATCGCGTACGCATTCGGCGTTGAATAATTCGGCCGTTACTTGGCGATCAACTGAGAAGATGAGGTCATGTTGACTTGGGTTTACAACCTCTAGTAATCCGCGATTATTCTTAACTGATGTGAGACACTCGCTAATTCTACAGTTCGAAATTATCTGTTCCGGTATATATGCCGAACCATCGTGAAAGTTGATCGGTAAATTGACCATTTTTGAAGACCCTGCTGGTATAATATCCTCGTACAGGTTAACGTTACGGGAATCGTGCACACGAATCGTAGTAGTAGCATACCGCGTCTTAAGTTGCATATCTTTAAAATCTATGCTTGCCTGCCATTCGCCTAATAAATCGGACCCTATTAATCCATCAAAGTGATCATGAAATTTATAAACGAATAACTTAATACTATCTCTATCATTAAATTCTGAGAAACACGGTATAGTAATTGTATGTTCGGCCCTTACGGAGCCGTGAATATTTGTAACGCGAAACGGCTCGTAGTCTAGTGGTAAATGTGGATAGAAACTCTGGGCGGCTTCTGGACTAATGAAAGACTGGTTGGCTCCAGTATCGATTAACAACTGTAATGGAGGGTTTGCAATTTGAATATAGGGCAATTCGCGTTGAGTTTGGGTATTGATTTCTATTTTGGTTTGTCGGACAGAAGGTCCTTGCCAAAATCCTCCTGAATTGCAGGTGGTGAAGTTTCCGGCAAACTTTCTACTGCTGTCTGTGACATGTCCTCATAGTAGGGATGAGTATAATACTCATTGCTATAATAACTACAATCAAAGTTCTCCGGCTCAAAGTAATCTGATGCCGGGTATTGTTCGTGATATGGGTCGTATTCATAGTCGGGACAGTCATTAAAATTTATTTCGCGGGACTTAAAATAGTTATTCGGCGGTGGGTTACCGGACCTGGACCAATCGTGACCCCGAATTGGCATTGGTTTGTTAACGTAGTGGCTGACACCACTCATGGGTTTTGGCCCTTGGGAACCCATCCCCATAGGTGGATTGCGCGGGGGCAATCTGAACACGTTGCTTCTTTCGTTATAGTTAGGTAGAGGAGCCCTAAACATCTGCTGGGTCCTTGTTGGTCCTCTAAATGGTTGCGGTGCCTGGTTACTTGGTCTCCAGGGCTGTTGGCCCTGTAAGACTAATTGTTGCGAAGGTCCCGGTTTAGGCATGCCGAAGTTCATGGTTCTAGCGTTAGGCTGTGGGAGATGTGGAATGTTGTGTTGCTTTTGATTTGCACCCATAAAATTTGTAAGATGTTTCTTATCTAGAAAATTGTCGTTACGCTGCTGTAGATATAATGTGTTCGTTTCTTCCTGTACGTACTCTAGTGCCTGCTCTATAGATATGGGACGCATGCACCTAATACGCGCGCCTAGTGGATCTCTCAGACCGCGTAAGTACGATTGAAGAGTTAGTTTTTTGTAAAGTTGACGCTTAGCTTCTACAGTACTCGACAGATCATCGTGCAACGTAACATAAGTCATTATAATGCTAAATAAATTTTGACACCGTTCGTAAAATTCTTGTGGGGTGCTATGACCCTGGGTCAGTAAGGACAAATCATTATATAAAGCTGTTTCGTCACGTTGATCTGCGAAATTATTTATCAGGGCTGTACGAATTCCATTCCAGTCCGTCGGCATACCGTTAGAATTAATAAGCCTGGCGGCATTTCCAGTTACTTTATTGAGGATGCCATTAAGTAGGGATTGATTCTCTAGCTCGTGTCCTTCTGTAGGGTTTAAAAATCTCTTAACTAATTCGTCGCACAAGCTGATAAATCTCGTGAGAATGTTAGGGTTCCCATCGAATTCCGGGACTAAACGAAGAGCTTTGAAAATAGCGTCAATGGGGTCTCTTCGTGGAGGAATTTCTACTTGTTGGCTTGAGAAACTCATTGCTGTTTCTTCGTTTAAGCTATCTAAGTTTCTATTTAAATCTAACTTATTACGCCTATCCTCCCTCGCGGCTCTATCAGAAGTAGATTGCCTTGGGTGGAAAATCTTGAAGGATTAGTGAGACTGGATTGGAATAGAAGGAAGCAACACAAAAAAATATGATTTTGGTGTACTTACAGTCTCCACATTTGGTATATCTGGATCATCGATGTCTGGATGCACCGGCTACTGCTTACTGATGAGAGGTTCGGGATACTCGGTTCTGCTCGCTGAAGACAATGTGCAGCGGCTATGCGGAGCCGACAGGAATCGATACGGGAGTCCTTAAACGCGCCGCGCCCGAATATCCTACCGACTGCGCCAATTAAGTAACCTGCAGCCGATGGTTCCAAAAAAAAACAAAATGCTTTCAACTTAATTTAATTAATAATTCAAAATTACAATAAAAAATGTTACAACTAAAGGAATCGACTACGATCGATGTAAGATACGAAGTGACGTGATTTCGTCGAAGCGGGCGCATGTGCGCATTAGGTAAATTGACGTGTCAGCGCCTCGTGCTCGTTTCCTGTTGCCAAGGTGGAATGAGTGTACTTCGTGTCAGCAATGTGTCAGCAATTCCCTCAGTGGCCGATGCCTTAACACACTATCGAATTAAGGAAACCTTTATCGATAGATGTTTGATAGTATGAATCTTACTAATATTATAAATGCGAAAGTTTGTGAGTGTGGATGTTTGTTACTCTTTCACGCTCAAACCGCTGAACGGATCGGGCTGAAATTTGGTACAGAGATACATTTTAGTCTGGAATAACACATAGGCTACCTTTTATCCCGGAAATAACTTCCCGCGGGAAAAAAATTTACGCGGGCGAAGCTGCGGGCATCAGCTAGTAACTTAATAATAAGCAAATAAATTCGATTTTCACATAGTCGTTTGCGTGCATTACAAGTATCTAATTCTGTTTCAATGTCTCTTTGGTGGTTCTTGTCAGCAAAGCGGGATGACACCCGAAAACACCCCAAAGACGCGGGATAGCACCCGAACCACCCCCCAGGCGAGACCCCACTGGTAGTCGTAGGTCTGTAGGGACATCCTTCCGAGGTCTTACCCAGGGCTCCCAACCGTAGGCTGTTGGGCGTTACGTAAGGTTTTTAGTCGGTAGGAGTCCGGCCATAGCATCCATGAAAGATTTTCCCTCACGTTAAAAAAAAGGGTACAACTGGCATCTCTTTTTGTTCTTTCTGTATATGACGGAAATCAGAGTGCGCGAATCCAACGCACTTGTCTGGCTTTTCTGTGTCGTAGAGGTCCAATAAGAAGAAATTTATCCGCTAAAAGGAGGAGAAAATATTTGGTACAATGACTCTTCATATGATACCTACTCTACATGAGGTTTGGATAGTAGTTTCACTTTTTACAATTCATCCCTAACTTTAACCTTAAGTGGAATTTAAAAAAATCGTCTTTACTTAATGGGTGCTTAAAGTATGACGCAAGTAATACAAGTACAGATGGAAATCTCATAGTATGTACTTTTTTCACATCTACTCTCCTACTACACACACTCGGGCACAAATCAGTATCGAAAACTCTCCTCAACCTCGCCTGACCTCGTGCACCTCGTGTCTGTGAACTCATTGAGCGGTGTCTATATATGTGTGCGTAGCCTCAGCGAATTTAGTATACAGGTTTCCATTTGAGCTAGTAAGAACATTTACAAAGAACATAGTTCATTATAAAACTGTACATGCTTAATAATTACGAGCACTTATAATTACTTAGTTTACTTACTCTATCTATGTTGATAATTAATTACTAAGCATTACCACTACCGCTACCTACATGAAGGAAATTGCGTGTAACAGCTAGCAAATAGTCATTTAACAGCTCGTTTTTGTAATTATGTCTATTAAAACAAGTAATTTTCATCTATTAAAGAATTTCGAACCTATTTCAATCCCATAAGACTTATAATGCAATAACTGTCAATCTTGTTTATAAGTTTTACCTTGAAAATTGAACCATGCGTTTATTTCAATTGGAATAATTTATTTGTTTCAGATTATTTCCAAAAAAGTAGAAGTCGAAATCCACTGGACTATTAGAAATTCGCATTAAGTTAATAATGGTAAGTTTGTTAATTGTTTTTACAAAAATAACTGACCAGCAATTATCACAATTAATTTAAAAGTGCTTTTAAAAATTTGTCATTGTATTTTGTTGGAAAGGTGATGCCCTATACAGGTTTAACCCCCCAAGGGTGAATGTTAAGAGTTCAACACGGCTGCGGGGTAGAATTTTGTGAGGATTGAACATGGACTGAACTATGTACTACCCGTTCGCTCTAACTTTGCCGTTGGCGTAGAGGTGTATACCCGAATTGTTAATTAGACGAAGTAATTTGACAGTAGCTAATGTCACTTCGTCATAGAAAATACGCAACATTGTATGAAGAAGTGACATTAGTTGCTGTCAACTTACTTCGTCTAATTAAAAATTCGACTTTAGTATGGAGCCGAGCGGCAAAGTTAGAGCGAACGAGCAGTAAATGGTGGTGACGATGTCTGACTTCTGACTCTCAATGATGTAATGGAGCCCTAAAGATCTTCAGGGCCCAAGCCAGGCTCCTCTGCAAGCTGTACACCTGGTGATTGGACGACAGAACCCCGACCCCACCTTAACCACTATGGGGATTCTAGTTTCTATTAGATAAATATTCTCAAAAGGCCCCTGCGTTCTTTTGAGATTCCTGAGGTATCCTTTCGAGGGCTTACCCGGGACTCCCAACCGCAGGCTGTTAGGCAGGATACGTGAGATTTTATAAGTCGGTAGGAGTCGATTTTATTAGTCGTGAGGAAAAATACAACATGGATGCTTTGCCGGACTCTTACCGACTAAAACCACACGCTTCCTACCTAATGCCTACGGTTGAGAGCCCCGGGTAAGCCCTCGGAAGGATGACCCCAGGATTACACGTAAGCCTACTCGCGTTCATTTCGTTAAACGCTAGTAGTTACCAATGGCTGTACAAAAATTAATCAAATATATACATCATTTCTGTTTCATGTATGTTACACGGCAATAGGCTCACCACCTATTACGTGGGACAAAAATTTATAATCGTCGTATACTATGCCTCTGCCTACCCTTTCGGGGATAAAGGTGTGACTATATGTATGTGTTTATGTTTCAGTGGAGAGGGGTGTGGCTTACCATCATCGCCATCAGTGTGTCTGCTGTCTCCTCGCAGTATCATAACACGGTGAGTTGAATTTCCACCAGATTTGCCTCGTTTTTTGACCTTGCTTATAGGATCACTTATGTTGTTAGTCCGCCTCTTCTTAAGAGCCTACCAGACGCCAAATTGTTAAAAGAAGATAAAAGATATACATTTTAGCGTGCAAGAAAGAGAGTGACGCGATCGGTTTTTGTGCGCTTTTAACGAAATAAAATAATTATAAAAAAACTGTAACCAATATAAAAAAAATGCTCTAGTGCAAATGAAGATTTTACTATTGTCTTTCTTATAAATATTTTATATTATAAAAACAACATAGAACATACGAGATCTAGCTTAAAATTTCACGAAATCGCGGTATTTTCAACACAAAAATCTATCGAGGATTTAATCAGTAATCGTGTTTTGAGCCTAGAGCGTTTTTAGTTCATGAACTGAAGTTGTCTGTGTTCAAATTTTAATTCATCAGACCTCACGAGTCCTGAGATCTAGATCAAAGTAATAGTCTATTTGGCGTCATATGGACTCTTAAAGACTCGTTGTCTCGGAAACGCGTGGAGAAAGGAAGAAACTACACACTAGCCTACAGTTCCTTAAAGCTTTGTAAAAATGAAACTACTGCTCGTTCGCTCTAACTTTTCCGCTCGGCTCCATACTAAAGTCGAATTTTTAATTAGACGAAGTAAATTGACAGCAACTAATGTCACTTCTTCATACAATGTTGCTTATTTTCTATGACGAAGTGACATTAGCTATTGTCAATTTACTTCGTCTAATTAATAATTCGGGTATACGCCTCTACGCCAGCGGCAAAGTTAGAGCGAACGGGTAGTACATAGTTCAGTCCATGTTCAATCCTCACAAAATTCTACCCCGCAGCCGTGTTGAACTCTTAACATTCACCCTTGGGGGGTTAAACCTGTATAGGGCATCACCTTTCCAACAAAATACAATGACAAATTTTTAAAAGCACTTTTAAAGAAAAAGGGTTAAAAAAAATATCAACATTTTTGGGGGGTTTGTTCGGATATTAAACTAGGAATAAGTTCGGGTAGTATCTCACTTATCTGGGTGTTATTTCGACCGTTATCTCGCTTCTTTCGAGGTTGGTACGGAAGTTATATCGCGGCTTTGGGGGTTGGTACGGGTGTGATCCCGCTTTTTGGGGTTTGGCACTGGTGTTATCCCGCTTTTTTGAGGGTTGGTACGGGTGTTATCCCGCTTTTTTGAGGGTTGGTACGGGTGTTATCCCGCTTTTTTGAGGGTTGGTACGGGTGTTATCCCGCTTTTTTGAGGGTTGGTACGGGTGTTATCCCGCTTTTTTGAGGGTTGGTACGGGTGTTATCCCGCTTTTTTGAGGGTTGGTACGGGTGTTATCCCGCTTTTTTGGGGGTTGGTACGTGTGTTATCTTACTTATCTCGGGGATGGTTCGGGTAATATCTCACATATTTGGGGGTTTGGTTCGGGTATTATCTCACTTATCTGGGGGTTGGTTCCGGACTCCGGTGTTATCTCGCTGCTTTGGTGGTTAGCTCCGAAGTTATATCGTGGCTTTGGGTACGTGCGTTATCTCGCTTTTTTGGGGGTTGGAAGAAGAAGAAAGAAGAAAGAAAAGAAGTTGAACGAAAAGAACGTACGGGTGTTATCTTACTTATCTGGGCGTTGGTTCGGGTATTATACGACTTATCTGAGGGTTTGTTCCGGTGTTATATCGCTTCAGTGGGGGTTTGTAATTGGTGCTATCTCGCTCCTTTGAGGGTTAATGCGGTTGTTATCGTTCTTATCGCGCGGTTGGTTTGGCGCTCCTTTGAGGGTTAATGCGGTTGTTATCGTTCTTATCTCGGGGTTGGTTTGGGTGTTATTACGTTTCTTTGGGGGGTTGGTTCGGGTGATGTATCACTGGCTTGGTGCTTATTACAGGTATAATCTCGCTTCTGTGAGGGTTTGTATGGGCGTAATCTCGCTTATCTGAGGGTTGCTTCTGGTGTTATCTCGCTTCTTTTGACGCAATGTGACTCACTATCATCTTTGGCAACAGGACGACCATCTTATGTAAGACAAAATAGATCTGGTGAAATATGTATAATAATAATGTGAATTCAAAAATAATATGTTTCTAAACGACTATACAATAGATGTTGTCACACAATGAATATAATTACAGTACATCTTGATAGCTACTTTCGACGCATATGACCAGAAACGCAAATGACCCGACACGCAAATGACCATATTTTCATAAGCAAACGACCAGATACGCATATGACCCGAATTTATTTACGCAAAAGACCAGTATTTAACAAATACGCATAAGACCGGGGACGCATATGACCTGAATTTCTTTTTTGCATATTATCAGTATTTTAAAATATACTTATACGACCAGAAAACAAATGAAGATCGACAAAACAAATGAAGATCAAAAAACAAATGAAGATCGACAAAACAAATGAAGATCAAAAAACAAATGAAGATCTCAAAAACAAATGAAGATCGAAAAAACAAATGAAGATCGAAAAAACAAATTAAGATCGGCAAAACAAATGAAAATCGCAAAAACAAATGAAGATCGGAAAAACAAATGAAAATCGAAAACAGAAATTAAGATCGGCAAAACAAATGACGATCGAAAAACAAGCAGATCATTAAAACAAAAGAAGATCGGAAAAACAAATGAAAATCGAAAACAGAAATTAAGATCGGCCAAACAAATGACGATCGAAAAACAAGCAGATCATTAAAACAAAAGTCTATAAGCAAGTTGATAAGGTAAAAAATTACTTGCAGACATATTTTGTAATCTAGATTTGATTGCCATTCAAAAAAATAGGTGCAAGCAATTCTCAACCTTAATGGCACTTATCTAAAAATGTACTTTTCGGCGTTTATAGACATCACTGATCATGAATATGTAAAAAATAAATACATTTCATGCATGTTCATAAGGTCGAGAATTGCTTGCAACAATTTTTTTGAATGGCAATCGCATTTAGATTACAAAAATGGGTTCAAGCGAATTTCGAACTTCTCCATCTATTTATTTTTTATAAATTCGTGATCAGTGATGTCTATAAGCGCCTAAAAGCACATTTTTAGATAAGTGTAATTACGGTCGAGAATTGCTTGCACCTATTTTTTTAATGGTAAACACATCTAGATTACAAAATATGGCTGCAAGTAATTTTGAACCTTGTCAACTTGCTTATAGACTTTGGTTTTAATGATCTGCATATGTTTTTTCGATCGTCATTTGTTTATCCGACCGTCATTTGTTTCACCGATCTTCATTTGTTTTTTCGATTTTCATTTATTTTGCCGATCTTCATTTGCTTTTTCGATCTTCATTTGTTTTTTCGATTTTCATTTATTTTACCGATCTTAATTTATTTTGTCGATCTTCATTTGTTTTGTCGATCTTCATTTGTTTTTTCGATCTTCATTTGTTTTATCCAAACATCTTAGTAAAATGAACTTTTGTAAATACCTGGTCGATAGCGTATTAATTTCTGGTCGTTGGCATATCTGGTCGATTGCGATTAACATGTCAGGTCGTTTGCGTTTCTGGTCGAATGCGTTTTTATTCTGGTCATTTGCGTATCGGGTCATTTGCGTGTCTGGTCATTAGCGTATTTCAAATCTGGTCACTTGCGTATCGGGTCATTTGCGTATCTGGTCATATGCGTCGAAAGCTATGGTTCCGAAACGTGTACTTGCATAATACAATAATATAATATACTCTTAAATGCCATACTCTTAAATGGCGGTTACAATAAGGTGAAGAATTTCAACTTGTATCAGTACGGCTCCCGTAGCTCAATTGGTTAGAGCATTGCCCTGGATTAGGCAAAGGTTGCGGGTTCAAGTCCCGTCTGGGCCAAGTTGTCTTTTTTCACTTTATAATAAAATATTACAATAATACAGTTTCGTCTATCGCCCCGACGGGGTAGGCATAGATGCATCACACACATACACACATGAAAATCTAAGTAAACCATTCTGTAATCGGAACGAAAATTTCAACAGTCGAACAGACGTCACATCCACAAATACCCAAAACTGCATACATTTTAGAAATATTTTTTGGAAAAGCTGCGTGTATTTTAGAAAATGCTTTTTTAAAATGTACTTTACTTATTTACTTATATTATATTTAGAAAGACAATGGGTATGTTTTATCAATACTAGTCTACCTATACTAATATTATAAAGAGGAAATATTTGATTGTTTGTTTGCATCGAATAGGCTCCGAAACTACTGGACTGATTTGAAAAATTCTTTCAGTGTTGGGAAGCTACACTCTTTGCGGTGAACATAGGCTATACTTTATTCCCGTATTCCCACGGAATGTGAATTACGTGGGTGAAACCGCATGAGGTCTGCTAGTCAGTTATAATTATAGATCTTCATTTACGACACAGTATAGTATTATTATCAACATAAATATTGTGCTAGATGGTGTTGAATAAAAGTGTGATAGTGTATGTATATTCCCGGTTATTTCACACAACGCTATCTGATCCCAAAGTAAACTAGGAATTACCTGCTTTTGTTATGGGTATCAGACCACGGATATTAATACTTATATACTTTTTAAATACATACATATTATACATAGAAACGCCCAGACTCTTGAGACAAACATTTATGGGTCACACAAATATTTGTCTCCGGTGGGAATCGAACCCACGACCTCCAGCGCCGCAGGCGGTATCACTATCGACTGCGCCACAGAGGCAGTCAATGTATGTATGTACCTATAAATTTTAAAACTATACAATAGCTAATAATAAAATAATCGGTATCCCGCAATATTATTTTCCGTATAAAAACTGTAACCGAATCTTAATAAAATGGTGGAAAAAAAAACTTATTACGAAACTATAGCTGACATTTTTTCAATACCATTAAATAGTTTCGAGCATTAACCCAAAAGTTACGTTAAGCACAAACTTAATAACATTACTTAAGTGTCACATAAGTACCTTTTACTTTCATGGAGCTTATAGCTACGCCCTTACTTATGTAACACGCCATGTGTGGTTTAGTTCAAATAACTTGTTCTGATAGTGAAAGGCTTAGATTCACTTCCTGCTTAAAGCTTTAAGTGCCGTAGATAATTCTATATTTAGGACTAGTTGAAATCCGCGGTTTTATGCGGTTTTTTATTTTAAACACCCCGTGGCCATTTTGAGGCCCCTTGTGGCGACGAGGTCCCGTTTTGCGACAGGTAAGAGTACAAAATGTCGCCACCCCAATACATCGCAAAGGGTGTCGTAAGAGGCGACTAAAGGAACACTTTCGCAAAACGATCCATTGCGTAGAGACGGAAAACTCGAAATGAAACCCGGTGGTCAGTAAAATGACAGTCGTTAAGTCAAGTTGAAGGCATTTTAAGGCGGCTTGAAAACTTTCAACAGCAGGCAGCCACAACCTGCGCCTGTCCATCTGAACACGGCAATACGGCTCACCACCTATTACGTGGGACAAATTCTAAAAGAGTGAAATGTGGACATATAATATGCCTCTGCCTAGCCCTTCCAGGAAAAAGGCGTGTATGTATGTATAATTTGGGCCTGATAGCGATGTGTAGGTACAACTGCACCAAAATATTTTAGCACTTGATCCCTTATTCATTGTAAAAATCTGCCAATTCTGTTCAACCGTTAATAGCCTGTATGTACCTACATACTTTTAAACAAACAAACTTCAGCATAATAATAGAGATCGTTCATTATCTGTTATTGTTTGTACAAGTTTCCTGTTTGAAACAGATCTTAAAATTATTAAGAAGCGCAAAATATATGCAATTATTTTCACATTAAGTCTAGACAGAACCATTACATATTAAAAGATACCAATATTTATTATTTTTATATTTCAAGATACCAATTACAATTCTACGAGGTACTAATACTGCTTCGGTGTGTTCGAATCCCGGGTCAATTTAAGATAGGTAGATCATAGATAGAGTTCAAGTAGGGTTATCTTACTTCGTAGCAGGTCTGGACGTGGACACTCTCTCGCTGGAGACCATGGTGCGAGCCATGATCTCCAGCTGGAGTAAGTGGGACTGCGTCGCCTCTTTATGCGAGTAGGTCATGCTCGTGAAAGAGGCGGTGGGGCGGGAGCGGGAGTGGACTCTCCCACCCGAGTTCCGCAGTCACAGACACGTGTCTTCGCCGAAGACTCATCGGTCTCCATGACCGGAGCCTGAGAACGGTGAGTGGGCTGCTCACCGTCCTTGCAGAAGCAGGCCCATGACGGCAGCGTGACGTGAGGGATGACACCCGAAAACCCCCCCAAAGACGCGGCGCGGGATAGCACCCGAATCACCCCCTAGCCGAGGTCGCAGTGGTAGCCGTAGGTCTATTGGGAGTCCTGGGGTATCATTCCGAGGACTTAACCGGGGCTTCCCACCGCAGGCTGTTGGGCGTTACTTGAAGTTTTTTAGTCGGTAGGAGTCTGGCATAGCATCCATGAAGTATTTTCCCTCACGTTAAAAAAAAATAAAAAAATGAGTTATCTTACTAATATTATAAATGCGAAAGTTTGTGAGTGTGGATGTTTGTTACTCTTTCACGCTCTAACGGCTGAACGGATCTGGCTGAAATTTGGTACAGGAATAGTCTAGTCTGGAATAACACATAGGCTTTTAAATCCGGGAACATGGCATTTTGTCCACTTGTGTACATTTTATTTATTTTTTTATTTAAAAACTTTATACACAAATTCGTACAGAGGTGGCCTTAATGCCAGAGGCATTTTCTGACAGTCAATCTTAGGGTGATGCAGAGATAAATAAGTGAAGGAAGGTGCTCTTAGTTGATGTTGACACATTTCAATGGTACTCATAAATTGATATTTTATGTACTTTAATCGAATACATATACAAACATACAAACATTGTGCATGAAGCTTAAATAAAAATAAATATAAACATGTTCCCATAGGACGCGGGCAAAGCTGCGGGTATAAGCCATTTTGTATAATGCCAAGCTCAAGCTGTAATATAAACAAAGTAGCGTGGGCCAGCTAGCTAAATTTTATAACATCTATTACGAGTACATCCAGACGAGTTATTTTATCGAGACGAGGTGCTAAATGACGTAATGTTATTTAGTTATTGTTTTGTATTGGTAAATAAATAACAAACACTTTATTACCAGATAAAAGTGCAGACAGCAATTTCCTATTAGTGATGTGAACACTATTTATCGATAAAAAGTTGCGTAATATCGATATTTTTTTGTGGTGAAAGAGCTAATCTAACTGTGAGATCGCCGGGATACAAATCAGAGACTTTATAAAATTGAACCAAGCGCCCCTAGAGCACCACTAGATTAAGGGTTTTATGCACAACCACAATGGGTTACCGTCATTAAAATTATATTTACAAGCGTGTGATCCTGGGTGCCAGGAGCATGGTAGTCGTTAAGCCAAGTTGATGGCTATGAAGGCATGGCAGACCAACCTAACCTAGCAGATAGCTTCAAAAAATTCCAACAACAAGTAGTCACAACTAATCCTTGCCCGTTTCAACACAGCAATAAGGTAAACAGCGCCAGTGTAAGCCCTCAGGTTTTACAAATGTCCATGGCTTCTGTGACGCCTTTCGATCATGTGATCTAAGTAGTTAAAATAGTGAAATTCGACTTATGGATGAGTGAGTATCGATATTCTAAAATATCGATGTTTATCCATCACTACTAGGGATTGCAATCCGGAAAACCGGATCCGGTAATCCGGCGGATCCGGCACCAATATTCGTCTACCGGATCCGTCGCCAATAAACCGGATCCGGAATCCGGATCCGGTGTTTGAATATTTTGGCCAAATTACCGTGCTGTAGCCAAATGTAGGTCCAGCGCAAGGAGCTTGTACTGCGTGTAAGTCATTTGAATGCCTTCTTCAGGGTGAAACTTACGGGGTACAAACAAAAAACTTACTAAAAGTCGAGAAATCTAGGAGATGAGCCGGAGGGCTCGCCGATATCCCAAGAACAAGATGAAATGAAAGCTTATATAAAATTCACATAGCTTGGAGTCGTGCCATTTTTCCATATTTTCAACAGTTTTTGAACTACATATATCCGAAATGTAGAAATCAAAGTACTTCAACGTGTCGGTTTAAAAAAGCCTCTGAACAAAAGGAAGATTGTACGTTTGGTTTACACTTTAAATATAGTGTCAGGGAGGAATGTTATTTGAAAAATAATGCCTGGGGTTAGAAATTTTTGATAGTCTGTCCCGCATTAACGATCAAGGTTGCTGAATGAGGAAAATATTACAGATATTGGTATTCCTTATTTCTGAACCCTATCACTTATCAAAACTCCAGAAATCTGAGATTCCTAGAGCTATCCTTGTTGTAAAGATAAGTAGAAGAAATTTTTGCTTACATGGATGAAAGTTCTGATACCTACTAAGTTTTCTCACTATGAGATAGTCAAGGACGTTCGTCGACGACGACGTGAAGTTATTCCACGTGATGGTCGTTCGTCGACGACGACCACGATCACGCGGAATAACTTCATTTTCTATATTTCTGAACCGTGTAGTCCAAAATCATTGGAATTATGGAAAAGTGTTAAGAACCAAAGGTGTAAATTATTTTATAAGCTTTCATTTTATCTAAGCACCTTTTTGGCTACGACGCACTGATTTTGGAATAGTACTGAAAAACTTAAACTTGAGATCTTTGTCACACCCGCCTTCTTTCTTCGCCTCGCCTCCTAGATGTTGAGACTTTTAGTATGTTTTATTCTGATCACCCTGAATAAGTTACTTTACTGCTTAGGCAAAAAACAAGAAACTGTTTAGGTTCCCGCTCACGCACTCTACAACTGCTTTATTAACTGCATGGACTATTTACCTTTAAGTTTTTTTACCTATAAGTTTAAGATTTGAGTTTTAATCTCGGAAAATAAAAATTTACAGCTTTTTTTAAAAATAATTGTCTTTTCTTTTCTATAAAGTTGATTCCGTATATGCGTCTCGTTTTGATTGTACACTTCATTAACAGTTCATGTTGGAATAAAAACTGGAAATCCTGGTTAAACCAATCCGGCCGGATCCGGTCGGACCCGGCCGGATTTGTGAAATCCGGTACGAATCCGGCCGGATTCAAAATGCCACCGGATTGCAATCCCTAATCACTACACATCAGTCATAAAATCAGACTTCATATTATATTACATAACTATCTGCTTTAAATAGTTAATTGAAAATATTTTATTACTATTGCTTTGAATTGATTTTACGAGCGCGTTTGTATAATTAAAACATTTCCTCTATGATAGATAGCATCACGACTGTCGTTGACGGAGGCGCCAATCGTTTTTATTTTGATTTTCAACTAGCTGATGCCCGCGGCTCCGCTCGCCGAGACCGAAAAAATAATGATCGCACGAAAAAACAACCTTGATTATTCCATTTTTATTCATAACTCCGCTTCTAATTAACCGATTGCGTTGAAACAAGCATAATATTTTAAGACTAACCACGATCGTTCTAATAAAAAGAACTGCGTCAAAATCCGTTCAGTAGTTTTTGCGCCCACCACGAACAAACAAACAAGAATTCCAAATATACCTAATGAGGGCTGGGACATCCTCCCGAGGGCTTACCCGGGGCTCCCATCCGTAGGCTGTTAAAACTCCAACTTATCGCATACTGACGTACAGACTTGACGCTAAGATGAGATATTACCAACGACAAACCAGTATACCGCGTTGTCGCGAAAGTAAAAGTTATCCTACAGGAATGGTGATCACAAAAACTAAATCTACTTTTGTAGTCGTTTCCAGACCACTTTTACTGACATCCAGTTAGTTGAACACGTATGGGCAACGTCACTTGTCATATATGTACAGAATATTTCTTCCGTGCTCAAACTGGTGTTGCCAATGTAGGAATTATGGTGAGATGTCTTATTTCCGCAGATCAAATATGTACCTTTTTTTTAACATGAGGAAAATTCTAAATGGTTATAGACTATAAAATACACGTATCCCACCTAACAGCCTACGGTTGGGAGCCCCGTGAGGGCTTATCAGAAGGATACCCCAGGGCGCCGATTCTCGACCACACGATGTGAATGCGTGGACGCAAATTTACGTTCCTAAATATGAGACAGGCGACGCGTCACCCGCCGATTTCCGTTCACGCATTCATGTCGTGTGAAGCGAGAATCGGTGCCCAGGACTCCCAACAGACCTACGGGTAATATTTTTGAATATCGATATTCACTCATCCAATTCGAATTTCACTATTTTAACTACTAAGATCACATGATCGAAAGGCGTCACAGTAGCCATGCAGGGGGGGGGGGGGGTTAGGGTGCTATCCCGCGTCTTAGGGGTCAAATATTTCTCTAGTGTCTATGGTTACGGTAAATTCGCTCAAATTTAAGCACTCAAGTACTAGAGGAGGGGGCTGCTCGCCGTCCTTAAGGAAGCAGGCCCTTTTTCTTTAACTTGAGGAAAATCCTACATAGATGCTATGACTCCTGCCGCCTAAAAACCACACGTTCCCATCTAGTGGCGTGCATAAAACTATCACGTCACGCTGTCGTCTTGGGCCTGCTTCTGTAAGGACGGTGAGCAGAACCGTGCCCAGGCCCCTGGTCATGGAGGACGATAGTCTTCAACAAGTCTGTGGCGCCCCCGGCCTTAGACGGCAGTAGGTATAACGTGAAAGTTTCACGCACGCCTTATGCCCCAAGAAGCTGGATAACACTAAAACAAAACCCCAAAGACGCAGGATAGTACCTACCCCTAGGTGAGGCCGCGGTGCTAGCCAAAGGCGTCGGGAATCCTGGGAGATCTCCCGAGGTCTATCCGGAGCTCCCGGCAGTAGATATTAGATCCTCGTGTAGTTTCGACCATTAAAAGCTTCTGATTCGACGAAATCAATCACGGCGATTATTCTGAAGAGCTTTTCAGATTAATCCCATCCTCTTCTTCCCGAACATCTCGTGCCTGAATGCGTGCGTGAATTTCCAGAGTGTTTCTATTGCAGACAAGAAAATCCTTACTTTTTATTTAATAGTAGGTTTTATTTTTTTTAACGTGAGGGAAAATCCATCATGAATGCTGTGCCGGACTTCTACCGACTAAAAAAACCTCACGTAACGCCCAGCAGCCTATGGTTGGGAGCCCCGGGTAAGCCCTCGGAAGGATGTCTCAGGACTCACAACAGACCCACGGCTACCACTGCGGCCTCGCCTAGGGGGTGGTTCGGGTGCTATCCCGCGTCTTTGGGGGGTTTCGGGTGTGATCCCGCTTCTAAGGGGGGCCGTACGTGAATCTCTCACGTCACGCTGCCGTCATGGGCCTGCTTCTGTAAGGACGGCAAGCAGCCCTCTCATGGCTCGCACCATGGTCTCGAGCGAGAGAGTGTCCACGTCCAGACCCACCACGAGAACCTGGCGCTATTGCGCCCACACGCCGTGCACTCAACCAGCGTGTGGAGCGCTGTTTATTTTATAATAGTAGTAGGTATAGATAAGTCCCGCTGTTTGACAATCCTGCATATTTGTGAACAAGAGTTGGCAACCCTACCAATGATATATAGGTATAGGTACGTATTTATGGGTAGGTAGGTATTACCAATACTGTAGTTTGACTCGGCCGGATTTTAGAAATAAATGCCTACAGCCGCGCGGTACGTAAGCATGCGATAGGGCTGCCCACCTACAGCATTTTAATAATATGTGCCTACTTTGACTTTCTATTTAGTATTGCGATTGTAAATATGTACATACATACATTCATATAGTCACGCCTTTATCCCTGAAGGTGTAGGCAGAGGCATAGTATACGCCCACATTTTACCTTATAGTTTTACGTACGCGTAATAGATAGTGAGCCTAATGCAGTTGATTTTTTCAATCCGCCCACAAGGCCTTCAATTTGTATTAAGGATTGTTGTTTTATTGACAACCGGCTTTCATTTCGAGTAAATATGTACCTTTTTTATTTAAACAAAAAAATACTTTGTGAGTAATAATATAATATCCCCGCAACGGCTGGCGGCGCGGGGTGGCGGCGCACAGTGGTTCAGGTAGTACGGGAATGCGGAAAATATTATTTGTAACTGAAAATACGTTGCATATAACTATAAAACTTTAATAAAATGATAAAACTAATGTATCAGTGTAATAATATACATAAATATATTATAATAAATCGGGGCGGTAAAATATTGTTAGCATGGTACAATAAGGTTTTACATGATAAAATATAATATATTAAAATATATATTTATATGAATTGCGTTACGAAAGACACGATACCGTATTTAAGCTGAATAATAAATAAATATTAATGAATAATAACATAATAAACACAGATAAAAAGGCTTGTAGATGAGTGCTATCCACTAATAAAACTTAGGCGTCTTCATGAAGTGAATAGTTTTTTTTATAAGTTACTGCACGTAAACTGTTGATAAGGGGATCTGAGGTAAGTATTAAGTCTTCGTTACAGGATATACCAGAACATTTTCTTAAATGACCTAACCTATAATTACGGTAGTATTTGTTTCGTACTTTTTGAGCTTTCTCAGATAACATTCCAATGGGTAAGACAGCAGCACTTATTATTTGTTTGCCGTGCATTAAGACTTTGTGCCCTGTATTTGGCATATTATACCAGCTGTTCAAGCTAACATATAGTTCGGCAGTTTCATAACAATAGGTAATTAATAATTATTAGTGATTATAATGATAAATATATAGCACTTTTCCCCGTTAAGAGCGGCATTAGATAATGACCTGGTATTTCCAAGGTCGCAGATAGTTGCAGCTAAAATTGATGCATATATGATCTATAGGGTCTAATGAATGTCGTTAAGTATATCAATGTCCAACGGTCGGTAACGGAGATTAGTTATAGTCTCATAATTCAAAACAAATGGTTTCAAATTACCTACTTCATTAAAAGTGTAATTACAAGTAAATACTCATTATATCATATAATATTTATACGTTTTATTTAATTACACACAATAGAGCTACGGTTAAACAAAGAATAAAAGCGAAGTATACTAATATTTCTGTTTTATTCATACTTGAAACAACACAATTTATTGCATGAAATTTGTTAATTGTCGATCACCCACCTTTTTTACATCATAAAATTAAAATGTCTCATAATGTAGAGGTAAGTTTTGTATAACTTGTTTCTATATCTATTCTAGTATATGTGTACCAAATTGTAGACGTTTTAAACAAAGTTACAAAAAAAGACTTTTTTCCGCCCCCGCACCAATGTGCGGCGTGGTGACGCAGCGCCCGTTATCTACTAACGATTGAGTGAGACGGGTGTAGAAATTTGAAAACGGCGTAGACAATAATAATAGGCTCATCACATGTTTCGTCAGTGATAGAATCACGGAATTCTAGTCTTTATAATCATTGCGTTAAATTTTTGATTTACAATATTAAAACTATTTTTCGATTTGAAAGTACTAGTCAGTCTCTAGTACACTAGTACTTTTCGTACATTGTCAAGTTGTGTTAAACTTTGGAAGTTCATATTTGTCTCTATGCGTGTAATAAAAATCAAAGGTAACAAAAATGCTGTAATTTTTTTTATAAATAAATAAATAATCACGGGCATTTTCACACAACGCTATCTGATCCCAAAGTAAGCTAGGAATAACCTGCTTGTGTTATGGGTATATACTTTTTAAATACATACATATTATACATAGAAACAACCAGACTCTTGAGACAAACATTTATGGGTCACACAAATATTTGTCTCGGGTGGGAATCGAACCCACGACCTCCAGCGCCGCAGGCGGTATCAATACCGTACCGCCACAGAGGCAGTCATACGGTGCTAAGTGTACTGTAACATCGGTCATCCACAAAGAAATGAATACTCTTGAAACATACCTAAATCATTGCTCTCAATTAAATAACTACGAACTGACAACGGAACTAAATGTACTACCTACACGTACTAGAGTTCTGAACTAGTTTTTTTTTGGATATTGTACTATATTGGATCGCACCGTTCACTGACTGAGCAAGCACAAGTCTAGTTTTAAACACAAACATACCTACTTCATGTAACAACCTAGTTCACTCGTGTCAATCACTTTTGTTTAACTTTAGTCAACTAGTGGTATAGTACCAATTAGTACTTAAGTAAAATAAATTTTTATTCTTACCTTTCGGAGTTTCCAGTTAATCTAAAAAACGTTATCTCTGGGTGCGTTATTGAAGAATTCATGCAACCAAAACAAGCACAATAGACACTAGTTGTCATATTAAATATTTTTAGTAAATAAAACACGCGCGGTTACTATTTAAAAAACGACACACCGTCCATTCGTCTACTCGGCACAATCGCGACTGCGGACGCTGCTTGCTTGCTGAAAGGCATGCCGAAAACGAGAATCGTAGGTATAGCTTGCGCTTCGTCCGTTTGTAGGGAGCTACAATACTGGTTAAACATATATTTATACTGTGGTATTACGCAAGCCACAGAATGTTGGCACATAGAAATTGATGTTCTAGTAATGACTTCTGCGGTGGCGATTCTGGCCTGATTCTGAAGCCTTTCACTAACTCCTAATGTTTTCAAGTTGTTCCTGATTGTGTATCACGCCGAAACTACAAAATTAATTTGAATTTGAATTTGGCGAATTTGAGATTTGGCATAATCTGAGCTCGACCCGATATTCTGCGAGGTTCCTTTGGGAGAGGGGATGAAAGATAAAATATTTATTCTGTTGTATATTTCAGCGCATGTGACACGCTTCTGGGAAGTCCGGAGTGTTCCCTGGAGTTCCCAGGCGGTTCAGTAGTTTTAAGTAAGGTATATAATTCGTCCTGGAGTCAATAAAGCAAGTACTACAGAGTATTTTTTACTTTTATTTTACTACCACAATATTAAAACTTATATCTAACTTAAGAACTAGGTACTCATCCGGATTCTGGGATCAATACCGTACTTCCTTCCTCCAGGATATTTAAACTAAGTAATATGGCTCTACGCCTATATTTATAGCAAATAGTTGCTTACGGGTATAAGCAGGGGTTCTTAACCCAAAACTTGGAAGCTCATTCTGAGCTTCCGTTTTCAAATATATAAATTTATTTAAATACTTGGGCTATGTACGCCACCCACTGGTATTTCAGTGGAAATAATTTAAGGAATAAAATTACTTTAATGTAAAATTTCTTCGACAGTATGATAGTATGATGCAAAATAATTTGAGTTAGTTCCTGATCTTTCTTTCTACTATTGCGCACGCTTATATATAGCTTACATCCCACCATATCTCCTTCCATCAACTACCCCTACTTTGACAATGGTAAGGACACACCCGTCTAACTACCTATCTATAGCTACAAGCATAATAAATAATATGATTATAGCGCCTACCAAATTGTTAATAACAATTCACTTGCGTGTATTGCTACAATATCTCCCCCCCCCCCCCCAGAGAGAAAATTTTGTCCCTATAGACAAAATTTAAGGATACTAATTCAATTTAACAAGATTGAATTAGTATATAACAATCAATATATAACAACTGAATACTTAGATAATGTCTCCCAAAAATAAATAATTTAATTATTCCAATAGAGTAATTCTGATGGTGTTCACAAGATAGATAGAAGAAAGACGTATTTAAGGCATAATATTAAGAGATTCAGGTAATACGAACCGCCTGAATGTAATATAGAATATGGCTTGACTTGAAGACTGAGATTTCTATAACCGTCTCAGAGAAGAAAATTTATATAACAACATATACAACGGTGTAATAACATTGTATATGTCTATATAACTGAATGCAATATATTTGCATATAATAAGCAAGCCTTTAAGAGCTTCCTATAGTACTACGTAAATCTGCGAGGGCAAGCTTACCGCTTCCGAGTGGCAGTATTTACTACAAAAAAGCCAAGAAACAGAAATATAGCACTGAATACACCTACAGAATCATCCTACCAGCATTCTAACCCAAAAATATAATAATATCAAAACAACCCAGAAAAGAAACAATCACATGTACCAACCTTAACATTTCACTGATATCCAATAATCATATGTAATAACGTTTTCCAACGTATGCATTACTTATTTATCACTGCATGTGCATAAAACTTTCATAACTTCGTAATTCTAAATACTTCGTATTTTTACAAAACTCACTGCACGTACACTACTTTCACTTATGACAATGAATTCACAATGTGACCTCAAGCTTAACAATATTTTGAGGTACCCTCATAAATTTTCACAATTATTCATAAGGTCTCTTACACACTGACTTAAGTTTTTCGTGTATGTTTGACTGTCCGCGACAACATCCAAAAGAAAATCAACACTCATTTTTAAATAATTGACCTCACATTGTTATTCTTGTCCTAACTACTCTAATTTAACTTGATAAAATCTAAAAATAAAATGAAGTTAATTTTGTTCTAGAATAGGGGAAATTTTTTTTTTTTTTTTGGCGATGCAGTTTATTTGTATGCAAAGATACCTATTGACTATTTCAACTTTCATAATTCACTGGACTCACCCATTCCTTTGAATAATGTGCCTTTCATACTCTTATATTCATACCTTTCATACATTCATACATACTCATACATTTCACGCTCATAAAACACTCATGCACACTTGTGTCATCAATACAATCACATGATGACGCAATTCTTATATACAAGAGAATTTAGCTTCATTTTACACTAAATCTCAACATTATTCATTAAAACTGTATCCTGTCCTTACGCTTATGGAATTATGTTAACGTGATGAAATGCAGTCTGTAAGCAGCCTAAACGATATTCAAATCATATTCACAACTATGGGTAGCTGAACTTAGGAGAAAAAAATGATACTACGATTTACTTAGAAAATATTTTTGGTTATGAAGTTAATTTATTGAATTATTTTATGCAGATTGTAACCAATTATTCTTTGTAATTATATATTTAAAATATTCGTATTGCTAACTGTTATACAGCATTATTGGGATGATTTTAATTTTATAATACTAAGGTGGCTATCGATATAGATAAAATATGACTTTATGAAGGTGGCAGACAAACATACGGCCCACCAGAAGGACTGGCGGTTGCCGCAGCATATGAACGGTTGCAACACCAGAGGCGCTACACTCGTGCTGCCGACCCTGTAAAACCCTTTTACGACCCTTTTTAAAGAACCCCATACTCTTACTGTAGAAACCGGCTCATAACCGCGAATAACTACTTCACAAGTTAATTGATTTTTACTGAGCAAGAAATATCTAATTTTATTACTATCCATTGCTAAACGGTTCTGGTAAGCACCGAATCACTCACAATTTTTATGACACAAATCACTTTCTATATTCACATAGAACTACAACAGTAGGTATTCAGGTTTTCCTGAAACAATACACAATTTATATAAAACAAAACCTACCGTGAATGGTTTGCATTCATAATATCTTTAAAACATTAAACGTTCAATTTTACTAATGTGGGTATATTTTTTGCGTTAAAGTTACTACAAGGAATTATCAAAAACAATGAGGGTAGAATTTTTTCCTTACGATGAACAATAACAAAATATGAATATGACTATAAGCCAACAATTATATAATAAAAGATATTCTACTATTACAGTTTCAAGTAATAAAATAACTGTAATTAAATTTGGGGACAAGCTACGTTAATAAAAATGATGTTAGCAAATTTTCAAATTTCGGAATACCCGTTTAGCCAAAAAAATGTAAAATGCAAATAAAAAGTTCAAATTTCGGGCATCCAGACTCGCATAGGCCAAGAGCGTCTAATCCTTGAGGTAGCACTAATTTCGGGGGAGGCTACCTGCTAGCGGGAATCACCTTACAATAAAAAATATTAATTATATAGAAGTCACTAGACCCAGCAAATCTGTAATACCCAAATAAGCTATCAAGTCCAGGACAATTAATTTTGTTCGGGCGCCATGACACGCTTCTGGGAAGTCCGGAGTGTTCCATGGAGTTCCCAGGCGGTTCAGTAGTTTTAAGTAATATAATTCGTCCTGGAGTCAATAAAGCAAGTACTACAGAGTATTTTTTACTTTTATTTTACTACCACAATATTAAAACTTATATCTAACTTAAGAACTAGGTACTCATCGGATTCTGGGATGGGACTTCCTTCCTCCAGGATATTTAAACTAAGTAATATGGCTCTACGCCTATATTTATAGCAAATAGTTGCTTACGGGTATAAGCAGGGGTTCTTAACCCAAAACTTGGAAGCTCATTCTGAGCTTCCGTTTTCAAATATATAAATTTATTTAAATACTTGGGCTATGTACGCCACCCACTGGTATTTCAGTGGAAATAATTTAAGGAATAAAATTACTTTAATGTAAAATTTCTTCGACAGTATGATAGTATGATGCAAAATAATTTTAGTTAGTTCCTGATCTTTCTTTCTACTATTGCGCACGCTTATATATAGCTTACATCCCACCATATCTCCTTCCATCAACTACCCCTACTTTGACAATAGTAAGGACACACCCATCTAACTACCTATCTATAGCTACAATCATAATAAATAATATGATTATAGCGCCTACCAAATTGTTAATAACAATTCACTTGCGTGTATTGCTACACATGGCCCGGTATCAAGTTAGGAGGTCATTAATCTAGCATTGTGTCATATTTATGAGCGTTTGCTGGCTATGTGTATTTTGACGTATTTATGTAGATATGTAGATATGTATGTATGTTTGTGTGTATGTATGTGTGTATGTATGTAGGTATGTATGTATGTATGTTATGTATATTATGTATGTCTATGTATGTAGATATGTGCCTATATAAATATATGTGTTTAATGTATGTATTGTACCTATCTATTGCTTCAGATTTCTGCACCGAAAACTACCCATCTGACTTACAATCAACATCTTTTCTGTCCATCCCAAGGTTGCCTGTCAGATATTGCTTTATAGCGATAAGGCCGCCCTTTGTACAACATTTTGTAAAAAAATATTGTTTTAACATTGTTTTAACATGGTGTACAAATAAAGTCTATTCTATTCTATTCTATTCTATGAATCATTTTTTCGGCGTTAGCAAGGAAGTAGGTCCTTTAAAGACTGTTCCACACCATAAGTTCACACTCCTATGAACCTGATGAAGAAATACCTCTCTTTTCAAAAACTTTTTCCTTTCTCTATCTCTCTCTCATGTGACGCAAACGAAGTTGCGCGGTCCAGCTAGTGAAATTTATAGAGCGTACCTTCTAACAACTACCTATCATCAAACTACATAGAAATAGACGAAGTGATGACATCCTGGTTACACTCCACTTAGTTGCCGCTGACATAACCGAAGAGAACATAATAACTATTATTAATAGTATCACATACCGTACAATTACTTATTAATAGTAGTGAGGCGAGGTATTGTGAGCGCCAGCGCGTGGTACGGACGCAAGATAGCATTTACTATTAATTGTTTTTTTAGAGTTCCGTAGACAAAGAGTAAAAACCGGCCAAGTGCGAGTTGGACTCGCGCATGAAGGGTTTCGTAGCAGCAAGTAACATAATATAAAAGTTCTTATAGTTGTTTGTAACTTTGGCTGATGTTTTAACACGTTCGCAGTGGTAGTGATTTCACTAACCGGAAATTGCGGTTTATGACGTATTAAAAAAAACTACCAGCTCTATCTCGTTCAAACTAATTTTCGTTGGTAGTTTTTATGGCAATGTACATCATATATTTTTTTTAGATTTATCATTCTCTTAGTTTAGAAGTTAGAGGGGGGGGGGGCACACATTTTTCCACTTTGGAAGTATCTCTTGCGCAAAAGCTTGCTAGAGCAAAGCAATATCAATAAATTCGTATTCAAAATAGCAGTTCTTTAGAAATCACATTTTGTGTAACGTCTTACAGTTACACACCGTATTGATAAAATTAATATTGATATTTTGAAGCGCTCGTGGCCCCGCGGACTCAGTGTTCTGTAAACGATCACTGCAGTAAGCAACATTTACTGTGGCCGGTCATGGATGGGTGACCACCACGTGGACCACTTTGTGACATTTATTTACGAGCGTTTCCGTGCTTCGGAAGGCACGATAAGCCGTTGGTCCCGGTTGTCAGTAAAATGACAGTCGTTAAGCCAAGTTGAAGGCCTTACGGGCGGCTTGAAAAATTTCAACTGTGGGTCGTCACAACCTGCGCCCGGGTAACGCCTCTGGTGTTGCAAACGTCTATAGGCTACGGTTACCAACCTTCCGGTGGGCCGTAAGCTTGTCTGCCACCTAAGTAGTATAAAAAAAAATGGAAAATCGTTAAAATAATAATGAATGAAATTAACGTATAGATACCCCATTTTTAAACGCTCCAAATTTTTTGAGATACTATTCTGCCATCCTTCTTTTCACTGATCATGTATTTCTGTCCCCTATGGCGACGGGGTCCCGTGTTGCGACGGCTAGGAGTACAAAATGTCGCCACCCCAATACATCCCAAGGGTGTGGTATGAGGCGACTAAGGGAACTCTTCCGCAGAACGATTCATTGCGTAGAGAAGGAAAACTCGAAATTAAACCCGGTTGTCTGTAAAATGACAACCGTTAAGCCTAGCTGAAGGCCTTATGGTCTGTTTAAAAAATTACATCTGTGGGTGGTCGCAAACTGCGCTACTAATAGGCTCACCACCTATTACGTGGGACACAAAACTATAAGTTGAAATGTGGGCGTAACCTACCCCTTCGGGGATAAAGGCATGACTATATGTATGTACTAGCTGATGCCCGCAGCTTCGCCCGCGTAAAACTTATTCCCGGTATAAAAAGTAGCCTATGTGTTATTCCAGACTATAATGTATCTCTGTGCCAAATTTCAGCCCGATTCGTTCAGCCGTTCGAAAGTGAAAGACTAACAAACATCCACAGTCACAAACTTTCGCATTTATAATATTAGTAAGATTTATTTTGTCGCTATAACAAATGAAATCAAAAAAAGAAATATTTATGTGCTTTTTTGCTGTTATTTTGTACGGAATCCTCCGTGCGCGGGTCCGACTCGCACTTGGCAGTTTTAACAATTAATTGTATTTTCTTGCATAATGAAACAGTGCCCTATTTATACGCTAAGCTCCGCGTATGTAGCAGAGCGTAACTACAATAGATTGGTTTGGAAACAATTGAATGTGTAATCAAAGATATCTTACGGCTATTATTATATTGGGATAGGTATCATATTAGTATCTATAGAATCTTTTAACCCGAAAAAAGCAGTAGCAGAACCTAGGCGAGGCCGCAGTGCCTAGGCTAGGCCGCAGTGGTAGCCGTAGGTCTGTTGGGAGTCCTGGGACATCCTTCCGAGGGCTTACCCGGGGCTCCCAACCGTAGGCTGTTGGGCGTTACGGGAGGTTTTTTTGTATTGTATTGTTAAAAAAATGCAGTAGTAGAAAGCGCAAGCGTAGCGTCTCTGGTGTAGCAAGCGTCCATAGGCTGCGGTGACCTGCGGTGCTTGTCTGCCACCGTAGTGGTATAGAAAAGAGCTACGGGGGAAAAAATATCCCCGTGGTCCCACTAGTGGGTCGTACTGGTGGGACTACGGGTAACAGCCGGTGTTTTTTTACCGCATTCTGAAGGTTTTTTAATAAGCTTTTATTAGGTCGTCGTGTATGTAACTAACAATGTAATGGAATCTAAGGATACTAATTTAACCATCTTCCAAGGATCGTAGCGTCATGAAAATTGGCAGATGTATGTAGTTCTGATGACAATACAAAAATATGGTACTGTCAAACTGATATGATGATGGAGCCGGAAGATAGGCACAGAAAACAAGTATAATCTAAGGTAGCTAATTTAACCAGCTTCCAAGGATTGTAGGGTCATGAAAATTGGCAGTTGTATGTAGTTCTGATGACAATACAATAATAGGTACTGTCAAACTGATATGATGATGGAGCCGGAAGATAGGTACTGAAACTTCGATGGAAAAAGTGGAATCTAGGGATACTAATTTAACCATCTTCCAAGGATTGTAGCGTCATGAAAATTGGCAGATGTATGTAGTTCTGATGACAATACAATAATATGGTACTGTCAAACTGATATGATGATGGAGCCGGAAGATATGCACAGAAAACATGTGGAATCTAAGGTAGCTAATTTAACCAGCTTCCAAGGATCGTAGGGTCATGAAAATTGGCAGCTGTATGTAGTTCTGACGACAATACATGAATATGGTACTGTCAAACTGATATGATGATGGAGCCGGAAGATAGGCACTGAAACTTCGATGGAAAAAGTGGAATCTAAGGTAGCTAATTTAACAAGCTTCCAAGGATCGTAGCGTCATGAAAATTGGCAGCTGTATGTAGTTCTGATGACAATACAATAATATGGTTCTGTCGAACTGATCTGACGATGGAGCCGGAAGATATGCACTGGAACTTCATGATAGAATATCGTATTATATCTGTTTTTGGACTCGTCAGAAAAGTCTTGTAATGAACTTTGACCAGGCTTAGGTTTCAGGGTTATAACAAACCTTTTTTAATTGACTTGTATATGCAATGGAATCTCAGGTAACTAACTTAACCATCTTCCAAGGATCGTAGCGTCATGAAAATTGGCAGATGTTTGTAGTTCTGATAACAATACAATAATATGGTGCTGTCAAACTGATCTGATGATGGAGTCGTAAGATATGAACTGTAACTTCATGATTGAACATCGTATCATAGCTGTGTTTGGACTTGTTAGAAAAGTCTTGTAATGAACTTTGACCACGATTAGGGTTTAAGGTTATAACAAACCTGTTATATATTGAAGTTAATATTGAGTGTAAATATTGACATAGGTACCTGCAGAAAATGTATATGTATTAGAGTAATAATGAAATATTTTCACATTAGTCGAATTCAGACAAAACACCATGTAATACAGAAATCCCTACTAATATTATAAATGCGAAAGTAACTCTGTCTGTCTGTCTGTTACGTTTTCATGCCTATACCACTAAACCGATTTTGATGAAATTTGTTATAAAGATAGTTTGAGTTTAAGAGAAGGACATAGGTTACTTTTTAACTGACTGCGCGAAAGTAGGGTAATGATTTTATGCGATAACGACTTCTACGCGGATGAAGCCGCAGGGCACATCTAGTTAAGGTATAAATGTTGTGACTAAAAAGTATAAAATAAATAAATGGTTTAAAATACCCTAGAAAAATACGCTTTTATAATGCACGAAAAAACCCAAAAATAATATATGGATCGTTCAAGTTGCCCCTATTTCTGGACTGAAGTGTAAACTATGTGCTTTTAGTTATAATATTTGATTATAAAAGCGTGGGGTGCTAGAACAAGAAAGACTTTTTTGTAAGCATATTCCTATTAATACTAACCCTTATATAATAAAAATCCTGACGGAAGCTGCATGATGTCGCACAAGAGCATAACGTTTATGCTGCCAAAGGTAACGCCTTTTCTTTCAGGCAATTAAGTAGATACATGAGGGGAATACGTTAACAGTGGCAAAATGTAGAGTTCTTGTTCGAGAACGAGATATCTTTGGTTACCGTTAAAAATCCGCTTGGGGATATATGCGTTTGTATTCCTATTACGTGATCACTAATATTGTACTAAATATCTCGGAATGCCGAAACTTTAAGGACCTACCAATGAATTATCTAATAGAGATTCGTAACGGTAATAGGTTTGCTCCAATTACGCGGGCGTCACGAAAAACTGGCAAAGTGGGTGTTGAAAATGCGTAGGCGTGAAAATGCGTAGGCGTGATTAACTACTTTACTTTTCAAGTAAGTATGTTATGTATTTCAATTAAAGCCTATCATCGTTAATACATTTCCGAAATTTAAAATGATATTAATAATAGTAAAAGTCACAATAGATATATATAAAGCGTGACAGTGTAAATTAATAGTTTAAAAGCACGAGAAAAACACGCTTTTATAAATGTGACCTTATCCTTAATCTGACAAGACATCATGCAGCTTCCGCCAGGAAAGTCTTTCCTGTTCCAGCGCCCCACGCTTTTATAATCAAATATTATAACTAAAAGCACATAGTTTACACTTCAGCCCAGAAATAGGGGCAACTTGAACGATCCATAATTTATTTTTGGGTTTTTTCGTGCATTATAAAAGCGTATTTTTCTAGGGTTTTTTAAACCATTTATTTATTTTGGTTTGTTACTTGCGAAAATGGCAGACAAACTTACGACCAATGTGATTCTTGTTTCGCTTGGTAACCTATACTACCTACACTGCATTACCGTTCATAACATATACCTACATCCCTACTAATCCCTACTAGTATTATAAATGCGAAAGTAACTCTGTCTGTCTGTCTGTTACGCTTTCACGCCTAAACCGCTGAACCAATTTAAAATTGGCAAAGAGATAGTTTAAGTCTAGGGAAGGTCTACGTTTTAACTGAGTGCGCAAAGGGAGGGTAATGATTTTACGCGATACAGCTAGTACCTATATAATAGTGACACCTTTATCTTGAAAGGGATAGACAGGGGCATACCGTATGCTCACACATCACCATTCGTTTCTCCCCCAATAAAAGAGGTAGTGAACTAGTGAGCCTTTTGCAGTGTTCAAATAGACAGAAGCAGGATGAGTGTTGAAATTTGTCAGGTCACCCATAAGGCCTTCAACTTGACTTAACGACTGTTCCGCATACTTATCTAATATCTAAAATGTATGGTATTTCAGAGATTTTCACACAATGGTGGTAACATCGGGTGGGGGTGGCGGCTGTCTCCCACGGGAGCCGTCGAGTCTACTTTAGGACACTACCACTTTAGATTACCACAGGTAAAATATTTGCAATACCTACTTCTTAATGTTAAAAAAGTTTTTTTTTTAATATGGAGAAAAGAATGAAAGAATTCCATCCCCGTAGGAACATATTCCCGGGACGTAAAGTCTTTGTTTTGTTCCAGACTATAGATAATCTTGAAATGCAATAGGCAAGCTAACTCAATCACAAATTAAATGTGAAATTTTATTTCGCGTCGCGCAGGACTCTTACCTGTACCTATCTTCTGCGGGCCTAAAAAGGCAACATTGTACTTATGTTTCATAAAATGTTCAAATTTCACTGCGTTCGTTAATGTTTTTTTATACCACTAAGGTGGCAGACAAGCATACGGACGCGGACGGCCCATCAGAAGGAGTAGCGGTCACCACAGCCTATGAACGTTTGCAACACCGTTTCATTTCATTTCGATGCGTCCCGTTTTTTTTTTCGGAGTAGCATCATCAATTTCATGTTTGATTGGGTTATGAATAGAATGGCAGATCATTCATTTAATAAACATCATCACCCACCGAACCTTTCCAGTGTAGCTTCGATATTTTCTGTGAAGCGACCATATTTCTTTACCTGGGGCTGTTGATTTTCTATTCAATCTTACATACTGGTCACGTCTTTTTTATGAAGGGTTGGCAGAGGCAATTTATACACCCACATTTAACCTCATGGTTTTTTTGTACCATGTAACATGTGATGAGCCTATTGTTGTTTGTATCATATCTACTATCGTATTATGTTTTCAGGCACCACAACACGTCCGGTTCTCCACCCACGGTGCTTACAATGGGGTCCACAGTCACCAGGACATCGCGCACGAACAGAGCATCTCGCTGGGGCACAGCTTGCACGGCATAAACAACATAAATGTAAGCTAAATTAGTTGTTCAGCAAATTTGCTCATTCAAAAGTAAATATTCTGGGACTTTCCCTGAATACAAACAATCACCTGAGGGGAAACTCACTAAAGCCATGTGCAAGGCGATCCAGGCTTCAACCTGTGAACCCTCCCTTCCCAATAGTGTAGTTAGAGAATGGAAAAGACTCCCAGAGGATGTTGTACTGGCACCTAATGTGAATGCTTTTAAAAACAAATTTGATAAAATCTACATATCACCGGACACACACGCATCAATTTAATAGCTGCTAGTGTGCTTTATATAAATAATAATAATTCACACACAATGGCCAGCCTAAACTAAAATAATGTGTAAGCTTGTGCTATGTGATTGAGACACAAGCTAAGCTAGGCTAATTGAGATCATATCTACCAGACCTTTGTAAAGGAACGGGGTGCAATGTCCCTTCGACACAAAGAAATGATCATCGGGATTGGCGAGCAGCGCCTTCGGTTCCAAAGTTAGTGAAAACTCTAATATCGCGATAAAGAATCTTTAGTATCCAAATAATGTAGTTCCATTACTCGCTCCTGGCGTCACTGGAAAAGTAAACTAGAAAATTTATTACAATATTTTAAACAACATTTCTTTTTCAGGCCCTAAATTACCACCTATCGGCTCCAGTGAATGCTACCAATAATCAAGCACAATTTCCAAACTCTCCACCAATCAACGTCTATCAGCTACAATATCAAAACTCGCCATACACACAACCTGAGCCATCTTTCCAGATTCCAAGCTCAGTCCCGCTAACCTCAAATTATAATACTGGGCCATATAACACACCAGTTCAACCAACATTTCCTACATTCCTTGAAACGACAAGAACCACACAAGATTTACAAAGAAATAATATCGACTCATACAATTTACCAGTCAAAGTATTAAATAATCAAAATTGCACAAAGAAGGATGATGAATTGTCTAAAGATCTACAAAATGATTTGAAAAAATCCAAAGATCTTTTCTCTGAAGCTTACGATTTTCAAGATATTAACAATTTCGCTGCCAGCTTTCCACAAGCTTACATATATAAAGGTAGAGTTAAATTCAATGTCGACACGCCAAATTCTTATACACGTATCGAAAGGTTACACCATACTACTGCTAAGCCACCTGCCTTTGAAAACACAACTTTAGATGGAATCGACAAGTTGGTTGCATCTACTCAAGATCTTATATCAAGCGATGATTTGATGTATATAAATGATGCCTTTGAAAAACAAGTCTATGACCAATCGGAGGAGATAACAGCAAAACCTGGTATAAGCAAAATACCCCACGAAAAGGATAGTAAACATCACATTACCGTAAAAGCTAAGATAGAAAACATTGTTGATCAGATACATCACTTAGAAAAGGATCGTACTGAACCACAGGAATCAAAAAAATCCAAGACATATAATTTTGCTAGACCTATTATTGTCACTGAGAATTCTTATGATAATTTCAAAGAACAAGTTGTAGATAATTTCGTTTCTACAATAGTTCCTTACATGGTAAACGGTTATGAATTAGTTGATGTGAAAGATACAAATCATTCTTTCCAAGATAACTCTACTGTTGATGTTACACCCCGTCCAATTAAACAAAACTATTTAACACCCATCACAGTAGCATTAAGGTTAATCAATGCCAATGACACTGTACAAGTAAACACAGCAGAAGATGCTGATGCTTCAGATAGTGAATTTGTTTCTGATACTGTTCATTCTCCACGTAATGAAAAAACTATAGTAGAAATACAGAAATCGATACCTGGTGAAATCACTCATATAAATGCAGTAGAAGTTCACGATTATTTAGATTTTGGAGAAGAGCGCAGCCACAATAGAAACCTTTACAATGTAAAATCACGACATAATAAATATGTAGATGCATCAAAATCGAGACAAATTCTAGAAAATGTGAACAAAATGTTGAACCAACACAATGTCCCCCCGACGGGAAATAGCGAATATGAGGAAGAAAATAATGCTGCAGAACAAGAATCTAGTGAAAATATTAACTCCGAAGTCGAAGTAAGGCCTACCGAAAATACACAAAGAAGTGAGCATATAGAATACTATACATCTTTTGAAAATGATAATCAAAAAGTAGTTCAACCAATTATTATAGAAAAAGAAGTCCCCGTAACTAAATTCGTTGATAGAATCATTGAAAAGAAAGTGCTATACCCTCAAGAAGTTAAAGTTGAAGTACCAGTCGACCGGCCGTATCCAGTGGAAGTGCCAGTAGAGAAAATTGTTGAAAAACCAGTTGAGGTAACAAAATACGTAGACAAACCTTACCCGGTTGAAATTCCCCGTCCGTACCCTATTGAAATCAAAGTACCTTATCCTGTAGAGCAAAAAGTCTACATTGATCGACCTGTTCACGTTCCATACCCTGTTGAGAAGGTTGTGGAGAAACAAGTTGTTCACCCAGTTCCTATTCCAACACCCGTTGGTATACCAATTGAAGTACCATATCCAGTTGAACACAAAATCTTGTACCCAGTGCCTGTAGACAGGCCTTACCCTGTTGAAATTGAAAAACAGGTTGAGAAAATAATTCATAGAGACGTTCCAGTACCTTACGCAGTAGAAAAGAAAGTACCTTATCCAGTTCACTATGAAACCCGAGTACCTGTGCCTTATCCTGTCGAGAAAAGAATACCTGTTCCCGTTGAGAGGATTGTGGAAAGACCTTTTGCGGTGACTAAGTACGTCGATAGACCGATACATATTCAAGTACCTGTTCCTCAACCTGTAGCTGTTCCAGTTCACGTACCACAGCCCTATCCAGTGGACAGAATTGTGGAGAAGAAAGTTCCCTATCCTGTAGAAGTAGAAAAAATTGTAGAAAAACCTGTACACGTTCCTTACCCAGTCGAGAAGATAGTTCAGAAGATTGTTGAAAAACCTGTGTTTGTAACCAAATATATAGATAAGCCGTACCCAGTCGAAGTAAAAGTTCCTTATCACGTCCAGAAAACTTTAGAAAAACCACGAATACCATTTCCATATGCGTACACCCAGGCAGAAATTGTTTCGGAATCAAAAAAGAATCCCTCATATTTACTTTACAAAGACGATAAAACACAACAAGACACGTCTCTAAATAAAGGCAAAGATAATCTAAAAAAAGTGAACGATCAGCAAGACCTTAAAGACAATGAAAATAAACTAAATAAGTTGAACAATCAACAACAGATATACCTTGCTCAATATTATCAACTCCTAAAAGAAAAAGAAAAGTTGAAACAACCAGTTCAGTCGACACGTTGGGGCAAAGAGTACGCATCAACCTACAATTACATATACAATAATACCGTTATCAAACCAAATGAAGAAAAGAAATCTAATAATCTAGCTACACTACTGAATTATCTACCAAAGTCGAGAAGTACGAGTTCGTATTACTACGGACCTGTTCCAATACAGCATCAAGATGACTGGTGGCAGAACAATAAGAATTATATCGTAGAGGTCAAAATGAGGAGAGCAGATCGTGAGCCAAAAGTACTTAGAATTGAATATGGAGGATTTAAACCCCCTCTAATACCTAGCACACAAGTAGACTTAGATGGAATGCCTATTAATAAAGAAAAAGACACATGATTTTTGATGACCAATGAATATACATAGATATAGGACAAAATATATGCCATGAATAGCAAAGCTATTAATTGAAATCATATTAACTCGCAATAAGCAGGAAACGTAACTGAAAGAAGGAGCATTGGTTTAAAAAAAAGATGATTTTTATCTATGTTTAGCTACTAGAGATGTGGATGAGATAGAAATTGTGATTGCTAGTGTTGTACCTAGAGATGAAAAGTTTGGTTAAAAGAATTTCTAAGTTCTCGTCACAGTTGAAGAAATTTTAAACGTATGTAAATGTGTAAATAGTTATTGTAAAAATGTTCTAAATTAAATAATTGTTTAAGTAATCATCAGTATTTCTTGATAGATTGGTTGGAAGACTGACGTGTTAATTGTTGTTTTAGAAAATAAGTACTTAGATATTTTTACAGTTTCGTTAGTAAAAATAGCTGTATATAAAATGTATTCCTACGTATCTACTTTTAAATAGCACTTTGTGAAAGTTTGCCCTGTCGAATTGCTTGATTAAATTAATTAGGCAATGCGTACTAAATGTTTTTTATACAATATGAATTCATTTGAAATAATAATAACGTTAGGTTAGTAGTATAGTAGCATAATGATATGTAAGTAGTCGTTTTAAATTAAACTATATTTTGCTGTACATGTCTAAAATAATTTACAAATTATTATAAACTTACCAATAAATTATACATTAAGCTGTTAATGAACCATTGTATGCATCTTTTCATGATAGTGGTGTAATGCCGAACCCGAATCGACTAAAACCACAATGTACAGCTTAGCAAAAACGTCTAGAAACGGAACTAATATTTTGCTGACTGGCTACATTGTCAAAAAGTTGCCAATAACGTCACATATGTCTGTCAGTCAATGACGTTATACAATTTGATTGGTGGGTTTTATTGACGGTTGTTGACAACTGGATTCTGATTGGTGGTTCTTTTTAACGGGTTGCCATATAAACAGCACAGCACAGTGGCTCTTCCATTATTTTTTTCTCTTTTTTGCCAAGCTTTACGCATGGAGCTACATTATTAAGATTCCGTACCCAATGGCAAAAAGTGCAAAAACGTAACCCTGTTAATGAGACTTCGCCATTCGTCTGTTTATCGGTAACTAGTAATAGAGAAAAAAGGTTGTCAGGAAAGTAAGGCAGGCCTACATTTTAGAGATAGTTCATAGACTACCCCTAGGTGAGGCAGCAGTATAGCCAAGTCTGTTGGAAATCCTAGGGACATCCTTCAGAGGGCCTACCCGGAGCTCCCAACCTTACAGAAGAGTCCGGCATAGTATGCACGATGGAAATTCCACAATTTAAAAAAAGTGCATAGACTACTGAAGACTAGGTATTTCGAAAAAGTTCATTTTGTTTACCAAGTGTCGTCAACCTATACTTTACAAACTGTAGTGCAAAAAATACCATTATGGGTGGATTAATTAGTTAAGAAAAGTGTTAATTAAATTATAATTGAGTGTTTGTAACCTAATAGATTAGCGTCTATGATATGAAATAAAGTACATACCTATTTAATTTATTTAACATTATATTGTAAGCATTGTAAATATAGCTATGAATTTGTTGAGATTAATAAAAATATACGTGTTATTTAAGTTTTCATAGTTTTAATCCCTATATTTTACCGTATAAAAAGGACGGGACTTATCATTTAATTGTATTTTTTGTACTCGTGTCGTGTCTCCTCACAAGTTCAAAAATAAAGACTGGGTTATGACAAAAATTCACATTATATCTATCTATACTAAACCTAAATAAAAGTGGTATGGTACCCAAAAGACTGGCAGCATTCCCCCTTTGAAAAGCACATAGATTTAGAATTTTTCGCTACGAGTAGCAATACCTATTAATAATAGCAATATATACTCGCTGATTGAAAATTACCAGAAAAAATTGGACACAAATAATTAAAAAAAAAAAAAAGATTGCTGGAACTGCAATAGACAGTTGAAATAGCAGAAAAGGGTTACCTGAAGTGGCCTCGTGGTGATCATGACGATGACTTCGCCACGACCAGGATCTCTTGCGTAAGAATCCGGGCTGTACTGCTCGTTCGCTCTAAGTTTGCCGCTCGGCTCCCTACTAAAGTCGAATTTTTAATTATACGAAGTAAATTGACAGCAACTAATGTCACTTCTTCATACAATGTTGCTTATTTTCCATCAATCAATCAATCAATCAATCAATTCAGCCTATAGCAGTCCACTGCTGGACATAGGCCTCTCCCAAACCTCGCCACAACACACGATCCTGCGCTTTGCGCATCCAATCAATCCCTGCAACCTGCTTTAGGTCGTCGCTCCATCTGGCAGGGGGTCGTCCTACCCCACGTTTACCAAGACGCGGTCTCCACTCCAGAACTCGCTTGCTCCATCGGCCATCAGTTCTTCTACAAATGTGGCCAGCCCACTGCCACTTCAAAACGCATACTCTGCGAGCTATGTCGACCACTTTTGTTCTCTGACGGATAACATCGTTTCGGATCCTATCCCTCAGAGACACCCCAAGCATAGCTCGTTCCATCGCTCATTGCGCAACCCCAAGGGCACGGACCAGCCCCACCGTGAGTGTCCACGTCTCGGCACCGTAGGTCATAACGGGTAGAACGCACTGGTTGAAGACTTTCGTCTTGAGGCATTGCGGTATCGGCGAGTAGAAAACCCGACGCAGTTTGCTGAACGCTGCCCAACCCAAGCGAATCCTTCTGGCTATTTCCTTATCCAGATTATTTGTTTCCAATGTGATAACCTGGTCAAGATAGGTGTACTCATGGACAACCTCAAGCCTCGATCCTTCAACGTATATTGGTCCCGGCACGACATGCTCATTGAACATGATCTTGGTTATTTATTTTCCATAGATTTAGAATTTTTCGCTACTCTCAATTCTAAATCTATGTTATTTTCTATGATGAAGTGGCATTAGCTAGGTACTGTCAATTTACTTCGTCTAATTAAAAATTCGGGTATACGCCTCTATGCCAGCGGCAAACTTACAGCGAACGGGTAGTACAGAAGATTGTAAACTGTTAGTACTTTTGCCTCGGACCAGTCAACCCTTTTCAGTTACTCAGCAATTCCAACATAGTCGGCTTTACGGTACCTAGTGGTAGGTACGCGTCGGTTGACGTTTCATTGGGTTAAGCCGCTCTTTCAACTGGGTGATAACAGATTATGGCGGATGATATTGTTGGACATTCTCACACAACATCATCTAGCCCAAACTAAGCTATAAGCTTGTACTATAGGATCTAGACAACTGATAGACATACTTACATATTTCTAAATACATAGGTACATATTATACAAAGAAAACACCCAAACTCCGAAACAAACATTTGTGGTTCACACAAATATTTGGACCCGGGAATCGAACCCAGGACCTCCAGCGCCGCAAGCGGTATCACTACCGACTACCAAAGATTTCTATATAAAATGAGGTACTATAAGAAACGAAAGCATAAAAGCAATCCTCATACACACACATTGCTAAACTACACTCACTAATAAACTATATTTACGTAATTGTAACTGCAATAGCAATATACGAATAGAACAAGAGTAAAAGAGAAGGCGTATGGACTCCAATTACAAGCCGAGTACCACCGAATACTCTCGAAGTTTTACGATTCTGTATCACAGGTACAGACTGCAGAAAAATGTTAATTAGGTATAAAGGAAGACTGCAGAATAGGTATAAAGGAATAAAATGCAAAATTTACCAATGATGTACATATTTAAATATAAACTTAAAAAACTGATTACATACCTATTTAATCGATATCTGAATTTTTCAAACCCTTTTCCGAACAAAATATTTCAAAGTTAAACCAAAAATACTGACTTGAACACTAAATATGCACACCAAATAAATCAAATTAAATGTACTGTTTCATGGTATTTGCAGAACTGTTTTACTGAACGAATAACTATTTTCAAAATAGTTTATCTAATACATTATTGAAACACACACTTGCACTTATATTTCACAATTTAATTTGATTTAACACCTAACCGGTTTCGCTTTATAGCATTCTCAAAGGTATTATAATGTTCTTCCACTGTTACTTCTAACACAGTATAAAGCGAAACCGGTTAGGTGTTAAATCAAATTAAATTGTGGAATATAAGTGCAAGTGTGTGTTTCAATAATGTATTACAACAAGTTCCATCAAGTGCCGACAATCGAGAGTATAAATAATAGTTTATCTAACAATTCCATAGTTCAACAAACATAATAATTATCTAAACGTTTTAAAGGAAAACCGACGATTATTATTACCGAAAACGATTATTATTATTGAATAAAAAAATTCAAACATAACTTAACCTATTCAGTTATAAGATTGTACCATTTAGAGTCTGGGCTGAAAATTACACAGATGTGTATATAAAAATATCCCATTAAGGCGAGGGTTAACAAAGTTTGTGAAAAAGAGGTGCAAATAAAGACGTCCTTCTCGGTATTAGTATACGAAAAATGCCAGCCAAAAGTAGATTTGAAATCTACAAGATGTGCTCCAGAAAATGGTTTCATCAGAAATTGTGTATTTATTATAAATAACCAGTAAAACATCATTGAAATAGCCCACAATGTTTTAGAAGAAGCCGTTTTATGACGTCTATTCATTAATAAATGATAATAAAATTTATATCAAAGACTAAAGAAAACATAGACCTCTAAAATGGTTTTCTTCAATTTTGAATAAGTATAACTTTTAACTAATTATAACTGATAATGTATTCAAAGAACACATCACATTGCTTGCTTCCCCGCGCTCGCCTGAAAATCTAGTGCGGGGGGAGGCGTGTTGCTAGACGGACGTGTGTCGCTTTGCGTCAACTTTGGTCTGCTAAATATTTTCGTAATATTTTATATTTTCATTCATGTACAGAGGAATGCGTGTAACAGAGCTTGAGTTAATACAATGCATTTCAACTTATTTTATGTATTGTTTAATTTAAACTACTAAAAAGAAAATGGGTCGTTGCGGAAGTTATGCTTATGTTGTAGGTAGTAATCTTTATAATTATAAATGAAAAATCAATTTTGGACATTCTCACATAACTTAAGCAAATGTAAGCTTGTGCTATGGGATCTAGACAACTGATAGACAATACTTATATTAGAATTATTATTAAACATAATATAGTGCTTAAATAAAATAAATAATGAACACAAAACTAATTTCTACTCTTACTCCTTCACTGTTCATGCGGTAAGATTGTGGAACTCTCTTCCACCAATGATACAATCTTGCCAAACTATTTCGCTGTTCAAAAAGAAAGTAAAAGAACATTACTTTTCCTCTTTACCGTAACAATTTTTTATTTTCTCTTTTCTTAGTTATAATCATTAAGTTTGTATGTAATTAATCTAATTACACTTAAATAGTGTATGTATGTACATAATATTTAATTGTATGTATGTATTTAAGTTTTATGTTATTACCTTTATGTATGTATATTAACCTGCACACACCTATTTACTTTGTTCCCCTTTACATCTCCTCTCTCAGGCCTACTGGAAGAGATTTCTGTAGAAATAAGTAGTGCCTTGTACAATGTTTCTTGTTATTGTTATAGTTTCCTGTTTGTGTGTAGGTACTAAACTTATAAATAAAAAATAAAATAAAATAAAAATTTATTGCATAAATCTAGCCTTATTCTTTAACATATCACAATTAAAAAATATGTAAGTACTAAGGCATAGCAATGATAATCTAATGGGCTCAGGAGACGGTCAAGAAGTCGGAGAAGTGGTCACATGAATTGCCACCCATTCAAGTACCGGCCATAGTGAAAGTTGCTTACTGCAGTGATTGTTTACAGAACACTGAGTCCGCGGGGCCACGAGCGCCACTCATAATAAATGGTAGGCGGTAAATGACGTAGCGCTATGTGCAGTCAAAGCAATAGGTTATTTCCGTCCTATATATCTTATTCGCTGCGTTTGCAATTGGCTGACGTTCAGCAAATACTATGTCAGCGAGGTTAATGCATATCATAGAACTGGTTTTCAACGTCCACCACAATGAGGCATACGACGCCGCGAGACAGCTTGTAAGTTGGTCAAATATATATAGCACTAAGAAAACAAATTATATATGTAAAATATTATATGTCTGAGAGGGATTGTTCTTTGTAATAATAGAAGTAGTAGCGTAGAAGTAATACAATCTGAAAATCTAATATTATTTACAGGATGGCAACGTCAGTTCGTCTACCAAGCCATATAACGTAAATGGAAGAAGAATTATTAACTTTAAGTCCCTTTACCAAAACTTGCAGGAAATAGCAGCGCATGAGCCATTTAATTGTGGGCTCCAAAGCGTGGAAATTATATTTGAGAAACAAAATGGGTATAAATCTACCTTTACTCTTCAGTGCAAATTATGCAATATGTCGTTTTATTTATCATCTGATAGTGGCAGTGAAATGGATGTAAACAATAGTGCAATTTTAGGGACAGTGGCAATTGGTTGCGGTCTTTCACAGCTCCAAGAATTTTCCGCTGCATTAGAACTGCCAAAAATATCTAGTATTGTTTATAAAAAATGTCATGACAAGTTAAGTAACATATGGGAAAGTGTTTCTTTAAAAACTATGAACGACGCTGCAAAAGAAGAACGGGAGATAGCATTATCACAGAGTCGTTATGACGAGAATAGAGTGCCTATTATTGACGTCGTAGTCGATGGATGTTGGAGTAAACGCACTTATAAGAAAAATTTCTCTGCGTTATCTGGAGCAGCTGTTATTATAGGCAGAAATACGGGAAAAATATTATATATCGGAGTTAAAAATAAATATTGCTGTATATGCGCGCAGGAAAAAGAAATTCCTAACCACAAATGCTTCAAAAATTATAGCGGTTCTTCAACAGGAATGGAATCAGCAATTATTGTAGAAGGATTTAAATGTTCGATTGACATGCATGGGCTGATATACGGTAGAATGATTAGTGATGGAGATTCATCTACATATTCTAAAATAATTGAAAGTCGTCCATACCGTAATATTACAGTACAAAAAATTGAATGTAAAAATCACATTATGAGAAATTTATGCAATAAACTTACTCTATTAAAATCAGACACTAAGTATGCTCTCCGCTTTAGGAAAATGATAACTGATCATAAAATAAAGACTATTAGATTCACTATAAAAAAAGCTATTGAAAAATATACATCTGATTCTGAATCAGAGAAACGAGCACACATTGAGCCTTTATATAATGATATATTACGGGCTCACAAACATGCGTTTGGTGATCACACTTCCTGTAAAAAATATTTTTGCAACAAACCAAGTACGGAATATACGGGTGACAACTCATTTCTGACTAATTCATTATGGAGCAAAATTTGCCAATTGATGTCAAACGTTGCCGCTCACGCTCCAAGTCTTGTGCACAACGTTGAAAGTAATCGAGCTGAAAATTATAATAGTATAGTGGCCAAGCTCGTTGGCGGAAAACGTGTTAACTACAGTCTGAGAGGCGCATATGAAAATAGGTGTAAAGGGGCAGCTATTTCCTATAACACACAAAAATTATTAACGAACACTTATGAATTTGTTACTGGTAATATCTCTACAGGGAAAATGAAACAGCTGGAAGAAAAAAGATTAAAAAAAAAGCAATCAAAAAAACTATTCATAAGAAAAAAGAGTAAGTTATTATTTTCCAAAGGAGAAGATATTAACTATGGAGAAAATTGTGCCAAAGAGGATATGGAACCGGAAATTATGGAAATACAAAAACAAACTTTCATAAATAACTTAGAAAAAAGCAAAGAAGAAAGGGAAAAAATCGAAAAGGAGACAATTTTGCAGAGTTTATGTAGTGAATGGCTCGAATTACGGAGAAATCTGTTGACAGCCTCTAACTTTGGACGTGTTGTAAAAAGGCGCCCAAATATTAGCTGCAGCAAATTGGTAGTAGATCTACTTTATAAAGACAGTTTAGGTCATGTGAAATCTATAAAACATGGTTGTGAAAATGAAAATGTTGCTCTTGCGCAACTATCAAAAGAGACGGGATATATTATACAACCATGTGGTTTATTTATTGACCAAAAACTACCATATTTGGGCGCTACTCCTGATGGCATATGTGGTGACATGACGGTGGAAATAAAATGTCCTGCGTCAGCTTATCAATTGCCATTTTTGGAAGCCATAATGAGAAAAAAAGTTCCTTTTTATAATATCGACAAAAATGAAACAATACATGTAAATAGGAATCATAACTGGTACTACCAAATTCAAGGACAACTGCATATAACACAAAAAACCAAATGCCTCTTCGGTCTTTGGTTAGGAGAAAATATTCCTATGAGAATAGATGTAATAGACAAAGATGATAGGTTTTGGAAGGAAAAAATGGAAGATAAATTAATCACGTTTTATGTACATTGCTTACTGCCAGAAATTATCGATCCAAGACATCCAAGAAAAATGACAGTTAGAGATCCTATACACATACAAAAAGCAATTGAAGAAAGAGCTACTATGAACATTAAAACATTAAATCAAAATAATATAAAAAATAATAATAATCAGATCAAAGAGAAAGAAATAACCAACTTAGATAAATTCGAAGAACAAAGAAAGAAAGAAAATATTGAGGTTATGTGTATGGAAAGATATGAAATAGCACAAACTGAGAAAGAGAACATTGCGATAGAGTTATCTTGTCCGATAGTTTTCCCAACTGTCGATGTTCATAATTACGGAGAAATAAGTGACGACGAAGATGGTGTATTGCCAAATAAACGACCTAAATTACTTTATCTAAGAAATCTAAATTTTAGTGAGTTTTAACTACGAATATGTAAACAGTTTTAGTTTATTACTATTCAAACGACGAAATCGACGAAACCAATTAGACGCTATCGTTCAAACTCTTCCAAAGGATAAAAATATAGCAAAAATTGAGTTGCCTTCAATTCCACAAGAAATGGTTGGCAGACTGGTAGAGGGGGTTTGGGTAGTATCCGGAAACAGACAGATAAAAAAAATACAAAATCTTTTCAGGAACAAGATGAAAGCGATGCCTATGAGGTGCACGCGATGAACCCTAGAGATGCATAATGAATGGCTTACTCTATGCGAATTTTGTATTTCCATGACCTTGCAGTGGCCTACCTTGTTGTACGACTGGTCGCCGGCTTTGCTAGATTCTATCTGAATGCGTTTCAGTTGACCCTCCCAGACCAAAGTAATCTAGTCAAGTGGGAGACAACCGCAGATAAAACATGTAATGCATGTGGAGAAGCAATTGGAACTGCTAGGCACCTGCTAGTTGGTTGTATGACGCTATTAGACCTGGGTCATTACTCACGCCGACATGATAAAGTATTGGAAATCATACGAGTGGCTGTCAGTTTAGTAGTAGCTAAAGCGAAAAAGGGATTAACCACAAACAAAATAAATGACATTGTTTTTGTAAAGGAAGGCTGTTCAAAGAAAGTACTTCAAAAGCCGTACTAAATTTAATGGCTGTCGCTGATTGGACCATACTCTTTGACACGTATGAAAAACACTACAAAATTGCGGAGGAAAATCCCGGAGGATGTATGTGCTTCGCCATCTAGATCCGACACATTCCTGTTTTCTGAGGATAGACAGGCGTGCAATGCTCGTGGAGCTCACGGTGCCGTGGGAGACCAATATACCTAAGAACCACGCTATGAAGATAAATAAATAGTTTGACTTGACCAATGTGTTAACCAAAAATGGCTATGTAGTTAAACTCTATGCCGTAGAAGTAGGATCAAGGTGAATTCCAGCTAAATCACTGTATAATTTATTTAAAGTCCTTGGATTGCCAAGAGCTTCAGTAAACTTTTTACTAAAACGAATATCAAAATTTGCATTAATAGAGTCTTACCAAATCTGGTAGGCCAGGGGAGGGACATTGCTGACAGTGGAAGATGAGCGTTTATGCGCATATGAAGGTGGTCACCCTAAAACTACTCAAATGGGTCGCAAGTCCCCGACGCCGTTGGGGTGTTCCCCCCTGTGCCACGCTATGGACCCGGCGCCCGCACGGAGAATCCATGGGATGCTATGAAAAAGGCCTCTACTCAATCGGCTGACCCGTCAATAATAATAATATACCAAGCCTCTATTGTATTGCGGGCAGTCAGTGTTTCCACCCATACGGGGGCCCCATATAAGGCCATGCTCCGCCCAATCTCAAGGTACAGTCTCCTGCAATAACACAATTTTGTGTGAAGCAACGAGGACCACTGAGACACTACTCTCAACTGACTAATTCATTCACTTTATACATTTTAGGCACCATCATCATCATCTCCCGACAATTTTGTTTAGTGCTGCTAGAAATCGATAATTTTTTCATAATAAATTTGTGATTTAATTAGCACACTAATATTGCTTTTCCGAATTAGCTCTAACATAAGCTACTTTTTAATTTGAGAATAAGTACCCACGATTAGCGGGAACTGAAACTAAATTTCAAGCGAGTGGAGGACCACTCTTATCCGATTTTTATAATAACTTAAGTACAAAACAATGAATATGAACACTCATAATACTTGCGAATTCGTCACATCAAATTTTTACAAAATGAATATTAATAGCGGCGTTTTCCCTGAAAGAAAACGCATATTAAAATACTTACCTAATTCGAAGCTTATATAATGAGATAGGCATATCCGTTACCCGTAGGCTTATCTTACTCATGTTTGATGACGTATTTCCGTCGACTCACCAGCAGGTGGCGCCACCTGTGAACTTATAAAGAACATGGCGTCCACTTTGTCCTCATTGGCTTTTATTCACCAGGCAGATTTAAAAAGTAAGCTTCGAATTAGGTAAGTATTATAATATGCGTTTTCTTTCAGGGAAAACGCCGCTATTAAAAGTACTTGACCGTAATTCGAAGCTTATATAATGAGAAATGTTTGTTTTCGCCTGGTGAGTGACGGAAACGCCAATGTGATTCTAATTTATTTTTAGGAAAATAATATTATACAATGTTGTATGTATGGTATCTAGATTTATAATCTTTACCATCTTGAACAACTTCAAATGTAATCTTAAACAGACTAAATAAGGAATCTTATTTAAGGAGTAGTAAGTATTCCTTCTATTGACAGGATTAAATAATTGCGAATTATTATTATATTTGATTGGTGGTAGTAGCTGACATTATTACTCGACGATAATTTTTTTTTTTTTTTTTGAAATCCATCGTCAATTACCTCGTGTTAAGGATTATTTTGATCTTACCACCACCACCAATTCTTAGAAGCTGCTGTTGACCGGGTAGTGCCGGGGCTAGAATAGTTGGAGAACCTCTAACAGTCATAAATAAACTATTAGACTGTGTAGTCTCATATCGGTTACTCTGATATCCTAATTTCTATCTAGAATAAAGGATTCAATTGATTAGTCGTAGGTGTTATCTTTGTTTACAATAGTTTTCCAACCAGATTGTCTGAAATGAAAATGATCAGTTTCGGACTCTTGATTCGGGCCTGAAAGTAGTACCTATGACGTGAGTTAATACAATCGAGCAAAGTTAGATCGTGGTTGCGGCGACCTAAGCATAAAATCACTATGACGAGAAACCTGAAAAATGTTATCTTTGTATCAATACTTGGTAATATTGAACTAAGTCATCAATCCCAATATCAATGAATACGTGACTTAACTTTCTTTACATTTTTTAAAGAAATCGACCAAGATAATATGTTTAACCAAAACATGCGAACTATGTAAAGTTGACTAACGGTTTCTATATTATCAAGAACAGCAACAACAGATTTATGTAACAGAATCGTATTATATAATAACCATGAATAAAATGCAAGTCGGTTAAAACTGTAAAATTTATAAGTATCTTAAAAGGTAGGTCTCAAGGAGCTCAATAGTAGAAGTTTTTGATTTAATATCTGTTATTTACCTCTTCGCCCCCCCCCCCCCACATTTCCACAGATTCTCTATGTGAGGTGGTGGGAGACCTGTCGAGGTGTTTAGTAGAAGGAAAGAAATAATGTTTATTAGGTTCTTTTGCAGGTTCTGCAGAACGAATGGAGCTTACAGAGCTCTCGCTTTGAGATCTGCCCTCTATTATTACATTGTGCCATCGCGGCACCACAAACACTCCTGTTGACCGATTAAGGTGTGACGGCATCTTGGGTATTAAAAATTGTGGTGGAAGTAATATCCACACATTACAAACAGGCCTATCATGTAGTGTTCTCCATTTCATAATAGGAATATTGTTTGTAGGCAATCTTGCCTTAGTGGTGTTTGAAGCAGGATGCTCACAACAAATACCCGGAGGAACTGATACATATGGTATCGGCTCGGAATGCAGTGTATGGTGAAGTCAATTTGATGTCGGACCATTACACGCAAGCTGACGAGTTAAGTTCGTCAAGGCAATTGATTTGGTCTCGTCCCTCTGGGGGGATGGACTACAACTGCTTTGAATGAGTACAGACTGTAACACAGTACCGGTATATGATTTCGAATCATGTGTAAGATTATCAACATCTCTATTGATGCAGTGCAATCTTTGTTATTCTAGGCCCTCGAGCCTGTTAGAGAAATGTTTACTAGCTGGGCTCCTAAGTGAAATCTGACGCGTCCGTGGTAAGAAAGCATCTCGGATGGAAAGCCTGTAAAATTGTCGAGAACCGGTAATTGCGGACCCACTATTGGAGTTCCACTTGTACCACTCCGTGCACTACTATTTTCTTCAGTGGGTTGTCGGTTAGGGGATTGACCGAATGTGACGCTGAGGTAAAGCTACCTCTAGGCACTGCGAAAGTGGTAAAAATTCAAAAGACCCACCAAGTTTGAATTTTCTTTAAAAGAACTAAGTTTCTTTGATTTGGAATTAAATAAATCTTCCTTTGATGTCTAATATCTTTTCTTTTGGTATTGGACTTTTAGGTAGTTCTATGTCTATCGCATAACGATATGAGAGGTTTCTTTGGGAACCTATTATTGTTTTCTCCCAATTGTCTAACCATCCCTGGGTTTGAAGAGTTTTCAGGGCTATTTGTACGTGTTTGTGAAGAGTAACAGGATTTTGATGCGCAAAATGAGATTTTGTGTAGGTAGACGAGTATTTGAATACTCTTATTCTACAGAAATCGAGGCACCCAGATGGTGAGAAACGAAAATGTTTTGGGTGCGGCTTACAAGAGCGAAAGACAAGAATGTGCTCTGAGAAGTAATAATGTACACTACATCAGCTTTATCATGAAAATAAGCTTGACTGAGATGTATTTTGCACATCCAATCTCGTGGTTGGAGGAAATCTGGTAAACGGAACATGCTGAAAGATAGAATTATTCTGGCTTCACAAAGGCGTACAATGTCCTAAAACTGAATTCTGGGCGGATGACCCATCGCTATTTGAAGTTAGGAAAAGTGGAGAAACCAAACTTGGTGACAAAGGAACTAGTTTTAGAGTGCCTTGAGCATTCATCTTTTGAACCATTGCACAATGTGGTCATTTCAGTTAAAAAGGAAACCTGTATGGATTTTTAAGTATTTAAAGCAATTAGTATTCCACCTTAGTAAAGTTTTCCATAGCACTTTAACATAAAGTGAAAATTTACAACTTTTTCAGGACGGGACTTGAACAGAGTTCGGTGTAAATTTAAATGTGGGAAGGTTATCAGTTTTGAGCAGGATTCGAACCTGCGTCCTCTCGAATACCGTGCAGGACGGATTGGAGTTTCTGGATAAAGGGAATGCGGTACCCTTTTATAAATTTAAAACTTTTTGGTACTCTCGTTCCTTACCAACGTATTTTGTACAGAGTTAACTGACCGACATAGAATGACAGGGTCATATCATTTAGTGTTTCCTTTGCTGGTGTGGGCAGAGGATGTTAGACCTCTCCTCGTCTCTTTAAGAGCCTCGAGCTCGGAAATTTCGTAATCGAAGGGACATCCTTGCATGGTTACTTAGTATGTTATCGTACGCCTGGTTACTATCGTATATTACAATTATTATAGATACACAATATTGTACATACCCCTCGAGGGTGGTTACTGGTTAGTGTTTCCTTTGCTGGTATGGGCAGGGGATGTTAAACTTCTCAGTCTCTTTGAGAGCATAAAGCTCAGAAATTTCTTAATTGAAGGGACATTTACTGTCGTATGCCCAATTATTATGGATATTGTACACACCCCTCGAGAGTGGTAACTGTAATACAGGCCTAAAAAGGCTCTTGGTACAATGGAATCTGGACTCCATTCGATGGAGATCTGATCTTGACGCCTGATCCTCTCGAAGGCTGGCGTAATGATTTGGATGAACTTTTTTCGGGGTCATCCTTTTTGGAGATCGAAGACCAAAATGCATGCCTTCCCGAGTGCCGTTGAAAAGGCTTCAGCCTCGAAAATGTATGTGTTTGAAGACGATATTTTATCAAGGTTCATTTTTAAGAATTGGGTCTTTGACAATTCTGAGAATAATATATGAAATCAGATCTATGGCCGCAAGCCATTTGTAATAAATTGATAAAAGATTTATGGAAATCCTATTATTAAAGTAGGTCTTCAATTTTGTCATAAATATTTTCGAAGAAACTTAAGTTTTTCAAAAGATTCTCTTTGTTTAAAAATACAAAAGGTTTTGGCAGCAAAAGCCTTTTGGCAGAAATAACCTTGTCAGCTTTTTCAAAATGTAGCAGGGATTCGAATTGTCGGATCTCCCCGTTTTTGTTTAGGTTGACGCACCCAGGACTATGATTTTACAATAGTGGGTATCAGCATATTATCTTATCAAGGCAATTTGTCGCCAAAACGTGTCTATCAACCTCTTAGGTTATACTGTGTCTTAGGATCTTGGGTAACCGAAATCTCTTAATGCTGTCCCTATATAAAATACGAAGCAAGGATGATTGTTTCTATCATCCTCGTAATTTAACCTCTGATCTGTGAAGAAATTTACACTTGGTCAGGACCAAGTGTAAATTTTAAGTGTTTTTAAGTGTTAGGTAATAAGAAATAACTCACCTATTTCCATCATCCTTATCTGGTTTAGTGGAAGTCGGCTTCTTTTACTCCACTTACGACAATGAACTTGGCGTCACGATCGCCCTTATTTGAAGTTCGAGCTAAATGAGCTGGAACTGTAGCTATTTGACTTACCTAATACAGTAACTGGAGCTCAGAGCGCGCTTCTGAAATACTCCACTTGGAATTAGCTCACTTTCTAAGGATGGAGGATTCATTTCTATCAAGAAACCAAACTAAAAGAAATAGTATTATGTTAGGTACCTAAAATTTAAGTACTACTTTCATGGTGAACATTTAGTTATTACTTTGACACACTCGTACGTATTCAGAAACTTGGGATGATTACGATTTTACCCATAATAGGCCATATTTTTACATGTATAGGAACATCTAGTAATTAATGTACCTTAACGTGGGTAGGTATAAAAATATTTTGAAAATATTTTCTATATTCGGCGGTACTTACGCTGTACATACACGAAGCAAATAATATCTAAAAAAAAAGTATTAGTACCTATGAATACAATCTATAAAATCAGTTTGATATTAGCTGTAACTAAAGATATTAAATAAAGGAAACTGCAACCTCGAAAGGTTTACGTGCTATTTTAAAATAATAGGTTATTTCACGTTATGACGTATCACACTCATATGTGATCGTAAAAATATGAAGTAAAAACATACCTGAGACTTAAACGAACGGTTAAACCGTTAAATATGTCTGTAGGTTCACTTACTTCAATCACAAGTCACTTGTTTTAGATTCACTGTATATTCAAACGAACGGCAAAGCCGTTAAATAATTATTTCTGTAAATTCACTTACTTCATCCCAAGTCACTTTTTATAACTTTACTAGGTATATAACTAGTAACTAGAAAAAATAAATGCACTAGCAGGTATTCCTGCTATAACCTTTTGCTACGGGAATCAAAACGCCAATGAGGACAAAGTGGACGCCATGTTCTTTATAAGTTCACAGGTGGCGCCACCTGCTGGTGAGTCGACGGAAATACGTCATCAAACATGAGTAAGATAAGCCTACGGGTAACGGATATGCCTATCTCATTATATAAGCTTCGAATTACGGTCAAGTACTTTTAATCACATTTTTGTAGTGTATTTTGTAATTAAAATTGTAAGATAAACGTTATGTTGTTTTATTTAATAATTTGATTTTTAACACGAGGAAGGCATTTCAACTACCTCTATATTTTTCTTCCGTGGTTCTTTAACTCTGATGTCTCTGTAGTTGCGCTACTCTATGTTGGCGAATCAAATCGTACGCCGCCGTTTGCTAAGTAAAGCAGAGAGGGGTGCGATGGCGCCAACACGCTGCATCAAAATAGAGACCCGCCCATATGCTCAAGGTCGTTAGCCCTGGGTATGGCCTTAATTAATTACCTTCAAATAAAATTAATTTTGTCAGTTTCTGACGTTTGCTGGTCAAATTCTTTTAATAATTGGTGGAGTCCAAATAATGTAGTTTTACTGATAAATACTTATCTATAACTGCTATTAAAATATGAAGTCTATGATTGGATGTAACAGGTTGTTGTAAATGAATGATCTTGTAAAGATCGGAACACGTCTGAGTAAAGGAAGCTATTCAAAATTGAAATTTTTACTTTTTTAATAATTTGTGTAGATCCAAAATTTTCTCCGTGCAATTTGATGTATTCCGTTATTACATGTTCACATTTTAAACAAATTGTGTAGTCGTCTTCGGAGGGAAAGCATAACCCACCCATATTTTTTATTGCTATGAGTTTATGGAAATGAAGCTTTTGATTTGAAAATAGTGCATCTAAACAAGTTTCACATTTAATGGAACTCATGAGCTTTCTACAAACCCATCCAACAATGTGGCCAACAATTTGTTGAGCACTTATCGAAATTTTATTGTCCGAGACCAAAGTAAGTAATATACTCACATTGCTTTCATATTGACTTTCGTTTCTATCTGTTAATTTGGGCAAATTTATGTATTCCTCGTCAAAAAATGCTGTCATTCCCACTGTTTTATTTATGGTATCTACACAAGATGGCATTATAATGACTGACTCGATCACAATCGTTGTAAGTACCTTAAAAGTAAAACATATAATATACATTTTCTTGCAAACCGTACTTGCGAAGAACTATAACTATTCGGGGAATCCCCGTGCCTTGACTCTCGCTTGGCATATTCAGCAAGTATTATGCTGTCAAAATACGAAGTACAACAAAAGCATTGGGCGCGTCAGATTAGTTAGGCCTATACAATTTGGTGGGTTAATAAGATTAAGAATAATCATATTTTATGATGAAAAATAATTATTTACGCATAAATTGTGCGTACTTACCAAATAAATTAGTACTCCTTCGTAAACTACCAAATCTTAAGCACTTTTAAGACGTTAATTATGTACTTTTCCACGTTAAAAAAACACATTTGTTGTTAAATCGTGGGAGATACGACAGTGACATAGTGTCAGCGCGAACTGAGCGCAACCGCGCTAACTAGCTCAGTTTATACGCTTCAAAAATTGGTGCGTAGGGCATGTCTACCTCTTTATATAGAAGTCTTTGCCGACTACGCCACAGAGGCAGTCATGATGACTAACTACATTTAATAGTGGACAGCAAACTACAGCTTCGGAGTCGATGTTAGAGATAAATAAGTCAAGTGTGCGGCCCAAGTTATTTATAAAATGATTAAGCATATTGCAGACCATGTGATAGATCGGAAATTTAGCAGATTCCGAGCGACAGTATCCAAAGGTGAGTCTACACAGGCAACGACATGGGTCCCGTCCGGAACCCAGTTTATGCATGAAATATTAAAATCACCTACAATATAAAAAGAGTCAACCGTTGATACTCCGTTGTAGAATGTCTAAGTACCGACTATACAGGGATGTATTTTTGAAACGAGACATTAAGGGCAAGTACTTTAACCGTTGTAGTTACCTCAAAACGTTCCTAGGACCCTTCTCACTTTTTGAGATATTTTGAACTGCATTCACAGATTGTGTCAAAATCTTAGTTAGCAAAAAAAATGCAAAGTTCAAAAATATTTTTTTTGTGCCAATCGATTCTATTTCATGTGGGGATCAAAAGACTCTATGGAACCATTTTAGCTTTGAGTATTAGGAAAGGCAGAAATCGCCAAAAACTTTTCCCATACATTTTGGCAAAAGAATCAAATTTCTACAATGGTCAAACTTTTTGTGATAGATAATATTTTTACTAGTGTAAATCTCCTACTGCCCCGTGTGGCGAAGGGGTTCCGTGCTGCTAGGGGTAAGAGTACAAAATGTCGCCACCCCAAAACATCCCGAGGGTGTCGTAAGAGGCGATGATGGGATGATGATGATGATGATGGGGCCGGCGCCCATTATCGGCATCGGCAAGGAAAAGGATCCTTCAGCATCCTACATGCAAGCGCACACTATCGGCAATTATGCTTTGGCATGCTGCAACGTTCTTAGGGATGACGAGGCGTCGTTAAGGATGCCGCACCGTCCTGTAGCTTGCCGAAGCTTCTCAATATCGTATTTCTCGTCATAACAGTCTCAGAGTTGTTACAAGCTAGTTATCTGAATTGTATTTAATATGGTGGACTGGGATCTAGTGTTCATAGCAAGTCTTGCTGAAGAAGAAGAGAAATATAATCAATCAAGAAGATTTTGGGTGAACAACCTTTGATGCAAATGGCGGATGCCTCCCCTCGTCTCGGCGCCGGCGGCGTACCGTAGGATGCCGAAGGATGCCGAAGCATCCCGAAGCATTCTCAAGGCTGCTGATACAGCAGCCTCAAGCATACCGAAGCGGTATTTTTGTTATTACGACCACATATCACGGAAATTTCTACTTTATTGCCATTATATTATAGTATATTGCTATTTGCCACCAAAAAATCCTTTTCCTTGCCGATGCCGATATGGGCGCGGGCCCTTACGGCCTGGCCACGGGGATCGGCGGTGGCGGCGGCGGCGGCGGAGGCGACTAATCGTGCGGCATCGTTTGCAGGCCACGGGGTAATCGCGTTTGCCGCCGCGACTAGTCATATGATCACTAGCCTAGTCGCCGCGACTGCCGCCGGACGCCGTGGCTTGCGCCGTACTGATTCATGCATTTGTTTCACTCGCTCGCCGCACCGCCAGTCGCCGTGTCGTTCGCTCGGTACATTTCGCCGGTCGCATCGCCGGTCGCCGTGCCGCGTGGCATGCTCAGTACATTTCTATTCATTTGTTTGAGTCGCAAGACGCTTCGCCGGTCGCGCCGCACAAATTTTCGCCATGGCGACTGCCCCGTGGCCAGGCCGTTAGGGAACACTTTCGCAAAAAGATCCATTGCGTAGAGAAGGAAAACTCGAAATAAAACCCGGTTGTCAGTAAAATTACAATCGTTAAGCCAAGTTGAAGGCCTTATGGGCGGTTTGAAAAATTTCAACTGCGGGTCGCCGCGACCTGCGCCTGTCCATTTCAACACGGCAATGGGCTCACCACCGACGTGGGACATAAAACTATAACGTGAAATGTGGGCGTATACTATGCCTCTGCCTACCCCTTCGGGGATAAAGGCGTGATTATATGTATGTATGTGGAAATCTCCATGGATGCTAAGCCGGATTTCTAACGACTAAAACCACACGGTGAACTACAACTGCCTATATGGTCCAGAGCCCCCCGGGTAAGCCTTCGGTCGGAAGGATATAAATAAATATACCTATTTTTAAATAAATACATATTTGTGAAAATTCTCACACAACATCATCCAGCTCAAATTAAGTTAATATAAGCTATACCACAGGCTTATATTAGCTTAATTTAGATCTAAGGATCTAGACGACTGATAGACATACTTATATATTTCTAAATACATATAAAACACCCAAATACCGAAATATACATTTGTGGATCACACAAATATTTGGACCGACCCGGGAATCGAACCCAGGACCTCCAGCGCGGCAGGCGATTACACTACCGACTGCGCCAAAGAGGCAGTCAAAAGGATGGGGCCCAAAATTCACGGCAGTCGATACAGCATCAAAATCAAAGCACATACTTTTAATCATCAAGACTGAAATGTAAGTATATTAAACCAACACAAAAGAAAATAAAAATACAACATTGGAATTAAAAATAAAATTTATTTTTCATTTTGAATATCTCACAAAGGTCTCACACGCGTCAACCTCTCAGACAAAATGTACTACTCTATAAAACAAAGCTCATTATATATATAAATATATAACTACATTAAAACAGTAGGTATTATGGATGCCGGGACAACTAGTCGCGTACTTCATAAACCTACATACTGTATTAACTTTATAGATTTCAGACAAAGCTTTGATTTTAAAAAAAACCTTTTTTAAAATAACACTGGTTTCTTTCTTGAACAGGATTATAGATAAAATAATAAAAAATAACTTACGGAATTTAAAAGAAAGGGGTCTACTTTATTTTTTTAAATATTTCGTTCTGATTTTTAAATAAACACTGCGCGTGAATAGTTCTTAGTAGAATAAGTTCATATTTTTAATAATATAAATAAATAAAATTAAGATGTTCTACAGTTTATAATTTTTAGGGTTCCGTAGTATAAAAGTAAAATGGAACCCTTATAGTTTTTCCATGTCCCTCGTTAGCGTATCTTTTTGTTCGCTATCTGTCTCAGAGAGCCTCAGTACTTGAATGTTAATTTAGCATAGTTATAAAATATTAGACACATGGTAAATTAACATTTTGAAAATTGTTCCTAGATTTCCCATAAAAAAGTGGGCAATTCTATGGCCCATATATGATATATTTTCAAAATATTGATAGGTTTGCTTTAAAACATAAAAGATATTTTTTGTCAGTGATAATGTAAGTCGTATTCGTCCCTCCGACAAGCACAACAATTTATTGCTTATAGGACTTTCACGTGTCTAGTAGGACATTAAAACGAAACTAAAAGGAAGACTATCACAGATAAGTAGGCTTAAGTTTACGAGTAATAGTCGATTGACTGAGAAAATGTACTTTTCGTAATAATTTTTTATGTAAAAATGCATTAAATTTAGGAGCTACGGAACCCTTTATTGCGTAGACCCGACACACAATTGGCAGGTTATTTCTTTAAATAATTTATCGGCGGATTTCACTAAAAAGTTAAGCATACCGTCGTTAATAATAAGTAAAGTGAATAATAAAAACATGATTAATAGTGTTTCTACTTAATTTATTTACACATATTTTCTTTTTACTTGAGCAAAAAAACTGCAGATACAAAGTGACAGTGACATTTATAAATTGATAGATTACTTTTTTTTGGCGCCAAAAGACACTGGCACACGACAGTCGTCCGTACGGTCAGAATTTGTGATTCCTTGTAAAATTTGTAACACTACACTTAATTATTATAATAGAAAAAGTGACGCGATCGCCCTAACGCACACACATACATACATATATTTATTATTTATAACAATATATTTAATCACCTAGAGTATGTGACAGTTCACACAAGATGTAATTTTTTAAAAAAAGCTTCACACAAATTTTAAAATGTAACAATTTTACAGTGACGGCTGGCAACACCAAATAGACAGTCAAAGGTATACCAACTTACATTAACGTTTTATTATTGCTATTATACTTAACTACAACGTCGTAATACTTTGATCACATTTACACGTCTACAATATATTTTCAAAACGCATTTCACTGAGTTGTAAAATTGACTCGAAAAACATCGATTTAAAGTACTGATGCATTTAATAAATAAAAATAACCGCCGATTATTTTCTGTCAAACTCAGCAAGCATTTACAAAAATGATTCTTTCAATAAAAGAATGTAGATAATTTCAAGAGTAACAAACCAATTATTTCGGTAAAAATAGAATTTAAAACCAATAAAATCTATAAAGATAATGCAAGAAAAGTGTTGCTAGTTTTATAAATATTACGAGGACCATGAAATATTTTTTTCTAAAATAAGGGAGCCTTATACTGGGTGTAACCAAATTACCTCTCCAAATTTCATGAGATGACTTGGCATCGGAAATCAAATACAAATATTTAATAAAAAATGGGGGTAAATTTTTTCATTTTTTTTTAATTTTTTTTGTCGCACATTAAGAATTCATTTTTTACCGCGACAATTCGAGGTAACATTAACATGGTCGCCGTGGCAAAACAAACACAGAGCACCCGTCTGGCTGTCGTTGTCGCTTTCTATTGCCGCTCAGTAGCGATAGAAAGAGTTAAAACGGGAATTTATAGGACCTTTAAAACGGCTTTACGGTTAAAGTATTCATGTTATTTTTTTTTCTTCATTTTAGTAATGTTTCTTGACTGATGCCACGTCACGTGACGGAATTTGGAGAGGTAATTTTGTTACACCCAGTATACATCTTGGCAAAAAAAGAGTAAAAAATAAAAATGGAGGCGCCGATGTGCTATTCATAAGACAACGCATTACAAAGAACTATATTTATTTTGCGGTAAAAGGTATTATTTAAATTGTAGTACTTCATAGTTAATTTATAATTAACTGACATAAGTGTCATTTTGAAAGCACTTTGACAATGCCCGGTTTTCAGAAGTTTTTTGCCAAGAATATTTTGCCCTGTAATCTATCAAACTAAAAATCTACCATAAAAAAGTTCGTTTAAATATAATTCAGGCGTTCAGGAGATTGAATGTTTGGTATATTATTTAATATTAGGATTTATTTAGATTTTACAAACAGACGTTTCAACTTTTTTATTCGTTTATATTAAAACGGATTCTATTTTTAAAACTTAAAATTGGCATAAAGAATCTTAAAAATAAAATTTTTAAATAAAAATTCTATTAATGTACTCTTTGCTAGTTCTGTTTTTTTTTAATTATGCTCAGTACTTTATCGACGTAGGTTCGTGTCAAATGAACAACTTTCAATGAACGCGTTCAAAAGTGAAGTTACTATAACACGACTAAATTGAAATGTGTACAAGCCCGTACAGTTACACATACACGTTAGACGCTTTCTAATTCAGCCTTGTAATTAGAAAGAGGCAACTGCAAGGGCGACCGCGCAAACCGACCTGTCTAACCTGACACTCGCCACCCTACATTCACAAGGACATAGAGTGTCAACATAAACTAGCCACGTAATATTGACTTACAATGACGATTATATAAACATTTATCGCTATTCGGAGACAGCCATATTTTGTATTTATATTTTGTTATATCGGAAAATGAAAAAAAAAATTAACACTAAGCTAGATTGTATCTGTTGAGCTCAAACTCACTTTGTACATTATTACAACGATAAAAATACATAATGTAATATAGTATATAAGCGATAGCACAATAACACTGTCTGTCCGTGCGAGGTCCGAACGAGTACCATAAAATTATGTCTTTTAAAAAAAACAGGACTTGAATAAACAAAAAAAAATCCAAATATAAATTAAATAAAAAAAACAACCCACGACACACGGACAGACAGGCCGACTTATCTACAGAAAAAAAACAATCTCGTAATAATAAAAATTCATGACACGAGTTTAAATTATTTATACAAAGATGCGCCGAATCGAGAGCGGTGATTAACTATGATAGGTGAAGATCATTGGCTCGCACTCGCCGGCTACCGCTTGGCACATTACACATCGTCCCACCACTACCCACAAACAAAACCACGTCACGACCACCTCGCACATTTCGATAGCGCGATTCAGGCCCGACGCCACCGATCTATCCATCGAACAACACACAAATTCGAGTTCGTTTTCAAATATGAAAAGATTCCGCGCGAGCGCCTCGAACAAACAAGATTTTAACTTTTTTTTTAGTTTACTATTCTTTTTTCAAAAATCTCACAGAATTCCTACACGTTATCGCGTGACTCGAGAACGGGAAATTCAAATTGGAAAACGAACGGCCACGAACACGGTTTAATTTTCGAACGAAATTTTTAAAGTTCGTCGCATTCAAAAATCGAACAACTCCGGCGGGGGGATGGGGTCGAGGGGAAGGCAGTCGCAGTCAGGGGGCGAGCGGGACGAGGGGGGCGAAGGGGGCGAGAGGGGGGACACCGGGGACAGCGCTCGACTCTGCCGCCTCAGGGTGTGGACACTGTAGGAATGCGACGACGGATTCAAACGCGGCGGAACGCGCCTTTCCTCCGTATCCGCTCTGAGCGACAGCGAGGAGCGCGGCGCTTCTGGAGCCATATGAGCGGGGGAACGCGGTGGGCGGAGGTAATCCGAGCGCGCTAACGCTTTTTCCGGGCCACAGGTAGCTAGGAAGTGTTTTAACGCTCCAGTGGGGGTCCTGGCTCCCCCGTTGGCCACTCGGGCCATGTCGTCGGCGGAGAGTCGCAGCGAGTCGGAGCGCGGCGGGGGCGGGGGCGGCGGCGGCGGCGTTTCGCGCTCGTCGGAGGACGCGCGAGACGCCGCGCTAACGCCGCGCCGCTTCCTACGCCGCCTCGTGCCGCTGCTAGATCCCGGCAGTCACAGTTTGAGTTCGTTCGCGATCTTTGACGCGATGTTCTTGAAACCGATGCTTGTGCCTGGAATGATGGATCACTTTCAGTGTCTAGTTGAAATACTGTAAGCTTATCTCTATTATATACGAATTAACAATGAGTAATTTGGACTTTTGGAAAAGTATTGTACACCATGTCAAAACTAATTCCTTGATTTCCAAAAAAAATTAAAGCACTGACGTCTAGCACTGTGTAAATTTTGTTACTATGACAGCATTCGACACTATTGTGGATAAATTATTTCCTAGTAAACACAAACAATATGTTGATTTATCGAAATTCTAGCACTGTCGAACTGATATTGAAATAATACGATACTTAATTTAACAACAAATTACGACCCAACATTTAAACAAGCAGTCTAAAACTTAGGGAGTCTCACAAGGAGGTTACTTTAGGATCATAGCTTTTAAAATTTAACATAAAACCATATTATATAAAACGCAATATTATTCTTTTTTAAACTTGCAGTCTTGTTGCTTTTTAGAGTTGCTAAGAAAAAATATCAAAATCGGCCAAAACATACCCGATATCCGCTTGAACCGCACGCCATTGAGGGAAAGTCGCGGCAGCTTGCACACTTCTATCTCCCACTGCACGAGCGAGTCCGCGTTAGGGTCACCGTGGACGCACAGCAAGAGGAAACGTTCTCGCTGTTCGTAGTCGCAGTTGTTCGCGTCTAAAACCTAGAGCAAAGCAAATGGTTTTGTAGTTTTGTTCGAGGTTTTTTTTTGTGGTTCAAATACAGTGTAAGTGACAACCCTGTGTGTTGTCCACACCCTACTAATATTATAAACTAGCGGACGTCACGTGGTTCACCCGCGTAGCTCTCGTTCCCGTGATATTACGGGGATAAAATAAGCCTATTTCACCGGGGATATACCTTCCCAACAGCGAAAGAATTTTTCAAATCGGTCCAGTAGTTTCGGAGTCTATTCAATAGAAACAAACACTAAAATCTTTCCTCAAAAACAAAAAACCTACCTTCCGTATCTCCGCCATGATCTCGTTGGGATCCCGCGAGGAGGTCGTCTTCATGCTCCACGTGAATCTCAGCACGCGCGGCTTCACTTGTTCCTCATTGCCTTGTCTGTGTTTATATACATGGGTTTATACAACTATTATATAATATACTTTATATATAAGTTATACAATAATGTATAAGTATTGTTTAAAATTCTTCAAAATGTATCATTTGGTATAAAAGAATATTTGCAATTTTATTAGACTGCTATATTATGTAGATATTAGATTTTTATAATCGTTTAAACTTGATCTGATAATATAATTAGACAAAAACACTTTATCTAAACCGAAGAGATATGGGTTGTTAAAGCTTGGAAATAAATAAAAAAAAATAGACAAAGAGTTCGGAAGTTGACTTTGTTATTTTCAGATTATACAAATAAATATTTCGAACATAGTGTGATTCGTTATCAAAATTCATTAATTAAACCTAATAATACGCCTGTCATAGTGATTTCAATATTAAATTAATCTGTTATTTTTTTTAAACTCAAGTTGTATATACACAATTTTGCACAGTTCGTCTCTATATTGATGCTGTCTACCTTTCTTTTATTTTCAAAATGATAGAGCAAGATAAAATATAATTAATTGACATTTTAAACCGTTAAACATGAAAATACTATTTAAAGTTACAGGCTTACAGGTCCCGTTTCCTGGCAACGTTATTTGAACTGATTCAGAAACTGGGACTCTATTAAAAAAAACTATTGATGAAGTAGTTTTCTTTTGTAATTGTGTTTAAAATAAAAAGCTCGCTTAGCCTGAATATGTGAACTTTACATCTACCCCATTAGCCTCCAAAAATTAAAATTGCGCCTGATTGGAGGAGCCACAATTAATTTATCCCTTTACTTAAGGTATTTTTGACTGTACCATTTCTTATTCAGTTCTCACTTACAAAAAACTTTTGTAAAAAAAATTGATAGTTCATTTTGTTTTAAATAAATTTAATTATTACTAGAGAGAATGTTATTTCCCAAAATATTATGTATTGTGTTAATCAGATTATGAAATGAAAATTACATTTTAGTGTTAGTCAACCGAGTGCAAGCAGAAATGAACTCGATTATAGATACGGATATAATAAATACTTAAATAAACTATTTTTTTAAATAGTATAATTAGACCTAACTAAAAGAGATAGAATTATGAATAACTCCATAACTAAGAACAAATAATGAATTATAACCTAGTTTATTAGCAATTTGAGGAATACGTTGATAAATATAAATCAGTAAATATATTTATCAACGGTTGTATAGTGGATTTTATTGTGCTAATTTAAATTATGCTTATTAAAAATATAAAAAAGAAAACCACAAAGTCTCACATTTCTTGTATAAACAGGCAAAATTCGTAAATAAATATGAAATATTGACAAATCATCATTTTGAGAAACAACAATATAAAAAATGGCGCTAAATGCTGGACAATAAACAACACAACAGAGGATAAAATGAACGAGGATAATTACCCAAGCATGGCTTGTGGACTAGCGCCTACTGCATGCTTCGGGAGGGGACCGTCCAATGGCCTAAAAACAGAAAAACATAAACTAACACTAAACACTAGGGCACGGGGTGTTGCCAATACATACACACATTGGTATAGTTTGTAATACGTCATTTAAAATTACTTATATACATTTATATACAAGTTATATAAACTTTATATTATTTTATTTAATAACTTTATATTATTATCAAACAGCATCAATCGCTTCGTATTTTTTGCAGCGTATAACAATGTTTTACCAATGCGTTGGAAGTGCAATATAAAAAAAAATGCTAGTCTAACACACAAGCGCACAATGACAAGCGGACACACAAACACACACATTAAAGCTGGGAAAAATATACTATACCTTTAACACGACGTCCTTTCTTTTTCATAGTATGTATGTATATTACTTGCCATACTTAAAAACTTTTAATAAAAATGCTTAACAGCTAAATTTGTTGAAAAATTGTCTAAATAGATAGGGATTCAATACTATTTTTATCGATTTTATAGTTTTGTCTAAGTTGTACTACTGTACAGTCATTTTTGCAATTGGTAGCAAATATCTGCGAATATGACAGAAGATTTGTATTGATGTTTGAATAATACTTTTATATAATATCCTTATAGCGTTAAGTAGGTCCCATTCAAATAAGTATGAAATCCTTGTTAAATTTGTCTAATCCCAAAATAAAATATACTAGAGCTCATTATATTCCATGATTAGTCTTAATAGTGACTTCTGCTGTTTATTAGATTTAAATCAGAACAAGAAATATAGACAGCTATAAATTTCGATAAAAATAAGCATTCCCTAGATTTTTAATTACCCTAAAAAGTCTAAAAACATCACAAAATAAAAAAAAACAAACCAAGTTATATTGTATATTATCAACATGCATGTTTTTAGGATGAACTGATTTCATTAAGAAACACCCTGTATTATTCATGTAATGACATATGTATGAACGAGTAGGTCAAAATGCAACACGCGTTATGTTAATAATAACCATAAAATCAGATCCAAAACGTCAGTCAAAATCCAAAAGGGTTAAAATTTGTTATTCACGCAAAAAATAGTAATCCATCCAATTTAGTACCAGATAAACATACGATTTAAACATCGAAAGAGAAAGTAGAAAATAAAGTGAGGTATTGTTGGCGAAATTGACGTGGGCGAATTTAAAGGCATTTTATAATATGACATTTTATCTGCCCCACAAATCAACATTGAATTAACTCAAAAAGTTATGAATAAAAAAATGTTAGAGTCTCAAATCTCATCTATACTAATATTGTGAAAAAGAAAGATTTGATTGTTTGTTTGGTTGCATCGAATAGGCTCCGAAACTACTGGACCGATTTAAAAAATAAATCTTTCTATATAGGCTATATTTTATTTCTATATTCCCACGGGAACAGTAGCTACGCGGTTGAAATTCTTTATCTTTTTATTTAGAATCTTTGATTCAGCTCCCAGATCTTCTTTCCCTCTCTGCATAACCTGATTATAACGTTATGTGTATAAAATGTCTATCCGTCTGTCCGTCATGAGACTGTAATCTCAGGAACCGCGACAGTTAAAGAGCTGAAATTTCAACGCTATGACAACAAATACGAAAATCAAGAAAAAGGGGGTGTTAAGGCAGGCTCCCATACAACAGACGTTATTTATGCCGTTTTTTAGTACGGAACCCTCTGTGAGCGAGTCTGACTCGCACTTTTTGCGCGTTTTTAATATAAACACAATATCCCAATTCATAATAATCGCCAACATTACCACCGACGATAGGCTATCTTAAAAAATACCCGAATAAAAGTTTATTATATCATAGAAAACACATGCATATTGAAAAAAGTTGACATGCTTCTGGTAACTGGTAAGTATAAATCGGTTGGACTACGTAATAAATCACACACAAATATGCTTTGAAATGTGTCCCTTCGTTGAATGATATCTGATTTACGGTGATTTAATGAACACGGGAAAACGAATTTTATCTTTCCTGAAATTCTTATTATTGAAAATTATGGTATTTTTAACCACAGTATGTTTTGTTATAAGTAATTGTTTTACAATTGCATTTTTTTTAAATATTATAGAGCGCAAACAAAAGTAATAGAGTGAGTTCAAACAAAAAGAAAATGAGAATGGATAAGAAAATAGAATAACGAAAAAGAAAGACTAAAGAAAGTCTTTTAGAGACCAAAACTGACATAAAACATCTTAATCACATTTTACATTAGAATCGTGTCATCAAATTCACCAAACAGCATCTTTCACGAATCACCAAAAAATTTGGAATCGAAAAAAAGACTTTAGCAAAAAAGTGTCCTTATTCCGCGCAATACCCTACCTCCGTTGTATATCCAGGGAGGAAAATATACGTGGTTTCTGTCGTCCAGTCGATTCCCCCAGTACCGACAGTCTGCCAGGACAACACTCGCCATTTTATTACATATATATTAATTAACATTGGTTTGTTTTCTATAGCCATCTAAGAATTTTGAACTAACTCAAAATGTGACAGTTTGATTCAAAGACCTCTACTATCTTAAAGGTTTCTGTATCAAAATATACTATTATGGCAATTTAAATTATTTAAGTTTCTGAATAGCAACGTGACGAACAATTATATATTATTTTTCTCGGTAAATCTGTTCTATATTCACGGAAGGAGTGATGTTTATTGTATAAATTAATGTAAAAATAAAACACATTTTCTGTTATTAAAAACATTGATTATTTGGAAAAGCGTAACATTTATTTATTGCGTACTGTCGAAACAAAATAGGTTTTTCACATTTTAATCCTTCACAGGTCAAAATTACTCTTCATATAATGTTGGTAGTGTTCGTAGAAATTAAAGAAAATTGTATTTTTTTCACAACACCTAATAGTATATAAATGCATCTTAAACAATGCCCATGATTATAGGATACAGTCAAGATTTCAGTTATATCGAAACACGAGTTTAAAGTTACTATCAGAGTAGACAAACAGACAAATCAAATGAATATCGACCTTAAATCGATTCCCATACAGCTGATATACGGATGTTTGATACAAACCTATTTCTACCAGGTTATATATTTTGAAATCTGACATGAAATTTCATCTATATTTCAACGAACTTAAGGTTGATATTCAGTTATCATTTAACATGTTTGAAACCATTTTTCGTTAAGTCAATTTTGGCTTTTTATTTTGATTGGTATGCAAAGAAATTTAAAATATGAGATTAGTAAAAATAATTTGTTTCTAATATATGTCCATATTTTTTGTAATACATGTTACCTCTAAACATTTCAAAAAGTATTAAAATTAAATATCTAACTACGCTTAGCTAACTAAGTTAGAATGTATTGCATTTTCCTACATTGTGTAGATAATCGTTACAGAATATATTTATTTATTGCCTAAATTAATAAAAAAAATGCTCACAGAAAAAGTAATGCACTATTCGTGTGCGTAAAATTATAGATTTTCTATATTTTTAGATAAATTATATAAACCGAATCATAGTTTTTATATATTTTAAAATAAATGTCAAAATATTACACATTCGCTGCTCAAAAATATCGCAAAGACTTTGATTCACCCTCTGCTGGACATAGGTCTCTTTCAAGGATCAAACAATCCATATCCAGAATTTGTTTATAACGTCATATTAAACACAAAGAAAAATAAACCTTGTAATACCTATAACCATAAGAAAAATAAATGTAAATATTTGTGATATTTTTGAGCATCAAACTCCTCATCGAACGTCACCTATTTTATTTTATAACAAAAAAAAAACAAAGTTACCACCATCGGAATTCCTTTACAAACAGCACCTAAGATTTGCCATTTTGCCATAATTTGTTCAGTACTATACTGATAACTAGAAAAATACTGAAAAGAGTGCAGCGTCAATAAGGTATGTAATGCAGACTTCAAAAAGATCTAAACACATTGAACGCAATTACCGCCAAATAATTATAAGACAGCGCGTCGGTATTGTATAGCAGTCAATGTGTACTACATGTGTACTAAATTGAATTATTTTCTTAGTATATAACAAAATAATTTAAATTGAATTATTTTCTTAGTATATAACAAAATAATTCAATTTGATATAGATTGAATTACTTCTTCAAATAATTTTGAAACAATCTGTACATCCTTGACGCTGGCTGTACGTGCATCATTCTGAAAGACATGTTTTTAAAGATGAACAAAGTAATGAATAAATACGTCTCTTTCTTTCAATGCTTATCGAAAGATAAGGACGCATAGTACTTTTCTTTAAAAACACTTGTTTTTATACGAATTTTTGATGATAGATCTTAAATTATATAAAAATGATATGAATTATATAGATAAAGAATAAGGTATGTAGATAAAGATTTGTCAAAATTGTCTAAAGAATTTCCTATACATGTAAGATAGATATTTTCATCGAAAAATTTTATACCTTTTTGCTGTAAGATGTATAAACATAAATAATAATAGTGTAAATAATATTTATATAATTTAAATATAACACTTTATGACTGTATAAATAACTTTTATACAGCGTGAAGCATTTACTTAAAATGAATATATATTCAAAGAAACATGATACACTTAATAAAATAAAGATAATACATACACTTACAGATATTAATTAATGGACTTTTCACGAACGATAGAAAAGTTTAAAATACTTCAAACGCTCACTCTTGCACTCGAAACATGGTTTATGTACAGTTTATTTAATGATCGTAATGATTTAATAATAATATACTAATGAGTAAACAAGTATGGAGAAATTTAAGTGACACCGTTTCGAATCATTAAGATAAAATAGTTTTTTTTATAGATGGACATTTAGAAGGGTCGATATCAAAACTATCTATTTCCGTTATACAAGGTGCTCATTTACCTACAGGATTTTTTGATAAAAGATACAGAAGTTTTTATTCTTATTAATAAACAAAAGATTTTTATATTTTACAAAATACAAAATGTCTGTTTTATATAAGTTTGTTTCATAATATAACAATCATATAACAAGACGATTAATTATACACCTTGTATAAAAATTAAGATTTTACGATATAAATGCCGCATTGGCAGGGTTGGGTATAGTTGAGGACAAAAATATCTTATTTTGGCCCTTAAATAATTTGTTTTTATTAAAATAGAGCTGCCTAAACACGTTATACCATAATAAATGGTAACATCTACTGAGTATTTGTACCAAGCTATAGATTTACCTGAATCTTAACCCTAAAAAATACTTTTATGTATTTAATTTATAAAATAATGATAATTATCTCACTCACGCCTTAAATATAATTGCTATTGTGGACCGTTATTGAAACAAATATGTATTGATTTGTCTACAATTATTAATATTAGTTTAACTACAGAACATAATAGTTTCTATAGGATACTATAAAGGTCTACATTGATACATTTAAGTATGTGATATGGACCGTATTGAACAAATCAATGAGATTTTTTTACACAGAATACCTCTACTTATTTATATCGAATACAAATATACAAAATATTGTTTCAGTCGATGATTACTTTAAACGATTTAGGCAGAGTTCTGATTTTAGATAGAAAATAAAACAAAAAGAAATCAAATAACAAGATTTGTGCATTTTAGTGAACTTAAATTAAAAAATTACATACGGAACCCTGGAATGTTGAAAATTCGCTCGTAATTAGAACTCTATACGTCTTATGAGCTAGTGATAAAATGCGTTTCGCGACGGGACTAGTAATCCGCTACATATTATTCCAACGATGTAATTACATTGACACACATACATCACATCTACTTGTTGTAATCTGTATACGATTCAATACACCTACAAATAAAAAGTAATGGGCTCCGGAGACGGTCAATGCGACTTGACAAGTATCCTGTGTACATACACTTCGATACTCACACGTGCAAAGTAAGCACGCACACTTAAAGCTACTTTCATACGATCTGAGATTTATTGATGTCAAGTTATTGATCGTCTTTGGAGTCCAGAAAAGTAGGTATATATTGACACGTAAAAATCTTCAATAAAATAAAATGTAGACAGAAGTCGCCGCGACATTTAATAATGACAATAATTATGATAATAAATCGAATTTATAATTGGGTGTGTTAAGAAACGAAATAAGATTTTCAAAGTTATGCGAATTGTATAAAAAAAGATTAACATGTATCAACAACTTTACTTTATATACATTTGGTGTATTAAGAATTCTATGAATCAAGTTTCAAAATATATAGGGTTTCAAAAACTGTTAAAATTTTCAATTTGTTAAATTATGTACCTATCAATAGTCTTTTATACATTGAAACAGTTCAGTAAATGTCATGAACACAGCCTTAGTTAAATTGAAACTACTTTTGTCTCGGTGTGAGTTGTATTTTATGAAACGAAAAATTGTCAGGAAAGAGAGATAACAATACACGTGTCTCTTTCTTTTCACATCAACAAACAAAACAATTGTAACGTGAAATCACAATCAGTTTGTTATTTACTCATTTATAATTTCTACACCATTATAGAATTATTAATACACCAAACACCACCAAAATGCTCCATTCATTACAAAATAAAATCTCCAATAGTCAGTTTTCCTATAACTTAATAGTAATAAAGTTTAACAATCTCCGAGGGACGTCTGCACCCGGTGACATCTTCATGGGTTCTGATTCAACCTGCGTACAACGGAACGGGTGAGCGAATCGACCAATCAGGTGAATCGCCCCCCTCTCCCGGATCCGGCTCGATATTAGTCGATTGTTCGACGTTGTTTATCACTTTTGTTCTTCATAGGGTTGCCATATTTCATTTAATAAAAAATATTGAATGAATTTATCGGGTTTCATTTTAACAGCGAAAATTTTAATTGTATTTTAGATTTTTTTATATATTTTACTTATAAACTATATGGCAAGCCTAAACTCCCACCGCAAGACAAGATGCACAATACTAAACGTAACTCCCTCCGTTTAAAAATAATAAAAAAATAATAGCACGTACACAGTCCGTCACGTTGCAATCAAAGGGTTGTGGAATAGACTAGAAGCAAAACTGTTATCGATAGAGGTCGCGACCGTCGACAAACGTTAGTAGAAGCGTACGGTTAGGTAAACAAAAAAATAATAATCCGCAACACGGGGATGCACGAGATATAAATATTAAACTATTTAATTTTAAATTCCGTACACCTCTTCACGGTCAAATGGGAGTACTTACATTATTTTTCTATTTATTTTCTATCGACAAAGCACTACGGACAACACTCAAAGCATATAGGCGTGGCGTTTGTGGCCTTAGCTCACATACCTGTTCAGCAAAACTAACAAAATAAAGTAAAAAAACAATTTAAGGGGAGTATGCCATGCTTTGATTCTAATCTACTTGTAGAGGGTACTTTAGCGCGGACAACGGTACTTCAAGTGCGACGAAACGGGAGCTAGGTAGCATCGTGCATCCCCTTAGTTGACGCGAGATTGAAATCAAAAAAAGAGCTCTGAATCTTTAGAGGGAGACAATTTGATCTTAAGAAATAATAATAATAAATATAAAAAATAATAAACACACATAATGATTCACACATAACGAGACATACGAATGGGTTAATAGTGACTAGTTAGAGATAAATAGTGTGTCTATGGTGTAATTATTTACAAAAAAAAAGTAATAGGAAAGAACAACTAACATCGTGAACGGATTATATGGAGTTGGTATAAGAACATTTTATTCTTCATAAAACAGATAAAATTATCGAAAGTAAACTGGTCAAAAATATGTTAAAAAATTCAAGAAAAATATTTCAAAATATTGTCAACCATACTCCAATTAATCATTCGAAATATAATAAGATAGTCTTCAATTTTAAAAAATAATGAAAATTCACGAGTCCTCCACAACCCTTTTTAAAAACATATACTAAAAGATTCGAGGCGCTTAGGCGCTAATATTTACAAGATCACATTCACTATAATTCTAATTATATTATAATGAGAATGAAAGGTGATAACAGTGCATGAAAGCTGTGTCGCTAACAATAATGCTTAGCGTGATTCATAGCACAAGGCTATATAAAAGGCGCTTTGAAACTTAACTAAAAGAATTTCTAAATATATAAATAGGATTTTATACATAAATTATACATAATGTATAACATAAAATAAAAAGTATACATTATGTATAATGTATATTAATATTAACAAAACGCCTTTTAAATGAGAATGAGGAGCTAAGGGCGAGGTAGCATTAAGTGACTGGGATAATCGTAAAAAAATAAAAATATCCGTATGGTTAGTCATTAAATGAGTAGCGTGTATCTGTATATACAGGGTGTAGACATTAAGTGTGAGCAGGCAAATACTCTGTAAATATAGGAGATATCATACATCCTACCTCTGAATTGTAAACGTCTACTTGTATATTAGAAAATAAATATACGAAACTAATGTCCTAATGATGATTTGTCTAATCAATTGTAAAAAGTTCTTTCCAAAGTTATTCGGTCTCCTATATTTATAGAATAATTCACCTGCACACACTTTAAGAATACAGCCTGTATAGTGTGTAATTGCATACATTTCCTGTTTTTATCAATGCATTTTTGTATTGTAATCTATGCAAAGACAAATTATTTATTACTACTATTACGTCAATATAAACTACTCAGTACTTTATTTAAAAACACATTTTAAAAGTTTACATCTTTTCTTATACAATTATGAATCCCAATTACCCCTTGGTCTTGCCATAACATATACTACGATTTTTAATTCGAGTCAGTAAAATGACATTTTCAGTGTGGCGGGTTTTTTGTCACAAATAAATAGTGATGTGGTTGAATCGAGTTTTACGATTAAAAGTTAGTCGAGATTATATTTTTTTATTCGATATCAAACAGTAATTAAATATTGCATAAAACCACCTATACTGTATTTTAACTCATTCAAATAATGTAGTAAACAAACAATTTGGACCTCGATTGCCCCATAATTATTTACACTAAAATATCAATCCCGATTATCACCACTTTTCAAGGAACCGTAGTTTGTCTTATACAAACATTTCACACCAATTTACCTTGAGATTAAGGGGCCCGTCCGTTAAATGCACGAAAAGACACTTTGGACTTAGGAAATATTTAAGAACTCGTTTCATTAAATGACACGTGTGACATGTACAAAATAATTTACATTAGAAAAAACATCTCTGTAAATTATTAAAAATCATCGAAATAGCAAGAAACTTTTTTATAAGTACATAATTAATTAAACAACATTAATTCATTCATAAACAATAATAATAAAACCAATTAAAAGTTATATCATTACACTAAACTTAAAATAAAAACTAACTAACTACCTATCAATATACAAATTGGGTCCCTTCCTACCTATGACGCAGGCAGCATTCCCACGCTGGATAGCTATGGAAAGCCTTTGCGCGAAATAGCTACCAGCGCGGGGATCACGCGTTTCTTCCCTCAGACGCTTACTCAGAGCCGTGAAAAGACCATGTGCACCGCGACACCGTGGACCCAGTGTCTCGACATCAAATGGAACGAATTCATATTGGCACCGAGACAACTATACTTGCCGATCTTTAACCACTCGCGAGCATTAGCCGGCCCACCGCTATTTTGCTAGTAGCCGGGAGGTAGGACGCCGCAAGAGTGTCAGTGCAAGTGGCATTCCACACTAACGCACGTCCCATTCTCCAGGGTACTAAAGACATCCCGTCGGGTCGCTTACCATCCTCCCGTATAATTTGGGGTTCTAAAACCGCGGGGACATTAACGGTGATAAGTACATACTTATTATTTCAATTTTTTCAATAGATCATTCCTTTGTCGAAGTATAAAAAAATGGAACGACCTGCTCGCACACGTGTTTCCCTCATCTGTGAGATCATGGAAACGTGTGCGGGAGGGAATCCCGGTTTCTCCAAGAGGAGCGTGAAGAGGAACATCACAGGGCCGCCAACTGGAGGACCACTGTCAGAAGTTCTTTTTTTCATTATTTTTAGTGACGTGTAGACTGAAAATCTATCTATCTAGGTGTAAAGTTCTCGAAAGTACAAATTAATCAAGCCCAAACACAAGGTAACTGCTGTATATCGTTAGGGAATTCTCTCTTCTGTCTTTCGTCTCCATCATCAGATCGACTTCAGATTTTCATTAAGTTGTACTACTTTAAAGCCCTTAATCGAAAAAATTACAAACGCCCTTGATGTCCCTGCAATTTTAAAAGTTCCCTTCGATTTCTCCAAGATGCCATCATCAGATCCTAACTTCCTTAAAATGGGACCACCTTGGGAGTACCTATCTATTTTCGAACGAAAAAAATTTTTTTCAAATCAATTAATAAACGACAGACGGAGTTCTTCGCGAAAAAACATTTAAAAAAAAATTATATACGGTCGAATTGAGTAACCTCCTTTTTTGAAGTCGGTTAAAAAATTATGTACGGTCGAATTGAGTAACCTTCTCCTTTTTTGAAGTCGGTTAAAAACTACTTGAATTGTTTTACTTAATTTCTCTGAATCTTTTATTTTATTTAGCTCGCCATATTGACGTCGCCACCAGCCTGATGGAAAGAAGCCGTGGTGCATCTAGCGATTGGGGGCCACTTCTGATAGTGGTCCTCAAGTTGGCGGCCCTGTGATGTGCCTCTTCACGCTCCTCTTGAAGAACCCGGGATTGTAAGATGAGGGAAGCACGTGTGCGGGCAGATCGTTCCATGACGTGATCTTTTTAAACATTTTTTCCCAGCTTTTATAATAATGTTATAGTAAACAATTTTAATATGCTGGTAAGGTCCATATTTCTCGAATTATTTAATCTATTACAAATTTACAATAAAAAAAAAGCTTTCATACCTAATAAAATAAAGAATGACTAAAATGTCTAAGTCTATTGATTGTCGAACATCACTATTGTAGCGGGTCACCCTTTTTCGTATCAGTGACAGTTGCAATTGTCATTTTACTGACTCGAATTAAAAATCGTAGTTTAGGAACGGCTATACCACAATGAATAATAATTTCTTTTTCTATAAATGTCTCTTTAAAAACATTATAATCTAGTCAAGATACATAATTTACTTTGCGGCAATCAAAAAGAAAACGCCTAACAATTAACACGAGTACGTTCCAGTGTGAGTGTGGTGAAGTGTGAGCGTGGAGAAGTGTGAGAGTGAGCGTGGAGAAGTGACTCACCGCTTGGAGAAGCGCGAAGACAGCTTGGAGAAGAAGGAAGGGCGCGCTTGGTGCGGGGAGCCTCCGTCGCCGTACGCGCCGCCCGCGCCCGTCGTGCCGCGCGCGCGGGTCTGACCTGTATAACAAAAATATAATAAATAAATAAATAATTTTGTATTACAAAAATATAATAAATAAATAAATAATTTTTATAAACGACTATAAACGTTGCGAAATAAAATGTCCATGACTTGCTTTGATGACTTTGATTAATATGACTTTGTTGCCCCAAAGGAGTTGAGAGCAAAAAAGTCATAACTCATAAAAATTATATTGCATTTTACTTTTTTGAAAACTTATTCATTTATACGAAAAAAAAACTACAAAGACAATTGTATTCACTTGCTGGAAAATGGTTATAAAACTCATGAAATTTTAGAAACTGTCCTATTTTTCTTTTTGGTCTGGAAATCTTTATGGATGACTACCGGACTACTACCGACTAAAACCACACGGTGCCTTGCCATCTGTCTAAGGCCAGGAGTCCTGGGTAAGCCCTCGAAAGGATAACACCAGGAGCAACTGTAATAATATCTAAATATATAAGCGTATGTCACAAAAACTAACCTGAGTGAAAGGTAGATCGAGACGGAACGTTCCTCGGGAAGACGAGTGGGTTCGGGAAGTCCCGTCTGGTTCCCGTTCCGGCTGTGCCGCTGCTAGGCGTCGATACTTGAGAATTTAGACTGAAATTGTACAATAAACACCTTTCAAAAGTGAGTTAGCGTCACAACTCTAAATACTACAGGACAGGTGTATTATTTAACAATGTGCTAAAAAGGAAATATAGTTTATAATAAATTATTTTGAAAAAGCAATAAGAAATGAATTGATATAATTTTGGCCATCTAACTGCCACCATTTTGTAAAATAAATACCTAATATAAGGGTGCAAAAAATAAATAATCAATGAATAAAATAAAATTATATGGTTTTTATCTACAAATTTTAATATAATACTTATAATATTTACATGAATTATTTATACAACTATATTCTACCGCTAAGTATAAGTGTGTAAAGTGAATAACAGGAGCTAAATATACACAAAAGTGTATAAAACATATTTTCTAAGTACCACACATCCTGAAAAAAGGTAAAGAAAACTTCTAAATATACAAGACTACTACCCGTTCGCTCTAACTTTGCCGCTGGCGTAGAGGCGTATACCCGAATTGTTAATTATACGAAGTAAATAGACAGTAGCTAATGTCACTTCGTCATAGAAAATACGCAGCACTACAAGAAGAAGTAACATTAGTTGTTGTCAATTTACTTCGTCTAATCAAGAATTCGACTTTAGTATAGAGCCGAGCGGCAAAGTTAGAGCGAACGGGCAGTACATTAGTTAGCACACAAACTAGAATAGCTCAAGAAACAACCAAATTTTGAAACTGGTGAGTCATAAGTGCTAGAAAAACCTGCAAAGCAAAGTCGTTGAAATCGCCAACCGTTGAGTCATTCATAGCAGAGAAAAGTGTTGTATCAGGAATACCTTTACGATTATTCAGCTCCATTAGGCTTATGTCGTATTTCTATCTTTTTCTTACGCTTTGAAACATAGACGCATTTTATTTAAAAAGAATATTGTTTTATTTACACTCACTAGTTTAAGGCTGCAATGTTCGACCTTGACAAATCCTAAGGCAATTCGAACGATTGCAGCGTACGCTTTTGCCGGATTTCATGCGATTCTAATACATTATATTACTGTTATAAAATCTGAGGGGTTTTAAGCAAAAATCTATATGTAAAATATTATTCTAAAGACCTATATCTATTTTATGACAAGTTTTTATGAGAATTAAACTCATTTATTTAGATAAAAAAAGTACATTACTTGTTAAGATTTTTGCAATATTTCTCATTTTTCGAGAGCGATTTCGATCGAACAAAGTATTTCTAATCGTGTTTTGATACGTTAAAAAAGCAAGAGTATCTAATAAATTACAATAATATATTTTTATCAGATCAAATCGAAGAATATTTCCTAGTATAAAGTTCACCCCAAGATGAGTCTCTTTCGAACATATAAGCCCTAAAACTACATCACTGTAATTGTTAAATGAAATGACCTATTGGTCGATTAAAAAAGAGTGGCCGCTATTTTATTGTCAGTTATTTTTTCTCGCCGGCTCTACCTATTGAGTTGTAAATCTGGCAGTAAATGGAGAAATAACAATTTTGACATTCATAAGTGTTACTTTGTGACCTATATGAATAAAGATATTTTCATTTTGAGCAATTATCAGAGCAATACGCTCCGTTTTAAGGTGTTAGAAAAAGATAGAAATACGACATAAGCTTAAAGGACCGAAATAAGTATCAATATCCCCTAAAATCTATAAATCTCACAAGCAAGGCGAACCAAAAAAAACTCCAACTGTGCGACCAAATAGAAAAATGATCAACGCGAAGCTGCTCCAAGACTGCCAATCGTAGGAAGCGAACACTCTGCCACTAAAAAGTACCACCTTATATAGTGCCAAGCGATTTAGGTGTCGTACAGTATTTGAAATATTAACGCAGCAATTTAAATTATATTTTTGATCTTTCAAAATTGTTTTTCGTTAATATTAGTAAGAATTATTTTTATTAATTTTACCAATTAATTTCATTTGATACTATTATATGCCGCCTTAAGCTTTCAAAACTGTCTACGGGCACTACAATCGTAAAAATTTAGTAGGCCCGTTTTGACATTCTGTCATCGCGACGACTCTCATTGGGAAATTCCAAAAAAAACGTCGTTGATGTGCGAGAATCTATCTTATTGGTGGAATAAGATTCTCTCACCTGAGCGACTGTTTTGCATTCGAAATCTGCCAACGAGAGTGACGTATTTTCAAGTGTCATAACGGGCCTATTATTTTTTGATTATTCGTGGCGGAGGCACTAGGCAGTACCTCGGGCGCGGTTGTGCGAGGTCCCGTGCCGACGCGTTGTGCGCCAGGGCTTCGCCCCCGAGCGGCGGCGCTCCGCTGGCTGACGATATGGAGGCGCTCTTGACGTGGGTCTTCCCCGCAGTACTGGGGGTACCGTTGCTCCCACTGCCCGTTCCGTTCTTAGTTTCCGCGGCGACACTGCCCATACATGCTTGTTAGTCCCCTTAGTCACCCCTTCATGCGATTATGATTACTACAGATCTTATATACATATAATAAATATATAATACATAAATATAGATGAATTTTGTTATAAATACAATTTTTCTTGGTTATTTGGCTCCAATTGAGGGTTTTGGGGCAATCATTTTGAAAAATGGCAGTATTTCATTTACAATATTGTATAGCACAAAAATAGTATTGTAATGAAAGCTATTTTAATTATTAAACAGGGTGGCAGAAAAAAGTACCACTCTATTCATAAAACAGACTGGTACTTTTTATAACATTAATAGTCGTTGATTTTAGTATATTTATATTTAGCTGACGAAAAGCCATGGCGACATCTATCGATTAGGGACCACTCTCACAGTCTATCTTGCTAGTGACAGGATGATGTGAGTGACTGAGTGACCCCTCAAGTAGATTTGGTTTTGGATTTAATGGAACTTGCTGTACTCTGAAATACGTTCATATAACAGACGAGTTTTTTCGTATTCATATTCATATTTTCATATTCATTTATTTATTTCGTAAACAAAGGTACATAGGTAAATAATTTACAGGTCTTATTGTGAGTACATGTATAGATCTACTATATTTTACCCTGAGTCATACGATATGTACATTTTTAATGAGAATGACTAGTTCTGGTTGATACTATCTATCTGCTAGGTTAGAACACTAAGTGTCCAATAAAAATGTCGTGCCCAATAGTAGATATATGTACCACCATCTTCTCATCTGACTGTCAGTAACAAAACTATTCATTCTATAACGAGCACCATCTGGAAGACGTAATATAACACAGTGAACGTGTCATTTTTGTATCTGAACAAATTTTATAGCGCGCCCAGTGAAATTTCCACTGTTTTTTGAAGTCGAATTTTGAGCAACCTTACAGCGAGTACGCTGTTATTTAAAGGAATATTTTCGGCTTAGTAATTATCTGACTTTGACATTTTTTCTGGAAATCCTAAAGAGATAAGAGAATTGAGAAAATCTTTTATTTCGTCATGGCCAAGTTTAAAACAAAAAAGGTAAATGACTTGATTTTGACATTGTTTCTAAAAAGCCTAATGATAAGAAAACAGAGAATATTATTTCGTCGTGTCCTGTCCAAGTTCAAAATACATAAAATCCCGACTCACCTGGGCGTGTCGTGTGGTGGAGACAGTTTGGGAGGCTGCGGGGGCGGAGTCTCGAAGGTCTGAGTGCGTCGAGGGCCACCCGTCAGTGTGCGCGAGCGGGGCTCCAGCTTGGGCGCCGCGCTACTGGGCCGCGTTGAATGGGCCACCTGTACACAATACTTAGACTATATATCACGGGACTAGCCTTTGCGAACCACCGCATACAAAAATATTCTGCTAGTTTTCATAGCGGGTGAAGGGGGAAACACAAAGACATATAAAATTTCATTACATTTAAAAATGTATTAATCGACAAACGCGTAATGGCTGTTGTGTGTTAATTTTTATTTTACAGTCAACTACAATGCAAATCTATACAGAGAGTAAATTTAATCATATAAAATGATGTACTGATGTACAGTGCTTTTTATAAAGCCAAAAGACCAAATGGTCTATTGGCTTGGCAGAAAACAATGCTTAAGTAAGGCGCATCCTGTGGTTAGATGATCTAAGACACAATATTACTACATAAAACCTCGATACAAAAACCCAAGATACACAATCAGCGTCTCAAAACCGTCGCCTCGTGTGTCGGCGGGAAAGAGTTTTCCTTCTCTACGCAATGGATCTTTTGCGAAAGTGTTCCCTTAGTCGCCTCTTACACCCTCGGGATGTATAGGGGTGGCGACATTTTGTACTCTTACCCGTCGCAACACGGGACACAATATTAGTATAGATCACAGTATAGTCTGAAATCACCTTTAGATGGTAATACTTCACAAAATAATACATACCTGCATCTGAGCAATCCGCGCTGTGTTTTCTTTGATAGAAGCCGAATCAATTGTGTTCTGAAACACACAGACACATTAATCAATTTCAAATACACGGAATAAACAAACAAAACTATTTAATACTAGCTGACCCGCGCAACTTCGTTTGCGCCACATAAGAGAGAGTATTACCTGTTTCCGTCGTCCCCGGTTTTTGAAACATTTACTATTACTGCTCCGCTCCTATTAGTTGTAGCGTGATGCTATATAGCCTATGACACTCCACAATAACGTAGCTTTCTATTGGTGAAAGAATTTTTTAAATCGGTTCATTAAATCCCGAGATTACCCCTTACAATTTAACAAACACACAAACTTTACTTCTTTATAATATTAGTATAGATTAGCAGCCAATCGCGAGTCGGACTCTGTCACGGCGGGTTCCGCACCAAAAACGGAAAATAATTAACATGAGGAAAATCCTACAGGGATGCTATGCCGGACCTACCGACTAAAAACCACACGTATCTTATCTAACAGCCTACGGTTGAGAGCCCCGGGTAAGCCCTCGGCTACCACTGCCGCCTCTGTATTGCTCCCCGCAAACATTTTTTCATGTTCTTTCTATAGTGGAATTCAACAGACCTAAATAATATAGTAAACAAAGAAATTGGATCTTGACTGCTCCATAATTACTTACATTTAATTATCAATCCTGATCATAGTCCTTTCAAGGAACTCTAGTTAGATTTATGCGGACATTTCGACACTAATAAACCTTTAGATTATAGAATAATTTCATGAAAAATACTCGGATGGTAAAAATTTAAGACTGTCATTTTTGCTTGTCATTACATTATATTTTCTCAGACTTGTTTGTCTTTGCCATAGTGTTGTAAAACTGTTGTACTGGCCAATTGATTTTAAAAGGAGGTCATTGTTTTATCAATCTGTCAGTTCGAAAAAATGTACTTACTTTAATAATATAACTTATTGACCCAGAGAGCTAAGAGTACGAGTCTTTGGCCCTTTTCACACGTACCGGTTGCCGGGTGCCGGGTAGGGTGGGTGTATGGCCGTGTACTATAGCTTTCACACGTACCGGCGTGATTTGCCCGGCAACCGCTTGCATTCGCCGTCGATTACCCGGCACCGGCTACCCGGCAACTAAATAAACAGGTTTCTGTCAAACTGGTCGCTTAGACTGACTTCCCTGACGATGCGAGGCAAGTCCGTCTGGGGTCCTTATTATCTGATTGGTGATCATGATCATGTGAATCAATGACAATCTGATTAATACTTTGTGGATTGAATATAGGTAAGGTATAGATTTAATTTTATGGCCATTCAAATGTCTTGAGAGGTTAGACCGGCACAATTATGACCTCAGGTGTTCTAAACATTTTATATTTAATTTTACCCTACTGCGCGACACAAAAGAAGGGTTATTGTGTCGGCGGGTTTGAATAGCAGGCTGAATGAATTGATACACAAATAAAATTAGGAAAACTTAATAAAACGTAATGTTGTAGTATAAGACACAGCAGTGAGGTACTTAGTATTAGATATAGATACATTCCTAAATACTTATATGGTTAGAAACATTTCAAAACTTGGTTTCGAATGTGGCCGAAGGGTAAGGTATTAGGGTCCGTTCACACAGACCGGCTCGGAGAGCATCGGCGCGCACTTTTCTTTTCACACAGACCGGATCGGATACGCTCAGAGTTGGTCGGAGAGGAGCCGCCAACTATTTCACACAGACCGGCTAAAAGCGGATGCGCTCGGAGCCGGTCGGATGCGCTCGGAGCCGGTCGGATGCGCTCGCAGCCGGTCGGATGCGGTCGCAGCCGGTCGGATGCGTTCGCAGCCGATCGGATGCATCGAGTGCATCGATTCACTACAAAAGCAGTACCAGTATTCCAAGTTTTGTTTTCGGTGTTAACGGGTGCTTTTCGGAACATGGTTTTAGATAGCTCCGATGAAGAAATTTATTAATTTTTCATCAGTCATGTTTTCGTATAAGTGCACACAACTGTTCTGTTTAAATTGTGCTATCAAAATGGCGGTCGGCGTGAGGAAGCTCGCACGCAATCGGAGCCGATCGGCTGCGCGAGCGGGAAAGAGCACCCAATCGGAGCCGATCGGCTGCGCGAGCGGGAAAGAGCATGAAATCGTAAACGATCGGCTGCGCGAGCGGGAAAGAGCATGAAATCGGAGCCGAACGGCTGCGCGAACGAGAAAAGTACGCGATCGGAGCCGGTCAGCTCCTCTTATTATTTCACACCAAGCGCGTTCAAGCATTCTCAATGACAAAAGCAGTTCACATGCAAAAATAAACCTTACTTCAAATAATAAAAACTCTCGTTTTCAACGTGATAAGAATCTGCTCTGCTCTCCGAGCCGGTCTGTGTGAACGGACCCTCCTTGATATGAAGCATTCCTACGATTTGTATATTAGACTAGCTGGCCCGCGCAACTTCGTTTGCGTCACGTCACTTATGAGAGTTATGAGTGAAAAAAAGGTAGGTAGTATTAATATTTTCAGTTTTCAGATTTAAAAACCCCACATTAGAAATCTCTCAAGATGTCTTAGTCTGCTTCTGTAAGAACGGCGAGCAGCCAACGAGGCGTCTACACTTTTTATCATCCCTAAAGTAATTTATTATTGTAAATAAATGATTGTACTATTAAATGTTCTAAAAGTTTCTTTTTTTTAAAGATCCTTTAATTATTGCACATAATATATATTGATATACCGAATTTCATGATTTGATGAATTTGGCGATTGATATACCGAAGTAAATGAATGTACGGTGAACTAGATATAACTCAATGATTATTTACATACATAGAATCAGTATAGTTACAGCACTATGATCATAGACAACTTTTGTCAAAACATGACATGTTTACATGATTGCTGAGCTGTCCAGAAAAAGACTATACCTATTTGTTGTCATAGCGGCAACAGTACAACATCTTTTCTGTAAGTCGGTTATAAGCAGTACTTAGCCGTTCTCTGGATTTATGTATAATAGCCGATCGTGAACTAACGGCTGGCTTTTGATATTAGAAGACGCTTAGTTTTACATGAACAAATTTGACAGTGCCATCACGATTGGTCTGGAAGCTAACACCGTCGTCACTCCGAATAAGAAGGTATACATCTTCCTGTCCTTCTATCTTATAATGATCGCTCTTTTATTTATGAAACCATGTTGTATATTCATTTAAAACGAAAGTGACACATTATATTCTTTAAAGTTTAACTATTTTCTTAAAAATTAAGTCTTACAGCAACAACGACATAATGTTTTTTTTTTTTTCAAAGCAACAATGACACAATGCGAATTTTTGACTCCGTTTTCTTAGGGTCCATCAAAATAATTTTAGAATTAATTTTATCATACGTGCGCTTTTGATTCAATCCAAAATTCTTACCAACAGTTTTCAACACAATAAAAAGGTCCGCAAGCCTTAAAAGTTCTTAAAACCCTAACAAAGTCAGCAAGCCTTAAAACTGAGACACTTACTTGTCTTTTGAAAGTTGATGTGGTAGTCGTTGCTGTTGAAGTCGTATTGTTGGCTGCCGTGGTAGTCGTACCAACTGAAATTATACGATCACAAAAATATAATATACGATTAGACACATTTTCATAAGGAATAAATAAAATGAACCTCGTACAAATAAATAAATATGTCCATTGAAAAATTACATTTGGAGTTGCAATAAATTTTGAAAAAGAAATTTTATTTTTGAATGTTAAGAGGCGGTTATTTCTTACGGGGCCATTGATGTGAATAGTTTTTCACAGAAAAATTTACAACATACTCAGATTTTTTACAAACAAAACTTTGTAACCAAAGTTGTTGAGATTTTAATTTGCAACTAGAATGTGGCTATAAATATTCTGTGCGTAGTTTTTCACAGAAAATTTTACAACATACTCAGATATTTTTACAAACAAAACTTTGTAACCAAAGTTGTTGAGGTTTTAATTTGCAACTAGAACGTGGCTATAAATATTCTGTGCGATCAATAGTAGCTTTAAATACGTACAAAAATAAAATTGCGTGCTGTGATTTGTGCACGTTAAGCCGAAAACAATGTGACTTGTCAGTGGACTAATAATTCGTGCGCTTTGTGCTGCGAGTGAGAGAAGAATTTATTTCCTTCTTTCCCATATGACTTCTTTGTAATTCTGATTATACTTATTTATAAATTAAACAAAATAGTGTAATATATCCTAGCTTTATGTCCCTCGCATAAACCGAAATTCTTTCACCAAAAACCCATATCATATCCAAAGCTGATGTCCGGCCCTTGAACGCATAAATGCATCTATTTCTGTATATTTACAAATATACCATTCACGTCATAATATATAAACAATAGACGTGTTTGCTCACACCTGACACAAATTAAAACGTCTTTTTAAAAACGTTAGAAGAACCTTTTAAACGTTCTGTATCAGCGTTTGAAATCGATTTAGATTTCAAAGAAATCTAAATATAATGCTTTTCTTATTGAACCCATAGAAACGCTTATCATTTATATTTAGAGTGATATGATATAATACAAAAAGGGCTCTTTTGTATTTAGAACTCTTTGTCAATAAAATATCCACTTTTAAGTGCACATAACACATGCAAGAATTCATTGTAACTTAGTGAAAATGTTATCCTATTTCCATTCTTACGCCTTTCTTTTTGATCGTCGTTCAATATTTAAACAGATAAGTCTTTTTTAGTGACAAAAATGTTCAATAAAACGGTGCGGTGACGAGTTATAACCAGTATTGATAATTAAGCACTTATGATTGATATTAAAAATTAAATTTCCAATTCTGATCATTTCACGGGTGCATATTTTATATAAATGAAACCATCACCACCAACACATAATGTGCGAAATAAAATATATAATAAAAAATATAGTACAGTGATGCGAGATACCAATATGTTCACGATGAATAAAAGCCACACCAGTTTTGAAGCCCCAATTGTATAATATGACAGTGTATTCGTGTGGTTTGTGCGTGTGTGATTTGATAATACAAGTGCTTGTAAAGTGCGATCGCCGGGGAGAAAGAATTTCGAACATTGACATTGACAAAGGATTATAATCTGCGTTTTCTATAGCGCCGCCCCTAAGCCAGACGGAAGTACAATTGTAGGTAAGTGACAGAAATAGGTAGTGAGGGGACATCATTTCCAAATTCTTTCTGCTCCGTGACCCCACTTTGGTATTGCCTTCTTTGCAATGTGTCTTTGTTGAAATGTGACTATTCAAACATATAACAATGAAATACAGTTGTTTGCAGTATAAAAGACAAGAGATGAACAAAACATCAGCATAAGTGCTCTATAAACCAATGTCAGTGCATGTTTTATATACGTTTGGACGAGTTGTGTGCAATTGCAAAAACATTAGATGTTCCTTGAAATGGTCTTTCTGGAAACACTGAAGTATGTAAGCGCCAAAAATACCAGGGGAAGTCCTGTAAGGAGACGGTGTGTGTTTGTGAGGGTAAGAAGATTGTGGAAGCTTAGTGCTGAGGAATTCTGTAATATAAGGAATGTGTGCCAAATTTGCGAGGAGAGTGGTTGTGTTTAAGGGGAACCTTAGTGCATGAGACTTGTATAACGAAATCAGTGTTTATATGTAGGGCTAGTGTAGTATGTCAAAGGAAACTTAGCTAGGAGTTTGTCTGCGTACCTTGCGTCCTGAGCACTTTGGGAGTAAGAAGTAATAGGTAGAGTTTGTGAGGTGTAGGGGGTATTATTTGTGTTGGTGTAATGGTAGTGCGGTATGTGTAATGTGTACTTCGCGTCCTAAGATGATTGTTTACATGTGAGCTTCGTGTTATATTTATCAATAAGAGTTAGAGTTTGTAAGGTTGCAGGGGTATTCTCTGTGTTCTGGTAGTTCGGTATGTTGAGAGGATGTCGGGAGTTAATCCCTGTGTATGTGCTCTGCTAGTGTAGTTTATTGTGGAGTTCTAGGTAATCTCGCCTAACATGTTCTGGTAGTGTGGCATGTTATGATATTGTAGTATATAAATCACTGTGTATGTATTCTGCTAATGCGGTATATTATGAGTTCTTGCGTCGTAATCTTTATACCTATATGTGTTCTGGTAGTGTAGTATGTGTGTTAGGGGTTAATTTTTGTGTATATGTTCTAGTGTGGTGTGTGTACCTTGCGTCCTGAGCACCTCTGCGCCGGACGAGGCGCGGCGACTGTTGGCGGGGCGCGCCGACGCGCTGCTGGAGCGCTGCACGCCGCGGTGCGAGGGCGAGCCGCCCGCCGCGCTCGCTCCCCCCGGCCCTGGCGCACCCCGTACCGTAAGCCGATAGTACCGACTATCCACTACTCCACTTCACTTTACTCCAGTCCCGTATGACAGTCCAGTATTCCACGCCAGCGCTGGAATGCTGGACTGGAGTGGTGTAACTATTGACTGACAGTCTATATTTCTTTCAACTCGATTATACCATCTAACTTTCCTCTACGCATTCAAGTCGTACGATCGAGAATTGGCCCCCAGATCAGAACTAGAATGGTGTTAGTAAAAGTTCATTTTTTTTCTTTTTTGTTGCCGATCTAACAGCTTTGAAATACTGGAATAATGTGGACGATTGATTAGAATACTGGACTGGAATAATGTGAACCGGACAGTACGGTCGCGCACCGACTGTGCTCAGCGCATAGGCATTTCTCTTCACGCAAAAGATTGAGGTTTTTTTTTTGTTTGCATAAAAGTAGTCAACGATGGGAGTTAAAAATTATCATAGAGATTACAGATGCACGGAACACAGTTGATGCGTAATTGTAGTGGATATCCAGCTTTAGCGAAACACGATCACAACCTAGCCTGACCAATGACACCCTTGGCCACTTAAACAGTGAACTCCCATACACAAGTACGCTGGAGTAAATATGCTCTAAGAAATATCAGTTATATTGATTCACAACTATTCACAATTAGTTAAGGTACTCAGTATCAGCGCCAAAATATAATAAAGACCAGTGTACCTGTATAATACAATGACAATAAACGAGTTGTCACAATAAATGATGTCAAACGTCACATTATGGTAAATGTACACCAAAACGTTGATAAAAGCATAGAGACATATAAATAGACACGACATTACTGGCAACACATTTCTGGCCACCCATACAGACAAATATGGCCCTGTGTATAAATAGAAGACCATAATGATTTTCTTCAGTTTTTCCTCTGTCAACAATCATCTGTGTACAATGTTAAAGTGGATTCCCGAATCCACTGATCACATTGTCGCTACTGAACAGAGCTCCTAAGAGCGGACAATAAGTGCCTTTTCACATGTACCGGTTGCCGGGTACCCGGCGGCGAAATGTAGGCTACCCGGCAACCGGTACATGTGAAAGGGCACTAAGAGTGGCGCTTTTCTTACGAGTCAAAAAAGGACTATTATTTTTTTACACTATTAATGGGCGTTATTTTATATTTACGATTTGAATACTTATATATAAGTTCAACTAATTAACATTTCATCTATCGGTCAATAGGTATATCAGCTTTTGTTTGTGAGATGCTACGTGATCTGAACCCGATAATTAAGCGTGAAATTTCGAATAAGTCTTTTAAAATAATAATCATAATCATAACTTTATTGACGGATAGTGGGGACAAAGGTGAGTGATGGATTTCTCTCCCTCCCATCCTTTATTATAGTCCTTATTATATTTATCAATGCAGCCCCAACCCAAAGACCGGTTGTGATCGGTTCGCGATACGTATAAGCACACAAATACACAACAATACACAATAATAATAAAAAGCAATATTATAAAATGATTTCATTTATTTTTTTATTAGGTATAAAAACTGAAAGAAGTTTAAATGTTACTTGTTTTAGAAAACGATTTTATCGCACCTCATTAATATAGCTTTAAAAAATTACTATATGGGCTACCACACCCATTCTACGTATGCCGTATTTCTATCATTATCTTACCCCTTAAAACATCACTAATCAATGCAAGATACACAGCGCGCTCGATGTGAACACAAAAGAGTGCGTTCGCTAGTATTCGATTATTGATGTTTCGAAACGTAAGAAAAAGAGCAATACGGCATAAGCTGAATGGAGCTGAATAAGTGTGAGTAGTCAAGCAAGAAGTCAAAGTATTAAAGGGAACTAAGTGTTAATGAGTCTTTATGTTAGCGAATTCTCAATAGCTACTTGTATTTAGAAAAATATACCCAGTTGAGAAATGCCCTAAGCGAAATGATAACACCGAAATTATTAATTAACATGAAGGTAAATTTATGGGAATCTTTTTTTCTTTTATATTTTTACCGTTATAATAGGTTTTAAACATTTCTATTTTCAAACAATTAATCAGTAAAAACGACACATATAGCCTGGCAAATTTATAAGAAATTTGAAATAATATCTAAATAGCATTACCATTTTTTAGTTGTATGTTATAACTCCATATTTATATGTAGTATATTTGTATAATCACTGAGGTCTTGATGTGTCACTTTTAATCTACAACTTCGTGTTTTGACATATTTATATATATTATTGACACATTATTTTGAACAGGTATTTAAATCAACCTTACAGAATGCCAAAATTTTACTGAAACCAAAAAAAAACTATTTTCTGGGACTAAGAACGATTCCTGTAATTTCGGATATATATATCATATCCGGAAAGGTTCTTAACAGCTGCTTATAAGATTACGGTCTAAAGCCATTTTTTACATTAATTTTTATTTAACATACAATTCTAGTGCAACAACGACATAAAGTATACTAACATTAAAAGCTATCAGGTACTTTGATAGAATAGTATTATATTGTATTATAACAGTTTTGTTTTACTAAATTATATTACTTGATAAACTTAAGTCGTTGTTGCACTAAAAAGATATGGCAGTATTGATACAGTATTAATGGCGCTATCAATATTCTTTTAGTGTAACAACGGCACTTGAAACAAACTGCACTATTGGTCCGGAATAAAGTATTAAGTCTTTGTTGTACTTAAATATATTTTAATTTATTTTAGTTATATCGTTTAGCTTATAATTATGATGAATGTTAAAAAAACTAATAACTAATCGAATTAACCATTCAAATATGGTCAATTTACTAACAGATCTTAAGGAAGGGGTAATGTTTTCAGCGCATAAGTAAGTATGTTCATTTATTACCTTCTGTAGCCTAAACGTCTTGTCTGATTTTTAAACTATCATACTCGCAATCTATCCCCGAAGATGTGGCCCACTGTTTTCTATAAACGCTTCTGCACTATCTCAACTCATCCGTAAAACAACGTCATGTAAGTATTTCCGATAATTTTCAGACAAGTTGCTAATTATTTATTGTAACCCTTAAACAGTGAGAAATATTTTAATATTTTGGGTTAGTTCTTAGTTCTTCATTCTTAGTTACTTAAGAGTTATACAAGCTAGCTACGAAAAACTACCGGAAAATCTGATAGGACGTTATTCTATGGATAGGTCTCCATATCTATGGTAGGATTTAAAAGGATTTTTGTGAATTTTCGTACTTGTATATTACAGTTTTATATTAGGATTTTTAGTTGTGTCTTTGTTGTAGTAAGATATTCTGCAATACATACCGGCGTGTGAGGCAGTCTGTGTGGGCGGGGCGACGCCTCCCGCTCCTGTTCTGAGTGAGAGCGACGAACCCGAGCGACTGCCGTCCGATTCAGGCTGGAATAACACGCGTTTTCATTTAAAAATTAATAAGAATAAGAAATTTAACTGATGGACGAACAGCGAAGTTTTAAGCAGTCCACTGAGACGGAGCGGAGAGGAGCTGTGCCGCGATTCACCAATCACGGTGCGGAGCGGAGAAGAGATGTGGATTATAAGGCATGTGATTGGTGAAACGCGGCACAGCTGCTCTCCGCTCGGCCTGAGTGGAACCGCACCTTTAGTAATAAGGTCATGGTTTTACTCTTCTTGGTCGGAACCCTAATATTACGAACATAATAATATATGGGTTAGATAAGTGTGCTCTAACGACTGAACAGTTGAAATTTGGTATTGGGAGTATAGTCTATCTAAAATATCACGTAGGCTACTTTTTATCTATACTAATATTATAAAGAGGAAAGATTTGATTGTCTGTTTGTTTGCATCGAATAGGCTCCGGAACGACAGGACCGATTTGAAAAATTATTTCACTGTTGGAAAGCTACTGTCTTTGCGGAAAACATAGGCTATATTGTATTCCCATATTCCCACGGGAACGGGAATTACGCGGGTGAAACTGCGTGACGTCCGCTAGTTCCAAATAACTTTCTATGAGATCGCGATCATCGTCAATACTAATATTATAAAGAGGAAAGATTTGATTGTTCGTTTGTTTGTTTGTTTGCATCAAATACGCTCCGAAACTTCTCGACAGATTTGAAAAATTCTTTCACTGTTGGGAAGCTACACTATCCCTGGGTAACATAGACTATATTTTATTCCCGTATTCCCACGGGAACGGGAGCTACGCGGGTGAAACCGCGTGACGACGGCTAGAGGTATATAAAAAATTACTTACGTCAGTACTTTTCCTCCCGAGCAACAGATACGTGGCGAATACATCGTCATATTTCGCCTCCGCTAACGAGTACTCGATCTCCTGTCTGTTGTAGCCCAAACACACTAGCGCCTCTGTGCGAAACATTCCAAAATTATACATTAGCATACACAATTTACAAAAATAACTTTAAAAATTTCCGTTAAAGGGCTGTCAAATAACTATAAACGTTAAATAATCATGACATTTAACGTTAACTATACGGGGTTACGTTAAATAACTACGCTATTTCACGTAAACGAAATTACTAAATATTCATGCTATTTAATGTAATTTTTTATCGTTAAATAACCATGCTATTTCACGTAAATTGTATCACTAAATAATCATGCTATTTAACGTCAATTACATCACTAAATAATCATACTATTTCAGGTACTAAATATCGTAAAATTTTAATACCTAATCATGCTATTTCACGTACATTATATCAGTAAACACAAAAATCATAACATGCTATTTAAGGTAACCTATAAATTATATCGTTAAATTGCTAAAATTCACATTGAAACTAAATTTTGAAATTAGATTTTATAGGTGTATGCAACATTAATAGTAGGTATACCTATAAGTATATTAAAAAAAACTCATCAAAAGTTCATTGAATACAAGTACAATTTAGACAAAATAAAATTTTAATAACACTTATCTATAACTAATTAACGTGGCTTAACCTTAAAGAATAAAATATAATTAACTAAACAATTATTAAAGCATGTACAGTCACAGTCAATAATATACAAGCAATCCTGTTCAAAATTATGCCAGAGTCGAACCGATTGAAATACCACGGTCCTCACCTATCTTTCTAGTGCCGGGCATCCCGGGCAACTCCTGGAAGGATGATCCAGGATTCCCGGCAAACTTTGACTACTACCGCAGCCTCGCCTAGCGGTTCATTGTATAGTCGACTACAATGAAATGTACTATTTTAATACAGTTGCTCAAAAAGTGGCGTATTACAGGGACGTTTAGCGTTCGGGATGTGGGCTATTACACACTTGTGCTTTTTTCTTTACCATTCCCACACTCGTGCGTTTTCTTTCCCAATTGTCAAAATAATGTCTGTGATTCATGTAAATATTTCTAAAGAAAGATACTAACTTGTTTCAATATCAGATTAAAAGTAATTTTAATTAAAATTTATACATGAACTAATATAAGTATCGGTCAAATAAAATTTATAAATATAAAAAAAGTTGGCTGTATGAAGTGCACTGCCATAGTCTCTGCTTAGGAAGGTATATATTCTTTTACCGTTGGCGCCATTTTGGATATTCAGGTTTATTGTGTTTTTATTATTTTATAAAATTGCTTAATTTTTTCGCAACTGTATTAAAAATAGTTGTTCAATACAACGTGTGGGACTGTTATTTAAACTCGTTCCGACTGTCTACCCTCGCCTTCGGCTCGGGTCGACACCTGTCGTAACTCGTTGTAATAACAGAAATCCCACACTTGTATCGAAAACTACTAGTTTGATCTTACAAAATGATGTATCCCTACGAGTGCCATAATGAACTAACCAAAGATTGTGACAAACATGGAATCCACCAAACTTGACAGTAACATGACGTATTGATTGCTATGCATGTTATTTATTATTTTATTTTAAAGTTGACTTTCCTAGTCAGTTATAAAATAAAAAATAAATGTATTGGGATACATAATTATTGCTCTTTACACGCATACATGATACTGTCAAGTTGGGTGGATACCATGTTTGGTTAGTTCATTATGGCATTCGCAGGTATACATCATAGTTTTGACTGTACATTTAGCAGTAGTACATTTCATTGTGGTTGTCTGTACCATAATGTTTATATTTGCTAACATAATTTTGAACAGTCTCGTCGTTTCTAAATTATTGAAGCAGAAAAAAGCTACAACGTGCAAATATTCTATTGAAAACCATATCTATAATATTTATTTGAATGCCAATTATAAATTAAAGCAATTCTGTCTTGTATAATATTATTTATTTTATTCCTACTAACATTATAATTAAGTTTGAAAGTTTCTGAAGATGTTTATTACTCAATCATGCACTTTCTGCTGAACTAATCTGGTTAAAATTCTTTATACATACAGCTGACACTCTGGATATATCTAATTCCATAAACAAGATATGGGAAATATTACTCACGTGGCGTGGGCGAAATCACAGTTATCAGAAAGTAAATAATATAATTATTTTAATTAGAAAAGACATATATATATAGTGCAACCTCGATATAACAGATCTGAAGGGAACGAGGAAATATTCCTTATATATCAAGGTTTTCGTTAAACTAAGGTGTGTGTTATGTTGAGGTTCAGTTGGTCTAAAAATTGTTAGAGAGGTTGTTCGTAAAAAAAGTTTGTAATGTAGAGGTATTATTTACATCGACTCTTATGGCAAATTCAAGGGGATTAAGAAAAATTTGTTTGAGGAAATCGTTAAATTGAGGTTCTTTTTATAAAGGTTGCACTGTAGTTAGATAAATGCGAAAAAATAATGTTTATGACAAGACAGAATTATTTTGCCCCATACCGCACACATCACAATCTAATAAATAAATAAAATGATCCCCCAACAACGTACCAACTTGCGCTGTGCCAATAGTTCGCATGGAATACAAAGTACAACATTTTTTTACCAATTTAAAAACGTTTCCCTACTTTATTAACGGATGTTCTAGCTTGGCAAAAAAAGTTTAGAAATGGAACAAATTTTTGCAATTTGGCTAAATTGACAAAAATTCTGTCAAAAACGTCACTTATGCCAGTTAATAAATAAAGTATAATCTGCGGGCAACAAGTAGAATCTGGAACCTTGTCGAAGAAAAACGAAAATTACAGATTTTCGAATATTTTTGCTATTAATGTGTACTTGAAATCTGTCATTTTCCATTTTCTCTGACACCGTTCCTGATTACACTCGTTGCGCGCATATTATGCTAATATTTTTAAAATAGAATTTACCGTATAATAAATATGATTCTTTCTAACGAGTGCCATATGAACAGCACAGTAGCGGGTCTATTGATTTCTATTCTTTTTTGCCAAGCTGTAAATAGCTGTTTATAGCAGTAGAAATAAAGTGTTATTATTAGCATGCTATTAATGTGTTTGCCAGCATTGTAAAGCTTAATAATTATTATTATGGTCTGTAAAATATATCTTGATAATTCGAATGACAGTTACATTAACGTAAACAAAAGTACTTTTGTTCATCGGTACAAAGCTTTTGTGGATGAAATGCAGTGATCTTAGCGTGCCTTCTGAAGCACAGAAACGCTCTCAAATAAAGTCACAAAGTGATCACTTGGTGGTCACCCATTGAAAGTTACTTACTGCCGTGATAGTTTACAAAATACTAAGTCCGCGGGACCATAAGTGCTTCAGAACTATGAAGAACTAATTTTTGCTTTTCAAATAAAAGGTACTCGACTGCCGAAGAAAGGAGGGTAATGTTTTTCGAGACTATGTATGTATGTAGGTACGTATGTATTTCCATTTCTTTGTCTCGCCCTACAGACTGAACGGCTTGACGGATTTTGACACGCGAGGTGTCATTTGATTCGCAGTGATTGTGTGAGTGACACCGGGTATAATAAACATTTTTGGAAATTAATATGGCGGTTTTTGGCGACGTTTTTACCTTTTCAGTTGTATTTCTACTTTGCAGTCGGGTTTTGTTTTCTTAATAATTATTTTTTGTTTTGTTTACGTTAATACACGTGTCACAGAGATCAAGCTATATATTACAGACTGTAGTATAAGGTTCCGTCAAACTTATAGTTCACTCTGAAGTTGGTAGCGCATTCGTTATAGAAGTTAATTTTTTTAGACTAGTTGGTTGGCGCAGTGGAAAAGCACGCAACTATCTCTACAGAAGTCTCGGGGGTTCGAATCAAGGATTAGAACTTATATTTTAGAACTTTCATATAAGTGTGTATCGAAGTTGTGAATGTGTATGTATTTAGAAATATACAAGTATGTTTATCGTTCTCAATTTGGGTCAGATGGCGGTGTGTCGAAATGTAGCACGAAAATTACTATTTTTTATACTACTAAGGTGGCAGACAAGCATACGGCCCACCAGATGTTCCGGTGGACACCGCAGCCTATGAACTTTTGCCACACCAGTGGTGCCACACTCGCGCTGCCGAAACTGTAAAAACCTTCTAAGACCCCTTTTGAAAAATCCCATACTGTAGGCGTTTGGTAAAACCGAGGCAGGAGCCTATATACTGTAAATAACTTAAACAACGTTCAGAGGGCATTAAAAATTTGGCGATACCTGTACCACACAGATTTATTAAAATATAATACGAATAGCAATTGAGCTTGTGATTGCAATATAAATTACAATTGCAATGATTGAATTGCATGATAGTATGTTTTAAAATAAACTTTTGGATTTTTTTAAGGTAACTTGGCATGAAAAATCAGATCATATTATCTGATTTTCCATGCCAAGCATAGCATAGGCCTATTCGCAGATTGCCTTTTCCGCAATATCTACCGGTCTCAAAATGTGTCTTTCACTGATTGCCTCTCTTTTTTGCAAAATGTCGCGATCGTAACTTTAACTATAACTGTATACTGAACTGAGCATCATCGCGAAAATACCTGCATAGACTAAAACAAGAAGCCGTGAGACGGTCTCACCCGACTGCCCCTCTGTGAAAGTGAAAGTTCAATCCGATTGACGTTGTCATTTTTGTTTTATTTCAAACATTGAACAGATGATCCACGTGACATAGTGACGTAATATAATGCAACAGAGTCACAGACTACAGACGCAAGTCTAGCCATAAGCCTTCTGCAATTTATTTTATAGAGAGGGGCTACAAAATGCATCAAAATTACTTCAAACCGTCAAGAGTTACGGTACCACAAAAGGTTAAACCAATTTCGATGAATTTTTTTAAATTTTAAAGCAGGTACTTTGGCGGTGATGCTCAGTTCAGTAGGTAGGTATACAGTTATAGTCAAAGTTACTATCGCGACTTTTTGCGAAAGAGACAATCAGCGAAAGCGACACTCAGTTTTTTCCGACCAGTAGACATTTTGTCTGCGAATAAGCTGTAGCATTGTAACTACATACACATAATAATACTTCTTCATTGTCCAAAAATGTGATTTAGTACATAGATCTGAATATTAATATTAGCAACAGTCATTCAATGAAACGAAATTAATAGAAGACCATTATAACAGAAACCCACAGCCCTATTCTTTCATTCGTACGAGCATTGCGTGTGTCCGCGTATAGCGTAGAGTTAGCGAGCCGACTGTCAGCTTATATTTGCTGAATAAGCGATTGTAATATTTGTGGACAATCATCTAGCCCAAATTAAGCTAATATAAGCTTGGGATCTAGACGACTGATAGACGTACTTATATATGTCTAAATACATACATATTATACATAGAAACACACAAACTCCGAAACAAACATTTGTGGATCACACAAATATTTGGACCGACACGGGGATTGAACCCAGGACCTCAAACGCAGCAGGCGGTTACACTATCGACTGCGCCACCGAGGCTGTCAATGTAATGAATTAAGTCATATCAAATAGCTGATCGTTGTGTATACAAAGTGTGATTGCTTTCAGTTGAACAATATGTCGTATCAAGGTTTCGGACCAGTCAAACAGTTTGGAAGCTAGGCAGGTAGCAAACATTGAACCACGCATTGATTTGACAAAGAAGGCAGGGAATTAAAAAATATAGCAATACTTCGAATGGCAGAATGTTTGTAACTTAATTTATAATAACATCTGGCAAACCACCATAGGTTACAGGGACCGCTGTTGATGAGGAGGGCCGTACGATTGTCTACCACCTTAGTGGTATAACAAAGTTATTATATGGATATCATTACAACCGTTATGATCATGTTAAGACTCTCATAAAATTATAACATGATCCCTTCAATACATCTATACTAATATTATAAAGAGGAAAGATTTGTTTTTTTGTTTGTTTGTTTGTTTGTTTGTAACGAATAGGCTCCGGAACTACTGGACCGATTTGAAAAATTCTTTCACTCTTGGAAAGCTCACTCTTTGCGGTGAACATAGGCTATATTTTATTCCCGTATTCCCACGGAAACGGGAACTAGGGTGAAACGGCGTGACGACCGCTAGTAAATTATAAAACAAACACCTCCACCTTATTCACGATAAACTCAAGAAACCATTAAAACGGACTTTCATAAAAAAACATAAAATATATCCCACAATTCGACACAAAAACCGCAAACTGAAAAAAAAAAATTGTACGCTAAATAATCGTTCGATATCGTTCTAACTCTACGCTATAAGGAAACATCTTAAATATAATGAACAAGTACATACTGTATGCTCTCTCACCTATCCGCTTATGATCTTTGAAGTCCTGCTGTGGTTCTATGTAAGGCCTTAGCTCGTCTTCTTCATAGCCTGTGTTCATCCATTTGTCCCTCATAATGCTCTCAAGAGATGCCCTCTTCGCTGGGTTCAGTACTAAGAACTTCTTTAGAAGGTTTTCGCAGTCCGTTGACATGTAGAATGGTATTCTGAAACAATTTGTAAGAATGTGTTTATATACAGGGTGTGGCGTAAATAGTGGTCCAACGTAAAGGGTGTGACATAACAGGTAGTCAACTACAACGTACTACAATTTTGTCCGGTTTTGCCCAAGGGTTGCAGAAAAAAAGAACTTTTTATGAAATTCACCCCATTTTTTATAAATTTGGCTGTAGTTTGAAGAAAAATCGTTAGTTTTGAATTTTGATTTCTGTTTATTAAAGCCTAATACATTAGCTAACAAACAATAATATAGTTTGTTTATTTCCATTTCAAACTTGGAAAAAAAATATAAATTTATCTCAATTTTACCTCAAGTTTTAAAGTATCACTAAAATACAAATGCATTTTTTAAAAATAAATGTACTGCACTGTTGCTACCCATTATTTCAAAAATATGCCCGTCTAATACCGATTTCGAAATGGTATCACACTAACAAATATATTTTTTAAAAGCTGGATATTTCATTTTCATTACAAACTGAAATTTTAATTTCATAGTAGGGAATCAAACTGTTTATAACCACATGGTCTCTACTTATCCGTCTATTGTCGGGCGCCTCGGAAAACTACTCGGAAGGATGTTACAGGATTCCTGACAGACTTTGGTCAACACCTTGGTCCCACTAAGGGTCTGCGGTGTCCTTCCGATTCTTTTTTTTTTTTTTTTCTGCAACCCTTGGGCAAAACCGGACAAAATTGTAGTATGTTGTAGTTGACTACCTGTTATGTCACACCCTTTACGTTGGACCACTATTTACGCCACACCCTGTATATGTGCAAATTTCACCGGTGAAATTTTGTAAGTTTATTGCCGTGTCGAAACGTACAAGGGATATCAAGCCACCCATTTGACCATAAACTTAAAAAAAATTGATAAAGGTACGGTACGGTGTAAAGTTCCCGGTTGGTTCGCGAATGGTGCACTTTGCGAATGCTACATTTTGCCAAAAGTGCACTTTACAAAATGTGCATTTTGTGAAAGGTATACTTTGAGAAAGCTGCATTTCGTTCCACGTACATTTTGAGAAAGGTATATTTTAAGAAAGGTGCACTTTTGGAAAGATAAATTTTGCTAAAGATACACTTTAAGATAAGTTCATATTGTGAAACGTGCACTTTGGGACAGATAATTTTGTTAAACGCATTTTGCCAAAGGTACACTTTGCGAATGGTTCGTTCTGCAATAGAATCGTTCGCGAAAGGTGCATTCTGCAATGGGTATATTGTGAGACAGGTAACTATTGCGAAAGAGTTTTTGCCAAAGGTACACATTGACTTGCGGCAAACATGCTTTCAGCAAATGGTTTGTTTTGAGAAAGGTGAATTTTGCGAGATGAACACTTTGCGAAAATTGTTTTTTTTTTGCAATAGATACATTTTGCGAAAGGTGGATTCTGTAATAGGTACAGACGAATTTGAGAATGCATGGTCAATCCGAAACGAAATTGCTTTGCACTGAGAATTGACGCCATCTATCGGATAACATTGGAAGTCAAGTATCTAGATACTTGACTTGCGTTGCCGATTTTTTTAATACCTCACACAGGAACGCGATTATTGTCAAAATAGCAACTCATTAATCTTTTGAGTAATGTAAATATGCCATCTATTACATTTTTTGTGATTCTAAGGTGTCTATGCAATATTATATTCGAGTAAAGTTGCGCCATCTAGCAGAGTTTTTGTGGTTTGGACTCAAATGTGCATGAGATTATAGCTCTTAAGGGGCCCATGCAATATTGGAGGTGACTGTACATATTAAGGTGTTATTTTCGTAAGATACATTTTGAAATTGGTACTATTTGAGAAAGGTAAATTTTGCAAAATGTGCACTTTGGTCACTCACTGCATTTTACGAAAGATATACTTCGTGAAAGGTGCACTTTGGGAAACATCTGCTTTACGAAAGGTACATTTTGCATAAGTTGCATTCTGAACCGATTTGAAAAATTCTTTTACTGTTGGGCAGCTCCACTATCTCCGGTGAACTCAAACTATATTTAATTCCCGTATTCCCACGGGAACAGGAGCAACGTGGTTAATGAAGAAGCTGCAATGAGTGGTGTGTACCTGTACTTGCCGCGCAGCACCCGCTCGCGCAGCTCCCGCAGCGTGGAGCCGTCGAAGGGCAGCGAGCCCGACACCAGCGTGTACAGGATCACGCCCAGCGACCACACGTCCACCTCCGGCCCGTCGTACTTCTTGCCTGGAAACGTACAGACGAATTTGAGAATGCATGGTCAATCCGAAACGAAATTGCTTTGCACTGAGAATTGACGCCATATCTCGGATAACATTGGAAGTCAAGTATCTAGCGTTGCCGATTGTTTTTAATACCTCACACAGGAACGCGATTATTGTCAAAATAGCAACTCATTAATCTTTTGAGTAATATAAATATGCCATCTAATACATTTTTTGTGATTCTAAGGTGTTTATGCAATATTATATTCGAGTAAAGTTGCGCCATCTAGTGGAGTTTTTGTGAATTTGGACTCAAATGTGCATGAGATTATAGATCTTAAGGGGCCCATGCAATATTGGAGGTGACTGTACATAAGTACATACATACATATAGTCACGCCCTTATCCCCGAAGGGGTTGGCAGAGGCATAGTATACGCCCACATTTCATCTTTTATAGTTTTATGTCCACGTAATAGGTGATGAGTCTATTGCGTGTGGAAATGGACAGGCGCAGGTCGCCGCGACCCGAAGTTGAAATTTCTTAAGACCTTCAACTTGGCCATAACTTGACCCGTAAGGCCTTCAACTTGGCTTAACGATAGTTATTTTACTGACAACCGGGTTTCATTTCGAGTTTTCCTTCTCTGAGCAATGGATCTTTTTGCGAAAATGTTCCCTTATTCGCCTCTTACGACACCCTCGGGATGTATTGAGGTGGCGACATTTTGTACTCTTACTCGTCGCAACACGGGACCCCGTCACCACACGGGGCTGCTGTAAAGGTGCATTTAAAAAACTATCACAATCAAATCAGCCTATAGCAGTCTGCTGGACTTAGGACTCCCAAATTACGCCACAATACACGGTGCTGCGTCTTCCGCATTCAGTCAGTGTAAAAAACGTTACCGAGAGTAATAATGAACCAGAAAGATGGAGCGACGACCTGGAAAAGGTAGCTGGAAAAGACTGATTGCGGAAAGCGCAGGACTGTGTTGTAGCGTGAATTGGGAGAGGTATACGTCAAGCTCATCGACATAGCTCGCAGAATAAGCATTTTGAAGTGTCAGTGGGCCGGCCACATCAGCAGAACCACCGACGGCCGATGGAGCAAACGAGTTCTGGAGTGGAGACCATGACTTGGCAATCATAGGGTAGGACGTCCACCCGCCAGATGGACCGCCGACCTGGGAAAAGTCGCTGGAAAAGACAGGATGCGGAAAGCGTTGTGGCGTGAATTGGGAGAGCGGATTCCAGCAGTGAACGGCCATGGGCAGATTTCATTGATTTGGTCAAAGAACCACTTCTAAATTGCTCACATTGTCGATTTCTCAGTGGCATACGGTACCGTGAACAAAAGACGGCTTCTAACAAATGTGGAATTCGTGACTGTAGATACAAAGACAGTTGCTGGGAGAATTATTGTACAACAGTTGGTTTTAGGTCTATCTGTCTACAGCAAAAAGTAGGTGGCGTAGTCAGAAATAGGGACTTCCAGGGAAGTGTTCTCGCACACGTCTTATTTAACATCTTTAATAATGACTATCCGTACTGTATTGATATTGTACTCTGTGCTCCGAACCAAGGAAGTATTCCTCGAGTATGACTCCGTCCGACACGGATTACAGCGAGAACGATGTGCCTTCAGACATTGAGGGGGAGCTAGGGACAAGATCTCCGTCTAGACAGCATCTTTCATAGCCTCCATGAAACCTGGAAGTGAGGACCCTTGCGTCACTACATCAGCGGTGCAAGGCACTGGAGCGGGACCACAGGCCTAAGCCTGATGTGAAAGGTGCGACTCCAGCAATCAAAGTAGGGATACGCGGTGAAGCCGAACATGGCGAAGTGGCTGGAGAAGTCCCATGGCAACCTCACCTACCGAGCGCACAGATATTCAGCGGGCACGGATGCTTCGGTAAGTATCTGTGGCCCATACACCGTGGGGTAACACCCGAATGCCAGCACTATGGTCACTACAACGAGGTCACGGCACTACATACACTAGCGGAGTGCTCATAATGGGTACTGCAGCGCCTAAAAGCGGTCTCCAGCGGAAAAAAGTGGGTCGCCGCTTTGTCTTTCTGCAGTTATGCACAAAAAAGAGGCAGCGAGAAGGGAACGGGAGAGAAATCTCCCTCCTGAGATCCGCAGTCGACGGTGGCGTCGCGTCGTCGCCGACTGATACACGCCCAGGACCAGAGCCTCCATAAATAAATAATAAATACATATTCAATGACATTTTCACACAACGCTATCTGATCCCAAAGTAAGCTAGGAATAAGCTGCTTGTGTTATGGGTATCAGATCACGGATATTAATACTTATATACTTTTAAATACATACATATAATACATAGAAACACCCAGACTCTTGAGACAAACCTTAATGGGTCACACAAATATTTGTCTCCGGTGGGAATCGAACCCACGACCTCCAGCGCCGCAGGCGGTATCACTACCGACTGCGCCACAGAGGCAGTCACATGAGGGGCTGAGAACGCGAGTTAGCTACTCGCCGGTTTCACAGAAGCAGGCCAAGACGGTGGCGTGTCTCTTTAACCCTTTTAGTAGTGGGATAGTACCCCAAGGCGGTCACTTGGCTTAACGACTGCCATTTTAATAGCATCCGGGTCCAGTTTACGGTCCCTTCTGAAGCACGGAAGCTATGTATAATAATAAAAATACTGTACCTTGAAAGAGCTCAGGCGCGGCGTATGGCGGGCTGCCACAGAAGGTGTCCAGCTTGGCCCCCGGAGTGAACTCGTTGGAGAACCCGAAGTCCGCTATCTTGATGTTCATCTCACCGTCTAATAGAAGGTTTTCCGCCTGGAAATAATAAAATAAACGTTTAATGAGACTGCGAATCACGAGGTCGTGGATTCACAAAAGTTAGTGAGGAAAATTCTACATAAATGCTATGCCGGACTCCGCCGGACTCCTACTGACTAAAAACCACACGTATCCTAACTAACAGCCTATGTGCCCCGGGTAAGCCCTCGGAAGGATGTCCCTGGATTCCCAACAGGGTAAATATTTGTGTGTAGTGTCTGGGTGTTACTATAAGTATGTATTTACGTAAACTTTTGGTCTACGGTTAAAATGTCTTCTACCATATCTGTTTGTTTCGTTCTTTTTCATTCTGGGTGTTTTCTATATAATAATATGTATGTATTTAGAAATATATAAGTATGTATATCAGTCGTCTAGATCCCATAGCACAAGCTTATACTAGCTTAATTTGGGCTAGATGTTGTTGTGTGAGAATGTCCACAAATATTAATATTTGCTGCGCCAACGGCTTTCCTGTTCCTGTTATTTCAGGACATTTCATAATACGAATAGCATGCCTCAGCATTCATATTTAGGGTTCCGTACCCAAAGAGTAAAAAACGGGACCCTATTCATGAGACTTCACTGTCCGTCTGTCTGTCTGTCTGTCACGAGGAGGCCTCATAAACGGTAATAGTTAGAGACCCAAAATTTTCACCGATAAAAGAAAGTATAATGTATTTCTGTTGCCACTATAACAACAAATGCAGAAAAAAGGGGGGATCTAGGGAGGCGACCATATACAAACGTGATTCTTAGTCGTTTTTAGGTATACTTCCCGTCACGTAAAAAGAACGCTGAGTGACAATAGTGGGGATGTGTTTAGTCATAGATAGAGTCACGTTCTAATGGATTAACTGTTTTTTCTACAATGTATGTTAGTGTAGTTTTACTGCATTAATCACATTACAAGAATAAAATCAATAAATATATTATCTTTTACCAATTTAACCTATAAATCAGTCAATGCGCGATCAACGCCCAGCGTTCTTCTTCCGTGACGGTAACTATGCGGAACCCTACGTGCGCCGTCCGACTCACACTTGGCCGCTTTCATTCATCCCCTTACCTTGAGATCTCTGTGAATGATCCGTTTCTGATGGCAGTACTGCACGGCGGAGACGATCTGCCTGAATTTCGCGCGAGCCTCCTTCTCCTTCATGCGACCGTGGAGTACTAGGTAGTCGAACACCTGGAATATACAATAAAACAATATTAGCATAACCAAATCAAAGTAAAAAACATATTTTTTTCACATAATCCTAATAAGGCACATTCATGAGGATTTCCTTACATAAAAAAGCAAAGAAAACCCCAATAAATTTTCGCTTTTCTCGAAAACTTATCTTCAGATTTTTATGTAGTTTTGAAAATATGGTGGAAATGTAGATGCAGTGGTTTAATCGGAACCAGTTAAATTTTGAAAGTGGTCATAAGAAAAAAAATGTCTGAATAACTCTGCTTTAAACTATTGAGTAAATAAGGTGCAGAAGATTTTTGTGCAATCGAGTCTTAGGCGCACAAAGAGACCGCCTTGCGCGCATAATATCCATCGCGGATTTTGACAGACTGTGCGTCACAGAGTCTTTGTTTTATACCACTAAGATGGCACACAAGTATACGACCTCACCACATGTACCGGTGGTCACCACAGCCTATGGACGCTTGCAACACCGGAGGCGCCACCCTCGCGCTGCCAACCCTGTAAAAACCTTCTAAGACCCCTTTTGAAGAACCCTATACTGTAGGCGTTTGGGAAAACCGAGGCAGGGAGATCATTCCACAATCTAAGCGTGCGCGGAAGAAAGCTCATATCGGATCTAACCGTGCTCGAACGCTCCGGACGCAGTGTGAGAATGAACACTCTGTCTGTGGCGAGCGAAACGTAGCCATGGGCCTCATATCGAGGTAAAGATACCTAGAGCTTATGACTTTGGCTTACCAAAATGGGGGAAACAAGACAGCATTAGACTTTTTCTAGTTCTATAGTATAATAGAGTTCTAGTTTTGGTACAATAAAGTGTATTCGCTCACCTCTCCACCAGAAGCGTACTCCATGACGAGGTAGAGTGTCTTCTCCGTCTCAATCACTTGGAACAGCTTCACTATGTTCGGATGGTCGAGCATCTTCATTATCCGGACCTGGAAAGTGGTATACATTTGTTAGAAACGGTTGTTGTAACACCAAATAATGTGTAATGTCTGTAATGGGAGTATTTTAAACCACTTAAATATTTCTATGATCCACAAATGCTTGTTTCTATGTATAATATGTATGTATTTAGAAATATATAACTATGTCTATCAGTCGTCTAGATCCGATAGCAAGCTTATATTAGCTTAATTTGGACTAGATGATATTGTGTGAGATTGTCCACAAAAATTGTTGACATAGATGGCAGACAGACATACGATCGATGGAAAGTGGTCAACCTTTGTAATACCTGGGCACCAATTCTCGCTTCACACGACATGAATGCGTGGACGGAAATCGGCGGGTGACGCGTCACCAGTCTCATATTTAGGAACAGCGAAACATGAGACGGGCGACGTTTCACCCGTAAATTTGCGTCCACGCATTCACGTCGTGTGGCCGAGAATCGGCGCTTAGAGGTGCTACACTCGCGCTGCCAACCCTTTTCGAAGAAAACCACATTGTAGAAGTTCGCATTCGGGAAAGCAGAGACGGAGAACGTTCCACAATCGAAGTGTACGTTGAAGAAAGTTCCTATCAGGCTTTATCGACTTTGACTCGTTGTCCTAGATGAGCAACGAGGCCCTGACATGTAGCGACATACTTGTCAAGTCTTGTTTCAGCGTGAGAACGTAGGCCACAATACACTACAAAGGCTATTGGAGCCGTTGGCGCAGCGAAGAACTATTGCGTCTTTGGCTGCATTCTACCGTATCTAACACGGTGAGTGTTCTGAAGAACTCTTCAACCTAATCCCGAACAACGCGTGCTGGACAGAGGTGCCACTCTTACACAGTAGAGAGAATTTTCGCTAGAACTGAACGATTCAAAAGACCGTTTCTCTGTCGAACATAAAAACCTGGAACGCCCTGCCCTCGCACGTGTTTCCCTTCTCTTATAATCTTAATCTAAAAACTTGATATTTTCGCGTCGCGTTGTTGCGTTGGTCGTTCACCTGGACAACAAACGAGGCTCCGGGAGAGGTGTCCCACAGAGAGTTCAGATGACAAAGTTCCCGACAAACCAAATAAATGCGGATTCCAAGCTTCAAATCGAGATAGTATTTGTAAGCAAATTTGTAAGAAACTGTTGAATGAATGAAGGATAAGTGCCAATATCGAATATTACCTCTCTGAATAGTTTCTGCAGCGATCCAGGGTTGAGTTGTGTCTTGTCTATGATCTTGATGGCGACCTCCTTGCCCGTGGGCACGTGTTTCGCTAGCTTTACCTTAGCGAAGTTGCCCTTGCCGATTGTCTTTAAGAGCTTGTACTTGCCTGGAAAGTGAACAAATTAACCATTATTGTAGATTTTCTTCGTTTTTAATGTATGAATCATGGATGTCATGCCGGACTCCCACCAGCTATCACTAAACGATTTATTACAACTGCCTACGGTCGGGACCCCGGGCTAACCCTAGGGTTCCAGGGCTCCCGACAGATATTTTTGTATTATAATCACAGCTATTGGCAACTAACATATGGGCAACTAACTCAGAGGGGTTCAGGACTCCAGAGTAGATATGTTTAATATATTCAGCTCCTCAAAATGAAGCCATCCGTCTGATGGAAAGTCATGTGTATGTATGCCTAATTGCATAACATAATTTTACTACAAAAACGCAAGCACCAACTGTGACTTTTCATGAGTGAATTTTGAAAAGAATTCAAGTTATATGGGTCAACAAGAGGCTGCCCGTCCGGTATCGATCGTAGTCTGTTTAGTTATGCTGTTCTACGCCGAAAACTTTAAGAAGACGGTATTTGACCTGCAGGCTTCGACCAAGTAATAGTATAGACCGGCCCATCCATACATTTGACGATGTTAAAGTGAGCGTCGTAGTCGGTGTTATTGTTCCGAAGGTGAAACACGTGTCAAGATAAGACATTTTACGCAAGATGCCTTCCTGTACGTTCCCGAAGCGCAAAAACACTACCCTAAATTCGAAAAAAGAATATATGTGTGCATGTCGTGGACTAATCGCGAATTGGACAAATCGTGCCTAAAGGGTCGTGTCGTTGCTACAATATCTTATTCTCTATTTTTATATATAATTATATTCTCTATAATCTTTATCTATATTTATAATATTCTATCTATATAATATATATAATTATAGTCTCACTTTTTGAGTTCGCAATGTATGACGTAGGCCCGTATATACTATTACTTGGTCCAAGCCTGCAGGCAATATCTACTGCGACTTGGTCGTGGATGTAATGCCGCCATTTTACTATGGCTACATTCTTTTGTAAAATAGTAACTACCTTATCAAGGTTCCGTACCCAAAGTGTAAAAAAGAAGGGCCCTATTCATAATACTTCGTCGTCCGTCTCTAGCCATCATGAGGCTGTATCTCAGGAACTGTGATAGCCAAGTAGAAATTTTCACGTAAGTATGTATTTCTGTTGCCGCTTTAGCAACAAATAAGAGTAATGCGTGCGCGAGTCCCGACTCGCAATTGGCCGGTTTTTTTATGCTTTTTTTCTCCAAAGGGATATACAGAGGCTTAGAATGCGCCATCATTATTAATGATGACATTTTTCAAGCTGTCTACCAGTTTGGCGTAACGACCATCATTTAACGAGCAGCTAGGACTAAAGGCCTAGCGTGTCTTCCGAAGCACGGCAACTCTCGGCGCTCAGCCCTTATAGAATAATCACAACTGCGCCAGTCCATTTCAACATGGTAATAGCCTCATTTAACTGGCAACTGGGACTAATTAATGGCTTTAAGTGTCTTTCGAAGCACGGAAACTCTCGGCGCTTACCAGAATAGTCACAACTGCGCCTGTCCATTTCAGCACGGTACTAGGCTCTAATAATGTCCTTCGGGATAAAGGCGTGAGTTTAACGACGCGTCTTAAGGTGGACACCCTAAACCAACTCAAATGAGTGGCAAGTACCAGACACCCACCCTTACAGAGTGTTTCGCTCTATACCACGCTATGGACCCGGCATCCGCACGTAGAATCCATGGCATGCTGAGGAAACGGTCCCCCTCTATGCCATTGATGATTGAAGGTGTTTTTTTTAACGTGAGGAAAATCCGACATGGATGCTTTGCCGAACTCTTACTGACTATAAACCACACGTATCCTACCTAACAGCCTACGGTTGGGAGCCCCGGGTAGGCCCTCGGAAGGATACCGCAGGAGTGAATGAAGGTGTACGTACCAATGTGTGGTTCCTCGGAGGCTCGCGAGCGCGAGGAGACCCGGGCACTGCCACCAGACGTGCCCCCGCCACCAGCGCCCGCTGACGACTCCGAGGCGCTCTGGAATTGATAAAAGATATCATTTAGATTATATTACATGAAACATACATAAATACTCTTTTATTGTATACCAGGAAATACATTTGATTGGCTTGATGTTAAACTTATTGGTATGACAATTGGTGGCCTTATCGCACAAGGCAATCTCTTACAGGCCAACCTAGGATGGAATCTGCAATGGGAATATTGTATTTATTACAGGACACTATCGCCTGAACAGGCCGAAAATGCCCGGAATGTCTGGACGAAGAGGGGACCAGCATCCACCTATTGATTGAGTGCCCAATTCATTCCCTTAGGAGATCGGAGAGGTTCGAGGAAATGGACGACATAGTCGGCAGAACAAGCTGTCAGATCGTCCGTCTGTGTGTGATGTATAATAAATGAGTAATGTCCCTGGCTTAAGAGTCTGTATGACGCCAAATAGACCATTACCTTGATCTAGATCTCAGGACTCGTGAGGTCTAAAGAATTAAAATTTTAATACAGACAACTTCAGTTTATAAACTAAAAACGCACTAGGCTAAAAACACGATTGCTGATAAAATCCTCGATAGATTCTTATGTTGAAAATACCTCGATTTCTTGAAATTTTAACCTAGATCTCATAAGTTTTAAGTTGTTGTTGTAATCTATACTAATATTATAAAGAAGTAAAGTTTGTGTGTTTGTATATTTGTTAAATTGTAAGAGGTAATCTCGGGATCTACTGAACCGATTTAAAAAATTCTTTCACCAATAGAAAGCTACGTTATTGTGGAGTGTCATAGGCTATATAGCATCACGCTACAAGGAATAGGAGCGGAGTAGTAATAGTAAATGTTTCAAAAACGGGGGAAAAGTTATTCCTTTTGAGAGCTTCGTTGCGTGTGCTGCGTAAATATTTATAATAATGCGACGAGAATACACGCGACGAGAAACCTCTCTCTCTCTCTCTCTCTCTCTCTCTCTCTCTCTCTCTCTCTCTCTCTCTCTCTCTCACGTAGTATTGAATATTAACGACGAGACGCTACAGGAATAAACGCAACGCGACGGGAGTAAATGCGACGGGAACAGGTAATACTCTCTCTTATGTGACGCAAACGAAGTTGCGCGGGTCAGCTAGTATAAAATATTTATAAGAAAGACAATAGTAAAATCTTCATTTGCACTAGACCACTTTATTAATATTGGTTATAGTTTTTATATAATCAATTTATTTCGTTAAAACGCACAAAAACCGATCGCATCTCTCTCTTTCTTGCACGCTAAAATGTATATCTTCTATCTTCTTTCAACAATTTGGCGTCTGGTAGGCTCTTAAGTGAACATTCAAGGAAATGGGAGTGAGTGGACGTTCAGGGAACTGGTCTATCTGGGAATGGACGTTCAGGCAAGTGGACTTATATGGAAGTGGACTATCAGGGAAATGGACTTAATGAATCGACTGGACATTCCGGTGATAAGCCCTGTGCCGAATGGAGTTATAGAGAGCTTCTATGCTGTGACTTCATGTGGAAGCTCAAAGCCTGATTGATGGACTAATTAAGCAATGACCCAGTCCCTTGAAGGGTTTTAGAAGGTGATTATGAAGAAAGAAGTAAATCCAGGTTTCAGAGTACAAAAAAAACCTAAAACAGATTATCTTTCTTAACAATATAAATTATTAGTTTCTCGCATGTTATTACTGGGGAAAAACATATTATTCACAAAGGATTCAAGATTTTCATTATAAAAAAATATCCAAAGATTATTGAGGTAGGTACGTACATAAATACGTTCAGGAACAGATTAGGTATAAGAGTACGAACAGAGGTTTTTCCGGACAAAAACTTATAATTAACTAAACATTTTGCATCGCTTGGCGTGACAACACAGTTACCGCTGCGTCACTAGCTAAAAACTTGCGGACTCAATCTCCGCGTAAGACAAAAAACGCATTACATTGCAGTTCCGTATATCTGGAGGTCATAGTTTAAATGACTCGATGACATGGCGCTAGTTGTCGAGGATTTCCATTGGATGGTCAAAAAGTAAGAAAGCTCGATGAAAGGGAGCGTGCTTCCAAATGAAATAAAAAGTATGCCCTTAATTAAGTTCCAAAAGTGTATAAAAAGTAAATTGTACTGCACGGGCTACTATACAGTTGACGATTATTTGATTGATAAGGAAGCCAGGAAATGATCTGCTTGCTCTACTCATCAACTGGTACAGTTTTAGTTTATAGTACTTTTGTAAATATGTAGTGCACAAAAAGAATAGCCCGCCGAGTTTCTTGCCAGTTCTTCTCAAGTGGGCCGCGTTCCGAACTGATGGTAGTGACTTTGTTTTGTATTCATTGACGTGTCGCAAGTGCCTATGTTTCAGGATTATGCGAAATAAATGTTTTTTTGAGTTTGAGTTTGAGTTCGAGTTTACAAGCTACTTGCAAATTAACTGACCTGTAGCTTGTAAACTCGCTTCGTGTAATTGAGGCTTAAGATAATGGTCACAAAAATTGACTACCTCGGTGGCGTAAGGAAGTACTGAAGTACCGGGTACGAATCCAGGGTCGAATCAAATTTTCAATCGACCTGCAAATGTTTGTCTCGGAGTTTGGGGGTTTTTTAAGTATAAATAGCAGTAAAAATACATATAATATGTGGGTTTTTCAGTTTTATACATTCCATAGCACAAGCTTATACATATTAGCTTAATTTTGGCTTGTGTGAGAGAATAATTTTTGGATATCAGCACTAGATCCCTAAGAAAATGCTCTTTCAGATTGTTGTCAATAAAGGGCTTTATTTAGCAATTTTATTAAATAAAACGAACGGTATAATCATATTAAGACTCCAATCAGCCTACAGCAGTCCACTGCTGTACGTAGATCTCTCCCTCCTTTCGCCACAAAACAAAACGTTCCTAGTTTCCGACACGGTTCCTCATGTAATGATGGCCTTATTAAGATCCCCTTGCGACCATATCTAGGTCGTCGGTCCATCTGAGAAGGACAAATTTACTACACGACAACATGCCACTTTATGACGTGACGTAGTTTGGCAAAAATCTCTTTATACAAAACATTCTATTCTATTCTATTTTTGATTGTGGCTTTCTGCCGGGCTGATGCCGTCAACTCTACCGAAATCGAACGTGCGATGGAGATTGCGTGCCTTTGAACATTTTTCATGCTGACTACATTTGTCAAAATACTGTCAGCAACGTCACCTATGTCTGTTGAGAAGTGACGTACTAAAATTTGATTCATGTTTTTTTATAGGCGTATATTGTCAACAGGATACTGATTGATGATTCTATCTAACGGTTGCTTTTTTGACACGGGGAATGCAGTTGGGCACCGTCATCCCAGTCGCGGGGCAGCTGGAACGGTGAAAGGGACCGTCCTACCCACTAAACCCCGCGGTGTTCCTCCTCACCCTACAGCCGGGCTGAAGGATATCCTAAAGATTATTCACGCCGACCAGGCCCGGGGCACAAGAACAGCACAGAACACACTATAATATTTTCTACTCTTTTTTGCCAATTTATATGACGGGTAAGGGATTAAACCGGACCCTTAATATTCATCGAACTCACATATATACATATAGTCACGCCTTCACCCCCGAAGGGGTAGGCAGAGGCATAGTATACGCCCACATTACACCTAATAGTTTTATGTCCCACGTAACAAGTGGTGAGCCTATTGCAGTGTTGAAATGGACAAGTCCAGGTAAGCGCGACCCACAGTTAAAATTTTAAGCCGCCCATAATGCCTTCAACTTGGCTTAACGATTGTCATTTTACTGACAACTGGGTTTCATTTCGAGTTTTCTTTCTCTACGCAATGTATCTGTTTGCGAAAGTGTTCCCTTAGTCGCCTCTTATGACACCCTCGGGATGTATAGAGGTGGCGACAATTTGGTCTCTTACCCGTCGCCACACGGGGCTTATATGACGAGTAAGGGATTAAACCGGACCCTTAATATTCATCAAGAAGAAAATCAACAGTCGAACAGCCTTCCACATTTTTATTGCGTAGAAAGCAATATGTGACAGATTTGGGTCATCGGGATTAGTTTATCCAGGCCAACGGACCAAATATTCCCGGGAGAAATTAATTGCCTACGCAGCGATCGCGATGTGTGTTAGCTAGTGGGAAGTTATTTGCTTGCGATTCAGTAATTTAATGAGGCCATACACACCCACGTATTGTCCCATGAGTTAGATCAGTGGTGGGCAAACTTTCTTAATGAGGGGCCAGAAAAATTAAGAATTTTCGGAGGGCCAGGATTATAGGAAAAGTGCATTTTATGCTGAAACTTTTAGTCACTTTCTAATATTGATGTGTGGCTGTACCTATGTTACTCTTTCACGCTCTAGCTGGCACCTTCAAATATTCGCCTATTTTTCTTCTAAGTAGAATCTACTTACATAATATTTCTGGACCGTCAAATTATTATTATAGTTATTGCGAGACCTATAGGTAAATACTATTCATGTAGAACAGTGGTTCCCAACCAGTGGTCCGCGGACCACCAGTGGTCCGCAGGAGCGAAAATATGGTCCCTGAAGGATTTTAAATTTATCGGGTGGTGAACCGTTAGTCGCCGTGCAATGAGCGAGAAGAGCGCAGGTAGTGGGGGCGGTTGGTACGCCCATTGGCTCGGCGAGCAAAGACAACACAAAGTCTGCAATTTGCCCGCGATTGAATGAGTTTCCAAACCGAGCGTGGATCCTGGCTTAAGACCAGTTTCCTAAAGCCTAAAGTGTGAAAACTGGTTCTGATCCGAAAGGCCGGGCGGCAGTGGACACGCCATCGGGGTACCGACCGATGGTGTTCCTCGTCGAGGTTTGCAAGCTCTTTGAGCGTATCATTACAGAGCGACATAATTTCCGAAGTTAAGTCTTGAAACAGAGGGGGCCACAGCTGCGCTCTCGCGGTTGGTACCCAACATAAGAGTACCCAACGCTCCCTGCAAGAGACCTTCGGGGTCGTGCGGAGTATGGCACTATACGGGACCCCCGTATGGGCGGAGGCCCTGACGACCGGCAACGTAGCTAGACTGCATAGCCCGCTAAAGGCGATGGCCGTCAGGAGAGGGTACCGCACGATATCCGTTGAGGCGGCATGTCTCCTAGCCAAGACCCCTCCATGGGATCTGGAAAACAGGGTTCTTGCGTCGTTGTATAAATGGTGCATGAAGGCGCTGGATCGGGACCACAGGCCTGTGCCCAAAGAAATAGAGGCATAGTGAACCTTGTTTCGCCGGAAGCTCATGAAGACATGGAAGGTATAAGCTACCAAAGTGAGGAGTCACCACTAATTAGGCGAGCGCCATGACAGCCTCACTTACCGAGGTCACAGATGTTTACCGGGCACGGGTGCTTCGGTAAGTATCTACAGCGGGGACACGGCACTACATGGGCATAGCAGCGACAAGACCTCGTTGCGGGCCTGGGCGTGAATATTCTCACGCTGGAGACCATGTTAAGGGCTCTAGTCTCCAACGGGAGAAAGTGTGACGTAACTGTGTCTTTCTGCGAGCAAGTCATGCTCGCGAAGAATGCAGCGGGAGAAAAATCTCCATTCCGAGTTCGTAGTCGGTGGCGCAGTCGTCCACCATGACCGAGGGTCGCAGAGCGGCGAGTTGGCTGCTCACCGCTCTTTCACAGAAGCCGGCCTAGACGGTGGCGTGTCTCTTCACCCCTCAAAGAAGTGGAATAGTACCCCCCACCCCCTTCGTAATCCTTTTAGCATGGACGCTGATGAAGTTAATGAAGGAATCCAGGAAGAACACAACCAATTCACTTGAGTGGTTTGGTGTTTAAAAGCAATTTCTTATACGAAAATCCGAGAAATCGCCTTGCGAGTAACAATATTAGTCTTAGGTTAGCAGATCTCATGAAGAAGATGCAAGCCAGAAATCACATTAATACAAAAATACGAAAGTTTCCTGTTTATGCAATTTCCTACTGCGTTTTTTAAGTTTCAGATTAATTATCACAGTTTGTTTAAATTATGCCTTTATAGTGGTCCCTGTTAACAAGAAAAATATAAAAGTGGTCCCTGACCACGAAAAGGTTGGGAACCCCTGATGTAGAAGGACCGTCGTCGGCGGGCCGGATTAAAATGCAAAGTAGGTAGGTACTTTTTTCATAACTAATGGAATCAGAAGTTTCATGGCGGAAATCCATCTTAGAACAATCATAAAGGAGAGGAGGGAGAGGAACCCGCCTCACATCCTCCATTCGTCAATCCTAACGTACAACAGTTAAGGATAACCACAACTAATTGTAAGGGAGGAATGACGAACAGAAATTCTCAGCAATCTTTTTTACTCGAATATAACTTTATTTTATACTGCTAAAGCGGTAAATCAGCATAGGGTGGGAAGTGATCACCATAGTCTAGGGCAGGGGTTCCCAACCTGTGCGCCGCGGCGCCCTGGGGCGCCGCAGAGAGCCCAGAGGGGCGCCGCGGCTCTCCTCGCGGCGCCCCTCTGTACGTAAAAAATAGTTAGTAAAAAATATCATAAACATGCAATTAATCCATCAAATCAGTCTATGACAGTCCACTGCTGGACGCAGGCCTCTCCCATCTAACGCCACACGTTCGCCAAGAGAGAAGAGTGCCAAGAGAGACATCCCGCCGTCTGGTTTGGGGGCGCCACATGGCAGCTAGCGTTGTACCGGTGGGCGGAGGTTGAGGGACCCCGTTCACCGATGATCATTTGGCGGAAGGCACCTCTCCGTGTTTCGAAGGTGCCTTCAGTGCCAGCCCGCTCGACCGCTCTCTACCGTCTTTGCTTCCAGAAAGGCGCTCAAGAGCGGTGCGATGCGGGCTTGGGTTTTGTCAGCTCCTTTGGGAGCTCAGGGGGAGCAGTCCATCTTGCTACCCCAAGGAGATTGCCGGCCGACCAGAACAATCTTTGGATATCCTTCGGCCCGGCTATAGGGTGAGAAGGAACACCGCGGGGTTAAGTGGGTAGGACGGTCCCTTTCTGGGACCGGGAGCCCCACACACCATCCTAACTGTCTCCGCGGCTGGGATAACGGTGCGCAACCGCATTCCCTGCGTCACCAAAAAAAAAATAATGCCACACGGTTCAGGTCGTCGGTCTATCTGGCGGGTGGACGTCCTACTCGTCATTTGCCAAGTCGCTGTCTCCACTCTAAAAAAGGGTCTGTCTCTCAAGTTCCCTATTTTGTTTTTTTTAACTAGTCTACTTTGTGTCTAAGTCCTCACCGCGTTGACCGCCTTAAGGTGTCTTAGTTGAGAGAGGTGGTAATATAGGAGGCGACATGGTCACAGACAACTTCCCTGGCTCAGAGGTCCAAGCTGCTCAACGGTCCTAGCTACATCAAGAAATCATAGAGACTTGAAAAGTGCGACTTGAGTAACCAAGGTGGGATTTTGCCACAATCGGAGCGATCAGACCGATCATAAACGAGTGGCTGTTGAGGAATCATCTCTTTTATTGGTTGATACAGATAACTACCGGGCACGGGTGCATCGGTAAGAATCTGTGGCGAAAGCACCGGTAGGACACGACCGAGTGCCAGCACTGCGAGGAACGCTGCGAGGACACTGCGCTCCATACATTGGTGGAGTGTGCAGCATGGGCGCAATAGCGCTAGGTCCTAGTAGCAAGCTTAGATGTGGACAATATCTGGCTGGAAATCATGGTGCGAGCCATGATCCAACCACTGAGAGGAAGTGAGACGCCGCCGAGTTTTTGTGCGAGCAGGTCACATGCTCGTAAAAGGGATGGCGGGGAGGCAGCGGGAGATTATTCTCCAACCCGAGTTTCGAAGTCTTCGGCGAGGGTGACACTTGTCTTCGCCGAAGATTATCGCGCTTGCATGCCGCGGGCCTATGGACGGGACGGGGGCTGCTTACCGTCCTTAGAGAAGCATGGCGAAGACGACAGCTTGACGTAAAAGTTTCTCGCACGTCACACGCCGTAAGAACTCGAACCCCAAAAGTGGCCACCGTGGTAGGCCACTGTGTGGTTTTAGCATCCATGAGGGATTTCGGTTTGGGCCGCATGATGAGTTTGCCGAGACATGTCACAGGAAAGTGACGTGTGTGCAGGATACCATTGAATAGCTGCGTCAATGAGGCGATTGCCCAGCGGAGGAACGACGGGGGGGGGGGGGATATGAGATTTCACGTGGCTTGTGAGGGCGCCGTGAATTTTTTTAAATCTTATAGGGGCGCCGTGACCTGAAAAAGGTTGGGAAGGCCTGGTCTAGGGATTGCCACGCCAGATGTGCTACGTACGCGCTGATGACACTGTAATAACCTTTTACGAAGCCTTTATGTATGTATATCTAGGTCGTCGGTCCATCTGAGAAGGACAAATTTACTACACGACAACATGCCACTTTATGACGTGACGTAGTTTGGCAAAAATCTCTTTATACAAAACATTCTATTCTATTCTATTTTTGATTGTGGCTTTCTGCCGGGCTGATGCCGTCAACTCTACCGAAATCGAACGTGCGATGGAGATTGCGTGCCTTTGAACATTTTTCATGCTGACTACATTTGTCAAAATACTGTCAGCAACGTCACCTATGTCTGTTGAGAAGTGACGTACTAAAATTTGATTCATGTTTTTTTATAGGCGTATATTGTCAACAGGATACTGATTGATGATTCTATCTAACGGTTGCTTTTTTGACACGGGGAATGCAGTTGGGCACCGTCATCCCAGTCGCGGGGCAGCTGGAACGGTGAAAGGGACCGTCCTACCCACTAAACCCCGCGGTGTTCCTCCTCACCCTACAGCCGGGCTGAAGGATATCCTAAAGATTATTCACGCCGACCAGGCCCGGGGCACAAGAACAGCACAGAACACACTATAATATTTTCTACTCTTTTTTGCCAATTTATATGACGGGTAAGGGATTAAACCGGACCCTTAATATTCATCGAACTCACATATATACATATAGTCACGCCTTCACCCCCGAAGGGGTAGGCAGAGGCATAGTATACGCCCACATTACACCTAATAGTTTTATGTCCCACGTAACAAGTGGTGAGCCTATTGCAGTGTTGAAATGGACAAGTCCAGGTAAGCGCGACCCACAGTTAAAATTTTAAGCCGCCCATAATGCCTTCAACTTGGCTTAACGATTGTCATTTTACTGACAACTGGGTTTCATTTCGAGTTTTCTTTCTCTACGCAATGTATCTGTTTGCGAAAGTGTTCCCTTAGTCGCCTCTTATGACACCCTCGGGATGTATAGAGGTGGCGACAATTTGGTCTCTTACCCGTCGCCACACGGGGCTTATATGACGAGTAAGGGATTAAACCGGACCCTTAATATTCATCAAGAAGAAAATCAACAGTCGAACAGCCTTCCACATTTTTATTGCGTAGAAAGCAATATGTGACAGATTTGGGTCATCGGGATTAGTTTATCCAGGCCAACGGACCAAATATTCCCGGGAGAAATTAATTGCCTACGCAGCGATCGCGATGTGTGTTAGCTAGTGGGAAGTTATTTGCTTGCGATTCAGTAATTTAATGAGGCCATACACACCCACGTATTGTCCCATGAGTTAGATCAGTGGTGGGCAAACTTTCTTAATGAGGGGCCAGAAAAATTAAGAATTTTCGGAGGGCCAGGATTATAGGAAAAGTGCATTTTATGCTGAAACTTTTAGTCACTTTCTAATATTGATGTGTGGCTGTACCTATGTTACTCTTTCACGCTCTAGCTGGCACCTTCAAATATTCGCCTATTTTTCTTCTAAGTAGAATCTACTTACATAATATTTCTGGACCGTCAAATTATTATTATAGTTATTGCGAGACCTATAGGTAAATACTATTCATGTAGAACAGTGGTTCCCAACCAGTGGTCCGCGGACCACCAGTGGTCCGCAGGAGCGAAAATATGGTCCCTGAAGGATTTTAAATTTATCGGGTGGTGAACCGTTAGTCGCCGTGCAATGAGCGAGAAGAGCGCAGGTAGTGGGGGCGGTTGGTACGCCCATTGGCTCGGCGAGCAAAGACAACACAAAGTCTGCAATTTGCCCGCGATTGAATGAGTTTCCAAACCGAGCGTGGATCCTGGCTTAAGACCAGTTTCCTAAAGCCTAAAGTGTGAAAACTGGTTCTGATCCGAAAGGCCGGGCGGCAGTGGACACGCCATCGGGGTACCGACCGATGGTGTTCCTCGTCGAGGTTTGCAAGCTCTTTGAGCGTATCATTACAGAGCGACATAATTTCCGAAGTTAAGTCTTGAAACAGAGGGGGCCACAGCTGCGCTCTCGCGGTTGGTACCCAACATAAGAGTACCCAACGCTCCCTGCAAGAGACCTTCGGGGTCGTGCGGAGTATGGCACTATACGGGACCCCCGTATGGGCGGAGGCCCTGACGACCGGCAACGTAGCTAGACTGCATAGCCCGCTAAAGGCGATGGCCGTCAGGAGAGGGTACCGCACGATATCCGTTGAGGCGGCATGTCTCCTAGCCAAGACCCCTCCATGGGATCTGGAAAACAGGGTTCTTGCGTCGTTGTATAAATGGTGCATGAAGGCGCTGGATCGGGACCACAGGCCTGTGCCCAAAGAAATAGAGGCATAGTGAACCTTGTTTCGCCGGAAGCTCATGAAGACATGGAAGGTATAAGCTACCAAAGTGAGGAGTCACCACTAATTAGGCGAGCGCCATGACAGCCTCACTTACCGAGGTCACAGATGTTTACCGGGCACGGGTGCTTCGGTAAGTATCTACAGCGGGGACACGGCACTACATGGGCATAGCAGCGACAAGACCTCGTTGCGGGCCTGGGCGTGAATATTCTCACGCTGGAGACCATGTTAAGGGCTCTAGTCTCCAACGGGAGAAAGTGTGACGTAACTGTGTCTTTCTGCGAGCAAGTCATGCTCGCGAAGAATGCAGCGGGAGAAAAATCTCCATTCCGAGTTCGTAGTCGGTGGCGCAGTCGTCCACCATGACCGAGGGTCGCAGAGCGGCGAGTTGGCTGCTCACCGCTCTTTCACAGAAGCCGGCCTAGACGGTGGCGTGTCTCTTCACCCCTCAAAGAAGTGGAATAGTACCCCCCACCCCCTTCGTAATCCTTTTAGCATGGACGCTGATGAAGTTAATGAAGGAATCCAGGAAGAACACAACCAATTCACTTGAGTGGTTTGGTGTTTAAAAGCAATTTCTTATACGAAACTCCGAGAAATCGCCTTGCGAGTAACAATATTAGTCTTAGGTTAGCAGATCTCATGAAGAAGATGCAAGCCAGAAATCACATTAATACAAAAATACGAAAGTTTCCTGTTTATGCAATTTCCTACTGCGTTTTTTAAGTTTCAGATTAATTATCACAGTTTGTTTAAATTATGCCTTTATAGTGGTCCCTGTTAACAAGAAAAATATAAAAGTGGTCCCTGACCACGAAAAGGTTGGGAACCCCTGATGTAGAAGGACCGTCGTCGGCGGGCCGGATTAAAATGCAAAGTAGGTAGGTACTTTTTTCATAACTAATGGAATCAGAAGTTTCATGGCGGAAATCCATCTTAGAACAATCATAAAGGAGAGGAGGGAGAGGAACCCGCCTCACATCCTCCATTCGTCAATCCTAACGTACAACAGTTAAGGATAACCACAACTAATTGTAAGGGAGGAATGACGAACAGAAATTCTCAGCAATCTTTTTTACTCGAATATAACTTTATTTTATACTGCTAAAGCGGTAAATCAGCATAGGGTGGGAAGTGATCACCATAGTCTAGGGCAGGGGTTCCCAACCTGTGCGCCGCGGCGCCCTGGGGCGCCGCAGAGAGCCCAGAGGGGCGCCGCGGCTCTCCTCGCGGCGCCCCTCTGTACGTAAAAAATAGTTAGTAAAAAATATCATAAACATGCAATTAATCCATCAAATCAGTCTATGACAGTCCACTGCTGGACGCAGGCCTCTCCCATCTAACGCCACACGTTCGCCAAGAGAGAAGAGTGCCAAGAGAGACATCCCGCCGTCTGGTTTGGGGGCGCCACATGGCAGCTAGCGTTGTACCGGTGGGCGGAGGTTGAGGGACCCCGTTCACCGATGATCATTTGGCGGAAGGCACCTCTCCGTGTTTCGAAGGTGCCTTCAGTGCCAGCCCGCTCGACCGCTCTCTACCGTCTTTGCTTCCAGAAAGGCGCTCAAGAGCGGTGCGATGCGGGCTTGGGTTTTGTCAGCTCCTTTGGGAGCTCAGGGGGAGCAGTCCATCTTGCTACCCCAAGGAGATTGCCGGCCGACCAGAACAATCTTTGGATATCCTTCGGCCCGGCTATAGGGTGAGAAGGAACACCGCGGGGTTAAGTGGGTAGGACGGTCCCTTTCTGGGACCGGGAGCCCCACACACCATCCTAACTGTCTCCGCGGCTGGGATAACGGTGCGCAACCGCATTCCCTGCGTCACCAAAAAAAAAATAATGCCACACGGTTCAGGTCGTCGGTCTATCTGGCGGGTGGACGTCCTACTCGTCATTTGCCAAGTCGCTGTCTCCACTCTAAAAAAGGGTCTGTCTCTCAAGTTCCCTATTTTGTTTTTTTTAACTAGTCTACTTTGTGTCTAAGTCCTCACCGCGTTGACCGCCTTAAGGTGTCTTAGTTGAGAGAGGTGGTAATATAGGAGGCGACATGGTCACAGACAACTTCCCTGGCTCAGAGGTCCAAGCTGCTCAACGGTCCTAGCTACATCAAGAAATCATAGAGACTTGAAAAGTGCGACTTGAGTAACCAAGGTGGGATTTTGCCACAATCGGAGCGATCAGACCGATCATAAACGAGTGGCTGTTGAGGAATCATCTCTTTTATTGGTTGATACAGATAACTACCGGGCACGGGTGCATCGGTAAGAATCTGTGGCGAAAGCACCGGTAGGACACGACCGAGTGCCAGCACTGCGAGGAACGCTGCGAGGACACTGCGCTCCATACATTGGTGGAGTGTGCAGCATGGGCGCAATAGCGCTAGGTCCTAGTAGCAAGCTTAGATGTGGACAATATCTGGCTGGAAATCATGGTGCGAGCCATGATCCAACCACTGAGAGGAAGTGAGACGCCGCCGAGTTTTTGTGCGAGCAGGTCACATGCTCGTAAAAGGGATGGCGGGGAGGCAGCGGGAGATTATTCTCCAACCCGAGTTTCGAAGTCTTCGGCGAGGGTGACACTTGTCTTCGCCGAAGATTATCGCGCTTGCATGCCGCGGGCCTATGGACGGGACGGGGGCTGCTTACCGTCCTTAGAGAAGCATGGCGAAGACGACAGCTTGACGTAAAAGTTTCTCGCACGTCACACGCCGTAAGAACTCGAACCCCAAAAGTGGCCACCGTGGTAGGCCACTGTGTGGTTTTAGCATCCATGAGGGATTTCGGTTTGGGCCGCATGATGAGTTTGCCGAGACATGTCACAGGAAAGTGACGTGTGTGCAGGATACCATTGAATAGCTGCGTCAATGAGGCGATTGCCCAGCGGAGGAACGACGGGGGGGGGGGGGGGATATGAGATTTCACGTGGCTTGTGAGGGCGCCGTGAATTTTTTTAAATCTTATAGGGGCGCCGTGACCTGAAAAAGGTTGGGAAGGCCTGGTCTAGGGATTGCCACGCCAGATGTGCTACGTACGCGCTGATGACACTGTAATAACCTTTTACGAAGCCTTTATAGGAACATATTGAAAACGACACTTGTATTGTACTATTCCACAATATTTATTATTATAAACCTGACCGGTTTCGCTTCACAGCATTTTTAAAGGTCTAGATGGAAGGACAAGGTAGTACTGTCTCGAAAACACACCAACAAATTTTTTTGTGGTGTGTTTTCGAGACAGTTGACCAAGTGCCATCAATCAACAGTATAAATAACCTTTTTAAGAATAACCCTATACTACTGCAGAATCTGTTGCCGCTATAACCAAAGATAATATAATATAGTATTACATACAGATCGGCAACTCCCTGCCTCCCACCGAGTAAGCTTCCCCATCCCCCCGCCAAAAGAAGAATGACCATTCATGGTATCACTTTCAACGAAGTAGTGCTTTAAATCGGAAATTATGTTAATTACTGTAAATGTATTTTAAGATTAAATTTAACAGTAAAACATCCTTAGTACTAGGGCAAATACAAAAGCACTTTAACAGTTTCTAATGCATTTTCCGCCCTGACAGCCAAATATATCATGGCGGCTGTTGACTTGAGGGAAGAGCATACCTATTCTAAAATAATTCAATTTATTTATATGCATCGATTAAAACCAATGATCAAACGAAATAAAGAAAATCGAATAACTATGTAAAGAATTACATAGTTATTCTATCGATTGAGATAATAAGAAATCGATCAACAAGCTTCTTTTTTTTATACCACCAAGGAGATAGACAAGCATACGGCCCACCAGAAGGACTGGTGGTCACCCTAGCCTATGAACGTTTGCAACACCAAAAGCGCCACATTTGCGCTGCCGACCCTGTAGAGACCTTCCAAAAACCCTTTTAAAGAACCTTATTAAGTGCTTTGATTATTTATTTATATTTACGACTGGCTGAGCCGCGCAACTTCGTTTGCGTCATCATAAGAGTGAGAAAGAGTATGATATTAATATTTTAAAGTAATATAATGTTTCCCGTCGCGTCGTCGCTTACTTTCGTTAGAGCTGATCCGCACAATTTCGTTTGCGTCACTTAAGAGGGGGAAAGAGAGAAGTGTCGTATTAGTATTTCAAACGTTTCCTGTCGCATTTACTCCCATCACGTGTACTTCCGTCGCGGAGCGCAGCGTCGCTAATATTTTAAAACTTATTAAGCAGGTTATTGTAAGAGAATCAATTTAGTAATACTCAATTTTCACCAAACTTCAATCATTTACGCAGCGGACGTAACGGAAGCTCTCAAAATAAATATTTTTGTCCTTTTTTCAAAACATTATTCATTGCTGCTCCGCTCCTATTCGTCTCAGCGTAATGTTATATAGCCTATAGCCATTTTCAATAAATTGACTTTCAAACCATTAAAGAATTTTTGAAATCTAACCAGTAGTTTCTGAGATCCTATTGTTCAAACAAACTAAAAAAAAAGCTACAAATAAACAAACTCTTCAGCTTTATAATATAAGTATAGTATTAGTATAGATTCATTAAAGTAATTACGTAATAAACTAATTCAGCAATATATAAAGGTGAAATCTTGATTTAAAATAGGTATCGAATTATTTAAAGAGAAGTATCGATTGATTTAACGATTAACTGTCATTATCCACAACTGTCAGCACTATTTGTCAAAGGCCGCCCGGCGCCCGCATGCCATAGATCGGTTCATAATTTCTTTCATTGGTTGTTTCAAAACATCTTTTTAGTAGTAAACTATGTTAGAATTTACTGCAAGGAGTGCGAAAAGAGTGTACTTTTACGTTTCTAACTTTTATATTAGGTTGTATTGAATATATTCGTCGATGTGGCTTTTGTTCGGTTCAATTCTTACATCGCCGGTGGCAGTCATTATAGAAAACATGGAAAATATTGACATAAATCAACACTGCCATTATCCTCAGGGGTTTCGCCAACGTTGGTAAGTGTATATTATTATTAATACCTACACAATATGAACTAAACACCTATAACCTATAAATAATGTGACCGACAGTTAGGTTATAATATGAGCGGCGTTTTCTATTCTTCACTTGCCATAGCCCCAATGCGGTCCCTAGACGATTTGGTAGCAATCCTAGAAATATTTTATTGCCAAATCACATTATCTAATAACAAGGGACAAACTATCAAATCTGTGATAAGTGCTGAATTTACTGCAGTTTTCAGCAACAGATAGTGATTCAAGGGGAAGGTTAACTACCTATAGTACATACAATACACTATTGTACAAAATAGCCAAGCTGTAAGGGTAACATTGTTGCGCGGGTCAGATGGTTTAATAAATAAATAAACACAAGTTCAATGATCTAATCCCAAGATTTGCTAGTGCATTGAAGCTTATTAATTAAAAATTATTTGACATAGAAACTGTTTATGTTATAGATATCACATGACAATACACTGTGCATAGAATATGCAATGAAAATTGTTGCAATCTGTTCTTCAAACTGGAAGGAAGTAGCCCCATCATTTGGACGTAGATTTAATATCTACGCTATGGCTAATTGTTTTATTGTGAAGAAAAGAACATATGGCTTACCAGGATATCTCCTCACTTGGTATGTATTTAATTATAGTTATTTTGGTAGAATCATCTGAACATCAGTCTTGTTTATTTCTAAAGTGCTCGCAATAAATAACTCTGTTATTAATTATATATTATGATTGACTAGTGGACGTCACATGGTTTCACCCATGTAGCTTCTGTTCCTGTAGGAATACGGTAATAAAATCTAGGTTTACTACCCGGGGATAGTGTTGCTTCCCAACCGTGAAAGAATTTTTCAAATCGGTCGAGTAGTTCTGGAGCTTATTCAATACAAACAAACAATGTAATCATTCCTCTTTATAATATTAGTATAAATGGTATAATATAGACTAAGTGATGTTGTAATGAGTTCAGAATACACAATGTTTTATTAACATTGTTAAATGCTCTAGTCGCCATAGCTCGCTGAATAAGTAGGTACATTAAAGTGACAGTGGGCTGGCCATATCTGCAGAAGAACCGACTGTTAATGGAGCGAATGAGTTCTAAAGTGGAAACTGACATTCTAGAGTAGGATGTCCACCCACCACATGGACCAATAAACCAGAAAAGGTTGCAAGTTGTGACTGGATGCAGACTATTAGTTATTTAAACAGTCTATCTAATGTTGTATATATTTTTCTATTCAAGGTCCTCACCTGGAGAAAGTATGCATAGCTATTAAAGGTGGGCTAGAATGGCAGTACAACAACATTCACTTCATAATTCCAACCATGTGGTCCAGCCAGAGCATCTGTATACAAGACAATGCAGCTCCACCATCATCTCTACCACCAGAACCTTGGTACCAGCCACAAGTTAGGCACAAGGAACCAAACATAAATTCAAACAAATACAAACTTGTAGCCATACAATGACTGTTGGAAGGATTAGCACTAAAAGCCAGATTTCAGTAATGTTCATACAGTTCAATAATCTGTGCCACTATTGACTAGGAATAAGTGCTACTCCGTTCTATGATCTATTGAATATAATACATTTAGCACTTAGTATCTACTTGCCTTCATTTAAATTAAGGACTGGTGACAGTAAGGAAAGGTTGACTGGGTTATTTAATATATCCAGGACTACACTTGAATGCTACATGAATAAAGCTAGAGATGTTTGGACTGAAAATTAGTGCCACGGTATTTGGGTAAAGGTCACATGACAATCTGAGATGACTTTTATGGAAACATACTATGCCTATTGAATCTAAGCCGGCTATAATTATCTGTGTGAATGGTTATTATGTATAGCAGTTATTTGACTCTGAAGACAATAGCACCATGCCAATATGACCTGTGACTTGATGAATTAAGATATAAGCACTTTAGGATGGGATGCTCCGTTACTTAAGATACTGGTGCTACGAGGTGTTCTGTCATTTAACTTTGTTATATAAGAGGCGCTTTTATTTAACTAACTATGTAACAGAATATTTTATGATAGCAGTTATCATGACATATTCTATTCACAGATTATAGAACTTAAATACAGATGGCGTTATCATCAAGAAAGTCAGCCCATGAAAGAAGAAGCGAATATTGAATCCAAAAATAAGTACTGTAATGCGACAGTGCTGAACACTATCCATATGTAACGAATGATTTCTTATGTGCAGCGAATAATGCCGTCATATCATGACGGTGTTATTCGCGTATTCACTTCCAGAGATATACAGTACTTACTTACGTTTGGATTTAGTATTTGCTTTCACCTCACTTTCTTGTTCGGTTAGCGTCCCATTTCTTAGTTCTATTACTTGTGATTCTAGTAGGCCTCAAATTGGGTGTCTGCGGTGAGTGGGGCGATGGCTACTAGGCCTCAAATTGGGTGTCTGCGGTGAGTGGGGCGATGGCTACTAATGCGAGAGCGAGGCCCACGCGTACAAGTGAGTAGGCAACTTCGAACACACGATAACAAACCCACCGAGTGTGGTGTGCATTATAATTATGCGAGCACAGTGCCGCCCGCGCCGCCCTCTCTTGTGCTCTGCGCGCTGTAGCATCACTTTGCCCCGCTCGCCGCGGACATCCAGTTTGAGGCCTTATTTAAGATAGTAGTAGCTAAACACCTGCCTACTGAACCCTCAAACATTTTCTACCTAATAGAGTAGTCACGGAATGGAATAAGTTGCCTGAGCATGTCGTGGGTGCACCCACTTTTAATGCATTCAAAAACCGTCTGGACAAAGTCTACAGATCTATCGATTAGATACACACACACATCAGCTCACTGAGCTGCCAGTGTGCTTAGTTAATATAATAATAATAATACTGTAAATTCTATAGGAGTTCAATTTGCCATTCCTAACGGACACGGTCATGGAAATGTTATTTTTGTCACTAGTTTTATAATATGCTCAAATATTTAAGATAGTAGTACCTTCTGTAAAAGGTTTGTTAAACATATCACCTTTTATAATACTATTGTCTTTTCTATCAGGAGTTTGGTGTGAGTGTCACAGAATAACTGTTCTGTCACAGTCCTATTAAATATTTACTTGCCTATGAAAATGTATATTATGTAGCAATACCGCCATCAATAGTATGTTCTCGGCGCATCATAGGTTGTTATTTACAAATAAATAATTCATATTGTACTGTATTGTATTATTTATTAGTAATAATTTCCATTCTCATTAAATCTGTAACTTTTGAGAGTGCAATCAACGCCAGAGTAACTCACTTGCAATTGATATGTTTTCGCTGTATGCTGTTTTTATTAGCATTCGTTATAAATATCCTTTTTAGTGCCTGTGTTACGCTTTTGTTGATGATGGAGAATCTAGAATCCCACCTTACATGAACATCTGCACCAAAGCCTCCGCTGGTCAGCAAGTTCACCACTTGCAGTTGACGTTGACCCAAAAAATGTCAGGAACAACGCTCGGATGATGATAATTACTTACCACAAGCTTATCCAACAATTAGCTTCGACTATCCATTTATCATTTGGAACTCAATAGGTAATCAAAAAGGTATTATTGAACTCTTTGTGGCCAATAGTACAGAAAATCAAGGCATTCCACACCTAATCTAATGTACGATTTGCCATGAAAACCGGAGTGTCACATAATAATTTATTTTTATTTCTTAAAATACACGATAATACCATCACGACGCAGGTTTTTTATCCTTGGTACCTCAAACTTCAAAGTGATACGAGCTTCCATAGTCATTTAAACATCGCCCTTTAAGTGTCGTTTGCCGTGTCAGTACTTGAGAGAGTGTCACTGCGTTGCATTACGTATTACTACCTACGTACTTTGTGCTATTGCTTTGGTTTAATTTATGCTTAGCCGAGGGTAGACTTGAAAAAAAAGTACCTACATACATGAGATTGCGTTCTGTTCCTTATTATTTAATTTCCATAGCTAGTGTCCCTAGTATACTCACACACACGTTCAAGCTTGATTTAAGCATTCACATTACGTCTATATTAGTGTGGGTGAAAACGAACATTTTTGTATAGAGTTTCCACCCTGTGCTTTAACAACAAATACTAAAATCAGAAAAAACAAACGTAATTTTTGTCGTTTTTGAGCCGGAAAGTGCGCGACTTTGCGGGTTTTTATATAAGTAGGGATTCTACACCTATTACCTAAAGCACATATTCCCTATTCCCCATTACCGAGTGTGAGATAGTGTGGGCTATGCGTCAAGTGTCAAGCTACTGCAAGCAAGTGTGTGGACTTAATCTTGTAACGAGTTCGTTCACCCCGAGCGCTGTTTACCCGACCCAGGTTTGATAATACAACAGCTGAATGTTGGTTCCAAGTCTTGTGTGTAAAACTATAGCATTGATATGCATTTATGTTTACAAACCCCGATACATCCCGAGGGTGTCGTAAGAGGCGACTAAGGTACCACTTTCGCAAAACGATCCATTGCGTAGAGAAGGAAAATCTCGAAATGAAACCCGGTTGTCAGTAAAATGACAATCGTTAAGCCAAGTTGAAGGCCTTATGGGCGGTTTGAAAATTTCAACTGCGGGTCGTCACGACCTGCGCCCGTCCATTCTAACACGGCAATAGGCTCACTACCTATTACGTGGGACATAAAACTCTATATATATACTATGACTCTGTCTACCCCTTCGGGGATAAATGCGTGACCGGAGGCGGCGTAAGGCGTGGGCGACGTGGGCCACCGCCCACGGCCTCGCGGTACAAGGGGCCTCGCGCCTCAAAAATTTTTATGCATTGCTTCAAAGCGAGAATAAAATAAAAAAAGATATTAATTAATTTTGTTGTTAAATATGTTTTTTTAGGCTGGCAACATTTGCTTACGTTGCGTAACTATTATATCGCGAGTTCTAAACAAATTCAGCCATAATCAGGCACAAAATTAAGCAACAACACGGTTTTAAGTGACGAACATTATTTTTAAAAAAATAAAAACTGAATCAAGAAATCAGACAATCTATACATATACAGGATTACAGGAAAAGTCGTGCTAGATCCGTTAAGGGCGTGGAGTACCCATTATTTCTGACTAATTTCACTATGAAACACCCTACCCTAAACTTAACCCTGTTCGAGATATTCGACTTTTTATATTTTTATTGAAAATTGCCGATTTTTAGGTTACAAAATTTTTATTTTTTATTTTGGGCGCCTTATTTATTATTTTTGTTGCATTTTGACATGTGTAATAAGATGTTCCAAAACGTCAATCATTGAAATAGTGCATAAATTAATTGAACATGTCGTTGAAGACAAGTGAAAGTTAAGAAAAAAAAAAAATAGTAACAAGTTTATTTTTCTCTAAGGGATATGTAAAAAAAATATTATGGCAGTCGTTCGGCAGATGTTTTTTAAAATATCTACATTTCATCAGCTGTCTAACGACGTATAGCAAAGTAGGGTTGTATTTAAATTCATTGAAAAAAACTTAGTTTCAAAAGCGACAGTGGAGAAGAAAATTAATACTTAGCCCTAAAAAAAAAAATAAAACAATAGGAAAAGATGAAATGTCATTTATTAAACAAGGTTTTTACAAAACTTTTTCATACTCTACAGTTCATGTTCAACGTGGCCGCCTCGGTTATGAATACATTTTCGCATCCTTCTACGGAGACCAGTCTTTACTACTCCAGTGGTCAATGTTGTCCTCATTTGATTGGCTGCGTCCACAATCCTTTCTCTTAATTCTTCCACAGACGAAACCGGATTTGGCTCGCTGTACACAAGACTTTTCATAACCCCCCACACATGAAAATCCTCCATGGGGGTTAAGTCCGGACTTCTTGCTGGCCATGGCAATGGCCCACCTCGTCCTATCCATTTATTTGGGTAAGTTGTGTCCAGCCAGTCTCGGACACTTCTTCTGAAATGGGCAGGGCAGCCATCATGCTGGAACCACATGTCCCTGATTAAGTTTAGTGGCAGATCATCCAGCAGATCATTTAAGTCTCCTCTTAAAAAGTTTTCGTATGTTTCCCCATTTAAAGTGTCCGGGAGAAAGTAAGGTCCAATTAAATAATTGGAGATAATGCCCATCCACACATTCACGCTGAATCGACGCTGGGACCCCGTCACTCTTTTCTTATTGGGATTCTTCAGTGCTTTAGGGGCCCAGTAATGTGCGTTGTGATAATTTGTTATTCCATCTTTATCAAATTTGGATTCATCTGTCCACAAGATGTTTTTTAAAAAATTTGGGTCTTCTATGTCAGCATTCAGCATAAATCTGCAGAAATCTATCCTCCTCGCCGGGTCTCCCTCTTCAACAACGTGTACCGGAGTGTAATGGTACGGGTATAGGCCAGCAGTATGCACTGTAAACCACACTCTCCATTGCGAAAGTCCCAGATCACGGGCAACAATATTAGTGGAAGTAGTTGGATCCGCTCGAAAGCGTTGCACTATCTCATTGTCCTGTTCTTCGTCGCTTCGTCTCGAAATAGAGCCAGTTTCTCGAAGTCTTCGATAAACTCTGTCAAAAACGGCCACATCTGGCACTCGACGACCGGGGTAGCGAATTATGTATTCGTTGCGAGCTTGCGCAGACACACAATCACAGTATCCGTAACAAATAAGCATATCCGCATATTCCTCAGGTGTAAAAGACGTCATCTTCAACACTTCCGTATCACAAGTACAAATCAGAGTCCGGTTAACAAGCACAGTAGTCACACTAGTCACAAATAAGAAGAAATGGTCCAGAATCACAGCCAAGTCGAGAAAAAGAGTAAAACGATATCACATCTACTATGTACGAAGCACAAAAGCAGACTAACAACCAAAACAATATCACGTGTTGTATTCCCAACCCCAACCGGTCACTATGTTCTTTCATTCACACTTGCATAAATTGTCACTTGTCTCGCTCGCACGGTGCGTCTTAACTTGAAGGACAATAGGCGCGGGACCATTAGAACTGCTACCTGAAGCGTCCCAACTACTTTTTTTTCTACGAATTGTAATACAAACCCTTTTTTTTTTCTAAGCGTGTGAAAAATCCTACATGGATGCTATGTCGGACTCCTACCGACTAAAAAACACACGCGTGACACTAAAACCGCCAAATCCAGTTTCGTCTGTGGAAGAATTAAGAGAAAGGATTGTGGACGCAGCCAATCAAATGAGGACAACATTGACCACTGGAGTAGTAAAGACTGGTCTCCGTAGAAGGATGCGAAAATGTATTCATAACCGAGGCGGCCATGTTGAACATGAATTGTAGAGTATGAAAAAGATGTGTAAAAACCTTGTTTAATAAATGACATTTCATCTTTTCCTATTGTTTTATTTTACTTTTTAGGGCTAAGTATTAATTTTCTTCTCCACTGTCGCTTTTGAAACTAAGTTTTTTTCAATGAATTTAAATACAACCCTACATTGCTATACGTCGTTAGATAGCTGATGAAATGTAGATATTTTAAAAAACATCTGCCGAACGACTGCCGTAATATTTTTTTTACATATCCCTTAGAGAAAAATAAATTTGTTACTATTTTTTTTATTTTCTTAACTTTCACTTGTCTTCTACGACATGTTCAATTAATTTATGCACTATTTCAATGATTGACGTTTTGGAGCATCTTATTACACATGTCAAAATGCAACAAAAATAATAAATAAGGCGCCCAAAATAAAAAATAAAAATTTTGTAACCTAAAAATCGGCAATTTTCAATAAAAATATTAAAAGTCGAATATCTCGAATAGGGTTAAGTTTAGGGTAGGGTGTTTCATAGTGAAATTAGTCAGAAATAATGGGTACTCCACGCCCTTAACGGATCTAGCACGACTTTTCCTGTAATCCTGTATATACCTAATATAAAAATCAATGCCACTTTTCGTTGTAATTTTATAACTCAAGAACGGGCTCAGTTATCCAAACCAAATGTTTAGGCTTTGTTCGGACTATTTAGTAGGTAGATGGTTAATGTGAAGTTTGCACAAAATCGATCGAGCCGTTCTTCATTTATCATTACCACGCAAACGAAGTTGCATGGGTCAGCTAGTATTTTATAATATGTTATGTTAACACTTGATGGTCTAAGTGTTAACATGATATTTTACCGATTCATAGATCATAGATATTTAAAATGTTAAATTATGTCCTGTCCTGACGCGATGACGACTCTCCTGATTGCATACCTACATTTCACTGGCAGAATCATCGTTAGAACTAGTGACCAACCGAAGTTTCGGTTTCGGTTTGGCCAGTTTTGGCCAATAAATCGAGTTTTGGCCTCAGTTCGAAACTCACGTGTTCGTGAATTTTGAGTGCCTCGCTCTGCTTAATTTTCTTGTGACGTGGTCATGGTCAGGCCAACCATTTAATATTTTACTAACCTAAGATTTAAAGATTTACAAACGACTTCCAATAGTTACAATTTTATTCAAACCTGCGCCTGACCGGAAACCTTACGCTACAATCGGGGCATACAATCTCATGCCGTTAGTCACAGATAATATCAGGCACGGGTGCTTCGCTAAATATCTATGACGATACACCGAGAGACCACAGCTGAGTGCCAGCACGGCGAAGAACGCAGCTAGGACACAGGATTCCACTTTTAGGTGGTCACTGCCGTCACTGGTGAGCACTCTCAGCGTAGGTGCAGCAGCGCCAGATCCCTGTGGCAAGTCCTGAGGCGGACATTCTCTCACTGAAGACCATAGTGCGAACCATTAGCTCCAGCAGGAGTAAATGGGACGCCGCTGCTGGTTTCTACGAGCAGGTCATGCTTGCTCACGAGCATGACCTGGCAGGGTGGGAGCGGGAGAGAACTCCCGAGTTCCATTGTCTGGGGCGCTGGCGCCACATGATTGTCTTCGCCCAAGACTATAGGTCTATAATATGTAACCGGGGCCAGAGGACGGCGGAAATACTGCTCGCCGTCCTAACAGAAGCAGGCTCAAGACGGTGGCATGACGTAAGAGTTAGCGGGATTACACCGGAACCAACCCTAAAGACGCGGGATATGCGAGATGGCAGTGGTAGCCAAGGTCTGTCGGGATGCAATGCGATATGGTCACGCCTTGATTCCCGCAGGGGTAAGGCAGAGGTATGCCTCTGCTTACCCCTTCGGTTGTATTATATGTCCACATTTCACCTTTTTTTACAATTTATCCCACGTAATAGGTGGTGAGCTGTATCGCCGTGTTAAGATGGACAAGCGCAGGATGTGACTGCCTGCTGTTAAAAATTTTTCAAGCCTCCTGAATAGGCCTTCAACTTGGCTTAACGACTGCCATTTTAAATGCTACCGGGACCAACGACTTAACGTGCCTTCCGAAGCACGTAAACGTTCAAATTAATGTCACAAAGTGGTCACATGGATGGTCACCAATCTAAGGACTGGCCATAGTGAAAGTTGCTTATTGCAGTGATCGTTTAATACAGAACACTGAGTGCCGTCGTAGGCAATATCAGGACACAGTAATTATGATTTTAGTCAGTAGGAGTTCGCAATAGCATCCATGAGTAATTTCACACATAAAAGAGAGATACCCATCTTTAGGTGCAAAAATTTCTAAAATGAACACTTGATAAGATTCATATCTACCGACGATTTATGTCACTTGGTGAAACTTGCTGCATATATTGCAAAAAAAACCGGCTAAATGCGACTCGGACTCGCGCACGGAGGGGTAAAAGCGAGACTATGAACGAGACATGACACTTGCCGTCCATCTGTCTGTTAGTCACGAGGCTGTATTGCAGAAATAGTGATACTCGTAGATAGAGAGCTAAATTTTTCACACGTGATATTATGTCTGTGGCCGCTATAACAAAAAACACCTACCTACTAAAAGCAGAATAAAAAATCCCCAGAGAACAAACGTAATTTTTTTGCCTCTGCACTCTATTTTAAAGAGAGGGGCTAAAATTCGGCAGTGGTTATTGTTTCGTTTTTTTTTATTATTTTATAAAATCCGTCTTCAGGTCGCGACAGAACAGGGCCTCGCAAGATCTGTCTTGCCCACATCAAATTTAGGTCTTGCCCCGCCACTGTGCGTGACTATATGTATGTTTGTATTATATCTTAGTCGTGTACTGTCTTAATAAAATATAAGCAGGTCACATGAAGAATCTATTCTGTTGACGCAAACGGTACATTGTTTGGCTTCTCAGTTATTTTCCTGCAAGAAATAAGGAAAACTCTTGAATAAATACATTCATATTACATACATAATATAGCCATTATCCTTGAAAGAAAAGGTAGAAAAATACTTTGCGTCCTCATTGAAATTACGTGGGAAATAATGCTAGTGCATGAAGAATTCCGTACCTCGTCCTGGGACATCCTTCCGAGGGCTTACCCGGGGCTCCCAACCATAGGCTGTTGGGCGATACGTGAGGTTTTTTAGTCGGTAGGAGTCCGGCATAATATTCATGAGGATTTTCCCTCACGTTAAACAAAAAAAAAGGATTCCGTACCAAAAAACGGATATAATTCACGTTTGTTGTATGATAGCCAGCCATTATAATATGTATTTCGTTCTGTTTTAGTTCCGTTTTTTTGTCCTCCAATTTCAAATTAGAGGCGCGAGGAAGCGCCGCAGTGGTGCCACAGTGGTGCGCTGGACGCCACTAGTTTTCATACAATTTTTAGAAGCGCAGTTGTGGCGCGTCAGTGGCGCTGCAACGGCGCTTCTAAATATTGTTTGCAAAACTGGTGGTGGCGCGTCTGGCACGCCACTGCGGCGCTTCCTCGCGCCTCTAATTTGAAGGCACTCTTAAGTTCAGTTACAGTAGGCGCACACTGGGCGACATGTCGCGGTGACTTGTCGCCCAGTGTGCGTCTGCATCGGACGACTTGTCGTCGCGACTGTCGCTGACGTTAGCGACATGTCGCGGCGACGGTATACCGTCACAATACCAGAAATCATAATACCTTTACTTAAAATGCCCGAGCCCAAAATACCCGAAATCGAAATATCAATATTCAAAAGGCAAATATTTATAATATAAATAATTTAAAATGCCTTACGATCGAATAACCGAAACCCAAAAAATAAATTTATCAAATACCTACCTTAACCTAAAATGGTCAAACACAAAATACCTTTTTTTTAACATGATTTAAATCCTACATGGATGCTATATATCTGTGAATGGTTAACACCCCGACTCAGAGTATCCCGACTCGGATGGGTTAGGTTAGAAGACTAAGGCGGGAGCGAAGCGAAGCGGAGCTCCCGCCTTAGCCTTCGTGGTTTTTTTTTTTTTTTTTTTTTCGTTAGCCCACTGTAGTACTTTTGTAACTCTGAATCAAAGTGTTTTAACATGAGGTAAATCCTACATGGATACTATGCCGGACTCCTACCGACTAGAAACCACACGTATCCTACATAACAGCCTACAGTTGGGAGCCCCGGGTAAGCCCTCAGAAGGATACCCAAGGACCAACAGACCTACGGCTACGCTACAACTGCGGCTTCACTTAGGTTATGTAAATAAGTTAAATCCAAATAACAAAACGTGTGAGTATAGCGATAAACTGGGTAGGTTATGGTTTTTTTTTATTCCAAGCACAAGATTGTATAATTGTTCCTTAAATTTTGGTGAATGAAATTATTATAGAAAAGACAATATATAAATATGTGTTACATTCCACGCAGTTATGACAGTGACACATTGTATTCTATTTTAGGTATTTTAAATTAAGGATATTTGAAAATTTGTATTTTGAATTCTGATATAATGATTATTTGTATTTTAAATTTAGACATTTTACGGTAAGGTGTTCTGAAATAAGGTATTTTGAATGTTAAGGTATTTCGAATTCGGGTATTTTGGTCTAATGCATTTTAAGTAAAGGCATTTTGATTTCTGGTATTTTAATATATAACCCGCGGCGACAGACGTCATGCTAAAAGCTGTCGCTCGTGCTTGTTGGCGAGTCGCGGCGTCAAATCGCCCAGTGTGCGGAGCTTAGAACAAAATGTAGGTACGTAACTTGGCGCCCGCAGCTTGTCGCTCAGTGTGCACCTACTGTTATAGCGACAACCTAAATACACCTGACAGACCAACAGTCTAGCTATTACGGTTCGTAACACACAGCTTGGTGACAGACAGACTGACAGTAGAGTCTCAGTAATAGGGTTCCGTTTTTACCTTTTGGGTTCGGGAACCCTAAAAAGAGAGAAACCGTCTTTAATTTCTGTATTTTTGTCGAATTAAAAAAATAAAATGCATCATTATACACATGCACTTTTAATTATCTATCTACAATTAGCAACATAGCACATCATTATAGATAATTGTCTAATTAATATTCTCAACTTTCTTTTCTGCTTAGATCTTTTTGTTGGCTCGTCAAAACACACCGCCTTATTTTTTACTAGCGGACGTTACGCGGTTTCCCTCGCGTAGTTCCCGTTCCCGTGGGAATATGGGATTAAAATATAGCCTATGTTAACCGCGAAGAGTGTAGGCTTCCCAACAGTGAAATAATTTTTCAAATCGGTCCAGTAGTTTCGGAGCCTATTCGATGCAAACAAACAATCAAATCTTTCTTCTTTATAATATTAGTATAGAAGTATAGACTAGCGATATCGTACATCGATATGTCAGTGAATATTTTTTTTTTTTTTTTAAACTCCTACCGACTAAAACGATTCCTTCTACGGCCGATAGTCCCGGATAAGTTCAGAACGGGTAAGGCAGACTTGGGCTACCACCTACCACCGCGGCCGCGCCTTAAGGGTAAACGATAGCTCATAGGCGTAATTATTCGTAATTTATTTTATGTTATCTTAAATTTGTAGTTAAATGTTCGAAGTTTTTCCCCATTTCTGGGGAAATTTCTTCCTGGCGACAACTTTCTTTATTTTTGTATTTTGTATACCGGATATGCACAAAAGCATCAATAGATATGTCAGAAAGAAGTGTATGAGCAACTAGTTTTGCCTTTGATAATGCTTTAAGTAAAGCGAAACCGGTCAGGCTCAGTAAAATATAAATCAAAATAGTGGAAAAGTACAAGAGACTGTGTTTTTAATAATGTATTCGTAAACGGCTCATGAGATACGCGTAATTGAAAACTTAATAAAAAAAAAACACAACGGGGCTGTGCCTTATGAGTCTTATGGCTATAAATTAAAAGCCCAAATTCATAGACCCGGGGTAAGGGCCTCGTAAAAAGTGCGTAATTTGTCTCGTTATTACAAATTTTGTCCCTTTCGTTATCAACTTTATTACTTCCTTTTTAACTTGAAGCACTTTTACAAGACGCGAGGACAGTAAAGAAAAAAAAAAGGAAAATGACGGAAGCCTAGCGGATTGAAGAATTTGAAAATGCATTCTCGCGGTTACTACATTGAGATATGATATGAACCACAAATTAGAGATAGTACAGATGGAAAACTCATGTATGTACTTTTTTTACACACCTACCCTCTGTTACACACACACGCGCACAAATCAGTATCGAAAATTCGGTTGAGACAGCCTGACCTCGTGTCTGTGAATGAGTTGTCTATGTGTGCGTAGCCTCAGCGAATTAAGTATGTAGGTTTCCATCTGTACTATCTCTAATTTGTGTATGAACCCACTCCTACGTAACAATAATCGATTTATCTTAGCTGATAGGGTTACCGGGAGTTTTACCTAACCTAATTCCTCCATTCCAAATACATATCATTATCTCGCATTAAATCATTTCCTCGTAACACTGTTTTAGAAAAAAAAAATACTTAGGTATATAGTATATTCTATAACAAACATTTACGAATGAAACAAAAATTTGACCCGGCCCAGGATTCGTATTCCAGGTCTCAGCAATGACAGTAATATCCACTATCACTACGTCACACAGCAAGCAGTTAAAATGCTTAAGATAAGAGGAAACTATTAAAAAAAAATGTCGGTAGGGAAAAACCAAATATGTTGACGCATGCAGATAAAAAAACGTCTTCACTTAACCGAGTACTCGTTACAACTTAGTTAAATAGATAAAAATGCCGTATAGATAAATAAGCAATGTTGTTTTAAATGTTTGTTAATTAAAAAAATTAAATTAAATTAAATATCAATTTATTTTCAGACTACAATTGTCCATAGGTATTATTGTTAGTAACAATAGTGCTTAAGTAACCATGTTAGTATTGTTAGTTTTCGCTACTATAATAAACAATAGGTTTTTTATTTACTTAGACCTATGGCGGTCTCTATCCAGATCTTCTGGAAGGGGCAGTCTGGTCTGGCAGCGATCATTCTCAGAATGCTGTTGTTACTACCGTGCAGACGCTGCAGTAATGAGGCCGCTTTCTTACGCATAATTGCGTGGAAACCGTCCACGCAAGCCTCCGCGAACATGCCCGACGCGCTACAGCGCCACGGCAGTCCCAACAGCATCCTGAAGGCATTATTATATTGAACACGCAGTACACTGTAAGCTCGTCGCGTATATGACACCCACAGGCCACTCGAGTAAAACGACTGACAGAACGCCTTAAAAAGTGTTACTTTGACACCCGCGTTACAACGAGCGAACCTGCGGGCAATCATATTGCTCCTCACTGACAATGCCCTGCGCTCCCTCTCTATGTCTTTGTCGTCCCTTTGGTCGCTTGTAACAATGTGGCCGAGATACCTAAATCTACTAACAACACTCAGAGCCACGCCATTGAGACTTACAGGTGGAACACTGCGCGATTGCTGTTTAGGAGCTTTAAACACCATAAGCTCACTCTTCTTGGTGTTATATATCAAGCCATGCTCCACCGCATAGGCCTCGCAGATTGATAGCATATTCTTCAACCCTCTTATCGATGGACTGAGCAGCACCATATCGTCTGCATAACTTAAATTATTAACACAGGTTCCGTCAATATGGCAGCCGACACGCATGCTGCTCAGTCGCTCGATAAGCCGATTTATATAAACATTAAAGAGAAGAGGCGAGCTTAATCCCCCTTGTCTCACTCCGCATTCCAGTCTGTACTCTTCCGACAGAGTACCGCTCCACCGAACCCGATTCTTTTGGTTAGAGTACCAAAACTTGAGAAGGGATGTGTAGCTCGCCGGCACACCCGCATCCCCCAACTTGTCCCACAGTATATCATAAAAAACTAGATCGAAAGCTTTTGACAAGTCGAGGAAACACGCGTATACCGGCGTCTTCCTCGCTGTGTAGTACTGTACCGTTCTCTTCAGGCTCAGAATAGCGCTCTCTGTTGAGAGCCCTGCTCTAAACCCGAACTGGGCATCATGCAAATCAACCTGTGCAGTGAGGCTACTATTCAATAGACTGTCAAGCACCTTTGCCATTGTGGTAGCGAGTGAAATAGGCCTATAGTTGCTTATGTCAGACGAATCGCCGGTCTTATTTTTGACTATTGGTATGACAATTGTTCGCATAAGTGGCACCGGTAAATACGAATGGCCTATGCACAGACTATAAAACATGGACAGTACTCGCGGTAGATGAACCCCCGCATATTTGAAATGCTCGATACTGAGCCCATCGTGACCGGGAGATTTACCACGCTGCATTTTACTTATAATGTTAGCCACACTCTGTGAAGATATCTTAACATTACGACCGGTCAAAACGGGCACAGCATCGCTCATCTCGCCATGCGACGGGCCTAAGGGTGACCGCACTGTAAAATGCTCCTTAAAAGCCTCCGCAATATTCTTGTGGTCAGAAAAACCACCGACACTCATCGGAAGGCCAGACTTAACGTTCATTTTGTTGGTATTTTTCCAAAAAATTTTAAAATCCTTGGATGAGTGGTCCGATGCAAGGATATCCATTTTAAATTGCTCCTGTCGTGTCTGGCACCATTTTAATTTAGCCTTAAAATGTCTCCTCGCCTCAGACATCTCATCAAATATTCGACCATTAGCTGGTCGTCTCGCCAAATTCCATATTTGAAATTTAAGCCTGGCCTCCCGATGCGGGCCCGCCACGTGCTTATTCCACCCAATAACGTAACCACCTTTCCGACGGCACTTCTTTCTATATGTTTGTATGGCAGCCTGTGAAAGCGTATCAATAATTTGTGCATATAATTTGTCAAGAATTAAATGATGCCCTCTGTTGGCACAAAAGTTATCACAACACTCCTTTAGATCTTGTGGAAAATCAATCAGTCTTAGTTTAGAATTACAAATATCATGATACTGAGTGGTTTGCAGTGCCTGTCTGTCGCCCCATAAGACATGACTAACATGATTTTCGGCAACCATATCTCTAACTTTAGGTTTTAGCTTATTAAGGTTACATTCTACTACGAGTGGATAGTGGTCAGACCAATACACGTCGTAGCGCACACTCACACCTATAACTGAATCCCGTGCTGACTCTGTGACAATGCAGTGGTCCAACCATCTAGTACAGCGGTGAATATTACTGTAAAATGTAAACGTATTCTTAGGGCACATAATTAAATCTACACAATGCCAGTCAAGGTCCACACAAAAATCCAACATTTCGTTATAAAACAGTTCATTAGGGTGGGCATTAAAATCTCCCAGTACATAAAAAGCCTCAACTCCATTGTTCTCCTCCACTTCAATGACCGATCGGATCGCACCAAAACATGCGGTAAACTCAGGTAAGTTATCGTTCGAGTTAGTAGGCATATATACACTAAAAAGAACCGCGGACCTACCACGCACTGTTATCTTTATCGCACAGACCCGCACGTTATCACACTCCACCACTGACACAGACTCAAATGCACTCTTACGCCACAACAGCGCCACGCCACCGTAGGGCCTCCCAATAAGCACACCCATCGAAGTGTCGACCGCAGACGTGCCGGTACTCCCGAAATTGTCATCGATCGTACTAAGCAGCGGCAAGTCATGCTGCAGCAGCCAGGTCTCCTGGAGGGCGACTACATCGGCTGTCCGGCATAAAGTTCTGATTTGTTCCAAAGATCTCTTCATAGATTGACAATTAAAACTAATTATTTTACTGCTACAGTCCATTAGATGTTTTTTTTTTTTTCTTCTTTCAATACTACTTTCCAGAGCCTTTACTGATTACTCTGCTATCATAAAAGTTGATAAAACGTCTGAACGATATGCCGGAGGGCCACAACTTGTCATCCAGAAACGTGGAGATTTTATGCTTTGTGACGTAAATTTTATACGCATTGTAAGACCTTTCTTGCTTCATTTTAATTCTTACCAACGAAACTGTTTCATGTGTTTTCTCATGTATGTAGTTAAGCTTACGGTATCATTTAACAGGTATAAGACTAAAACCATCACTACCACTTCCATCAGGTGGGTCGTATGCTTGTCTTCCACCTTAGTAGTATGTGTATAAAAAATGGGTATCAAATGGGTTAAAAGGGTGCTACTGCTATAGGGTTTATGGAATGACAGTCACATCAAAGGTGAAGTCGAGAACGTGATAAAAAGAAAGAGTACCCATTCACCTTTGGAACTGGTGATAGGAAGATGTCAAGAATTAAAGATATTGTTCTCGGTCAAGAATCCTGGGTCATCATTCCGGGTTTACCACTGTTGACCGAAATTAATTTGATCATTTGACGTGTGACCGAAAAAACATTAGGTCATTCTACTTTTGATCGAATGAACAATTGGCCAAAAGAGTTTTTATTGAACAAACATTTGGTATTTTTACTACTGATCGAATGAACGTTTGGTCGAAAAACAATTGACTCAAGAATATTTAAACAAACTAAAGCGAAATAAGTAGAATTCAGTACTCGTTGTGGTCGCAGTTCTAACCTAACCTAACCTAGCCATTTTGATACAGCCTCTGTTAAAATAATTCTTTAGTCAACCGGTTTTCGACCAAACGTTCATTCGATCAGTAGTAAAAATGCCAAATGTTTGTTCGATAAAAACTTTTTTGGTCAATTGTTCATTCCATCAGTAGTAGAATGGCATAATGTTTTTTCGGTCACACGTCAAATGATCAAATGAATTTCGGTCAATAGAGGTAAACCGCCCCCGACCGGAGGCAGTGATAGGACATGTGTGGATTTAGTTGATAAGAGTTACGCACAGCAGTCATGAAGGATTTCCACTCGTAAAAAATTTGGCATCGTGTGGTGATACGCATTTACTCCTTCGCCTTTGCTCCTTTTTTTTTTTTTTTCACAGAATGCAAAGAAGATGCACGACCGTGTATCGTGGCGTAATTTGGGAGAGGCTTACGTCCAGAAATGGATTGTTGCCCTAGGCTGATTTAACGATGATGATGAAAGCTTTTAGCCGGTAAGGAGTTAGGCATGCCTTTCGTGTAGATTTCTATTCTACACATATAAAACCCCATGCATCTTTGGAACTGTTTACAGGAAAACATCCTAGGTCATCCTTCAGAGGAATTACGAGTACGATGATGAGAGGTAGGGAGGGAGTCCGGCATGAGGATCATAAAACGTACGGCTCTTACCCCGTGAAGTTTTTGTATAGCTTTCGCTCTCCGCTTCCGTCTCCAGATCTTGGTGAGGAACACCGGTGCCAGCATCGGCAGCACCCGGTGTCGCATCGTTTGTGGATTTATTTTGGCTTAGTTCAGTTCACTGGTGAGTTTAATATAAAGGTCTAGATTTTACTAGACCTTTTTTAGTAAGTATGCACTGTCACTTATAGTTTGGACGGTATTTGCTGTGTTAAACTTAACACATTTTTCTGAATCCACAGTCAATTTATCTATACTAATCTATACTAATATTATAAAGAGGAAAGATTTGATTGTTTGTTTGTATATTTGTTTGTTTGTTCGCATCGAATAGGCTCCGAAACTACAGGACCGATTTTAAAAATTCTTTTACTGTTGGGCAGCTACACTAGCCCCGGTCAACATAGGCTATATTTTATTCCCGTATTCCCACGGGAACGGGAGCTACGCGGGTGAAACCGCGTGACGGCCTCTAGTCTACGATAATAAGGTATACTTGATTATTAATTTAATGGTGGTTGACTACCAGATCGAAACTGATTACCGTAGGCTATGGACGTTTGCAAAACAAGAGGTATTATACACTCCTGCTACCTACACCGACCCTAATCCGTCCCCTAGTCCGTGTCGACACGGACACTAATGCCGTGTTTAAACGGACAGAGACAGACGATGTTCATGGGCGGTGAATCAATCAAAAAGCCGCCAAAGATCACCCATCTCAGAACCGACTGTAACGTAAAATCCTTAACGCAGTTTACAGAATTCGTACCTATTTCAATTCAGTCGACTGCTGTTGAACCCCTCTCAAACAAGTTGAGGAGTCAGCGAACTCGAGGTTGATCGTCCATTGTCTGACGGCTATTGTTTCACCATTATCGTCACGGCTACTGGGTAAGGGGCATTTGATTGCGGAATCTATCAGATTACGATTAATCAGTCATGCTACAGGTTAGATGAGTCACGGCTTGTACCTATATAAGAGTATACTTTATTTTATACCTTCACAGAATCAAAATCGATGCGGGTTTAGAATTCGGAATTTCATAATTAAATTATGTCTTGTTTGAAACCAAAAGTGAGAGCCCAGAAAACCGGCCAAGTGCGAGTCGGACTCGCGAACGGAGAGTTCCGTTCTAAACAAGAAAGCTGTGAGATCGTTCTCACCAGACTGCCCCTCCCTAACACGTTTATTGTGAAAGTTCAGTTGTGAGACTGGCGTATCGCCATTTTTTTACTGATTTTATTTTCCTACTGGAGATTGGCAAAATCGTTGATAAACAAACGGAGGGCCATTCAATTAAAAGAAGAAGAAGAACAGATGATCCACGTGACCTAGTTTAATGCAACAGAGTCACAGACTACAGACACAAGTCTCGACATAAGCCCCTCTGCACTCTATTTTATAGAGAGGGGCTAAAAACGGTAAAAAATCACGTTTGTTGTGTGTGAGCCCTCATTAAATTCTATTTTCGTTATGATTTTGGCTAAGGCGGCAACAGATATACTTCATGTGTGAAAATTTCAGCTCCAGCTATCACGGTTCCCGAGAAACAGCCTCGTGTCAGACAGACAGACGGACGGACTCGTCTCAGTAATGTCCAGGTTTAACCTGAGGGATGTCTCCCGTAACACAGGACTTCCTAGCACGGGAGGCATCGATCCATAAAAGGAAAATTCTCTGTAATAAGTCATAATGCTATGTATCAAACAATATGTAAGATAATGATGGTACGCTAATAATATATTATTATATTATATTATATTATTATAACCCAATGAGTATGGAACCCTAGAAGTGGGGTTGGGGTCAAAGTTACCCTTGAAATACTCAACAAATCCTAAACAACTGTTTTTATCGACGATAGATATAAATTAATAGTTGAAGGGGAAAAATATCAAGGCCAGTATGAGGCGTGCCGTTAAATTATTCAAGGGCCAATCAACACGCAACTTCACCTATATTTAGCTATAAATACTAATGCTATGAATTATTTGTTTTCTAACCGACTACAATAGAAAAGTAGGATCTATCTACTAATTTTATTTTTCACTAACGGACGTCACGCGGTTTCACCCGCGTAATTCCCGTTCCCGTGGGAATACGGGAATAAATAATAGCCTATGTTCACCGCAACGAGTTTAGATTCCCAACAGTGAAAGAATTTTTCAAATCGGTCCAGTATATTTCGGAGCCTATTCGATGCAAACAAACAAACAATGAAATCTTTCCTCTTTATAATATTAGTATACTAATAAACAAAATGGCATAATCCCTACCAATAATATGAATGCGAAAGTAGCTCTGTCTATCTGTCTGTTACGTTTTCACGCCTTAACCGCTGAACCGATTTTGATGAAGTTTGGTATAGGGATAGTTTGAGTCCAAGGGAAGGACATAGGCTACTTTTTAACTGACTGCGCAAAAGTAGGGTAATGATATGATGACTTCTACGCGGACGAAACCGCGGGGAAAAGCTAGTAGCTTATATCAAAACGAGCTGTATTAGTTTGGAAGTTTGGACTTATATCTATGTTTGATGGAACAGCTTTGCAAGCTGTGTTGGTAGAGTTCATTTTAACTATATCCGTGGCTGGCGTGAACAACTTGACATCTCGACTTGTATGATTTTCTTTTTATTAGCTTAATACGTTCCTAACGGTATGAATCTATATATAAAAAAATTACAACTGAATGTGTACATAATTTTTTTTGTAATCACGCTTGGTAGTATGTTGACATCTCGCATTTTATCGTCTCTAATTTGATAAATCTACATGCCTAGTTATCGATTATTTATTTTTTGTGAACGAAGATTGATATGTGGTTATATCAAGATATACTTAGCTACCAGGATAATGTCGGTTTCTGGATATCTCCACTTACACACTTATGACTGTCTGAAAAAATGAGAGATTAAAAATGACAAATTGATATATTAAGTTATGTCGAACTGAGTATTCTGTTTGAATTCTGACATAATGAGATATCAAGTTATAGACAGCCGTCTTCCTCAAATTAAGTCATGATAAGTTATGATGTCAAGTTATGAACAGGTTGAATATTTCTGTTCAATACGTGACATATCGAGATGTACAGTTATGGCCGCACTTTCCTAGCTCGCAATTTGGTAAACAAACTAAAAATAAAAAATCAATTCAAGATTTAAAACCACATTTCCCAGCTATGAGAGCCATTATTGTATATTGTGTTTCAATAGCTTTGCGCAAAAATGTAAACAAACACATTTGATCTTATATATCCATAGTTACTTGCAATTGAGTATTCACCCTGATTATATTCTAGTATCCAGGAGTCATACAGTGTTCTTACAATCATTTCGACACCAAATAACTTCTTTATGATAGTTTATTTTCATTTAAAATACCTACTCAGGAGCACTATGGGCAATAGATGGTAAAAAATTAAATGATTTGTCATACAATATTTTTCTACTCATCTGTCTTAGACAACGATTGTCGAAACATAACATGTTTACATTATTGCCAGATCGGACAGGATTGGACTATAGAAAGTCGACTGGTAAGAAAAATTTAAGCGTTGAACAGCGTTTGCTTAGCAAAAATGTACAGAGTTTTTTTTTTAACGTGACGGAAAATCCTCATGGATGCTATGTCGGACTCCTACCGACTAAAAAACCTCATGTAACGCTCAACAGCCTATGGTTGGGAGCCCCGGGTAAGCCCTCGGAAGGATGTCCCAGGACTCCCAACAGACCCACGGCCGCCGCTACGGCCTCGCCTAGGGGGTGGTTCGGGTGCTATCCCGCGTCTTTGAGGGGTTTTAGGGTGTTCTTCTAAGGGGGAGGGGGGGGGGGGGGGTGCATCCCTCACGTCACGCTGCCGTCATGGGCCTGCTTCTATAAGGACGGTGAGCAGCCCTCTCACCGTCCTCAGGCCCCCGGTCCTGGAGGCCGATAGCCTACGGCGAAGACACGTCGGCGGCCCCCAAGCCGCCGACTGCGGATCTCGGGTGGGAGAGTTCTCTCCCGTACCCACCCCGCCGCCTTCTTCACGAGCATGACCTCCTCGCAGAAAGAGGCGGCGCAGTCCCAAATACTTCCGCTGGAGATCATGGCTCGCACTATGGTCTCGAGCGAGAAAGTGTCCACGTCCAGACCCACTACGAGGACCTGGCGCTGTTGCGCCCACGCCATGCACTCCACCAGCGTGTGGAGCGCTGTGTCATCGCTGCGGTCCTCGCAGTGCTGACACTCGGCCGTGGTTTCCCGGTGTCTTCGCCACAAATACCTACCGAAGCTACCGTGCCCGGTTAGTATCTGTGACAACCGGTAGGAGAGAGCACCGTGTCTCCTCTCCAGCCACTCGTCCATGACCGGTCTGATGGCCGCGATTGTGGCGAATTCCCCCTTTGGTTGCTCAAGTCGCACCTTCATGTCTCCACGGTTTTCTGGTGGAGCAGGGACCGCTGGGCCTCAATTTCCCAAGACGCAGGCCTTTGACCTCGCCCCAGTGCCTCCTTGCGCCATCTAAACAGTGACGCAAGGGCTCTCGCTTCCAGGTCCCTAGGAGGGGTCCCGGCTAGGAGACATTCCGCCTCACCTGAGATCGTGCGGCCCCCAAGTTGAATGGAGTGGCGTTGTCGTTATCACGACTACTGCCTAACTTAAGGGGGCCTGACACCTCTTGCAGAAGACTATGCTGCGTTCGTGCGATCCATGGCTCTTTACAGGGCTCCGGTATGGGCAGGGAATCTAACGGCCAGTAACGTGGCAATACTGCGACGTCCACTGCGGCTGCTGGCCGTCAGGATTATAAGAGGATACCGCACGGTCTCTTTTGAAGCGGCAACTCTTTTAGCCGGTACACCTCTATGGGACCTGGAAGCGAGGGCACTTGCAGCACTATACCTGTGGTGCAAAGAGGCAGGGGAGCGAGATCTGAGACCTGCTTCACAGGAAATCGAGGGTCAGAGGTCTCAGCTCCGCCAAGTAGTCGTGGAGGAGTGGAAGGAGCGACTTGGACAACCAACAGCCGGGCATGATATAGTTGAGGCGATAAGGCCTGTAATGAAGGACTGGCTGGAGAGGCGCCATTGCTGCCTCTCCTACCGGCTGAGGCAGCTACTCACCGGGCATGGTTGCTTCGGTGTGTACCTGCATCGGATAAGGCGGGAGCCAACGCCAGAGTGCCACTACTGTTCTGGCTGCTTACCGGATACGGTGCTCCACACTCTGGCAGATTGCCCAGAGTGGACGGATCAACGATGTGGCCTTTCAGTGGCCTTAGGAGTGATAAATATCACGCTCCTACGGTCAGCAGCGAAAGTTTATGGAACTCCGCCGCCTTGTTTTGTGAGGAGGTGATGGTTGCAAAAGAGGCGGCGGAAAAGGAACGGGAGAGGAACAGCAATCTTTCGAGCCGCAGGAGAAGACGCGCTGGGAATCGGAGATCTCAGAACGATCTCCGTCCCCCATAAGCGTTAGCCTGGGGGCGACACTCAGGGCTAGCTGTCGCGCTGGCAGAGACAGGCCCAGGGTGGTGACGCGTGACGTATTCTGGCACGCACCTCAATTAGACAGAAGAGGCCAATGTGTGGTCTCTCTCCACGAGGAGGGGTCGCCGGTGAATGGCGACCAGGGCTGGTCAGGGTCCCTGGGATTTCCTTTCGAGGGTGCACCAGGTACCCTGGCAACATACAGCCAAGACGGAGTAAGAAAAAAAAAAGGGACCTTTTGTAATCAAAAAGCTAGACGACTCAGGGGAGAAATATCTCTGGCAACCAATTCAATGGCTCCAGTACGATGAAAACTGAGTTTACCAATAAGTAATGAAAAAAAAGGACTTGTTGGATGTCCTTGATTTAATCGACGAGTCTTTTAAAGACTTTTATTTGCAACTTAAAACAGTCAATGACCCCTTGACATCTAACACTGATCCAGATTTGGACCAAGCAATTGATTATTCTACAGTGATTACTCCTTTTACCATATGAAACTAATAGAATCATAGCATTTAATTTTAATATTTATCCAATTACCTCTTTCTTTTTGAATTTTGGTAATGATGTTTAAATAGTAAGTACCTACCTCCCTTGTTTTTTTTCAGTTAGGTATCATGTATTATAAAAAACATTGCTTGCCCAAGAAAACAATACTTATTTTGATGGTGCCTAAGTTGATAACTACTGTAAACACTTTTATAGTTGCTGAGAACAAGTTGATAATTCGGTGATTAACTTGATAACTCGTCGGTGAACAACTTGACAAGTCTAATATTGCCAAAACTGTAAGGATTTTGTCTCATTTACTATCATAGATTTAAAATTGGCCTAAAATAATATGGAAAACAATACATACTCTTTAATTTAACTAATTTACCGATTTACCAGAAACGGTCAAACTTTCAAATGGCCGCCCTCTAAAATTGACATTTTATACTTGTCAACTTATTCACGCCAGCCACGGATATTATCTACTAGAATTACAAAATGATGACAACTTTATTACTGAAAAATTATATAAAATATTATAAAGAGGAAAGATTTGATTGTTTGTTTGTTTGTTTAAATCGAATAGGTTCCGAAACTATTGGACCAATTTGAAAATTCTTTCACTGTTGGGAAGCTACACTCTTTGCGCTGAACATAGGCTATATTTTATTCTCGTATTCCCCACGGGAACGGGAATAACGCGGGTGAAACCGCGTGAAATTCGCTAGTTTAAAATAAGATTATTTCAAAGAAGGATAAGTCCATCAAGTATAGACACTTATATACATCCTTTATCAAAAGCAAATTTCATAATAATTATTATAAAACGCAGTTTCTAATTCATAAAGTCCGAACTTATACCAAGTTTTAATTAATTCTAGAGCATTCTGAGAAGGTTTTGATTACTTTGTAATTACCTATTGGAGGGCACAAGAGGTCGGAAATCTAAAGTTATAGACTTTGAAAACCTTGATCCTCCTAGCCGTGAAATTTAATAACTAGAAAGATCACTTAGAATCATTATGGAGTTGGAATTACGTAGCGCGCCCACTCCAGACTTTGACGACGATTTGAATAAACGAAACGTCGGTCTACAAAAGTCTGTTGTGTACGCGCGCCGTTGTGGTAGTCGGTAGAGACTCGTCTAGCAACTTGTTGCCTTTCTGGTTTCCCGATTTGCAAAGGATTGAAGCAAAAGAACTATATTCCTAACCTCTTCAATATATCTTCTGATATTCATTGATTTTTTAAATTAATTAAGGAGGTTAATTGACCCTACTGCTGCCTGGGGCAAAGGCTTCTCGCAGGCTATGGTCTCCTATAAATGCGGTAGGCTGCGTGCAACGTCACTACGTATGCCTAGGCAGAGGCACTATGCTTATAGAAACGTACTGTGGTCCGTTTCTTGAACTGACGTCGCCGTCGTCGTGACATTCCTATAATGACGTGGCGTTTGGCCTGACGTGTACGCAGCCTATGGCAATATAGGAAACCATAGCCTTAGAGATTAAATAATTATATTTATGTAGGGTATTTTTGGTTATTCCAGACTATAATGTATCTCTGTACCAAATGTCAGCCCGATCCGTTCAGCGGTTTGAGCGTGAAAGAATAACAAACATTCACATTCACACACTTTAGTAAGAAGTTAGATACAATTTATAACAAAAACATATTTTGAAACACTTCTTAAAGATTAAAAATCTACTTTTGGCTATCATTTTTCATCTATAGTCTTTTTCTGGACAGCTCAGCAATCATGTAAACATGTCATGTTTTGACAGAAGTTGTCCATGATCATAGTGTTGTAACTAAACTGATTCTAATTATGTAAGTAATCATTGAGTTATATCTAGTTCACCGTACATTCATTTACTTCGGTTAATCAATTGCCAAATTCATCAAATCATGTAATTCGGTATATCTATGTATATTATGTGCAATAACTTTTTATATACCTATTTGATGGTGTAATGAATTTTCTTCCACAAATGTCAAAAATAATAAATATTTTAAGCAAACAAATATTTGTTAGCTAAATAACCCACTCCGGCTCGTATCCAGTGCAAAGGTGCCCATAACACTCGCGGCATTTCCGCGCTGGATGGCGATAGCTAACCTTTGCACCAGGTACGAGCCAGAGCGAGAATCACCTGTCTTCTCCCCTATTCTACGTCCAATGTCTGACACCAATTTTTTTGCTTCCATGCCCCAACTGCCCATAGTCTCGAACGCAAGTGGCACCACAATGTAACGCGTCTCCAAAGCCGCGTACTTTTCGTGCTTTTTACTAGCTGCGTCTTCGGCCGCAGCAGCAGGGGAAAGAGCTGTTCGGCCCAAGTGACTAGCAGCCACAGTACACATACAGGTCGCGTCCCACACTAAGCACCTACCCCTCCCCCACGGTACGAGCGTCATTCCGTCCGGTCTCTTGCCGTCCGATCTGGACAGACCAGGGGGCTCGAGCGCGCAGGGTACGTCCGCTGAAACCAGGGCCCTCCGGATGAGATCATTAAGGGCATGATGGCGCGGAAACCTACCCGCACTACGACGACAACTCAGCGCGTGATGACCGTCAGCCTCCACCATAGAACCGCAGGTGCAACTGTGGGGTTCACACACCTTGCAGCCCAGGCGAAGAGCCAATGCCACACGCAAAGAGTCATCGTCCAATAAAGTGCCAAGGTGAGGTGATGGTAGTGCGTGCAGCCATGCCCCCGCCTCCGGTTGAGATACAGCGAGCAATCGCGCCCGATCTGCACCAGATGCTTGCTCCAACCGCCGTAAATGAGCCAATTTTACTCCTACCTCATCCCAAGACCTCTGGGCACGAGGATCCGCTGGGACACGAGCACCACCTGTAAATGCCAACCAAGATTCCATTGTCCCGGACACAAAGGGTATACTGGCCTCGCCACCCTCAGAGTGAAGAATAACAGCGACAAGGCCCGCAACCCCATGCGCCGACGCAAGGAACGCCGGCAAGCCAACATCTCGCGCACGCCGTATCCCAAGACCCCCGTAGCCGATGGGCTGAGACGCTAAGTCCCATTGGGATTCAGTGAAAGAGACGTTTGACAAAAATGACAGTCTTAAATGACAGTCTTAAATTTTTACCATCCGAGTATTTTTCATGAAATTATTCTATAATTTAAGGGTTTATTAGTGTCGAAATGTCCGCATAAATCTAACTAGAGTTCCTTAAAACGACTATGATCAGGATTGTTAATTAAATGTAAGTAATTATGGAGCAGTCAAGATCCAATCGCTTTGTTTGCTATATTATTTACATCTGTTGAATTCCACTATACTTATGCCGACAAAAAAAGATTTCATTTGCACCTCTCTTTCGTCATTTTCTAAACCAGGCCCCTTAAATAACGCTTTTAGCCTTTAAACGCCTACGCCCGATTAAACATAATTTTTCTACAAGTATTATGTCCGAGACTAAGCAAGGATAGAGATATAAGAAATATTTTTAGAGTAGGTATAATTCATAAGTAATTGTAAGAAAAATACATATGTATTTGTAAATTACACCACAATTTTTATCGTATCCGTAACTGGAATCACGTCACCCACGATAAGACATTCGATTAAAATCGAATACGTATCGATGTATCGATATCCGAGGACACACTGGTTACTAATATCGGGAGTGTGGCATACCGAGGGTCGTTGGGGTGATGCTATTATAAGCCACGGCTTATTGAGGCTTAAACTGTCGTCACGATGCAGTCAGCCCGTGAAAAAAGGTGCGATGGCCGTTATAATACAGACGATTACGGTTAATTCAACATCTATACGAATAAATGGATACTTAAAGACATTTTTTAAAGCGCCTTCTAGCCTAAATTAAGATAACATAAGTTTTTGCTTGACTTTGACAGCTGATAACATTCAAAGTTTGATTCAAACATTTGCGAAATGCGTAAGTATATTTGTTTTGTTAATATTGTCTAGGCTTTTTTTTTTTTTTTTTTTTAACGTGAGGGAAAATCCTCCTAGGATGCTATGCCGGACTCTTACCGACTAAAAAACCTCACGTAACGCCCAACAGCCTATAGTTGAGAGCCCCAGGTAAGCCCTCAGGAAGGATGTCCCGTGACTCCCAACAGACCTACGGCCGCCACTGCGGCCTCGCCCAGGGGGTGGTTCGGGTGCAATCCCGCGTCTATGGGGGGTTTCGGGTGTGACCCCGCTTCTAAGGGGGGGCGTCACGTCACGCTGCCGTCATGGGCCTGGATAGTTTTATAGACTGCCCGCTACCTTGACCACGAAGGCGTGTTGGTACCTTGGAACCATACATGGAGCAATGCAATCGGGCCTACGGTTGGAAGCCCCGGGCAAGCCCTCGGAAGGATACCCCAGGACTCAAAACCTTTAATGGAGTCGCGATGATCTATGCTTGGTACCTATGACACAGTTCCTTTAAGACAATTTGGTTCTAAGACACCCTCACAGAACCTGAGAGCAAAGTAGACTTAAGTAATTGTTTTATCTGATGTGTGCTCTAGGTGTGATTGAATAGCAGGACATCACCATGCAGTACAGTCTCTGCTCGTTGAGTAAGAAAACTTACCGATAGGGACACATTTTACTCCTGGAATCAACCTTGTCTTCGATGCTTACCTGTAAAAAGAAGAAATAACGTAAATCTTTGTCCGTAAGTATTTTAATTTCAATGTTGAAAAATTATCGGTCTTCAGCAGGACTCGAATCTGCTTCTGGCGGACCAGACTATTACCCAACTAACTAGCCATTACTACACTAATACTAAAACTATATTATCAATAGAACACTATCACATATCTATACATATAATAAAATAATAGAAAATTGAAAACTGTACATTAGATATATTTAAAAAAAATACTCGCTGGGTGTTCTATATAAGATACCGAAGCCGAAAATGTAGTTAGAAAATTTTTTGTCTGTTTGTCGGTTTGTCTGTTTGTCTGTTTGCTTTGCTTTGGCCGGAAGGATCTCGAAAAGTACTCAATAGATTTGATTCAAATTTTGCACAAATATTAACTAGGGGTAGGTTCTTCAAATAGGCTATATATTATCACGCTACATATCCTAGGGGCTAAGCAGAGAGCAATCAAATTGACAAATAACATAATTTTCACGCGTACGAAGTCGCGGGCAACAGCTAGTTATAGAATACTAGCGGCCCGCTCCGGCTTCGCACGGGTATACAGTATTACTCCACTATTTAATGGATGTTATTATACATATAAACCTTCCTCTTGAATTACTCTATATCTATTAAAAAAAACCGCATCAAAATCCGTTGCGTAGTTTTAAAGATTTAAGCATACAAAGGGACATAGGGACAGAAAAAGCGACTTTGTTTTATACTATGTAATGATAACTGGTTTAACAGAAGCATCGCATTGCAAACGTCCATTTTCGGCGCAAAAAGAATAAATGGCGATTATAACGTAACTCCCAAAAGAGTTATAATCTTTTAATAACGGATAGTCTACAAAATAATAAATCTTCATTCTTCCCGAGCTCAACGGGATTACACTAGGAATCCATCGGGAAATATCCTCAATATAAACGCACACTATCCATCAGTATTTTCCATCACATCACAGAAATAAATCACAATTTCCTTTTACGCAAAAACTATTACATTTTTAATACGAGCGAGGCAAAGGGTTGGTATTTAGGTATTATAAATGTTTAAGGCTGGGAAAATGGCTAACGTGAGCATACAAAACATGCGTCCTTCAAACAAAGAAATGAAGAATTTTATAGCTTATTTTATTTGTAACTAGCGGACGTCACGCGGTTTCACCCGCGTAGTTCCCGTTCCCGTGGGAATAAAATATAGCCTATGTTCCCCGCAAAGAGTGTAGCTTTCCAACAGTGAAAGAAATTTTAAAATCGGACCAGTAGTTCCGTAACCTATTCGTTACAAACAAAAAAACAAATCTATCCTCTTTATAATATTAGTATAGATAAGTAAATACTTATACTTATTCAAAGTCGAAGAAAACCAAATCATAATTGTATGTTTTCCTTTATACTTATATTTTTTATCAATCGATGAAAAATCATAAAATGCATTCATCTAAATAGGCCGATTCTATGATCTTTTTACACATTATGTACAATCAATTTAAAATTTGTAACAAAACCAATTCATCACATCTTGCAGATTAAAAAAATATTTTGGCTTTAATTTTTCGTCTACTTACGCCGACAAGAAATGATTTCATTGGCACCTCTTTTTATAATTTATTGAGACAGGGGCCTTAAGAACAAGGACCAAGGTCTTCTGTCCCTATACATTGAAAAACGTCTATGGTGTAAATATCTTTTCATTCCTTCTATTCGAAAAGAATCACTTTGCACCACGATAACGGGGCGCAAAATAGCTCTTTTCTGTTAAGAGCTTTTTAGCGGGTGGCAAAGTGATTTGAATTTGGAACTTGAAAATTTCATAGAAATAGAACGCAAATTGTATGAATTACTGGCTGGTAAGTGTTGGCTGCACAGCGCGGTGTCCTGAGCTAACTAAAAAAAACTAAAGAGCGCCATTTATCTGTTCGTGTTCGTCATTATTAATGTTCTTGTATTCAGTAAACATATTTTATTGTATTCTGCAAATATAATAAGTTCTACGTCAAGTTATAAAAGTGACAATCCATGAACTCCTGGAACAATAACTATAAAAGGTAACTACGTCGTACAAAACTTATTTTTTTCTCATAGAAGGGGAATGAAAAGTAGAGTATATTACTCGAGGGCAAATTATTTTTCCCTCGGGCGGTGTACTTTGAATCCCTCACTGCGCTCAGGATTCTACGTTAGAATCCCTCGCTATGCTCGGGATTCTATTCTAGAATCCTTCGCTTCGCTCGTGATTCAAAGTAGCGCCCTCGCCGTAAAAATACTATTTTGCCCCCTTGTTATACAATCTACTATTTCATTCCTTCTATTCGAAAAGTATCACTTTGCACCACGATAACGGGGCGCAAAATAGCTCTTTTCTGTTAAGAGCTTTTTAGCGGGCGACAAAGTGATTTGAATTTGGAACTTGAAAATTTCATAGAAATCGAACGCAAATTGTATGAATTACTGGCTGGTAAGTGTTGGCTGCACAGCGCGGTGTCCTGAGCTAACTAAAAAAAAACAAAGAGCGCCATTTATCTGTTCGTGTTCGTCATTGATATGGTTCTTGTAATCAGTAAACATATTTTATTGTATTCTGCAAATATAATAAGTTCTACGTCTAGTTATGAATGTGACAAAGTGACAATCCATGGACTCCTGGAACTATAACTATAACTATAGAAGGTAACTACGTCGTACAAAACTTATTTTTTCTCATAGAAAGGGAATGAAAAGTAGAGTATATTACTCGGGGGCAAATTATTTTTCCCTCGGGCGGTGTACTTTGAATCCCTCACTACGCTCAGGATTCTATGTTAGAATCCCTCGCTATGCTCGGGATTCTATTCTAGAATCCTTCGCTTCGCTCGTGATTCAAAGTAGCGCCCTCGCCGTAAAAATACTATTTTGCCCCTTTGTTATACAATCTACTATTTATGCCAGTGATTTCCCTTTGTAGATTTTAGACCGCTATGCAGAGCGAGGCTGTTTTCAAAGTAAACGCTAAACGAATTTACACCCGCATTTGAATTTGAAAAGACACGGAAAAGCGCTGTGGAACTCCAGTTTTATTTATCTTCTACCAAGGCTCCTGATTATATAACCAAGTTTATGAATTCGTCAAAGGGTTGGCAGTGCAAATGCGACACTTTCGATCAGGTGGGCGCTTGTTGTCACATTAGTGGTGCAAAACAAACATGTTATTTTCAAAATTATATAATACTAGCGGATGGCATGCAGTTTCACCCGCGTAGCTCGCGTTCCCGTGGGAATATGGGAATAAAACATTAGCCTATCTAACCAGGGGATAGTTTAAGGAGTTTTGCTGAAAAGTTTTCTGGGATTTTGAAAGCTAGTAACATTTTTTGTACTCTTTACGAATTTCAACTTTGCCATCTCGTCTCGTTTACCGCTAGCCCCCCGCCATATTGAAAAAATCGCAACTTATAGCAGTTTTTTTTGGAAATAAGTATCTCCTTTTCTGCTCATTGTACTATAACAAAATGTATTACACAATTAATTTAGAGAAAATTTTCTGCAAATCATGTCCTTGGCAACTGTTTTGAAAATAAATAGTATCGACGTACGAGCGCCGCAAAAATCATTAAAAATATGGCTTTGGCTGTAGAAAAAATCGTACAAAGCACGTCAGAATCTATTTTGTTGCCAATTTTCTAAACTCTCGGAAACCTTCCAAGTAAAACTACCAAGTGACTGAGTTAAAGGAGCAAATTTGCCTTATTGTGTTTGGATTTTTTGTGGAACACTGCATTTTTTTATTTTGTTTAGCCTAGCGTCCTCTAATACTAATAAATAAATATTTGACATTTATTCAGACTCATTTAAAAAAGTTTAAGTACCTATTTATTTTACTTACATTCTTATGTTTGACAAGCATACCTAGTTTATTCAGATTAACGAAAAAAAAAAATTACAACTCTTTTCACTGAATAGTTTCTTGATCTTACTTGTAAGTTGTCACCTCTGTTTTCCCTGAATTTAGCCCCATAAATGGGACCACGAAGGAGAACTGACCATTTGTGAAATATTGAAAATGAAAAATCTTTATACATATAGGTCACAAAGTAACGCTTATGAACGTTCAAATGATTGCTTCTACGTTTACATTTACTGCCAGATTCGCGACAGGCAGAGCTGGAAAAAAAAAAAGAACTTGGCAATAAAACTCCGGCCTCTCTTTTGTGGACTTTCAAACTAGTTATTTAGAGAAGGCTTCAGACGCACCAGTGTTTACTACATCATTTATTGATCTTTTCCTATAATCGAATTTTTAATTAGACAAAGTAAAGTGCCGGCGACTAATGTCACTTCTTCATAGAAATTAATCAACATTGTATGAAGAAGTGACAATAGTTGCTGTCACTTTACTGTGTCTATTTAAAAAATCGACTTTAGTATATCAATCCTCTCAACCTGGAAGAAGTGTCCAAAATTGGTTCAAAAGTGATCGATACCCGCAAATTTTAAATATGGAAAAAAAAATTAGTTTCGAGCAGGATTAGAACCTGCGTCTTCTTGCTTTTAAAAAAGTGCCAGTAGATGGTGCCTACGTCGCCCCAAAATATAAGGTGGAAAATTTGGTTGGTTCCGACTAGGTTTCGGTGGCCGCTAGGTTAAGGCGTCTGCACGGTTTGCAAGAAGACGCAGGTCCGGTGGATTTGGTTGGTTCCGAGTAGGTTTCGGTGGCCACTAGGTTAAGGCGTCTGCACGGTTTGCAAGAAGACGCAGGTCCGGTGGATTTGGTTGGTTCCGAGTAGGTTTCGGTGGCCGCTATGTTAAGGCGTCTGCACGGTTTGCAAGAAGATGCAGGTCCAAATTCTGCTCGAAACCAATTCTTTTTCCATATTTAAAATTTATGATCAGTTAGCATACTTACTATGTAATTGCTTTTCTAAAATAATCTTGATACCCACAAAATCGATACTCGGAGAACCGAGACAATGGATTACAGAACGAGTCCAACTGGCGAGTTACGATTAACACAAGGCTTTTGTTTCAACTTAATCGGAGTAGCAAGTTAAACGAGATTCGGACCATTGCATTGTTTCGAGAGGGTGAGTTATTGTCGGCGCAAGTTTCTACAGGAGTGCCATTCCTCTTTGTTTGAATGCTGACAGCTTATTAAAGCGATGCCTGGTATATTTTATTTTTAAGATTGTGGCAAAAAGCTCAAAAAATTATTATAGGTAGATAAAGAAAAAAAAACTTAATCATTGCGACTTTCCGTGTCCGTCCGTTTCTGTAGGTGCATATATTTAATTTACAAATGATTTCTTAAGGTTTTTCTGGATTCGATTTCAAGAATTTCATAGTTTTAGGTCAACGAATAACTCTATAAATATTGACTCCCTCGAGAGTGTCCTATAACTTCTTTCGCGGACTTAAACTAGGTACCTAACTATTACGTATTATTATTTTTACACGCATTTTATTTTTATATTAAGTTAGAATTTTAATTACTTCATATCTTCAAGAAACTGTAGACCTGAGTATACGATTTTAATTTCAACTCGATACCTTCATATTCACACGCTCCCAAAAGGAACAAGAGAATCCATAATTGACTCAAAAAATATGAATACTGTCACACCTAACTTAAGAAGCAGCCTACCTAACCTAAATTCCTATACAGAAACTAGGATACACGTATTCATCTCACAGCTATGGGTATACTAGACCAGTTCACATTCATAGAGATATGGCACAAGTGGGACCGCATAGTTGACGGAAAAGGGGTTTTTGTGCCGTGACTTGATCGTGTAAACTAGATTTTAAGTTTTTTCTTAAAGGATGGTTGGTTAGGTTTGAGTCTAGTGTTGCTGTTTTCTATACTAGTAAAAAAAAACTGGCAAGTGTGAGTCAGACTTGCGCATCGAGAATTCCATACCAAAAAGAGGCAATAAAGAATTAAAGGTTGCCTGGGAGAGATCGCTGTTTGCGATAAGGCCGCCCATTGTACCGAAGTAAATACTTAATATCTGTAAGTTTTGTGATTTCTGTGTACAATAAAGTATAGTTTCATTATTATGTCTCTTTCTTGCTCCGGTATCTTCTTTTTTTTAACGAAGATACCCGGTCCTTTGATAGGCTTACATGGGGACATGATGGTCCAACATGCACAACATGCAGAGGCCCTTTGAGATTTTTAATGTAATGGGAAATGGGACCCCCATTGCAGACAATTCACTGAAATTCATTATTATTATTATTAAAGGTCAAGTTTTTTGTATTTATTGTTATACCAGCAATAGAAATACATCATCCGTGAAAATTTCAGCCGTCAAGCTATCACGGTTCATGAGACACAGACAGGGGTGTCTCAGTAATAAGGTTCCAAATTTCCGTTGCCAAATGGCAAAAACGGCACCCTTATAGATTCGTCATGTCTGTCTGTCTGTCCGTGTGTCACAGCCACTTTTCTCCGAAACTATAAGGCCTATGCTATTGAAACTTGGTAAGTAGATGTATTCTGTGAACCGCATTAAGTTTCTTATATAAAACTAGAAAAAAAGCAGTAAATTTTGGGGGTCCCCATACCCAGAACTAAAACTCAAATTTTTTTTCATCAAACCCATACGTGTGCTTTTAAACTAAGAGAATGAAAAATCTAAAAAAAATATATTATGTACATTGCCATAAAAACTACCAACGAAAATTGGTTTGAACGAGACAGAGCTGGTAGTTTTTTTTAATAGGTCATAATCCGCAATTTTCGGTTAGAAAAATCACTACCACTGCGAACGTGTTAAAACATCAGTCAAAGTTACAACGAACTATAAGAACTTTTATATTACGTTACTTGCTGCTACGAAACCCTTAATGGGCGAGTCCAACTCGCACTTGGCCGGTTTTTTTACCCTTCGGAAAGCAAATACTATAAATCTATGGGGGAAGAAACCTAGAAGGTATACTTTGAAAAACCGAAACTAGGATATCCCAAGATTGACTTCAAGCAGTAACAACACGTGTTTTGTCGATTCAAGTCAAAATGTCACTATTACAATGTTTGATATTATGCTCTCGAGAAGTCCTGGGGCATCCTGCCGACGGCTTACCCGCGGCTCCTAACCATAGGCTTTTGGGCGTTACGTGAATTTTTTTTAGTCGGTAGGAGTCCGGCATAGCATCCATGATGGATTTTCCCTCACGTTAGAAAAAAAAAATCCTCTCGAGAACCCAAACTCATTAACAAAACACTCTATATAAACAAACATGCTAATATTACACCATGTAACATAAACATTTAGCGGAGCAACTTTTACCCGAACGTCGTATTAAAGTTACGAGGGTAGGGGGTGGAAATTCGTGCAGTTTACGATTTCCGACCCGAATGTCTATTAAACTACCCTTGCATACTTGAAAAGGCCGTTGTAAGCGTGTTCATATTCAACTTATGTAAAAAAATATTATGAAATTGGGAAACTATACACATAACATTTTTTACATAACTTTTTATGAAATTTTCTTTATACTTACTTCATTACTTACAAACGCCCCGTGTGGCGACGGGGTCCCGTGTTGAGACGGATAAGAGTACAAAATGTCGCCACCCCAATACATCCCGAGGGTGTCGTAAGAGGCGACTAAGGGAACACTTTCGCAAAAAGATCCATTGCGTAGAGAAGAAAACTCGACATGAAACCCGGTTGTCAGTAAAATGATAATCGTTTAGCCAAGTTGAAGGCTTTAATGGTCAGCTTGAAAAATTTCAACTGCGCTGCGCCTGTCCATTTGAACACGGCAATAGGCTCACCACCTATTACGTGGGACATAGAACTATAAAGTGAAATGTGGGCGTATACTATGCCTCTGCCTACCCCTTTGGGCATAAAGGCGTGACTATATATATGTATGTATGCATTATATACAAACTGGTGACAGACCAAAGAACTGCAGAGTTTAACTTTAGAAATTGAGTTCGGTTAACTTTTGCATTACTCTTTAGGCCCGGATCCCTAAAAAGTTGACCTGTATACAATATGTGCGCATATTCGATGCTATAAGCTAATTCGATTGGGAAACGAATTGATAAAAAAAATCAAAATCACATCTCCACAACGAATAGTTGCAACACTACAAGCTAAACCCCAGACACTTACTAACAAATATTAAGGTTGGTGCTATTGATAGCGGAAGCTACTGTCTCTTTCTTCCAAGCGTTACGCCCGGTCTCCACCGCGAGCTGAGCGGGCTCATTAATGTTAACTGTATACTTATTTTAGCGGCACTGCGCCACAGATGTCTAGCCATTAGTCTTGGTTAATCTTTTTACGAACACCTCAAGGTCTGGCTTCTTGTTCTTCTATTCTATTACTTTTTAAATAGGTTCTAGCAACTGTTATTACATTCCCGCTATCAATTTTAGCTAAGCTATATCTTGGGAATCAAACTGAGACTGGCGATATCTTAAGTTCACAGACTTAAACAGTTAACTAGATAAAACCTATTGCTCAATATTTTTCTATTAATCGATCAATAAGTATTTTACACGTTACATTTTGGAAAGGGACATTCTAGTACCACGGGACTTTCTGTGAAAAGCCTATACATAGTTCTGAGCCTAAAATGAAGCCTCGATGAAGACCCAAGCCCTACAGAGCTCAAAACGACCTAAAACGCTTGCTGGAACACTCTTTAGTCAATGATAGTAGTACGCTGTCACTGGCACCACACCCCGTCCACACAACACGTCGCCCGCTATCCGTCACGAGAACTTAATAAAGTTTTCGTCTGACTTGCGGGTAGTTAGACCCATACGTATGTATAGAGTGTACGTGTTTCTTTTATATTAGACGAAGGACGGTTACCTGCTGTGACCTAGAGGTGACCTAAAGGTCAAGGAAGTTATTCCCTGTAATAACATTTATTATAACACGGTGGAAAAATACAAGCCAATTTTTGTTAACAACAAGAATACTACTTCTAAAGCTGTGTATTAACGCGTGTGTTGAACAAAATTTTACAACAATTATAACAAAAAACTACTACAATAAAACAAATATCAGTTCCAACATCAAAGAACTAAACAAAAGTCAGTTCTAACTACAAACAACAAAATAAAAATCAACATTTTAACAATCCCACATAAAGCCAATCATACAAGAGGATGAGAGATAACTCTATTCACTAAGATCCTGTGTAAGTACATGTTTGACGTCATAACTAAACGTGTATGTAAAACTTCAACCTACAAGTGCATTTGGTCCTTCGAACCGGTCGCTCATAAACTTTGTAATATACAGTCATGCATTAATACAGACCATGCAAGAGAAAGAGAGATAACTGTACTAACTAAGAACCTTTCCACATGCTTGACGACATAACTAAACATATACTGGCTGTAACAAAATTACCTCTCCAAATTTCATGAGATGACTTGGCATCGGAAATCAAACACAAATATTTAATAAAAAAAGGGGGTAAATTTTTTTATTTTTTTTTTATTTTTTGTCGCACATTAAGAATTCATTTTTTACTGCGGCAATTCGAGGTAACATGGTTAAAGTATTCATGTGATTTTTTTTTCTTCATTTTTGTAATGTTTCTTGACTGATGCCACGTCACGTGACGAAATTTGGACAGGTAGTTTTGTTACACCCAATACTTACTTATATGCAAAAGTTCAGTTCTACATGGTCCATTGAGCCGGATTTCAATACAATTTTGTACTTCAAAGTCATGCAATTAAACATAGATCATGCACTAAAGAGATAGATGCTTCACATAGTCCGTCGAGCTTCAGATAATGTTGTACTAAAACATAGATCATGCAATAGAGAGATAGAGAGTTATGTATTGTATTCACCAAGTATCTGCCCTTGACACCCATCTCGCGAATCTTCAACTGACCACAGTTGTTATATACTGTTTTGACTTCATGTTTTCTAGAAACTCACTTTTGTGTTCGCACATTTTATACTTAAAAATTTCACTTTAGTTATTAATCACCTTATTGTTTTTTCTATTCTAATCAAAATTGTGATTGAAATATACCTTCGTAGTTTCATTGTATGTTTCAGATAAAATTAAAATCACTAAAACAAATTTTAATTCTATGTACTTACCTATACTAAAGTGAAAAGATATTTTTGTTTGTAACGAATAAACTCAAATCTATACTGGACCGAAATCAAAAAAAATATTTTTTCATTAGAAAGCTTCATTATCACTGAGTAACATAAAATATAGCATATCATGCTATAGTTAATGTTCCTCAGTACACATATGTTATGCCTGTATTCCCACGGGAACAGGAATAACACAGGTAAAACCGTGTGATATCCACTAGTATACAGGTTAAAAACTCGTATATGAAAGCAATGCTGGTTAAGTTATATTTCATTACTTTATCTACCCGAGCGTGCCCGGGACGTGTTCCTAGTTTTTATCACGAACATTTTCACTATTGCCTATAAGAGGGTTATTACCCTACGTGACTGCCACTAAATTGACAAAAGTGTCCTTGAAACAATTACACAACGCAAAATAAACCTTATTCTTTTAGGCATACGTTTACAAATCGATTGCTGGCGAAATGTACTACGGTGCAAGGTACATAGACGTTTTGAATCGATACTCTGCATACTGCACACAATGTCTTTGTAGTTACGAGGTCTTTGTTCTATAGTTAATTCACTTAGGCGCGGCTGTACTATGATTGGAAACTGCTACGTGTCATATTTATTATTAAGGCTATAACTGCATAATATCTAAAGATATTCTCTTCTTTAAAATATTAATAAAATCTTGTTAACCGCCGCACGGGATCTTTTCTTGTTATGATGACTTTTACTTTGGTTCTATAAAGGCCTAAGATAGAACCTAATAACCCGAAAAATAGATCTGACATTGAGTACACAAAAAAAAAGCAGGATAATTTTTATGTCATGATGTCTGCATTTTATTTTTCAGTTAAACAAGGATAACCAGTTAAAATATAAAATACTAAAAAGATAAGGCGGAGTTGTTACGCAGAAAAAGAAACAAAATAATTTATTTTATTATTATTATTGAAATGTAGACGAAAATATATACATATACTGTGAAATGTTGAAAAACTTTAAATTTTTTCTATGTAAGCGGATAAAAACAAAACTGTTCTTGCGGGAAATATTAGAAAACTTCTCAAGATTGCTTCTGCCACGGTTATTACTACAATATCCGCTGCATAACGCACCTCGCCTCGCTCACTGCGATTACGTTTGCAACTGTTACTGGTGTCGCACCGAAATTGAAATACAAAAAAAAGTACAAAGAGAAGCCGCTTTAATAAAATAAAAAAGAAAGGAATGTATTGACAGACATAATAAGAAAAGTAATAGAGAAATAGATTAATTGAACCAAGACAGATTTTCATAATAGTAGATTTACTTTGAGGAAGTGTTTACTTTGAGACTTACGAGGTTTTGCACTGAACTCTATGGATGGACTGTGAAGATAGAAGACAGTTGCTCCCAGAAATCCTTCATTAAAATCTAACATCAGTTAAGGGGAACTTACTGTTTTCTAGAAGACTGTGAGTTTGCTCGTGCTTAGGCTTGGATTTATGGTTCCATTTCCAAGTCAAAATGTCGGATGCACGAGATAAATCACGCTAAGCTTTATTACCCACCACATGCATCTCAAACACACGACGAATTTCGACACATATTCACCGAATGAGTTACTTCTTTGTCGGTACGAATCATTCATGCCAACTTTCAATCACTCACTATTTACAACAGAGATGAAAGAACTTCAATAATTACTTTGAAGAACCCTTATTATTGTTATCAAGAAGGGTGCAAGGGTTTAAGAACCAACAATTGAAGGGTCGCAACTAAGAGTTTTTTATTCAGAAATGAATTAATGTCTATTGAAATCGTACTTGTATGGTATTATTTTTGTTTTACACAGAGTATTACGAGTCGATTTTTTTCCACTGCAATAACTAAAAAGTTTTAAACTATCCGAGATCGATGGACTATATAATAGGTCCAGCGGAAATGGCGTTTTACGAAAGGGACTTTATGAGAGACTGTTGAGGCAGTTGAGGAATAGAGTGTACTGTGTAACGTCCGACTCTTTTGGTCTGAGACTGATTAAAAGAAACTTGGTGACCTACACGTACTCCGCAGACAGATAATTATATACTCTATCTATATCCAACAGGAAATTGAGATAGGCTGATTTAGACATTAAACGTAATGGATCAACGCCTTTTATTTGTTTTTTTTTCAGAGTATTATGTAGTCGTATATATTTCCCCGAAATATGTTAGTCATTCGATTCATCTGACGGTTTAGTCAATACGATAAAGAACCTTGAATATTATTTTATTACGTGACTTATTACGAACGAATTCAACCATCATTTTACAGGTTTCATATTTTCTGCGCAGTCCCTAATAATAACGAGACTAGCCTAAGCTATTTCCATCAATTATCCAGTATCCACCAGAGATGAGAATGTTTTGTAGAAATCTGCACAGCCGATTGTGAGATTGCCAGAATAAATTCTTAGATATACCTAGTTCATTTTTTAGTTACTCCTTTGGAAAATACTTAGGAAAAAGATGTAGACATGACAAACATACACTTCAATATTATCGATTTCTATAGAATACAATATGACGCCTTTCCTGTAGTGTACAATGAGATAGGGGTACAATTGATGGATTGATAAACTCGGATACAGTTAATGTGATAAGGAATCATCTGATATCTAGATCGCTAAGTATCTGTTTCTATTGGTGCGGCCGCAATAAATCAATACTTTATTTTCACGTGCAGAAATCCCTACGAAGGTCATGCCGGATTCAAACTGTCTAAAATCACACGTTCCCTAGATATCCGTTTCATAGGCGGTTTTAGGGTTCGCGTAATTACGCATAACCAACGTCCGAATAGACACGACTAGTTGTAACAAATTTAAATTTTAGTTACTTAATAAGTTATTCAATAAAATATTAAGACATTACAATAAAATAAAATTATAATAAGAAAAACATTAAGAGTCAAGGAGACTTCATGAAAGCACCTCTTTATCAAGGGTCTAAGTCGAGGTTAACGTAATAGCTGTTATTTTATATAGAACACTGAGGAAACCTCTAAACAACAAAATTCGTAAAAGTTATTCATACACTCGAGAGCAATGAATCCGGGTCACTTAAAGAATGTTAAAAATCTCGGAAACTAAAAATGATAGGTTAATGCAATAAATTGTATTTAATAGACAATGTAATACTCCTTAAATGAAAGTAAAAAAAATATGAGTCACCATACATTTTATTAACACAAAATTACATAAAGAAAAAACTGCCGATCTCTCCTTAAAACAAAAATAGGAAACATGAAATTTTTGAACTTTATTACGATTTTCTTGAATTTTAATACTTCGTATTGCCTCCTCGTGCTTCCATTACTGCGTTTACGCGGTTTGGCATGCTGTACACAAAGTTCCTTATACGATTTTGGGGAATATTCTCCCATTCCTCTGTGAGAGCAATTTTGAGCTCACGAAGCGTGATTGGGGGAGGGTTTCGTTGTTTTACGCATCTGCCTAGCTCGTCCCAAGCATGCTCGATCGGGTTGATATCCGGGCTGCGCGCTGGCCACTCCATACGAGTAATGTTCATCTCTTGAAGGTAGTCATTCACAATCCTACCTGTATGAGGTCGGGCATTGTCATGCATAAATATAGCATCCTCACCTAAATTGACCATAAATGGACCAACGTGATCATTGAGGATTTCTTCCACATATCTTACGCTAGTTAAAGAGCCGTTTTCTATGATCACCAGCTCTGTGCGACTTTCAGAAGAAATTCCGGCCCACACAAGTACAGACCCACCACCGTAGGCTACTTTTTCTTCGATGCATGCTTGCTTGAATCTTTCCCCTGGTCTTCGATACACTCTGTGTCTTCCATCGTGCTTGTAGAGCATAAATTTTGATTCGTCGGAGAACATAACTTTTGACCAATCTTCAATACTCCAATTTACGTGGCTCTGGGCATACCTTAGTCTCGAAATACGATGCCCACGCTCCAGTTTAGGGCCGTTTGCAGGTCTAAGGGGTTTTAAGTTAGATTCAGCAAGCCGACGTCTTACTGTCCATGCACTTGGGTTACTTCCTCCGAGGCGTCGAAACTGATTGGTGAGTTCAGTTCCTGTGAGAAAGCGATTTCGAAGCATGGTGTTCACCAAGTATCGGTCTTCTCGTGCTGTGGTACACCTGGTTCTGCCCGTTCCTGGTCTGCGTAGGTTAGAACCAGTTTCTTCGTAACGTCGGAGAACTCTTTGTACTGTTGACAGCGACACACCGACAGTCCTGGCTGTATCGCGCTGACTCCGGCCGGTTTCCAGCATTGTAAGTATTCTGGTGCATTCTTCAGGCGTAAGCGACATAATTTCAGCTTGATTAATGAATATAGAGCACTATCAACATGGTTTATGTACCCACATAAATAACAGATTACAAACAAAAGCAACACCAAATGCTGTAATTTCGTAGTTCCATCTTCGAAAGTGGCCCTTTTTCAAATTTGATTTTTTTATGATATAACTTTACAATAACTAAGAAGTTTTAATACCTTCATTTAAGGAGTATTACATTGTCTATTAAATACAATTTATTGCATTAACCTAGCATTTTTAGTTTCCGAGATTTTTAGGATTCTTTAAGTGACCCGGATTCATTGCTCTCGAGTGTACATTTCAAATCAAACTAGAATAATTTCCTCAGCTAGTAAAATATTCTGTAGTAAGTACATTAATCGTTTACTACAGCAGTCCATTCCGATCAAGTGGGCCGTATACTTATCTACCACTTTAGTGATATTTAAAAAAAGCATCGAATAGAAAACAAGGAATCATAAAACCGAAACTTAAGTTAAGGACAATTTAAAAGTCGTAATAAAATACACACAAAAGTACAGAACAACGAACGATATTTATGAAAGAGCTTTGTACAAAAGCAAATTCAATAAAAACGCTTATCTACAAATGCGATCGCGATTTGAAAATAATCGATCTTTTTACAATAACGAATAACTTCGACAGGGTTCCAGAACATGATTTGAATTTACATTAATTTCTAGCTTCGTATTGTAAGGTTATTTCAATCACATCTTACCCTTTTTCTAGCCATGTTCAAAATGCACTACACACAAACAACTGACATCCATTTACATTGTACGCGACTATCCGCTGTGACATTCGGAATACGACTAACGGAAGTATACAGTAGATGGGGTAGCAAACCCACCGCCCTATATTTTTACCCGAAAATAAAAACGTCTTATACAACTGTAAACGTCAAATGATTTAAGCCTCTATTACTGTGAGCGAAGGTTGAATAATTTTTTTTCAGTATGATGTTGTTTAGGAGAAAAGTCGCAGTTAGGCGGTTATTGCATCCACCTTGGTTGCGTCACCTGGGTTGCGTGCGATTGAATTATTTGGTTTTTATTTTGTCTGCAAATGGTATTAGCTATGGCCAGCTCGGGCTAAATGTATTTATTCCCATTGGGATTGGGGACTTATGGACGTTTCCTCGATCACTCTGTTATTCTCGAAGTTCGTCGCGGTTCCCATCAAAAGTTCTCGCTTCGGAGTTAAACCGCTCCCTAAAGGTGATGTCACATTTCTACCTCTGTCGGTCTTATGATTATTTTTTTCTGAAAATTATACAACATGTCTTTTATCCGACAAATCAGTGCGCAAAACACTGCTAGCATGCGCACCTGTTTCACCCGTGATATTAAAGAAAAAGAAAGAAAGAAAATTATTTATTCGGTAACATAATGGGGCACACAAACAATATAGGAAGAAAACCTAATCCTACTCTTAACCAATACATGCATTAAATTAATGTGTATGATATTCTTCGATAAACATTAACATATTATTTCACCCCCATAGGGAAGGATTTTTAAACATGTCATGCTTTGTTAGCAGGTGCTATACAGGCTGAATTTTTGAAAAGGGCTTGGATGGCCAAATCCGAAACTATGAGAAATGTATGGTGTAATAATATAGGGTGTGTTTTTATTCCATAATCAATGGGTTCGATTCCCAGCTAGGATTATTGGTTTTTCAAAAATCTAATGATGAGGTTTTAAGTTTCATCAAAATCGGGCTCGTGACTCCTTTGAGCATTTTTCGCTATTCCTTATAGTTTCGGATTTGGCCATCCAATCCCTTTTGAAAAATTCACCTGTATATTAAGAGGTTCTGAGGGGCAAGTGCGAGTTTCAGCGAGCGCCTGTCGACATTCACAGGTGAGCGCGTTATCACCGATTTGTATGGAATCGAGACAAGTTCCCGCGTTTACAGCTAGGTGGCGGGTCTCGATTCCATACGAATTGGCGCGCCGTGAATGTCGACAAGTTCACGCAAAAACTCGCACTTGCCTCTCTGTTTAGGTTTGGCTTTGGTAAGTGATATAAAATTACAATTCAAATAAATTACCAATTTAAACAATATTAACAGACTGCACTCAAAGGGATGCCCTCTTGAAACTTGCATTTCAATTGAAGTTTTGTAGAACAAGAGCTGTGAGATAGAGATTGTTGATGTGTCTTGTAAACAGTTCGGCAAAGTTAGTTCTGTAGTTAGGCGTTCTTGCTTTGCAATTGCTGAAGTTAAAAGGAAAATAGTTTCTGTTTTAAGACTAAGTTTGCTATTTAGTATTCAGACATTGTCGAATCTTCTCAGTTTATTGAATTCCAAGCTGTATTCAAGTATTTTCTCAAAGTAATTTCGAGTATACATTTTTACCCGAACTGCCGAAGACAGGAGATGTTTTTCGAGATAATGTATGTATGCATTTTTCTTTTGTATTTGAATTCCAAGAATTTTATAGTAATTGGGCTTTCTTTTCGAGACTGCTGGAAGTGTTTGTCATGTGATCTCCTTACAGTCCTATGATCTTTGTGTACCCCAGAACGTGCTCTATCATCTGCAAAGACAGTTGCAGGCTAGGACGAACTAAGCCTCAATGATATGGTCGAGAACTCGAGATATCTTTATCCGTACAGCTCCATAGACATCGATTGCGCTAATATTTGATACCAAAGAGTTTGCTACGAATGCGAAGATTGCATGTATTTGTGAATATGTAACATCAGTCCTCGCTGTATGGAATTTTGATTCGAATTACAGGATAGATTTTCTCATGAAACTGCCGAGTGATGGCAATATTTTTTTACGTCCAAAAATCCTTTTTGATGCCATGCCCATGCCTTCCGCACAACGAATAGAATAGAATAGAATAAACTTTATTGCACACCAATGTATAAAAATCTTATACAGATATTACAAATGTACAGAGGGCGGCCTTATCGCTAAAAAGCAATCTTTTACAGGTAACCTTCGGGTGGAAAAATACCGTCAAGAATCACGTAGTACAAGGTAAGTCCTTGAAAAGGTAACCAAGGATTTCTAGCGTACTTGGGTTTACCTCCTAAAACCAACATAACTACTGACAATCTTCGGAGGTATAGGTGTGATTGGAAGATGGATGATCAGAAAACTCATTACATTCTCTCAAGATCTATCGAACACCAAGAACCAAGCAAGAAGTCCTTATTAGTAGTACGATATAATCTCAGCGGCACAGCGTAGTCCGGCTTCCATGGTAGGGCTTCATGACGTCAATAGAATGCATGTTCCACGTGAGATTATGTCTTGTTAAAGAAGATGTAAGTGCGAAGTGCGTACGTTTTAAAGTAATATTTTGAACCGACTTCGAAAGAATTTTACTAATATTATAAATGTGAAAGTTTGTGAGTGCGGATGTGTGGATGTTTGTTACTCTTTCACGCTCTAACGGCTGAACGGATCTGGCTGAAATTTGGTACAGGGATAGATTATGGTCTGGAATAACACATCTCGGGAATAAGTTCCCACGGGAAGCGGAAACGGGATAAAATTTTATGTGGGCGAAGCTGCGGGCATCATCTTGGGTTAAAATAAATGTCTTACTGTACACAGGTAACAGAACCCTCCCTATGGTATCTGTGTTCCAGTAAAGACATCGCTAATTTACATACCCCTTTCTTTACGATTCGCAAATCTAATTATTACAAAATGAAATATGTACATATGAAATACTAGATGCTGCTCCCGGCTTCGCCCTCGTGAACTTCGGGACCCATTCCCGTTTCCCGGTGGAACGTATTCCCGGAATGAATAGAGATTAAATGAAAATGTATGAGATTTATTGTCACTCTTTATTTACATTAATAAAGTAAAAGGGGTAATTTCAAATCTACCCACTTGCTGAATTTCAATTACATTATTACCTACACCTACAAGATGCATTATTTTTTTCATCTAAAAAGAAATATTATGCGAATCTTTCTATCAATTTAAATTCTGTTTTATTTTCCCTTCCCGTAGGAACTTATTCTTGGGATAAAAAGTAGCCTATGTGTTAGTCCAGACTATAATGAATCCCTGTACCAAATTTCATCCAGATCCGTTCAGCCGTTCGAGCGTGAAAGAGTAACAAACATCCACACATCTACACTCACAAACTTTCGCATTTATAATATTAGTAAGAAGTAAAATTCAGTTCAGTACCCAGAATTGTCTTGAAAAAACACAAGTAATTTGCCTCGTTATATTCCTTTGAACTTTTCAAAGAAGTAAAACTAAAGGCGTTACCACGATATGGGCTAGAAAGTTTGCGATAACTATGCAGCTTTTTGTGGGAGAGCCGTCGAACTTCAAACATTATTAAATTTAATGCTCTTACTGGTTTTACACACTTGTCACAATTTAGAGATAGTACAGATGGAAACCTACATACTAAATTCGCTGAGGCTACGCACACATAGACAATTCATTCACAGACACGAGGTCAGGCGGTCTCAGCCGAATTTTCGATACTAATTTGTGCGCGAGTGTGTGTAGCAGAGGGCAGATGTGAAAAAAAAAGTACATACATGAGTTTTCCATCTGTACTGTCTCTAACTTGCATAAGTCTGTACTATTATATTTAGGGCTCCGTACCCAAAGGCTCCGTCCCTACACTTATGCATGGTAGTGAAAGTTGGGTGTGGCAGGAGAAGCATGAAAGTAAAATTAATTCAGTGGAAATGAGAAGTTTGCGAAGTATAGCTGGAGTGACATTGATGGATAAAGTAAATAATAGTGTGATAAGGGAACATTGCGGCATGACAGAAGATGTAGTGACTAAGATAGAGAAAGGGATGCTCAGATGGTTTGGACATGTGGAGAGAATGGATGGAAATAGGTTGACGAAACAGATTTATGAGGCGAGAGTGAATGGGCAAACTTGTAGGGGTCGACCTCGAAAAGGACAGGTCAAGAGTACCCTTAACCGAAGAGCATGTATGAAGACACTTATGAAAGTTGAAGAAGCGAAAGTTCGTAGCAAGTGGAAAGCCATAGTCTCTGCCTACCCCGTTGGGAAACAGGCGTGATGTTATGTATGTATGTATGTACATAGAATCCTATTACTAAGACTTCGCTGTATGTCCGTCTGTCTATCACCAGGTTGTATCTTATGAACCGTGATAGCTAGAGAGCTGAAATTTTCACGAATGATGTATTTCTGTTGCCGCTATAATAACAAATACTGTTATTTGTGTTGTGGAGTATTTTTCCTATTTTTTAGTTGCTTTTAAACCCAAGGTAATCATTTAGGGAAGTATAATATGAAAGGGATAAAACTTGACTGTCTACAATTTGAAGTTGGTAATATGCTCAAACAGCGTAAGGCTAAGAAAATAAAAAATGGAGGTGAAGCCATTCCGACATTTTATGTGGCACTTAGCAATAACACCAGCCCATCCCAGTAGCATAATATTTAAAAGGATTGCTTCTTTTTTAATGTAAATTTTACTTTCTTAAACATACCTAGGTATATAAGTTTAAGTAACCAAGTAATCAATGTGAATATACAAGTAATAAGTGTATATACAGGGCCGCCAACTTGATCTTTAAGTTGGCGGCCTTGTATCAGTAACCATACGAACTGTGATAGTGTCTCCCAGAGAGTAAAGTAGGTAGTAAGTCGTATGAACTATGAGAGTAGCCCAATCGCTAGATGTAGCCATTCTCGTAGCTTTCCTTCAGGCTGGCAGCGTCAATGTTGGAGTTTAGTAAAAAGAATAGGACAAAAATTGGACCTTAACTCTAAAGGAAATCCATCAGATCCAACCGAGACAATGTTAATAGAAGGAACTCAGTCAAATATCTAATATCATCACCATAATCTACCCATATTTCAATTAGCAATACGGCAAGCTTAATTAAAGACGCCGGAATATCTCTCTAAATACCGCGACGGAACTTCGAATGGGGGTAATAAGTTGACTCCCCGGGTTCCTTACGTCGAAGTTGATGTCGAAACTTTAAATTATTGACGAGACCTCTCTTTACCGAGTTCAGCTATTTCTAGTTGACTTTATAACTAGATAGAAAAGGACTTACTAAAGATATGAGGTTTTAATTTGAATCTCCACGATTGTCTGTCTGTCAAAAACCTCTCGTTCACGAGAGGTTTTTGAGAGACAAACGGACGGACGCGGACGGACGGATAACAAAGTGATTCTACAAGGGCTCTGTTTTTTATTTACATGTACGGAACTCTAAAAATATACACTTTTACGGCTGTATTTGACTAGGGAATTTGAAAAGCAATGTCGACAAACAACAAACCTTCAACACAAACTTTCACATTTATAATATTAAAACCCTCAGAGCTGACCAGGGCTCCTGAACAGTCGATTACTTACAAAAACATAAATAAACACGGTGGAACTGTAGCATCTAGCCTTGTTTCTATGTGCCAATATAAGGGAAAACAGTGCGATCAAAGCAGATAACTTGGCATGTCAAGGCTTCCCATAATATCCGCTCGATAGTTCTCATCGACCGACCTAGTTAGACGATCAATGTTAAGTAGCATCTATTTCTCTGTTATTAACCCGGAAGGAAGGTCCTCGACAGATCTAGCTTCATTTTTAATTAATTAATCTAGTCAGCCAAAAACGTTCCGAAAATATTTGTTGATCCTACAAATATTGGATCCAATCGAGATTCTAACTCAAAACTAGTCAAAACCTAAGAAACGGCAGTGTAAGATGTGGTGTAAGGCTCACCAGCTATTACGTGGAATAAACAAACTGGCGAAATGTGTGCCTATAGTTTGTATCTGGTAGGCAGAGGAAGAAGCTTCGGAGAAAATATCCCTGGGACAGTCATGCAGCCGAATTGCCTAAAATGATCAGATGGAAGTGGGTCTTTTAAGTGAAAAACCAGCTCAAAGTCTTGATCGATTTTAGACTTATTCATACCGCTGAAAAGCATACGGCCCATGACCAAAAGTGGTCACCCTGGTCTACGGCTTTGGTAAAATATTAAGCCGTTAAATCTTGACTTGAAAGTGTATACGAAAATTCATGGACCAACGACCTGGAAACGGTCGCAGGCAGGGACTGGATGCATTTGGCGTAGGACCGTGAGTTCGGAGAGTGCGTCCAGCAGTGGGCTGCGATCGGCTGATTTGATTCGGACTGTAATGTCAAATTTCTCCACCCTTCCTTAATAAATAACATTCAACTTTTATAGAACCAAAAATAATATATAAAATCAGATTATATTCTCAAGGAAAAGCTAATACATCTTAAATCATACCCCTTATCAGCTTCCAATAAATTTGTAGTAGATCATACAAATTGTGGGGAAATTTTAATCAAAGACCTAAGGATGGCAATTACTGGCGAAATTATAGGTATAAAGGCGGGAAAGTGGGTTGCCAAGTTCTGTAATCAACTTTATAAGAGGGAGATTGAATAATGAAGTTGTTTTAATTAAAACTGATTTTGTTTCATAAATCTTGTGATCCGGGCTTGGAATCTAGCTCAATATCAAGTCAATGTGGGAAGGGAAGCGCTAGTGGTCCCCCGGTCTCAGTGTTCTGTAAACGATCACTGCAGTAAAGCAACATTAGCTGGCTAGTCCCTGGATGGGCGACCACTTTGAGAAGTTTATTTGCAAGCTTCTGATTGCCTCTGTGGCGTAGTCGGTAGTGTATAGTGTAACCGCCTGCCGCGCTGGAGGTCTTGGGTTCGATTCCTGGGTCGGTCCAAATATTTGTGTGATCCACAAATGTTTGTTTCGGAGTTTGGGTGTTTTCTATGTATATTAAGTAAGTATGTATTTATTTACAAATATATATTACTAGCTGACCCGCGCAACTTCGTTTGCGCCACATAAGAGAGAGTATTGCCTGCTGTTCCCGTCGCATTTACTCCCGTCGCGATGCGTTTACTCCCGTAGCGTCTCGTCGTTAATATTCAATACCACGTAAGAGAGAGAGAGAGAGAGAAAGAGAGAGAGAGAAAGGTTTCTCGTCTCGTCTCAAAGAACTCTTTGTACTGTTGACAGCGACACACCGACAGTCCTGGCTGTATCGCGCTGACTCCGGCCGGTTTCCAGCATTGTAAGTATTCTGGTGCATTCTTCAGGCGTAAGCGACATAATTTCAGCTTGATTAATGAATATAGAGCACTATCAACATGGTTTATGTACCCACATAAATGACAGATTACAAACAAAAGCAACACCAAATGCTGTAATTTCGTAGTTCCATCTTCGAAAGTGGCCCTTTTTCAAATTTGATTTTTTTATGATATAACTTTACAATAACTAAGAAGTTTTAATACCTTCATTTAAGGAGTATTACATTGTCTATTAAATACAATTTATTGCATTAACCTAGCATTTTTAGTTTCCGAGATTTTTAGGATTCTTTAAGTGACCCGGATTCATTGCTCTCGAGTGTATAAATATTAACGGACATTTCACACAACGCTATCTGATCCCAAAGTAAGCTAGGAATAACCTGCTTGTGTTATGGGTATCAGACCACGGATATTAATACTTATATACTTACTTTTAAATACATACATATTATACATAGAAACACCCAGACTCTTGAGACAAACGTTTATGGGTCACACAAATATTTGTCTCCGGTGGGAATCGAACCTACGACCTCCAGCGCCGCAGGCGGTATCACTACCGACTGCGCCACAGAGGCAGTCTAATTTTATAAATAAAGTAACTATTACCTTCAGTTTCAACCTTCGAACAGGGATCATAATGATATTACAAAACCTTTATTCATTAGACAGATAGTACATCGTTAACAGACTATAATATCTAAAACCTTACCTTACGGCTTTCTTCAAAACGCGTGTGTAGAAAAGCATTGTTTCAAAATTTTGGGCTTACCTGTAAAAATAAAAAATAAATATTTAGAAAAGAGAAATTTTTCATAATCAACACAAACAACTTAATTATACATAAGTAACTATAAAACCGATTATATTTAACAGAAATTTATTGAAAGATTTTTGAAATCGGTTCAATAGATTCATTACAAACCAAAAAAAAACAAATCTTTCCTCTTTATTTAGGCTTGAGGACCCGATGCATTATGAGTTAACAGGTGCGCATGAGTCAAATTCCAAGGTCTGAGTCGCCGGCGCGCGCGCACCTGCTGTTACATACGTCCTATCGTCAATCGGTGTCATACTCAACAGTTCCAACTGGTTTTCGCCATTTTGGCGCTGACCGCAGTGTGTACGACCATGGAACTAATATTTATTGTGTTTTACTAATTGATAGTAAGTTTTAATGTTCAATAACCACCAAATGCAGCAAGAGACGCGTTTTTACAGTATTCTATTTAAAAATAAAAGAGCAGTTTCTGAAAATCATTCTATTCAAATTCTCTTCAATGAAAAAAATAATTAATTCGCAAATAGAACTTTGAAGAGAAAATTGCGCATACGAATGAGCGTGAAATTTTACACAGTTAACGTTTATACTGAGAAAAACTGCGTTTACTGAATCGAATTTCAATCTAATTTTTGATGTCACTCTAAAACAATGACATTTAATTTAAAAATTTACTGGTATTTTTCAAAATAAATGCTATATTTTGAGTAACAGTGGAACAGCAGAAAATCCAGGGTAAGTGACCCAAACACATCGCACATGACAATCAATTCACGGTCGTTATAATTGACAATGCTAAATAAATAAAGTTTTAGGTGCTGCCAGTCAGTATATTATACAGCCTGATGGAAAGCCATGGCGCATCTAGCGATTGTGGGCCACTCTCACAGTCCGTAAGACTTCTGACAGTGGTCCTCAAGTTGGTGGCCCTGTGATGTGCCTCTTCACGCTCCGCTTGAAGAACCCGGGATTGTAAGATAAGGGAAACACGTGTGGGGGCAGGCCGTTCTAGGTGTTCTATCGGGTTGATCTAATAATGAACAGCACATTGACGCCTCCATACTTTCTTCTCTATTTTGTGGAGATGCACGTTGGCTAAAACCTAGGTTAGACACGTACCGTTGTCTATAGTAAGTGCATTACGTTATACTTTCATAAAAATTCGTATCAAAATTCTAATTTCTGCTCTCCAATTTATCATGGAAATAAAAGGCAGAAATTACACAAATCTTCATCACGTCATTACTGTCAGTACATATATTTAGCTTTAGAAGTAACTTGTTAGTAAGTACATAAAACAATGAATTGACGTCTACACCCGCCGCTGACGCATTGTACGAAGACAAGGTGTATAATTTATCGGGCATGGTCCGATATCGGATATATTTATCACTAAAAAGTAAATTATAATCCTCGTTTGTAGACGATTTCTTATGAGCGTGCGGAAAGGTGAAGGTTGCATCATCCTTGCATGCCTCATCGAGGTCTTCAGGGCTCGAACCAGCCACGTTTTTTTTAACGCGAGTGAAAATCCTGCATGATTGATGCTATGTCCAACTCCTACCGACTAAAAAACCTCACGTATTCTACCTAAAGCCTACGGTTGGGAGCCCTGAGTAAGCTCTCGGAAGGATACTCCAGGACACCAGCCATGGGTAGTCGAGAAGTCGAGGATTTGGATATTTTGCAATACCTGCACGGACATTTTGAGCCTTCTGGACATCGGGATTTTGAACATTCGAAATCTGTACGTGGTACACCAGCTTAAGAAGTAACTTGTTAAGAAGTAAGTTAAGAAGTAGCTAACTGAAGGACGAGGCCATAGTGAAGAGAAGGAATATCATTCCAACTCTAGGTCACATTTAATATTGAAATGACAGTCCAATTCGTATTCGTTAATATTTCATGCTCTTTTTTTAAATCAGATCATAAAATATACTCGGAAAACGGTAACAAAGAGTAATAATTTTATGAAATCGTAATAACTGCATTAAATATAATGCGTCAATAACCAGTACACATTTATATTATTCAGTACGTCATTTACACGTCAGATTTGGTGATAACAAAGTTTACTGATGTCAAATAATATCATCCTGTACAAAACGCGTTAGAAATTCAAATCTATGTACGATGAACTTTGAAAACGGATGAAATGTAACAAAATACAGTAATGTATAGTATACCGAAGTAAATTATGTACACATAAAGAACTAGGCCAGGTCAAGAGTACCCTTAACCGGCGAGCGTGTATGAAAGCACTTATGAAAGTAGAAGAAGCGAAAGTGGTATGCCAGGATCGTAGCAAGTGGAAAGCCATAGTCTCTGCCTACCCCGATGGGAAACAGGCGTGATGATATGTATGTATGTATGTATGTAAAGAACTAGCATTTAATATACACGTTATTAATTGTGATAACGAGGTACCTATTGATAGTGACGTCAAACAACATCACCCTATGCATATCACGCGGCACGTCAGAGATTTGAAAATATATTAATTTATAGACATCCACAATAATATTCATATTGACAACTTTACCTGAATAGAAGATCTTTGCGACACAGGCGAAGTCGGTGTCCTCGGGTTAGGTGGATCTACCCTGTGTTCAGCAAGAACTCTATGTTCATTTTTCCCCACAACAGAATTCTTCACCCGCTCCATACGCGCTTGTATAGCTTTCCTTGTCAGATTCTTAGATTTCTCCTCTGTTTTATTACCATCTGCTAGCTTCCTCATCAACCTAACAGTGCCAGCCACGGACTGTTGAGTGTCTGAATTCGTTCGTGCAAGTCTTGTGGCCGGTCTGGTGACTGGAGTAGCACCTCCAGTACTGCTTCGAGTACTTTCGTTTCTGTTAAACGGTACTACATCATGCTCCGTATCAGAATCTGCAGGAAGATATCCCCCACCGCCGACAGAAGATACGCCAGTTCGCAATAGATTTTCATGCTCAGCATATCTGACTCTTTCATCTACGGAGACATTTCCATTTTGTGCTCTTTCGAGTCCTCTTTCCATTTCACCAATTTGACGTTCTAGTTTTCGAAGGACATCGTCTGAAGGCGGTGCTGTAATGTCATCTGGAGGATCTGGCGTTTGGAATGATTTTAGATGTATAGGATGAGATCTATTAATTTCTAAGCGCTTAGGAGCTATCCCAGACGTAGTAACTTCGTACTGGGTTCGTTGTGGGGGTGTGCGTTCTAACATAGCCAGTGAGACTGGCGACGGTGGTGGTGCACCATTGACACTCGGCTCCTGTCCGTCCGTAGCTTGCGGCGCCCTTGGCGCTCGAAAGCTTTTCCTCATAAAGTCCTCACGTGTCAATTTCCTCTCCATTTTAGCTAGAGGACATTTCACGGGCTATCACTAGGTTTTTATTGCATGCTAATTTAGATTTATCACAGTTATTGTATCACTTTTATTTTGTAAATGAATTGAATACAATCTGTAAAGAAAAAATGGAATGAATTCAATAACGTCGACTAAATATAGAATCGATGTTACATCATCATCGATAAGATATCTATTGTCAATGAAATTGAATTGTGTTGATTCCGACCTAAATTGCTGAATCAAACGCTATCGAGTATACCATGACAAAGGCAAAGGAAGGTGTAATCCAATCGATAACGCTATTCTGTGACGTCAAAATGGACAGCCACATATAAAATTTACGAACAACGGTCACCCGTCAAAAAATAACATGAAGACTTGTTACAATCGATAGACTGATTAACTCTGTTCACGGAATTCAACCTTGAAGGAAATCGATAATGTATAAATAACATGCTATAAAATTTATACGAAACGGAAAATGCTTCATTTGGAATAAATATTAGAGTATTAAAAGAAAGCCGAATAGGCTAAATAATAAAATATATGGTTAGAAAGGAAAAACAAAATGAAGGCACGATTGAGTGATATAGTAGTACGAAATTCGGATAAACGTCAGCATAAAGTGAAATCCCAAAACGACCGTAACGAGACTTCGATAAGAAACGCTTCTACCAAAATTATAGCAGCTAACCACAAGAGTCACATAAATCTGAACCTTATTTTCAAATAATTAACGATAAAAATAATACACCCGAGCCATCAAAGAGCTAATCTGTTCTATAACAAGCGAAAAGTAAGCATTTAGTGGTCTAACCCAATATAAACTTCCGTTGCTGAGAAACCTTGAGAGATTTTGCAATAATTTTCTATGAGTAACAATAAACAGACTAGTCGAAAATAGAAACAATGCATTTTCAATCTTATGCCGAGACACATAAGTCTCAAAATAGACAAAACGAAGGATATTTACACTACCATTTACCTAACAGTTTGTTAGCAAGACATTCAACACGTACTAATAGCATGAAAAATGAATATAACTTGTGTCAATCGTGACAAATTATGAGATAATAATATATCTTCGAATACCTATATATACAGTGATACCATTTCCATATAAAGCGTAGAAACAATTTCCAAGAACCAAAAGGAATGCGAAACAGTTTAAAGAAACATTCCGGCGAACGGTGAAGCGAGACGGGTGGATAGATCCATCTGGAAAGAAAGAGACAAAACATTGTTAGTGTATATAGGAACAAGTTCCACCGTTCACCATAGACCCAGTAGCGACACAAAGCAGCTGCGGCACCTGTAAGAGTTACATACCACCACCAAACAGTTGAATCAACATACAAGAAGCAACGACACAAAACATATCGATTTCAATAACTTCAGAGCAATTCATACATTTTCTTTCAATAATGAGGAAACAATACTGAAAGTTCTTGATAAGATAACTTGTCTGGATTTCATCGCGGTAAATTAACAAACGATAGTAATAGACGGTTATAAGTCGTCAAAAAGTCGTATTAAAATATTGTTATGATCCGTAGCAAAATGTCAGAAGAGGTCATTATATACTGCCTGTGTCTGGTCTATTAAATTATACAATGGTAATTAATAAACCGCAGCAATACGTCTGGGGTTCAGTCCAATGAGGGCACAGTTCAGTGGCAACTTGCTGTGTTAATTTAAAAGTAAAAAATAATGGATGTCAGGGGCTTTCTAGCAGGCATATTGTAAGAAATTTCCTGGCCCTGACATTCACAGTTATAAATAAATATAATTATGATGATAGTACAGAGTATTTTGCATTTGGGTGACAGGTTATCATTGTGAAGTTTTGTATAATATTGAAGAAACTTGTATTTAAGTCATTCAACCTAAATACAGTTTTGTTGTGTTGTGATTTGAAAGGCAACGTGCTATAAGAGCATGTGTTATACAGTCAAACCTTGGGCGGTAGTCACGACTTACGAAAAAAAAGAACATATGGCGAGCACTACATCTATGACTAACAGTTTTCAAAGATAAATAAGACTAACAGAACCGTTTTATAATTCAGTTAACATCAGATTATAAGGATACATATTCCACCATAACTCTATATCTACAGTTTAAGACAGAGAAGGTGACCATCTGAATGGTGTTATGACTTAAATTCATGCTGGCAGAATCGTTTTTAAAGTTCATATAGTTAAAAAACATGACAATTTTTTGTCTAAATGAACTTTCATCTTTCATGACAGAATAGAATCTACGCATCCGAAGATTCTTTTCTGATCGATAAGGTTTAATTCTAATCCTAGGTAATCTCTTTTCGAAGGCATTCCTTTTCTCTGATCACATACAATCGTGAAACAGCTCCGAGTATATTAGACTTCCCGACTTTCAAAAGTACTCTAGATGCAGCCTAAAGCACCTATAGCATGTCTCTATAATTTATAGGTCCGCAAGTAACTCCTTGCTCGACACCTTATTAATGTTTCCAACAGAGCGTTGCAAGCGAAAAACGTATTAAATATTCATTACAAACACGCCAGGTCTCGGTAGATATGCCTTGAACATTAGTCACAGCGCAAATCGGTACTGGCGTAACACAAGGGCGTCCTACGTGACAAATAGCAAGTGCAATTATCACGCTAAAGGAAAGATATTGTCAAGATGCATTTAGACTGTCAAGAGCTGTTCTCATTTTCTCTTTTAAAAAAGTTCTTTTTTCGTGATTTCACGTCGATTATAACTTTTTCAGAAGCGGTTTTGATATTCAATATTAACATTATTAAAAATTTCACGTATAATATGTGCAGGCGAAGTATGAAGAGCCCCGGAGATTTCCCATTTCGAGCGCTTTTTCGTAGATAAGACCAAAGAAGTACAGGTCTTACACCTGTACGGCGTCCTTCGTGTACATATAACAAGTCCAACGCCTAATGATTTCCCGTAGAAATGATCAGAGGAGATTCCAATTCTCTCTAAACCAATATTCACTTCAGTGGAAAGTCTCCTTTACACCATCACGATGAAAACACTTTAGTGTTGTTCTTGATCGCATTTTAATTCTACAGCTTGGAAGATCGTTACAAAATGCGAATTCGTATGAAACGCAACGTTAATAACGCGATTTTACAACAATGATATTGTTAACTGGTACAAAATAGCTGTTTCACAATCATGCAACGCAGTATGATTCATGGAATTTAATGCAGGTAAATTGTCAGATGTGAACAATGGTTAAATCACAAAATATCTCTACTAGAGTCGGGTAACGGCTTTGATTGCTTCAAGAGCTGGTTTGTAGGAAACAACTGATGTTGGACCTCCCAAAACCTTCAGCAAAGCTTCGTCAGCTAAAAGCTATTAATAATTTACCGATGATTATGAACTGGGCATCATTTTTTATACCACTGAGGTTAGGCAGACAAGCATACGGCCAACCAGAAGGACTGATGGTCACCGCAGCCTATGAACGTTTGCAACACCAGAGGCGCCACACTCGCGCTGCCGACCCTGTAAGAACTTTCTAAGACCCCTTTGAGGTCCCCATACTGTAGGCGTTTGGGAAAACCGAGGTATCATCTGTCTAGATAAGCAGGACTAGACGGACATTTGCTAATTTTACATACTACTGAAGGAGTATGGGCGAATTGTATGCTCCTGCCTTGAGTCCTTGGGGGTCAAGGCATTGTATTAAACGTATCATAACCGTAAATAGCACCAAAAGAACGAAAATTGTTCAGGTTCAGGTTCATCATCACGCCTTTATCCCCGAAGGGGTAGGCAGAGGCATATTATATACCCACATTTCACCTTTTTATAATTTGTCCCACGTAATACGTTGTGAGCCGTATTGCCGTGTTTAAATGGACAAGCGCAGGGTGTGACTGCCTGCTGTTGAAATAAAGCCTTCAACTTGGCTTAACGACTGCCATTTTACTGGCAACCGGGACCAACGGCTTAACGTGCCTTCCGAAGCACGGAAACGCTCAAATAAATGTCACAAAGTGATCACATGGACGGTCATCCATCCATGGACCGGCCATAGTGAAAGTTGCTTACTGCAGTGATCGTTTACAGAACACTGAGTCCGCGGGAAACGAAACCTACGAAAATTGTATTATTTCATAAACACGCAACGAATTCCTGTCAGTCCCATCGAAGTAGTTCATATATCACAATGACGCGACGCTAACTCCTAATTGAATAGCCAAAGACGTGTGCCATCCGTCCAGCGTACAGTCACGCAGCTATATTAATAGCCAATGACGGCCGAAAATAGCACAAAACAACGCTAAAAATACCCCGTAAGATTAATCTACGGCTATTATTAGAGTTAAAGTTGGCATGCCGTGAGCGAATCAGCGGCGATAAGGAGAAACTTTTTGTTAATTTCCATGACCTTGGTGTTTATTTTGGGCTTTTTTTTTGTTAGGGCGTAATTTGATGGCTAGTAATGATAAGGTGGTAAAGGTGGCAATGATATAATGATTGATAGCTAAGATTGGCTCGTCCCTATTTCGGCAATAAAATTCCGTTTCATTCTGTAACCGCTTTTGAAAATTATGTTAATTTTATTTCAGAGCCTATACGAATCAGTTCTCAAATAAATGAATTCACATATCGAAAACATTCCTGTGAAGCAAACCAGTTAGAATTAATCGCGTATCTCACTTTCACGACGATTCAATTGGATAAGCTGTTTACGCAACAGAAAAACGATTTTTTTACAAAGATTCTATATAACATGAGTTGCGAAAACTCATGCTATAAAATACTAGTAATCCTCAGTTAAGTAGGAAAGTAATTTAAGGAAATTTGACAAAAAATTCACGAAATTCAGAAATTTGAGTGAACTCATGGATTTCTATCAAGATATTTTAAATCATTCGGATTTGCTTTCTCAGAAAATCCCAAAACAATGCCATTCCTAACACTTCACTCATAGATTTCCATCAAAATGGGATATAATAAGTCATTCGAACGTGCTAAATTCTCCGAAACACCAAAACACTTTAAGAACCAGTTTTATTGATTTGTATGCTATCTCGTAACATCTCCAGATTGTCTATAAGCATAAATGCATCATTCATATACATTGTGCTTTACAAAATAATAGATTATCTTTACAATATATCAATGTGTAGTACCTCGTACCGAGCAGTCTCAGGTTCCTTGGCTTGAAATAACTGTAATTCAACTCTTTGTCAGCAAAAACCGTTGCAGCATTTGCGTGATATTTAGCGTTTATGCATTTAGGAATAAGGTTGGTTTTAGCGTGCAGGTGTTGTGGTTGTTAATTGGATAGCGTGGACCACAAGCTTCCGTCATTGTGACCGTATCTGTTTGCATGCAAGTGTTGGATGCTATTCTTGTAACGTGAGGCGCAGTAGAATTGTGAAGTGTTTATATTTTTGCACTGAGCTGGTAAATAATATTACATACATACATACATAACATCACGCCTGTTTCCCAACGGGGTAGGCAGAGACTATGGTTTTCCACTTGCCACGATCCTGACATATCACTTTCGCTTCTTCTACTTTCATAAGTGTTTTCATACATGTTATCCGATTAAGGGTACTCTTGACCTGGCCTTTTTCCAAAAGGTGTCCAATTCCAATTTGGTCGACATAAGTGTGACGCAGTCGACCCCTACCAGATAGTCCATTCACTCTCGCCTCATAAATCTCTTTTGTCACTCTGTTTTCATCCATTCTCTCCACATGTCCGAACCATCTGAGCATCCCTTTCTCTATCTTAGTCACTACATCTTATAAATAATATTGTTATATAAAAAGGTAGAAAGTCTCAGAGATACGATACGAATATAGGAGATAATGTAATTAATAGACTAGAGTTCAGTTAAAGTGCTTTCAAGAACATTAATCTTGATAATATTCTTTGAAACTAAAATTTTGGCAAAATACAAGAACAAATCGGCTAACTTCGTAAATACTTATATTTACGGGGTTAACGCGGATATTTTTATACATCTTTTTGCCATATTTGTGTATAATATATAGGGTATAGTATGTAACGCAACAGTTTCAAATGTCGTAAAACGAATCGTCTTACGTCGATATAATTAGTACAGAAAAAAACATTAGGCAATATATTTTCCCCACCTCGTATAGATAAATATCGTTATTCCCACGCTATTAAACGTGAAGCCGTTGGGAATCGTCTTATAAATCAAACGTGCCCATGTCAGTCGCATATGCTTAAAAACACAATTACATAGGATGCACACGTTGACGCGCTATCTCATAAAAATTTAACAGCCACAATAAAAGTATTATTACTGTTTAAGTAATTGGTAAAAAGTTCTGAATAAGTTAAGTTATTTTCCACTATTTTTGTTTGCATGTGTCCAGGAGAATGTACGAATAAGCCTAGATAGTGTGCCTTAGCTTCACTCAAGTGAAGCTAAGGCACACTATCTGTGTGCTACTACAATAGAATTTATGAGCATTAATAATGCTCATAAATTCTGTTGTATCTGGAACGCGAACAGTTAAATTATGGCAGATGTATGTACAAGCTTGGCATTTCACTTTTGTTGGTGCTATGAATGACGTTCTATGCCGTTGCATTGTTGTTAATATCAGTGGGTAGTTTGTACAGGTGTCTGATCATATATATAAAGTGATCCACTGGGTATAAATTGGAAAATAGTTAAACGAAACTAATCAATACACAAAATTAACCAAAATACACTCGAGAGCAATGAATCCGGGTCACTTAAAGAATGTTAAAAATCTCGGAAACTAAAAATGATAGGTTAATGCAATAAATTGTATTTAATAGACAATGTAATACTCCTTAAATGAAAGTAAAAAAAATATGAGTCACCATACATTTTATTAACACAAAATTACATAAAGAAAAAACTGCTGATCTCTCCTTAAACCAAAAATAGGAAACATGAAATTTTTGAACTTTATTACGATTTTCTTGAATTTAATACTTCGTATTGCCTCCTCGTGCTTCCATTACTGCGTTTACGCGGTTTGGCATGCTGTACACCAAGTTCCTTATACGATTTTGGGGAATATTCTCCCATTCCTCTGTGAGAGCAATTTTGAGCTCACGAAGCGTGATTGGGGGAGGGTTTCGTTGTTTTACGCATCTGCCTAGCTCGTCCCAAGCATGCTCGATCGGGTTGATATCCGGGCTGCGCGCTGGCCACTCCATACGAGTAATGTTCATCTCTTGAAGGTAGTCATTCACAATCCTACCTGTATGAGGTCGGGCATTGTCATGCATAAATATAGCATCCTCACCTAAATTGACCATAAATGGACCAACGTGATCATTGAGGATTTCTTCCACATATCTTACGATAGTTAAAGAGCCGTTTTCTATGATCACCAGCTCTGTGCGACTTTCAGAAGAAATTCCGGCCCACACAAGTACAGACCCACCACCGTAGGCTACTTTTTCTTCGATGCATGCTTGCTTGAATCTTTCCCCTGGTCTTCGATACACTCTGTGTCTTCCATCGTGCTTGTAGAGCATAAATTTTGATTCGTCGGAGAACATAACTTTTGACCAATCTTCAATACTCCAATTTACGTGGCTCTGGGCATACCTTAGTCTCGAAATACGATGCCCACGCTCCAGTTTAGGGCCGTTTGCAGGTCTAAGGGGTTTTAAGTTAGATTCAGCAAGCCGACGTCTTACTGTCCATGCACTTGGGTTACTTCCTCCGAGGCGTCGAAACTGATTGGTGAGTTCAGTTCCTGTGAGAAAGCGATTTCGAAGCATGGTGTTCACCAAGTATCGGTCTTCTCGTGCTGTGGTACACCTGGTTCTGCCCGTTCCTGGTCTGCGTAGGTTAGAACCAGTTTCTTCGTAACGTCGGAGAACTCTTTGTACTGTTGACAGCGACACACCGACAGTCCTGGCTGTATCGCGCTGACTCCAGCCGGTTTCCAGCATTGTAAGTATTCTGGTGCATTCTTCAGGCGTAAGCGACATAATTTCAGCTTGATTAATGAATATAGAGCACTATCAACATGGTTTATGTACCCACATAAATGACAGATTACAAACGAAAGCAACACCAAATGCTGTAATTTCGTAGTTCCATCTTCGAAAGTGGCCCTTTTTCAAATTTGATTTTTTTATGATATAACTTTACAATAACTAAGAAGTTTTAATACCTTCATTTAAGGAGTATTACATTGTCTATTAAATACAATTTATTGCATTAACCTAGCATTTTTAGTTTCCGAGATTTTTAGGATTCTTTAAGTGACCCGGATTCATTGCTCTCGAGTGTATTTAAACATTTTTACTTAAGCTAATTTCAACTAACCAACTAGAAATAAATATGTGCTTGACTTTTCACAGTAATAAAAAATACCACATCATCGTAGAAATAAAAGCTATGTTCGTGAAGCAAAACGTTTTTACGCCATTTCAATTTAATTGTCTGGTAATAACTCAAATAGATACATCACCACCGTTTTGTGCAAAAAAATCCCACGAACGATTATCATCTTACCATGCAAAAGAAAAAAAAATCGCGTGTGCATGAAGTCTACATTCAACACATCGTTCTCATAAATACATTAATACTCCCGCATCAGTTCTATAGTTTTCCTTTCACACAAAAATTGCCATTCTAAATCCGGGAATAGATTAAATACCAACTGATATTTAAGTGAATGATTTATGTAAAAAAAAACAAATCTTGTGAATCACACACATGTAATTGTTTGAAAATTTGAGCTTGTAACTTTACACTGATTCAATCAATCAAGTCAGTCTATCAGTCAACTGCTGTACATGGACAGCTCTAATTTTAACTGTACCACGGTGGCACGGTGGTTTCGTAGAAGTTTTATTTATGTTATCCAAATATTGGCGAAAATTGATTTTTAAGCGATAAGACGACGACTTAACAAAAGATCTCATTGTCTAAAATTTCTTGGTGTACAATAAATAAAAACTAAGCAGACGAATCATCGCAATCTAAAACTTGGTGAACAATGTCTAAATACTGGTAAGTGTTCTTGAACAAAAAGGAAAAGAAAAACGGAGGCTTCAACAAAAACGCTCGCAAACCGGTTCGTCCGTAACGATTTAACTAAATAGTCGAGAAGGTGACTCATCGGAACCAATTTCGCATTGAGACGATCTCACCAAGTATAAAGTTTCATACCAAGATATTTGCAATATAAATTGTAAATTAAGAACAGTCTGTATGCAAGGACACACGTTTGCATTTAATAAGCGTAGTTATTACTTTAGAAGTAAGGATTGCTAGGTGCACTCTCAAAACTAATGATATAGTAACTAGCAATCCTTAGTCTTAGCAAACAAATTGTTGATACACATGTGTGATATGAATATTTATAAATTCTGTTCTGCAAACAGCTGTAACATCACCTGGTATGTTTAGATTGAGCAATGGCTATACAAATGGTTCTGTATCTCTCTGAATAACCGACATCGATACAGATAGCAACGGAAACTATTTTAGAAATATTTCAGATGATTTTTAATAAGCCTTTGATAACAGATAGCACAGCAAAATGAAATAATTTATGGTGTTTAGATCTGACACCGGAATTACTTTCGATTGAATTAATTCTATTGATGTTTAATATGTTAACCTTCGACATAAACTAAATAATGTATTCAATATTCATGAATGAATCACTACAAAATAATTTGATTGTCGTAAAGAAACTGCAAACTGTGGCTCCACCTTATAGGAGTAAAATTAGATGACATTTGATTTTTAAAATGCAATGAATCACACTCAGGTTTATCTGCACGTTTCAAACCTTTTTGTTTTATATAAAAACGTTCTCTACGTAAGTGTGTTAGTGTGTTGTATGTTACAAAAAAAAAACTAAATTATATAAAGTAATGGAAACATTTTTATTATGTTAATTAGACAACACTGTAATCAAATTATAATACATTATTACAGTCGAAGTGACGTTGAAAACTGCTTTATTTTGTTATTTAGACCACAATATTGGAGTCAACGCAGGCGCCGAAGCATGACTCATGAGCGTCGATGTGAGAGTCGTTCTCCGTCCCTTTCTAAACGAGTATTTTGTATACCTCTCTCACTCTACCGTACATAAAGCCCTCGCCAAGCAATATTAAATTTTGTTGATTAGACCGGCTTAGTTTATCGATAGCTATTGCAATATCCACGTATAGCGATTAAATGGTTCTTTAGCTATATTCGGAATCGTATATGGCATTAGTTACACATGTATACTGTGTTTTAGAAGACTTTATTTATCTTTATGTACTAAATGATGTCTCCATACAAAGAATGGACAATATAAAACAAGCAACATTCAAGGTTTAGTACAAAATCACATTTATGAAGAATATTAAGCAAATAAAAGATTTGGACAAAATAAACAACATCAGAAAACTAGATTATGGATGACAGAAAATAAAAGAAACTTATAATTAGACGACCATTACACTCACTTTAGACGAGTCACGCCTAACAACATAATTTGTTTAAAACATGACGTGTATCGAAAGGGGCCAAAACCAGCTACAGTGGCAGGAAATTAAATACGAAGTACATCCCCTAATTAAGAGTATTTAGCTCGCATTGACGACAATGCGTTTGACCCCGACATTAGCCAGATAGGAGAGTAGGCTAATTGTTTAGAACCGGAGACAAGTTTCACTTTCGTTCGTGATACACTGATGATTGTAATTATTGCTATACTGAATATTGTAAACAGAAATTCTTGACGGTAGAAGATTTCAATCTCTTTGAACCCTATTTCATTACAAAAATGCATTTTATCACGATTGGCTGGTACGTCATCCTAAAGCATTGTAGGATTAATGTTTCTATTTTCATTGACAACGATTTTAATGACAGTCATGTGGCAGAAGTTACAATGAGTCACTTTTGAATAAGTTTGAGTAATATTAGGGATCTCTTAGAAATTTCTACTAAGATTCACCTCATGCCAGTTGTAACCTTGATACGCCCACCGCGGTTATTCATTTACTTGTTTAATGTGGATAAACATACTCATTAGGAAGAATCTCTGAAGGCTGTTTAAAAAACATTAACTTCAAGTATGTAGTACTCAACACATAGAATAAATTAGTTATTCAAAATATTTAGAGCACATGGGTTAAGAACATTAATAAATTTCGGTAATTTTTGAATGTATATCTGTAAACTTGCGACCATGCAATATGTTTTTATTACATGCAAAACCAAAAAATACTGATTCCTGAGACTTGCAACGAGATGAAGACGACGCTCTTCATAGAAAGCTGTTAAAAACCGGTGAAAATGTTAGTATGAAAAAAGATATTATACATTTGAATGGACGTGTGATGTAACGAGGTGTGGGACGAATGTGCGGTGAAAGTTTGACGACGACATTGTGTTTAGACAAACAGGTAAGTATGGCTCAAACGTTTACCAAAAAAAGTAAGTGCATGGTTGGTTTAATCCGATGAGTAACATTGGGTGCAATGAGTACCTAATAAGATCTACGTAACCCAGCCCGCTAGGAATAATATTGTGGCAAGTACAAATTTTTGTTTTGTTTTATACAGGGTGGCCCAAAAGTCGTGGATCAAACGCAACTAGGGGTTAGATGGGGTCACCAGCTGCAAAAAGTTGTTCTACGGGAGGTTCTTAAGGTCAACCCCTGCAGAGTTATAATTTATTTTGTTTTTATGAGAAAATTGACTTTTTTTTTACTAATTCTTATTAAAATTAGAAAAAATCTACATCCTGTATCTTTTTTATAATTTTCACTAGATTGGTACTGATCAGTCCTTGCGTTAGACATGCTATTTATGGTTGTTTATTGGTTGTGTCGAAGATAACATTAAGTTTTACGATTTTTGTTTTTCTCAAATCATAACTTTTTATTTACTTCGGACCCCACTGTGAAAAAAAATTACTCTACCGAAAAGTGACCCTGTATTACAAGTTTTGGCGCATTTAATAGGGATTCTGAAAAGGTATTACACATGGCCATAAGTGGCTCTAATATCTTTCTAGGACGAAAAAACAAAACAACGATTGTAAAATAATTGTTTTATTAAGCAAAACATTTTACAATAAATGCTCAAAATTCCTGCCTCTGACCATAATACATAATCTGCACCGTCTAATAAAATTCCTACGTAACCTACGGAATGCACCTCTGTTGTTAGAAACTTGTACCCATAGCTGGGCATTAACTCGTTAATCCGTTAATCGTTAATTAACGAAGTTAACATTTTGATTAACAGATTAACTTTTAAGTTAACTTTTAAAAATGTTAACGGACACATTAACTTCCGTTGATATGCAGAAGTCCGTTAATCGTTAATCCAATGCCTACTATTTACCGCACGGCACCGCGGCGCGGCGCGAAAAACAGGTTCAGACAAGTATGAAATGAATGACAAGTGCCGGGCGGCGCGCGGCAGCGCGTGAAACAAAAACAAAACTAGATATATTTGGCCGGCGCGTGCGAGTGAGAAAACTGCGAAGAATTTTTTTTCGTTTGATCATTTTATTACTTAGCGCCGGTGCTTACAGTGACGAGTGTTTTGTTTGTGAGTGTAATTTAGTTAGAAAAAGTGTATTGTGCAGTGTAGTAATTAAAACCATATCATGGAAGACATGGAATCGAATTCCAGCGATGCTGATGAGAATCCATGGCCACATTTGACTGAGTATGTGGAATTTGTATCCAGATCGGGCCAGCAAATACTTTTTGCGTGTAAGCGATGCTTGCCGAAAGACACCAAAATAAAAGTTCATGTATCAAGCCTGAATAATTTGAAACAACATGTAAGAAGGGTACATGAGTCACAGACTCACAGTACGTACAGTTTGAAGAGATTGTTAAGGCGGGCTCTAACCGGGGCAAGACAAAAAGGAGAACTCATTCTGACGATGATAGCACAAGTAGCAGTAATCCTAATCCTGTTAAAAGAAGAATACAACAGGGACGACAGCTGAGCATCGGGGAGTCATAAACCAATAAGTTTTTTAAGTTCACTAACGCAACGATATAAAAATGTAATTTTACACATATTAACGGATTAACGATTAACGTTAACTTGCGTTAATTCTTCCGAAATGTAACGCTTTAGCGTTTAACGAAGCTGACTTTTTTTGTAGCGGATTAACGATTAACGAAGTTAACTATTTGATTAACGGTGCCCAGCTATGCTTGTACCCTAGCAAATTCGAGCTTTTGTCGTAGTTCTTGTTCGCTATTGTTCTCTCCTTGGTAAACTATTTCTTTAAAATAGCCCCAAAGAAAAAAATCTAATGGATTTAAGTCGGGCGACCGGGGTGGCCACGCAATATGACCGCCTCGACCTATCCACCGGTTGGAGAAGCGCTCGTTCAAATGATCTCTAACTGCTCGAGCGTAGTGAGGCGGGGCGCCATCATGTTGCAGCCACATTTCTGCTATTCTTTCTTCTGGAACTTCAGCTTCGTTAAGAATATGGTTTAAATTATTTTGCAAAAAATTTAAATACTGAGCACCATTCAGCCTTGCTGGCATTTCATGCAGCACCAACTGCTGGCCAATTATACCAGCCCACATGTTAATACCAAACAGATGCTGGAATCGATCATTTCTTATGATATGGGGGTTCACTCTGGAGTAAAAATGTAGATTGTGGATATTGAATACTCCCATTCTTCTAAAAGTTGACTCATCCGTCCATAAAACCTTGTTGAAGAACTGCGGATCCTCTCTGTGGTATCTTAGCATCTCTCTGCAAAACCGCACTCTAGGTTCATAGTCACCGGGCAGCAAAGCTTGCACCCTTTGCACGTGGTAGGCGTGATATTTGTTTCTGTTAATGACACGTTGCACCGTCGATCTTGGAATCCCGAGATTACGGGATATTTGGCGTTGACTTGTACTAGGATCCAATCTTAATTCTCTCAGCACTTCATCTTCATTTTCAAATTGCACCACAGGTCTGCCTGCTCTCGGAGCATGCTGACCGGGTAAGACTCCCTCCATGTACGAATTATGTACGCGCATAAAGACCCTGTAGTCCGGAAAACGATCACGGTTAGGGTAGCGTTGACGATATTCCCTGGCAGCAGCCCGGGCATTACCGTCACAAAAGCCATACAGGTAATGCATTTCTGCATACTCCCGTTGGGTGTATTCTCTCCTCGCAGCAGCCATCTGTCCACTTTTTTAGCCAATCCGTCCGATTCACACAGCACTGGTCACAGGTAGGCAATCTATCACAAGTCCGAAAAACAAAGCGTAGGTCAAAGGAAAGAAACTGATCACAAGTCGTCGTAAAACCGAGAAAAAGAACACGTGCGTATTCACAGGCAGGAAGCGAGTCACTAAAGAACACTAAACATTCTAAAAAAACATGCTCACGCGCATTCCCCCGGCCCCCGCCCCGGCCGCGCCGGCCCGGCCTTTGTTTCCTAGAAAAGATATCGCTACCTGATCTGACGGGTGAACCGGCCTTTTATTGACAAAGGATTAAATGGTTAGTGTAAAAGAGAGGCAGAGAGTCTTTGTCATTAATTGTATTAGTTCCAGTTTATTTTTAAATAAGCCTAATCGAGTTTTATGGTTGGGTTAACTTTGGCCTTGCTACGAATAATCGTACTAGAAAGATATTAGAGCCACTTGTAGCCATGTGTAATACCTTTTCAGAATCCCTATTAAATGCGCCAAAACTTGTAATACAGGGTCACTTTTCGGTAGAGTATTTTTTTTTCACAGTGGGGTCCGAAGTAAATAAAAAGTTATGATTTGAGAAAAACAAAAATCGTAAAACTTAATGTTATCTTCAACACAACCAATAAACAAACATAAATAGCATGTCTAACGCAAGGACTGATCAGTACCAATCTAGTGAAAATTATAAAAAAGATACAGGATGTAGATTTTTTCTAATTTTAATAAGAATTAGTAAAAAAAAAGTCAATTTTCTCATAAAAACAAAATAAATTATAACTCTGCAGGGGTTGACCTTAAGAACCTCCCGTAGAACAACTTTTTGCAGCTGGTGACCCCATCTAACCCCTAGTTGCGTTTGATCCACCACTTTTGGGCCACCCTGTATATCGAACTTAAGACAAAATCTGCGATATTTTAAACATTGTCGTCACTAAAGCATTTTGAGAACATACCGTTTTGTGTCTGTCAAATGGCTCTTATTACTTAATTATATTCACATTTAGCACGAAAAATAAAAATAAATTTGAAGGATTTCTTTCAAATACTTCCTCAAAATTAACAGTATTTTTGCTCGCAGTAACATTGAGCGGTTCAGTTGTAGTCACTTAACGATTGAAACGATTTCGAGCCATTACGCAGACCGAACGGTAGCCGTGATTATTTTAATTGTCGGCTATTAAAGACGCTTCGTAAGGTTTTAACTGGCGATTTACATTTTAAATATACCGAGAAAAAATATGCTCTATAATCCTTGGTAAATGTACATTGGAGGTTAGCGATATGTACCGTCCAGGCATCGATGTTTGCGTTTTCTAATAGTTCCAGCTACATATTTGGAATCTTAGAAAGCAGTTTATCAATATCTTTAAATGCAACTACTGGAAGTACTACTTCATCTCAATTATGATGGCTATTTCCTGTAATAGTAAGAAACGTACAGTCGGTGATTTTATGAAATTCGCCAGCATATTGGTTAATCTCAATTTAGTTTTTATTAGAAGTACTACCTGTGAGATACACTATATTTAGAATATCGTTCAAGATAAATCAATGAATCACATAACTCTGAGAATATTATGTGTCAAACATCACTTTTTGTGTCGTATACTTTTTGAGCGCTGCCCAAAACTGGGCTATGGTATTTTTACAACCGGATATTTTTAATCGACATTTTGGTTTCACGATGTATTAGACTGTAGCTATACTTATAGATTTTGATTGTGATTTGTCATTAGATAAATACTTTTTTTACTACTTTTATTAGTATTAAGTAATTATTTATATTCACCATCTCAAAATCACCAATTTTGACTACATTTATTTACTTTTTACATAAAGGAAGTCTAAGGCATTCCGCTAGTATGACATTAGAAACTTTATTTCCCGGAAAAGCTAAACCAAAATGGAATCGTCTATGTTTAATGTCTTATAGAAAGCTAGGCTGACATTTCTCTTGCCGGTTAAATGTGAAACTAAAGGCACAATCAAATGTCAGCTACCGCAAATATTGCGTTTTGTTGGATGGTACTTAAGGGTATGTACTGGCTAACTTGATAGTTGATTACATCGATAAGCTTAAAATAAGTAAACTACAAAGTAGTTCGTGAAAAAATAAAGATTTCTGAACTGAAAAATGCATTTTTTTTTTGACGCGGGAACTGCTGCGCATGTTTTGATGTCGTTTTTTTTTATTACAAAGCTCTGTTTCCCACTTAAAAATATTACTAATACTGTGTTGTTCGTACACATTTTACACCGGAACTTCTTCTTGACGTAATAAGAACTTCAGCAACATACAAACATTGTTCGAAATAAAAGTACAGAAAAATCAAATGACACCCCCAATATGAGAAAGAAATCTAAAACGAGTTTAGACTACGGCTTAGACCATATAACACGGGACTAGCCTTTGCGAACCACCGCATACAAAAATATTCTGCCAGTTTTCATACAAATGAAGGGGGAAACACAAAGACATATAAAATTTCATTGCAATTAAAAATATATTAATCGACAAACGCGTAATGGCTGTTGTGTGTTAATTGTTATTGTACAGTCAACTACAATGTAATGTACTAGTTTAATCATATAAAATGATGTACTGATGTACAGGCTTTTCATAAAGCCAAAAGACCAAATGGTCATGTGCAATGGCAGAAAACAATGCTTAAGTAAGGCGCATCCTGTGGTTAGATGATCTAAGGACTACGGACTATATGCAAAATAAATGGACATTAACCTCAACATAGGTTCGAAAAGTTCCACCACCAATCCAGTTCCACACAGTCAATAGTTTCTAGTTAACTGGTGAGCAGTTAACTAGAAACTATTGACACCATTTTGCATATTCCCAGTAGCATCGTAGCCTTTTACTGTGTTGGGACTGAAGTGCCAAACAAAAGTACTTTACGAATTGCTAAAACATTTTATGTGGGTAGACAAACTCTTTACTAGCACAAGGTAGTACAAATATTGACGCGGCTTGAAGAGGTCACAGAGTAGGGCAATAGACGTCAGAGAAAATGGGTAGGTCCTATGAAAATAAACGTAAGGTCGCGTTTGGACAAGGTTGAGTTTGTACTAAATTTACTTGTATTATAAAGCGGAAGAGATTTTTTATATTAATTGTTCGTTTGTATTACTTAAAACTAGGCAAAAAGAATATACTTAAAATTTTAATTACTCGTAAGACGCGAGCATACAATCAGGTTCGCGCACTTTTTAAATAAATAAAATTGATATAAATGTACCTACTAAATAATTCTTTAAAAAAATAATAATTTAATAGCAAAATTACGAAAAAGAATAATATTAATACTTACATAAGGATAAAAAATACTGTTTTGAAATTTTATCTAAAAAGTAAATTACAAAACAGCTCGTCAATAACTAAACATAATACGGACATAAATACAAAAACAGTCCGAGTTTCAAAACTGCTTCAGTATAATAGCAGTTATTTTTAATAATTAAAGTACAGAGTACTTGATATAAAAGAACAATGGCCGCCTCGAGGTGATTGGCAGATAGGAATCAACGGAGACACTTAAGATATAAGTACTAAAATATATCTATTATCGAGTGACGCTCTCATCTATCAAGACCTAACTGAAACCCTTGGATATAGATTTTTTTTATATCGTAAGCTAACCTTGTAATGTAGACATCATAAGTATTAATAGCGGGGTTTTCCAAAATTCCGCATATAAGGGGGTAAAGAAGTGCTTTAATGTTAATAAAGTCTTACATCTAGAAAAAATATAAATCTCATTACTAAAAATATTTTGTGTTAATATTTTCCTTTCACATGATTTTTTTACGAATTGAAAGCTTAACCTGTCAAGTTTCAGCGCTGTGATGACAAAAACAAGAATAACTTCTCAGACTGCCTGCTCTGTCACGAAAATTTTTGAAAATAAAAAAGTACCTTCCATTTACGTTTATAATTGAAAACGTTCACAAACGAGTATTTTAAGGTCTTACCTGAACAAAATACGACAAGGCAAAAATAATTTAATCATGGTCATTGACTGCAACGATGAAACACAATCTATACTAATATTATAAAGAGGAAAGATTAATTTTTTTGATTGTTTGTTTGTAATGAATAGGCTTTCGCTGTTGGAAAGCTACACTCTTTGCAGTGAACATAGGCTATATTTTATTCCCGTATTCACACGGGAACGGGAACTACGCGGGTGAAACGGCGTGACGTCCGCTAGTATCTAATAAATTTCTATTTTTGAGAACAAGACACAGCGGTTATTTTGAGGTTTGGTGCCTGACATTTCTACAGCCTGTGACCATGGCCGGTGCAACCTGCTCGAGTTTCCCTCATCTTAAGGGGAGTGGTTGACAAAGTTTGCGAAAAAGAGGTGCAAATAAAGACGTTCTTCTCGGTATTAGTATACGAAAAATGACAGCCAAAAGTAGATTTGAAATCTACAAGATGTGTTCCAGAAAATGGTTTCATCAGAAATTGTGTATTTATTATAAATAACTAGTAAAACATCACTGAAATAGCCCATAATTTTTTAGAAGAAGTCGTTGTATGACATCTATTTATTAATGAATGATAATAAAATTTATATCAGAGACTAAAGAAAACATAGACCTCTAAAATGGTTTTCTTCAATTTTGAATTAGTATAAGTTTTAACTAATTATAACTAATAATGTATTCAAAGAATACATCACATTGCTTGCTTCCCCGCGCTCGCCCGAAAATCTAGTGCGGAGGGAGTCGTGTTGCTAGACGGACGTGTGTCGCTCTGGTCTGCAAAATATTCTCGTAAAATGTCATATTTTCATTCATGTACAGAGTAATGCATGTAACAGACAGAGCCCGAGTTACACAATGCATACTGCATTACATGAGAATATAATGCATTTTAACTTATTTTTCGTATTGTTTTATTAAATTACTTCGGAAGGTAATCATGCTTATATTGTAAGCGGTACTTAATCATTTCAATATAAATAAATGAAGAAATATTTGTGGACACAACTTAAGCTATTATAACCTTGTGCTAAGGGATTTAAACAACTGATGAAAATACTTTAATAATAATAATAATAACCCCCCCAGGGGATCACCTTGTCGTGGTGGGGGGGCTTACGGGTATTAGGTACTGGACCATAGGTATTGACATCTAACCATCATTATAATCACCTACCTTTACAGGTATTTGGTACTGGACTCTAAATATTTACAACTTCTACTAGTATAATTGATCACCTGCCCAAACTAACGATCCCAAACCCTTTGAATGGAGAAAAATGGAAAGGAAAATAAAGATATATAATTTACGGCCGCTTCCCGGGGGCCGCCGGGGCGCACCTGGAGCTGACGCTGGGTGTTACAGCATGCGAACCGTTGGCGACGGGGGACTGAATAGGCGGGTTCCCCTCGAAAAAAATGCTACAGCCAATCCATCACCATCACCCTCATCTACTTTGTCATCACAACATTCATTATTTTCTAATGTTCCTTCACCATCATCAAGTCATAGTTATTCTTTGTCACACAGTTCATCACCATCTTCGTTAGGTACAAGACGTACCACTAGATCGTCAACTGCTGTAAAGATGAAACAAACTATACCACGGTCATTAAGCTCAAATTCAATCACTAGTAGTATATTGCTGGAGGATGTTGCACAGGAAGCGAGCTCAGTCGCTAACCCAGTGCCCACCACCAGCAGTTCAAGTACGCGAATTAAATGGAGTCAAGAAATGAATGAATTCATCCTACGTACTTATTATCAATTAACTTTAATGGAAACTGATATTAAAGGATATCTACCCTTGCTACACACTAAATTTATAGAAAAATTTCCGGAAAGGCAAAATATAACCAGACAAAGAATAGGTGACCAACGACGAGCTATTATAAAAAAGAAATTACTGCCACAAAATGTCATAAATAAAATAGCTTCAGAAGTACAACGCGAAATACATAATCACTACTCATATGATACACAGAACTCATCTATGCAAAATATTACTCAGCCATCAATCTCACACAACAGAAACCTCAATTTGCACACACAAACACCCTTACTCTCACAGCAAAGGATATCTTGGACTAGTGAATTAAACGAAGGTATTATGAAATCCTACTACAGAGTAACTGCACTAGGAACTAACTGTACAGCATATAGGCAAGCAATGCATAAAGATTTTGTTAGACATTTCCCAGACTTATCACATATTACTGAGCAAAGAGTTGCGGATCAAAGAAGAATTCTGGCGCTTAATAAATACTTTGCCGAAGATAGATTGAGAGCATTGAAAGAGGAAGTTGCTAAAGAAGGGTCTTCAGGTGACATACGAGATACCAACTCAGACCCAGAATTTGACGCAAACTTAGACATCTTTGATACACATTCTATCTCACAGACATATAACTCCGCTACTGAACAGGCTCCGATTAATACTTTTACTAGTCACCCATCATTAATAGAAGAACAACATCCTCCTGAAGAAATACATTTAAATAACGATCCCTTAAATATATCTCAAAGTTTAGACGTAACCATAAGTTCCCAAAAGATAGAAGACAAATTCTGCGAAACCTTAATAAAATTCCAACAAACAGATCCGACCACCCGTCCTTACATACCCAAAATTAAATCGTCCAAAAAATTTGCAGCTATAGTCCATTGTTTAAATGAAGATATACTTCCTAAGCATGTATCTAGTGACGACAGTTTTATAAGAACACAAGCAATAGTATATTCTGCTGCGTATACCGCGGCGGTATGTAATGGAATAAAAATAAAACACACAAAGACTGTTTCTGTTAATCATAAATCAAACACACAACCAAGAAGAGTCCCAGCATGGCAAAGACGGTTAGAAAATAGAATTTTAACGCTAAGAAAGCATATAGGTAGAATGACTCAATACATTCGAGGAAACAGGAATGAAAGACTAATGAATCACATACAGGACATAAAAAACACATACAGAATTCACTCACGACACGAAGAACCCAACTTAACTGATAATCAATTCTTAGACACTTTAAAACAAAAACTGAATGCTGCATCAAATAGACTTAAAAGATATCTGAATTGTACTCTACGAAAAAAACAAAACTCTCAGTTCACTGCTAACGAAAAACAGTTTTACAGAACACTAGTAGATAGACCACAGCGCACTCAAAATACACCTCACATATACCCCTCACCATTGGACCTACACAGGTTTTGGTCCAACATATGGGCCACGCCGGTACAACATAATCGCGAAGCTGATTGGACCCAAAAAGACCATATGACCACAAACATAACTGAAGAAATGGACTTTGAATTCGTACCAATTGAAACTTTTCTAAAAGTACTCATGAAGACACACAATTGGAAGGAACCTGGTAGCGATCACATACAAAATTATTGGTATAAAAAGTTTACCACCTTACACCCCATGCTTCACAACCACTTAAACAACTTTATTAAACACCCTAATAGTATACCGAACTACATCATGCAAGGTGTTACATTTATGATCCCTAAGGATTCCGATTTACAGAACCCTGCCAAATACAGACCGATAACCTGCCTACAAACATATTATAAAATTTTAACTGCGTGCATTGCCGAATTGATAGATAGCCACGTCACTAACAACAATATACTTGCGGAGGAGCAAAAAGGATGCCGAAAAAGGAGCCAGGGATGCAAAGAACAACTTCTTATAGACAATATAGCTATGAAACAGGCACTCAGACAAAAAAAGAACATTGCCACCATGTACATTGACTATCAGAAAGCCTTTGACTCCGTACCACATAGTTGGCTTATAGAAATCCTACACATTTATAAAATAAATCCCACACTCATTATTTTCTTAGAAAATGTCATGCAAAAGTGGTGCACCAAACTAAAAATTACATCTGGAACGAATCATATTGAGACGCCAGATATACCAATACGCCGAGGTATCTTCCAAGGAGACGCCCTCAGCCCTCTGTGGTTCTGCCTCGCTCTAAACCCACTATCACACATGTTAAATTCCACCAACCAAGGACTCTCAATCTCAACTGGAAACGGTAATACACCTCTCACACATCTACTATACATGGATGACATAAAACTCTATAGTAACACAACCCACACACTTCACCAACTAGCTGACATCACACAAAAATTCTCCGAGGACATCCACATGCAATTCGGTGTTGATAAGTGTAAAACCTTCTCCATTATAAAAGGACGTATTTCTACTAATAACTATTTACTAGAATCCGGGATCACTATTGAACCAATCAATGTAAATGAATCTTACAAATACCTAGGCTTCCAGCAGTCAAGACAAATACATCAGAAAGAAACCAAAACCGATTTAAGACAAAAATTTAAACACCGGCTTCATCTATTACTCAAATCTCACCTTACCTCTCGCAATTTAATCAAAGCAATAAATACTTTCGCTATACCAATTCTCACATACTCATTCGGTATAATAAGCTGGTCGCAGTCAGATCTACAAAATCTTCAACGTATGGTCAACACTACGCTCACCGCTCACCGCAAACATCACCCAAGATCCTGCATCCAAAGACTCACACTCCCTCGACAGGATGGTGGTAGGGGAATCATAGATATCACTAACATGCACAATAAACAAATCACTACACTTAGAAAATATTTTGTTAACAAATCTGAAAATTCACCCATACACAAAGCAATAGTACATGCTGACAAAAAATTAACCGCACTTAACCTCCACGACGCAAACACGCAACGAAACGAGAAAATTATTGACAAAGGTCAAAAGATTGCACTATGGAAGCAAAAATCTTTGCATGGAAGACACTTCTTTGACCTCCAGCAGCCACATGTCGATAAAAACGCATCGAACTCTTGGTTGCTGAGTGGCGCACTCTTTCCAGAAACAGAGGCATTTATGTTGGCAATACAAGACCAAGTCATCGAAACCCGCAACTACAAGAAATTCATATACCACACACCAAACTTACCCACAGATATATGCCGACGCTGTTACAGTAGTTCTGAAACAATTCAACACATCACAGGGGCTTGCAAATCTATCGTGCAGTCCGATTACAAGCATCGACATGACCAAGTCGCCGCAATAGTACATCAAAATCTAGCTTTTAAATACCAACTGATATCGCAAAAAGTTCCCTACTACAAATATAATCCCGATACTATTCTAGAAAATGAAAACATGAAAATTTACTGGGACAGAACAATTATCACAGATAAGACAATACACTTCAATAGACCAGACATAACATTATTAGACAAAATTAACAAATCAGTTTACCTAATTGATATAGCAATTTGTAATACACATAATCTACAAAAAGCCCACACTGAGAAGATGGCGAAATACACTGACCTAGCGATAGAAATTAAATCACAGTGGCGAGTCAACACAGTAAACACAATACCTATCATACTTTCCACTACTGGCGTCATACCTAAGACACTACACAGTAGCATAAGAACACTAAACCTACACTCAAACATCTACAAACACCTACAAAAAGCTACAATTTTGAACACATGCAGAATAGTCCGCAAATTTTTGTCCTTAAATTAAAAACACATCTCTTTACTAAGCACTTGGCCTAGGCCCGTGCAAAATATACCTCTTCGGAGAGTCCTCGAGAAAAATAGAGTAAAAATAATAATAATAATAAATATTCACGGACATCTCACACAACGCTATCTGATCCCAAAGTAAGCTAGGGATAACCTGCTTGTGTTATGGGTATCAGACCACGGATATTAATACTTATATACTTTTAAATACATACATATTATACATAGAAACACCCAGACTCTTGAGACAAACATTTATGGGTCACACAAATATTTGTCTCCGGTGGGAATCGAACCCACGACCTCCAGCGCCGCAGGCGGTATCACTACCGACCGCGCCACAGAGGCAGTCACTTATATTATAGTAGACTTATATTATAGTTATTATTAACACACTGCTTTTTTGAGACACTGCTCTCAACCTAAGCTGAAAGAATTGACTCTTTTAGCTTATTAGGTCTTGTGGGTCGCCACAAGTAGGCACCATCTACCGGCAAATTGGTTAAGGTATAAAAGTGAATAAAGTGAGTGCCCGCCGAGTTTCTTGCTAGTCTATATCTATACATAATAATAAAACTGTTGAGGGTCGAGAGTCTGAATATGGAAGTTATTTAAAAAAAAAGAACGCGTTCTCTAATCGATATCTACTTAAGCCAAAATGAAATTTAAAATTTTCATGTCTGTCTGTCAAAAACTTGGCTTAACGACTGCCATTTTACGGGCAACCAGGACTAACGGCTTAACGTGCCTTCCGAAGCACGGAAACGCTTAAATAACTGTCACAAAGTGGTCACATGGATGGTCACCTATCCAAGGACTGGCCATAGTGAAAGTTGCTTACTACAGTGATCGTTTACAGAACACCGAGTCCGCAATGCCACGAGCGCTTCTTATTTATACATATCTAGCTGACCCTCGCAACTACGTTTACGACGCTTACGTACGTACATATTTTTGTTGGTTTGTAATAATAAAATGAAATGAAATTTTGTTTCTCAAAAGGAATAAAAATTTCAAGCGGGTGGAAGACCCCTTTTGTCTGGATTTGTAATATGTTAAGTACAAAACAATGAATATATGAACATTCGTCAAATTTGTGAATTCGTCACATTCAATTTACGTAATAATTAATCACGTTTTTTGTAGTGTATTTTATGGGTACACTACATTAATACGAAAAACTTAATTCCGAAAGTCACAATCACGAATTTCATAATTCCGAATTTCATAAGTCCGAATGATTCGAAATCCCGAAAGTCAAAAATCCGATGTTTCATAAATCCTTTTTATTAAAAGTCATAATTTTAAAATTCCGAATGTTTACAATTCCGACTGTCAGAATGCCGAATTTCAAGAAACCGAACCGTTGAATTCCGAATCATTAAAAATCCGCCATATTATAAATACGAACTCCGATTATCAAAAATCCGAAATATCATAAATACGAAGGGTGAATGTCGTTTCCACCCGTTCCTGTTTTAACCCGAAAACTTATCATTAAAGACGATTATTTATGTTCCCGATTCCACCCGTTTTTTTTTAATATAGTATAGTCAAGTCTAACTACCGAAAATATTATTTCCAAGTGAGTGGAAGGCAAACGACAAAACAAAAAAAAATTACTTATTATGGTTAACACCTCGACTCGGATAGGTTAGGTTAGAAGGCTAGGGCGAAAGCGAAGCGGAGTGGAGCTCCGGCCTTAGCCATCGTGGTTATCTTTTTTTTGTTTTGTCGTTTGCCTTCCACTCACTTGGAAATAATATCTTCGGTAGTTAGACTTGACCGTACTTTATTAAAAAAACTTTAACAGTGAATTTTCGGATATTTGAAATTCTGAATAACGTTTTTCGGGAAAATAACAGTCAAATAAAAATTCGTACTTATGACTTTCGGAATAATGAATTTCGTCCTTTTGAATATTCGGAGCTTTGTTTCTTAGGAATTAAAATATTCGGAATTTTGAACATCGGAAAATTGAAATTAGGAAAAACATATTTCGGAATTTTTGGGTGTTCCCGTATTTTATATGCAAAATTGAAATACAAACGTTTGTTTTTTTAATTTACTTTTAGCCTTTCGCTATAAAATAGATTGCAGGGGGGCTTATGGCGAGACTTTGTCTGTAGTTTGTGACCCTGTTGCATTAAACTACGTCACTAGGTCATCTGTTCAAAGTTTGAACTAAAACAAAAATGACAACGTCAATCGGATTGAACTTTCACAATAAATGTTTTAGAGAGGGGCAGTCGGGTGAGTCTTTCTTGTTTATTTGGTGAAGCCAGGAACGCATTTCCGCTACTATTTTCTTCTTCTTCCGTGGTTCTTTTACTCTGATGTCTCTGTAGTTGCGCTACTCTATGTTAGCGAGTCATATCGCCCATTTGCTCAAGGTCGTTAGCCCTGGGTATGGCCTTAAAATAACCACATGTATCTTCGAAAAATTATATATAATAAAAAGATAGAAAAGTCAAAACTGTGTGGGTGTTCAACATAAGATACCAAAGCCGAAAATATAGTTAGAAAATTTTTTGTCTGTTTGTGTTTGCTTTGCTTTGTCCGGAAGGATCTCGAAAAGTACTCAATAGATTTGATTCAAATTTTGCCCTAATATTATCTAGGGGTAAGGTTTTAGGCTATATATTATCACGCTACATGTCCTAGGGACTAAGCAGAGAGCAGTCAAATTGGCATTATAACATAATTTTCACGTGTACGAAGTCGCAGGCAACAGCTAGTGACTAATATTTACAGTAGAACGATATTTTGTTGTTTTTCAGAGTGGAAATCCCTATGACGATCAGACGATCATACTTATCGATCTTATCTGGAAAGCAATCATATCTGACACGTCAATATTTTTGACATTGGCAGGAGGGAAAATTGGGAAAAAAGTGGCCGCGAGTTTTCTTGCCAGGTTCTTTCACACAGGCTCTATCTATTGCCTTGCGAATCTGGCAGTAAATGTAGAAACAGGGTGGAAACTCCATAAGTTTTCAAGCTTGAATGTGTGTGTGTGACCAATAAGGCTAAGCAAATGTTCCCTCACGACACCCGTCGACTATAATGACAGCTGTGGCGCGGGGGGAGTTGCCTATCTTTTAATAGTATTACTATTACATACAAGCTGATGCCCGCAGCTTCGCCCGCGCGTTCCCGCTTCCCGTAGAAACTTATTTCCATGACGAAAAGTAGCTTATGTGTTTTTCCAGACTATAATGTATCCCTGTACCAAATTTCAGCAAGATCCGTTCAGCCGTTTGAGCGTGAAAGAGTAACAAACATCCACACTCACAAACTTTCGCATTTATAATATTAGTAAGAAGTAAGATATTATCTTTGATGTAGACACGTAAATCTTGACGTTCATAAGTGTTATTTTGTGACCTATATGAATAAAGATATTTTCATTTTCAGGGCTAGATACACAAATACTTACGCACAGAAATGGTCTAATTTATGAACTAGTACATACAATAATAGGGCCTCCCACATGAAATAATTGCTCAAGTCGTGATACTCGCTTATGCAACCACCTACGGAACCACAAATGTTTTTGGATCACCGGTGGGCGAATGTGACACAGATTAGGTTTATCTCTCATCTTAGCGTTGGATCTCGGATGCAAATCAAGATTATACTCTATAAGGGGCTGAATTCATTTTTGCTATACACCTATATCCCCACACACCGACACTTGGTCAGTTATTTATTAATCCCAGATAAAGGGGGCATGCCTATTGCCGTCAAATGGCAGTTTTAAAGAAAAAAATCTATAAATACTCTTTAATATCCAAACCATATCAATACATTCATGGCAGAACGAGCATGAATTCATTTTTATTATTTTATAGTACCTAGATAATAATTTTCATGTGTATTCATAATAATTATTGCCTAACTAAATGATTGTATTCACGTGTCGACTTAGAGACACCCCGAGTAGCTTCGTAGTAGGGAACAGCATATTATTAAGTTATAACGTTTTAAAATCGTTTCATAACTGACACAAAGTCAAAAAGCAGTCAACTTAAGAACCCTTCTTCTATGGCAGCCAGTTGAAAAAACCAACAATCCGATATTTGTACATAACCTCTTTTCAAAATGGCAATGTCGGTAGTAATTTGGCCACAATTAATGTGAACGATGTACCGTAAGATGTGCCGTTAGCATTGGACGGAGGCTGCGGCCGGCTCTGTACCCATTGAGATTTACGAGGTACTTACAAGATTTTTATTCGATCTCGATCAATTATTCTGCAATGATATTACCTTTATCTATATTAATATTCCTAGCTGACCCGCGCAACTTCGTTTGCGCCACATAAGAGAGAGTAATACCTGTGCCCGTCGCATTTACTCCCGTCGCGTTGCGTTTACTCCCGTAGCGTCTCCTCGTTAATATTCAATACATAACTTAAAATATTTACGCAGCACATGTAATGAAGCTCTAAAAAGGATTAACTTTTCCCCCGTTTTTGAAACATTTACTATTACTGCTACGCTCCTATTCGTTGTAGCGTGATGCTGTATAGTCTATGACACTCCACAATAACGTAGCTTTCTATTGGTGAAAGAATTTTTAAAATCAGTTCTGTAGATCCCGAGATTACCCCTTACAATTTAACAAACACACAAACTTTACTTCTTTATAATATTAGTATAGATAACTCATAAACCTATAAACGTCTAGCCGAAACACCTAGACTAGAAACCTGATGTTTTTAAAGGCTCCCATTTTTTTACTTTTTGAAATGTTAATGGATGTCATGCCGCACATCAACCGGATAAAACGTCATGGTATACCATCTGTATACGACTGAAAGTCCCGTCCCGGGTAAAACCGGGTAAAATAAAGCAAAGGTATAACCTATTTTTTTGAAAACCCTATATGGATGCTATGTCGGACTCCTACTGTTTAAAAATCACACGTATCCTAGCTAACAGCCTATGGTTGTGAGCCTCGGGTAAACCCTCGGAAGGATACCTCAGGACTCCTAACAAAAAGGTAAGACCTATGAAATGCAAGGTTAAACTTCCATGTGCTGATGATGAGCACCTACCTATATAAATGGACAGACGCCCTGGAAAAGATCGCAGATAGGGACTGGACGCGAAAGGCTCAGGACCGTGTGTTGTAGCGTGAGTTGGGAGAGGCCTACGTTCAGCAGTAGACTGCCATAGGCTGATTTGATTGACCTACGTAAATATCGGTAGACCAAATCGAACTGAGATTGCGTCTACGAAAGCTTTCTACAGACCTATACGGGCCGAGCAACGGGCGTCGGCTAGTGAAGTAATTGGCGTGCCGGGCAGAGATGCCACTCCTACACAGTGGAGAGAATCTTCGCCAGAACTGAGCGTTTCAAAAGATCGTTCCTCTGGCGAACTATAAAAACTTGGAACGACCTGCGTACTCCTACAGACCCATGGTCCCTTACCATCCGCCTACGACTGGGAGTTCCTATAGGTCCGTTCTTGGAAGAAGCAAAGCTCAGGAGCGGGTGACCGTGTGTCGTAGCGTGAGTTGGGAGAAGCTTACGTCCAGTAAAATGGACTGCTTTTACTTCCCTTTTGATCGAGTTACCTTAAACGCGAGATGCCAATGAAGGTGTTCTGCCTAAAAATAAGATTTGCCTAAAAAGCTGTTTGCCTTAAGTGAGAAATGCCGATGAAGCTGCATGTCTGAAATGTGAAGTCGACTAAGAAGCACATTGCCTAAAGTCGTTGCCTATGAAGCAAAATATTTAAGTGGTTAAATACCTACGCAGCAAAATGCCTAAGTGTAAAATATTTTCAAAGTAAAATATCTAAGCGGTTAAATGTCTGTAAATATTATAATTGAAGCATTGGTCACTTGAAAACTTTTCCGTCAATAATAGTGTAGGTAAGTACTACGTAGACCTACGTATAAAATAACAGTAGACCGATTGCAGATAAAAGTTTTCTACAGAACTCTACCAGGCGGACCAACGGACGTCTGCTAGTGAAGTAATTATAACAGAGAAACAGTATGTCGGTCGTGTAACACTTAGTGAGTGACTCACAGTGGTATACGTTCGGACAGTGGGCTTCTGATAGGTCAGCGTACCATGCTGTCTGGGAAGTGGGTTGTGGAAAGTAACCAAGATACAATTTTACTGGTACTTTTTTCTTTGTAAACAACAGTAATCCCTAATCAACATCTACACTAATTTTTTTTTTTTGTGTGTATGTTTGTAATGAATAAACTTAAAAACTACTGTGCCGATTTCAAAAATTCTTTCACCATTCGGAAGCTACATTCACCCAGAGTAACATAGGCTACATTATATTCCCGTATTCCCACGGGAATGTGAGTAACGCGGGTGAAAACGCGCGACTTCCGCTGGTAAAATCTAATTGAACATCTGAAACGATGCCGATGAAAATTGGCACATATAGATAGAATTGAGCTTGGGAAAGGACATGGTCTCGGGAACAAGTTTTTGTTACTGTGAAAAAAAAAACGGCCAATCCAACTTATGTTACAAAAACGTTTTCACAGAGCAATAACGACAGTACATTGTCGTGTAGTCATCGTCCATTATCAGCGGTGACCAATTTCCCATCAGGCGTACCCGTATACCCTTAAACCACACCAGTCGCATTTAAAAAAAAATTGCCGACCTATGAACAAAGGACAGCCGCAGTTTCTATTTCTAAAAAACGGCACCACTATCCAAATATTTTCCATTTTCAAACATTCCAGCTTAGCGCGAGTCGTGCGTTATCGTTGTTGACACAAGAAATAGTGTCACTTGCGAATTATCTACAAGGAAACCTGCCCCTTTATCAACAGACATAGGTATTCGTTGGCGCTGATAGTGTGAAGCGCAATAAGTGCAAACATCTTACTTGCTTTATGTAATGTTATACGAATAGGACTGGTCATTTGCGAAAACAAATTCAGGTCATCTGCATTTGAAAATCTGGTCATTTGCGTATCGGGTAGTTTGCGAATAAGGTAATTTGCGTATCGGGTAGTTTGCGAATAGGGTCACTTGTGTATCGGGTAGTTTGCGAATAAAGTCATTTGCGTATCGGGTAGTTTGCGAATAGGGTAATTTGCGTATCGGGTAGTTTGCGAATAGGGTCACTTGTGTATCGAGTAGTTTGAGAATAAAGTCATTTGCGTTTCAGGTCTTATTCCTAAGTATTTTTTAAATACTGGTCATTTGTGAAAACGAATTGAAGTGCGTCGAAAGGATTTCTATATGGTAATTTCTTTCTTTGGTTTTTAAATTCAGAGTTAGAATTCCAGATTCCACAATTTGAAACAGAATTGAAAAAAAGCAGGGACAAATCGCGAATTGGACCAATCGCGAATTGGACCAACCGCGAATTGGACCATTCGCGCCTAAAGAAATCAAAATTCTAGAATAATAAGAAATCTCAGTATTTTTGTCATTCATTCCATTTTTTTTATTTCATGTAGAATTTCACTACATTTATTCTTTCAGAATGAATTGATAAAGAATATTATCACAGAATCAGCCACCTATAATCAGTTTACTTTGATAAGAGAAGACCAATAAACAGCATTTATCGTATAATGAAGTTCATATCAGGGTATAGGGTATGATAGTAACATATTATAATAGGCCTCCATGATATTGTTTAGAAGTTATTATTAACAATTTTTTTTATATTTAGCTCGCCAAAATGCCATTTAACCATGACAACATCTAGCGATTGGGGATCACTCTCACAACTACGACAGTGGTCCTCAAGTTGGCGGTTCTATGATGTGCCTCTTCACGCTTCGCAAAGCCACGGTAGACAAAAAAAGCGGACCAATCCAAAATTTCAAATTCAGGTAGATTTTGGAAGCAACTAGGAAAATGCTGAAATGAAGAAGTTATCATACCACAAAAAAAATAATATCATAATTAAAAAGTAAACTTATATTAAAAAAAAAAGTACATCACGTATTATTTATTACTAGCGGACGTCACGCGGTTTCACCCGCGTAGCTACCGTTCCCGTGGAAATACGGGAATAAAATATAGCCTATGTTACTCAGGGTGAAAGTAGCTTTCCAATGATGAAAGAATTTTTGAAATGAGTTCACTCATTACAAACATTTCAACAAAAATAAAAATTTTTCCTCTTTATAATATTGTGGTGTAGATTAAGCACAAGCACTCCAATACATTTATGATTTATAGAATCTAAACTGGACGTATCGATTTATCATCGTAGGCCGCCTGATTAAAATAACCAAACTACATCCGTTATAAGTTATTATAACTGACAGTTATTGCGACAACATTAATATTAATATCAAATAATATATTGCACAAGTCATTACACATTGACAGAAAATCTGTAAGTATTTCTAGCAAAACGTCAGTTTTTTGAAAAAGAAATGGAAAATGTGATACATTGAAAGTCAACAACTTGAAATAATATGCGGTATACATTAGAGACCTAGCAGAGGTATACTTAAAGCCCTCCATTAACCAGTTATATATTCTCCCACGTATTAGAATGAGGAGCTTATTTTCGTGTTGAAAAGTTAAAATCACAATTTCAATTCGCACTTAATATTTCTGTAAGTAAGTTGATTTGTTTGGTGTCTGCAACTTATCTAAAGTATTTATCAAGTAATACCTGACGCCCGCAGCTCCGCTTCCCGTGGGAACTTATTCCCGGGATAAAAAGTAGCCTGTGTGTTATTCCAGACTATAATATATCCCTGTACCAAATTTCAGCCAGATCCGTTCAGCCGTTAGAACGTGAAAGAGTAACAAACATCCACACATCCACACTCACAAACTTTCGCATTTATGATTATAGTAAGAAGTAAGATTATGTCTAAGTATTGTGATATATTATCAGTTGTCTGTCTATATCCCATAGCACAAGCTGATATTACACTGATACTGTATAAAACTGTGCCAAAAAAAATAATTATAGTTCTTTTGACTTACACTTACAAGCCTGTATTTAAAAATAAATTCTATTAATAAATAAAAATGTATAATACATCATTAATATTTTATACATATTCATAAGTGAAGTATAAAATACAAACTAAAAAACCTAAATAATATATTTTATTCACTAATTGGATTACGTAATTGTTTAATTTGCTGTCCTTACATAAATCGTGGCAAAATTAACCGTTATTATCTGGTAATGGAACCAGGGGTTCCAGTAATGTTAGCAACGACTGTGAATTTGCATAGTGACTTGATCTATGTGAAAAATATTAGAGTTGTCACGCCAAATAGCAAAAAGAAAAAAAAAATTGAAAATAAGTCCGTTGGAACGTTATACATACATAAATATAATCACGCCTGTATCCCCGATGAGTAGGCAGAGGCATAATATACGCCCACATTTCACCTTATAGTTTTATGTCCCACGTAAATAGGTGGTGACTGTGGTGAGCCTATTTTCATGTTGAAATGGACAGTTTGTTGAAATTTTTCATGCCGCCCTTAAGGCCTTCAACTTTGCTTTAGGATTGTCATTTTACTGACAACCGGGTTTCATTTCGAGTTTTCCTTTTCTACGCAATGGATCTTTTTGCGAAAGTGTTCCCTTAGTTGCCTCTTACGACACCCTCGGGATGTATTGGGCTGGCGACATTTCGTACTCTTACCCGTCGCAGCACGGGACCCCGTCGCAACACGGTGGGTTGGAAATAGGGCTTGAACTCCGGAATTCCGGAATTGACATAATTCCGGAATTCCGATAAAATCTAATATCGTTCTCAATTCCGGAATTGGCGAGATCAATACCGGAATTTCGATATTGGAAAAAAAACAATATTTTCGCTTCTTCTTTAATTTCATTATAAACAAAAATGTAGATTATAAGCTTCTTATGCAATTTAATTACCTTTAATTACTACAATGTTGATAATTTAGGATTTCTCTATTAACAAATTAATTCAATTATGTACTTAGGTATTAATCATTTTATTTGATGATATTTCTAAAACCTCTACTAAGAAAATAAATCCATAAAATGGTATTTGATAGAAAACATACTATTTAAATAATAATAATATTATTGATGACTCTTTTGTATTTTTTTTTACATTAAGCCTCAGTTCAGACACGGCGGGAACCGCGCGATTTCCATGCGATTCTGAAATCGCGCGGGTCTTATTTATATGAGTTAGTTAGTAATCGTTCAGACATAACTGCGGGGTTACCGCGCGATTACCGCGCGATTCCCGCCGTATCTGAACTGAGGCTTAGACTTCAATTTATAGTGCGAACTTAGACTTAGCTCTGACTTATGCTACGAGTTAAATTTAACTTTAATAGAAACGCTGTAAGAATTTGACAGAGGTCTCACTCAGCATAGTTCTAGTAGTTCTGACGGAACTCATGGGGCCCGTACCTTATTATTAGGGGTAAACTTTGCCCCAAGGCGCTCCACTGACCCGGGTTCCCTTATCAAGGCGAAGGAACATATTCCTTCGCACATGGCTCCGTCTCAGGCGCCCGACGCTGATTACAGCGAGAACGACGTGCCCGAAGTCATTGAAGGTGAGTTAGGGGCGACTGTACTGCGGCTTAGATTCCGCAGGGACCGTGCCCCTGGACCCTACAGCATTCCAGGCCGAGCGAGGGTCCTGGCTCTTGAGGATCTCAGGCCTCGAGTGATGGGGCTCTTTAGTGTATGTCTCGAAAAAGGCCGCATTTTCATCATGGAGTGCCTCCCTACTTCCGTCGAATTGTCGGGGCCTATCTTTCCGAGAGGGCCATAACTTACCCAAGCTGGCTAAGGCCCAGCCGGGTCAGCGAGATACGTCGTGCCGTGTTCCGCAGAGATCAGTCTTAAGACCGCTTCTGTGGAACATCGGTTACGATTGGGTGCTGCGTGGTCCGGTGCTCAGAGGCGGCATGTCTCGAGGATCTGGTAGCAAGTAACTTGCCTTCTTGTTTAAATTAATTAATTATAGTTCTAATTTATTCTTTTCTGGTGCAAGGAGGCGCTGGAGCTGGGTCATAGGCCTACGTCTTCAGAAATCTAGTTTCGGCAGTTCCAGCTCCACAAGGAGACCGTGGAGACCTGGACTTGAGCAGCAAACCGAATCGCCACATAACATCACACAAGGGGGGAATCATCGAATCGCCACAATCAAGGCGGTCAGACCGGTCATGGGCGAGTGACTAGAGATGAGCCACGGTGCGGGTGCTCTGTCCTACCGGTTGTCACAGATGCTTATCGGGCACGGAAGCTTCAGTAAGTATCTGTGACGAATACACCGGGAAACCACACCTGAGTGCCAGCACTGCGAGGAACGCAGTGAGGACACAGTACTTCACACATTAGTGAAGTGCACAGCGTGGGCTTAACAGCGCCCGGTCCTCGTGGTAGATCTGGACGTGGACATTCCTCGCTGGAGACCATTGCGCGAGCTATGATCTCCAGTGGGAGTAAGTGGGACGCCACTGAGTCTTTCTGTAATCAGTTAATGCGGCGAAAAGTGATCGAGAGAGAACGCTCCCACCCGAATTCCGCAAGTCTTTGCCCAAAACAACTATCGGCCTCCATAATCGGGAGCCTGAGTACGGTGGGAGGGCTAATCGCCGTCCTTACAAAAGCTCGCCCAAGACGGTAGCGTGACGTGAAAGTTTCACGCACGCCAGACGCCCTGAGATGCGGGATAACACCTGAACAAGCCCTGGATAGCACCCGAACCTCCTAGGTGAGGCCGCAGTGATAGTCAAGGTCTGTGGGGAATCCTGGGGTCATCCTTCTGAGGGCTTACCCGGGCCAACCGTAGGCAATAGTTAAGAAACGTGTGGTTTTTCGTTGGTTACGTTAAAATAAGTAATTTTACTGGGAATCAAAGTAGTGTATCACGAATCACGTAGGACTGCCAGCTCCCGTATCTTTTTTTTACATATCACTATTTTGTACAAAACGAAACTTGATTGAGTGATTCCGGAATTCCGGAATTCCGGAATTCAAATACTGAATATCGAAACCCAATTCCGGAACTAAAAAAGCGTCCGATATTCAAGCCCTAGTTGGAAAGTTATGTCCATAATTAAAAGAAAATTTGGGTTTTGTCCTTATTTCATGACGTAGGTAGCCATTATAGCATTTACGCATAGAATAATTAGAAACAGCGGGTTTTCTAATATATTTACCCAGAAATGAGAATATAAATACAGTTGACCACCATCCATTTTGCAATATGAATACAATTGTAACTACATACATATGGTCACGCCTTTATCCCCGAAGGGGTAGGCAGAGGCATATTATATAAGTGAAATGTAGGCATTTCACTTTTGTATAATTTGTCCCACGTAATAGGTGGTGAGCCGTATTGCCGTGTTTAAATGGACAGGCGCAGGTTGTGACTGCCTGCTGTTGAAAATAAAGCCTTCAACTTAGCTTAACGAATGCCATTTTGCTGGCAACCGGGCACAACGGCTTAACGTGCCTTCCGAAGCACAGAAACGCTCAAATAAATGTCACAAAGTGATCACATGAATGGTCACCCATCCATGGACCGGCCATAGTGAAAGTTGCTTACTGCAGTGATCGTTTACACAACACTGAGTCCGCGGGGCCACGAGCGCTTCCGCATACAATTGTAGACGATGGTTTTACTCATCGGTTTGCTTGTCTAGTAAGACTTAGCTAGATAACATCTAAGTTGGTTTATACAACGTGAATTATGCTCGCTACATAAAATATTTAGTGCACATAAAATCAAATGCGTATCTGTTGATGAGACTACCGAAATCAACTTTCAAAAAAATAAACGAGTTTGCGACTCAAAATTAACATTAAGTGCTCGTTTAAGGAGACGCGGCGCTTCGAGCGGCGCGGCCCGCCAGGCGGGCCGCCAGAAACACAAACGTATGGAAATGTTCAGAGCGTTCAAGGAGAAGCGTTTTTGCAAGCGTTTGTTTGAGTTGTAGCTGCCACAGCGGCGAGTGTCGTCGCGTCGGAAGCGGCAATTGAAGCGACGGGTGATGCCGCGGAGGACGCGGCGGGTAAACCAGCGAGTCTCGCAATGGAGGAACGCGGCGGATGAAGCTGCGGGTGACGCCGCGAAGGACGCTTCAAGAAAGGGGTGGGAGATGTGCGGGGTATGCGTTAGGTAGGAATGTCGGGCAATATCGTTCATAGAAAATATCTATATTAAAATAAAAATATTTATCAAAATAAAATAATATTTTATTTTGAAAATGTAATCGATGTTTATAACCCTCTGGAGCAGAACGTCATGAAAGCAAAATATCACGTACGCAAAATAAACGATACATCGATACTTATGAAAGATTGGCGTTCAATTCCATACGTCGAACTCGAACATTTCCATACGTTTCAGGGTGGCGTTCTATCTCCTCTTTTATTCTGTATCTTCATCAACTCGGCTACGAGTCTTATTTCCAGTAACTTCCATCTCTACGCTGACGACTTGCAGCTGTACCGACGTTTTTCGGCCACTGACGCCCCATTTGGCATATCGTGCATTAACCGCGACTTAGACGAAGCGACTGGGCTAATTCGGTCGGACTGCGCATCAACCCTCTGAAGTCGCAAGCCATCGTCATTAGCAGTAAGTATCAAACTGACAATATGCCGGTGTCTGAACTGGATCCAGTTCTTTTGGCCGGTATTCAGATACCCTACGCAGACACTGTGAAGAACCTGGGAGTGATCATGGACACCACGCTATCCTGGAGTGCCCATATTAGTGACGTCAGCAAGAAAGTGCACTTCTCCTTTCATTCGTTGAAGTGCCTCCAGAGCCTCTTACCCTTGAGGACGAAAATTAGTCTTGCTCTAACTTTATTCAGCCCATTATTGACTACGCCGACGCCTGCTATTTAGACGCCACTGAGGAGCTTCTGGATAAACTTGAGAGGTTGCAAAATTTGTGTATACGCTTTATATTCAATCTTAGAAAGTTCGATCATGTTTCTCACTTTCGCAAAGAACTCAAGTGGCTCCCAATCCGCCTTCGCCGTAACACTCGAATCCTCTGCCTCCTTTACAATATCCTTTATAATCCATCTTCACCTCCCTATCTAAAGGAAAGGTTCTCTTTTGTTCGTTCTCCTGATGCTCTCTGCAGATCTCACCTACGCTCAAATCTTAAATTTCCTTCTCACAAAACCGGTTTTTATTCATCCTCTTTCACCGTGCATGCAGTCAGACTATGGAACTCACTTCCGCCTGGTATCAGGGACAGTAAAACTATCACCACTTTTAAAAAGCAAGTCCGTGGACACAATTTTTTTTTTTTTTTTTGTTGCCTACGGATTTTTAGTTTTTGAATAATTTAATTTACTTTTTATTTATTTGAATATTTTGTTGATTCAATGTTAAAAACATTTAAATTTCAACCTTATTGTTCTACAACTTTAATTTGTGTTGATTATTAAGAACTTACTATTGTTTATTTTAATATTTTGAACCTGTTATAATTTGATTGTTCTAAAACTTTAATTTGTGTTGATTATGTAAGTACTTACTATTTCTGTTGTTTATTATTAATGAATAAAACTTGATATGGTATTTATTTTATAAAAAAATAAATGTCAAATTAGGAAAAAATAGATTAATTTAAAAAAATCGATTATTTTCTTGAGAAAAATCGATAATTTACTAATCGATTTTTCATGCTAAAGAAAAAATCGATTAACTAAAAATTGTTTTTTTATGTACAATGTCACATCCCTATGTCGCACTGAACGACGCCGTATATGAAGCTGCGTGCAACGCGGCGGATGCAGCGCCGAGTGAAGCTGCGTGCCACGCGGCGGACGCAGCGCCGAGAGAAGCCACGCCACGCGCGTCGCTCGACGCCCCGCGTGTCCTTAAACGAGCTCCTACATTTCTATATGTTTGATTTTGCGCGTGACGCTACGCGGGCCGCTTCACGCGCCGCCTGACTATAAACGGTCAAATCGCTCTACGCGCCGCTGCAAGCCACGCCGTACGCGACGCTTGACGCCCCGCGTCTCCTTAAACGAGCCCTAAGAATGAGTGCCTTGCGATTTTAGCATTGTATGAACAATGAACATTAAAGAAATATACTGTGAAGTCACGAGGTAAGTAGTGACTGTCTAATGTTGAAAATTATCAAGGCGCCTTAGAAAGCCTTAATCTTGGCTTAACGACTACCATATTAACATACAACCAGGACCAGCCTTCCGCAACCTCTCGGCGCATTATGTCACATTCGCGTTTTAATGTGATATAATACGCCGAGAGGCACAGTGTGACATTTGGCGAATTTAACATAATACGCCGAGAGGCACAGTGTGACATTATGGGAATTCGACATAATGCGCCGAGAGGCACAGTGTGACATTATGCAAATTTGACATAATGCACCGAGGCGCAGTGTGTTATTATGGGACTTTGACAAAATGCGCCGAGAGTTTCTAAAGTACCAAATCTCTCGTAAATGATACCACTATTATTTTAATTTGACAGATCTCAAAAGCGTCTATGATACATTATAATAAATAGTATTGCAGCATTTCACTTCAATTCACAAAACAACACAACAAAAGTTAATGATATATAATTTTTTGTTCTAAGATATCAACTTTCTTCTCATCACGCTGAGGTCAATAGGTACAGGGGGTCATTGAACTGTAAAGATGATATATACAATTTCAACTGATTGCACGTCACGGAACAATCACGGAGCTAGAGATGATTCATAATTAATGCATATGGTGCATTAAACCAATGGGAACGAACTATTTCTTTCGTAAGTGGAAACGATTTAGTTAACTGTACAAGTTTTGTGAAGATTGTAAGGTAAATTATGAACTGATTATTACGTAGGCTGATTGTTTTTTTTATGTTTATTTGTGTCCCTTGTTGGCTTTTTATAAATAAATTTCATGCCTGTATTTACATAAAACAAACACATGATACAAGTCAACATCAAGGAAAAGCACATTCATATGTTAAAATCGTCGCAATAATATTCCTTTGATGTGAACTTATGACATGACTAAAATATTTGTTCATAAAGTTCATTATGCATTACGCCTTTATCCCCGAAAGAGTAGGCAGAGGCATAGTATAGCCCCACATTTCACCTTATGGTTTAATATCCCGGTGCCGCGGTGGTGAGCCTATAAAGATTTAACAAAACTATATCGCAACACAATAATGCTGAGGCAACATTTCAAAATATTTGCTCAACGCAAATAACCGCGTTAATTACTTTTCGCCTCTTACCAATGAAAACAAAAAAAGACTAAATAAGGTTGTATACTGCGCGACACTCCAAATTAACAGCCTGATACGTTCCGGCAGGTAAATAAAGATTTCGGTGAGCAAGGTCGAACAGGAGAAGGTAAATAAGAACGAAAATAAACATCGAATTTAAGGAAATAGAATGTACTGCATATAGCTATTTGAGTAAAGGTTTGGTCAAACTTCTTATTCGCACTGAACTTTGCAGCTTTTGCCCAGACTAATTCCAATTATTAGACACGTTGTCAGAGCTGATAAAGCTTCGCAGACCTTATAATCAGCTTAAATCAGTGAAACAATAAAATACCGCAAAAAATATAAGTAGTAATAGTGACTAAGTACACAACCTCTTCTACTTTGGAACTCAGGATCATTCCAAGAAGTTATTACAACTTGATTGATAGGTCAAATTCTATAGTACCGAGCTTTTTGCACTAGGGTGATTTTTCTTTAAAACATTACAATGACAAACCGATTTGAAGAAACCAAGAGTCGCTGTTCATGTCCATATTGACGACTTAGTACTCTGCTTAAAGGACCTTTGCGGCCATTTTTGACACACAGAATTGCTGCTAACCAAGTCATAGATATAGATAGAAACTGCTTAACTGGCCATGGAAAGTATGAGATGGAAATCGTTTCTACTAAATGAAGATGACAAACTTATGCCAGTACTGCCATGATGGGGCGTCATGACAGTAGACATAAGAAAAAGAGAGAAAGATAGAAGGAATTAAATATAGAAATACATAAACTAGTTGTTGAACTAGAGAACTAGACCGTAGACGTGACATGATACCGCTACTGAGCTACAACAAATTAAAACGTTCACAGACAGTAATGAAACATACTTATGCTAATCTAATCTAATAACGTCAGTCAATTCAGTATATCGGCTTAAGCCAAGGTCGTGGTATTGCTAAACGTATTTTATGATTAGTGTCGAGCGTTGTTCTGATATTGTCTTTATGAAACAATCAGAAGCATAAAATACACCCACACTTCATCAATTGTATTTGGCCCTACATAAAGTAGATGGCGGGACTGTAGATATTAGGAAGGCGTCATCAGGTGGTATCAACAAGGAGTTGTTGTCAGACCCAGGGGTATGGTATAACATTAGGAGGCAACTGCTTGTATTTTTCTAGCATACCCTGAATTTTAAACACTTGTTCAAGATGTAAGCAGCTGGAACCAAGCTACATTAATAGGATAATCAGCCTAACACCGTCCATTGCTGGGCGTAGCCTTCCTCCAGATTTATCATCCAATTGGCATAACTGTAACGTTGGTAAGACAGGTCGGTACAGGGCTTTGAGTCAAGAGAGGGACTGGCGTCTTACCGTGCTGAATTGGCTATTAGTTCTTTGCAAACTATCATGTCTGCTTTTGTCTTGGGTATTAACATCATACCACCTGTCAATGAAATGACATTATGTGACTGTAATGTAGTAAGTGTATCAGTGGTTATCGGTGCTAAGGTCGAGTCGACCTAACTTGGACCGGCCGAGGTTGACAAACTTGTCAATATCAACACTTTTTGTTTACGAAACTTTTTTTTTTTTTTTTTTTTTTAACGTGAGGGAAAATCCTCGTAGGATGCTATGCCGGACTCTTACCGACTAAAAAAACCTCACGTAACGCCCAACAGCCTATGGTTGAGAGCCCCGGGTAAGCCCTCAGGAAGGATGTCCCGATCGTAATTATTGCTTTTATACTCACAAACCTACTGTCCATATTCAGTTTGCTTTTTTTAATTATCGTAGTATTAAAAGTGGGCAAATAAGAACTCGGCCTACCTGATCGATTGATTTATCGCTGACTGACCATCTGAGGATTAGATGCTGAAGCGCAAGACCGAGTCTTAGGGCAAAAATTTGGAGCCACCTATTTAGTAGGACCAGCTGTGCACTTCAATAGGATCGCGAACGGGATTAGTAGCTCTAGAACGGTTAAGTTATAGCCGTTACATAAGGCAAAGGCACGTAGTAACCTGCTCTAATTCAACTACATCCCTTTGACTTTGAACTAGTTCAACAAAAATACATTATCACATTAACTGATACGTTACTCAATCACGTTTCATTTATCATCACTCATCACCGCTATCACCGTCACTGAATTACATTACACGGACACGTGATTTGTATCGGTGTTTAATGCTGCGATTATAAATACTCGGTATTGGGTTTGTCGCTTACTTGAAACTGCTCCTTTATGTATAGCAATATTATGTTTATTGATTAAAATAAGGAGATTATCAGTACGTACTTTAAGTGATTCTTTTCTTAACAGACTTCATAAAGTTTTATTTAGATTCATCATTCCCTTGCTCTTGTCTCAATGTATTTGGGATCGGCGTCATAAGTCTCCTTATCCCATTTCTCCTAATCACTCGTCGTCTCATCATTCACTCCTTTCACATTCATATAATTTTTACAAGATACATTCATCTTTTCTTTTGCATTCCGCTGGCTCTTCAACCCTCAACTCTTTTATCCTTTCTCATTACATCACATGTCTATTAAATAGATACCATACGTAGTTTTATTTCAGTTGACCCCGTTTCTAGGTGTATTTAAATGCTGATTGTCAGATTTAATTCACCTCGGTGAATAATATAATATACTACTTATTTGGTTAACTTAATGCAATCAGATAAATAAAATAGAATTCATCACGGATTTCCACTGGTTTGTTCATACTCGTTCAGTGGTAATTTACGGAATAACTTTCCTTGATTCATTGTAAAGTCGAAAGTCACAACCAATATGTGACAGTGGCCTATTATCAACAACTGGGCGATATCAGATAGGGCTCATATCAACAATGATAACGGTGTGGAAAGGTGCAGAATGATGTCATGTATTCTTGGATTTTACTTTTAAGTTAGCGCCCATGTTGATTTAGCATGAGACACAATTGGTGAACCGTCTCAGCCCAACCTTTAGGGAAAAGACCTTTTGGTTTCATAGTGATTACAAATAAACAAATCTTTTACTAATAATTATATTAGTAACTAGCGGACGTCACGTGGTTTTACCCGCGTAGTTCCCGTTCCCGTGGGAATACGGGAATAAAATATAGCCTATGTTCACCGTAAAGAGTGTAGCTTTCCAACAGTGAAAGAATTTTTCAAATCGGTCCATTAGTTCCGGAGCCTATTCGTTACAAACAAACAAACAAAAAAACAAATCTTTCCTCTTTATAATATTAGTATAGATGAATTAGACGTAGACAGTGTAAAAAAATACAATGTGAGCGAATATAGGACCTTTACCTACCAATTATATATTAATATATGTCTCACATATATGTATTGGAAATAAATATATGTTTTTATATTGGAAGTTTGTTCTGAATGTACATTTATCAACTCAGCGAGTGTTATTTTGATGTTTATTTTATACTTTATTGTACTGAAGTAGAGAACACACACTACAATATATAAAGCGATAAGTATATTGACATAAATGACAATCACTCGTTCAAGTATACGTGAGTTACGTGACATGAGAGACAAATATAACAAAGTGACATAAATCACTTCGGAGTAATTACATTAACTCAATAAGATAATGTTATCTAATACCTACTTAGTAAGTAACACAGGTCAAAATATTTATTTAGTGTTTTATGAATCCTATCAGAGAAAATTTTACAATTTCACACGTCACAGTACATAAATGCAAAATGAACACTGTCTGTTGTGCCTACCGTGCTTGAAACACTGAACCGATTCTGATGAAATTTGTTACCTTTTGAAGCAAAAGAAATTTTAAAGGGGTTGAAATAGGAAACGAAATGAAACGTGTAATATAATATTAGTGACAACGCAGAGTTTATACATGGACGGAGAAGATTCTTAAACCACTTCAAATATCAAAAGAACTTTTCACGCGGACAAAGTAGCGAAAGCAAGTTACCGTAAACGCAGAGTACCATCAGTGGTACTACTGATACATTGTAGAGATATATATGTAGAGAGAACATACCGGGTAAGCATGAACGACAAAAATTCAAAATTACAAACCGACATACTTTTTATAGTGACATTGTAGTATTAAGGTTGTGACGCATTCGAGGATAATAGAATACAATTAGAAATACAAAAGTCATGTAACATTAATTAAATATATTACGATTGTCATGCAAGTTACGATATCTGTCACCTTCATGCCCAAGTGTTGTCTATGGCAATTATACACGCATCATCATCTGAGTCAGTCCCGGTTGTATTTGGAATCTGAAGACCGCTTTCGGTTGTACGACACACGGTCTTCAATATCCCAAATAGTAAGACCCTTGACAAGGATATCATACAGGTAAGAGTACAGATAAAGTTAAGCATTAAATTTTCTGCTACAAGCTCCTGACGTTGTTCGATAGCTTTGCTGGATAACAAAATATTCCCTCCGGATTCAGAAAAAAACGAAAGATCGAATCCCACTCAAGCTGGGGTATTTTCCATGATATGATTCAGCACGCATTCTGATTGCTTTTATAATAGAATAGAATGGTTTATTTTCACAATGAAGCATACCTATTTCTATTTTAAAAGTAATCGGTTGCGTACTGAATTCTACATCTCTCAATTAATATTTACATGAATATGTTATAAAATTATTGATTGCTTCTCAAAATTATAAGTTTTCTGGTCACGTACATCAACATTGTTAATTAAAACGAGAATCATCATCGTGGTTCGTACTTCGTACCCCACGATTCTATCATATTGTATTTTCAACAAATTCAATGGAATATCCACCATTCACCCGGTGGACTTCCTAATCCCCTGTTTAACAATAGTTTTCTCTACCTGTCAAAAGTTCAACCACCTGCTGACAAACACTTGCTTTGAAGACTTTATGCCGACAATAAACGGTTTATTAGGAAACTACTGTCAAATAAGGCAGCGTCTAGGTAATTAATATTGTGTCAGATTTCGGATACGGATAAAGTGATTAACTGTCAACTCAATATTAATACCCTGTTAAGTTATTGGAGTGTTTTGTCAGAATATCAGTGTCAAAGTCGAGTCGAGATTGTACCTGGATATTAAGTCAAGTCGAGAAAGTACTTTAATATTCAGTAAAGCAATGAATAGTTGAATAATTCAGTCAAGTTATGAGCATCGGGATCGATAAACAATAATATTGAGTAAGTACTTTCAGTATCGAGTAAAGTAATTCAGTGCTGAAGTAAATAATCCATTCGAGTATCCATAAAACAATGCGTATCGATTTTGCGCCGATTCTCGATTCACGGCTTGAATGCGTAGACGAAAGTTTACTGAAGAAATGACTTTGGTCACTTAACCAGAAGCCGCAAAATATGATATAAAAGACATTTCAACACTAAACTTTCGTCTATGCATTTAAACTATAATAGGGTCGAGAATCGCCGACCTGGTAATAAAGCAGTGGTCAAAAACAGCGTCACAACTACAAACCAGTACTCGTTCAACTATAGTTCTGTTGCAACTCCGGAAATCAAGGTCCAATTGCCACCGTTTCACTTCGCCGAAACAAATACCCCGCCGTTCCACCCGTCAGCGCTCATCAACCGTGAAACTACGAGAGACAATTGATCGTCTTCATCACACAAATGAAAGTTCATCCATAATGAGGACACAATTCGAAGTCTATCCTTTCACGTTTAAAATATACGAGGCTGAAAACAAGGTCGAGAAATGATGAAGGTAATAAAATACTGCAATAAAGAAATTACTTAATAATCCAGCAAACACAACTATGAAGGAAACACAAAAGTAGATGAATTCAACTACCAGTAAGACGACCTGTTCGACGATGAAGTTTGAAACAAGTACGACTATGGCAAACTTTTTATTGCAAAGACCTCTATGGTGAACTTTTTTTCAATGTCCGATCAAGGTAAGTGACCTTTTCACGGCGTTAAATCTTAGCAAAGCCACTATAACACAGGCACTGTAGATCCACGAGTTATTAACCGAATCACCGAAGCGCGACGCAACGGTATCGGCTCGATCCGTTCACAGATAATAAACTACACCTTATATCACATTAGCCAAACTGATATAATCAGTTTGAAATCTGGAATCACTATCACAAACACTTCACGTTCTAATGTCACATCACTGAGACTAAACTATTTAAAAAGGGAATGTAGGGCGATACGTCCGCTCCATGCGGAGGCCGAGAGGTGACTGAAGTGGCGGTGGTGCGCAAGCGCCGCTTCGCTTGCCGGTTATCAGCCTTCGGTGGGGCAAAGGGGGTGCTACAAAGAAAAGTTCGCACGTGATTCACCAGATAACACACGTTTCAAATTGTGCATTCGATAATACCTATTTAGCGTCGATAACATGTTATGATATTTGTCGGACATTCGTATATCCAATTCAACTTTTTAATACTTCAACCATCGAATAGAGTTTTTGTACTTTTTTCGAAGCGGCAGATGGTGTCTCAGCCAGACGCCAAAACCGGCTTTTTGGGAATAGTATCCGGTGCTCTTTGGCTTCCTTTTAGTACTCACTCACGCATTTCGGCTTCGCTTATAAATTCGCAAACCATTAGGAGATAAAAATAAAATGTTTGGGAAGTTAATGCATTTGACGCATTAAAGAAGATTTATTAGAAGAAAACAATAAGCTTTTAAGTTCTTTCATTGTTCGGACGTTTTCAACGCAATTTTCATAGCTTTGACGTCTTTCAGGATTTTGTTATGCACTTGCAACAGATGAAACCGTAGAGTAGCCTTTTCAAAAAAGCATTATTTCAAGTCAAGTCTCTTTGAGTTTAGTTTGAATACAGAATTACAAGTATGACCAACACACACTTTCAAAATCATAAGGGAACATAGCACTACCCACACACCGAAATCATATATACCGAAATCATATATACAATCGGGCGGAACCGGTTAAATGTACAACTTTACAAAGCTCGCTAAAATCCATTGCATAATGACAACCAATATCGAACAAAAGTTTTAAAGTCGAGTCGTGTATGAATGAATGAAGTTGAGGACATTAAATAACAATCTATAGAGAATAAGAAAACTTCCGTGTTTTGTGGTCATGCGTCGTTTTGGCCACGTTTTCTTGAAACGCAGACTGGCAGATGCCTGTACAAGGGAATTCATTCATAGAACGAGTGTCCAAAGCGGTATTCCACCAAATATGGTTAGAGGAGCGGTCAGTGAAGAAGCAGACAGGTTGGATGAGTACAGTGACTAGGCAAGGAGTACCTTTATCCACCCGCTATGAACCCGGCCATTTTAAACTGCAGAAGAATCAATAATATCGAGAGTTGAAGAAGTCTTAACTATTTAGAAAAGCTAGTACACGGGGAGGTTCGAGAGAAGCTTCCTTTCGAGTAGGATGCGATTTCTGCCTCAATATATATGCCCTGGACTCCGAATACGAGGTACAGACTCTATGGAGCAATGAAGACGTCCAGAGCATTGAGCTGCGCAACACTGACTATTGAAGAGCGCTGCCCATGTTAAGAATCTAATAAATACTTTGAAATACTTAAATACTTTGAATATTCCCGTACTTCAACAGTATGGACACTGTATACTGTAGTTTGACTCGGCCGGATTTTAGAAATAAATGCCTACAGCCGCGCGGTATGTAAGCATGCGATAGGGCTGCCCACCTACAGCATTTTAATAATATGTGCCTACTTTGATTTTCTATTTAGTATTGCGATTGTAAATATGTACATACATACATTCATATAGTCACGTCTTTATCCCTGAAGGTGTAGGCAGAGGCATAGTATACGCCCACATTTTACCTTATAGTTTTACGTACGCGTAATAGATAGTGAGCCTAATGCAGTTGATTTTTTCAATCCGCCCACAAGGCCTTCAATTTGTATTAAGGATTGTTGTTTTACTGACAAGCGGCTTTCATTTCGAGTAAATATGTACCTTTTTTATTTAAACAAAAAAATACTTTGTGAGTAATAATATAATATCCCCGCAACGGCTGGCGGCGCGGGGTGGCGGCGTGGCGGCGCAGCGCCCGTTATCTACTAACGATTGAGTGAGACGGGTGTAGAAATTTGAAAACGGCGTAGACAATAATAATCGGCTCACCACATGTTTCGTCAGTGATAGAATCACGGAATTCTAGTCTTTATAATCATTGCGTTAAATTTTTGATTTACAAAATTAAAACTATATTTCGATTTGAAAGTACTAGTCAGTCTCTAGTACACTAGTACTTTTCGTACATTGTCAAGTTGTGTTAAACTTTGGAAGTTCATATTTGTCTCTATGCGTGTAATAAAAATCAAAGGTAACAAAAATACTGTAATTTTTTTTTATAAATAAATAAATAATCACGGGCATTTTCCCACAACGCTATCTGATCCGAAAGTAAGCTAGGAATAACCTGCTTGTGTTATGGGTATCAGACCACGGATATTAATACTAATATACTTTTTAAATACATACATATTATACATAGAAACAACCAGACTCTTGAGACAAACATTTATGGGTCACACAAATATTTGTCTCGGGTGGGAATCGAACCCACGACCTCCAGCGCCGCAGGCGGTATCAATACCGACCGCGCCACAGAGCCAGTCATACGGTGCTAAGTGTACTGTAACATCGGTCATCCACAAAGAAATGAATACTCTTGAAACATACCTAAATCATTGCTCTCAATTAAATAACTACGAACTGACAACGGAATAAATGTACTACCTACACGTACTAGAGTTCTGAACTAGTTTTTTTTTTGGATATTGTACTATATTGGATCGCACCGTTCACTGACTGAGCAAGCACAAGTCTAGTTTTAAACACAAACATACCTACTTCATGTAACAACCTAGTTCACTCGTGTCAATCACTTTGTTTAACTTTAGTCAACTAGTGGTATAGTACCAATTAGTACTTAAGTAAAATCAATTTATAGTCTTACCTTTCGGAGTTTCCAGGTAATCTAAAAAACGTTATCTCTGGGTGCGTTATTGACGAATTCATGCAACCAAAACAAGCACAATAGACACTAGTTGTCATATTAAATATTTTTAGTAAATAAAACACGCGCGGTTACTATTTAAAAAACGACACACCTTCCATTCGTCTACTCGGCACAATCGCGACTGCGGACGCTGCTTGCTTGCTGAAAGGCATGCTGAATACGAGAATCGTAGGTATAGCTTGCGCTTCGTCCGTTTGTAGGGAGCTACAATACTGGTTAAACATATATTTATACTGTGGTATGGAGTTATTCGAAAGAAGATTGTGGGACGCTCAGATTAAATTAATACGTATGACGTATGTATTCTGTTAGTCTGAGGTGGGACGTAAGCCGCAGATGTGCAGCTAGCAATTCTGGTATTGCAAAAGTCCATCAATCATAGGCTACGGGAACTTCGATCAGGTGGACAGTATGCTCATCTGCCATGGTATAATTTTTGAAAGTTAATAAAAATGTACCTAGGTACCATTTCAGTTGAATTTCATAGCTCGCAGAGTGTGCAGTTTGAAGCGCCAGTGAGCTGGCCATATCTGTCGGAGAACCGATGGTAGGTGGAGCAAACGAGTTCTGGAGTGGAGACCGCGACTTGGTACACGTGGGACGACCCCCGTCAGATGGACTGATGACCTGTAAAAGGTCGCAGGGACTGACTGGATGCGGAAGGCGTAGGACCGTGTGTTGTGGCGTAATTTGGGAGAGGCCTACATCCAGGAGTGGACTGCTATAAGCTGATTTGATCATTTCAGTTGATTTTTTTTTAATATGGAAAAAGAATTGGTTTTGAGCAGGATTCGAACCTGCGTCTTCTCGCAATCCGTGCAAGACGCTTAACCACAAAGCCACCGAAACCTACTCGGAACCAACCAAATTTTCCACCTTATATAGGTACGTCTTGGGGCGACTCGGAACCAACCAAATTTTCCACCTTATATACGTCTTGGGGCGTCTGAGTAGGTTTCGGTGGCTAAGTGGTTAAGCGTCTTGCACGGATTGCGAGAAGACGCAGGTTCGAATCCTGCTCGAAACCAATTCTTTTTCCATATTTAAAATTTATGATCAGTTAGCATACTAAATGCTTTTCAAAAAAAAGAATCTTAATTTCAGTTGAATGTGCAGTCGTTCCATGTAAAACACAATTGATAGGTACAATAATGTATGTTAATCTGTCACAGTCAACGACCTTATCCAAACGATCAGGTAGAACGGGCAATAAGTAGATACGTATTAATGCCCACTGGTCACTTACGCCAGTTTTGGGCAACGATTTATATCTATATGGACCTGTATTATAATGATATGCAATGGCCCATTTTGGTATGAAGGTCGACCAGTGATTAGTTTTAAAATTAAAATACTCCCAAAACGCAGTCCTGGGTCATCCTTCCGAGGGCTTACCGGGGCTTTCGACCATAGGCAGTGGTATGGTACGTGTAACTTTAGTCGGTAGGAGTCCGGCATAGCATCCATGAGGAATTTCCATACGTGAAAAAAAAAAACAAGAAGCCCCCGAAACGCATTGTTCCTTTTTATGAAATAAACCTCAACTGGTATTATGTATATGTTCGGTAGTGAGTGCTTTGTTTCAGAGAAGGTAGGTAGGTACCTGACTTATTGATACAACAGCAACTTCAGATTACAAAACGTGGAAATATCACGAGCGAAGCCGCTAGCATCATCTAGTAATCCATATGACGTCCACTAACATACATACATACATACATAAGGTCACGCCTTTATCCCCGAAGGGGATAGGCAGAGGCAAATTATACGCACGCCCACATTTCACCCTTTTAGACTTCGTCCAACGTAATAGGTGGTAAGTCGTATTGCCGTGTTGAGATGGACAGGCGCAGGTTGTGACTGCCTGCTGTTGAAGTTTTTCAAGCAGCCTAAAGAGGCCTTCAACTTGGCTTTAACGACTGCCATTTTACTGGCAACCGGGACCAACGGCTTTACGTGCCTTCCGAAGCACGGAAACGGTCAAATAAATGTCACAAAGCGGTCACATGGATGGTCACCCATCCAAGGACTGGCCATAGTGAAAGTTGCTAACTGCAGTGATCGTTTACAGAACACTGAGTCCGCAGGCCACGAGCGCCACGAGACGACCACTAAGTACTAAATAAAGATAGGTAAGTACTCCCTTCTAGGGTTGCCAACTTTCGAAACGACGAATCCGGGAGATTTTGAGGGGGGGGGGGGGGGTGTCGAGAAAATCATTGTCCTTTTTTCTTGCCCTGCCCTGGTTTAGGCAAAGGTTATGGGTTCAAAACTTCAAATCCCGTATGGGCCAAGTTGTCTTTTTTCACTTTATCCATACTAATATTATAAAGTTGAAGAGTTTGTTTGTTTGTTTGAACGCTAGGATCTCAGGAACTACTGGTAGGATTTCGGAAATTCTTTTACAGTTTGATAGTCCATCTATTGAGGATGGCTATAGGCTATATAACATCACGCAAAGGCGAATAGGAGCGGAGCAGCAATCAAGAATGTTTTGAAAACTGGGAATAATTTTTACCGTCTGAAAGCTTCCGAAGCGTACGCTGCATAAATGGTTAAAGTTACGTAAAAATTGTGTACTACAAAATTGTTTCTCTTAAAAAGTTCTAAAAAAAGTCCGCGACAGCATATGTCTATTTTTTAAGGTTCGCTCACAATAACCTAATTTGTCTATCTCTTAAGGTACGCTCACAATATTTTAAAACGGAAGAGTTTGTTTGTGCTAGGATCTCAGACTACTGGTTGCATTTCAAAAATAATTTTACAGAATTATAGTCAATTTATCGAGGATGGTTAATGACAATATACCATCACGCTAAGACCAATAGTGGCGGAGCAGCCATGAATAATGTTTTGAGCACGGGGAAAATTTCTTTCTTTTCAGAGCTTCCATTGCGTACACGGCGTAAATGGTAAAGTTACGTAAAAATAGAGTATTATGAAATTGTTCCTCTTAAAAAGTTATAAAAAAAGTCCTGATCAGCATATGCCTACCTTTTACGGTTCGCTTACAATAACCCTCTTAATAAGTTTTAAAATATGATCGAGGCGACGACCGCAATAATCGTGGTCTGCAGTGGTAGCCAGCCAAATGAACGATAAAAACCGGTCAAGTGCGAGTCGGATCCGTACCATAAAAAGGACGGGCGGAAGTAAATGCGACGGAAAACATTATATCACTTTACATATCAATACCACGCCTCTCTCTTTCTTACTCTCATGTGACGCAACCGAAGTTGTGCGGGTTAGCTCTAATGAACATAGGCGACGGAGTTAATGCGACGGGAAACATTATTATCACTAAATATTTATACCACACTACTCTCTTTCTCACTCCCTTATGACGCAAACGAAGTTGCGCGGGTCAGCTAGTATAAAATAAAATGAAAATCAGTTATTTATTCATTTTGTTTAGTAGCAGCATTTAGCAATTCGTGAATTTTTACCGACTTCAATAAAGAAGGAGGTTCAATGTTTCTTCTTTTATGTTAGTTACCTCATAATTTTTGATGGGCTGAACCGATTAAAACTTTTTTTTTTTAGTTTGAATGCTGATGCTTTCCTTTTGGTCTTATATTACAAGGAAGTCAGGATCTAATGATGGCATCCTGGTGAAATCGAGTAAAACTTTCGAAAATTGTAGAGATAACAAGTGCATTTATTAACTACTAGCGGACGTCACGCGGTTTCACCCGCGTAGTTCCCGTTCCCGTGGGAATACGGGAATAAAATATAGCCTATGTTCACCGCAAAGAGTGTAGCTTTCCAACTGTGAAAGAATTTTTCAAATCGGTGCAGTAGTTCCGGAGCCTATTCGTTACAAACAAACAAACAAAAAAACAAATCTTTCCTCTTTATAATATTAGTATAGATGTATTTAATTAAGTGTTTTGAAGCATTACAATTTCCTGGAGTCGATCTGATGATGGACCCAGTTGTCAGTTGACGGAATTTCTTAACTTTGTGTAAAGTTTTAGAAAATCCGGGAGAAATTGTCGCATCTCGGGAGGTCGGGAGGGTCAACATTATTACCGGAGTCTCCCGGGCAATCCGGGAGGGTTGGCAACCCTACTCCCTTCCATAGAACGCCACAAACGTCCGATCTTGACCACTAATTAATTTCATTGTACCTAATTGAAGCCAGATTTTTAAGTCCTTGAATAATGTAGGTTACAATTTTTATAAAATTCCAGGTCATTCGTGTAAAAAAAATATTCGTCAAAAACAAAAAATGTTAATACAATTTGACATTGACATACCGGTTCCGTACAATAAAGGTTTTAATTAAACCACTTCGGGTGAAGTCGGTAATTGTCGGGAGAGCCGAGGTCGACGACCAATCACCATTGTTGTTACGTAATAGCATATCAAGTCTGTACAAAATTAATAGTGGGACGATGATTATAATAAAAATGGTTCCCTACAATATTCGGGAAGAAATCTTAAAAACTTTTAAATCTTTTCATAATAAAAGGCTCAGAACTGTCGCCTGCTTGACCTGTCAACTGTTTCAAATTTTGATAGGTACGAATATTAAACGGGTTCAAAATTTCAAAAAACAATAGAATTTTCCAAAACGATTCAGCCGTGTCTCTTTTTGAGTTATCTATCATTCAAGTGACATAAAATGTTTGTGACATATATTTGCATAATGATGTTTTAATAGAAGCATTAAACATTGTGTTTCATTAAAAAAAACAGTTACAAGTCTGTTTGACATGGTTTCATAGTGTTCATCTTTTTAGCTAATAACTTAGTTTCAACCTTGCAGCGCCATCTCGTATGGAATAGCGGAACTATTAACAAGCCTCTTACTTAGAAGTGAATGAAAAAATGTTTCATTTATTGTTACTAGTAATTGTAAATACATAGATAGTACATAATAAAGTGATTAAAATAATGCATTTGATAAACAATGAGAAAATGTACTTATGTGCAATTGTTATAAGTTTCCCTACTAACCACCAGGTGCCGCTATGTGTTGCTATAAAATGTCAGTATACAAACTGTAGAATTAGATAGTTATCATTAGACATCGGATTATAATAAGCAATCAAATTGCTAAAATATGGATGCAAATATGCACTAAAGAAGGGCGAAATATGCACTATCAAAATCATTTATTATAATTATTTCCGAGTTTCTTTTTCATTATTTTCATGTTTTTTTCATTATCATTTTTAAAAGGCCATTTATTTTAAGAACTTGTGTTATTATTTGAAGATAGTTGTAATTTAAAAAAATAACACTGGTAAAGGATTTATTTTTGATGGAAAGTTATGGCGATCAATAGATAGGTGGCTATTATCACAGCCGAAAAGGCTTTTATAGTCCTCAAGCTGATGCTCAGGTTGGCTCAGCGGTTCTCTGGGGGTGTATGAGATCATGGCAAATAAAAGAAGAAGAAGAGACACATCACAGGGCCGCCAACTTGACGACCACTGGCAGAAGTGGCCCCCAATCGCTAGACGCGCCACGGCTTTCCATCAGGCTGGTGGAGACGTCAATTTGGCGAGTTAAACATTAAAAAAATATATAAACCCTGCATCAACCCGTCTGGCCAGCACGGTACAGTGATCCTTCAGAGCGCTTACCCGGGGCTCCCAACCGTAAGCTGTTAGGTAGTATACGTGTGGTTTTTAGTTGGTAGGAGTTCGGCATAGCATCCATGACGATTTAAAAATTACAATCGGTTGTCTGTAAAGTCGGTTTAGTGACGATAGTTGAACGTGACAACTCAGCTTTAAATGGAACGCCTCAGAGCGAGGTAACGCCGCATACGTCATGTTTTATCGTGCGTGCAGCCGGCTCCATCGAATTATAAGACGTTGTCACGTCCAAAAAGCGATTTTAGAAGGTTCTTGCAGGGTCGGCAGCGCAAGTGTAGCGCCTTTGGCGTTGCAAACGTTCATAGGCTACGGTGAGTACGGTGACCGCCTGGTGGGCCTTACGCTTGTCTGTCACCTTAGTAGTATAAAATAAAAAGGCTAGTTTGATTGATTGAAATTCCACCTGTCATATAATTACTATAGGCTTGTTCAATCTCGACAATAGCCGAAGTACAATCGTCTAACAATAAAAAAAAGTTCTAACAAACTTTCATAGTATAATGACTGTGGACTTCTTACCAAATGGCCACTTTTTAGGGATCCGTAGTCGAAGGTGAAAATGGAACCCTATTACTGAGACTTGGTGTCTATCTGTGAGTCGGTCTCCAGGCTATGTCTCAGGAACCGTGATAGCTAACCAGCCGATTTCACAGATGTACCCATTATAACAAAATTTTAAAATCAGAAAAAGAAATAAAGGGAGGCTCCTATCCTGGGGACATCCTTCCGAGGGCTTACCCGGGGCTACCAACCGTAGGCTGTTAGGTAGGATACGTGAGGTTTTTAGTCGGTAGTAGTCCGGCATAGCATCCATGAAGGATTTTACTTACGATAAAAAAAAGAGGCTCCCTTAATGCAGATCTGATTTTTTGTCGTTTTGCTGATACGGAACCCAGCGTACGCGAGTACGGGTCGAACTTCGACGGTTTTTCTTTTATTACAATAGCACAGGTCGTTAGCGGACATTTTCTGGACACTCTTTTTGTCACGTCTCGGACACTTTCTAATCAATTGTGATTCGTATAGAAATAAGAATAAAAGTCTAAACGACGCGGTTGATTAGGTGAAAATTTTGGTTAGTGAACCGTTTAAGCCCATTTTCGGTCTAGTTAAATAAACAAACAAACATTTTTACACAGCTATGAGACCTAGAAAACTATTTACATGTAACTTATATAATCAGCGCGCAACGAGTAGAATCCGGAACTTTGTCAAAAAAAATCGAATATGACAGATTTTCGAACTGTTTTGCTAACGCTATGCTTGAAATCCGTCATTTTAGCCCCTTTCTATAAAATAGATTGCAGAGGGGCTTATGGCGAGACTTCGTCTGTAGTCTGTGACTCTGTTGCATTATATTACGTCACTAGGTCACGTGGATCATCTGTTCAAAGTTTGAAATATAACAAAAATGACAATGTCAATGGGTTGAACTTTCACAGAGAGGCAGTACCCGAACCACCTAGTCACCCCTAGTCGAGGCCGCAGTGGCGGCCGAGGGTCTGTTGGAAGTCCTGGGACATCCTTCCGAGGGCTTACCCGGGGCTCCCAACCATAGGGTGTTGGGTGTTACGTGAGGTTTTTTAGTCGGTAGGAGTCCGGCACAGCATCCATGAGGATTTACCCTCACGTTAAAAAAAGAAAAAAAAAACCCGCAATACTGTTTACCTGTCATTCTGTACACTCATTTCATTAAAGTTATTTTATTCATTAAGTTTATGCTGACGCTAACATAATTTTCCAAAACAAGGGTACCGTAAGTTATTACAATTAAATTGTACACACAGGAGGTGCTCAGAGTCGTGAAATTAAATTCCCACGAGGCGAGGTAATTACACTGTAAATACATTATACGAAAATCGACACTATGGAAAATTACCTGTATAAATTATATTTTAAGCAAATATACACATTACATCGACTAATTTTACTTTATACAGATTGCCCCTCTTAATCCCCCCCCCCCCCTTTCTTTTGTTATAGCAGCAACTGAAATAAAATATTCACGGACATTTCACACAACGCTATCTGATCCTAAAGTAAGCTAGGAATAATCTGCTTGTGTTATAGGTATCAGACCACGGATATTAATACTTATATACTTTTTAAATACATACATATTATACATAGAAATACCCAGACTCTTGAGACAAACATTTATGGGTCACACAAATATTATTTTGTCTCCGGTGGGAATCGAACCCACGACCTCCAGCGCCGCAGGCAGTATCACTACCGACTGCGCCACAGAGGCAGTCAACAATAATAAAAAATACATCATCTCTGAAAATTTCATCTCTTTAGCTATCACAGTTCTTGAGATACGGCCTTGTGGCTGCGGTCGGACAGACAGACAGTCAGACAGTTAGACGGACGGCGAAGTCTCATGAATAGGGTCCCATTAATACCTTTTGGCTACGGAACCCTAAGAAGCTTAACTCAATGATCTTTAAGAGAGCTTTTGTTTACTTTACTTAAGTTCTATTTCATAATGTAAATTGCTTGCAAATAGCTTTTGTAACTAAAACAACACAGATATTTCACGTGTTTCAAACAGTTTTGATTGATAGTTACATAAATTTTTCGTTTCGATAACCCTGATAGACTGACAGGCGGTACAGTTTCGAACTGATTTCGTGATAACGAAACGTTTGCCGAATTATTAAATAGTTGCGGACGTCACGCAGTTTCACCCGCGTAGTTCCCGTTCCCGTGGGAATATGGGAATAAAATGTAGCCTATGTTCACCGCAAAGAGTGTAGCTTCCTAACAGTGAAAGAATTTTTCAAATCGGTCCAGTAGTTTCGGAGCCTATTCGTTACAAACAAACAAACAAAACAAACAAATCTTTACTTATTATAATATTAGTATAGACTACTATAGACGAATCTTACATTATATACACAGATACATATAATCACTTCTTTATCTCGAAGGGGTAGGCATAGTAGGTAGATTTCACCTTATACCTTAATGTCCCACGTGGTGAGCCTATTGCCGGGTTCAAATAGACATGTGCGGTAACGACGCGACCCGCAGTTGATGTTTTTCAAGCCGCCCATAAGGCCTTCAACTTGGCTTAACGATTGTCATTTTACTGACATTTGTGAATACGGATCTTACTGATATTATTAATGCGAAAGTCTGTGAGTGTGGATGTGTGGATGTTTGTTTCTCTTTCACGCTCTAACGGCTGAAAGGATCCGGCTGAAATTTGGTACAGGGATAGATTATAGTCTACATCTCTCTAACACAAAAATTATTTTTTATCTCGGGAATCAGTTCCCATGGGAAGCGGGAATGGGAACAAAATTACTAGCGGGCGGAACTCCGCCTTTAGCCTTTTCCTTTTAGCAGTTTCCTATGCAACCGGGACTGACTATCAGATGATGATGGTAATGTTAAAAGTACTATTAAAGATGGAATGGCTGCTACAAAAGAATTACAAAATAATAGCATTCTCATACACGCTTAGTTTTTTTTATACTCAGCCGATTACGAACAAATAGTCTTACGTCATTCATAAACATTAGTTACATTCATATTATCAAATCATACAACAAAAAATAGATAATAATAAGACAACCGAGATATCAGGAATCTTAATATATACAAACCAGAAAGAGAAAAAAAAAATGGTCAAGGGCGAGTCGGACTCGGGCACGTAGGGTTCTGTACCAAAAAACGACAAAAGATGACGTTTGTTGTGGGGAAGCCTCTTTGACTATTTATTTTTTCACATATTGAAAACAACACTTGTACTGTTCCACAATATTTATTTTTATAAACCTGACTGGTTTCGCTTCACAGCATTTTCAAAGGTCTAGATGGAAGGACAAGGTAGTACTGTACTACAATATGTACTACTTACAGGTACTGTACTACCACAGGGCGGAAACTCCAGCTTGAATGTGTGCGTGTGATCAATAAAATGTAAGCAAATTGTCCGTCAACGCGCACGTCAACTCTACTGACAGCTGTGGCGCGACAGGGAGTTGACGATCTGTTTGTAATACTATTATATTATCTTTGGTACTACTTCAATATGTGCACAAGTTCCACCAAGTGCTATCAATCAACAGTATAAATAATTTATTTTTTTCCCGTTGGTATTCATCTCTCTAGCTATCACGGTTTTTGAGAAACCTGCCCTGCCTTGAGAGCCTGGAAATAGATAGATTATAAGGTCCTGTTTTTACCCGTCGGCTACGGAACCCTAAAAAGCACGTGTTCACAGATGTGACGGAGAATGCATTGATAAGGTTTATTTTTATGAAAAGGAACGGATGTTGAGAATATAAAGTGAGGATCAGAGCTTACTACTGTAAGTATGTAAGTGTAAGTAGCCCAAGGCGGGATTCCAACTAAATATAGTAAGACTTTATTAGAGAATAACTTATACTTATTCTAAACTGTGGGTAAACTAGGTACTGGTTCATATTGTTATAATTATGTAGATAAGTTAAAGGTAGGTGATAATTAAGTAAGTGAGTGTACGCTTGCCAACAAACTGCGTTTGCAGTTTGGCAACATGTTTACTTTGTAAAATGTGTTACCTGCTTTTAATTAAATAAATAAATAATAAAAAAAAAAGTAAACTGATTTTCTATTTTATTAACAACTAATAAACACAACGACGTAATAATCAAGTAGTCTAATTCAGTATGGTTACCATACTTTCTTTTATACCACTAAGGTGGCAGCCAAGCAAACGGCCGACCAGATGGTGGTAACCGCAGTTTATAGACATTTGCAACTCCTGAGACGCCACACTCGCGCTGCCGACCCTGTAAAAACCTTTAAAGACCCCTTTTGAAGAACCCCAAACTATAGGCGTTTGGGAAAACCGAGGCAGGGAGATCATTCCACAATCTAAGCGTGCGGTAAATCTTCATCGAATAGTTACGTCTACTTTAGTAAGTATTCTTCATTTACGTTGAGGGTAAAAAACTGCTAACAGGGTGCCTAATGCCCCTTTGTTGCCCGTGGCACTACCGCTTGGCACTACCAGGGCACCGATTCTCGCTTCACACGACATGAATGCGTGGACGGAAAACGGCGGGTGACGCGTCCCCTGTCTCATATTTAGGAACAGCCAACATGAGACGGACGACGTTTCACCCGTAAATTTGCGTCCACGCATTCACGTCGAGTGGTCGAGAATCGGCGCCCAGTAGTGTCACGGGAAATTTTACTTTCCCGTGACACTACTGGTAGTGCCAAGCGGTAGTGCCACGGGCAACAAAGGCTAATGCCTTGCTCCACTAATATCTAACCAGTCTCACCACCAATGAGGCGACAAAACTGCCCGTGGGAGCTTTCTCTCTCAAAGTGATTTAGAATCGGTTAGACTTAGACTGATCTTGATCAATCAAATCAGCGTATATCAGTCCACTGGTGGACGTAGGCCTCTCCCAATTCACGTCACAACACACGGTCCTGCGCCTTCCGCATCCAGTCAGTCCCTACGACCTTCTTCAGGTCCTCGGTCCATATGGCGAGGGGTCTTCCTACCCCAAGTGTATCAAGTCGCGGTCTCCACTCCAGAACTCGTTTGCTCCACCTACCATCGGCTCTCCTACAGATATGACCAGCCCACTGCCACTTCAAACTGCATATTTTGCGAGCTATGTCGACCACTCTAGTTCTCTGACGGATAACATAGTTCCGGATTTTATCCCTTAAAGACATCCCAAGCATAGCTCGTTCCATTGCTCGCTGCGCAACTTCTAGTTCTTACCATAGTTCGTTCCATTGCTCGCTGCGCAACTTCTAGTTCTTACCATAGTTCGTTCCATTGCTCGCTGCGCAACTTTAAGTTCTTACTGATCTTGATCGTTCATCATATAAAAGGAACCTGATCTCAAACGTTATCACAACGAGATAGTAACGTTATCGGCGCGATAAACTTGAAAATTGTACATTTAGTTCTATTTCAGTCGCTATCACAGTTTAAGTTTGTTATATTTGCTCATGAATGTTTCTTGATGGTAAATTGATGGAATTTTAATGCCTGTTTGTGGTGAACTGATTTTGATGAATTTTGGTATTTAATACAATATAAATAAATAAATATTCACGAACATCTCACACAACGCCTATCTGATCCCAAAGTAAGCTAGGAATAACCTGCTTGTGTTATGGGTAGCAGACCACGGATATTAATACTTATATACTTTTAAATACATACATAGAAACACCTAGACTCTTGAGACACACATTTATGGGTCACACAAATATTTGTCTCTGGTGGGAATCGAACCCACGACCTCCAGCGCCACAGACGGTATCACTACCGACTGTGCCACAGAGGCAGTCAGAATATATTTAATAGACGCGCGAATATAGAATAGAATGAATAGAATGAATTAGACGCGCGGACGGTTAGATGCCAGCGGTAGCCCGCATGAAATTTATTTATCTATTATCCTATTTTAAGATAAAGGCTACTAGCCTTAGTTCTCTGTCCTGGGGTATCCTTCCGACTCTTCCGAGGGCTTACCCGGGGCTTGTCAACCGTAGGCTGTTAGGTAGGATACGTGTGGTTTTTATTCGGCAGGAGTTCGGCAAAGCATCCACGTAGGATTTTACTCACGTTTAAAAAAAGCCTTAGTTCTCAAACTCAATTCTATCTTTGTACAAGTTTTATCAAAATCTATTCAGTGGTTAAGGCTTAAAATCGTAATAAACATGGCATAGGCTGATCTGTTGCGCAAATAATTATGAAATGAGAAAAAAACTTATGAACGGTGTAAATGACCCATACATAGTTACGTACAAAGTTAAATTTAATTCCGTAAATACAACTTCAAAGTCCTTCACTAAAGTACGAAACATGACTGTAATTTGGTTTAAAGGCATATTATTTCCGAAATAACAATATAATTTGAATGGCGTGGGAAACAGCGAACAGTTGCTACAAACAATTATGCAAAGTTACTTGAATACGCTTAATTCATACGGGCTTAGAGTATATACCTTCTAATATATACTCTAAGCATACGGACAAATCAACGTTTCAGCACTGCCAATGAAATTCATAATTTTTTATACTACTAAGGTGGCTGACAAGGTTACAACCCCTCGTGTAGTATCCTTCCGAGGGCTTACCCGGGGCTCCCAACCGTAAGCTGTTAGGTAGGATACGTGTGGTTTTTAGTCGGTAGGAGTCCGGCATAGCATCCACGCAGGATTTTATTCACATTAAAAATAAAGAAAAGCTTAGAGCTCTACCTGATGGACTGCGGTCACCGCAGTCATTGAAAGTTTGCAACACTAGAGGCGCCACACTCGCGCTGCCGACCCTGCAAGAACCTTCTAAGACCCCTTTTGAAGAACCCCATATTGTAAGCGTTAGGGAACACTGAGGCAGGGAGATCATTCCACAATGTAAGCATGCGCGGAGGAAAGCCCTATCGGACCTTACTGTGCTCAAACGCTTTAAAGGGTGCTCCCATACAACGTGTATATTATGTACGGAACACTGCGTGCGTGAGTAGGACTCGCACATTGCCGGTTTTTTCTATGTATACTGATATTATAAAGAGGAAAGATTTGATTGTTTTATTTGTTTGTTTGCATCCAATAGGCTCCAAAAATACTAGACCGATTTGAAAAATTCTTTCACTATTGGGAAGCTACACTCTTCCCGGTGAACATAGTCTATATTTTATTCCCGAATTTCCACGGGAACGGAAGCTACGCGGGTGAAACCGTGTGACGTCCGCTAGTATTTCATAAGAGCGTCCCAAATACTCTCATCTGATATGAACAATGTTTACGCTTTCACTCAATAAGTTTACATTATCCCTGAAATAACATCAGGAAGAGAAATCCCTTTTATCACCAGATCGGGAGCCGAAAATAAAGGTGAGGCAACACGTGCGGACTGATTTAGTTGTTGGGTTTAAGGAACTCGTACATACGGTCACGCCTTTATCCCCGAAGGGGTAGGCAGAGGCATATTATAATGCCCACATTTGTCCCACGTAATAGGCGGTGAGCCGTATCGCCGTGTTGAGATGGACAGGCGCAGGTTGTGACTGACTGCTGTTGAAATTTTTAAAGCCGCCTAAAAAGGTCTTCAACTTGGCTTAACGTCTGCCATTTTACTGGCAACCGGGACCAACGGCTTAAAGTGCCTTACGAAGTACGGAAACGCCAAAATAAATGTCACAAAATTGTCTCATGGATGGTCACCCATCCAAGGACTGGCTATAGTGAAAGTTGCTTACTGCAGTGATCGTTTACAGAACACTGAGTCCGCGGGGCCACGAGCGCTTCAAGGAACTTACTGTGTATATGATAGCATTTCTTTTACGATTGCGCCAGAGTCTGCATAATGTTGGATTACGTTGCTTGCATCTGGATTTAGGGCAGACATACTAACTCTTAAACTATCGCGTTGTATGATATAATTTTAAAAGAACACATACCAGTGTTTGTTAACACGATCAGGCATAGAATGAGATTTTTTTCTGGTCATTTGCGTATCGGGTCATATGCGTCGAAAGGCATATTTGACGTATCTTACTTGAAGTTTCGGCTGGGTTGCAGCCAGCAGCCTGATTCATAAATGCGATAAAAGATCTGTATGATGTGCTTTAGGGCCTTACTTGAGGGATCATCCTCATGGATGTTATGCCGGACTCCTACCGACTAAAAAACCTCACGTAACGAGCAACAGCCTATGGTTGGAAGCCCCGGGTAAGCCCTCGGAAGGATGTCCCAGCCCAGGACTCCCAACAGACCTACGGCCGCCAGTGCGGCCTCGTCCAGGGGGTGGTTCGGGTGCTATCCCGCGGCTTTTGGGGGTTTCGGGTGTGATCCCGCTTCTAAGGAGGGGGCGTGGAACTTCTCACGTCACGCTGCCGTCATGGGCCTGCTTCTGTAAGGACGATGAGCAGCCCTCTCACCGTCCTCAGGCCCCCGGTCATGGAGGCCGATAGTCTTCGACAAAGACACGTCGGCGGCGCGGCGCCCAGGCCGCCGACTGTGCTTTAGGGCCTAGACTACTGAACTGATGCTGATGAAATCTCGTACCGAGAATAAAGACAGCTCGGGAACTTTCCCGTAGCCCTATGTACTTACATAGGGCTACTTTTCATCCCAGCAACAAATAGGAAATAGGGGGAAACCTCATCTGGTTAGTATTAGCTAGTTATTACAAAGAGAGACTGCCTCTGTGGCGCAGCCGGTAATGTAACCGCCTGCCGCGCTAGAGGTCCTGGGTTCGATTCCTGGGTCGGTCCAAATATTGGTGTGATCCACAAATGTTTGTTACGGAGTTTGGGTGTTTTCTACGTATATGTATGTATTTACAAATATATATCAGTCGTATCAGTCGTTTAGATCCCATAAGCTTATATTGGCTTAATTTGGGCTAGATGATGTTTTGTGAGATTGTACACAAATATTTATTTAGGTAGGTATTTAATATGAAAACTGAAACTGGATTTAATAAAGAAAATAAATATAAATAAATAAATATTCACGGACATTTCACACAACGCTATCTGATCCCAATTAGTTAGCTAGGAATAATCTGCTTGTGTTATGGGTATCAGACCACGGATATTAATACTTATATACTTTTAAATACATACTTATCATACATAGTAACACCCAGACTCTTGAGACAAACATTTATGGGTCACACAAATATGTCTCCGGTGGGAATCGAACCCACGACCTCATGATCCGCAGTCACACATTTCGACCTCTAGACCAACGAGGCAGTCCTAAATAGAACACACAATACTTTTGCTTTCACACGACTTGCGCGGGCGCATGCCCACGAATACGGGGCTAACGATATTAAAATCAATTCCGATATCTAACTGATTAGTCACAGACTATCGCTTTTAATACGTTCGCAGTGTCGTAATGCATCTAACGTGCAGTATTTAGGTATGTGTGCCGAAGTGGAAAAACTCATGATCGCCATTTTTGAAGTAGGGTAACGACCGGCACTCACGGCCGCTGCGTGCTAAGTAACACACAGGTAGAAAATATAGTCGGGCGGAGAATTTGAATTAGGAATTTAATTTTTTTTTTCTTTTTTGTTTGGCTGCTAGGAGCGACTCCCGGCTCTGATTTTGTTTTTTGCTACATTGGAAGAGAATGTCAAGTTATTTAATTAAACCCAGAAAAATACCATCGGCGATGTTGAAATAGGAAGCAGATATTTTCTTTTGACAATCTAACACAATTACAACAAGAAGCCGTGAGACGGTCTCACCCGACTTGCCCTCTCTAAAACGTTTATTGTAAAGGTGAAAGTTCAATCCGATTGACGTTGTCATTTTTGTTGTATTTCAAACTTTGAACAGATGATCCACGTGACCTAGTGTCGTAATATAATGCAACAGAGTCATAGACTACAGACACAAGTCTCGCCATAAGCCCCTCTGCAATCTATTTTATAGAAAGGGGCTAAAATTTAATTTTTTTCCCCTATTTAAACTAATATACCTAAGCATTTGCTATGGCGATCTCGACAACTACATACTATTATTATTATTATTCATAGAAAACGCGCGTATTCCAAAACAAACAATAGCCCAACACAATTATTTGCATTTATGAAAAAAAAGACGAAGATTTCTATTTTTTTACGAAGTTAAAGTGTGCTGAAATAAAGTAAATTGTATAAAGTATAGACCAGGTGTATGTACTTCCTTACCCCTATAACACATAAACAGCTGCAACGAATCTATCTACATAATAATATATGTGTAATTCTCAGCAAGGCTATTACAGGAAATCTACTAAATGCCAGTAGTTTATAAGACTATTTCAATGACCATTTCAAACAAATCTACAGTGAAATTGACACAGAATTACAGGGAAATATAAAACTACTAAATACCAGTAATTTATAGGACTATTTCAATGACTATTTCAAGCAAATCTACAGTCAAATTGACACAGAATTACAGGATAATTATTGTAACTGTTTGTTTGTCCATCGCATCTTATAACTGTATAAAGACTGTGTGATCTCCGTGAATCCTATAGTGTTTTGGGCTAGATGATGTTGTGAATTGTGAGAGGTAAGAATGTTCACAAACATTTATTTATTTACTAGCTGATGCCCGCAGCTTCGCCCGCGTATAATTTGTTCCCGTTCCCGCTTCCCGTAGGAACTTATTCCCGGGATAAAAAGTAGCCTATGTGTTATTCCAGACTATAATGTATCCCTGTACCAAATTTCAGCCAGATTCGTTCAGCCGTTCTAGCGTGAAAGAGAAACAAACATCCACACTTTTTTTTTTAACGTGAGGGAAAATCTTCATGGATGCCATGCCGACTAAAAAACTTCACGTAACGCCCAACAGCCTATGGTTGGGAGCCCCGGGTAAGCCCTCGGAAGGATGTCCAGGACTCCCAAAAACCACACATCCACATCCACACTCACAAACTTTCGCATTTATAATTTAGTAAGATTTACTGTTGTAATCGCTGAAATGTAAGGGGTATGTGGTGAACCCTCCTCCCCTCTTATTTTACTACATACCCAATCGCAAAGTCATCAAAACATTACACAGAATAACGAATAGTACCTACTACGTAACACAACACTTATATCGGATCAGTTCAATATCGATTATCATGACAATCGGATTACATGACCGTAAGTAGATTAATTGATTAATACGACTACTAGCCTACTAGTGAAACGCACGAACTGTTACGATACTGCCCTAGTTTTGTTTTTTAAGAGAAGAAAACAAAATCTGTATCAAACTGTCTATCCAGCGTTTTCTCCAAAAAATATGTCAAAAATTGGGAGAGGTCTTCGTTTAGGAACTTTAGGAGATGACTGTAATAGGTCGATTTGATTGATTAACTTTAATTAACCGTAGAATCCAATTTTTAAAGCCCGTAAAACTCAACTTTTAAAACCCGTAGAATCAAACTTTTAAAATCCGTAGAACTCCCAACGGGGAGTCAACCCACCGAAGCTAATGGTGTTTCTCGGAAACCCAATGAATGGTTGTAAATATCTGCACAATACTTTCTTAAATAAATAAAAAAAAATACAAAATAATGTGTTAATGGGTGTCACACTAAAATATAAAGAATGAACTCCATAACCAAACAGAAGTGATCTTCATAGAACGTGACACATCTGTGCGTTTTCCTGTCACTTGCGAACCGAAGGTAACGTAGATAACTCAAGTGACGGAATCATAATAAATATTTAACATACGTACATTACATTATACAAATATGCAAACATGTGGACGATTGTCTCACAAAAATGTATACAGCTGAATATATTTTACGGTATTTTTGACCGTACATATATTTGAAAAATATTAAGTGAGCGATGAAAACCTTAAAAAAGGTGTAATGGTAAATATTCTTTCCTTAAATTTAGAATCAGGACGAACCAAGAATTATTTCCAAAAAATATGAGTAGGTAAATTACTGGCGCTTCTTATAAAACCAATTTGGAAATGAACGAAAAAAAAAATACGTGACCCGACTTGATAAGGCAGATTTTTTCTCAAAAATTTCCAGGTAAAGCATAATGATTTACGTACAACGGGATATTGACACCGAATCGAGGTTTTTGGGTCAACACAAGGACCCATATTCTTTAGTGATCGTTCAAATACGGTTTGAATAATAGAATTTAAAGCTACTCATACCTTATGCGAATGTCGGTGGTGAGGTGTGACCGGCGGCGGGTGCTGAGGCGGTTGTGGCACCTGGTTCTGTCCGGTTACGACAACCGGGAGACCGTCCACAATAGTCACCATCACTCGTTTGTCAGCGCTTCTGCGACGCTCAGAAGAATTCCTCCTACGCCTTTGCTCATCAACAACAGGCCGAGCGAACACCGTACGCCTGTCGAAGTTCCTCGGATCGTTTTGGTTCTCAGCAGCCCTAGTAGCTGGAGTGTGGCTTTTCGATCTTTTCAGCAGTCTCATAACATGAGACTTCAAAGCATCAGGCTTACTCACGGGCGGAGGAAGCTCTGGCTTGTGTTTGTATGACTGCGAGTGCGCGTGGTGGCGCTGGACGGACACCGTGTGCCCCATCCCTGGTGGTATCACGTTCGATAAGCTCTTGACTGCGTATGCAGCGTCTACTTTGTTGCCGGCGACGCACGAGACCTCGTACATCACGACACTACCGTTCCCGGCGGTTCCGACACACTTCCACTTACACAACCATGGTTCACGACTTATCCGATAACACTGCAATCCTTTTGTACTCGTATGTCGTTTACGCTTACCGACAAAACATCGTATGCACTACGCGGTACTTGCGAGTTATGCTTCGAAGGAAAAAATAAAGAATTGTTTCGTCATGAATGTCGCACGTGATTGGAGAATTCTTCAACAAGTCGGACCGGTTGGAGGAATAGTCTTTCGTGTGATTTCGTTGGTGGTTTTTTAAGACGCGTAACGACGTAGACACGTCTTCACCGCGCGCGATACACCGACCGACTGTCATTCGGCGTCGTCGGCTGCCGTCAGCGGATGGATGGGGGAGCGCGGCGGTCTGCGAAGTAGTGATAACGAATGATGCTTATTGCGCCGAGGTCTGTATAATCCGCGAAAAGGTCAATGTTTCGATGAGGTCACCGTCAATTGATGTAATTACCGGATAATGTATCGTGAATTGGATAATACGTTCGGTTGACGAAATAAAACGGGACGGGGACAAGTTGGTTTCGGACACAGATGTTTAAATGGAATTTACGATGTGTTTATATTTACATTTACACTGAACTTTATCTTTATAAATCTCGTTTACAAAATATGTACTTCTGAACGAGTACACATTCATTCACATTTCGAAATTACTATTATATTCCACTAAATCAGAACTGACCTAAATTCTGCAGTTGCACAGGAAATAAACTACTGTTAAATTGATATAAGCTTCCCAGTTCCCTAGTTAGCAAATAAAAAAATATGCTATATCTGTTACAGAACTGTAAGTTTAAATTATTGTTTTGAATTGCTTGCCTTAATTTAAAACGGAGAACTTTAGAATAATAAGGTTATAAAAAAGTAACATTTAATATACTTGGATGAGTTACACCCAGAAACAGAACAAATAAAGCCGATCACAATAATTTTCATCCTGCATAAATCCAGCATCTTTAGGAGGATATAGGAGGTCTTGTCTCCAGAATCACCACAGAACATTTCATTACAAACGGATGTCATTATACCTCAATAACAACATTACAAGCAGACATTCCTTACATTGTAACACAGTGTATGTCCTACAACAACTTCCTATTTACTCACAGCAACATTTCTTGATATTTACTTTGAATATCAGGGAATAAATACAGTAAGAGATATGGCATAGCAGAATATATATTTGAACAATGCTTTGAAAATATCTCTTCCGCGATCAGGATTACTGTGTTATTGTTAATTTAAAATGAAGTTGATGGATTTTATTAAGGTTTTATATGATATAACTATTAATTATATGATAATAAAAACAAATTCTAACTAACTAGGGCACAGAAAAGCTATAATAAATAAATAAATAAACTTTATTGATTTTTCTCTCACATAACATCTTACATAGGTAATACTTAGGTAGGTAGATTTTCCTCGATAGCAATAAGATATGTGAGAGACTGGTATATGTACTAGGAAAACCTGTGTGACAGATTACCAGCCTCTCCGGACTCTGAACATGTGGCATTAGGTAGGTACCTTTTATATCATGCTAACAATCAATTTTCACATAAAAAATATAAATCCATGCCTACACATATATCATAATATGTATGGTATATATATATACACACACACACATATATACAGGGTGAATTTTTGAAAAGGGCTTGGATGGCCAAATTCGAAACTATACGGAATAGCTAAAAATGCTCAAAGGAGTCACGAGCCCGATTTTGGTAAAACTTAAAACCTCATCATTAGATTTTTGAAAAACCAATAATCCTAGCTGGGAATTGAACCAATTGGTTTTGAAAAAAAAACACACCCTTTATTATTACACCAAACGATGTTGTCGCTGATAAGGATCAAATTCTGCGAAGTAATGATATACGGCAAATTTAAGGAAAGTGTAGAATTTTAATAGAATTCATATTTCATGTACCTAAATTATGTAGCATAATTTATTTCGTTCGAAATCCCACAATAGATAGTAACTATTCCGTGTTTTAAATTATGCTCAGAATGATTATTTGGAGAATATTCTAAACGAAATCAATAATATTAAATGCAGTACGATCCTTGAAGTCTCGAATCCAGCTATGTATTGAAAACAATGGTCTACATATAAATTGTATTTTGTCAAAGATGAGCACTTTCCTTTAGTTTGCCGTATGCCATTATTTCCCAGAATAAGGTCCTTTATAGCAATACTATCCTACGGTGCAATAATACAGGGTGTGTATTTTTTTTTCAAAATCAATGGGTTCGATTCCCAGCTAGGATAATGGGTTTTTAAAAAATCTAATGATGAGGTTTTAAGTTTAATCAAAATTGGGCTCGTGACTCCTTTGAGCATTTTTCGCTATTCTTTATAGTTTCGGATTTGGCCATCCAATCCCTTTTGAAAAATTCACCCTGTATATACATATATATATATACACACACATATGTGTGCAGTGAATATTCGTCAGACTCCAACGATCCAAAATTTATCTGTCAAATCATTGAAACTTGGAACTCTCGAAAGAAAAAAGGCATGTAAAATACTTCTGTCAGAAGTCTGCAATTTATATACTGACATCATAGACACAAATACCTAAGTGCCTAATTGCTAAGGAATTTTCAAAGATTAAGTGCTCGTCAAGTTACCGGCTAAGTACTATAACAATTATATTTTACGTAGACTAGCTTGTTTAAGTTGCCCAGACTAAACATTTTGACCCTGGCTAGTACATAAATACATAAAAGTTTTTTACATTTAAGTATATCTACATTTATACATCAAATTTCGTGATGAGAAAGTATGGATAATGTATGGAAAAAATAAATGTATGGATAAATAATGTATGGATGATGAAGCGACCATGTTAATACCTTGAATTGCCGCGGTAAAAAACGAATTCTTAATGTGCGACCAAAAAAAATTAAAAAAAAAATGAAAATATTAAACCTCCCTTTTTTATTAAATATTTGTATTTGATTTCCGATGCCAAGTCATCTCATGAAATTTGGAGAGTCAATTTTGTTACACCCAGTATTTATAATTCACGCGGACTCGTGTGCAATTGTGTTCCCGTTCCTGAATCCCTCGGGAACGATTTCCGGAGATTTAAAGCTAGCTATATGTTACTTTGGACTGTTAAGTCAAATTTCAGCCACATTCGTTCAGCCGTTAAAGAGTATTAAGTAAAAAGCATCCAAACATCCACATTTTTTTTAACGTGATGAAAAATCCTCATGGATGTTATCTATATGTATAGTCCTACCGACTAAAAAACCTCACGTAACGTCTAACAGCCTACGGTTGGGAGCCCCGGGTAAGCCCTCGGAAGGATGTCCCTGGACACCAAACATCCACATTTACAAACTTCCGCCTTTATAATTTTAGTTGTCTAGACCTGATAGGCTGTGTGAGCTTAATTTAAGCTAGAAAGAGCTGTTTAAAATCTATCTCGGCGGATGTGCTATAACTTTTTGGAAGAATGAGTCTTCTCACTCTGCTGATAAAAATGTTAAAGAATTGTACGTTCACAGCAACAAAACTATGATCAATCAATCCAAAACTCAGTTTATTATTTTAACTAATGCACAACTCACCGTGCAACCTTTCAGTAGAATGTTTGCATACTATGTTTGTTTTTTTCTAAACGCGCTCCGATGTTTATATTTACACTACCGAAAACTTATTCCGTAAACATTATACTGAATTAGTAGCGTAAATTTATTCCGATTTGAAACAACTACCGTTAAAATCCAAGTATTTGTGTGTATAATAAGAAAAGATATATAATTGCGAGAACGTTAAAGATCAAAATATACAAATATAAAAAACTGTAAATTAGTATTTTTTACATTCAGTAATGTTTTTTGAAGAGGTATTTTCAAGCAGAGTGTGTGGTAGTGGTTAATTTTACTCACACGGGTTATCGTACTTACAGTCATTTCAATAACATACAGACAACTATTCAGTTCAATATGATCTTATCAAACATGAAAAATAAACCGTATCTCGTTTAGATAAAAATCATATCGGAATGACTGCTGTGGTATACCTTGTTAGCAGAATTATCGACAAAAACTATAGCTATGAAAAATTCAGGATAATTCTAAGACGACTACGTTATATACAACCTAGGCTTTATTTTTTGATTCTCAGCTGAGAAATTGCTTTAAAAAGCAACCATCCTGAAAGCAGCATCCATAAAAGCATTTTACATAAATGAAATAAGTGCAACAGTCAACATTTTTTTTGCACAAATTAAATGGACGCGGCCACCTATCCAATTGGGACGTTAATTGAACGAAAACATTAAAGGTTTTATCTGGCCATGTCATCTAAGTGGTTGGGATGAGGTTTTTCTTTCTTTTTAAGGCGTTTAGGTATGGAATGTGCATTTGGTGCAATGAAATTCATGCTGGTAGAGAACTCCCAATTCCTTTATGAGTTACAGTCGAAAACTCGATAGCTTTGTTTTAGCTTTTCAAATTTAAGAAACCAACGTTTCCGGCATTTATGTTTTGAATTGACTAACATATGTGTAAAATAATTATGTACCTATAATGAGGTGAACTTTAAAGTTTAATAAATATAAATAATTTAATCAGAATATAATTAAATAACACGATCATTTACTTTAGTATTTAGGAGTTCTGACAAATATACAGGCATCTACTTCTTATTTCATCAAAATTAACTAAAATTAATCATAAATCAAGGGAGTAATAACGCCTATTATTTCGTGAAACTGATAAAATAATGGGTACATAGTTGTGATGTATCAGAATTAATGTTCTATAATTCTATATTAACCAGTTCGATATAATACCATGACATGTACATTTTACTGTCAACATTTCCAACAAGGCATCGACAGGCGACAACACAGAATCCCTTTTAACTGTTGTCTACAATAGACGTGGCTTTTGTTAAAACTATGCTCCGTTTACACAGAAACATTCAAGCAAGTTACTATTCCGATTTACAGAGAGAATGCGAGTCACTAACCTAATAATTTATTGGCAAATATCCAGATTTATGAAGTTATTCCATCCAATTATATAACAATTTTACGACACTACAGCGCTTTGTTACGAGATCTTGTGATATAATAAATCATAGTGTAATATTGGTACGTTAAAACACAATAAATTGTTGTTACCTGTTCAAGTTCGATTTCTAATACCTATTAAATGTTTATTTTTATTTTATCAAGCGTTTACCTTTTGAAATTGTGCAAGGGTGAAATTATATCGAGTTGTTCATAGCTTACTTGCACTAAACATTACTGTAACCTCTGTAAATCAGTATCTAATTCTACAGCAATGACCTAGACCCAAAAAGGTTCCACTCCTCGATCTCAGTAAGAAGAAAACAGTGTTTGTAACCCACATAAAGAAAAATCAAAAGGAAAATTGACTGAAAGAACTGTCTACATTCAACTACAAGAAACTATTACTGAAATTGAAATCCAAATTCGTAAACAAAAGTGTCTGGTTTCCATCTTCCCCTTTCATTGCTCTTACTACCAAAGCAAACTTTCGCCGGGAAACTAGCGAAAGTAAACAAAATCAGATAATTTATTAGTTTTTGTGATGTCTTTATTTACACGATCCCGATGCGCATTTTGAGCTTGATCAAAGGATATCTGGATTATTCGTAGATATGTGTACTGCGGTAATTAAATTTAAATAAAACCATGTTACATCTGCCTCTAACCGTATCGACTTAATTTAATCTCTCTGAGGTATCAGAGTACTTGCAACATGTTTTTGCGTTCGTCGACTCACGATAAGCGTGTTCAAACGGATCAGAGCCTGTTGAAGTTCGATATGGACGATTTGTGCACTATCCGGTAATTGATTATTTTGCTGGTTAACTTACTACATACATACATACATACATATACTCACGCCTTTGTCCCCGAAGGGGTAGGCAGAGGCCTATACTGTCCCACATTTCACCGTGTACAATTCGGTCCCACGTGACAGGTGGTGAGCCCATCGCCGTGTTGAAATGGACCGCCGCCGTCAGAGCCTCGTCCGTTGTTCAGCAGGTGCACGAGCTTGCACGTGAGGTTGACTTGGGCCCGATGGTGTTGGTAGGGCCCATGGAGCAAATATAAGAGAGGAGGTGTTGTAATATGATTTCCCTATGAAACAATGTGTGACTCGGCGCGGGGGGAGGGTGTGGTGAGGAGGGGTTTGTATCCGCCCACTTTACTATTATCCATCTAGCGGTCAGTGTCAAAACTACTTGCTTACTTCAACTTCCGGGTTACTACGTAGTACTACTACTGTACACTGAAAACAGGGCCGAAGTTGGAATATTTTGTCCCCCCGGAGTATTAACTCTTAGCAGGATGAATAGTGTATTTTTTTTTTATTTCTATCACTATGAAAATATATTTTTTATAAAGTCTTTTCTAGATTATAATATAGACAATAATAAGGAAAATTATAGCGAAAATGATTTATTCGCAAAACTCAAATTATATGTTAACAAAGCTCTAACAGTTATTGAGCCAATACAGTAATATTGTCAGCGATAAATATTAAAGAAAAAAAATGAAAGAATAAACCTCACATGGTGAACAAATTACTAATAAGAAGCCAATCAAGCTGCCGCCAATTGTCGTTAAACCGTAGATAAAATGCAAGTACTTTGAAAATTTTTCAATGTACATACTTAGATTTATACAAAAACAAAAGCGCCAGCGCTTTTGCCTACGTAGCGTTCTGTTGTCGTTCCCGCATTCCACAGGAATCAACTCCGGGAATAAAAAGCTTTAAAATATGTGTTATTTCAGGTTATAATCCATTCCTGTACCAAATTTCTGCTTAGTCCATTTCGCCTTTTGAGCGTAAAAGAGTGACAAAAATCCATACATCCACCCTCAGAAAGTTTAGCATTTACAATATTTTGTAAGATTAATTAAAGAATGTTTTTTTCAGTACCTACTACAAAAAAATATGAATTAAATAAAATATTCTTAGTAGGTATCGATTGTTAAAATTATAATTAACTAGGTGACCCGACAGACGTTGTCCTACCATAACTATAAATATGGAAATCGGTATCCTGAGTTCCCGGTCCCATGTTCCCGATCTTGGTTTCCTGATCACTGGTCCCGGTTCCTGATTTTCATTTCCCAGTCCGTTTTTCGATTCCCGGTTCCCATTTTGGTGATTCGATTTCTAAGACCCGATCCAAAATTGTAATGGAAACCATTTCCTTGAACCGTTTGAGCCAGTTACAGTTACTGTAAATTTTTAGTTGAGATGGTCTTATTCTATTTGCTTCCAAATGCTGTGAATGTTCTTCTTCAGTCTCGTTGTCGCGAAGATTGTTGACTCGACTTGCATTACGTTTACGTACGTCTACCAATACTTTGACGCCTTACTGGTGACATTTTCTTATTAATAACAACAAATAAATTACGAGTAATATGAATCTGAGCAAGAATTATTACGACGATAAGTCTCTCAGCAAAAAACCGTTCGACGTAGTGAACTGTTTGAAATTATCATTCGTTGCCTTAGCAACAGACTGTCATTCTGCCTGACTCACTCACCATCTTTAATATGACATTTTTTAAATCGGATGTTAATAAGAAATAGCTTTTATTTTATAATATTTTATTTTATACAAACCTTGCCCTGGCTATAACTAACACAGAAAAGAACGAATTAGCGAAGTTGGTTCCGCCGTTCTTAAGTTATGAGCGTACATACATTTCGAAGATCCATTTTTATATTATACTAACTGACCAGCGCAACATCGTTTACTTTATAAACTATATACCGACTGCAGCGCCATCTGCCGGGCTGATTTGTGAATCTAAACCATCCAGGGCGCCACCCAAACGCATACAAAAAAAATAATTCAGATCTGTCCAGCCATTTAGGAGGAATTCAGGGAGATGCACACGTACAGTAGAATTATATATTACTAACTGTCCCGCGCAACTTCGTTTGCGTGATAAATGAAGAGCCGCTCGACCGATTTTGTGCAAACTTCACATAAACCATCTACTAAATAGTTCGTTTAGATAGGTGAGCCCGTTCTTGAGTTATAAAATTACAACGAAAAGTGGCATTGATTTTTATATATATAGATATAAAGATAGATAACAATGGCTCCTATTTTAGTACGAACGAACTGCATCCAGTCGTTAGCTAATAGTAGTTTTCGATACAAGTGTGGGATTTCTGCTGTTACAACGAGTTTCGACAGGTGTTGACCCGAGCCGAAGGCGAGGGTAGACAGTCGGAACGAGTTTAAATAACAGTCCCACACGTTGTATAGAACAACTATTTTTAATACAGTTGCGCAAAAATTAAGCAATTTTATAAAATAATAAAACACAATAAACCTGAATATCCAAAATGGCGCCAACCGTAAAAGAAAAATACCTTCCTAAGCAGAGACTATGGCAGTGCACTTCATACAGCCAACTTTTTTTATATTTATGAATTTAATTTGGCCGATACTTATATTAATTTAAGCTTAAATTTTAATTAAAATTACTTTTAATCTGATATTGAAACAAGTTAGTATTTTTTTTAGAAATATTTGCATGAATCACAGACATTATTTTGACAATTGGAAAAGAAAACGCACCAGTGCGGGAATGGTAAAGAAAAAGCACGAGCGTGTAATAGCCCACATCCCGAACGCTATACGTCCCTGTAATACGCCACTTTTTGAGCAACTGTATTAAAAATTACTTTTTGTACCTACTACTAGTAGGTAGGACGGTTATGGGCCCCTCAGTGAAATTCTAAATTCGTTCCTGTTTTTAGTGCTGTTTATTCTTGGCAATAGATGGCGGTCTGTTATCGAAGTTCTTAAATAAATTTGTAAAAATAATCTTTGGTTGCCTAAATTTATTGTGGAATTATTGCTAAATAAGTTTAAATACTTAACAATATTAAAATTATATTATTACCGAGCTCTACGCACCTAGGTATTTTAGGTAACCAAAACACAAAGTATCGCCATCTAGCGTCGAGTAAAAAATATTTTGCTGTATCCGGGGATCACAGATGTTTCTAGAACTATTTATGAAAATAAAGAATAAAAATACTTACAACTAAAATGTGATGCCATGCATAGCATCAAAACGTCTATCCGAGTAATTTTTACACAATAGAACACAACACTTTATTCTTATCTTTTTAAATTCTTCTTATTTCGCGAAAATACGAATTTTGACATACATTTGCGTCTAACGAACCGGAAGTTGCCCAGATGAACGCGGACAGCGCACTGACTTAAGCCACGCCCACTGATGACGTCAGGACCCGCATTGAACGGTCACAGTGCACGCTTGCTTAGGCCCTCTCCTCTCTTATATTTGCTCCATGGTAGGGCCCCACTACACCTTACTAAGTGTTAACAAAAGCGTCGTATTGTAAACATTCATCCGAGGCGGAGATCTTTCGCGAATGGCACTTCAGGTCTCCACTGGCAATAAGTGGTACATCGCAGTTGCGGCTGCGCCTATGTGTGACAGGCATTCGACAAATTTGTATGAAATCGAGACAGCACTGTCCAGTAATACACTGAAACCAGTTTCAAGTCCATATTAATTGCGGTAACGCATAATCTTCAAATGCACTTAACAAATTCGTACTAGTCACTGTAACCGCAGACAGTTCGATCCCTATTCAAGATGATAGAAAATTATTTAATTATTTTTTATAAAAAAGGAGGACACAACTTTCTTTTTAGATTGTATAACCATTTAACTTTTACCATAACACAAATCTGCATAGCATCATCGGAATCTAAAGACATATATAATTACTTTGATAGTCATGTTTTATAATCATCTAATGGACAGGAAATTATGCGATGCTTATTTATCAAAGGAAGTACTACCTATCTATCTCCATTATGTGATGATCCGGGATTTAAACTCATAAATAAAATAGCATCGACTGAAGACCTAACAGAGAAAAAAGTTTTCCCTCATATACCCTTTAGTGTTTCAAGAATTCAGTTTATGATAATCGTGATAAAAATATATAAGTCAGGCGATTGCAAGTAATGCATCAATCCGGTTGACAGATTATTAGTTCGACAACAATATTAGTGGTCGCCATCTTTGAAAGCAAATATTATGCATTACCTGTCAATTTGTAATAGTTCGCTGAGATATCGTCAAATTGTGCATCCAAATGTGATATAGGTTTTTAAGCCGTTAGTATGTAATAAAATTATTATCATATTTTTGACAAAATTTAATTCTTAATGAATTTTAATATTTAGGAACGATAACCATAACCAGCAACCATTTCATTGTTGAATAATATAAAAAAAAAATAAGCAATATAAAATGTCCGAGTACAAAATAAAGACCTCAGAAATAAGTATTTATTAAAACAAGCCTTTTATATTTCACTCAACGCCCAAGACACTCATTCAAGTAAACTTATCAGCGTGAACGAGGCACAATAGAAATGTAACATTTCATTCTATTGTGACGGCTGAAGGTCCCTCAGGACAGGACAGCGTCAGGCCAAGATAAGGAACATCCCGAGCCTCCATCCGTACCCCAAAAGCCTATTGTAATAACAGAAAAAGTTTCTATTGACTAGAATATTATCTAATTTAATATCTTGAAGATTAAATAGCGTGGCGACCAGCGGAGCGTTTTCAGTGGCGGTAATTTTCATTGTAGATTTAGTAGACGTAGACCAATTATATTATAGTGGCTACATAATATTTTTATGTGGAAAATATTATACCTACGTATAATGCTCGAGCCTGGTTTGATTTCATTTATGAAGATTTCTATTTTCGTATTTATTTATTTATTATTATGTCAAGCACCTTGGTCCATGCAAGAAATATTATTTGCAGACTCATCTGTCGTCATAGCAGCAGATTTATTTTTAAATATTGTTCAGAAGGTTACTAGATTATACACTGTACTGACTACTATCGTGCTTAGAAATAAATATATCAATGGCCCGCTAAACGCTCCGCTACACGCCAATCTCTATGCGTAGCTTTAGATTATGTACTCATATTAATAAACACGCTCCATTTGTGTTCGATTCAGCATAGTTTTGTAGCGAATATAATATTACAACGCTCGTACATACTGGTAGTGTAAATCTATACTAATATTACTACAGATTTGATTGTTTGCATCGAATTGGCTCAAAAACTACTGAACCGATTTGAAAGATTCTTTCACTGTTGGAAAGCTACACTATCCCCGGATGACATAGGCTATATTTTGTTCCCGTAGTCCCACGGGAACTGGAGCTAAGCGGGTGAAACCGCGTGACGTTCGCCAGTTCATTCAAATGACTAATTAATGATGGAAACAAAAGATACATAAAGTGCGTATGTTTTATTACTTCCTTACTCATAAACTAATGTTCTCAATCAAGGACACTTTAAACAGTGGCTATTGATACCTCTGATTGATAAAGTCACGTCTTTATCGTCGAAAGGGTAGGCAGAGGCATATACGCCCCTCATTTCACCTTATAGTTTTATGTCACATGTATTGGGTGGTGAGCCTATTGCCGTGTTAAAATGGACAGGTACAGGTCGTGACGAACAGCTGTTGAAATTTTTCAAGGCGCCTTTAATGCCTTTAACTTGGCTTAACGACAGTCATTTTACTGACAACCGAGTTTCATTTCGAGTTTTCCTTCTCTACGCAATAGATAGTTTTGCGAAACTGTTCCGTTAGTCGCCTCTACCCTTGGGATGAATGGGGGTGGTGACAATTTGTACTCTTTACCGTTGCCACATGGGGCCGCCTCGCCACACGGGGGGGCGGGGGTTTGATAAAGATTTGTAAAAAAATTTGTAACTCCGCTTAACCTGTGTTCTTTACACGATTACTGAGTATCAGACAGAGCATCTTAAAAAACGAATAGCTCGGAGATGGGTTATCATTTATGGCATTTTAATTTACAAGGATTTGTTCTTCGGGATACATGTTAAGCCGTTGGTACAGACTGCCAGTAAAACGGTAGCCATTAAAATAACTTGAAGGCAATTATGACATGTTAAAAAATTCCAAAATTTCAATTCAGTCACTATGTCCTTGTCGGTTTAACATGGCAGATATTCATTAAATAGAACAAAAAGGACTCGTATACAACTCTCGAAATGTTGACAGTTTTCAAGTACAAATTTCTGCACAAGACATTTTCTCTTTACTGTTGTTTTCCTTCGCTAATGAAACTGTCCATTCCACTCAGACACTATTCAGGTAGGCGAACAATTCGTCGACACACAAATGAGGAAAACGCTTCAAATTCTAAACATTCACAGAGGGGTTCTGTAGGTACTTAACTCCCCATTTCGGTGTACACTTTCCCCCAGGTAGGTAAATTCAACGTGAATAGTGGAAGATTAAAATGATACCGTGAACAATGTTTGACGGTAGTCGCGACTGAAAATAAATAGAGGGTAGATATTGTGTGAATAGAAAATGGGGGATAAGGGAAACCAACATACCTTGCCTAAGGAAACTAATTTGAAGAACAATGTAACTGTACGTGATGTTATGGACACAACGGTTAGCTTATTTCATGAAAGAAAGAAAGAAAGAAAAATTATTTATTCGGAAACATAATGGGGCACACAAACAATACAGGAAGAAAACTTAATCCTAGGCTTAACAAATACATGCATCAAATTAATGTGTACCTCACACGTCATCCGAAAAGGACCAGGTTCAGCATGTGCCTGACTCAATGTCAAGCGCTGGTTTTCAACCTGACCTATTAAAAACTACTTCTCACTCATTGCATAGAAGTAAAGAAAGAAAGAAATTTATTCAGGCGCATTAAATTCTACACAAGTTATAATGGTACAAAAAATAGAAATACCCAGTGCGTGCACCCGAAAAGGCAGCCATCTCAGCATATGGCTACATAGGTACCATTCATAAAAATGGTATGCAGCGCAGATTTTTCAGATGGTCCTCCTTACGATACTTAGTGACATCAGGCTCACCATTATAATAATAATAAAAACAAAAATTAAATTTAAAATCAAAAATTAAAGAATAAAATTACAATAAGCCACAATTTCTTCATTAATATTTCATTACCATAACATTTCAATTCACATTAGTTTTATTTATAACTCTCTGTAGGGAATCCTAGTACCTTCTTCCAGGAGCTTCCGACCTAAACAGTGGTAGGGTCCCTGTGGCTTTAATCGGCAAGAGTGAGAGTCCTGCCGGCCCGGTAAAGTTGAAGAAAGGAATCGATGTCGTGTCCATAGGAAGGTAGATAAAATGAAGACCAACCATTGACATCAAGTGGAGCTGAAAGTCTACTTTTCATTTCAGAGATTTCTTCTAGAGGCGCATCACACGATCCTTTAAGTCTACCAGATAATATAATAATATTCAACCTATCATAACAACCCGTTTTTTTTGTTTAACGTGAGGTAAAATCTTCATGGATGTTATGCCGGACTCCAACCGACTAATAAACCTCACGTAACGCCCAACAGCCTATGGTTGGGAGTCCCGGGTAAGCCCTCGGAAGGATGTCCCAGGACTCCCAACAGACCCACGGCCGCCTCTGCGGCCTCGCCCAAGGGGTGGTTCGGGTGCTATTCCGCGTCTTTGGGGGGTTTCGGGTGTGATCCCGCTTCTAAGGGGGGGGGGGGGGCGTGCATGAGTTCCTCACGTTACGCGGCCGTCATGGGCCTGCTTCTGTAAGGACGGTGTGCCGCCCTCTCACCGTCCTCAGGCCCATCATAACAACACGTAGCGATAACACTCAGTTTTAGTAGATCGTTCATCAAGTTCAAGAATCTATCTGACTAAATAATTTTTATATTTAAACAAAGTCAGACAAGGTGATATTCATCCCCGCATGCATTATCTATATCTATTTTTGATAGCGATACTAAAAGTAAATCAGTTACGCACACAGCTATTGTCATTCACAAAAAGAGTTCATTGGCTCGTGTGAAAATCAAATACTTAGTGCAGGTGACGTAGAAACGTGTTTCAACCAAGCGTGTTGTCTATATTTAGCTCGCCAAAAACCACGGAGATATATAGAATATTGGGCCATTCTCCCACTCCATAAGACTATTGATGGTGGACCTTAAATTGGCTGCCCAATTATGAGCCGCTTCACGCTTCGAGAAAAATCATAGTCATCACAAATCTTACGATTATAGATGCCATTCTATACATTCGTATCCCAAGACGGATGATGTGGAAAATTCGGGAGCAGGTCTTGATGGTAGTTCGATAAACGTCTAGCCCAGCACGCCAGAAGACAGGTTCAATACCGATAATTTTTCCGCATCTAAGTGCACGGTAGTGCGCAGCCCAAATTCCAGTGCCAAGTTCCATGCCGTACACTATTTACACGAACCGTTTCGACCCACTTTTGACCCCCCTGTAACTCAGTGCCTATTGCAAGCACAGAAATAATTAAAATTAACAAAAATGGTTTAGGAGGGGTTCACAGAAAGTTATTTGTAGAACGAATTTCGCCGTAAGATGAAAATATCTTTTCGTAGCGATAATTAGGTTGCGTAAACCTAAGTTCCAAAAGTTATTAGAATTAGGGTAAACGTGTCAAAGACTGTCTCAAGTTATATTTTAACATAAGGAACTCTCAACAATTTGTTATTCAGTACCTGACTTTGACGAGAACGAAATTGTTAAGAAAGTTAGCGCGCCATTTTCTTGTAATTTAATTTATCCGGAAACGGCGCAAAAGATTTACTATTTTGTGTGACACTTGGTGAAGTAATTCCAGACAAGAAGCAAGTAAAATCTTTGGTCAATCTGGAACTCACAATTCGGTGAATTGCTGCTTGATAGTTAAAATATTCTTTAGATTCGTGGAAGTCCGTCGCACATATTTTTACCGGGAATATAACTTATAAGTTTACTATTGTAGGCGACCCTGTACTTGGCAGCTGTTCAGATAACCAGCTGAAATGTTCAGTAGAAGATTCATATTCGTCTGAACGAATGGTCTGAAGAAGATTCATTTTCGTCTGCACGAATGTGAAACTAAAAGTAAACCCATATTGCCTTACTAAAGTAAACCAACTGCATTTCTCAAGTTGAAATATGCTGTCGGTTCTCCATCAATAAATTAAAATGTTTTAGACAATGTCACGAGATAGGTAGGGTGGAGCAGACAATTATTTAGATCGCAGCAAAGCTCATAAGGTGCATTCGATATAGCCCTGTCAGGCGAGTGTAAGTACGACCTGGGCACCGATTCTCGCTTCACACGACATGAATGCGTGGACGGAAATCGGCGGGTGACGCGTCGCCTGTCTCATATTTAGGAACGGCGAACATGAGACGGACGACGTTTCACCCGTAAATTTGTACTCTCTTTTGCAAATAAATTTTGAAAACCTACAGCAGCCACCGTATTTTGGCTCCATACAAAGATAAAAGCACCCAGAAAAGGTCAAATTTGAATTTCGCAGCAGAACATCGCAGCGCTGCACGATATTTATGGCCACTTAGCTGGAGTTTTTGGCAACTTTCCTGCTACCCTCGTGCATGTGCAGATAAGGATGGTATATTTTACATTGTCTGGCAAAACGTTGGCAAATTTGAGTTTAAGGAGGCGATATTAACTATCATTAACCGTAACGGAATGGCTAAACTGTTTGTATAAAGATAAGTTGAGGCAGCAACAACCGATTGTAAGATAAGAGAGAAAAACAAGATTGGGTCATCTAATTTCTGAAAGTTATGGATCGCTTTCAGTCAATCAATTGAGCCCATGGTAGTCTATTGCTGAATTGAACCCTTCCAATGTTGTCAAAAGACATGGGCTTGCTCCTTCCGCATCACGCTGCGCTCATACATTTTTTACGTTGTCGAATATCTGGCTAGAGGTAGAAAAAGAAAATGCAGTTTAATAAAAAAATTGGTCGCAGGGTATGACGGAAAGCAGAAGGCGCAAGACCGTCCAGCAGCGGGCTGAGTTGATATATTGAGTTTAATAATAGTAGTTTATGACACTGTTGCATAATAAGGGTTCTTATAACACGAGTGTGTTTTAAAAAAACGAGCCGTAGGCGAGTATTTTTATATTATCACACGAGTGTTATAAGACCAAGTTATGTACAGTGTCATACACTACTTTATCTACTCTCATACTATAATACCTGATTTCATTTTGTGATATATAGTTGCTCCTTGATTTCGCCGGTAACAGGTTCATAGTCATGTTTGACGCAGTTTCCAGAATGTCTGGTGGTGTACAATTACCACCATCCTCGCTTAAAGACATGTTTTTACACAAAAACTAATTTATTTTACAAACAAAACCAAACTTTGTTTAATTTAAATGTAAAATGTTGGCGCCAAGGCGCAAACATCGATTGCGCATGCGTGTTTCTTTTTTTTTTCAGGCTGCGGAGTAACAATTTTTTTTTAAAGTAGAGGTTCAAACTTCTTTTTCCAGCTGGAGATTGTTTATGGTGTATCGTAATGATTAAAAAATTTTATTATGACATAGGTGTCCATACAAGACCTGTATCGTAATAAAACTTTTTTTTGACCTGTGCGTAATGTTTGTCATAAGAGTATTGATTTCAATTTTATAATCTTTGTATTATAGTATCAGAGTAGATAAACTAATGTATTGCATAATTAGACAAGTCTTGCATCTTGCATTACACTAAGCCCAGTACGATATAAACCTTCATATCCATTAAGTATTCAGTAATACACCGATTACGAAACAGAAAACCTTGGTTCTCTCATTATGGGAGCTGTCGACGGGCTATTAGCATTACATCAATGCAAGCCTGCATCTGTGTTTCCTTGAGTTTGCATTCTTGTAAATTATAGGTGACTAGCGGTCGGACGCGGTTTCACCCGCATAGTTCCCGTTCCTGTGGGAATACGAGAATAAAATATGTTCACCGCAAAGAGTGTAGCTTTCCAACAGTGAAAGAATTTTTCAAATCGGTCCAGTAGTTCCGGAGCCTATTCGTTACAAACAAACAAACAAAAAAACAAATCTTTCCTCTTTATAATATTAGTTTAGATGATTGTAGTTAGAATTATTTGATGTCACGTACTCTGCTTGGAAATAAACTTAGAAAACAAAACAAGTAGTATTAACTCCTTTTTAATAACGAAAATTTGTGAAAGTTTTCGTGTGTAACGCTCTAAGGGCTGAAATAACACATACGCCTTTTTTTAAATTCCTGGAATACGATCCCGTGGGATGCTGAAGCAAGATCAGAATTCCAGGCGGCAGGCTGGCAAGAACTAGACATAAATGAAAATGAACATGTGGTTATACTTCAATTCACACCGAAAGGGTTAAACTCAAAAAATGACCTGCATTCGTCAACAAAAGTAGGTTCGGATTCAGTGTCGCAAATATAAAGACGTGAATCTGTCACAATGTCACAATTTCGTTTTGTCTTACAAGAACTGCACTCGCACAGATAATAAAATCTTGTCAGATTGCCGCCATTACGTGTAGCGTGAAAGTGCCAGCCACACATAACTTTTTTTTATGGCACGCACTCACGTTAAATTGGCCGCCTATGTCATGCTTCATCGGTGATAAGTCGAGGTTACATACATTCATACTTTTTAGACCTGTGCATCATTATATCTCTAACTATAGAAAAAGGATTGCGTTGTAAGCCAGCTACGTAAGGCCAGCTCTAAACGACGATCACGGCAGTAAGCAACTTTCACTATAGCCAGTCCTTGGATGGGTGTCCGTTCATGTGCCACTTTGTGACAGTTATTTGAGCGTTTTCGTGCTTAGGAAGGCACGTCAAGCCGTTGGTCCCGGTTGCCAGTAAAATGGCAGTCGTTAAGCCAAGTTGAAGGCCTTTTTAGGCGGCTTGAAAAATTTCAACAGCAGGCAGTCACAACCTGCGCCTGTCATCTCGACACGGCAATACGGCTCAGCACCTATTACGTGGGAAAAATTCTAAAATGGTGAAAATGTGGGCATATAATATGCCTCTTCCTACCCCTTCGGGGATAAAGGCGTGACCATATGTATGTAATGCTTTAGGTATTTCCTTCCAGTCACCTTTAAGATGATGCTGAGATAAGGTGCTCATCATCTCAGCTTAGTTATTATCTTGAGATCTCTTTAACAAGGAAAACGCTCAACAAAGAGAGATGTCAGATCGTCAGATCGAGCAGTTCTAAGACCTTGATGATAGCCATTTTCCGCAACATTGCACTTTGTCACAGTCACAAGAACTGCCCGAAACAAATGTGGATTTCCGGAGTTGTTGCGAAGTGGACAGATATATCAAGAAAGGATATCTAAGTTGCTGGTCAATATTTAGTTTTGACCATTTTTGTCTTGTTAAGAACAAAAGATGGCGGCTTTAAAATAAGAGAAGAACCTTTCGAGGTAAATGTAGGTTAGACGATAAGTAAAAAAAAAATACAGACGAATTGAGAACCTCCTCCTTTTTTGGAAGTCAGTTAAAATACCGATCAAGGATCGAAATGTAGCGGTTTTTTGAGTCATTGAAACACGTATTAACTGACAATAATACAGAAAATAGAGAAAAAGTACAAATAAGTAGTTCCTTCGAAGAATGGAAAAAAAATATCCGTATTGTTCACGAAAAAACAGTTTCACCAACTATGCTTACAATGATTAACGGACGCATCATGGGTACATGTAATCTTTTTGTATGAGAATGATTCACAACTCGGGCATGTTAGAGTGAGATATATATATGCTAATCAGTAATTAGTGATGATACTATTCAAGATATATGGTAGTTCAAGCTTGCGTCATTACTATGAGACATGCAGCTGCATTACAGCTGAGAAATCCTCTATGATTGAAAAAATAAAATAGAGAAAATAATCTTGATTTCGAAGTGACAATTCGACAAATAATTAGAGCAAATTTTTACTAGTATAGAATCATTCTACACCAGTGGCGGCTGTACCTCGTACTCGTAAATAAGGAAGTTACGAAACCTGGTACGGATTCAGCCGGATTGAAAATGACGCTGGATTGCAATCCCTATAGCATAGCAGAAAGGCCAAGAGCCGCAGTTTCGGAACCGGGATAAACGGATCGTATAACATATTGATATATAAGCTATATAGATACCAACATCTTGTATGTATGTAATACATATTTATTATGAAGTACCAGGAAGGCATGACCGCGTCGAAGCTGGCATTCTGCCAGTGGGCGCGGTTCTACAGACCATGTACTACGCTCATTCATTGTTGCCGAATATTGCGTACGACTGTGTAGCCGTGATGGGGAGTATTTATTATGTAACGAGATATCTTTGTAGTTGTTTAAAAAGAATACAAAGTTCTTGGTTAGAAATCGTGATTGGAATAATAATATTGCCGTACTATTGTGTTGCTCGACATCTCTGCATAGGCAAATATTTATGGTGTTGATAGAACTAAGATATTCTTTTCATATACTTTGCCAAGGACCTTGAAAAGACTACAACAGAGCTGAATTCAGGTCTCAACGGATTGCAAGTTACTATTGGAGTCAATTAAAAACGATAAAAGCAGCACACTTTGCACGTCTGGATATGAGACAAGTGGCAAACAAAAATGGTGAACATGTAAAAACATCGAAGAGTTAGGGAGACGCCTTTATTCACTTCAATGAAGATTCATCAGAGGCGATTTTGGACAATTTGCCAGGCCAATTGAATAATAAGGAGCGACTCATGACATTTACTAGCGGCGCAGACTTGCTTTGAAGACAAATCGCCAACGACAGATAGGCGACAAATCGACTACAATTGAAACATGAGACCAAACATAAGTTACACATTTTAAATTAAAAACCCGTTTATATTGGACTATTGTTTTAATGTAAAATAAAGATATTCAAAGTCTGCACAACTGAATAATCATCGTATCGTCCCCTTCACCCTCATCCAAGAGCATGTCACACTCCGACCTATGAGAAGCTTCAGACAAGCTAGCGCGTTAATAATGAGAATTCGTCAGAGGGTCTGTCACGTACGAGTGTCGTGTCACTCTTGGGTTGCCAAGAGTATGGAGTACTCCAGTTGAAATACGTAAGGATAATGTAATTAGGAGGAGACATGTTCTAAGTTGTTTAAGTACTTAGCAAGATTATAGGTTCGGTTTAACGGCAAAATATGATTACAAAAGATGACTTGTACTCAAAGACTTCTATATAAACTGAGGTAGACGCGCCGTACTCTAACAAACGAGATTTCAAAAGCAATCCTCAAATATACACATTAATAAGACTACACTCACTTATAAATATTTTTTACGTAATTGTCACCACGCACAATAGCAATATACGAATAGAAAAAGAGTAAAAGAGAAGGCGTATAGACTCCAATTGCAAGTCGAGCACCTACTTTCGAAGTTTTGACTCACAACAGTGCGAGCAACGCTGCTAATTAGCTCAGTTTATAGGTTTCAAAAATCGGTGCGTAGGGCATGTCTACCTCAGTTTATATAGAAGTCTTTGCTTGTACTATGGTCAGCAAATACGTGGTGTACGATAGATAACGTAGGTAGGCACTTTTGGACCATATAAATTGTAAGCGTAGATAGAAATTGATCTCAAATTTGAAACGGCAAAAGATGAGACAAAAGACATCTTATTAGTACATTTATATCTTAGCTTTGAAGTCATTTAGTCGAGAATTGGCGGCAAGACTATAACAAAGTACACATATATTTTTGCGCATAAACTTTTACGAACCCATTTAACGCGACCTAAAGACACAAAGAACTAAACATTGTGTTTGCAGTTACACTATTATCAACGCAATAGAACGTACACTGTTACAATAATGAGCAATATTTATATCAAGCGAGTGATAAAAACAGTGAACCTATTGTTTCTCAATGAGTTACACACAAGTTTTTTGTTTTAAACAATTTCTTATTGTAACGTTATCAGCTACGGCAAGTTGACGTCAATATTATTGTTGTTTACATTCAGTAAACTTAGTTATGTAAGAATTGTTCTAGCTAGTATTAATGAAGGTTGCTGGCTATTTTATTATATTCCGCTTGCTGATTTTATTGTTATTTATGCCCGAACTGCCGAAGAAAGGAGGGTAATATTTTTTTGATAGATACAAACATAATTTCGGTCTCCCGGCCCTCAGTAACCTATTACAGAAATGTGTTACCTACCTGAAAAAGTCGGTGAGGATTGGATAAGGAATGCGCAGGATCGTGTTTTGCGGGGTAAATTGGGAGAGGTCTACGTCCAGCAGTGGACTGCCATAGACAGATTTGATTGATATGTGTTACTCCTAGTTATAATTCAAATGTCATTCAAATTCCTCCACTTGCGGGATGGAGTAACAAACTTTCAATCCAAAACACTATTTCTAAAACAACCCTACCCCTGTCACTAGCAGCTTAATTCACTGAATACCAATTTGGCTGCCGAAAGCCTGTTGTCAGCCAGAACAGCCACACAATATATTCCGTCCATATTGTTCCATTTATACTGCCTACGTTCACCAGTGATTCCCAGAACGATAGTAACAAATAAATGTTTATGTTCAACCAAACTACTAGCCTCGGTAATGGACACTGCGGGTGCATTCATTTTAAAAAGACCGGTCTCCACTGCGGGCTGAGCGAGTCTGCTAATGAATCCGCTCGGCTTGCAACAGTGAACTGTGGAAGAAGGTGGTAGGGACAAGTGGCGCCATTAACTAAAGTAGACGTATTTTGTGCGTGCTGTGTCTATAGTTAAAAACATAAAGTTCATTATATTTGTTGAGTTAGTTCACAAAGGCGAATAAATTCATAGATTTGATATCTAGAAGTATGCTTTGCTGGTTGTGAGCTGAGCGGATTCTCAAAAAGCCCGAAGCCCGCTGAGTTCGTGATGGAAACCGGGCTTGAATACATCAGTAATGTCGTTAGTGTCACTTTGTTGACACTGCGCTGATGTTTGGCGAAACAACACGCTGTTTTGACTTTGTGAACTTATGTGAAGCTGTTTGTGGGTTCGGTGAAACATTCATACAAAAGAAAGTGTTGTTTGACATTCACACACGAACACGAGGCGATTTGACATGATTACTATTACTACTATCGAATGAGTTAATACGTGAAAGGAAATCTTTCTAGCGCTTCCCAACGCGAACGGATGATCATGGATGAATTTAAAGTTGTAGAAGATGGGAATAAAGCAAATTTTTTATACATTTCTATCGAATATTAATTCACACAAATATATTTTGGTGTTGAACACCAAAATATATTTGTGTGAAACTAGGACCTACAGTGCTGCCGAACGACACTTGATCATCCCATTGAATGAAGTAAAGGAAAAACTCGCCGAAATTCACATTGGCGTCGATGAGAATGCGGATGTAATCGAATTTCAGCCACGTCTTTCGCTACCAAAGTCGCGGGCAATATCGACTGGAAAAAGAAAAACCGATAAAACAGTAAAAAACGATAACACTCTGGTCACCGAACTAACAGATCTCGTATATAGCCCCAATAACCATGTTCGGCTCGACATCGATGCCAAACAGAGCGTTAACGCCAGGCTAGCACGTACGATCAAATCGTATTGTTATGGATACCTTTAGTACTCGTGTCGTGTTGAAGTTTCGAGATAGATATCGAATGCAAAAACCGGAAAAGTGCAAGTCGGACTTGCGCACTGAGGAATCCATGCCAAAAAAACAGCAAAAAAATCATGTTTGTTGTATGGGAGCCCCCCTTAACCCTTTTATTTCTGTGAAAATTTCGGCTCTCTAGCTATCATGGGTCCTGAGATACAGCCTCAGACGGACGGACACAGGCGAAGTCTCATAAATAGGGGTCCCGTTTTTTACCTTTTGAGTAGGGACCCTAAAGAGACTGTTAAGCTTTGACTAGTGAAGAAGGGTGAAAAACATACTAAAATGGCGTTAGCGAGGGCGATAAGTAAATGTTGTTAAAGAGATTGGATTACTTGGATCCACGTTTGTATCTGAATTCTGAGGACACTTCTTACGCCTCGAAAATACACGACTGGTTAATTATTTGATAAAAAAGGATAAGAGTCTTCACAATAGGTATAAAGAAATTCCTATTTTCCTCCTCAAAATATTCAGTTGAGATGACTTTATGAACTTTAATGCAATAAAACGACAAGATACTATTGTAATTTGTTTTATAGATCTATAGTAATGTATCTCAATTCAAATAGTAAACGCTCGAAATAACCACAATACTGAAGGAGTTTACAATTTAACATCAAAGCTTCAAGTCAATATTGATTTACTCGACGCAATCCCAACGGTAGATAAACGACATCACCGCAGTACTCAAGGGGAGGATTAATTTCACTCGACATCAAATAAAGCTCGCTTTTCAGATATAGTAGTACCTTCAATGAAAAGGGAGGGAAGATTTTAAATTTGAATTACAAATAAGGCGCCATTGAGCGCCGTTTGAGTCGTTAACGATGACATTTCCGTATAATTTTCGGAGGTTATTGGGATTAATTAGTAAATTTTTGAGTCAAGGTAATGGGATAATGCTATTAATGATATAATGATATAACTCGGAGTAAAATACAAATATTACGATCACAATTCTTGCAATGGATATAGCTTGCAAGGTGATGGGATAGAGTACAAAAATGTCACCTCAATTCTTGCAGTGGATGTCCAAGAGAAGACTTTTACGAAAGTACCCTCAAAAGTGCGTGGAGATGAAATAATATTAAAATAAAACCCGAACTATCTGCCTATAAATGTCAACGTGAAAATGTAGAAAAATTGTATCAGTCTCAAGCAGGATTCGAATCTGCGTCGTCTCGCATACCGTGCCAGACTCTTTTACCGGCTTAGCCATCGACTGTTTGATTTTAATTTTTCACCATTTTATTTTTATGATTTAGTTAGCTTACTAGGGCTCAAAATTATTTCTAGTGAAAAATCAACACAAAGTTTTTTTACAAATTGTGAAAGTGAACTGCACTGGGTAATATTGATTGCTTACATAAAAAATATTGGAATATTCTGAATAGAAAACTCAAAATATTCCTCAAATGGTGCTTGTTGAAGTAAACTTAATTCGATGATTCCAATAATAATACGACCCGTTTTTTTCTTCACGCTTGAAATATTACGAATTTATTTGTAGCACGCAGGTCCTATTGAGGACCAATTTACTATAGATTTATCGGTATGATTCTCTGTGCGCCTCAATGGGTACCTTCAATAGATAATTTTTTCTCAAGATTTTCGGCTTTTCGCTTCAGAGCCTGGGCGGTTGAGAAATCAACTGTACCGAATCCGAAGACTAGACATAAATTTATTACTGAATTTCAATTTCAGAAATATTTTACCAGTAAATTCAATTTGCATCAACGCTTTCAAATCGTATCTACCCACAAATTTCGCAAGTTTCACAATTTTTAATACTGAATTCATGATTAATTGTAATGATCAACATGCCCCTTTTACAATGTCAGGATATCTGTTTTTGAGTTTTTGAATATCTTTCTACATTTCTTTAGAACCGAATATTTCAAAATTCCGGCAGATGTAGATCCACCACTTCCTCTGATCAACCCCTAGATCGACTTTTAGGATCCCTTCTAACAAGAACAATTAATACACATTTATGTTCATTCTCTGTTATATTTATGCTGTTGTTTTGTTTAACTTTACTAAATTTGTTTCTTTTTGTAATGTTATGTTATTTTCGAGTATACTTATGTAATTCTCTCAACTCTCGATTTTTCCGTTATATTGCAATAGCCCAGGTCAAAAACAGACTGGAGACGACCCGAAATCTATTTTGAGAAGTACAAGAAGTGCGAGTTTAAAAACATTATGTGCTATTATTATGTACTGTAATTTAATCTTTTCCAGCCTACAAACATAACAACTAGTAGGAAATAACTACAATACAATTTAAATACATTCATCTCACGCCAGATAATTACGCACAATATTGACTTGAGGTTTTATACAAGGCCTTTGATACCGTGTGCTTGTTCTATTCCATTGCATGCGTGCCATTCATTTGATACTAAAGAACGGATGCTTCATTGTATAAAGATTGCCCGTAAGATATTAGTTTTATGGTTCCGTACCAAAAGGTAAAGATTACAATTAATACACATTTATGTTCATTCTCTGTTATATTTATGCTGTTGTTTTGTTTAACTTTACTAAATTTGTTTCTTTTTGTAATGTTATGTTATTTTCGCGTATACTTATGTAATTCTCTCAACTCTCGATGTTTCTGTTATATTGCAATAGCCCAGGTCAAAAACAGACTGGAGAAGACCCGAAATCTATTATGAAAAGTACAATAAGTGTGAGTTTAAAAACATTATATGCTATTATTATGTACTGTAATTTAATCTTTTCCAGCCTACAAACATAACAACTAGTAGGAAATAACTACAATACAATTTAAATACATTCATCTCACGCCAGATAATTACGCACAATATTGACTTGAGGTTTTATACAAGGCCTTTGATACCTCGTGCTTGTTCTATTCCATTGCATGCGTGCCATTCATTTGATACTAAAGAAACGGATGCTTCATTGTATAAAGGTTGCCCGTAAGATTTTAGTGTTTAGGTTCCGTATTCAAAGGTAAAGACTATGATGTCTGTCTGTCTGTCATCACGCTGTATGTAATAAACCGTGACAGCTAGAGCGCTGATTTTTTTACAGAATTTGAAATTCTGTAGTCGCTATAACAAAACAAGGTTGGCTCCCATACAAATAATCATATTTTTTCGTTTGTTAGTACGAAAACCTTCGTGAGCGAGTCTGACCCGTACTTGCCCGGTTTTCTATTAGTGATCTCTTGTAATGAAACCATGAAGTTTATCTTAGAATATAACATATTCTCGAGGCTATTTTGAGGCATTCTTTCCCGCAAATCACTTCGAGCAAATCAATTGGGATGTATGTACATTTTAGCTTCACACTGTTTTGAGCTTTAAGGTGACAAGTGATTTTTATTTGATTTATATTATAGTTTTAAAGTTAGATGTGTCTAAGCCTGAAGCATTTTTCTAGATTTCTGAAAAGTTACGTCTTTTTGACAAAAGTTTTATCTATCAATAGCCATATACTTTCGTCAACGTCTTATTTTATACGATTCTTGTCTATCAAAATCGCTAAAACCAGAATTGTTACGAATAAAGAACCCGTCTTTCGAAAAGTCGTAAAACTTTTTCTTTCAATCGAGTTCGCTCAACGTGTGTTACCAGTTACCATTTTAATTAATTGCACTGGTTTTTGTAAATTAATCATATATTAATTGGTGAAATTGTTCACTTTCTATTTCTAGAATCAACTAAAGTATATTAATAGTAAATGGAGAATCAATAGGAACGATATTCGAAAGGTCCACTCCAATCGCAAAAACTGGAAAAATAGGACAGGTAATTACACAAGCTTTCTTTTCAATTCAATTCAATTCAATGTTTTTATTTGCAATTATTATTTTCTAAAAACGCGCGCTGTGTACTATTATAAATACTACCCTTATTTATTTCAAAACGCGGTGTGTACATAAATAATAACATTAATGACCAATCTACAAAAAAATCTAATTCAACAATAAACGGACTCATACTGTTACAAGTATAAAACGAAAATTGCACCTAATATTACAAGAACTTTTTTTAGGTCGTTTAAAAATAACCGCTAAATATCAGCGACACTTTCAAGAATCATGCTACGAAGTCTATTATCGAATTCCAATACACTATTTCCTGAAAATGTCCAATACTTGAAAAGCGTACAAAATTTTTTTGCTCGCACGGTTGACTAGCGTCCTTTAAAGGCGAGGCCGATCTATGGCTGTTTCCTCGATGACGTAGAATGCTCGTCACTTCCCGAGTAATATTGGGAGAGAAAATTTCTAATGTAGCTTTCGTTTGAGTGACACTTGATAATCTCCATCCATCTTCGTAATGACGTTCAATATCGGTTTTTATGAGATCAAGTGGTACTCGCGAAAGTGATAATTCTGATAAATATTTTTTGGATTCGTACACTCAAAAAGTGGTTAGTTATTACATTAGTTTATGATCACTTGCTATTAGGGATGCTGCAGAGAGACAGAGAGGAGAGTCCGCGTCGGTGGACAAAGTCTGTGTTGAAAGCCCTGGTGGTTATCCTTACGAAGGCGTACTGTTAGTGCATGCATCCATGAGACCCATGAGAGTTTCCAAATTCCACAAAATGGATGCAACATGGCTCCCGTCTCATAAGCTTCGGGTATAAACCGGATAACCACGAATTCCAGGGAATAGTCTTCAACAGGAAAGTGTACAATTGGGGTAGTGAACGTTTTCCATAATGGACTCACACAGAACTGGACTATCGGTGAAGTGGGCATTCAGGGAAGACTTAATAAACGAACTGGACATTCCGAAAATAAGACCTAAAGTGAAAAACGGCTAAAATATAGTTTTAAGACTTGAACTAAGAAGCATTAGCATAAACACTGTGTGTGTCATAAAAATTACGACGCCGGAAATTATGGAAACGCACGAAAATTAGTCATTGCAGATCTTTGAAGGTGAACCGCAGATTATAAATATCTTCCAGCTGAGATTATCGAATGACCTTGACAATATTCTGGTGGAAAAGAGGTATACTGTCACCCACGTATGTGAAAAGTTATTAGACGATTATGATTTTGTTGCTAAATTTACTATTTATAACAGGGAAGGAAATAATAGCAACAACTATATAATAAAAAGAGGTAATATATACTGCACTCACGTAGGTGACAAGTTATTAGACGATTATGATTTTGTTGCTAAATTTAATATTTATGACAGAGAAGGAAATAATAGCAATATCAAACAAAATTTAAAAGCCAAGTATGGTCAAACCAATTTCAGGCACGTAAGGGCGTGTTCAGACGATACGCGCACGCTAAGCGCACGCCACGCTCGTCAGCACGCGTCTAACACGCTTTGTTTTTTTTTTAAATATAGTTTAGTCCCTATTTTCATGTCCATAGATCTCAAATTGAATTGATGCGCGTATGCGCGGGGCGCGCGCGTTGTTGGCGCGGGGCGGGTGCAAAGCGGGCGCGTGGCGTGTGCGGATGGACTTTAATTAATGCAATTTGAAATCTATTGATGTGATAATAGGACTTAAATTATATTTTAAAAAACAAATAAAACGTGTCAGAGGCGTGCTGAAGAGCGTGGCGTGCGCTTAGTGTGCGCGTGTCTATTGAACACGCCCTAATACTATATTGACAGATGGTTGTTTGAAAATGTGCATGACATAGAATTATAGACAGATATGAATTACAAAATCTGATTCGCCCGCCAAACCCTTCAATTTTGAAATCAACACTTTTGCTAACGTAAAATGTTAGAAGATGAGGTGATGATGAAGATTTTAAATATTTCTGGATATTTTTTATAATATAAACTAAGTATAATATAATTGAAACTCACTTGGACTAAAGGAATTATTAAAAGATAACAAATAATCTAGGAACAAGCATAAAAATAAAAAAAATAAAAAATATTAACGGACATTTTACACAACGCTATCTGATCCCAAAGTAAGCTAAGAATAACCTGCTTGTGTTATGGATATCAGACCACGGATATTAATACATGTATACTTTTAAATACATACTTATGATACATAGAAACACTCAACTATGAAAAAACTATGCATTGAATATTTTTTTTTTTATTAACGTGAGGAAAATCCTCATGGATGTTATGCCGGACTCCTACCGACAAAAATAAAGCTCACGTAACGCCCAACAGCCTATGGTTGGGAGCCCCGGGTAAGCCCTCGGAAGGATGTCCCAGGACATGTATTGAATACTACGTAAACAACATCAAATAACGCAAGCAGATAACAAGATAGAATCAAATCTATTTGCATGGGCAAATGCAATACAACATAGCCCCATGGGTTCGATAAACATCTCGAACAAATGGACATTCACGAACATACTATTACCTTATCCCTGGAAGGGTATGTTAGCAATCTAAATGTTAGGGCTCATCAATTTTAAAAACAGCTCCGGGACAGCTCCATCCTAAGGAGTGACCTATTTCGGGGTGTTCTTTTGCCAACATTAAGTTAATTTAATTTAAAGTCTGAAAACTGCGACGTTATTGCAACATTTGTTTCTATGTACGAAAACAAAATTAGATACCTATTATAGTCAAGACAAACTAAAAGCCGTGAGACGGACTCACCCGACTGCCCCTCTAACGTTTATTGTGAAAGTTTAATCCGAATGACGTTGTCATTTTTGTTTTATTTCAAACTATGAACCGATGAGCCACGTGACCTAGTGACGTAATTTAATGCAACAGAGTCACAGACTACAGACACAAGTCTCGCCATAAGCCCCTCTGCAATCTATTTTATAGAGAGGGGCTAAAAGAAAAGTCAAGACGTGTTTGCAATAAAAAGAATTTTAAAATTACCTAACTTATACCTAACACTGGTGGATATTAGTTTCATTCATAAGTAAATATTTATTGCCATTATTTCTGATCCAGCCATCATTTTCACTATTTCCCCAAACCTTAGACCATATAACACGGGACTAGCATTTGCGAACCACCGCATACAAAAATATTCTGCCAGTTTTCATACAAGTGAAGGGGGAAACACAAAT